>OW052001.1:0-2500000 GCA_932526365.1 Lobophora halterata | reverse complement strand
TCTTTGTCGGATAACCTCGTTGCGGATGTTATCCTTCAAAGAGACTCCCAACATAGCTCGTTCCATAGCTCGCTGAGCAACCTTAAACTGGTGGACTAGCCCTACCGTGAGTGTCCACGTTTCGGCTCCGTATGTCATAACAGGTAGGACGCACTGATTGAAAACTTTAGTTTTCAGGCACTGTGGAATGGACGACGTGAAGACTCGACGTAGCTTGCCAAAAGCGGCCCAGCCCAATTGGATTCTTCTCCTGGCTTCTTTCTCGAAGTTGGCATTTACATGGCACATTTATATTATCAGCGTGTAACTAAAAACCCGCTTATACGACCAGTGCGCGGAGACATGGACGCTTACGCAGGAGGCTGTGTACCGGTTAAGAGTTGCACAGAGAGCCATGGAGCGTGCCATGCTCGGCGTCAAACTTATAGACCGAGTCCCTAACATCGATGTCCGAAAACGAACTAAGATTCAGGACGTAGGAAAACGGATCATGAAACTCAAATGGAGTTGGGTGGGACACCTGGTCAGACGTGGTGATGACAGGTGGAGCAAGGCATTAACAGAATGGTGGCCGAGAATTGGCAAGCGAAGTGTCGGACGTCCGGCCGCGAGATGGGTGGACGACATTGTCGACCCGCTTAGCACAGGACCGGGCAGCATGGCAAGAGCAGAGAGAGACCTACACCCAGCAGTGGGTCAAGTCAGGCTGCGGATGATGATGATATTATTAGCGTAGTGTAGGACAACCTTTGGCTAGATGGAACGATGAACTGGGCGCTATAGAGGAGGTGGATGAGAAGAGCCAAAGATCGGGCTCAGTGGCGCGCCTTGGGAGAGACCTACGTCCAGCAGTGGATTGCTATAGGTTGATAATAATGATATAATTATTTAAATTTTAGGCAAAAAGAATGTGAACACTCATTTTTAATTTCTTATTATAAATTATGATCAATAGAAATTTTTCGTTCATAGGACATCAACGCGCGAATTAAGTACCTATAATAAAATAAAAACAACGTTTTTCAAACGTACAGACAGCGTATTATATAAGTATCTCCCTTGCATTAAAATACCCAGCTTCAAATCCCTTTAAATGACCGTCGCGGCGAATAATAGAAGTTTTGCCTTTAAAAAATAGATTATATTTGTATAACCGTATGTAAGCCTAAAAATATTTTTGAGTATTACAATTTTTTGTAAGGATTATAGCTGTGCGTCTTGTGCAAGGGGGATACTTATCTCTGACGCTTTCTGTAGGTACATATAAGGAAATAATAAATCTCTAACACACAATATCAAAGGACGTGTCAATTGATCTCTCTCTATTCTACTTTACTTTATGTCAATCAAATAGACTTCAGTCACAAGCTCTGAACGATAAATTGATAACGAATTGTGATCCTCTTACTTTTTAGAATCGCTTAAAAAAATCTTGAAGATTGCAACCAATCATCCAAGCAACCACAGGTCGTTGAAAGTACAATCGTATACAAAAAGTTAACACAATTTTAATGGGTTGCCATATAAATGAACACGTCAGCCTTTTGAGAGCTTGGTAATGGATTAAGGCTTTCAGGCTGAAAGCAGATATGTCTTTATAACGGTAAAGTCGAGGTTAATCTGTAATCCATCTTCATAAATTTCGAAACTGTTTATGACGGACGTAGAAAGAAAGTATGTAGGCCGTAAAAATGGTAAAAGTGCGCGAGTATAAAGGTTACATAATGTTGAGTTAGATTTGGAAAAAAAATAAGACTTAAAGCATATTTCATAGGAGTATTAAAGTGTAGAATCACAATGTAGTACATTGAAAATGCGTCAACAAAAAGCGAGCCACATTGGCTAACTTCTAGTACATTTTGGTCCGATGTTAATTTTCGAAACAGAAAAGAAACAGCGCGAATTACTAGGCTTTTTCATTGAAAATCAAATTCCATCGTAAAAAGTAACAAAAAATGTTTGAAAATGAAGATATTCCATTTTTATTGACGTTTAGTTTAGGTATCTTAAATTTTTTGGTCCTGTCTTACGACTACATCTTGATTTGATACTGTCTATCTTGGTGTTCTATAGGAACAACATTATTAATTTATGGCATATTTTTGTTCAAAATTACCGTCAAAAACTATACGAAACGCTTAAAATGTATACCATTTTTGATAAGAAAAATGCATGATTAAACTCAAAATCTTCTGTGGAAGTTTTGGTGTTATTTGTTAATAAAGTTGTGGAACTAAAATTAACTATTATAATTTTCACATTTTGTCATTACAAATGTCCTTATTTTGCACAACAGTCGAGGTGTTAACATCCCGTTGCGAGGTCGATTCGACCGCAACACTGCGGTCGAAAACCAGTCCCAATAATCCATCTGTCAGTTTGAATCAAACAATACAATGTAATGATATCGCCACTGGAAAGGCAAAAGTATTAAAGCGCCATTTTAGCTTAATGGCGCTTTAGTACTTGAGAACTTCCCGGTGAATCTATCATACATAATGTCTACATAAGTAATCAGATAATCTTAAACTCACAGAATGCTCTCACAAGTGTTATTGATTCTGATTTAGCTATAACATAAATGTTATTATTCTTTCTTAAAATAAATTTTAGTCCTATCTGTGTTAAAAAATAACTGTTATTTAGCTTGTGTTTGTACTTGTTACTAACACATATTTATGTAATTTTTGTAAGTCTTATTGTAGAAATAGTTAGCTACATATACTTATGATCCTTTTTGTTACCTATCAGTACATTAAATATTACTAGATTCAACGAACCAACGAACCTTGCATTATTTTTAAGTGTATGTTATGTGCACACTAGCTGGTGCCCGCGACTTCGTCTGCGCAGGTATCTTTATAAATTGTAGCCTATGTTTTATTCTGATGTATAATCTATATTATTGTAAAGTTTCATTCAAATCCATTCAGTAGTTTTTACGTGAAACAGTAACAAACATCCATCCATCCATCCTTACAAACTTTCGCGTTTATAATATTAGTAGGAAGGATAGGATACACTCTGTATGCTATCATATACGTGTTCCATACTATCATACATACACGCTGTATACTAAATATACAGGGCTTCATTAAAGCCTTGGGTGTCAGAAACTCATTTACACATCGTGTAGGTCCATTGATCCACAAATGTCATTACTCTGACCCACTTACGACTGAAGAAGCCGTACGAAGTCAATAAGTCTTATTGTAATTTCTTTCTTAGAAAATGCGGGTTTTCTTTCTCATAGAAATCATGGCTATTGTGAATATTCCTGGTATTACTTGCATAGACATTTTCTAGACCTCGATTTCATTGATTTGTTTTATTAGAATTTGTAAAAAATAATGTTTTTCACGAAAACTTATTTGTCGTGGCTGAAGGAGCTCACGACGATGCTGGCTCGAACACTTAACTAGGGATGTCGGAAACATCGATGCTTATGAACGATATATCGATATTTGAAAAACATCAATGTATCGTTTGCAGCCCTACATTTAACTCATAAGCGGATTTACGTGCCGCTAAACCTGAAACACCTGCAGGGACATTTATTTGTCAAAAATATGGTCGTGGTTGCCACTCCCGTTTATGCCATTTTAGCCACGCAAAAATTGCCTAACAGACCTATAAACTGAGACGCCACCTGAATCAGCCATCTTATAAATAGAGGAGAAAAGGCCAATGATGAATTTGACGAAAAATCTAGGTATGTGTTCGTGGGCAAACCGGTATGTCATAGAACAGAGAAAATAAAATGTTTTACAATTTCTTTTTGCAACATGTGACATCCACGCCTGAGTCCAAGCAGTGGAAACATTACGCCTAATTATGCTTATGCTTACGAGCAATATCATCGTTAAGGGGCGCCCCTTACAGAATTCCGCTAACAAGCATCTTCTAATTGCATACTACATACACTAAAACTCTGACATACTGCAGTGGAGTCTCTAAAAAGTAAGAATGTAGCAATATAGCACTAATCGGTAGTTTCAGTTCATTTAAGTTGAAAATTAGTAGAGAAATAAAACTCAATGATAGATGCAGTGCAGTTTCCGTGAAAATTTTGAATAAACAATTGTAATTGCTTGCTAACTTTTGAATTTAAGTCTTATTCCTTGTGTGTAAAGATCAAATCTTCATTGGAATTTATAAGTACACAGAAGCAACATTCTCCGGTATTTTCAATTTAAATAATGAGCTTTAGTAGCATAGAGTTCAGAATTATAGTGAGTTTTGAAAAACGCTTTTTTTACAGCAACATTTTAAGTGTTGTCAAATTAGTTTAGTTTAGTTTTGGAAACATTTGAATTGACACCATTATAAATATTGCTATTGCTCGCGTCTGTACCATGGGAAATAATTTCTTCAAACTATTCGTTTCGTCCATGTTTTTTGATATCATCAACAAAAAAAGTGAAAGGTTTCATACTTTAATTTAGATTTTATATGTGTTTTAAAATTAACCCTACTAACTTTAAAACACATATAAAATCTAAATTAAAGTATAAAACCTTTCACTTTTTTTGTTGACGAAATCATAAAACATGGACGAAATGAATAGTTTGAAGAAATTACTATAATACGGCGTACTTTTTGAGTATTTGTCCGAAACATTTTGTATGGAATTCGGATTTGAGGATTAGCCATGATAGTTTTATTTAAAAATTATTGTTTTTATTGTGATTTTGGTTTTATGGGTACCAGTCATCTATTCTTTGGTTCAGTGCCTTGGCTTGTGCGTCTGTCAGTCAGGACAAAGCCTTTTAGATATATCGATGAAAAGATTCGCTGAACTAAACTGTTAATCATACTTTAGCCCTCGTACGTAGCATTATAAATGTCAAATGAATCTTGCAAATAATCCTGTTTATTTCACACAGATACCGTAAGAAAAACTAATATATCCATCGTAAAAATAATGTTTGTTCGTCCTTCAACAGTAATCTTGGGTTAATGCCAATAAACTGATACAAGAAATTCCCGCAACTTCGTTTGCGTCACCTGTTTTCTGTCTGCTATAGGTTTTTTTTTTCTCTACAATTTGGAAATTTCTGAAGTCTTAAATTTTTTTGAAGTTAAAATTTATTTAGGCGCCTAAAGCTAAATATTTCGTGGGGAGAGAATTGGACTGAGCTACTGGGCTTCCAACGCTTCGATGTAACACTACTTCGGGTAAACTTCTGGTGAAACATGCATTTGTACTGTTAACATATATATAACATCTTACCTACCGTGTTTCTGACAAATATCTTTTATCTTTTAAAGTCGGCTGGTATAATATTACCATAGTTGTGTGTATCTTAGTACTCTGTAATATTACTAAGTGAAAATGGTAATGTGTCTACTGTCTTTTCTTTTACCCTTAATGACATCAAATAATGGTAGCGTAAAATTATAATATGACAAAATTAAGTGCATGTATTGTTGATACTATGACCGAGAACAACATGTATTTTTGAATTAGCATCCTTTTTACTGTAATGTCAATGTACTGACTGTCCAACTGAAAATTGAAGATGAGTCAATCAGTCAGTCCAGACAGTTTTATATATATATAGTTTTAGTTTTATACGTAAAGATAATACACAGATCAAGCGTTTCCAATGACATTGAATTTATTTGTTTGTGAGTGTTCCATTTTGGGAGAAGTCACCCCGAAAAGTTTGAGATAAATATTCTTTGAAAAAAAAAAAAATCGCGTTTGTATCGAAAAAAAAACGCGAATATTATGTTTATATATGGATATGGGGGTTATATACCTACTTATACATATAAAATAACCTAATAACGATTCTGGAGTAAGTTAACTCCAACAATTAAACTCCAAAAAGTAACTTACAATAACGCACTACATATAATGTAGTCTTTTAGGTTTTTTTTTACATATAATGTTATCATCTTCTAGAAACGTAAAAAATAATATATGAAAAATCTGATACTACAAGATACTAACAAGTTTCCTTTTAGCAAATAAGGTAAGCTTCTCCCATCGTCTCGCTTCGTTGATTTGTGATCAAAGTTTCCAATTTTATTACAGCTTCATACAAGTTCGCCGTCGCGTCGACACGTATCTCGAAGTTTTACCAAGTCTTATCTGAAACTTCCGCTTGCCCGAGTTTTCAGGTAAAACTCAAAATATGGCACACAGAAGTTTTTGTTTACTTTTATTTATTTAACCGTATTCCAATAGGTACAGTCAGCATCAAAAGTCGATAACCATATACAGATTTTCAAAATCGCTTTACACCATATTATATTTTTAACAATGTGGTGCACAGTTAATTTTGAACTTTGATGATATTCATTCAATACTGGAGCTTGTCATGTTGAGCGATTTAGGCATAATAAATGGTGCAGACCGATTTGAAAATCTTAATCTGGTCATCGACTTTTGATGCTGACTGTACCTACATACTCGTGGAGGTTAGCTATTATTTCTGTAGAGGGATATAGTAACTAAGCAGTATTTAAGTATTCGCGAATTTATTATCCCGTTTGTGTCTAGTAAAAACGGAAGGTAGGAACATTAGGGAATATTTTTTCCTGTTTATTCCCTCCCTAGTAGTAACAATCGGGTAAAAAAAATCGCGATTTTTTCTTCTAGGAACGCTCGGGGTAGGAATAATCAGGAATAGGCGATATCAACTACCTTTGCTTTAATAACTAATGCTTCTCTATAAACTAAAGCTTAGTGCATAGAGAACGCGACATTAACTTTGGTCAATTTAACCACAGTATGTACATTTTTAGCTAATATAAAATTAAAAAAAAAACTGTGCTAGTGATTTTGAAATTCCAAAATAACAGTTGCAAATGAATTCTTCCTTGTAGCTCCCATTATTAATCTATGTATGGACATAACAAGCCCATAAATCCATCTTCTTCATTTCACTCCCACTCAACAGTCACTAAACATTTTCAGAAGCAGAGTCAAAGAGCACTACTTATCACTGTGATATATTCAGTATTTATGTTAGTATTTATATTTATATATATATATATATATATATATATATATATATACTTATATATTTATTTATGTAGAGGTATTAATTCTAGTTTATTTAGTATATATCTTAGTAGTATTTATTATATGTATTTAGATATATTTATTCAAACATTATATATATTTTCTTCTTCATAATTTTAATTTATCCATTATTATTTATGTAACTGTACACGCCCCCACACTTTCCATGGCCTCTCTCTAACCTCAGAAGGTTTGCTGGAAGAAAACTCTTATTAGGGTTAAGCTCGCCTTTGTACATGTCTTTTCTTTTATGATTTGTATTCTAATATGTTTGTGTGTACAATAAAGAATTACAGAATTACAGAACAGTAAACAAGACAGTAAAGTTTTCAACCGACTTTAAAAATACTAATAAATTAATTATAATAACTTAATATATAGTAATTTGTTACCTCAGAACTTCGTCAAAATCAATCGATTTCAAGGGATTACTTTCAGAGTGGTTATATATACATTTCATTAAAATCTGTTCAGAGTTATTTTTTAAATCGAAGTATGCGTATAAAAATTAACGGCGTATTGTGCTTTTCCGTGACTTTTCAGTAGATTTTACAGTCACTAAAATCCAAATTAAAGTCAGTTGTATTTTTTGTTAGGGATTACTTTCAGAGTGGTTACTTAAACATTTCATTAAAATCTGTTCAGAGTTATTTTTTAAATCGAAGTATGCGTATAAAAATTAACGGCGTATTGTGCTTTTCCGTGACTTTTCAGTAGATTTTACAGTCACTAAAATTCAAATTAAAGTCAGTTGTATTTTTTGTTAAAAGGTCCTATGTTATTTATATTTTCTCCTGTGACAAAACCCTTTTGTGTAAGTAATAAGTCTCGTCTAGACCCGTCTGTAAATAAGGGCGCTACGTGTCTCTCCGGGATTAACAGTCTTTCACATTTAGGAAGGTTTTCCCTAGGGCTGTTTTTTCACTTTTTTGGGAAAGTATGTGAATGAAAAGTACGTAATTTCACGTCTTTGTTAGCCTGTAAAGAGATGTGATTTTTATGTTTTTTTGTTTGGTTCATTTTGAAATAAATATCTAAAAAGTTTTCAAAGTCTCTCTCTGTGGTCGGTACTTCGTTACTGAAGATTGTGATCATCACCTATGGCTTATGAGCCATGTTGGCCGAGTGGGAGGTGCTTTGACTTACGATTGAAGGTCGTGGGTTCGAATCCGGTCGTACACCAATGGATTTTTCTGTCCAGAAACCGGCATTGCATAGAACCTAAAAAGTTTGAAAAACATGTTATGTATCAAGTGCACGTAAGGAGCCTCTTCGAGGCGCACTTAAAATTCTTTCACCACTCTGGTTCGAAAGAACTCTTGTGACACGATAAGAAGAAGACCCATTTTGTATGTGCGGGCGGCCTGTCTCTAACGGAACCGTCTTTGGCTGACTGTACCACATTGTAGAATGACGCATTATCTTTAACCTGGTCAGACCATCTGATCGGGGATCTTTTGCACGATCTTTTCCCCTCTACTTGTCCGACGATGAGCAGTTTTTCCTGATTATCGGCGCCTCGTCTCCAAAACTAGTGTACTCGTATATCAGATTCTGGATTTCCTGGTAAACATGTTAGTTGGAACCTAAGCTGTATTCTGTTAGTAAAAACATTAATGCGTCTCGACATAGATTTTTCTCATTCGCTGTTCTATGACATGCTGGTTTCTTTACAATGTTTTCCTTCACCGTTCTCTGATGCAAATGAGTAAAAATAATTCTCAGCTGTAAATGACCATACAATCTAAAATCTATGATACAGATGACAAGAGCATAAAAAGAGCTTGCTTTGAAGCTTGCTCTACCAAAAGTATGGCTATAAATGGACAACATTAACCTACTTTGGAGATCAATGCAGAGTCATTTGTAGACTTCATTCAGTATAATGTACCTACTTTGTATTTCATTCAGATTTTGGAAACCGTTGTAAATAAAATAAATGAATTTTCGCTGTATATTGAAACGTTGATCGGCAAAGTTTTCTTTGCATCCATTATGCAAAGAAAACTTTGAAAACTTTTTTTTTCTTTCTTTTGCAAAATTTGTGTAATGGACTTTTATTAAATATGTTCAAGACATCCTATTTATATTTATATATAAATAATGATTTGAAAATAATTTAAAGTAAATATTTATTTATTTATAGTTCATCGCTTCAATAGTATGTTAGCTGGTAAATAATTCTACTAAAAAACATTCTTTAGAAAATAAATTTTCTTATTCTTTTATATTCATAATGACCATTTAGACTTTTAACTTAAATAAATCTCTCTTATTTTTTTGTCAAAAGATCTATCTCAGAAACAGGACATTTAATAGCACTTACAAGCATCTGTTAGAAACGGCTCGTTTACGTTCTCGTGTTACAAGTGTAATAATACTTAATTGAGAGCGGCAATTATGTCTATTTACCAACCAAAACTTTCTTAGCCTAATAATCAAGCAACAGCTGTTTAAAATCGAACCAGCTTGTTTTAAAATCGTAGCGATTAACTCTGCATTCATAATTACAACATCTTCAGAATCTTCACTTAAAATATCAAACGATGGAAAAATCCCAACGCCCGTATACGCGCATATATCGCGCGTTTACGCTCGGTTTTTTCTAGCGAATGTCAGTAGCATGAGGCGTCTCTCGCTCTTTCTTGCGCGTATACGCGCGTACACGCGCTGCAAAAAAACAAAACACGAGTGGCTTTAATCTGAAACCGCACTTAGGTACGAAATGACTAACCTATTATTAATGGGACATAAGAAGGCTCTTTTAACGCAATCAAAATAATTAACGAAAAAAATGTTATTCATAAACCTCTACCTACACACGATAGCTTTCAAAATCTTTCAGCGACTTTCCGCAAGTTAATTCTATGCTTTGCTCGGTCCATTCCATAGCAATTCGATTGACTAATTGAATGAGCCGAGCCTTCCAACCGTGTCTTCATTAATTAGAGTAACGGAACGACCGTTTTGCCGGCCGGAAATGAAATATGGAATTCCAACGCAGATTAACGATTATTTTACCAACATAATCATTGCACCAAATCATTTTGCTAACAAACGAGTTAATAATATTTTACGTTGGATTTTATGAAAGCATCATATGCTGACCATTTTACCCTGATTATAATAAGTAAGTAATATTAAGGAACTCAACTAACTATTGTGATAAAAGAGATCAGAAAGAGTCTGCTATACTAACACAATTCAATTCACGTCGAGTCGAGGAAGACCATTCGTCGAGTTGTCAGAAGATGTAGGACTCTGACTAGACGAACGGGTGCCCGCGACCCGAACGGATGTTACTAAAGCGATTGTCGGTAAGTCGATGGGTTTAAGTCGGTATTCTGCCTTCTGGTTATGAGTTCGACATACCCTGTCCCAGCTTGAGGAATGCATAATAAAATAAAATAAAAATATTTTATTTCGGACTACAAGATCCATATTTCACATGACACATTAGATTACCCTATTAAATTACATAAAATTGAACTAAATTAAATTAAACTAAAATAAATTGAATTGAAATAAATTAAATTGAAAAAAATAATAATTAAATTGATTAAAAATTAAATCAAAAAAAATATTTTTTTGGAATAAAATTGAATTAAAATGTATTGAACTAAATTGAGGAGTTTAATTGAATTTATTTTAATATATTAACATTTAAATTAAATAAGGAAGTGTGTAATAATGCATATTCCCATCGTTTTAAAAAAAAGGACTGACCAGCGGTGGACGTCCAAGGGCTGAAAATTAAATGATGATGATGTAAAGTAAAAAGATTTTATTTCTTTCTATGTAGTTCAGTTTCGACTAAAATAAATTCAAGACTGCCGCGGCTAAAAGCCCTGACATTGACGTATAGATTATTCTAGAATAAAAGCGTCGTCGCTAGCGATATCAGCGAGCTGTGATCTTCGATATTCGATACAATTTTGAAAGTGTCCGGAATACTCACGATTCTCAACAAACAAACAGCTCAACTGCACTTTTCGCAACACGTTTTGAAATTGAAATTCTAGCCATTTCTGCACATTTTCATTTGAATCTTGAATTGAAAGTTACAATAAAAATGTTGATGATAGATTAAAATTCAGATTTTACTTGTTGGCATTATTTTTCTATAACAGTTACACAGACTCTTGGGAAAAAAAATGAACTCACTGATTGACCATCCACTTACTCGTATAACTAAACTACCTAAATAATACAGACATAAATCGGTGTATGTTCAGCCTAAGAGTTGTACATACCATCATTCGGTATATTCTCACTACAATTTTTTTATTGCTTGCAGCTTCAACGGAAAATGTCAGCTGTGACAAAAATCCAAGTCATAGAAAGAAATGATGTGTTCACGGATGTCATAAGATCGTAGAACTTGTAAATTCGGTGTTTCATCTGCCGCGCTTGCGTCGTATCGTAAATAATATGTAGACTATATCCTATCTTTTTCATATTTCAGTTCAATCGATGGTAGGTAGTTTTGGCGTGATTGAGCCATCCATTTATATGAAGGAATTAATGATTTATTTGTCTCTAGTATGGTTAGTTACAGCGCACGAAAAGAGCCTCTTCGAGGCGCACTTGAAATCCTTTCACCACACTGGTTCGAAGGCACTAGTGACACGATGAGAAGAAGAAGAAGACAGACGGGTTTTATGAATGTATAAAGTAGGGGCACATATTTCACTGAACAATACAGTAGGTATATAAAGTTTATTTTAATTGATATGGCTATTTGTTACTTGTTACTAATTTGTTCATACCTTTAGTTATGAATGCTTTATGCGTTTCACATATTACATATAAGTATCCCAAAAGAAAGACACAAACAAGGACCCATATAAAAAGAGATCTTTGTACGCAAACCAAAAATGGGTCGATCTCAATTCATTGCGCAATACCCCACTTGCATTCATCGATCTACACAGCTGCGATTCAAAGTGCACACTCACTGTATAAATAAATGCGTAGTACACGTGGCCCATTCAAGGCCCCATGCCCCAAATATGGTTCCCATAATACTTGGTCTTATTTAGCTACGTTAGGGGAATCTCAAAGTATACGTAAAAGTGTAGAGTAGTGTCTGGAAAGGTCAATTGACTTTGATAAGTAACAAATAAAAAGTATGAAGATTAAATTCTAAAAACCACGTTTTATGCTTTTGATCCATCTCGCTTCCTATAATAATAATAATAATAAATTTATTTCAGACAAGAAAAATTTAAAAAATATATAAAAAAAACTATAAAGAGATATAGCGGTTTTTATGATTTTTTTAAGTTAGGTCGGGATTGAATGCGCTTAAATGGATTAAGAATGCATTGTCCTCGAGAGGCGAGCTACCCTGAAAGTTTCAGCTGGAAAGCTAATTGGGAAGAATTATAATATTGATATTATATTGATAATTATAATATTATAGTTAATTAGCTCGAAAATTGAGTGGCTTCTACCCGGAACGACAGACAGGGTTGGATGTCTCTCATGCCGAAATAACTAAACCGATAGAGCTGAAATTTGGTTTGACCACGCGGGTGAAGTGCTAATTGATGGAAATTAATGATAAATAAAACAAGTTCTTCTATTTTGAGGCCCGAGTACCAGGTCCCAGCAGACGGAATATTAAGGGGCTACCACGGCATTCGCTATATTGTAATCTGTGACGGTAGACCAAAATGCTCTAGGTATAAAAACTGATAAGAGTTAAGGGGTTAATAATTTAAAAAAAAGCTACTACCAATTTCTACATCATTTTTTGCCCTAGCAAATGGTATAAAAATAAATAAAATATATTTAATGCAGTTTAGGAGGAGATCGAAAAAAATCCATTCAGGAACTGTTTTGTTTTGGGATTATTTTTTTCATATCATATAAGCGAATAAAATAAATGTGATCTATTAATTTTTCAAGATAAAAGACCAAAATTTTTTTTATTAACACCCCTTGACGGCTAACGATTTTGAAACCTTAGCATTTAACCGTCACAGATTACGATGTAGCGACTGCCATAATAAAGGTCACAGATTACAATGTAGCGACTGCCATGGTAGCCCCTTAAAGGCTAACTATGGTTCTGCAAAATAAACACACTATTATTATTATTATTAGCTTTATTTAATTAAATCTTGGGTAGCTTAGCTAATAGATTTGTGTTTTGTTAGTAAATAAATAATTTTTCATTTTCATTTTCATTATTTCTTTCGTTTCCTTGACCTCTTATCCAACCCAGGAAAAACTCATCCAGACCAGTGGTCATTCGACCTAAATGATTCACACAAAGGTGATCAATCATCCAAGGGAAGCTGTGTCATTTGACAGCTCGATTGGACCACTTCCAAACTTCACTCACCTTTGTTCTCAGCTTTCAGAGATGCTAATTTTCACAAGTCTTTGTGTGCAAATTTCTTCAGACTTCTAAATGGATTTTCATGTTCGTTAAATGCTCTTATTGGTAAAGTAATTGTCTTTTAGACATTTTTTGATAATAATAGAATAGAACCGATTGATATTCTTGCGTCCTGGATAGATAGATAGATAGTAACACTTTATTGTACACCCCGAGGAAACATACATTAGGTATAAAAGGAATCTTAAAAATAAAATAACCAAAAATAATAGAGGATACAATGGGCGGCCTTATCGCTTAGTTCTAAGCTAGTTAAACAAGTAGCTCTACAGAAATCGATCATAATAACGTAATCGATATTTTAACTCGTGATCTTTTAATCGGTGGGAGCATCGAAGATCTTGATTCAATGTCACGATCGAGGTAATGGCTATTTTTATCGATTTTACATCGATTTCATGGGATGTTTACGCTCGCGTTTATTTTTCTAAAGCTTTGATGGTCAGAGAAATTACGTTTATTGGATCATTTTGAATCAATATCGCTGCGTTTTGAATCAAATGGACAGAAATGATTAATATCTTTATTTTTATATAACTGTAGTTTTTTGAAGACTTTCGCGACTATCACACATACATACATAAGATTATATTTACGGCTTTATCGCGCTTACCTTTGTTAACGTTTATATAGATCGCGCATAAAAAATATTCCCAAAATTCTTACTAGTGGCTGGTTAGTGGGGACGGCTTGTGGGGATTTCGGGAATAACCTCATTTAAAAGAAAAAATGAAGTTTTTTGTTTCGTATTAGTTCTTTGTAGGTCATGTGGTTTATGCATTAGCGACTTTTTCAAAGTAGCTGTGACAGTAGGTATGCACGTACAGACAGCGTCAGAGATAAGTATCCCCCTTGCACAAGACACCCAGCTATAAATCCTTTCAAAAAATTTTAATACTTAAAAATATTTTTAGGATTAAAATTTTTTGAAAGGATTTATAGCTGGGTGTCTTGTGCAAGGGGGATACTTATCTCTGACGCTGTCTGTACGTATATATGTTCGAGTATGTCGAGTTTAAATGCTTTCGTGCCAACGGCAACGGCGTGCAATCGGCGTCGTCGGCCGTTCCGCTTGGCACGAACAACGACAAGTTACTGCTTACACCGAAGCTTCTTATCTTCTTAATTGGCTTTAGTTCTTTCTGGGTCAGTATTTATAACCAAATGTTGGTTCTCTTCATATATTAGGTAGGTACCTACTTAAATTATGTTATTTCAGTGTTATTATAGAGTCCCATATTTACTGTTTAATTTTACTAATTCGCATTATTTTCTTTATTTGAAGTTCTTACGAGAAATAATTGCCAGAACAACAAAATCATGCAAAAAGTCATAGCTGATAAGTTCGACTGCTCTATTCGAATCTATTGGCTGAATATTAAAATTAAGTATTCCTTGTAGTCGAATAATGTACTTTTTGCTTTGATTATATTGTAATATTTATTTTTATTGTGTAAAGTAATCAAGTGATTTAAATCATCATAAAATCACAACCCTGAAATTTGTATATTTCAGGGTTATGTCTATAAATTTTATTATAAACCTTTGTTAGAAAGATTTATTTTCTATTCCATTATCTCTTGCATACACAAAATTATTATTCTTTTTTTTCTAACCAAATGCTTGTTCTATCATAATGTTAGAACTATAAATATAGAGTTTTGTATGATAAATAAATTACACAACATTCAAATAGCTTCAACTCTAATTCTACACTACGTAGTTGTACGCTTCAAAGCTTCCGAAAAAAGCTTGGAGATGTTCCAAGTTATTTAGATAAGGATTGGCTTTGATAAGCAAATTACTCAATTATGTTTATTGTATAGTTAAGCGTAGTTACGTAGTACTGATGTGTAGTTTGATTGTGGTCACTACGTATGTCGGATTGGACTGTATTTTGTTATTTTTTTTATCGATTTTGGATATTTTATTCAAGCTTTTGCCAGATAAAGCACTGTGTGCAGTTTGATTGTACTAACGACGTTTGTCGAATTTAACTGTATTTTTTTTTTTTTTAATTTATAGACTATTATTATTTTATCTAGTTATCTCAGACCACGTTAATCTTTTTGCTCCTCTTTCGTTAAACCATCAATACTCTAATAAGTATTTTCCTCTTTATTTGGTCCGTTTGCTGTGATTTGTTGGAAAACATTTGTTATTTCCAATGGTCTCTACTGAAATAACAATTTTGCTGAGGGCTATTTTTCTAAACTGTTATTAGCCATTATTGTTATTTTGTTTGTTTGTCTCTACTGAAATAATAATTTTTCGTGAATTGTTTATATTATAAGTCGTTATTTTACAAAAAAAAGGAATAATTAGAGTTGGCTGTGTGATATTTCTTGAATAAGAAGTTTTTACAAAACGTTGTCTAAACAATATATTCGAAAATATATTTTTCTAAAAGCCTTTTTACATTTTCAAGTTGATTAAGATTGTAATAATGTTTATTTCATCAAGCTTGTTTTTTGATGGAATAAATTTGGATCACTGAGCTTGCGAAATTACTTACTATTTTTAACATATACAGTATATAAATTAATGAAACTCTTAGTAGTCGTGAAACTAATTGATAAGTTCGTGACCTGTGAAACCGGAAGTGTCTGAATATTACAACCAAGTCAGTTTCATGTAAATCCGGTCCGGTTATTTGGTTGGAGGGACGCCAAACTGATAAACGTTCAACCTTGTGTGACGTCAAATCCGTGTAGAGCCGGATAAAAGTAAAATTTAAAATAGTTTTATCCAAAAAGGTTACGGTCATTGATTAATAACGGTGTGCTTATAGCACCCAAATAAATGGCTTCAAAGAAAGATGGCGACGTAAAACAGGAAAAATAAATTCAGACACCACGTAAAAACAAAATCCATTTTTAAATTTATTTATTTACTTCTTACGATGGAGTTTTAACAACAATGACAAAGTTGAGACATATTAAACTATTTTATTTTATTACTTCTGTGTTGAGCCGACTCGAGCCGGTGCTTAAATTCATGCATGTGAAATGCAATTTCAAAGCTTATGGCCCCGTGACCATAATGTACAAATTTTAATAATTTTTTGCTAAGCTGTTTGGAGCGTTCCTATACTTAGGTATAAGAAGGTACTTATTGGTACTGAGCTTTAAAATTGCATTTCACAGAAAAATGCCTGCGCTTTGTGGAATGCAATTATTAAACGAGGAGGCTTTTTGTAAAATGCTTATACTCGGTTCTAGAGTTACACAACGAGTTGCTCTGTTTCCCTGATATAATCTATAATACATACTAGCAAATTAATTATTTATTATTCTCAATCATACTTGGAAGTTCGATCACTGGTATAATCACTGGTACACATCACATGCGAGCAGCACAGCACAGCATAATATCCTGTTTATCATGAACCAATACCTTATTTATTGTCTATATTTAACAAATCTACTTGTTGCTATTATGTACATTGTACGTGTTATGTATATCAATTCCTTTAAAATAGTGGTGAACAGCATTTATTATTTGGATCATTATGCATGGTCTTGAAATATAGGAAACGTGAGATAATTGAAGACATGAGAGTAATTGAGATAGTATCATAATGGTTTAGACGTGGTACTTTGAGGTTAATTGATCGTGATTTAATGACTTAACTGTACATTATTTTTTAGTGTATTGTATTATGAACAATTATTGTTTCAACCGTTACATAAATTGTATAAGTGTTTAAGATTTTCCAAACCGACCGATATATACCTATATAGCTCTATTAATATCAATAAAAGTATTGGTTCTGACTCTTAAGTGTCTGTCAGACAGCGTAGAGCCCAAACCATAGAAACCACCGTTCGTCCAAAAGTAAAAGTGAGTTAGATAGTTTTCTTCAGTACAAAATAATTTTATATAATTGGAGAGAGCATGACATAGAAAAGGTTGCGGGTTAAAATCCCGCTGTGGTAGAAAATATTGAGCACACTCAAACTCATGTTACTGCTTATAAATACAAAGCGTAGGCGTTACCAACGCACCCTCTTAAGTTTTCTTTACATGTATTTTTTTTATAGTGAAAACTAATAGCTACCATTAAAAACCATATCGTTGTTAGCGTGTAAACCTCTGTATGGTAAATAGTAATGAACGCTAACAAAGTCTATTTATGCAACTCTCTTGACCCCCGGCACATTTTCATGAAAAAGGAAACTAGGTTACAAGCTAACGAATCCCTGTTTTCAGTCTGTGAGAAATGTAAAAATATTTTTGAATAAAATCTCTGAACTTTCCTGTAAAAATCCGGACTTTAACGATTGTGTCATTATCCTCAGCTCTCCCAGTGTGTTGATAGGTTAAGATTTAAAATAGAAAATTTAAGCAACCAGAAAAATACGGAATGCTGCTAAATACTAGTTTAAAAACTATAAAACCCACTGAAATTCGTTATTTATTCTACAGAATGTAATTAAAATCTCTTGGCGGGACATAAATTAGACATAAAAACCAATAAATTAGTGTGGTTATCTTTAATAATAAATGGGCCACGAGACATTTTGATCCCAAGCTAAAACTAAAGGATTCTAGGGATTTTAGGGATTATTTTCGACATTCAAATTAAGGACATTAATTGCCGTCCTTGATTAGGTAATCCTTAATGGTTTAAGTTTGAAGGCAAAATAGGGTAAAACATTTGTAGGATTTTAAAGGTTGAAGGTAAATCGGTTAAGTTTTTAGTGGGAACTGATTGAAATACTTTTAAAAAAGATACTTTCTAGGATCGTTGTACGTGTAAAAGGGTTAAGTTTGTTTTCATTTTCCTTTTGCAAAAAGGTTGGGTAAAAAAGGTATACTTGAAGCTAAGCTAAGCTTGAGCTATATGTGAAGTTATCTTCGCGGATCAATTTTGATCGTGAAAGTATACCTTTTTATATACTTTTTATATTACCTTTGTATATGACTGATTTATTTCCGAGAAGAACTTACAGGTAAGTTCACTACAAAATGATTTTGTTTATTTAGTTGTTAAAAGGGATATACCTAGTTGATGCCTTTTTCAGGTTTTAAATTAGATACCTATATAGGTATATAATACCTAGGGAATTGCAGCTCAGAGGATCAGAATCAGAGGATTAGCAGATGTTCATGAATAATTTTATTCTTAGTAATGTCGTTTATTAGTTCACTAATTTTGTACCAAACAACTCGTGAATTATTTTTTATTTTTATTAGTACTTTCTCTTTATCAAGCCATTGAAGCAGCCGGAACTTAGAAAGAGTCCTTGGTCCGGAAACGCGGCGTGACGTGACATTGACAGTCGACCGGAAGTGGCGCCATGTTTGTGAAATGTCATGTCCCGTTGGGGGCGTGCGCACGCGCATAATAATTGCTGGTAATGACGCGCCTGTCAAAATGACACGGGAATTTAATGACTGTTGATTTTAGGATTTTAATAATTTATGGTATTTTTTAAAATTTGAAACTTCGTCTAAATATTGTATAGGTATTTAATATCAGGTAAGTTTGCTGTATTAATTGGTTATTAGGATATTGTTAGTATCAAATGACTAAGTATGATTTTTAGTTTTTAAAATGTTATTTGCAAACCATACCTAACTAAAACCAAATAACTCTTCCATTTAAGCGTATATACAAAAGCCTTATACCTAAACCATTATTTGCGAAATAAACATTGTTATTATCATCTAAAATTTAACTTAAATCAATTTTCATTGCATTAATCAGTACACGCTATGTAAGTTCCATCTACTTATTTTTGGTTTTTCCTCAAAAAATAATTGGATTGCTTTGACTTGACCAGTATTTCTAATATTGACTAACAAAAATGTGTTAAAAGTACCCAAAATAAAATGCATTATTGTTCAATGGGGCGTGATATTGAATAATTCCAATGAACAGCCAGGTGAAACTGTAATTGTTTTATGATTGGGGTGCGGTGGAGATGTTATCAGGAACCCTATGGTTTTGGAGACGGGTAGTAATTGTATTTGCTATAGATATAGATAGAGTCAACCACATAAGGTATTCAATTTTAGTCAGAAAGTTACTTTTTGTGCCCCTGGAGTTTCCCACTGGAAAAGAAAAAGATATTGCCTTAAGAACTAGACATATGTATGTATGTAGCTGATATGTGTATCCGCTGCAAAAAAGTTCCAAATTTGCATGTGCTTCTATTTCTAATAACTTTGCCAAATACGTACTGCAAATTCGACCTACCTTTTTCAACTTTGTTTTGCCATATATGACATGTGTTCAGTAACGGCAATTGATTATGTATTTTTTTTCTCTGGTGATTAAAAATATGTGGTGTATATCACTCTTCTGGTAATGAGTTAGCGTGATCTCTTACCATAAAGAGAGCCTCTTAGCCTTTCGTCAAAAGTCCTTTGAAATCATCATATTTCTCTATTTAATGAGCTAAATGGTTCTATTCATAGAGTAATCAGTGCCTGCCATCCTATCAGGTGAACATCAATACTTACATTACTTACTGATCATTAATCAAGAGTATTTTGACCGGACCATTTCCTGCACTCCAAAATAATGATCGTTGCATTTACTAGTAATGTTAATTTGCACCTTGTCCGTCGGGGAAAAGGTTACTATTTCAATGAGTTTGAAAGTACAGACTGCGCTAAAAGTCATTGAAGCTTTTAATTTTGTGAAAAAAGATCAAAATTTCAATTTGAACTGAGAACGTTATTAAAGCAGGCTTAGGTCTCTGTTAAAATAAGAAAAATGAAGTTGAAAAGTATAACCCTACGCAATAACGAATTGCCACTATCAATAGCGCCTACTAACCCTAAGGTCCAGAAACCGTAGGGAAATAGGGCAAATATTTTTTCCCTATTTCCTACGCTAATGAAACAAAATATATACTAAAACATTTTATGAGGTTGTTTTTAGTAACAAAATCACCGATCCTCTTTTTTGTACTTTGTAGGTACTCAGTCAATTTATGTCAGCGCGCTAGATTCTGGGCCTTAAATACCTTAGAAAACTTAAAATAAATCCCAAAACCGCAACAAACTGAAGATGATCACAGAAAAATAAACACACAAAAAGTGTTGCTTTATTGTCCCATTATGAATGTAGGGTCGGCTTTGTACCTAATTGTCTTTATACCCAGCTTACGCCAGTGTTCTCCTGTGATTAAGCTAATTGTAGTTTATATTATGGGTATATCTTAAGTGGATTAATCACATCAGTAGTTTACTCACGCACACACATGATTTGTTTCTGTGAGTGGTTTAATCACAGGAGAACACCGGCGTAAGCTGGATGTAAACACCATTACAGAGCCGACTGTACTTAGTTGTTAGGGGAGAGGTGGAAATGAAGCGATGCTATCAGAATGTAATTCGCCTTTCGACGAAACGTTTTGAGCGGAAAAGGAAGTTTGTTTGAAAAATCGAGGAAACAGTCGTTTAAAAGCTTTTAGGGGGACAATGCAACCGGTACTTTCCTTCAGGTTTATTCTTAAAACTACTTAAAATAATCTCAATTAAGGGGAATCCTCAAATCCGAATTCCATACAAAATGCTTCGGACAAATACTCAAAAAGAACGCCGTATTAAAGTAAGATTTTATACGTGTTTTAAAATTAACCCTACGAACTTAAAAACACGTATAAAATCTTAATTAAAGTATGAACCCTTTCACTTTTTTTGTTGACGAAATCAAAAAAACATGGACGAAACGAATAATGTGAAAAAAATACTATAATACGGCGTACTTTTTGAGTATTTGTCCGAAACATTTTGTATCGAATTCGGATTTGAGGATTAGCCTTAAATATAATAAAACTTATTATAAACTAGACTAAACTTATCAAAACTAGAGTACTTATTCGTATATTTAGGGACTAACTTTTAGGTAAACAAGGCTTTGGGTAAGTTTATTACTTGGTTTCTCAATAAAGAAAATATAGGTGTACAAATAGTTCTCAGAGTTTTTTAATTGAAAATTTGAATTAATTGATAGGTATGATATTGGAAATGTAAAATTTTATAACTTCGAATGAACAAATTGTTAATTTATGTATAACCTCAACACGGATCGTTATAAGCGTTAATTAAGTATGTAGAAAACACAGAATTAACATTTTCCAACAATAATTTGTGAACATTACGGCAGGTATATATTTTAAGTATTATCATGAGACGAGGATAGAATTAAATGAACTATGAGCTAATAAATATATCAGAGGTTAGTTTAATATAGATAATACCCATATAATTGCAGCCAAATCAGTAGGTAGGTATAGTAGGTTTATCATGAATGAGGCGAAAAATAAATCTATTCATGCATCCTCGGAACTCTTTGAAATTTGTGGTGCTAGCTGAATTTTATCAATATTAATATATGTATAATAGGCTTGGTCCTGTCTGACTGAATGACAGACAACGTACAGGCCAAACCAATTAACGTAGAGACTTGAAATTTTTGCTTTCCTGTGACTTGTCAGTGGTGCGTGCCTACGGTCACTAGAACCGTCCGAATGAAGTCGGGTGTTGTATGTTTTTGTAAAAAAATATGATTTTTTATGGTCTTGAATATAGGTTTAATAATCTCTAGATGCCTGATACTTAGCTATTATTATTAAGTTATTTATTTCAGATAAAATCTATAATTCACATCTAACAAAACATAATATATAGGTAATATAAAATTACAATAGAAAAATAAAAAATACCTACAATAGAATAAATAATGTCAAAACTGCACTGTACCAATAATAATTTCATCCATTTATTTTGGATGGGGCAGTCCATTCTTGAGACTATCATCGGTAGGATGCTGTTGCTGCTGGCTCGCGCACGCTGGAGTAGGGACGCGACTTTCTTGCGCATAATCGCTTGAAAGCCGTCCGTGCGCGCTATAATGTGTTTTTTTCTAAACACTCAAATAGTCTTTAATCCATTGTTTCAGGTGTACAGGAGTAAACCACTGCAACTTCCTGATGGCAGAAGACTACCCACCCACCGTTCGGTGGTCTCCAGGAGTGGTCTACATCAAGTATGCCTGCTTTGATGGTAAGTCGTACTGCACTGCATTACTAGTGAGAAAAGCCGTGTTGGCCGAGTGGGAGATGCCTCGACTTTCGACCCGAAGGTCGTGGGCTCGAACCCGGTCGTACACCTATGGATTTTACTGTTTACTAATATCTATGTGTGCATTAACACGTTCTTAACGGTGAAGACAAACATCGTGAGGAAACCAGCATGTCATAGAACCTAAAAAGTTCGAAAACATGTGTCAAGTGCACGAAAGGAGCCTCTTCGAGGCGCACTTGAAATCCTTTCACCACACTGGTTCAAAGAACCAGTGACACGATAAGAAGAAGACATATATATTTATCTACTTCTCTTTTTCGGACCAAAATTTTCTACAAGTTAGCAAACGTAGCTCCCTTTTTTTGGCGCATTCTCAATGTACTACATTGTGATTTACTTCTGTGCCAACAACGACATACCTACTTACTACTACTTACATACATTTTAATATTTCGCTTTAATTAAAAAAAACACATTGCTTTTATAGAATTTTGCCCTAATTCCGGGACGATGACAATATGCTGCGTGAAATTGATTTCCTTATCGTGGATGCAGATGTGCAGTGTCATGGTTATCAGAAAGCCATTGGGCCATATGCTGCTATTTAATGAATTGGACAATTAATTAGCGGCCGATTACGTGATGTCTGGCCATGGGTCTAGTTCTGCTGGGTTTCTGTTAAAAAATAAGAGCAAACTTATCATCATCAATGTACATGAACAGAATTTTGGGTATCTACAAAATGACAGTATGACAGCGGGGCGAGTGCGGCGCCCGAGCAGAGCTTTTGCGAGCTGGCCCGAGCTATGTACCCGAGTTTGCCAAACGACGCATAAAAATTAAATTATTTATTATCAATGATGCGTACCGCCTGACGCAAACGCTAACGGTAATAGTAATCCAATTTTTATCAAATTATTTTGTCAAAAAATCAACTTAATTTTTTCAAGTTTTTTTGCTATATCTGTGTTCAGTAATGGCAAATGATTATGCGTATTTTTTTCTGGTGATTAAATATTTGCGGTGTATAAAAGGCTTAGACCTGACATACTGACAGACAGACAACGTACAGGCCAAACCGCTGAACGTAAAGACTTGAAATTTGGAGGGTGTGTTTTTTCAAGAAATGCAGGCGCTAAGGGATTTACAATACTTACAAAAGAAATTGCAGTCATTTAGCCATAACTAAATTGTCTTTAAAAAATAAGAACTCATTAAATAATCTATTCCAGATCAAATTGTAAATCTTATAAATCAATAGATTGACTGATTCGTATGTAGGTGAGGTAACTTGAAGAATAATCGGGTTACTAATTCAGAGTAGTTGGCAGTCTTTGCAATAATTTCCTTAAAATTGTTGATACATAATAAAAAAAAAGTCTTATAACAGAAACCAAATAGAATATCCGTTCTGTTGTGCCCTACTCTACTGAAAGTCTTACTGAATTAAATTTAAACCCAAAAGATTAATATTTTATTTACCATCTTATTAAATAAAATCAGCTCTATTCATTGTACTATAAAATTTGCTAAGCACTCCTTGGTTTAATGTTATGTCATAGTATAACAGCACTCGGTAGCATCGTGTGTTATTGAGTTTCTACCCCTGGGAAACCCACGTGCTTATCGTATTGTATCAGAAAACCATTCTATATGGACCCTCAATACTGCGTCTATAAGCTTTCACCGCATTAGTTTTTATAGAAATGAGACGTGGTGCAAAGTAGGGGAGCTCTATCAAAATTGGTTATTAAGTTTGCCATGACATTGACACGTTTACCCCAAATCCAAATGTCGAAATGGCGGAGGCAGCTAATGGAGTATGGCAACAAAAGTTTGAATCGTCACGTGCTTACATTAAAATGGAAGATTTATTTACATTTGCAAAGTTGTAAAACTTAAACAATAGTCTGATAATGTTGCATTTCAATGGCACAAACTGATTTAGAAAGGGATGTGATGGGAACTAGCTTAGTTCTGTACAAACGGTTGCTACCATAGAAGATTACATTGTCTATTCTTTGTAATAATCTAAAATACTTACAAAAATATTTCATGATTTTCCATTTTGCACTCTTTGTTCTTCATGTGGACTCTGTGTAGTGAACGTTTTTGTACATAATGTCCTAAAATGGGGGACAGTGCATAATAAACCGATAAATTTTGCAAAAAAACACTGTATTTCCATAGAAATGAATGAAACGAGTCAATTATGTATATTGATCTGGTCCGAAAATGCCATTTGAAATAAAGCAATTTTTGGCCTTCTGGAATAATAGACGGATAATCGTCATTGCCACCATAGAAAATAACGATGCTGTTGATGGGCCATTCTGAGGGCATTGTTCCTTTGAAGGAATATCCGTATTTGTATGTTTATTACATTACTTAATGTAAAGGAGAAACTCGCATATCTTTTGTTGGCTTGCTGACTTCCTTCTCGTGAACTTAAACCTGTGGCCAGATCTAGACGACCTGTACCAGGTCTAGATTAGATGGCCAGTGGTTTGAGACCTTTTCTCCTATACCTATACATTATTCAGATTAGTTATCAGGTACATTTATGTTGAACTAATGCAGTTTTAGATTAACATGAACGGGTAGTGAAATATTCCAAATACGATACCGATTTATGCGTGCAGTGCACAATAGTAGATTATGCACTAAGGGGATAAACCAGTGTCTTATGTCACGGGTGGCATATTGAACCCCGAGCTAACGAGAGATTCGCTCGGGAGTTATTGTGAGTCCTGAGTGACGCGAGGAGCTACCCAAGACGAAAACAGGCTTTATCCCAGAGGAGCATACTCTACTTTTCACACCTTCTGCGAGGCAATAAAAATCCAGGGCTCCGAACTCAGCAGCCAACACCGTCTTTTGTTTCACAATCTATGAAGTCGCGCCTTTTTTTTTTTTTTTTATGAGTGGCCAGTTCGATTTTAGAACAAACCTTTTTACAATGCCATATGGGCGTTCTTTTACTTAGAGTTTTCCACGAGTTTCCATACGAATTTGACGTTCCAAATTCAAATCACATTACTATCCTTGGGAGTTTTATACAACATTACTTCCCTAGGTAGGTAATGCTTTGCTTTACCTTGATGATAGCATGATATGTAATTGGATATTGTCGAGCAGGTGGTGTGAAAAATAATGTTTTACTTTAAGTAAAACGAAATAGCCGAAAATTCGTCCTCTGTTAAGATAAAAAAAAACCTAGGTAGGTTAGGTAACTTACCTAAGTAGGTTTTTAAATATCTTTAAAAATACTTTAGTTACCTACCTACCTATTTTTGTAGTCCGAACAGGAACTTTACTTACAAAGAAAATCAATACCTGGTGTAATATAATAACAGCTCCCTTGTTATTTTTTACGCTCAAAATTCTGGATGGAGTTGCATTGGAGTTGCAACGATTTGCAAACTAAATCGATTTCTTTTGTATGTTGTATTATTTGGATTTTATAAAAAAACACCCAATTCACTGCATGTGGGCTAAAGTAGCTTACTCTGGTGGCTTACTCAATTTTTGAAAGGGGTAAATGAAGCTCAAAGAATAAAGCCCAATTTTAGCATATTTTATTAATTCTGTTACACAGATCTCGGATACTTTCAGCTGTCGCTGCCATAAACCACGTTGAGTATAACTATCACTAACCGGACCAAAACGAGTAACTAAACTTTATTAAACACACTCAAAATAATAAGTAAAATAAAGTACCTTAATTTTTAAAATTGAACTACAAAAGGCTAGTGTAGTATTGAATACCAGTTGGGATAGTTTGATTCATTTTTTATTTTTTTAGAGGAGGCATTTGTTATCGCTGCTTCGTACAGCGGGTGCCTCCTCTGGGTCCTAACGTCGTCTAATGCGCAGCAGCGTGAGTGGCCAACGAGTCCGGCGACTGCTTCACTACTGCCTGTCGTCGGCAAGCACGCTGCCACGGCCCGCTTGGGGCCACCGAAGGTCACACATCCAAATTCCGACTAAGTCAGTCAATGTAGCGCCCCGAACGCCGAACTTTTACCCTGAGGAGAATGGTCATCTCAGTTAAGGTGGTACAGTCGCTATTCAAGCTGATGGTAATGGTAATGGAAAGCTTGAATAATGTAGCGATGGCGTCCGAGACGAACACGACCAGACCGAGCACGAAACTGTGACTATCGGGTCAGTCGATGAAAAGAACCCAGAGGAAGACCAATGGTCCAGTGATAGAACTTGTATACGTCCAAACTGGCGAGAAAACTTCGTTTGCGCGATGCAGAACTCAAACTTTAAATGCTTATAACTCCTGAACCAAAATACACACGACTCTACATTTTCGAACGTAGCTCAAACAATTTAAGCTCTTTACGATTCTGATATTAATTTATCACCTTTCATTCGGTTTATTAGAGATTTTAGAGTGTGACGTCAGAGCATATTGCTGTATTATGATTGGTCGTTCGAAAAAATATAGTATTATTCATGGCTCGCGTATGGGGGAAGTCCATATCAGCCATCGAGCGACTTGCATCCGGGCAAGTTAAACTTATCGTTATGACAAGTAATATAAGATGTTTTATTCTATATTCTATAAGTGAGTACATAGTTGTATTGATAAGCAAGCACACCTACTACATACCTACAAATAAATCATTCTAGCACGAGTAGTAGTATATTTTTAATAAATATCCTTTTTAATTTTGAAATTGAACAACTTTAATTGTCCAATTGTCCATACATTACTTATTTATTTATTCCTCGCCTATTTTTGACTGCTATAAAAGTTGAGAATTAAAACTTTCATTAACTGAAATTATCAAACTGAGTTGTAAATCAAGTTGTTTGTTGGGATGTTTGTTTGATCGATGGGATTTATCAGATAAGTATCGCAAATGGACCATAGACCAAGCTGCCATGTAGATTACTATCGGAGTCTAACCGAATCGAATCGGCTTATTATTCGATATCTGATCAAATTCTGATTCGATTCGGACCATTTCGGTTTTGACGAATCAAATCGAACAAAATTGGAAATACGATAGGGGGTTTACTCGCAAATATATCCATGTATAAAATATTTTGGTTTAATTTTATAACTGCAAACTTACCTATTTTTTAGTTTACCCCCCAACACGTTACTGCGGATTATTTTGTATAAAAAAAAATAATTAGCTTAATAATATAAGTGGTTGGGATGGAAACGCCAATTAATACTGAACTACTATAGAGTTTTTAAATGCAATCGAAAATATAAGAATGCAAAATATATATTTATAAATTTTTTCTTATTTTTTTTTCCAGTAGGTAGGTACATATTTTCAATTGTGATGTGTGTTTGGGTTTTGCAGTTCTTAGGAAATGGAAAAAATATTGACTATCTTTTCATAAACTATACTTTCCCATAAGGATGCCCTATGTAACGACCTCAGTCAAATCTGTTCAGAGACAAAACATCCACCTATCCATTCATCCAGACAAACTTTCTCCTCTATTAGGCATATGAGTTGTATACAGTATAGGACAGTATTAACTATAATGATTTCTAAATGAGTTATTTCATATATTATTCGTAAAATATGTGGTAGAAAAGTGACCATGTTTTAAAGGTATATGGTATTATTATTCGTAATGCACTTCAAAATATCACGAACGATCACTAGGTAGGTATTGTTTGATAGAACGCACGAAACGAGACCAAATTCGTTGTTTACCGAAAATTGAACGCACGAACAGTCGACACCACCTTTGCATAAAACAATTAAATTATTAAATTATATTATCTACTCACCTAGATAAAGTTCTACTCAAACTAGACATTATAGACCCAACCAAACGATAACCATAATTCACCCGAAATTGCTTCTGTACACGTAATATCCCAGCCTTGGATAAGACATAGACATCAACCGACATCAAAAAAAGTGGAGGTTATCAATTCGGTTGAATGTTGTTGTTTTTTTTATATTTGTTACCTCGGAACTCTGAAGTTTATTATCCGATTTGAAAAATCTTTTTGTTTGAGAGGATATACTTTCAGATTGGTCCCATAGAAATTTTATCAGAATCAGTTCAGTAGTTAAGTTTTTATATCATATAACTGAAGATAATGTCGTCGAAATAAAAAAAATGCGTATTTTGTTTCCCTGTGACTTTTCAGTGGTGTTTCGGTACTAAAACAGTCCAATTGAAGTCGGTTGTCTATGTTTTTGTAAGATCTTATTTATTTGATATATTTTTTCATGATAGTAGGTCAGAGAATTTTCACCTAGCAGCAGATAGTGGGTGGGTAGAGTTCAAGTTATTCAAGGTTCAGTTCAGGTCAAGGTGGTTGCTAAAGATACCTATAATGCTTGCCTACTCACTTACCTATGGTAGTTTATTCTGTATTATTTGCGTGTGGTTGGGTTTACTTTTTATGAGCGGTTTTAGAAAGAAAGAAATAATTTTATTGTTGGAAAACTAGACTATGTACAGACAGCGTCATAGATAAGTATCGTGCATTATAATACCCAGCTTCAAATCCTTTTTAAATCACCGTCGCGGCGAATGGAGAAATTTTACCTTTAAAAAATAGATTATATTTAAATAACCGTATGTAAGCCTAAAAATAATTTTAAAAATTACAATTTTTTGAAAGGATTTACAGCTGGGTGTCTTGTGCAAGGGGGATACTTATCTCTGACGCTGTCTGTACATAGTCTAGTTTTCCAACTAATCACAATATACCTAAATACATGTTAAAAATAAGAAAAAGTATATATAAAATAAAATAGGGAATAACGTAGGTCTAGTCGTAAAGTATTCCAGACAATCGGTGCCTAGCTCAGCTTTATTGCTGCAGCGTACTGACAGTAGGTACTCTGCAGCGCTGGTATTGCTGCTAGGCCCCAGTGGCGACGGCATAGATCGTATTATTTAATACTTAAAATTAAATACACTTGACAAAACTGAAGAACAAATGGAGAAGTTTATGTTATTGCATAAAGGTATAGATAGGTGTTATGTTAATCTATGATGGTTTATCCGCTCCAGCTTACGCCAGCAGCACCTGCATGAAGACCCCGAAAAATTACTTGCTAAAATGTTTTTTCAGGCTATAAATTAAATATCCTTTAAAATTCAGTCCATCTGGTCCAGCTTTATCTCCATTGAGCAGCAAACATACATCAAAAGTAAAAAAATGCGTTAGAATCAAACACTCTGATGACGTTGACAAGTTGCTCTTCATTCTGATATTGATGAAACGTTATTTCCTCTATTTCAGACACTTTGACGGTCCACTACTGCAACCGGGAGGTCAGCGTTGCAGTATGGGGTGAAGACAGCGAGGGGTACATCCGAACCCCGGGGTACCCTCACTTCTATATAGGGGACGAATGTCGCTGGCGACTGCGCGTGCATCCAGAGCAGAGAGTGCGGGTCACTCTACTGGATGTCAGCTTGAGGGGTAAGTTACTAGAACGACCGTCTGCGTTGCAGTATGGGGTAAGGACAGTGAGGGGTACATCCGAACCCCGGGGTACCCTCACTTCTATATAGGGGACGAATGTCGCTGGCGACTACGCGTGCATCCAGAGCAGAGAGTGCAGGTCACTCTACTGGATGTTAGCTTGAGGGGTAAGTAGAACGACCGTCTGCGTTGCAGTATGGGGTAAGGACAGCGAGGGGTACACCCGAACCCACACTACTACGTGGGGGACGAATGTCGTCGGCGGCTGCGCTTGCATCCAGGGCAGAGAGTGCGGGTCACTCTACTTAGTAGAGACTCGCATCCAGTAGAGTCTACTGCATGTCAGCTTCAGGGGTAAGTTACTAGAACTTATCTGCATTGCAGTATAGGCTGAAGACAGCGAGGGGTACATCCCGGGGTACCCTCATTTCTACGTGGGGGACGAGTGTCGCTGGCGACTGCGCGTGCATCCAGAGAGTGTGGGTCACACTACTGGATGTCAGCTTGAGTCGTTAGTTACTAGAACAACCATCTGCGTTGCAGTAGGTATTGGGGTGAGGACAGTGAGGGGTACCTACCTACAGCCTGACCCCAGGCCCCAGGGTACGAACCCTCACTTCTACGTAGGGGACGATAGTCGCTGGCGGCTGTGCTGTGCATCCAGAGCGGCGAGTGGAGGTCACTCTTCTGGATGTTAGCAACTGTCTGCCTCAGAGTATGGTACTTATTAGTTATTAAAAGTAAGGAATACATCCTTAGAACGACATGATTGGCAAGACTGCCCGCCCCGTTAGCGGGTTTTATTCTGTGTGGTATTTATTAATGTTAGTAGGTACCTACTTTTTTAAGTACCTACTTATTTACATATACTTATTTTATTTCTGTGTTCAGGAATTGGCCCGTTTGACAAAGACTGCACCGACCATGTGTCTGTCCGGGAATCGAACGGCGACCACTTATTCTCGTCGTGTGACCAAGTGGATTTACCGCTACGTCTCACATCAGGGACTAGCGTTCTCGATGTGACTGTCGAAGCGAAGTCCGAAGGAGCTTATCCAAAGAGAGGAGTGCTTCTGCACTATAAAAGTAAGAAAAAAAAAATTCTGTGATTTTTATCAAAAAGTTTTATTGTTTTGACTATTAGCGTCATCTGTGAGAACTAAGCTCAAACCAAAAATTATCGTACTGAGTGTAACACTGCCATCTATTGAATTCTTGTCGTACTACATCTATAAGCAGTTGCCTGTTAACGCCATCTATTAGGAACAAGCCTTACTATTTTGTTAACATTTTATAAAAGCGCCATCTATCAACAGGTATAGGCTGCATCACTCTACCAGCGCCATCAAGCGGCTACCTAGTGTACCGCAACACAGACGTAGCGCACTACATGTGCAACGTGAATTTTGTTTTCGTAGACACGCGAGAGAGGGCGCGCTTGATTTGGTGCTATGATGAAAATAGATGGAATGACACAGTGCCTTTGTGTGTTGGTAAGTAAATAATTACCATACCTGCGCTAAAATCTAATGAGAAATTAGATTTATTTGCCTGATGGTCATTACAAGGTATTTTATTAGTAAAGTATCACATACTACGTCGGTAGTCGACATGCAAGTAATAATTTATGTTTTTATATGTATTATTTTAATTATTATTGTTAATTTATATTATTTCTAGATAAGTAGGTACCTAATCATTTATGTTTATTTACCTACATAAAAAACAGTGTATTAAATTACGATAATGCTATTCATAGCTCTACCTACACGTTATCTTTACTATTTGTTTTCTCTAGAGCTAGGCGCTCTTCTGATGGTTAGAGATCGCGCTTTCCCATGACCAGAACAGTGACTATGCTTACAGCAGTTTTATTCACTTATTCCGGTAAGCGCTCGTCCACTTTGAGATTGATAGTCAGTCTTGAAAGCCCTGTAATATTACTACGAGTAGCTACAGTGCCCTTCAAACCGGAACACAGTAATGCAGACGGTAATGGTGCTGCTAGAATGGTATTTATTAATTTACATTGTGGTAAACTTCAAAAGAGTAAGAACGAGTAGGTATTACGCATTTTTTACGTATATCTTGATATTAATTGTTATTAACATAATTGTATCATTTGGTAACAATAGTAAGTAAGTATATAAATTAATATATACCTAGGTATATATTAATTTATATACTTCTCTAGGAAATTTGCGGTAGGAAGGTACTTTAGCCGTAAGTAGCACATAAAGTAGAGCACTTTGTGTGTTTTGGACTCTACCGTCTACCATTACGATTTACGTAGTAAGTAAGTGCCTTACCTACTTATCTTTACCATGGTAATAGTATTCCAGGAAATAAGAAAAAGTAATTACTTATAATAATAATTGATTATGATACGAGAGGAGTAGATAGAGGTAGAGTATCAGCCATTCAAAGTTTGTGGTAGCAATATATATGTGGTAGCTATCAAAGTTGTGAAACTATTCAAGTACCTAGGACATTTGCTGACCGAGACGCTTAGAGACGATGATGACATAGAGCGTGAGCGGAGAGCGCTCGCCGTGCGAAGTAACATGATCGCACGTCGCTTTGCTAAATCTAGTACAGAGGTGAAAAACACCCTGTTTCGCGCGTACTGCCTGGGCATGTACACCTGCCAACTATGGGCAAACTTTACACGTAAAGCTATTAACACTATAAGAGTCCAGTACAATGATGCCTACCGGACTCTAATGAGATTACCGAGGTTCTGCAGTGCGTCGAGCATGTTCTCCGAAGCGAGGGTTCCCGACTTCTTTGCCATAATCCGATCTCGCGTAGCGTCATTCTGGAGTAGGCTGAGTCGCTCCAACAATAGCATTTTGAGGGCTGTCTCTGACAACGTTTATAATAATGAGATGTTCAAATATTGGATTTCCGTCCATCTGGATGGAAACAAAAAATGACAACACAGAGCGTTTTGCTCTGTGATCCTATTTTAATTTTAAATTTTGTGATTTGTATTTCTTTTTGTATTATGTGTGTGTGATATGGGTTTATTATGCCTGAAATAAACGAATTTTATTTTATTTTTATTTATTATTTTTTAATATCGAGGTAGAACAACTTGAATATCAGGAATAGTAGAGTTGTAACTTTCTCTACGACTACAAATCATAAAAATATGCAAAAATATCATAATCTTATAATAGTAAAGGCCATGTAAAGGTTTACTTCGAGCTTTCATAAACCATCCTTATAAAAGTCGCTCTGAATAGAATAGCTACAACTTGTCGATAACAATAATGTTTCCCATAAAACTTTGCCATTTTGAGGTTATGCTATGGGGGAGCGCGCGCATGCGGTTTTACCCCTCACCCCTCTCTCTCGCACTTAACAAATACTAGTACGAAAGAGGTGACAACAGCACATTAGCCTGTAACGAAGTGATTGTCATCAACGGCGATGTCTCTTCAATTTTGAACCGTATTACAGAGCGATAAGGCATAGTTTTGATTTGCGGGTATATTTCCTCAGTATTCAGTCGCACGTCGCTTTCAGTCAGTCGGTTTTGGTAAATAGTCGAATCCTGTCGTATTTGAACTGTGGTTCGTTTGACTCGCGTTCGAATTTCGAATTTCAGTTGTTCCCGGCAACACGTGCATTCGACGCACAATGTGAGTTATTATTAGATTTTACAACTCGAGTTTTTTCCTTAGCTTCACGTTCAATGGTTTTTTAATTGACTGTTTACACAAAGCCACGTGGTTTTATTTATTATTAGGTAGTAATTTATCTAATTAAGTAAAAAAATAAATATTTTATCTGCGGCCCTGCCATACTTTGATCAGGGTACCTTACCTACTTTACTTCTAGGTAGGTTAGGTACCATAGCTAATTACTATTTTAAGAATTCCGATTTCAAAATTTTTCATCACAATTTAATCGTAACCCAGTGCGTGGTTTTCATTGCATTTTTATTCAATCTTTTTTTTTCTCAAATTGGTTTTTAATCAGAATTTTTTTCATAATGGCAACAGTTCAGAGCAACGTCATACTAATGATAATGTATTATTATTCATGCATTGATAGATAAAATTATCAGTGGTATTTTCAGATATCATTGTTTGAGTTCATTCAAATATGAAAATTTTATGAAATCTAGGCCAATGATTATTATTTATTGCCAACAATTATTTCTAGTTCCTTCAATTTATGAAAACTTTATTATAATATCTAGGCTAATGACAATTGAATTACCTATAGCCAATAATAATTTCTGTAGTTGGCTGATAGGCACAAGGCACGTAGCTAAATATGTGTGGGTTAGGAAATAAAATGATATTGTACAACGTTTTTCCTTCACAGTCAAGTAATAAGATTGATTAGAAAGAGTTCTCTACTTGCGTTGAACCATAGTATTTCTAGATAAAAATAGTCAGTTAAGTACTTAAAGGTTTTGCGGGAGATGTACCTACTTATTTAAATATACATACAACGCTTAGTCCTAACTGACTGACAGTCAACGCATAGGCCAAACCACTGAAAGTAGAGACTTGAAATTTGGAGGGTATGTCCGTCAAGAAGTGTAGACGGAATTTTGATAATTCGCAAAGCAAACGAAGTTTCGGGCGTCAAAGAGTTTTATATTCGTACTCATCATATTCCAATAAGTCTTCTTCTTCTAATCGTGTCATTTGTTCTCTCAAACAAGGTTGGTAAAAGGATTTCAAGTGCGCCTCGAAGAGGCTCCTCTCGTGCACAAAATTTTTTAGGCAATCTTCTTCATATTGTTTCTTGTAAAAATAATATCTTAACTAATAAAGTCGTATTTTCGTCATATACTTACCTAATTTTTTTTTTACATGTTGGCCGGTAGATAACGCCTTTAGGTATTAAGCCCGCCCATTGTGCAATGGATTTTTTGTTGTGCAATGAATAATTTTAATAATAATCCCTAACCATTGATGTCTAGTAACTACCTCAAAGTTAACTAGGTTTTACAAATAACCGTACCGTTTATCGTGCGTGGAAAACGGTCATAATCCATTTATAATTATAACCGAAGTAGAGTATTTTGGTCACGCGTCGAAGGGCTAGCACGAAAAATACAACTTTTGTACCGTTTACGTATCGTCGGGCGAGGCTTCCGTCGATTGGGACCACTAGGTTTAGGACCGCGGTCCCAATCGACGGAACGAACTTAAATATAATTATTTTTCTTCCGGTGATTGGGACCACTCTCGAAATGAATGAAAAAATGTATTGTTTAACACAAACACGGGATTAATTTAGTAGAAGGTACTATTTACGCACGATAGGAAGCGATACTCTAAAGCTCATTGAATTACTATACATCGTACGTATCGTTGAGTCACGTGATTAATACAACTTTTGTACCGTCCATAAATTACGTGAGGTGTTTAAGGGGGGGAGTGGGTCGAGTCAAATCTCATCTAATCTTACGTTGGAGAGAGGGGGGGTCTCGGCAAATATCACGCAATTTTTGTTTCTGATTGAAACAAAAAAAGACCTACATGCTTAAGATTTAATCTTAAGCGCAATCGTGATACGATTAAGATCATTCACTAATTCGTTCGAAAGTACCAAAATAGTTTCATTCATACTTCGACGTTATACAGCAATATTGATTTTTCTTTTTACAATAACAATCCAACGCGTTTACCTACGTAAGAAACCCACATTTTGAAAAATCTCACGTGAGATTGGGCGATGGGGGAGGGGGTTGAATAAAATCTCACGACATCTCACCAGGGGGGAGGGAGGGACAGAAAATTAAAAAAAACACCTCACGTTATTTATGGACGCCCCCTTACTTAAAGTCGGGTCGCGGGATTATTTTATAAGAGATTTTGTAGTAGGTACTATTTACGCACTATAGGAAGCGATACTATCTCCTTGAATTAATACATATCGTACGTATATCGTTGGGTTACGTGACTTATTTAGTACGAGATTTTGTTGTTCAGGCGCTACTTAAAACATCATGGAAAGAAAATATCGTAAGTATCGTCGGGTCTCTTATTAAATAAGCATATATATTATTTTCTTTCATAACACAAATAGCTCTACCACATCTCCATAATACGCAGATAATGCTATGGAAGAGAATGCTTACTAGCATTAAGTACGCCTATGTACCAACTTGTTTTTTTTCTTTGTGCGTGGGATTAAGTATTTTCTATCTATCTATCTCGTGAGTAAATTTAGTACGAGATTTTGTAGGACTATTTACGCAGCGTAGGACGCGCTACTTAAAATTTCATACATATTAAATGATTATCGTATGGTAGCGTCAAATAATGCGTATAGTTTGGTATAGTTTCGTGATAGCCTTTTTTATAGCGACACACGCAAATGACTGAAAACTCTTGGCTCTGAAAAAACACTGCTTTATAAATAGATGACACAAAACATCTAGTTAAATAAAATAGATGTTTTTGGTTTATTTTTCTTATGAAGAGTAAATAATTTGTTTCTTTTTAAGAATTAAAGTATTTTTTACGCAAGTGACGAGATCAATTTGGTGTTTCTGATGGTTTGAGATTTCGCCTGCCCATGTCCAGAACAGTGCTACACATACCAATGGAACACTTTCAGTCTATCGCCCTTCAATCTGGAACACAGTAACTTTTGAAGTAGGTAATATATGAGTTACTGCTTGGCGGTAGAATACCCATCTCTCTTGAATTATTAACTTCTTTTTTTTACTCTTCGTGAAAATAATATGTTTCCTGACGAATATACATATTTTTTTATAAAAAACAAACTGCTGTAACAAAACTATAAGTACCTACTTCAAAAGTTTTGCGTATCTCAATAAACTTGTTATCTTTCCACCAAAGTATTCTACCGAGAGTTATAACTTTTTTTATCTTGTAGTCTACAAAATGGCGCGTTAAACTTTCAAAAAAGACACGGTAAAAAGACTTACTCACTTAAAAAAACTATTAGCTATATCAATGTCTATATTGTAATACAGCAGAGTAGATTGGTAGGGAGTAGGGATGTAATTAGTGGGTTCGAGAGCGGACTGAGTGGGGGCTCTGGTTGCATTATATACGAACCCGGGACGGCTGCAGTGCACGGGGAGGCATGCACTGCAAGCGGAGCTCGGCGGCGCAAGCCTTCCCTGGGATGGGCCTCACAGCAACGTGCGTGAGGGACACCGGCACGAGTTCTTCCCGGGGTCCCTCTAATGCGCAGAGGTCGACTACCATGGGGTTTTAGTTGGTTAGAGTCTGACATAACCCGTCCACCCTCCACCAAGGGGGTTGGAATATCTATGACGATTTCCCCATGTAAAATAATAAAGAAAATTTGCATGTAATAGTCCACAATTTTATTTTTAAACGGCGTTTAGGTTACAAACATAGCGATATTATCCTCATGCGTACATACCTAACCTAAATACCTACATAACTTGTGGTATTCATTTGCCACTGTAGTGATTTGCCACCGCAAAAAAGTGGTAGTGATTTGCCATCGCTCAAAATATTTTAATATTTTTAGTAGCGATTCGTCACTGCTGCTTATCGTACCACTAAAGTACAGTCAGCAGCACAATGAAAAGCACTCAGTGCTTGGACTTAATACGATTTTAGGATGAATAAATACATTACATGTACATGGACTGAATGAACGCTTGTTTGTAACACGTTATAAATGTAGTTTCAAAATCATTATCTAGAGCAACGTGCTTTATCATAAAAATGCTAAAAAGGTTTTTAATTATAGTGAAGTAAATAAGAACAAAAACAATCTAGGAGCAAGTTACAAGCTAGTAGACAATCCTTTCCGAAAGTGACGCCGACAGTAATTCGTCCGCTCTACTAGCTGACCTTACTTGCCTCTTAGTTCTTACTACACTTCATAGTTTTCATACCTACAGCAACGCTTCATATTTTTGTATTTTCTGACTCAGGTCGTGCACAGTGTAGTAGTAGCAGCACGTAACTTTAGCGCTGAAACAAGGGCAGTAACCCCCCCCCCGCGTATCGTTCAGCGCTAGACTTATGTGCAACTTATACCACGCTCTAAGTTTCGATGTCAAGCGGCTATCGAAAGTAACTTGGCGATAATTAAACAATATATAGTAAGGCTGACGCGACATGTCACCCGCTCTACTAACTGACCTTAATTGCCCCTCAGTTCCTACATTCCTTAGTCATTATTCTCCCTACATCCTTCCTTTTTTTGTATTTTCTTTGACCCGGGTCGTGTACAGTGCATCACCCTATAAGTTTCGATGTCAAACGGCTATCGAAGGCAACTTGGCGATAATTAAACTAGTTAGGCCTATACGCGACAGTTCGTCCACGTTACGAGTTGACCTTACTTCGGGATTCGTCGTTATTTGGGACTTCAGAAATAGGGCTGTCAAACTTTCGCATAACATTTTTGAAGTAAGTTTACTCCTTTTGAATCGTTTTTCATTTAAGGCCCCCTTTGTATGTAAATTTTTTGAGGAGAGAGATTAATACAAAAGTTAACTCAAAAGCGTTAGGTACGTTTTTCTGCGATCGTACTTTATGCACCTTTCACTTTAATTTATCCGTTTCTATGGTTACTAAGCTGATGGGAGTAAGTAAACTCTAGTCGTGCCTCAGAGTTGACACACACAAAACCTTTTTTATTTAAGAAAAGGACGAGACGAACTAGGCGCTCTCCTGATGGTAAGAGATCACGCTTGCCCATGACCTGATCAGTGAAGTGAAAACTTCTATAGGCGCGCTGGCATTTTATTGTGGGTATTGTATGAGACTGAGCCGTCACGCTCGGCCTATGTAATGCTCGTACGGGTAAATTAGAAAAAAAATGATGGAGTTTTCACTTCTATAGTGCGATCTTTATCTTATCTTTTTTAATTTATTGTATTAGAATTAGTACATAAAGATAACACAAAACATCTAAAAAACCACGAATGGTTTGTCCTAGATGTAGGCTGATTCTCCCAGTACATACATACATACAGATTTAGGTTGAACTTTAATAGTAGATTATGCACTAAGGGGATAAAGCAGTGTCTTATGTCGCGGGTGGCATATTGAACCCTGAGCTAACGAGAGACTCAGTTAACTCCTGAGCGAAGCGAGGGAGTTATGTAGAGTCCTGAGTGACGCGAGGAGCTACCCAAGACGAAGACAGGCTTTATCCCAGAGGAGCATACTCTACTTTTCACACCTTCTGCGAGGCAATAAAAAGCCAGGGCTCTGAACTCAGAAGCCAACACCGTCTTTTATTTCACAATCTTTGAAGTCGCGCCTTTTTTCTTTTTTTTATGAGTGGCCAGTTCGATTTTAAAACAAACCTTTTTACAATGCCATATGGGCGTTCTTTTACTTAGAGTTTGCCACGAGTTTCCACACGAATTTGACGTTCCAAATTCAAATCACATTACTACCCTTGGGAGTTTCATACAACATTACCTCCCTTGGTAGGTAATGCTTTGCTTTACCTTGATGATAGCATGATATGTAATTGGATATTGTCGAGCAGGTGGTGTGAAAAATTACTTTAAAGCTGCGTAAACAGGTTTGGGGATACATATCTATGAATTAATATAATATGATAGGATACATATTGAATAATGTAGCAGTAGTGCATGTCAGCCCTACCTCCCCTAGTGGGTCATACGTCACATTAGTTGGGCGTTGTTTCGGATGCGTGAACCAAATTATCTCGACCCCTCTTGACGGGTTCTTAGTACGCTGGGGAACCGAAGGAGACTGGGGAACTATAAAACTATAAACTGAGTTTACGATTTGGAGAAGGAAACTACAGGGATGAAGACGCTACCTGTCTTAAGTCCTTAAGTGACAGACGCGATTGGTCGAGTGGCAAGTGTGTTGGATGGCCACGCCGTTGTCGCCGGTTCGATTCCCGCTTTAGGACAGACATTTGTGTGATGAACGTGGCCACGCCGTTGTCGTGGTTTCGATTCCCGCTTTAGGACAGACATTTGTGTGATGAACATGGCCACGCCGTTGTCGTGGGTTCGATTCCCGCTTTAGGACAGACATTTGTGTGATGAACATGGCCACGCCGTTGTCGCGGGTTCGATTCCCGCTTTAGGACATACATTTGTGTGATGAACATCGATGTCTGTCCTGAGTCTACGTGTTTTGTATATGTATCCGATGTAGGTATGTATTTAAAAAAAAAGTATTAAGTATAAGTATCATAAATTAATACAAGCTCTGATTATTTAGAGCCTTAGATGGCGTTGGCGAGTGCGCGTTCATTCTTAAAGCTTATTTTAGGTAGGCAATTTTGAGTCCAAACATATTGTACCAATACCATTTAGTGTTTGTCAACAAACATTTGCCATTAATATATTGTGTTAGCATATTTCTCATAATATTTACTTACTCAACAACTATAAAAGGTTGAATCTGCCATCGATCGATGGTTGCGTAGCTCATATTTCAACCTACTGAGCACAAACATAGATTTGCTTTGGGAATAAGTGTTTGAACAAGCTATTTTATTTGACTTTCTCTACTTTTTTATTCAAGACAAGAAATGAAATAGCTCCCTTAGGACTAAATAAACTTTTTACTCGCGTAAACTATATACCTACTTCTTAGTGGTTTTTTATTTTTTGATCACGTAAAACGCAAATGCCTGGGCTAAAATTCGACATAGGTACAAGGTGTTTTTTCTAGATCGAACAATAGGGGGTGAGAACGCAGACGATTTATAAGGTTACTAAGCTACACACAATCCAATCTATAAAGTATTTTTTTTTAATTGTTATTTACAAGTATTTATTATATTATTATACCACAACGGTTCCTTTTATCCAACAAAGTATATAAGTTTAAGTATCAAACACTATTAAGTATCCAACTTGTCCTATTTTCATATATAATGCGGGGCACAACGACACCTAAAAAACGGAACAAGAATTTGCGGGGCCAAGTGATACTCATCAGAACCACATTTATTTTACCGATTTATCTGAAATTCGGCATGGATATAGCTTATGACCTGGAATAGGACATAGGCTATTTTTAATCCTGATACTAAACTTTAAAGGTTATGTAATTTTTAGAAGAAAATTTCTATATTCAGAGCTCATTTGCACGAGCGATATTGTTACGCGCGTTGAAAATCCGTTCAAATAGAAAAAATTGCATTTCCAAGTAGCTGTTCGCACGTCAGCGCATTTAAAACGTGCAAATTACATTGGTTCTGTTTTAACGGATTTCTAACGCGCGTTAAAAATTGCTCGTGCGAATGAGCTATTAATGTATTCATTTCCTAGTGATCCATCATCGGCCACATTATCACTGTAGGTCAAGTGAGATTGTGGTCAAACGTATACAAACATTTATAAAATTGACTGTAGAGTCACTACAGTGATAAAGTAGTTTATACATTAATTATGCCTGTCTGTATATTGCCTCAATTTCTATCTTCTAAGTAAGTACTTCACTGTTAGTATTAGTTAATTAAGTAGCTTAAGTTTTTTTAGTAGTTAAATATGCCGCCGTCCACTTTTTGTTCAACAGTTTCTTGTCCATCCAAAGGTTGTCTGGAAGAGATCGCTTTTAGCGATAAGACCGCCCATTGTCCACTATTTTTAACATTATTTTCCTCTTTATGTATATTTTTTGTTTGTTTTGTGATGGTGTGCAATAAAGAATAATCTATCTATCTATCTATCTATATATACCGTACTTGAGACAATCTGGAAAGCTCAGGCGTCAGTGTTTCCGATCACTATAATTTGGGTGTCTTCAAGGCAAGAGTGAATAGGAATATCCTAGAATATTAGAAATAAGCGTGCTACATTGTCGACCTCATCGTCACTTACCATTAGGTGAGATTGTAGTCAAATGCAAGCCATATAGTAAAAAAAGGCAAATAAATCATTTATACCATGCGGGTGAAGTCGCGTGAAAAAGCTAGTCGTGAATAAACAATACTAGAAGTGGATTCGTAACTTTGCGGCGAACGAAACGGATCAAATAATCAAATTATTATTGAACGTATCTATTATGATATCTGATATCAAATTAATAATTCAATTTGATACCAGTAATGATAGATATCCGTGCGATATCTTCCCACAAATCGAATTAAACCAAGGATTCTGAAACCTTTGACCTCATTAGTATCCGTTTGACCGCTATTGACCGATTGACCAACATACGTCGACCTTATTAGACCTATCACGAAAGTATACGCATTATTTGACGTTTAACGTATGACAGATAGTCTTCTTCTTATCGTGTCACTAGTTCTTTCTAACCAGCGTGGTGAAAGGATTTCAAGTGCGCCTCGAAGAGACTCCTGTCGTGCACTTCACGTCACACGACAGAACAGATAGTAAATTTATACAAGATTTTGAGTATATCCTCAATCCTCATATCGTGTGTAAATGGTAGTACAAGATCTCATACTAAATTATTCACGTGAACCGACGATACGTCAAAAAAAGGTTTTTTCGTGATATACCTACTAGGTAATAATTCAAATCTGTTAGCTGCGTGTCCTAAAGATTGCTTCAGACGATCCGTGATTTTACGATTTTTTTCACGCACGACGACGACCATTGGACGTCTGTATTTATTTATGCGGATAACAAGACGCTAGAATAAAACCGAGCGATAACGCCGCTTTTGACGTTTGGCGAGTACCAATCCGCCCGTATACGCGCGATAAAAATACGCTAGTATATAACCGCACTAACCATAGTGCAAAAATACTTATTTTTTCTAGAAAATATATTTTTTTTGCAGAAGAGGCGGCTAAGGAAGCCTTGCAGAACGACTCATCAGGTGGCAGAGGAACAGACAGAAAAATGGCTCCGGATAAGCCCAATATGATAGTCGGTACGTTACGACTTGTTTATAACATACATTTCGAACCCGCGACCATCGGATCCCAAGGCGATGCCCACATCCACTCGGCCACCACGTCCTCCTCCCGTACTTTTCCGTTATTCGAATCGGTTCGGTAGATTTGACGTGATGAACCAGCAAACATCCATCTTCAACCCTCCTCAGAAACTTTTGCATTATTAATATTAGTGGAATAATTGTAAATTTGAAAGTCAAAACTTCAGCCACCTTCTAATTTCATCCATTTCACTCAGCAGTTTTAATAGTGCACGATTTGGAGCCAGCCAGCCCTATCACCAAACTTTTTAACTAGCGTATTCGTATAGAATTCGTCACATAGAAAGTCAACAGATAACGTTAGTATTAGTTAGTTAGTATAACATGACGTTTTGAAATATTTCATACTAACTCTTTACTAACATGTAGGTATTTGTATTTGAAAGTTCTTTGGAAATCTTCATGCGAACTCTTGACTGTTTTGTGAAGAGTTCAATACGAATAAACAATAACAAGTACCTACATCGTTAATGTCTGATTCTTTTAACTGTAGTCGTATTTTTTTTTGTTCTGCATATAGTTTTTGTGTAAAATTTATTGTAAGTTTATAATTGTTTTTCATTGATAGAGTTTTGTGTCTGTGTGTATATTATATGTTTTGAACCTTCCTTTGAAATAAAAATCGTAACGATTTAGGTAATCTGTAATGATATATTTTTTCATGAATAAACGAAATTGACTTTGAATGTGAATGTCAAAAAGTTTGGTGATAGGACTACCGGTGCTGCAATTTGCATAAGCACTATTGGCACCGCTTGGTCGCCCGATTCATCTTCAGACGAAGGAATCGAAGTTTGGAAGATTATGTGCGATGTTTCAAAGGGTTACCCAAGAAACATTTTCATATATTCGCGTAATACTTTTTTATTGGAAAAGTTGGAGAAGGATCTTTGATGAAATCGTTCAATTATTTTCACAGGCCTGAATAAAAGTCCTTGATATATTCTTACCAGTATATGATGCATAAAATGAATAAAAGCTGTGTTGGCCGGGTGGGAGGTGCCTCGACTTTCGATCCGAAGGTCGTGGGTTCGAACCCAGTCGTACACCAATGGATTTTTCTGTTCAAAAAATATCTAAGTATGTGTGAATTAAAACACGTGCTTAACGGTGAAGAAAAACATCGTGAGGAAACCGACATGTCATAGAATCTAAAAAGTTTGTAAACATGTGCACAAAAGGAGTCTCTTCGAGGCGCACTTGTAATCCTTTCACCACACTGGTTTCAAAGAACTAGTGACACGATAACAAGAAGATGCAGCGACGTGTGTAGGTGTTTAATTCAGTTACGTTGGACTAGCTGATGTCTTAGGCTTCACTCATCGGGTTTATAGTAACCTAAGTATTTTCCACCATAAACTTTCAATTTTGAATTTCAGCCTATTTTGATTGGTAATTTCGGCGTGATTGAGCAATAAACATCTAAATATCTCTCCTCACTTTTCTCTTATCTTTTGTATTTAGTGAAATAATCTGATAAGATCTTATTTTATTCATATAAAATGTGATTTAAACATTAATTTATAAATGTGTAATAAATGTATTTAGGATTGCATTATCTATCTTAATGACGGAAGAACGTATGATTAGACTAACAATGAGCATAGTTATTATAATTATATGATTTGGTTAGTTAGCACAATGGTACGAGTATGAAAGTTTTTACTTTGTTGTTTGATAACATATTGTTCACTTTCTAATCTTGCTATTATCAAAGAAAATATAAAACATACATATACCATCTATTATAAAATAAGTACTCATTCGTACAATGTAAATTAGTAGGTAAGTTATTTGCTAGATTCTCGAAGGTGGAATTTGAGCTAAAACTTTATGGTTATTAAAAAGTTTTCAGAAATTTTGACACTTTGTAAACAAAAATATCTATCTGTGAAATTTCAAAGATGCTTAAAAAATGTGCGTAAAGTTGCTAAAAGTATTGCGGAGTTTTGGCGGAAACATGAAAAATGGCGCATTGGCGGCATTAAATTAATTGACAAAACTTGTATAACTTTGAGTGTTTAAGTGTAAAAACGGTGGTTTTTTATCCATTAAGTGCTCGTGAACGTGTATGAGTGTTGGTGAATAGTGTAATGCTGTAAAACGTGACTTTTCGTGTTGCCTCCAAAACTCCATAGAAGCCTCTAGTAGTCGCAACCACCACTACTTTACAGGGGCATGACTTGACTCATCGACATTGACTTATGACAGAATAATCTCTCCAATTACTTGACACTGGCTATATACCTTTGATGTGAAGCCAAAACCGAAGAACTTAGGTTCTTCGAAACAAAAAAAAAAAAAAAAAAGTATTGCTTTGAAAATATTGCATAAATATACGATTGATTGAAAACCGCAACTCAGTCGGCTCTTCACTACATTTTTCATATCTCTATAACTATTTTTACCAGAAGTAATAATGTCAAAGAAAACGAATACTTTCAACTTTGTACTTACTTAGGAGGTGTCCAGATTCTAACATGGGATCAACAGGTGTGTATAGTACACGAAAGAAGCCTCTTCGAGGCGCACTTGAAATCCTTTCACCACACTGGTTCGAAAGGAGGGACACGATAAGAAGAAGGGTCAGTTCAGTCAGACCAAATGGAAAAATGCTCGCGCAATTTTCTGGCTCCATTGAAAATAGGACCATAAGACCATGAATTAGTTAGCCTAAAGTAGAATCACAAAGTTGGAATTAGAATCATAGGACACATTTACCCCATCAGTTGTTGGTTCTTCAGTAAATATAGCTCTTCAAACAAAATAATGTTTGGGTAAATCTTTAAGTTTTTAGGCAAAATATGAATACTAAATTTGGGCAATGTGGTCTCACAGTGTGGTCTTTTTGATGTGTTTTGTTGGATTAAAAAAACACTGAATTGCATCACGTTTGTGCCAAAAGATTGTGAAATTACAACGTGTATTTTGTTTCAGATATCGTGATCCCATCTCTGCTGATAGCGGCCTTATTCATTGGGAACGCGTTCATTGTGCTCATCATCTACAAGTACAGGAAACGGTATGGTTTATATTCCACCAATTTTTTTTGATGTGTTATGACCTGAAGTCTTAAACTTGCAATCCAAATTCTGTCGGGTCGTTTATTTACATAAGGATTATGATCCATTCATCACGTAATCGATACATTTTTACAAAGTTCTTAGTCATTGGTTCTAATTAGCATCCAGTCATCAATATTGATCTAGAATTAATATTTGTATACCTAATGGTATACAGGGTGTGTCGTAATGAGTGGATAATCCTTCAGATGCTGGTGGGGATTTCAGGACTGATCAGAAAATGAAATTATGTACCCAGTAAAAATCCCACGGATTTCGAGTTACTGGACGTTTTCGAAACATCCATTTTTTTTACCTTTGTCCATTGTTTTTGCTGACAAGATTACAAATTTTGGAATTTTCTTTTTTTTTTTGCTATAGTATTCCTGGATAGCTGTGCTATCGAATGGTATTTTCTGTTGATGTGCCACAGATACAGTTTTAAGGTACATAATTTCATTTTCTTATCAGTCCTGAAGTCCCCCACCCGCACCTGAAGGATTATCCACTCATTACGACACACCCTGTATATGCAAAAATGTATTTAAATATTCTATAATTTCTTGTGTACCTCTAAGCTTTATTATTTTGGGCTACAAAGCGTTTTGTGAATGAATTTTTATGAATTGTACAGAATTAATCGCAAATTTAATGCTCTACATTGTTTTAATAGATGGCAACATCATTGAGGATTTATGAACCGAGATAATATATCATAGATATACCGTAATCTTTGACGTTGAATACTTACGGCGCAGATACGTGATTTAATGTGCCTTTTGAGACAAGTTCAAGAAAATTGATTGATTTAGGCGTTACTTTGCGGAAATCCATAAATATCAACAAATTATACAAATATATTTAGTAATAAATCCGCTTGATTTCTAAACAAAGGTTTTAATTAACTTAACTTTAGTTTAGGACTTTAGTACATATTACTATATTATAAACCAAAAAGTCAACGAACAGAAAACCAAAGTTTAAAGATACGACACGTGTTTCGCCTCTACACGAGGCATCATCAGGAGGTGTGGACTCGCCGAAGTGCGAAACGAGAGTTTCGTGTAGAGGCGAAACACGTGTCGTATCTTTAAACTTTGGTTTTCTGTTCGTTGACTCTTTGGTTTATAATATAGTAATATGTACTAAAGTCCTAAACTAAAGTTAAGTTAATTAAAACCTTTGTTTAGAAATCAAGCGGATTTATTACTAAATATATTTATATAATTTGTTGAAGTTTAAGAAAACCAAAATGAAGGTGCATACGAGTTTACAGCTTATTAGCAAACACACTAGATGAGTACCAAAAATGCATGATGCAATGTTTGTAATTTAGGGACATTGTACCTACATTATATCTATTATAATATAAAATTATAGGATTAGGCCCTACCTAAGTATATCATGCCAATTTTTCGTTCAGATATTTTCGCACTAAAAATACTCATTATTTCTGGATATCAGAGGCGTTGGGGCATTATGAACTATTGTGTCAAGTGTCTCGATCTGTCTCAGGATCGCTGAGCCGTGGTCGACAGGATAAGCGTCTAACGGGGACAATAGACGCTTTACACATCTAAAAATGTTGATCTTGGGAAACAGGTCGTGATCCTTTCCAATACGGTCTTTTGATCTCTCAAGTTTATGTTTGTTCTTTAAAATTGAAATCAATCAATATTTAACTTACTGGAGTAGTAACTGTAGCTTTACAAATATCTCAAGAACCAATTCTTACTTATTTATATTTAAGAACTTTATCTCGTTTATCAAAATAAGATCAATATAATCTATTCGATCAAATTCCTCGTGTATAGACATGAAAATTGCATGACCTGATCGCCTCAGTTATCCATTGTAGCCGACCAACACTCAGGAAGCAAGACTACACTAATGGAATCTAAATGAACCAATCATTGTCTTGACTTAACACAGTGATGATAGGTACAGACAGTGTCAGAGATAAGTATCCTCCTTGCACAAGACACCCAGCTATAAATCCTTTCAAAAAATTGTCATGCTTAAAATTATTTTTAGGCTTACATACGGTCATACAAATATAATCTATTTTTTAAAAGCAAAACTTATCCATATGCCGCGGCGGTGATTTGAAGGAATTTGAAGCTGGGTATAATAATGCAAGAAGGATACTTATCTATGGCGCTGTCTGTACCTGCCTTAGCCTTGTCAAGCATAGCATGATCAGCATATAATATTCCCATAACTGGGACTTGCACCTACTCTCTAGATAGCTCTAGATCTTTACAGATCGCAAGGCTAGGGCCTCATCCACCTGACCACCACGTACTCAAACCCTAGACAAAGTTGTTCGTAAATGCATCAAACACAAAAAACCCTATACGAATGATTCTATTATCGTAGCTCTACGGAATTTCTGGACAACTACTTAGCAAATTGTTGGGTGAATGCTGAATAGAGTTCCGAAATTAGGATTCAAATGCAAATATAGATAATCGTCTTGGGAGAACTTTGAAAGGTCCTAAGATAGCACAGTCAAGACTTCAACACTGAAGTGTTGGGACCAACTTATCTTAAGAAGTTACTTCTCGCTGCACTTCAGTCAAAATTGTCAGGGAAGCAAATAGAGCCAAGTCTTTTACTTCTACTGCTTAAACGATTTTGGAACCTAGCCCATTAGAATACGGTTAAAAACTGAAGGCACACGCAGTCACAATCTTTGCATACCCCCGTTCCATCTGCATCTGAATTGAGCATCAGAAGCGTCTTTGACCACTTAGTTACTACGCCTCTAGCTCCCCATCTATGAACCTTACTACCTTCAGAATAAGAGCTATTTTTATCAACAGGATCTTGAAACCTTTGAGACTGAAAAGTGCACTTTATTTGGTTCTAGATAAAGGTTGATATTCCAATATGGTAGAGCTGGTGGTCAAAGCATCGTAAAGTGACCACAGGATGCGGGTATTAGCCATGATTTGTTAACTCTCTTGGTAAAAGTAGGTACTGGTCGGTACTTAGGAACATAACTTGCCTAGAGCCTAGTTTCTATGCGGCAGTCTGTTAAGATTTTCGACGTCTAGTTTTGAAACTGTGATTTTTTTAAATCTATGAATAAATACATTAGAATGGCATTTGTTTATGAGCTTGCTTGTCTTTACAGGTAAATATGTAATGGGTATAGGTTCATAATGATTTTTTTTTCCTAAAAATGGAGTTCGTCTCGTCTCACTTCATCATCATCAACCTATAGCAGTCTACTGCTGGACGTAGGTGTCTCCCAAGGCGCGTCACTGAGCCCGATCTTCAACTCTTCTCGTCCACCTTCTGCCAGCTATAGCTAGCAAATCATAACTCCATCTAGCCTAAGGTCGTCCTATACTACGCTTGCCTAGACGCTGTCTCCACGTTTACCGCGACGGCTGTCGGTTCTTCGGCAGATATGATCTTAACGTCTCGAAACTTGTTTAGATTTAAAAAAAGTTTGGAGCCTAATCTTTGTATTTTAAAACCAGACAGGGTCTCGGCCTGCCACAGCCGAACGAAGGCACTTTCAAGCATTGGTTGGTCAAGAAACTAAAGATCTAGACGGTTCTAGACCTACAGTTGTGTAACAGCAGCCAACAGCCTGAATATAACTGAACTGAATACATCGAAGTAAAGATAATATATAACTTTTAGTAGGTAGTTAATGAAGTAAAAGTAATAGATTTTCGTTTTTATTTATATATATTATATTAGTTACGTTCTGTAGATTAATCGTTTCCAAAATCCATTGTTATTTTACGTAGAATAAATAATTTAAGTTCAACTAAAAATCCCAAAGAAGAACCTACAAGTAAACACTAATTTTCTCAATATCTATTTCAAAAACACATAAGGAAACAAATAATGTATGTACATATATATGTGCTTACCACATTTTTTTTGGCAACACATGTGAATCCAGAATGAGGTGCCTACATGATTGGCTATTTGAAATGGACGTGCTTCAATTTCACTGATTAAATTTCCTCTCACAGTCATGTGAATTTATTCGAGTTCCTACTTTTTGAGGTTTTTCCACAAAAAAAAATGTATTCCGGTAAAATATGACGGCAAAATTCTAAGAAACTTCCTCGAAAGGGGTGACTAGATTTTTACTTTGAGTATTCAAAGTATTTTCGGGGTAATCCAATTTCGAAAGGGGTTTTTGTTTATCTAAATCTCACTTAATACTCCTAACTTTGTTTTTACCCTTTAGAAGGATTCGGGCTAAATGAATGTTGAAGGTAATTTACATTTCATTGGAGTTAAGTAATTATTGTTCGATGAAATTTCGCCCTAGCGTCATTCAATATTAATTAGTAGAGTTGTAAATCTGAGTTCATTATGTGATTGATATTAATCCATTCATAGGAATTATATAAGCATTTATTTGCAAGTTTCATCAAAAAAATGTTTCCTTCAGTACAAAAAATAATCACGATGCGAAATATGAAATCAATTACACCCTGCATCCCAATTAGCAAAAGAGCTGCGACAAAAAATTGAAATCCAAACAGCGAATTAAAATTTAAAAAAATATTTAATTTGAATAAGGTTTTATTTTAATTTCCCGCAGGAAACATGAGGACTTGGAGGATGAATTCAACACGATTCCGCTGAGCATGAACGGTGGGCACGCCGGAAATGCTGTGTAGCGGTAATCTCGTTATGTGGGGAGTGAGCACCGACGTATGTACATCGCCATCGGACTTGGAACACACACTGAAAAATTGACTACTTACTACACTGGAAAAGTAAATTACTTCATAGATATTTACGTACCTATTTGATAGGAAACCTTTTTGAAAAAAAATATATGAGACGTCGAAGCTGATTGTGGTAATTATATTTAAACGTGAACATCAAAATAAACATTTAAGAGCGGGTACACCTTGAGCGATTTGAAACGCGCGCTTTGCTAAAGTGCTTTTTGAGAACCTCGAATTCTATTGCAGTGTACACATAGGACGCTTGACAAGCAGCGCGCGCTTGCATGTGTACACTTCAATAGAATTCGAGGTTCTCAAAACGCGCGTTACCAAAGGGCGCGTTTCAAAACGCTCCATGTGTACCCGCTCTTAAAAAACGACGCTACTAAGAAAAGAGTAGAAGTTGATGTGTTAAATTTGATACCATTTTAAAAGAACTAAAGAAAAATTATGTAAGAACCATTTAGATTAAACCAGCTTTGAAATAAAAACTCATCAAAATATCCATTCGTTTGGGAGCTACGATACGACAGATAGACAGACGTATGCACATAAAACCGCCCACTTTTTGCATCGGGGGTTATATGGGACAACAAAACATTGCAGCATCTTTGTCTCAGCAGTGTCTTTTCTTTATGATCAAACCCTACAGCATACTGGAGAATGTTCTTAGTAGTTATTTAAACGTAACCATGGATCTACTCTAGTATATTTTAAAGTAAGAAATATTATCAATTCTAAATTTTTACGTACAATCTCGTTCACTCAATCGTTCATTGCTCATAGTGGCAAATAAGGGCTACAAGAGCTGCTATTTGCTCTTTGAGACACATTAAATTACGCCCCAAACCTCTTAAGCGATGTGCCCATTTAGCGCTATATCGATTGCTATAGATAAGAGGTCTGAGCAGGCTTCGAGAATCTAGCCAAAGGAGATGTTAATGCAAGGCGTACCCCTCTGTTGGCCATATCACCTTCTTGGCCATTCATGTTATAGAAAACTAATCACTGTATTTGATAACTGTGTGCATATTTTAAGATGGTGTGCGAGATTATTATAGTATGCGTTTACATGAATAAGATTTTGTAAGGCGCGTGTGCAATGCGTGTTTACCTCGTCCCCCGTAAAAAATAGCAGAAATTTATAATTGCAGATTCTGACGTTTGACGTCTCCTTTTGCTAGATTCTCGAGGGTAGGAGGATATACAATTTGCGTTTAGCAACCATGGTGTTAGTTGGGTAGATAGATACTGATCATTTGGGTTCATAAATACAAATATAATATTGAAGTCCACGTTTTATTGTTACTTTTTCACAAATACTTCGTATTCAATATAAAGCAATTTGTGTAAAATTTCCTAACAATGTAATATGAACATCAATTCATTATTTATTCACTAATAATTTCTTGTAACGAGCGTCGGTGTGTAATCTCTCTAATTGGTTTGAACTTTGAATCAAACGGCCATCTCAAAGGAGATATTTGTAAGATCGAAAGTAGCCATAAGTTCCCTTATTTATTTTAATACCTCATAATAGTCAATGTCTTTCTTGGACCCTATTCTTATTAGTGTTAAGTAAGGACTGATATTGATAAAAAAATATGCGTAAAAATATTGTTATTTTTTTTTGCACATACTCACTGCCTGTCTAGTGTCGTCAATTACCAGGTAACAGTTAGAAGTAGCACGTAGATTGTGTATGATTTCTTCTTGAAATTGTTAATGTTTTTGTATGTATTTGGCGGAGTCTGTATAAAATCTGTAATGTAATAAATAGCACTTTATCTTTTATGGTTGTTTTGAATTTATCCACCTCTATCCCTATTTCAAACTTAAGATATTTAATGTTGGCCGGCTCTTTGAAAAACTATCGAAGTGGTCCTTAATAACGAGTGTACCTTTTTGAGATCAATAGGTAATATAAGGCTTCGTTTTGAAAGTCTGATAGACAACGGACATGCCAAACAACTGAACGCAGAGAACCTTAGAGAATGTGTTCATCAAAAGGTAAAAAAGAGTAGGTACCTACTAAGAAAGGAATTTTGAAAATTTGCAACGCAAACGAAGTTGCAGGCATCTGCTAGTAAATAATAAGTACCTGAGTAAGATAGTCATTATTGTCTGGAGACATTATGTACTACATTGTTTTGCGTAGATTCAAGCCTAAGAACCCAATTATTATATATATTATATTTAGTATTCCCGTATCACCTAAGTACAAATATCCGTAAATAGTGCGAAAACGCAAGAATATGAAACTCAGCATATCAAAACTATAGAATGAAACTCCCATTGGAAACTATTTTGAAACGAACTATTAATTTACTAGATATAGTTAGTTAAATTTAGCTGTGGAAGCCCAGTAATAGCATAAGTTAGGACACTGAACCTGCGAATTGTATAACTGAGTTTGGAGACTTTCCTCCTCTATGCCGTGGCTCGAGAGTTGGTGGAACCTTTGTTGAAGTTTTGGACGATTGAAGTAGTTTAAGTGGAAGGTAATTATAAAGCATAGTTTTGGGTACTTAACTACATTATATATAGAGCTAGTTCAGAACCTATCAATCTAAATATTCATCGCAATTTTTTTCACTAGAAAAAAAATACACTCAGTTGCCGTTCCTGAACACAAATATGGCAAAAAAACTTGAAAAATTAAGTCGAATTTTTGTCCAAATAAATTCGATAAAAAATTTCCTTCTAGTCGTTCCTGCTAGTCGTTTTCCGTTGGCTTTGCGTCAATCAAGGTACTCATCATTGATAATAAATTAAATTTCATTTATCGTTTGGCAAACCCGGGTACCCAGCTAGAGCCAGCTCGCTGCAGCTCGGCTCGGGCGCCACTGTCACTCGCCCATTTTGTAGTAACACAAAAGCAAAATAAACAAAAAAATGGTAAGTACCTTATTTCTTTAAATTAAAAAACACCTTATTTTATGGAGAAGATTTTAAGCAATAAAATTACAATAATCAAGGTTTTACAAAATCATACAACAACCGACTTCAATTGGACCGTTCTAGTGACCGTAAACACCTCTGAAATGTCACACACAGGGAAACAAAATACGCAATTTCGTTTACTTCGACGACATATTTTCTTCAGTTATTTTGATTTTAAACTAAACTACTGAACCGATTTTATTGAAATCTATATGAAACCAATCTAAAAGTATATCCTCGCGAATATTTTTTTCTAATCGGCGTATAAACAACAAAGATAGGTATGAATGAAATATAAGTAACAACCATAAAAAAAAAACATTCAACTGAATTGAGAACCTTCTCCTTTTATGAAGTCGGTTAAAATAAAACTTTATCAACTTCGTCCACATCTATTCACACGAGGGTGCACTGAAGTTAAACGCACCCCGGTCCCCGGCGGGAAGCGAACCCGCGACCCTTGTGATGCAAATGACGACAATTTGCCGTCTCAGGCGGTGGAAACTAAGCTTTGTTCGTCTCATGCATTTTCAGTGATATTTGAAGTTAGATTTTGTGTAAAATCAAGATTCAGACGGCGGGCGTCCGAAGGTTTTATCCAAACCGGAACACAAATTACTGTTTTGCTGAATCTTTACAGAGGATAAATAATCGTGGGGTTTACAAAAAATTTACATATCATTCAGTCCTTTATACATACCACAAACCGAATAAACCTGTACTCGTGTGGGTAGATCAAATTAATTTTAAGATCTATTTAGGATAAATAATTTATACTAAATAGATCTTAAAATTAATACCTACTTGCACCAAACTGTCAAAGTCCCTAAGCAATAACTTTACTCGCTTGGTAGTTCTTAACAGTCCAGATTCTGGCCGTTAAGAACTACCAAGCGAGTAAAGTCAAGTTGCTTATGGACTTTGGCAGTTTGGTGCAAGTAGGCATAAGTCACCTAATTTAATTATTTAGATCTTAAAATTAAGTTAACTAATTAATTATGTAGTTAATTCCCCTGAACAACAAGCAGGCGAAGACTCAGGCTGCAACGTTCTATTTACTTCATTTTTCTGAGGACTGCCAACTTCCTGTTACACACTTCCGTCCCATTTTCACGAAATTACTCCCACAAGTTCACAGAAACTGAGAGGAAATATGTTACTCATCAAAAATTTTATAAAATGTTACATTATTATAAGTGCCTATTCAATTTCCATTTTATCTCGCACCATAAGGTAGAGTAAATTGTTTACTGCCATCAAATTTCCACTTAGGCTATGCTCTTATTAAGTCACTCAAAAAAACAGCATATCCTCAGCGGCTCAGACTAGGCATGAAACTAATTATAATATATTGTATTTATGTGCTTTGTAGCGTAACTACATAATGTGTTTAATTACTATTGAATAAGCTGTAACTCAATACGTCATTATACTCTAATACTAACTATAAGTCAATCTGTACAGCTCTTGTAAAGCATTTTGTAATTCAGTCTCGGTATAAACGCGATACGGTGAATACATCAATCAGTACCAAATATTCGGTTTTTAATTTATCGAACCTAATTACCTATTTAATCAATTCAATTTAGGATTTGATCACTACGAAATAAACAAAAATCCTAAAGCTTGAAATGAAAATAATTTATCTAGTACTCCCACGTATCCATTAAGGTGATGAAATATTCATTAAAAAACCTGTAATCATATTTTTGTTTATTGAAATTTGAGGTTAAACCGAAACCAACGCATGGATTGATAAGAAGTTTTTCATTAATTTAATTAAATTGGGGTTTTTGTTGTCCCCAACTTATTTGGTCCATCAAGGGAAAATTTCTCATAAAGCAGACTAATTTCTGTTATGTTTAAAAACGCCTTTAATAATATACCTGGCAAAGTGACAGAACAGCCTCAGTATGTTTCATTTGTGACTAAATCATTTACCCAAATCTGTATAGCAGCGAGCTCGTTTAGATAACATCTTCACCCGTGTACAGTTATTTATTAAGGCATTTAGCGGTAATGTTACCCATAACCATATGGAGTACCTTGGTTTGGTCTCGTGTTTGGGTATCGTTCAAGGAAATGTTATCCTTACAGTTTAGAATAAGTGGCCATACATTGTTGTAAAAGGAGTGCATGCTTTGGATTTTTGAAGTGAAATCTATAGCCGCGCTGGGCAATGACTGACTGGTTTCAGCAAATTATCAAAATCTAAGTTTCAATATGTAAAAGTGCGTATTGAAGGTGCTGTTAGACTAAAAGTTAAATGGACCTGTCTGCTGAAATCCAGACAAGATCTAAATTAAAGTCACATTTTGATAATCACCGAAAAAATGTATAGATACCTCTTTATTGTACCTTTAAGGAAAATTACGAGTGCCTCACTTAGCAGCGTTGCTACGAGGAATTTGTAAACGTAGCGAAGCTGTTTCATAGCGTAGATAAATAAATCGTGGATGCAGCTTAGGTATCTGATTTGTAGATACACATAGGCTCAACAAGTGATTAGTAGATTCTGGACATTGCCTTTACAAATCAACTAACGCTAGGTGAGCTAGCTCGTAGGCGCAACAAAGAATTCGTAGATGCAGCGTAGCTAACTCGTAGGTGCAACTAAAATTTCGTAGACGCAGCGTAGCCAACACGTAGGTAGAACGAAAAATTTGTAGACGCAGATAGCCAACTCTTAGGTGCAACGAATAATTCGTAGACGCAGCGTAGCTAACTCGTAGGCAAAACGACGCGACGTAGCGTAGCCAGTTTGTAGAAATAACTAAATCGTAGGCGCAAGAAGCTGATTTTCAAAGGCGTATAAATTATGTCAGTAACTAAAAAGTGTGTACTATAATTTCTCGGAGCTTAAATCATTTAGGGTTCTGCAAATTGTGTTTTAGAGATTGATTTTCCTCGGTTGATAAATTGTGCTAGATTTTGAATTATGGCTCTATTATAGACCCGTTTTCAATAATGTTTGAGGCACCGTCCTACTTATTTATCTAAGGATAGATCGTGGCTAGACGCTATAAATTTAGTGGCGTATGTAATGGAATATTAGATGAGATTTGAGATTTCTCACGATTGTTACATCCTTTACTAGGTGGGTATATGATTAACGATCAAATGTTACAGTTCTGAAAGTTTACCATGTAATATAGATATCTATTTTGAACCGACTTCAAAAATGAAAAGTATCAATTCGGATGTTTTTTTATTATGTTTGTTACCTCAAAACTTTGTTGTTAACAAACCTAATTGAAAAATTCTTTTTTTTTGTTTGAGTTATATCCTATACTTCAAATTAGTCCCATAGAAATTCTATCAAAATCGGTTCAGTAGTTTAGGTTTTTAAATCAATATAACTGAAAAAGGTCGTTGAAGTGACCAAAATTGCGTATTGTAATTCCTTGTGACTTTTCAATGGTGCCTACGGTCACAAGAACAGTCAAATTGAAGTCGGTTGTTGTTTTTGTAAAACCTAGATTATTCTTACACGAGACCACTTCAGATTATGTTACCTAATTCAATGTGATGGTCAGTTTAAACAAAAAAATTATAGATGTAGTTGCCTATAATATTATTCTTATAATTCTATTAGGTTCGTTAATGTCTGCATTAAGCCATAATATTAAAAATCCAAAAGGTGGTAAGGATGGATGGATTTATGTTGCTCAATCATGCCAAAACCACGAAACCGATTTGGCTAAAATTCAGTGCGGGTAGAGTTTTAGGGTTACTACATTATATTTTGATACCAAGCAGAGCTACTTAGTGAGTAAATAAACACCAGTATATATCACTAAAAGTAATTTCTATGAATAATTTAATGTGTAAGTGAGAAAAATGAGGACTGAAAATAAATGTACAAGTATCTATGTATTGTTTTGCTTAGCACTGACATTTTGCTATTCTGTGACATTTCTTCCGCGGGTGGAACAAACAACAAGGACAATAAACATTCTTCCACGGTTGACGAAGTCGCACGCGGGTCAGCTTGTAAGTACCAAACAAAATAATACTTTATATAATAAATTAATAATAAAATAACACTTATAATATTACTACATTTGTCAGAGCGTCTGGTCGGAGCGACACACGATCAGAGGGCAGGCAGCTATCTCGGCCAAAGAATAAGCCTTGCAATACAAAGAGGCAATGCAGCCAGTATCCTCGGCACGCTGCCATCAGGTATCGAGTTGGAGCAGTTAGCTACCTATAGATCGTTTGCAACGGTCTATGGGTGGCCCAATTGTTTCCTTTTGTAAATTTTGTAATTAAAATTGTAGTAGCTAGCTTATGCTGTAATAAACACAGTATATGTATTACTACTTATATCTACTATGTTTTCGGTTTGAGAAGTTCCAATCGTAGTTTAGAGAGGTAGTTCTGTATAAACATCTCAGCTTCCAGCGCCTGTCTCATTGGCATATTCTTCAGCTGAGCTGCAACACTCTTGCCAAATGCATCAAACTCATTGCTCGAGAGCATAAATGAGGTTTGCGCCTGTACCACAGACTTTTTATCTCTTTTAGAACTAAAAAAAGGATATTTTTGGCTTGTGGTTTCTTTGTCCGAATCGTTTTGCATGTTCTCTTCAAGGTATATTTTTTCGGTTTCTGCTTCGAAATCACTGTCCATTTCTGTTTTGATAGTTTTCTGTGAGTTTTCAGTTTTGTCTAGTACAAAGAAGTAATCTGATCCCGTTTGGTCTTGCGGTGGACTTCTAATATCCGGTTTAGAATCTGAAGAGTCCATTTCCTGTTGAAATAGTAATTACTTTAAGAACTTATAAAATATATAATAATATATCTGAAACTAAGTACAGTCAGCTGCAAAGACATGTATACAATCCCAAGCTTTCACATTTATATTACTCTTAATTTTAAAGACTATAATCTGGCTTGAATTCTGAGAAGTAAGATGATTACATTCATTTGAAAATGCTTGCGTGCACTTTTTTTTTTGCAAAATTAAGAGTAATATAAATGTGTAAGCTAGGGAGTGTAATACATAATAATACATGTCTGTGCAGCTGACTGTACATATACGTTGTCAACTAAAATCAGAATAATTCTTGGGAAATTCCATTCCTAAGCTAAAACAAAGTAGGTACACTTGCCATATGATAAGTATTAACTTATACATTTTAAACATATTATTATGATTTAGGGACTTATATTTTTTAATTTCCTTCATTTTGATACCCTACTCGATAGCTTTGGTTAACAAAAGTTTATAAACGCCATGTTAGTAGGTAATTAATTTTAAAAACCTATCTATAAACACTCGAGTTATTGAGACAAATCTAACAATACCTAGAATACATCCAGCCGTTTGGAAGATATGAGGTAACAAAGAAAATTACATATGTACCTAAATGCATACAAGAACCCTTCCTTGGCAGTCGGGTTAAAAACCCTGTATTTAAGTCGGACTACCTAGGTAGGTACTTACCTCACCAGATTCATCTGGGTCGTATTCAACTCCTGTGACGGCACTATGGTATATTTTAAACCAACCCATGTTCGGTCTATAAGTTTTCCCAATCGATTTATATCCCGAAATTTTCTTCACTTCCTGGGAATAAGTCGATTTGATATTTCTAATTTTCGTGTAAACAGCAACTGGGCCAAAATTAGGCATATTCATGGCATCGCTGATTTTAAAAAGTGCCCGTTTTTTGGCATTTCGACTTTTAGAATCGATATTTTCGGGATTGTACCAGCATTCATGTTTAATTAGTTCTTTGACGAATCTCATCGTTTGTTCTTGAGGCCAACGACTCATAGTTACTTTACTAATCAATAAGTTTTTACCAGTAAAGTCACACATATTGTTTAGTTTCGATCTTTCAACGCTATCTACTAACTATTGTTTCATCTGCGACCGCTGGCACACCACCGATCGATGACGTAATCCTTTACTACGTTCTCCCAACAAGTTTTATACGCGCAAATTGTAACAATAACCCTTTACTCACACTATTTCACAAACATCTAGGTACTTTATTATGTCTCAAATAAGAAATACTTTTAAATAGCTCTTAGCCAAAATGAAGAACGTGCACACTACACACGGACTAAACAAGACTGCTCACTGAATAATAATACTCGCAGAGTGAGTACTTGTACCCTCCGCTCGCACTCGCTCTCGTACTATACGTGCGAGCGAGATAGCAAGTGAAGGCCAAGAGGCTAGCAGGTGCAGGTAGCATACCGATAAACATTGTAATACGCTCTCGCTACTCTACTGTGAATAGATAGAGCAGGTATAGATGGAGCTGCACCGCATTGTTGAAGTCTCTAGAACACGCACAAGCTTCAGCGCAGTTTTGCCTCGCAGGCCGGCTGTACACGGAACACTTTGGTAATTTTACCAACTAATACAATTATAGTTACTAAAGGACTTCGATGAGAAATAATTTTATTTAATGTGTCTGAAATTTTCTTTTTTTAAGTTTTTTTCTATAGTAGCTTATCGCCCAATATTGAAATTGTGTACAGTGTACATTGTAACAAGTGTACAGACCGGCCTGCGCAGGCAAAATAGTCATGAAACTTGTGCGTGTGGTAGGCCCTTGAGAGCCTTGTAGGATACCGTCTAAATGGTTTTTGGGTACCAATACAGTGTCGAATATTTTGCCTAAAACCATTAATGTATAGTCATTACTGTGTTCCGGTTTGAAGGGCACTGTAGCTAGTGTACTGGGCTTTCGAGACTGACCGTCAAAATGTCCCAAAGTGGAGGAGCGTTAATAGCAAAGTTGCACTGGCCTATGTAAATCAAAATCTGGTTTAGCACTGTTATGATCAAGGCGTGACCTCAAACATCAGTTTATTACTATATACCATATATATATATAACGTTTATTATTTTGATTTAAGGGTAATCCTCAAGGCAAATTTCCATACAAAGTGTTTCGAACAAACACCCAAAACGTACGCCGTATTGTACGAGTTTTCATGAATTTCGACTAATTTTAAAACACGTATAAGATTAAAATTAAAGCATGAAACCTTTCTAATTTTTGTTCACACAATCGGAAAACATAGACGAAACGAATAGTGTGTAGAAATTACTATATACGGCGTACTTTTTGAGTGTTTGTTCGAAACACTTTGTATGGAAATTTGCCTTGAGGATTACCCTTTTGATAAAATTTCTATGGTACCAATCTGACAGTATATTCTCAAACAAAAATATTATTTAAAAAACTACTTTTATAAACAACAAAGTTCTAAGGTAACAAACACTTAAAAACCGAATTGAGAACCTCCACTATTTTTGAAATCGGTTAGAAATTACTTAAACCATACAAAATATTCGGGTTCCGTTAATGTTTTGATCGGCCAAAAAAGCAATTGTGCGAAAGTTTTCCACGAAAATTTAACCCGCGTTTTTCCAAAATGGAGTTTTGAAACTTAATTAAAAGTACGGTTGTCGTGAAAATATTTTGTTTTGTTGTACTTCATTGCTACAGGAAAAATACGATGAAAACACGGTGTATATTTTATCCTACAATTAGTTTTAAAACGCCTCTATGCGGTAAAGGGTGTCTTAAAATGTCATAGAGTAGAAAGTCTTATTCTTTAGAGTATTTTTATTCTTTTAGATAATTATTCCACCACAGTATTATTCACACCTATATTCCACCTATAATACCTATTAATTATTCCCATTTGTCACCCTGCTCTGTCAGATGACATATGACAAATGGGCCAAAAAAGTTCTATCTGTTTTTTGTTTCAGCAACAGGGTGACAGATGGAACTTTTAAAATTTGAAAAATTTCTATCTGTCCCCCTGTCAGTAACAGGGGGACAGACAGAACTATTTTATTCCTGCCTGTCACCCAATAAAAAAAAATGTAGATACACTATGATGATTCACACATATACATAGGTGAATACATTCTGTCGGCGAGTTTAAAAGATAGCGTGTGAGTGAGTTAGCGGTCCAGAAGGATATTCAACTAGCATATTGTAAAAAAGCTGATGACACGGGGAAGTTTACTAGATGCTAGCGAACTATGTAAACTAGCCCTGTATCATCGAGGCTTTATTATAGAGATAACCTATTTATACATAATGTTACGTACCTAATGATTTTTGCTATGCGATGCGGTGAGGTATGGCGCGAGCCTTTATTCTTTCATTTCGGCCCGGAACTAAGATAAAAGGTTTTCATATCATTGTGTAGTCACTCTCTCTCTCATTTTCAGCATAAGTAACACACCTTCTACTTACTTCCTTCAAATTATCACATATTTTCTTCGAAGCGAGTCAATTTAATCTTTAATTTCGCCCTGAGCCGGAAAGCACAAGATTTAAGGAGACATCAAATCAAGGATGTTACTTTTTTAACCGACTGCTCAAAAGAAGAAAGTAATTTGTTTGCGACTCTTTGGCATTAAACGGTTTACGGTTTTAGATTTTTATTTCTCAAAATAATTACAAAATTTGCTTTTAGAGAAACTATTTGGTAGGTATTATGATTATGCGCCTTATGGCGGTGTAAGAAGTTAGGTAAACGACTCTAGTTTTTGAGAAATGAACAATCTTATTACAAAGTACATATGTATACATACAATAGTTAAAACAGTTTTTCACCTTTAATATAATTTAATTTAGGTATACTTTTAGTCTGTTCATTTTATACTTAAAATTGTTACCTGTCTTAATACGTACTATAAGACCTACAAGAATTAAATGTTTTTTATCTTTATCTATTGGAATACTTTGCGGGACTGGTTCCCAATAAACTCAATTCCCAAAAAACCCAAAACATACTCGTACAACTGAATAAATGGGATCGCATTTATTATGGCCACCGACTAAAGAGCCTATAATAATTATTATATAGTTATTTATTTACCTATTTTTATTTTATATAGATCGCCGTGTTGGTCGACTTTCGATCCGAAGGTCGTGAGTTCAAACCCATTACACCATTTTTCTGTTCATAAAGATCTACGTGTGTGCATTTAAAACACGTGCTTAGCTGTGAAGGAAAACATCGTGAGGAAACCGGCATGTTAGAGAACCTAATAGTTCGAAAACATGTGTCAAGTGCACGAAAGGAGTGTCTTCGAGGCGCACTTGAAATCCTTTCACCACACTGGTTCGAAAGAACTAGTGACACGATAAGAAGAAAATTGTAAATAGATAAAATGAATATGTATTTCTATCGCGTCTGTACTGTACCATGGTCAAGCTATGATCGTTTTATTTCAAAATTCTTGAGTTTTTTGGGAAATGGGTTTTCTGGGAACCAGTCCTTCGCAGCTTGCCGTTGTCGCGCGTATACGAATAAAACGAAACACGATAGGCGAATTAACTAATCTGAAAACTAAGTCATATTAATAAAACTCTTCAAAAAACAAATGCTGACCCACAAGAACGCCCTTTACGACCTACGTGAGATGTAAGTTACCACCTTTAACCCACGCACTGACAAGTGACATAACTTAGTCGAAATACTTCAGCTGGTTATTCTCTTGGGACGAGAACGTGCGTACACCCCTTTAATTTACTAAGTTGTAACTTTACCCGATGCGTGTCCTGCAGGATTTCGTCTACTACCAACACAGTGCTAATTATTCTGCCACTAAGCAGTAATGTGTAGGCATTACTGTGTTCCGGTTAAGGACAAGACTTGACCCTTGAAACTTTTAAGTTCTTATTTTTTTATCACAGACTACGAACTTATCCCAAACTATGTTAAAGTAAAACTTAGCTCAAAAAGTTTATTTTATATTTTCAATAATATTTTAAAATTGTACCCAACGTCGTAGTACATACTTCGTAGACGTAGTTTGTAGACGTTACAAGTAGACGTAGCTAGATAGATAAAAAGTCGAAAAATCTCATATCACACCCACAACAAGTCATACAAAATTATACTTCACTGATTGAACTGAATTTCATTTTAGCTGGTGAAGAAGTTTTCTTTTTAAATCGATAAAAAGCAAGCGACACCTAGTACATAGTTAATTTAAAATAATCCCGTTTAACCCACCCATATTCTACTTACATTCTGTTGTCCAGAAACTCATCTAAGTACACAAAGACTCACACCGCAGTGGCCCTTGATTACTGTTGGTAAAGAAGTTTTAAAGAAACCACGAAACTGCTAATTGCTGGATAAATCTTAACCAAACTTGGTCCAACTAATGTATCCATCCAAGTAGGTTTTAATTGGACATTGTTTGGACAACTTTGGGCACGTACATGAGCGTGTGTGTAAGTAATAGGATAAAAATAAGTAATTACTTATAGATGGTAATATACCCACCAATTTTTAATTACCAAAAAAATTTAATGGGCAATGCAGACGGGTTACTACGTTGCATCTGTGCAGTCAGAATTTTTGATTTCTACAAATGGCAGAGTGACAGCGAAGCGAGTGCGGCGCCCGAGCCGAGGTTTTGCGAGCTGGCTCGAGTTAGGTACCCGGGTTTGCCAAACGATACCGGTACGGTTTGCAGGTACCGCCTGACGCAAATCCATAGGAAAACTACTAACAGTAACAGTTATTCAATTTTAATCAAATTTATTTTGACAAAAATTCAATTTAATTTTTTCAAGGTTTTTTTGCCGTAAATATATGTGTTTAGTAACGACAACTGACTATGCCTATTTTTTTATAATGATTAAAATTTGACCGTGTATGTATGCCTTTACAATAAAATTTTGGTCAAATTCTGAATGCGAGTTACAATAAATTAAGAGTAGAGTTCTTCGTACAGAGGTTTTCAAATCATTTCAGTTCAGTGTATGAATTAATACCTAATAGAAAGATTGTAATTAAAAATAATGGAACCACCAAGTCTTGTAAGCAGAACATATTATGAAATTAAATAACATTTATTTGCCTGAAGCAACCTGAAGTATGAGTAAGTAACTATTATTAAGAAAAGGTTGAAGTACATTATGAATTTATTATACTATAGCTTTATGCAAGTCGGATGGTGGAGTGGCAAGTGTGTTGGACAGACACGCCGCCTGAGCTGGCGCTGCCGGAACTGGTGTCGCGGGTTCGATTCCCGCTTCAGGACAAACATTCGCGTCATAAACATAGTCAATCTTTATTTTAATCAGTATTTATGTGAAGTCTAGATTAGATGTATTGTATTCTATGTGTGTATTATTATTATTATTAAAATTCTTTATTGCACAAAATATAAATTACATTGCACAATGGGCTTAATGCCTAAGGCATTCTCTGCCAGCCAACCCTTAAAGTGTATGTTTTAACTAAAAAAAAAGTAGGTATATAAAAGATACCCTTAATAATAATTATTATTATTAGGAAAATTAACACTAAAAATGATAGTGTGGGAGTATTTTATTAGTTACGCTACGGAGTGTAACCCAGGGTATTTTTTACGTCACTATTTCCCCCCCCCACCCCCTTTAGCTCTTTCCTTGGCTTCTTGAAGGATAAACACGTAAGCTACCCAAACAGCTCTCACATTTAACTTCAGACTCATTCAAGTTACAAATTGGAGATTTATTACTTTGAAAGGACATATACACTGATTTCCCTGTGAGCTTCTACGATTTATGGGTTCGTTTCTATTTACTTTCATGAATGAAAGCAAATGAATATAAAAACCTTATATTTTTTATACTTCTAGCTTCTTTCGATATAGCGATATAAAAGCAAGCAATCGTAAAGTTACCTAAATATAATTTAATTAGATAAATTAAACAATGACAAAGTTATACCTACATACATATTTGTGATGACATTTTTACCCTATGTAATTTTTACCCTAACCAATTTTTTGGTATCAGCACCAGAAATCTGAATATTGGCTAATTATGGGTACCTATAAAAAATACCATATTTGTCAAACTCTACCCCACTAGTCTTCATGAAAGTCTCAAAAGTTTATTCAAATGTATGTTTACCCGTTTAGTTCAAGGCAACTTCAACTAGATACTCCCAGCTAAAACCAGTTTCTTAAAAGTAAATAATCTTGTATGTAATCGCTCTTGGTCGAGGCTCCAGTAATTACTCGACTAATCCCGACAACATCAGGGACGTATTTAGTCAAAGAGTAAGGGGGTAATTCTTAGCCCCCAACCCTCTTCTTATTATCACCAAGTTTTTATGAAGTCCTTTTATTGATTGTCTGGCGTTCCTAGTTGAACCTTGCAACTCATATTTTGAGCACTGCCTGATTTGCTATCCGGTTGAACTTTCAGCTCACACACAAATCGATTTCCAACCATAAAAACCATAAAAACCGCGTACGTATATCTCGTATAGGAAGCGAGATAGAGCAAAAGCATTAAAACGTGGTTTTTAGATTTTAATCAACATAATGTATTTTGTAATCATCATAGTAAAGGGTTTGATGTACATACATACATACATACCTGCTATGATATTTTATTTCTATAGCGTGCTAACGAATTAACATTCTATTCTACCAAATTATTTTTTCACAATTTTTGAGGAAATGTAAGGTATTTTTATGAATGTTTTAGTTAAAAAACTAAAACATTCATAAATTTTATATCAGGAACTTCTATTCAGGAACTCCTATTTCAGAATATTTGAATACATAAAATTAATTGACCCCTCTTTAAAATGTCCTGAATTCAGCTCTGCAACAAATTAACAAGAAATAGAATTGAAAACGACCAACTAAAGCTGGATGGCGTTCCAGTTTAACTTAGATTAACACTTAGAGGAAATTTAACTTTAAGCTCCAGTACTAAGGGCTATATTTATTAAATAAGGGTGAAAATAATTAAGGTTCATAAGAATCGTGTGTTAATTTTTTTTTCAGTGGAAAATGTAAGAACGACGAGTTATTTAGTGCTTTATTTTAATGGTTTTATTAAACCTATAAAATGTTTGGTTTGCATTATTTTGATCTCTCTTTTAAACCGTTCCAAGATCAAAATAGTAGGTACTAAGAGACAAATAATTACAAAGACTTTTTGACGTGATTACGTCTAATAAGGGAGGACGTGGTGGCCGAGTGTATGAGGCCCTTGCCTTGCGTCCTGATGGTCGCGAATCCCGGTGGCAGTCATGCGTAAATGGGTTTTTTCGGTTGAAAAAGATGTATGCATCCCACGTTCTCGCAACGGTGAAGGAAAACATCGTGAGGAAACCGGCATGTCAGAGGACAGGAAAAAGAAATGTTCTATGGCATGTGACATCCACCAATCCGCATTGGGTCCGCGTGGTGGATTAAGACCCATTCGCTCTCTTAGCCGAGAGTAGGCCTGAGTCCCAGCAGTGCGAACATTATAGGCTGATTATGCTACGTCTAAAAAATCGATAAACGCCGGCTGCATGCACGAAAACGTTGACGTCATTGTCCGGTAACGCTCATTGTCCCGTTACTCTGTCAATTTTATTCATAAAAGTATGCAACCATTTCATCAATGTTTTGTTATGACGTTGTCACGTTAAACTATCGTCCGTAAACCAACTTTACAGACAAACATTTTTTTTAATGTAAACTATTGACCAGACGAGCAAGGCGTTCTTCTGATGGTAAGAGATCACGCCTGCCCATAACCAAAACAGTGCTGCATAAGATTTTGATTCCGGGGCCGGTGTAACACGGCTATATGGCTCGTTCACTTTGATGGTCAGTCTCAAAAATTCCACTAATTTCACTAGCCACAGTGCCCTTCAAACCGGAACACAGTAATGCTTACACATTACTGCTTTGTGTCAGATTATCTGGCACTGTGTTAGTACCCATCTAGACGGCATCCTGCAGGGGACTCCTGCAGACTCAGGACAAACATCGATGTTATTCACACAAATGTTTATCCTGAAGCGGGAATCGAACCCACGACACGTGGCGTGGCAGTCCAACACTTTTCACTCGACCAACCGTGTCGTCATGTCTATTGGTACCTATTGGTACCTAATTGAACTATTGGCTGACTTCAGAAAGCGCGTAAACAAACATGAATTCTGAATTGCATAGTTACCACACAAGTTGATACATAACATTGAGACTATTCAGTTATTTCTAAGCTTTTCTAGATATTTCTAGAACCTTGCTCCATTGAGAGCAAAAGCGATCTAAATTGAAATTCCGTACGGATCGCCTTTGAGCAAAGATCACTGCTTCAGAGCAATCTCGCGTAGTAAAATAAAAAGATGCCTAGAAAATAAAATTGGATTGGAAACAGTTCTTAGGTACAACATTTTAAAGGTAGAGTTTTTTAGAACCCAAGTTTTTTCCAAAAAGTTTCTGAAAAATGTATTACATTTGAATTATATTTAAAAGACATGATCTGGGCAACTATATGACAATTTGTTTTTATGCGTATAAGTCATTACTATACAGCAGTTATTATTATAAGTGGTATATTCTAAATCAGTTCGCTGTTCTAAATATTTAAACTCCAAATCTGGTTGTTCAAATAAACTCTATTTAGGTTATACCAAAATAATTTACTACGGAGTAAAAATGACAAAGATGGTCTTTCGTGGGGCCATTGGGAAATAAGAAACAATAGAAGCTCTGGGAATAAGCCATCCTAACACCTTTTTTTTTTTTTTTACATGGGGAAATCCTCATGGATGCCCACCGACCTTGGGGGAGGGCGGAGGGGTATGTCGGACTCATACCGACTAAAACCCCATGGTGGCCGACCTCTGCGCATTAGAGGGACCCCGGGATATCCGAAGAACACGTACCGGTGTCCCTCACGCACGTTGCTGTGAGGCCCATCCCAGGGAAGGCTTGCACCGACCCCGAGCTCCGCTTGCAGTGCATGCCTACCCGTGCACTGCAGCCGTCCCGGGTTCGAGTATGATGCAGCCAGAGCCCCCACTCCGATCGCTCTCGAACCCATGCCATCCTAACACCTAACCTAACCTAACGTGAGCCTATAAATATTAAAAAAAAACAATGTTTATGTTTCTTGGATCGCACATAACAATTTCTAGTAGTAATTAAACATCTTCGAGGCGCACTTCAAATCCTAACACCACCTTGGTTCGAAAGTATTCAAGTTCTATCAGGCATCTGGTTCCCATAATACAAGATCTACTTAGTTTGGGGCTAGATGGCGCTGTATAAATATTTATTTATTTATAAATAACTAGTGACACGATAAGAAGACCGCGTCGTTGAAACAATATCGAAATATTGGAATCAAACTTTGAATTGCAATATCCAGGCACCGTGAAGGTAATCCCCTCAATATCCGTAATCCGCAAACTCTGGAATCCTCGATATAAGGATCTGTTAAGCTTTGAAGCTGCAAGAGTTCTATTGAATTGGTAAAGCTAGAATAACTGCATCCAACATAGCCGTGTTAGCCGAGTGGGAAGTGCCTCAACTTTCAATCTGAAGGTCGTGAGTTCGAACCCGGTCGTAGCGGTCATACACCAATGGATTTTTCTGTTCAAATGCATTAAGCTAAGCGTCCACAGACCGGCATCGGACGTATCGGACGCATCGTACGTAACGGATTAATTAGACTGCGTCCACTGTATCGGCAGCGATCGGATTGCCGACGCGAGTATTAGCAATCGGATTGCCGATGTCACCTTCATTCGGATTTTTGTAATGCCTTATGACATTTCTCGCTATAAAATGATAATCGCGATTACGTTTCGCGACAAATGGCCGACAATGCGGAGCGAGCGTGCGGGGCGCGTCCACTAATCGTCATTCCGTATAACGTCATCAGTACGCATCGCATGTAGGCATTGCCGATGACGTCATACGGAATGCCGATCAGTGGACGCTGTTGTATGAGTTTTTATACAAGGCAACCTAAAATCCGTTACGTGCGATGCGTCCGATACGTCCGAAGCCGGCCTATGGACGCAAGCCTTTAAAATACGTGGTTAACGGTTAAGGAAAGCATCGCGAGGAAACCGGCATAGATCCTAAACAGTTCGTAAACATGTGTTAAGTGCACGAAAGGAGCCACTTTGAGGCACACTTGAAATCCTTTCACCACTCTAGTTCGAACTAGTGACACGATAAGAAGAAAACTGCGACCGTCTTCTAATACACGATAAGGACAAAACAGATAAGAGTCAGAGATATAACCAGATAATATAATAATAAATAAATATTTTGGACATTTCACACAACGCCATTTAGCCCGAAACTAAGCAGAACTTGTATTATGGGAACCAGATGGCTGATAGAATATTAAAATACTTACTTTTCTTTGTAAATACATAGAAAACACCCATACTCAGGACAAACACCGATGTTTATCTTTATTTATTATATATGATTAGACGACACCATGGCTTAGTTGGTAGTCACCCTGCCTACGAAGCTTGGTTTTCCGGGTTCGATCCCCGGCCGGGGCAAATATTTGTGTGACAAACACAAATGTTTGTTCTCGGGTCTTGGATTTTGTAATTTCTTGTATGTGTCCATGCCACCTGAGACACAGGGAATCCTAGTGCAGGGGTGTGAGTGTGTGAATGTTTATTTATTTATTTATCACACAAATGCTTGTCCTGAAGCCGGAATGGGACATCGTCGTAGCAGTCCAACACACTTGCCATTCGACCAATAGTATCGTCATATAAGGGTCAATATTAATAATAACACGTTTTTTTAATAATTTAAAATTGATTAAATCGTATAATAACACTTTTTGGATATTATAGTTCTGACATACTCGTTGCTTTTGGGTGTTATATATGCGTGTCCTTCTGTAGCATATTCTGCCGCAAAGCAATAGTGTGTGTATGCAATATGCATATTTTTTTTTTTTTTTATTGTATAAAAAATTAGTACATAACTATAAAACAAAACATCTAAAAAGCCACGAATGGTTCGTCCTAGATGTAAGCTGGTTCTCCTAATACATATAGGTTTAGGTTTAATTGTAACTGTATATCACCTATTCTGACTTACTCGTAATTTTGGGTATTTTATGTTACAGTTTTAATTTTCCGAAACTATTTTTATTAGTATTTAGTTGGTTTGATTTTAAGGCTACATCCCATTTACAACGTTTAATTTCGTAACCCTAATCAAAAGTTGCATTTGGCAAACTTTGTTTTTATTATATCATACTTTTAAAAACAGGACAATAATTTTACTAATTGTCTTGTTTTTGATGGACCCGAAGTAGTCTGAATAAATAACTATTTTATAAATTAATTTATTGAATGCTGACTCTGCGAATGAAAAAGGACCAGCACACAAAACCAAGTAAGTGTCCTACTTGAAATTGTACAGACATTTTATAGCCATTTTACTTTGTTCTTCGTCCGTTACTTGAATATTTTTTGCTCGTTTTAGTTACTCTGGACTCTGAAGCATGAGCTGCAGGAAAATAATAAAAGTCTGTGAAGTGATGCTGCCAACTTTTATATGTAGGGAGCCCGATGTAGTAGTGCTACATTGTGACCCCTTTTTTTGTTTTGAACAAGTTAAGAATTGAATAGAATAGAATATAATATGCTTTATTGTTACCTTAAATTAAATAAAAACAAGAAAAACAAACTAAAATTACAAGGGCGGTCTTATTGCTAGATAGCAATCTCTTCCAGACAACCAGATAAGACATATTAATTGTTAACAGAAAAAAATATATTTAAATTACAGTGGATAGAGGGAAAAAGATATTATAGATTTAAAAAAAAACATTTTGACTAACTCAAATCATACAGAATATTACACAATATTATTACTTAATATTATACTTACATTCAAAGTTTAAAAGTTTGTTAAACAGTCAGTAAAAAGTCTGTTTGTGTAGCATAAAGAAAACCAATGATCTCGCGTTGGATTCCATTTTTTTTTTCTATACATTTTATTATTTCATTTTCTTACTCCATTTTGATAATTATTTATTTAGATGTAGGTAACTTTTAACCAGATTTTTATGTAGCCTGGATTTTTTTCCCTATAGTATAAAATAAAATAATTATGATTAAAAAATAACACTGCATAATTATTCGCTACGCATATTGATCGATCTCTTTTTTAGGCTAGGAAATTTGTAAAAACATGATTTCGTTACGACGAATTTAAAAAAAATTAGGGATTCAGGCCCGCTAAAGTCACTCACATATTTGTACATTTTAGAATATACAAATTACCTGCGTGTAAATTTTATTACAACATAGCTAACTACTACAATCTAAATTACAAAATTTACAAAAAGAAACGTATAAATTAAAAAATGGAACGGTGATTTTGTTACTACAATCTCACGACATATTTTATATTGAATATATTTAAAGAATATTTTTTGATTAGGTACTCATGTTTAACATAAGCAAAAGAGATCAGGAAAAACAGTTTTGCCTTCATTCTGGGCCTTAACTGCTCTGGTTTCCCGAACGTGACAAATTGTGTTCGCTGACGTTATCGCAAGATTAAGGTTTTTGGGGCACAGTAAAATATTTTACACTTTTTCGAGGATGAAAAGTCCCGTTTAATGATATTTTTACTCGGCTACGAAAATCCAAAGAAGAGTTATGAGTACTTATGAGTTTTGCATCGCGGTTTTGGGTGTTTTTTATTCCCTCGTAACGCCAACACTACAAAACTATCCCAACACCTACATAAGAAGTTGATAAAAATGTTTTTCAGGTTCTTCTTCTTATCGTGTCACTAGTTCCTTCGAACCAATGTGGTGAAAAGATTTCAAGTGCGCCTCGAAGAGGCTCCTTTCGTGCACTCGACACATGTTTTCGAACTGTAGGTTCTACGACATGCCGGTTTCCTCGCGATATATTCCTTCACCGTTGCGAGAACGTGGGGCATACAAAGATTTTTTCGACCGAAAAAACCCATACACGCATGACTGCCACTGGGATTCGAACCCGCGACCATCAGATCGCAAGGCAAGGGTCTCATCCACTCGGTACGTCCTCCTCCAGGTAATAAGTTGTTAACTTTTAATAACCTTGTTAAAATTATAAAGTTAAAATTATTATATTTATTAGATCCTCGTAGAAACCTATATTTTAGATTATAGGTTTCTAGAGGCAGCTGTTTTGAAAAAAAATTACCGAGCCTTACAGTAGTCGCAATATGATGTGTTACATCTACGTAACATTTCTTTTAAATTTGGAAAGATTATATTTACCTGGTCTACTTAATTTTTCAGAGTTTGGTAGGTATAGTAAGCGTCAAACAAGTTGTCCTGGCGAACCACTCAATACTCAATATTAAATTTTTTATTCGCATGAATATGGGTTATACATTAAAAAAATACAGTTGTTCGTATTATAGGATAGCACCATCCATATTCTGCTTTGCCAGCATACGAATTTATGTAGGTACAAACAGTGAAAATAATTATAAACATTCAAAACGATACAAACAATAAAATACCAACCTAATCTAAATACCTATCTTAATAATAACGTGTCATAATTATAGGTACCTACTAAAGACCACCACCACCACGAGGCAAAGATGCACAGAACCAATTTGACTTAAGAATTGCGTTCTGCGCTTCTTTGTCACGTGGTTTGCCAGAGGATAACTTGTTTGACGCTTACTATACCATCTGACGTCTAACTTCCAGTTACATACTTCCGTTGCATTTCACGAAATCACTGCCACAAATGGACAGAAAACGAGAGGAAAGATGTTAAACATCAAAAAAGGACTTTAGGGTTCTTAAGTCCCTTTAGTTTTGACGGTGTTCAGCGCCCACCGCCCAATCTTCTCATGTGTGTAACTAACTCAAAATTGGCGTTGTTCTAACTTCAACTACTCAAATAATCAAGTCATCTCATCTTGGGACTGAATTAATCTTGCAGCGCAAACATAAACTGCTCAAGTTAGGCCATTATGGCACTGATAGAGGCCTTCTTCCGGGCCGTAGGGCCTCGAGCGGTAACTTATTTACCTACTGAACATATTTTATTCAACTCAACTTCATCATTGAGGACGTGGTGGCCGAGTGGATGAGGCCGGTTGAAAAAATCTATCTATGCATCCCACGTTCTCACAACGATGAAAAAAAACATCGTGAGGAAACCGGCATGTCAAAGGATAGAAAACAAAATTGTTCTGTGGCATGCGACATCCACCAATCCGCATTGGGTTCGCGTGGTGGATTAAGACTCATTCGCTCTTCTGCCGTCCCAGCAGTGAGAACATTGTAGGCTGATTATGCAATGACATCCCGAGAATAATAGCGGATAAGCTTGATGGTCCACTATATACTACTCGGGCGAATTAACATGACACCTGGCTCGAATGACGTTTGTGCAAAGTACAGCGTGGAATTGGATAATCTTGATAGAGAAGAGGTCCTGTAATACTTGGTAATGATAAGGCTCCGCAATTAGGGGAAGAAGAAACACAAAGGGCGCCGCGCAGGGTATCGGGGGAAGCATCAAGTTCCGAGCCACGTGAAAGCCAGGTGTCATGTTAATTCGCCCGAGTACATTGCTGTGTTAATGAATTGGGATCCGGGTCACTTCTGCGAAAGACATTTCGGCGATAGACACTTGCGCGACTTCATTTGCGACGTGCGATGCGCGCAAATAGCTTGTCGCAAGACTGTCTTTTCGCGAAAATGCCCTGTCGCGCAAATGGCTTGTCGCACAAGTGTCTTTCTCGCAAATGTCCTGTTACCAATGAATTGACTAACCTACCTACATTCCTAATATATATTAAGTTATTTCAAGTTAGTTTAGTTCTGACACACACAGGACCACGATAAAAAAACGTAAGTCTTGAGTTATTGCCAAATATTTTATGCCAAAAGTGAGTAAAAGTAGTAAAAGTCATAACCAAATTCACAGGTAACTAAATCACAATAACAATAAATGAAAATTATACGGAAATTGTTTTCAACACGAGGGAGGGTTTTCAACATTCTACACGTGGAAGTGACCTTTGCTTCTAAAATATGCGTCCAGTGAAACTTGACCCTTAGGGGGAAGACACATGAGTGAGGAATTACAAACAAGGATTTTTGAAAGTAGTAATTAGTCATCTTTTTAGTTCGCTCCAAGTCAGGCCGAGGTTTTGCGTTTCTGCTGAGCGTCGTCAGGTTTGCTTTGGGCCACCACACTTTCGCTTCCCCTTTGGGTTCCACTCCAGAGCCTGTCTGGGTATATGGTTTCTGCATAATGTGTGCCCTATCCAGCTCCATTTGCGGTGACGGATTTGCCGATCTATTGGGTTTAACCATGTATATGTATGCTTTCCTGTTTTTTAACTCATATGTTATTGTTATGTATAATCATAAATGTTATTGTTATGTAATGTAATGTAATGTGTTATGTAATCTGCAATTTAACACTTGGGCGCATTGGCCTAGGCTGTAAGCTCATTTGTGTATGGAATGAAATAAAATAAAAAAATAAAAAATAACTATGTATATAACTTTGCATTTTACTACAGAGAACCTACCCGGTCAAGTCTTATTTTTTTTCTCATATGCTCGTAGATTCTATAGGAACCTATAGGTAAAGCTCCCAAGATAAACTAAGTTCCAATCTGGCGATTTTGTCATTTATGGCATTAGTTACCTTATATAAATCTTATACATAGGTATATAATACCATACGAATCGAGCAAAACTATAAGGGAAGAAACAACATTAACGTGATTTTTTTAAACATCTAATAAAAAATCAGTTCAAAGAAAAAAAAATAGACTTCAGGTATAAAAAAGTTCTAGACTGAAATTTCTCTTAAAACATTTTACAAAAGATGAAAGGTTTTCTCAATTTTTGAGTTTCAGTTTATCCAGCTGAGTGTTTTATTTAGTCTACAAAGTTTATGTGCTCACTTCTGCCCTTATTTTCACCACCAACCAATGTAACAAGACACTTACACTTCACCTGGTCTTATTTCACTAACGTGAAAGCGGAGGTCAATAGATATTTGCCGTGAGGAAAGGTAAGGCAATATTTATTTTGCTTGAAGCTAAACTATGTATTTTAGATGTGTATGGTTAACATGGAGTTACGAAATTATGGAAAATCAATTTTTGAGTAGAAATTAAAAGTTTTTTTTTTTATTTTAACGCTTCTACCTTCCTTTCATACCAACTCTAACATAATAATGTAAATTTATGTTAGTAAGTATTGTACCTATGGTACCGAGTTAGTTCCAAAATCAACTAGATTGTAATTAAAGGTAAGTTACGAAACTTTGGAAAAATAATTCTGATATTAAAGCAAAAGCGGTTTTTTTTTATTTTCAACACCTTTTCCTACATTACCGTAAATGTTAGTTCATATTTGTAAGTATTGTACCTATGGTAACAGGTTTATCACAAAATCGCTTTATTCAGGGATATTTTGTAGTTCTGTGTTGTATTGCATACTCGTTGAAAAGGATAGAAAAGGAGCATTCCATTGTATTATTGAGATGAAAAGTACTGTAATGCTTAAATTTATATCAAAATAAATAGAAAAAGGTAAAGGTTATTATCATACTTGTACTCATAAATTATTCTAAAATTTGTATAATTTTTGATTTTTGTTTTTAAAATTTGTGCTCATAAACGAGTATATGATAGACTTTTATTCTGAACTTTTATTTAAATGAAGATATTAAAATGAGATAAGAAAAGAATAAATTTCCAAGTGAAAAGAAACTTTAAAAAAATACGTCTTTTGTGCGCATTTTGAAGCACAATGCTGCAGTGTTAAAACTTTTTTGGTATTTTGAAATTTCACTGAGCTCAGTCAAATTAAATAAATGGATTTAACGGAGGGGGTTGTCTAGTCCAGTGACGCCGTGACCTGTCTGAAACTGGCAGAATTTCTGCTCTAAATTTTGGAAACTACAATCGTAAATTATGAAAATTTAATTTAGGAGAGAATTGTTCGCTTCTGCGGTGGACACACACATCTAAGTTATGCTTACTATTTAGACTAATTTCTGTAACTTTATTTGAAGAGCTTATCCCGTTACATCAACTATTCAAAGGCATAGTCCTGACTGAATGGCTAGCTGATAGACAACACACAGGCCAAACCACTGAACGTAGAGACTTGATATTTCGAAGGTATGTTTCTTATAGTTCGATGACACACGGCTTTTTTACACGCTACACGCAAGCGACTTCGTTTGTAGCGTGTAAAGACGCCCAGTATCATCGGCGTTTTTACAATCCTTCCCAAACGCTAACACGCTCCTACGCTAGCGTTTAAAAACGCCAAAAATCAGCTTGTAAAAAAGCGTGTGTGTTATCGAAGCTTTAAGGAACGTAAGCGAAATTATGGGTGTCTAGTTTATAAGAATATGGGATAATTGTATCGATGTCATGTCATTCATAATTGAGACTAACCACATTTCAGGTTTGAAAAACAAGACCTATATTTTTTTATTTATCTTAAAATCGGTCACGGTGAGACTTGTACCCGTGCTCCGAGTAATTTTTACGTCTGCTATTAACCAGCTAATAAGCTTTGTGTTCTCTGTAGGTTTATTTCTAGGTCTTCCTAGAGATAGGAGAGCTATAGCTCTAGGTCTACCTAGAGATATAACTAACTAAATATCTCTAAATCTTTCCAATTTTTAATCTTATCTCAAAAGATAATCCTATTATATACAAAAATTTAAACTTCGATTTCGTAAGACGAAGTTTATATCTTAGCGCCACTACAAGTTACTCTGTTTGTTTATTAATAGGTTTGTATTTAATTAAAAATAGTTTCTCAACAAGATATTGCTATTAAAGAGTTTGATGTATAAAGTTGCAGCAAAGAGACGACGCGGGGCTTGTAAAGACTTATACAAAGAATGTAAAGTTTCAAACTACTCTAAACATATTGTTGAAACATCGCACAGTTTAATAGAATCCTAACTTTGTGTTGATTGCTATTTAGCTTAGGTTCTCTGTATTACTTTGCTTACTTTGAAATTAGTTTATTTTTAGCGATGGCGCTCAAAACGTCGTTTAAGTAGGAGCGGTAAAAAATCCTAGAAATTTGCTTGTTTTACTACGTTTTTAAAAAAAAATTATGCTCTTGTTTATTATTTCATTTATCTTTATCTACTTTGTTGTGTTATTTTTCAATATTTTGTTTGTTTGAATACTAACTATACCTATGACATTTCAGATTTCAGATTTATTTACTTTGACCAATATAACAAGGGCCGTTATACAAGCCAAGTTTTTATATTGTTATCAAATATTGCATGCCTGAGATGGTAGAATATAATAACTCTACAAATTTTAACGTCTTCAGTATTTCACGCAATAAAAAAATAACATAAACATTCACACACTCACACCCTGCACTAGGATTCCCTGTGTCGCAGGTGGCATGGACACATACAAGTCATCACAACATCCAAGACCCGAGAACAAAAAATTGTGTTCGTCACAAATATTTGCCCCGGCCGGGGATCGAACCCGGAACACCAAGCTTCGTAGGTAGGGTCACTACCAACTAAGCCACGGGGTCGAATACATTACATTACTTTACTTTGCCAGAACCAAACCGCAATATTGCCTTTACAAAATTAGAGCTATATTCGTAGCTCTGGGGCCGCGCCCTTCGCATCTAATATTTAAACGCGGGGTTCCCGGATGGAGGGGTATTATCACCGAATTTAGCCATTCACTGCATAATATCAGATTTATGGGGATGAATCCATATTTTATTGTTGTTATGAATTGGATTTCCATCCTAATGAGACAAAACACAGGAGTTAGAGTTTTAAGAAAAAAAATTGAGTGATATTGATGAAATTATTTTTTACATGTTTAAATAGAAGTCATTACAATACAATTTACATTCTGTGAAGTAAATGAATACCTAAATGGGAGTACTCTTTGTAGAGTAAGTACTATGTGTAATTTTATAAATATGTACGAGTATTGTGTATTGGTCTTCAGTCTAAGCTTATCAGCCGCATTTTATTTTCAAGTTTAATTACACATTTTGGTTAAAAATTATATGACTGAATCAATGATACGAATGAATGAATGAATGAACCCTGTAAATTTTGTAATTCAACACCAAATACCACACACAATAATTATTCCACGTTTTCCTTAATCAAACGAAAACCTTTTAATTCTAATAACATTGATAATCCCAAGCCCAAAATCTGAATCCCCGTGGTCAGATAATTGAGTAAGCGTGTTATAGATGCGGCCATTAATCAAAAAGTTGTAGACAGCCCCCGTGTACCGCGTCTATCGGCGCTTTATCAGAACTCTTCTAATTGGTACAGAGACGCTCGATAAAATATATATTGATTCACTTATAATTCTATCGTTTTGTTTTTAAGATGGTTAGCAATAAAACATATTCTATCTATCTTGATATCTCACTGAAAAAAATAGTATGAAAAATGTAAACATTGTCATTATAACATCATTCCCGGTCGGTAACACGTCATCGTCATCAATATTGTTGACGATTGGGAAAAAAAGTTGCAATCGTTCAGTATTGACAAACGCAACTTTTTATTCCCGATAGTATCCACCTTATACACGGTCAAATTTGAATATCCATAAAAAAAAATACGCATAGTCAGTTGCCGTTACTGAACACATATACGGCAAAAAAACATGAAAAAATGAAGTCGAATATTTGTCAAAATAAATTTGATTAAAATTGGAAAACTGTTATCGTTAGTCGTTTTCCTATGGATTTGCGTCAGGCGGTACCTTTTATTGATAATAAATTAAGTTTTATTCATCGTTTGGCAAACCCTGGTACCTAGCTCGAGCCAGCTCGCAAAAGCTCGGCTCGGGCGCCGCGCCGCTGTCACTCTGCCATTTTGTAGAAATCCAATATTCTGACTGCACAGATGCAACGTAGTATCCCGCCTGCACTGCCCATTTAATTTTTTTTGGTAATTAAAAATTGGTGGTTTATATCCACCTAGTAGATGTTACACATAATATGCGACAACTGTAAGGCTCGGTCCGTTTTGTTTATATATTTTCTTCACAAGTAACGAGACGAGCAATGCGCTGCCTCGATGATAAGTGATCTTGCATTTTACTGACTACATATAAACTTCGACTTTATTGTCGGTAGGAGCGGGGCATTATATTTAAAGCTTTCTCATTCACTGGTACCGAAAAAGGTCAAGTGTAAGTGCAAAAGGATAGCCTGATATCGAAGTCTTTTGTTTTTGGGAATCCAAGAATTGAAATTCGTTTTGGGTTTTTTTGGGAATTGGGTTTATTGGGTACCAGCCTATAAAACAGTGCTATGTATTTCTAGGTACCCGTCACATTTAGTACTCGAAGATCCTAGTGTGTCCTCCTTCTGTGAAAAATATTGGAATATACGTAGTTTGTGAATTAATAGACTTTGCGGCAAGTTAGTTTAACTGTGGCTATGGAAGTATGGATGACTAAATGGTTTTTACTGGTATCGTAATGTTTTTAAGGCCGAGAATACGCTCCCAGAGATTTCAGTTTCTGTCAAAATCTACGCGATTTAGGAAAAAAAATTTTTGATAATTTTATTTAGTCATACCCATATTGCATACTTTATAACTGCTATAACTTAAACAAATGAAATAATTGGCTCATTAAAAATAGAGAGCAAAAGAAATAACATTCCGAGAGCGGAAATTGCAAAGTGAAAAGTTCAATAGTACAATTTAATTATCGAGGACCCGATGCAATAGAGCGAGGCTGTTCGAGAAAACATATTGAGTTATGTAACTTTGTTATTTTCTTACAAATATTTGATTAAACAATAAAATCAAATCAGTAATATATGACGATTGTTTCGATTGTTTTGTTTTTATTAATATTTACTAATTTAGTAAAAATATAATGTGCAATAGTAATTCTTAATTGTGTTGATAACCCCAATTCACGAAGCTAAGTTTGCATAGTTTTTTCTCGTTAGTTGTAGAAACTACAAACTGCTACGAGAGTCGTAGCGTGCTACGAGATTTTTTTCCTACAGTAGAAATAGTACCTATATTCCTGCCTATGGATGAACGTGATAATGTGAGCCGAGGCACAGCCGAGACTCGCATACGTGAGTCCATATTGCAGCCAAGGCTTACGTGAGTCTATATTATGCCTTGTATTAGGCTTGTATACTAGGTACTTATCTCAATAAATGCGCGAAAATTCTGAATTTCAAACAAAATAATTAGTGCAAAATGTACTCTTCTAATTTTGAAGATTTTTATACAGCTCTTAACCGCTTCTTGAATTTCAGGTCAAGTCAAAATATCTTTCTTATACCATGTATCTCAATGTCTGACTCTTATTTTCTTCACTTGGAACTTGAATGAAGTAGGTACTTAAGATTTCAATCTTAAGTACGCATCTCCTTATTTGCTACTCTGAAATTAAGGAGGTACAGGAACGTACATTATTACATGAGAGTAGCAACTAAGAAGGTACTTACGTGAGAAGTAAATCTTAGGTCCGTACCTTATTTGCTACTCAAGAGTAGAAAGTGCGTTCCCTTTTTAAATAATCCTAACACGATATGTTTCATAGTAATTTATTTTGGTCTAGACCGGCAAAGGAAAATGGTTGTCAAAATAACGATTATTACGACAAAATAAAGGTTTGAATTTTCAAGCATGTTTGAGAAAAAAACGTTTTTCTCTTCAGTAGTCTATAGCTACCAACTCTAAGTAAGTAGGTATTTATAAGGCCAATTATTTCCCGTTCCTTTTAAACATAATTGGTCCAAAAACAAATGAGAAATGAAAAGACCAAAGCCAAAGATCAGAGAAATCACATCTTTGAAGGCCGGAAAACGGGAAAGACCAATTTTTACGCGTTCAAAGACACGAATAGGGGATAATTTTGCAACTTATATAAAGAATTATGCTGTACACGAATGAACAGAACTGTTCAGCTATTTATTTCATCACTCAAACGCTCCTAGTCTATTTTATTTTAAAATTGTTTTACTATACAACGTGTAGTGTTATGTCCCTACAAGCCCTGAGGGGGCGAATTCAGACTAAGAGTGTGAATACTATCACGTGTGCAAAGGTTGAATACATCGTATCAGAAATTTTCATACAATAATTATTTAAGACGGGTTGTCTCTATTTGCTATTTACTTCTCCATCTGTACACACCCTCCACGTCGCACATAGACACACGTAAGGAACATGTGCTCATGCCTATGATCTAGGTAAGTTGAGTAGGTAGGTATTTATGAACCTTTCGATGTAAAGAATTAAGAAAAGTTTTACATAATTTAGTTAGACTATTTCAAACTATTGAGAGATTAAGAGAAAATACATACAAATGTTCGTTTTATTTTTATTTATCAATTTCTTACTGAGGACTTTTCTCTTAGTTCCTGGAGTAGGTAGGTACTTGTAGTCTGCAGTTTTCACAGTTGCATTGCACCCGCACGATGGATGCAGCAAGAGAGGACGCAATGGTGCACATTGGGAAAGGCCTATGTCCTGCAGAGGACTGCGAAAGCCTGATGATGATCCGACGAATGCACAAACATAACACATTTTTGAGTTATTTTTCACTTTACGTAAACAACTTTATGTAAAGCTGAAATTTGAGTCAATTTGTCTTCTCGCAGCTCATAACATAGCACTTATGCCATGTTTTATTGAATTTATGAAGAAATTAATTAAAAAATTAAAAAATAATTCAGTCCCATAGTTACGAAAAAACAAACAATTGTCAAATGTCTAAAATGTTGTACCAAGGAGTTTTATTAGATCCATCTAATATCGAAGGAGTATCGAGTAGCTGCAACCTCTTTAGCTATGAAATGAAGAATATGAAAGACAGAGTGGTCAAAACAAAATTACCAATAAAAATACTTTGAAAAATCTTGTTTCTGTCCTCGATCCAAAGTACTCTGACACAATTGATGTACCATGTTCCCACTACCTTGACTAGGGTCAAACTCTTCACTAGCGTGATCGTTGTTTCTCCAACACATAGACCAAAATGCGAATTTATGGAGTGCCTACTTAGTGGCGCAAAATGCAACTTCCTCACGAGGTTTTGTAGGTACACCATTACGTAAGGCATTTAAGTTAAACAACAAAACCTAGCACAAAAAAAAAACCATTTGCCTGTCAGATGCTGTTAAGTTTTCTGTCAGATAAGCCTTAATCTGTCTCATCACTAACATTACTGAGGTCAAGGTCAGAGATTCACCAAACAGCTGATTTTAGGGTAATCACCACGTTAAAAATCAGCTGCACAGTTCTTCAATGAAAATCATGGAAATTCAAAAAGTCGTATAACATTCGTTGTTCCCGCGGGGGGGCAGAACACCACCTCTTCGGCATTGTAGAGATAAGATGTTAAGTATGGGTATTAATTTTCCAACCATCTTGCACTGTAAAGTATTTGTTGTCCATAAACATTGTGTATCATCTAATTGATAAACTCGAAACAAAAATTAGAGAGAGTCCGTCGGCGTGTCCTTGTGACCCAGCTATACAGGCTTTTTAGACCAAGTGCGGGGAACAGAGCCCACTGTGATACGATCCTTATCTAAGTTTTTTAGACTTTGTCAAATTTGTATGTACTTGATGTATCATTTTTGTGACAATAAAACATTAATTTTTTTTCCTTCATTTAGCTAAATTTTAAGAAATATGACCAAAATATTTGCTGCTGAGAACCATGATAAATCTGATTTATTTTCAAGGGAGAATGAGAATCGCGTGTCACCAGTCTTCATTATAAACGCGTCACTGAGCCACGCGGAGGCAATCAGGCTCTTTCTTTGATGTAAATCCCTTTTTTTTGCCTCGTCGTGGAATAGAAGCTAAGCGATAAAATAATTTTATTGAATTATTTTCAGCCACAATGGAACGTGGGATGAAAGGGTATCAATTGTTTTGTAATTTCTTTCCTCCAAGATTTTATTCGCTGACTCAACATCATGCTAATGGAATTTTTATGAGAAAATATATGAACTTTACGAGTATTTCAATGTTGTTTCATTTTTGACGTGACTACGCCTAATAAATCGTCAAATGCCGGCTGCATGCACGAAAACGTTAACGTCATTGTCCGGTAACGCTCATTTGTATTTATTTTGTATTTATTTATTTAAAAAGATAAAAGCTTACAGTTCTTAACCAAAAAAAAAACCACTTAGGCCTACTTGCACCAAACTGTCAAAGACCCTAAGCAATGACTTAACTCGCTTGACAGTTCTTAACGGTCAGAATCTGTACTGTTAAGAACTACCAAGCGAGTAAAGTAATTACTCAGGGATTTTGACAGTTTGGTGCAAGTAGCCATTACTACCTTAAACTAAAACTTAAAAAAACTAAAAAATCCTGGATAATATTTCTAATTTTATCATTAACTAGTTCGACATGCTGGTGCTCCCGTTACGCTGATTATAACGTTGTCACGTTAAACTATCGTCCGTAAACCAACTTTACAGAAAACCAATTTCAAATTGTTTGATTTAAGTATCTATAACACAAGTTCAAAATTTCCGAACTGTAAATTTCGGCAAAGTAGACGGTGCAGTTATGAGTTCGACTACTATGACATAAAATATATTTTAAATTAGTAAACATTGCTTTTCAATATGCATGTATAAATAGTAACAATTTTAACAACAAAAATATACGGCAGAAAACGTTGCGCGCCAACCAGTAGTTTTTAATGAATTTTTTTTTACAGTTTATAAAAAACATTCAATTCACACGATGTCATTTCGCGAACGTGTCATTTTGCGAGCTCTGTAAATAACGAGACGCGTGTCGCATGCGAAAACTGTGTCGTTATTTTCACGATCAAATGATCACGGGGAATAGAATTGCGGGTGCTTAATGGTGTTTTTTGTTTGGCTAAAAAAACGAATGTTCGTTTTTTTTAAAGAAATGAGGAAATTATTGTTTTGGAGATGATGAGAATGTTATTCGTTGACGTTCATTCTCGTTTCCGGTTTTTCTGTTCAGCCTCATAAATAATAATTAAATTATAATAAATAAATAAGGTATAATTACTCATAAATAATAATGAAATATAATAGATAAATGTGACATCGAGTCATTAAATAGAGTACCTGTACCTACTCTAGTAGTACCTACTATATATATTTTTTATTGTTCAAGAGTAACAATGTTATGTCAATAAAATAAATAAAGAACTTGCCAGATTTATGTTATAATTATGATATTTACCATAATGGTATTGAAAAATTCAACTTAAACTAAACAGAGCTCGTGTTTCAGAGGTCTTCTTCTTCTTATCGTGTCACTAGTTCTTTCAGACCAGTGTGGTGAAAGGATTTCAAGAGGTAAGAACTATCCAATAAATAAGAAAAAAAACCTTTTGAATAAATTAAAAAAACAAACACATCATACGGTTTAAATTCACGTTTGCCTAGTACTTACAGGAAAAACAAAGGCTGTTATAACATTTGTTCATCCGAAAAGTGGACTCCGGATCAACATTTTCCGAAATAAAGCTTCTAGTTGACTTTGGATCAACATGTCCGGCGGACAACTCGTTTACCTTTTGTGGGAAAGCTTTTGAATCCGTTTTCTATTTTGGATGAGAACTAAATACTGAACGAGGACGATGCACTGGCACAATATCCGAAATAAAACAAATGCGAAAGTTTGTTAGGATAGAAATAATTTAGTATGCAACTGGGAGTTGCAGGGAAAAAGCCTTTCTTTATGTAAAATTATAGTCAAGATTCTTATTCTTAACTATACTCAATCTAATTCACGACACCGTCTCGACCACACCGTGGCTTAGTTAGTAGTGCTTAGTTACTACGAAGCTTGGTGTTCCGGGTTCTTCGATCCCCGACCGGGGCAAATATTTGTGACGAACACAAATGTTTGTTCTCGGGTCTTGGATGTTGTGATGTCTTGTATGTGTCCGTCCATGCCACCTGCGACACAGGGAATCCTAGTGCAGGGGTGTGAGTGTGTGAATGTTTGTTTGTTTGTTTAATTAGCGTAATGCTTCGGGTCGAAGTCTAATCCAAAAGTGTCTGTCGAGCCCAGTCCTCGCATTTTTTTAATTCAGTCATCTCATTACGAGTATGTTAGTGTAGATGAATCAAAGTTTGCGGCGCTCGTACGCCAAAAATATTGATATTACAAAAAAGTTGTTTATGCATGAATTGTTGGAAATTTTCTCTGGTTTAATTTTGTGCTCCATGTTTTTATCGTGAAATGGGTCGGCAAGGAGATCAAAAAACTGCTATGTGGCGCCATTTTTACAATATGGCGGAGCGCGACAAGAAACGTACGAAGTCGCGGAGTTGAAATTCTGAAAGAGCACATCAAAATATAAAACTACCCATTTTCAAAACTCCCAGATTGTTTTCCAGTCTATACTACTAAGTGATTGGACTATTATGAGTTGGCTGCTGACTTCGCGGAAACGAAATACGAAATACGAAGGTCGTGCTGGCGCTGATGCGCTGCGGATGCAGTAGGTATGTAGTAAGATATAGATAGATATATAATTATAATCCCTTAATCCATAATCATCAATCCCAATATCGTATAGGAAAATCAAAAATGTTTACGAGTTTTTTCACAAAAATTTCCAGTGCCAGCGAGTCATATTTTCCAGGAATGTTTTTTGAAATTTTCCAGGAACATTTGATTGAACCAATGGATTCCGTTGCTGATGTTGATGAATCTTAACGCAACGGATAACGCAGTGGGCTGTAAAATTGTTAATCTAAGTACTTTTATTATTAAGTAAAATGTATTTGCAGTTGTTTTTGTCCCGAATATTTTTTTAATTTTTTTTTATAAATGTATTACTAAAAATTTACGAAATGGTTTCGATCTTGGTCATCAGTGCCCTTCTCAAAAAACCACCCTGTATGTAGGTGTCTACAAAATATTTTGCTGGTATTAATATTTTAGGAAAGTCCTCAGTCTCCTTTGAGACATAATCAGTTAGACTTCAACAAAACCTACATTACTAAACATTCGGTTTTCTCAGAACTCGCATTAATCTACGTCTGAAAGCTGCAATAATAGTAAGAGCCATAAATATTGTAACAGCTGGCGTCTACACGATCGTCGATTGTATATCGACCGATTGAAATGCACTTACTCCTAGTACGACATAATATACCAACAATCCAGGCGAAGAAGGAAAGAACATGAAAATTGATTTTAGTTTCATAGTTTACTATTAGTTATATTTTAGTTTCATAGTTTGTTCTCATTTGCATACAGATGGAATACAACTTAGGTGTAAGTAGCTAGTACACAATGCACATGAACCCTGTCAGGGCGCAACAACTTTGAGTTCATTTTTATATTTAGTAGGTACTTTACTTACATAATATTATATATTTTATATTGTATTGTTCTTGGATCATGACTTATTCATGATGGATACCGTCGAAACCTTGATTTATGACCAAACTTGAAGCCTAGCATAGAAATCTCAGAATAGTCTGTGATGCAAACTTAGTATGATTCAAATAACACTTCAAAAAGGAATAAGAAAAAAAATAAAACACCTAAGAACTTATGCATGATTTTTTTATGTACACGATAACAAGCGATGAGACGACTTACGCGCTCTCCTAATGCTAAAAAATCTCAACTGCCCGCCCATGATCAGAACATTGCTACACAGGACTTAGATTTGCATAGGCCGTAGTAACACTGCATATAATTTACTGACACACGCAACTTATTTTGCGTTACGAATTAATAAAAATCTTTTCTTAGTACATGCCTACACTTCTTGACGAAAATACCCTCGAAATTTCAAGTCTCTACCTCCAGTGATTTGGCCTGTGCGTTGTTTGTCATTAAATCAGTCAGTCAGGTCCAAGCCAAGTCCAAGGTTTATATATATTGATATACAGTTCAAAAAAAGATAGAAAACGTAAAAGAATTGCGGTTCTACCATATTTCTCATTTAAAATACAAGGCTATACTTCTTTAAAAATGTCCCGGCAGTGAGACGAAACAAATAGCCTTTTGTTTACGTCGTTTTTAGACAAGTTTGTCTCCTGCGGGGCGAAAAACGAGGCGAGTTTGAGGGTTGAACGAGTTTGAAAATGTATAATGTCACCATGACATTGCCCAAGTATTTTTACATATAATCATCTTATTTAAAAACTGAGAATCTGTTACTGGCAATAGGATAAGTTTAGATAAGTTATACCTATATACAAATAAACGACAACATTGTTTATTACAGCATAAGCTAACTACTACAATCTATATTACAAAAGGAAACAATTGGGCCACCCATAGACCGTTGCAAACGATCTATAGGTAGCTCAACTGATCCAACTCGATACCCGATGGCAGAGTGCCGAGGATACTGGCTGCATTGTCTCTATACATACATATAGAGGGTGTTGATTCTACGTTAAGAAATAAACAAAAATTAAAAATTCTATTGTATGTGTAAAAAGATCGAAGGACAACGTTGAATTTTTTAGTCTTGTGTAGCACTGTTCTGGTTTTGGCTAATCTAAGGGTAATAACTAATTAACAAATTAAGTATGATTAAAAAATATAATATACTATTTTTGGAAATATTTCAGGCTTAGTTTAAAAACATGAGAACGAATGGGACGTAAGTACTAAATTTTGAACAGCACATTCTTACAAATCAAGAATTATCTACTTCAAAATCTCTAGTCTCTTTTGGTAAAGTGCTAAAATGGCGGTGTCAGCGTCTCAATTCGATGTTGATAAAAAGGTGGTGCTAGCCCCTCCAGCCACTTTGTCTAGTGAAATGATTGCTATTTTTCTCGTAGCTGCGAAATATTGCCGATGTTTAACTTCTCAAATCGGGAAAGTTTTGTTTACCTAGCTGTGTGAAAAAGACAAAAATGACAAATTTTGAGGAAAACAAGCTCACATTAATGGACTTTATGATATTTTTTATTAAAGCTAACCTTAAGAATAAATATTTTCTTTAGCTTTGATTTATTAATACCGATAACGGTTCATTACTTTTCGTTTATATTAATAATATAATAATTAATTAATTAAACATAGAATAACATTCAAATTCAAATTCACGAACTTACGTCAAGTTCGATCATAATTATCAAGGCAATAGATGCCTGAGAAAGCCTGCCTGAGAAAGCCGGCATGTCCTAGAACCTATATGTGTCAAGTGCACGACTGGAGCCTCTTCGAGGCGCACTTAGAATTCTTTCACCACACTGGCTTAAAAGAAGTAGTGACACGATACGAAGAAAAGGATGGCAATAGATTTATTGATGAGTATTTAATTGTTAATACGTAAAATAAACATAAACACCATTCTACACAATATATTGCACATCATAATGCGCTCTATCTGTTAGCTTTATGATGTTCGCAAGCAATACTAGCTGATTACATGATGCGTGGTAATGAGCAAGGACTGTGCAATCAGTGTTATTAGTAATTACATTGAGTAATTAGTTGGCTGGTCAAAGCAAACTACATTAACCTCCGGACATCATCGAGATTAAATCAAAAACTGAACTCAAATCATCATAATTGATGTCTTTATGTCGTACAGTCAGCTGCATAGACATTTAATAATAAATATATAAACTCTCAAGCTTTCACATTTATATTACTCTTAATTTTGCAAGGAAAAGCGCACTCAAGTATTTTCAAATTAAAGTAGTTATCTTCTTCTCAGAAGAATGTCTTCACAAAATTAAGAGTGTAATATAAATGTTAAAGCTTGGGAGTGTATACATGTTTGTGCAGCTAACTGTACTAGATGAGTGAAGTACGATCTTTTAGTACCTAAGTATTCTTTTTACAGATATTTTATGACAATGTTATTTTTTACGATGAGTTATAAAGTTTATGATTACGTCTTGTATTGTCTACATGCCAACAAACTTATTTTATTACTTACTAATTAGTATCAGCTGTTTATAATTATTTATTCACAAGTTCTTCGAAAGCGTGATTAAAATTCAAAGTTTGCGTGGGTTCGAGCCCCACGTTGGGCGGAATAATTTTGCTCATTTGTTTTTTCAAAACGAGGTTATTCCTGTAAATAAACCTAGTTTCACAGGAATCAGTAGGAACATTATTTGACTACTGATTCTGAACATATCTGCAAAATATATTTTTCTTACTGACATTCTACCAAAAATATATTATTTTCAGCTGGACAAATATTTTTGGTCTTTTGCTACCGACGACGCAACTTCTGATCCTACAAATAATACGGCTGATTTATTATCGTTCGTAACAAGTAAGGGGCTTATAAATAGGATTTTGACAAAGATTTGGGAAGAATCCAACAGAAGTTTGTTTTCCGTGAGCTTATTGTGAGCAGAGGCTTTTTGTTATTTAAAAAAAACAACAAAAAAGGGCTTTTTCGCTGTGCAACCACATCGCCAAAATTTAAAACATACCTACTCACTGTATATAAACTAAATAAAAAAAATATAGAATTATACTAACCTACCACGTAAAATAGCTTTTAATCAGAGAAAAATAAGTCCTGAATTATATATAAATATTTTGAATATTTAGAACATTTCACACAGCATCATCTAGCCCCAAACTAAGCAGAGCTTGTACTATGGGAACCAGATAACTGATACAATATTAATATACTTTTTTTTTGTAAATACATACATAGGATACATAGAAAACACCCAGACTCAGGACAAACACCGATGTTCATCACACCAATGTTTGTCCTGAAGCGGGAACCGAACCCGCGACACCGGCGTGGCAGTCCGACACACTTGCCCCTCGACCATCCGTGTGTTATTTCACACACAATTCAAAATAACTGGAAAAAATATGTCGTTGAAGTAAATTAAATGCCATCAAAACCAATTTTGTAAAAATTGTAAAAAGTATACCAAGTCTCGCTTTCTACCGTAAAAATTTCTAAGATCCATGTAACACCAAGCCGGTTACTTTATTAAGTCCCTACTTAAGGGACCTACTGTCTTTAGTTATTACGTAATTAGCTAACCTAACAACATCTTATAGTGACCATTATGAATATTAAAAATCTTTTTTGTTTTAAATAAAATAGATTGACTTGGCCTTCGCATAAAACACAATGTATCTCACAAGTTATACAATTATTATATGAAATAAGATTGATTAGTGCGATTGCCAAGTCAATCTATTTTATTTAAAACATAAAAGATTTTTAGCTATAGGGGGTCGAAAATGGCCTGAACTGCTTCGAGAAAAGGATAGTACGGCCGTGCCACTTTTTTGCTCGACTTGGTGGGAGCCCTGCCGGGCTCCCAGATTTCGTATTTTGCTTCTATGTGGCTTTCAGGTATATTTACGGTCCCAAAACAGTCAAATTGAAGTTGGTTGTAGAATGTTTTTGTAAAGTATGATTTATTAATTACCTATTCAATTATTTGTCAAATTTCTTATGTATAATGAAGAAGTAAAAATGAAAATAAAAAATTAAAAATTATTTATTATCACAAAACACAAAAAACATAAATTAATAAATAATACTTACATGCTAAATACGAGCTAAGTGTAGGTTACAATTACCAGTGTATTTTGTAGAGAGATTCAAAAAAATCGTTTTTACCTACTAACGGCCCCACACTAGGCGCAGTAGGTAATTAATCAATTAATCGGATTTCATAGTTCATATATTTTTTGAAGGGTTAATCTAAAAATAAATGAAGTCTAAAATCAGATTAAAACAATTAATTTAACCAGAGTTTGGCCACGAGCAGTCGCGCCCGAATGACTAATGTTTCATGGACGATTGGACCGCGGTCTGCTGAGAAGGGTTGAAATTACCCACTTACTTTATTGACATCTCAAGGATTTCAACTCCTGTAATTTATAGTGCGGTGGCTGAAAGTTAATTTCATCAGGATTCTTAACGACGCTGCTTTTTAAACTTAGTCAACAATTTGCATTCAGTTTCTTTACTGACGGCACCGTGGCTTAGTTGGTAGTGACCCTGCCTATGAAGGTTGGTATTCCGGGTTCGATTCCCGGCTAGCATCTTAGTGCGCAGAATATCTACGCAACTATGACGACACGGATGGTCGAGTGGCAAGTGCAGTAGACTGCTACGCCGAATGTCGCGGGTTCGATTCCCGCAACAGGACAAAGGATCATCGATTGTTGTCCTGAGTCTGGGTGTTTTCTACTTATTCTATGTATGTTTTTACAAAAAAAAAAGTATTTAAGTATTGTATCAGTTATCTGGTTTCCATAGTACAAGCTCTGCTTAGTTTGGGGCTAGATGGCTTTGTGTGAAATGTCCAAAATATTTATTTATTTATTTATATATCACTATAATATCACGAAATCCTGCAGAGCGCGCCCCAATGTCCCGAGACTTAAAAAATGCTTACATGTAAGACGTAGACAAGGATTCTTTGATGTAGACATGCGTGTCAGTTAACCAACAGGTGAGATAAGTAGCGACCTCAAACAGCATTGTAAGTGAAGACGAGGGTATAATCAACCCATCTTGACCCTTTGCTTTGTATCACTTCCAACCGAGTTTATTTAAGGGTTAATAAAGTACTTGAAGGGTTGAAACAGTTTTCAGTCTCAGTATGTTTACGGTCACTAAAACAGTCCAATTGAAGTCGGTTGTCTATGTTTTTGAAAACCTTGATTATTCATTGTGCCTGTACGCCAACGTAATACCAAGTAATACTTTTATTTCATTCAGTGCGAAAATAAAATATTTTTATTTCTCGTAAGCCAGACGTCACGACACATTGCGTGCAGAACGACAAGTATTCACTTTATGTCTGGAAAGCTATCCCGAGAATTCAGACGGATTTTTAATTTCGTATTCAGTTATTTATAGTATTTAGAATTACTAAAATACGTGTTAAAACGAAACTTATCTTTGATAAATTATTTATATAACATTAAGACAATTACGTGAATTTAAAAATATTTTGACGTGACTACGTCTTATAAATCGATGAACGCCGGCTGCATGCACGAAAACGTTTACGTCATTGTCCGGTAACGCTCATTGTCCCGTTACGCTGGTAGTCACGCTAAACTATCGTCCGTAAACCAACTTTACAGACAACCAATTTTTTATTAGATGCGTTCCTATTTTTGAAAACATAACCTTACAATGTGTAAATTTATATAACTTTTTTATATATTGTTAAGTGGCAGTTTTACAGGGATAAACGTAAAGTTAGAGTAAAAGTAGTGGTAAGCTATAAGCCAGCGAATTTCATTTTGATGGTGGTTTCTTTTTACCCTCCTAATTAAGGTATCCATGTAGCCATGATGTTAATAATACTGCATCGTCAGAGCCGTAGCCGGGTCGGACATGACATTCTTATTGAACATCGGATAAATAAGTAGTTACCGATAGTATAATGTTAATTTTATATGACACCGATGATGTGCGGTTTTTAAACCAAACCTATGAGATTAATTATGCTGGCGATTTTAGAGTATGTGTTTCGAGTTTTGAAAGTACAGTGCCTAGGGCTGAAAACGTTTCTACTGATTTCCGAAGGCAATTGAACACCACCTACCTTATGAACTGCAGCTCCTGGCTTGTTGGTTTGGCGGCAGGCAAGGTCCTGTGGACACAGCACGGCTATGAACCCGCGACACTTCACTAGTATCAAAATGTTAAGATGCAAATTGGCACGGCCAAAATTGGAGGGAAAATCGACGGATTTTGAGTAGAACGTCCACACGCAACCGATCACAATGACTCCCGCCAATGCACTGATGAGCCTCGAGCTCTTCACGTTCAGGCAGGCGGTGATTTACCAAACTACCCTCAAAATAACAATAGAAACACAACAGATGTTGTGATTGCATTTAAAGATATGGTAACTGATTTTCATTCCATTCAATGCATCCGTCTGATATTGAATTTATAAATGAATGTGAAAAATTAAATTAAAATAAATAGTTATATGGCTTTTGCAAATTTTATGCAATGTTATTTTTATTTGTAAAATGAAGAACTAAAATGAAATAAACAAAACTAAACGTGTCAGAGAATAAATAATGAATATATTATTGAATGGTAAAGAGTATATAAATTTAATAAATTTATGAATGAATATATGAACTGTTTATTGAAATATTGTTACTTATGTTCGTAAACCCGGAAATGAAGTCATTGTCACAGGAATCATTAGTAGGTATTCGTTTTCGGTATAACAACCATCGAATTTACCTTTGAAACTTTCATAATTGTTTGTCGGTAATAAATTATATTCGTTTCTGTACTTTATTATCAAAGCAGCTACCACAAATGTTTTATAGAATATTGTAAGGAAACGAAAATCATAATATAAGGCTCAAGTCGACGAAAAATTCTTTTGAAAAATTCCTTTCGATGGGAGTTAACGACCTCTTCACATTGATTTTTGTTGTTGAAATTAAAATATTTTTACCTTGTTCTGTGAAAAAATATAAAATGATACGAATGAAATTGTAAATGGTGACAAGTATCATGACATCACAGCCAGCGTACGAAATCACCTGCCGGGGCGCGGCGGGCGGATATCACCGGTGATTTCGTAACAGACTTGGTCTCTGAAAGTAACAAGTATTATGTGTGATCAGTTTTATACCATGATAAAAAACATATTATGTAGCTCAGTATACTTTTTATGCCTAGTAGGTACTTAGTAATTAAGTACCTAACTTTGTGCATTTTTATGTTTAGCATGCATTTTATGTTACCATAGGAAAATGACTAACGGTAGGTACCTAACAGTTATCCAATTTTTATCAAATTTATTTTGATACAAATTTGACTTAATTTTTTTTAATTTATGTGTTCAATAACGGCAACTAATTATGCGTATTTTTTCTGGGGATTAATACTTTACGGTGTATACTTTAAGATTATAGTTACGTTAATGTTGATCTCAAAATATACCATCTAGAGTAGTTTATCATGTAAGTAAAATGTTTTATCTTTATATTAATAAAATAAAATATCTTTAACCTGAAATGATGGCCAAGATAAGGCGGTCCAAGGATCAGATGTCCGAGGAGTGTCACAGCCCATAACCGGATTAGTTTCATACAGTAGCTGTTGATTGATGGATCGGGTGCGACGTCTCGTAAGTGCGGTAAATAGCGAGGATACGATACACCCTGTATACGGAATGGGGTATCGACCTACTTACAAAACAAACATACCTACAAAAATAATCGGTTAGATACCTACTCTTGTATGTACAAATTATCACGTCCCTTAGCAAATATACACCAATTTTTAATTACCAAAAAAATGGGCAATGCAGACGGGGTACTACGTTGTATCTGTGCAGTCAGAATTTTGGATTCCTACAAAATGACAGAGTGACAGCGGAGCGAGTGTGGCGCCCGAGCCGAGCTTTTGCGAGCTGGCTCGAGCTAGGTACCCACCCGGGTTTGCGATGAAATAGTATCAATGATGGGTACCGCCTAACGCAAATCCATAGGAAAATGACTAACGGTAGGTACCTAACAGTTATCCAATTATTATCAAATTTATTTTGATACAAATTTGACTAAATTTTTTTTAATTTATGTGTTCAATAACGGCAACTAATTATGCGTATTTTTTTCTGGGGATTAATACTTGACGGTGTATGTAAACGTAATACATTTTTGAACTTCGGGTACAATTTGGGTACATTTTTGGCATAGGTCACAAAATCAAATCTCTTACTGACCTCAATATCTACGTTTAAGAAATTTTGAATGGAGTAAATAATATACATTTTGGTAAGTAAACATTTTTGGGAGATAAACTAGGTATATGCATAAATCAAATTCCTAGGCTGCCCGGGTTGGACAAACTTTTTAATATCGTAGTAATAAGACGTACCTACCCATAGCCGCCGCGGGCAAAGCTAGTACTTACGATTGTAAATTTTACACGGCAAGAAATTCTTCTACAATCTTCTTTTGTTCCGTAAATGTTAATTTAACTTTCAACAAACAACAATTCTGAGAAGATAAGATAACTCTCTTTAACAAAATTTAAGTAAATTATAATAAAAACCTTATTATTGTGAAAAAGTTTTAAAGGTTCTTAGATTTTGATAATAAAATTTTTTCATTAATTATCACACTTAAATTAAGATTTTATATTATAAACACTTTTTTTCAGGTAAAATTAAGAAAACATTATTTAGGTAAAATTTAAATTCTGACGAATTTCTTTTTCTTTAATTTTAAAAGAAAACCCTCTAATAATTTGTCAAATTTTCGAGAAGAGTTTTGCTTTAACTAGAATTATACCTATAAAAATCATAAAAAGTGCATAATTGAGTTTATAATAAACCTTTTCTACTTTAACCAATATTAACACAAGAAAACGATAGCCTGAAAGTTTAATAAAAACCTTAACACTATCGTTGTGATAAGAAACCTTATACCATTAGCATAAAACTCCAATTTGTTTGTAACATTGAGTTCAATGGGGATACCTGTGAAGTGCCAGCTGACTATAGAAAAGCTGGTTCAAATTACGTCAGCACATTTTTTTAAAAGTGAACATGACACAAGTCGAACTAAGCGTTCTACTGATGGTAAGAGATCACACCTGTTCATGATCAGAACTGACACGGAAATTTTGATTGACAAGGCCCGGTGCAACAATGCTAAAGCGCTCTTGCTTGCTAGCCAGTTGATTTAGGTACTACGTTTGCACGATACTCGTAGTTTTCAGAAACATATGTGGATAATAATTTATAAACTCCAATATAATTCAATACCACAGGGCAGTGTACTCGGCTGTATCCTCTTCTTAGCGTACATTAATGACTTGCCAAAAACGATAAACACCACCAGTGTTCTTTTTGCAGATGACGTGTCACTTCTATTCGGTAGCACGATAGATATTGACATACACTACATAACTTCTACTCTTGACCAATGCAATAAATGGCTTACAGACCATAACTTAGAAATAAATCTAACTAAAACCAAATTAGTACAATTCAGGACACGACAAAGAAAAGCTTTAGACCTTACTGACCTTACCAACAGTTTAAATGTTACTGAAGAAAATGAATTTAACTTGTTAGGTATATCTTTAGACTCGACACTAAATTGGAAACCACATATACAAAAAATTAAAACTAAATTATCAAAATTTATTTACGCCTTTAGTTTATTGAAAGCCAATACAAACTACGAAACAGCTCTAACAACATACTATGCATATGTATATGGATGGTTGTCAAACTCAGTAATATTGTGGGGTGAAAGTGTAGAATGTAATCAATTGTTCATAATGCAAAAGAAATGTATTAGAATTCTAGTAAATATAAAGCGGCGGGAAAGTTGTAAGCCACACTTCAAACAAAGAGAAATACTGACCCTCCCATGTATCTACATATTGCAAGCATCACTATTTGTAAGGAAGCATCGAGAATTGTTTAAGTCGAAGTTAGATCTCAACCCAGACTGTATTAGACGACATAAAAATAAATTAGTGCAACCGGCAACTAACTTGAAAACTGTAGGCAAAAGTCCGCACCATAGGCTCGTTAAGATATATAACAATGTACCAGAAATGATAAAAAATGCTGTGAGCGATAATTTATTCCAAAAACAATTTAAATTATTCCTAATGGAAAAATGCTATTACAATGTAAACGAATTTCTATCAGATAAATGTTGACTGTCAATGATAAGTTTTTTGTTTAAGTGTAGGTACCTATATAAAATGAAAATAAATACTATTATTACTTATTTTTAGAAATTATAAAAATATTGACATTAAGCATATTTATTTGACATTAAAATTAAATTTGACATTAGAATTAACAATATTTAAAACTTGACATCACTCAAACAAAAATACAAATCACCTAACTAATGCTAATTTATCAATATTTTTGTAATACATAATTAATTTGACTATGAAATAAACATAAGTGAATTAGATGCCTACCGAGCAAAAAATTAACTTAAAGTTGTTGCGCCCTTACAGGGTTCATGTGCATTGTGTACCTTTAAGCCACTTACACCTAAGTTATATAACCTGTATGCAAATGAAACAATAAATAAATGAATATGAATATGAATATGAATATGAATATAAAGCGCTGAAAAAATTTATTAAATCTTACAAATAAAGGCTTTGACTATTCGTAGGCTCGAGAACAGATCTGCTGTCGAAGTTTTCAAGGTACTTGAAACCCTTTGAATATGCTTGAAACAAGTTAAATTTTACTCAGCTGTTTTATTTGGAGCTGTGTGAAGCCACAAATTACCAAGTCAGATAACTTCGCAAGTATCTAGCAGGAACAAACGAACTTTCAAGGTTCAACAGCAATTTAAACTATTATATTCAGTTCAATATTGTTATCATCAGCCCACTTTAATCCACTGCTGGACGTAGGCTACACTACAACACGCTACTGAGCGCGGTCTTCGGCTCTCCGCATCCACTTTTTACCGGCTGCGTTTCGTAGGTCGTCGCTCCACCTGGCCGGAGGGCGCTCTATACTTCATTTGCCGATACGCGGTCTCCACTCAAGAACCCGCCTGCTCCAGCGGTTCCGCTGGAGCCAGCCCACTGCCTCTTCAGCACTTCAGCTTTTCTTATATTTGAATAAAATTGAATGCTCTTTATTTTTGATATTTGGTACATTAATAAATAAGTGTAAATGGTTTGTGACCGTGCTGATTAAATAAACAAATACCCAAAACAAATAAATCTTCAGTAGCTCGTCAACCTTTGTCCAAGCAACTTTAAAATGGAGGATTTAGATAACAACACAATACTTAAACCGTGGGCCTTCTTAAATGCTCCAGCGGTTGTCGGTTCTTCGGCATACATGGCCAGCCCAATGCCATTTCAGCTTGCTAATCCTGAGAGCTATGTCGATCACTTTCGTTCTCTGTCGGATAACCTCGTTCCGGATTTTATCCTTCAAAGTGACTCCCAACATAGCTCTTTGCATAGCTCACTGGTGGACTAGCCCTTCCGTGAATGTCTACGTTTCGGCTACGTATATCTTAACTACCAAACCGAATTTGATAACATTTTTATTGGACCAATCTAAAAGTATGGCCTAAAAAATGCTCAATCTATAATAACCTCCTCTTTTTTGAAGTCGGTTAAACTGATCATGTTTGCCCGCAATTCGCAATTTGATTACCTCTGAGATTGGATGCTGTTTACTCAGCGATCGTAACCTAACAATAACCTCCGTACACAAGCAAATAGGTACTTCCGAGTCGTAGGTAGAGATCATTCAGTTTACTGCTTACCCCTGAATGAATGAATGAATGAATGAAAATACTATGTCGTACAAGTTTGAGGTATATAGGCTTTCACATTTGTATTATGCTCTTAATTTTAGAAAGACATTCTTCGTCTAACCAGTAAGAAAAATGCTTGCTCGCACTTGTCTTTGCAAAATTAAGAGTAATATAAATATAAAAGCTTGAAAGTGTATACATACACCACAGATAAATAACATACTACGTTACGTACTAGCTAGCACAAAAGGACCCCGATGAGACAGCGCCTATAGGCTTTAATCTAGGTAGCTACAATGCTTTGTCTAGGTAAGCCAGATGCATTTTCTATGCATATAGTATAGAATCATACCGTAGTGTACTGAAAACGTGCCAAATAAAGTTGGCTAAACTTCTAGTATATTTAGGTCCGATACAAAATTTCGAAAAAGAGAAGCGGTCTAAAGAAATAAAATTAAAAACACCATCGTAACAAAAAATATTATGAAAATTGAGATACTTCACTTTTATTAACGGGGTCTCTGAATTTTATTTGTCATGTTTTAGGACTCCATCTTGGTTTGAAAATGTCAATCTTGGTGTTCTTTATGAACACCGTTACTCATCTAGACGGCCAGATGGTTGCGACGCGATGGCTGGATGCATCCGTCCAATATTCCGGGGATGTCGTGGCATAGGTACATAGTTGTTATGTTTCCTGCACCTTCCTCTATCTATTTTAGACTATTTTCGTCTATAGCTTTACCCGACTGTGTATGGTATAGTGTGTAAAATTATTTGTTACCTGATACTCGTATCTTTCAAACGGCTGGATAATGATTAAGAATTTAAGGTATCGTTACATTTATCTCAATAACCTGTGTCTTTAGATGGGTTTTTAAAATAGATTATCGAAATGGTGGATTTTTGGCGCTAAATAGTATATAACATTTTTGTTAACCAAACATATTAAGTAGGGTAACAAAATGAAGGAAATTTAGAGGAGATTACAAAAATATGTATAAGTATTATTATCATTATGTCTAAATTTAATTTGGAATGATGAATTGGCAATCAATGCATAATATTTTCGCAGTCGGGTTTTCAGTTTTTTAAACTTTAAACTTGTTATTATTACAAATACATATTATGTCCTTATTTATTTTGTCCGTTTTGTTCACTTCATATCTTACGTGCTACAAAATAGTATTTTTTTTATTTATTGTTTGGGGTTTTGTTCATAGGTAGAGTTCACTTTTTTATACTTGTTTTGTTCACTTCATATATTACGTGCTACAAAATGTATTTTTTTTATTTATTGTTTAAAGTTTTGTTCATTTATAGGTAGAGTTCAGTTGAAAGCGAGAAAAGAACGTTGCGTGGACCTATTAAAGTACTACTATCCTATATTACATACATTTTTGGTTATAATTCTTCAAAAGTTAATATATAAGGTGAAAACATGAAATAATAGGATAAAAATGTAAGGCACAAATGCAAGATTCATAGTTTCTGCAGATATAAAAGTGCCACTCCTCTTAATTAAGCTAGTTTGTAACATAATATTAAACATCGTACTGTTTATGCAAAAACACAGTTTATCACAACTAAACAAGGTTAGTATTCATTATTCCGTACTCAAAACAGAGGTTCATAACTCAACAAAATGGGTGCTCTTGCCTAGACGGAGCCATATTTTATATAAAAAAAACTGACACAGGTAACAAGATTAGCCACACTTTTACCCGAGTGGTTGATAAAATTTGACTTTTATATATTTTTCACGCTGGTTTTGCGTTGAAAAAACTTATTTTGAGATTAATAAAGCAGATTTCAATTTACCCCTAAACGAATTTCCAGTGGCAACTTATAAATTATTTTCTTGCATCTCTACTTTGAGAATATTTTTGAACCAAAATGTTTTATATAAAATGTTTTGTTAGTCATGGCATAAAAGACAATTTGAAAGCTATAGCTGGCTTAGTCCTGACTGATTGACAGACAACGCACAGGCTAAACCACTAATCGCAGAAACTTGAATTTTTGAGGTTGTGTCAAGAAATGTAAGCGCTTACCTACTAAGAAAATAATTTTGATAATTCGCAATGCGAACGAAGTTTCGTGCGACGGCTAGTTTACAATATATACATAATATTTAAAAAGGAGTTTTTATAATTTGTATTACACCTCGGTTATCTGAGTCCTAGAATATCAGATATAAATATAATAATAAAAAAAAATAATTATAACCTGTTTAAAACCTAAATATAAATACTTATACCTAGTCTTAATTACCTTAGGTACACCTTTAAATTTAGAACGCATGGTTTTTGTTTTTTGTAAGCAAAGCGCCTTCTTCAATAACTGCCATGATAACCACCTTCTTGTAAAAGCACTCAGAAGCCCAAGATACAAGCTCTCAGCTTAGTTTGGGCCTCAACGTCACCTTCCTACTGTAATGGTATCCTACATGTGTACAACCAATAGCGCTAAATGTACTATTAATTAGTGTATTATTTGTATTACCTAATCATTTGATAAATAAATTGATTTGATTTGATTTGATTGTCTTCACGTCTATTCCACATTGCCTGAAAACGAAAGTTTTCAAGCAGATTTACTATTTACATTCACTTAAATATGTATAATTTAGTTTTGTAGACATATATCAAATTGTTATAAAATAAGGAGAAGACTCAGGTTCCCGAAATACTACTACTTTGCTATTTTGAAAACCCGTGGATTTAAAAACTCTTTGTAAATCTTATTGTCTTAATAAATATTACTACTATCACCTACTATACATATATAATATACTATTCTATATATTATGTATTTTAACAATTCAATACACTTTACGAGTATCATATAAATTAATTGATATAGGTACACTTTACATCATAATATAAATAAATCAATACCTACACATTATCACCTACGTCGTACGTAGCTCGTAGCAGCATAAAACTTTGCTGCGAACTACAATTAATTTCAAACTGTTGTCTGTAACCTTCGGGGCCTGAAATTTTAATGAACCTCTGATACCTTCAGAAGGGTTGTTTCCTTCCGGTACAAGGTCAAGTGGTCTCGGTCGGACCAGTATTAATTAGTAAGAGGCACAAAACGTCCGTATGTGTTTTCACTTGAATATAAGGATTACTAGCTAATGCTTGAGGCTTCGCTGGCATGGTATCGAAAAATAAAAGAAACCTATTTTACCCGATTACGGCGAAGCAAAAAGGAGGGTTATGATTTAGACCGATATGTGGATATTATGTATGTATATTTATCTGTTCCCTCATAGCTTCCAAATTACTTATCATGATTTGTCAAATGAGGTATCATTTAGAGATATTATAGGCAATGTGACATCATATTAAATTGAATATTGCAACCTCTAGAAATCATATAGTCATGACGTAAAAAAATTATTAATTCGTGTGTGACTGACCATGATTAGAGATTATTTTCTAGGATAGTTTGTTACCAACATTTTGCGAAGCAATCAATGATTTATATACAATTAAGAATTCAGAATAAATATAGACAAAATTTTCAAACATCATTGGATTTTCAAATATCCAAACTTGGCTACCTAATGACTTGTAAAGGATTCCCGAGTTTTCGAGTTTTAAAACTTTGAGACAATTTATTCGCGTCAATCATTCTTCGGTAGGAAATTAGTCGTGAAATGGCAGAACTTTATTAAAAGGCTTCTCTAAGTGGCTATTCAAAATCCTAGATTTTTCTACCTTCTATTTCTTATCTAGTTCTTTCGAACCAGTGTGGTGAAAGGATTTCAAGTGCGCCTCGAAGAGGCTCCTTTCGTGCACTTGACACATGTTTTTCAAACTTTTTAGGTTCTATAACATGTTGTTTTCCTTCACCGTTAATCACGTGTTTTAATGCACACATACATAGATGTTTGGACAGAAAAATCCATTGGTGTACGTACAAAGTTTTACAAAACGTACTACAACCGGGACTAAAACAGTCTGTGACTTTTCAGTGGTATTTACGGTCACTAAAACGGTGACCATAAATACCACCAGTGACCGTAAATACCACCAGAAACAACGGTTGCCGCAACTTTTTATTTAAAAATCGTCGTTACAGATTACTTCGATTTGCCTGTTGTTGGAACTAGTTGCTCGTGTTAATCCTATATTATTGAATTTTAAGATAACTACAGTCTGAATAAACTATTAACTAGTGTAATACATTCTCCCAATCAGCAGCTGTATACTGGAATCTGACAAGTCATCAGCTCGCGATAAGTACGAGTACTCAACGTCTTCTGAATTGACTTGCATTATTTATGACTGGGTTATAGCTGTGATGACAGCCTACTTTCTTGCACCTCTACTACAAATTCTCGATCGTAAAGGAGTTGTTCAAATACGACTTATAAGTCACCCTTTTTTTTCAAATCTTCGAGTATGGAAATGTTAGCGATATGGATTTGATTAGCAGAAAGTGGTTAAGTTGTTGTACGTAGAATGTTTTCGTTAAAGTTTTATTTTATTTATTTAACATAAGACTCACAGTTATATTTATTTTCTTATGTATGCTATAAAATATATACTAATCTTAAACCAAATCCAGTCTACATTTTGTTGCCTGTGCTGTGATTATAGTTGTAAAATAAAAAACCACGTAAAATGCGCAGGCAAGTTATAAAACAGCTAACTACTCAAGTCAAAATTAAAACTATTTATTTGGGAAATGTTATGTAGCTGTTGTCATTGAAATAAAATGGAATAAAAAGTTCCAAAAACAATCTGCATAAATTGGTAATAACACAAACAATTTGCAAATTCAATCACTTTCGACCAGCCCAATCAAGTATTCATTTGCTACTGTGAAGCCAATCCATTGAATAACTGTTTTGACATTTATTTTGCTTGCATTCTGCCCGCGGCTTCACCCGCTTGGACCAGAGACGAAAAATAGCGTTTATTTATTTAGGGAGAGACTATTATAATCCAAAACCCACAAAAATATAAGTAATGCATATTAATCCAGTTTGAATTCGTTAAGATCCATCCAACCACATCTTCATTATGTATAGATATGTTCCATTCCTAAACCTACAGATTTCTAGGCCTAGTTTAATGGTTGAAATTTTTTGAATAGTATGTGTTGCATCTACATTATTTTGTTACGAAATGCACAGATTTCGTAACAAAATAATGTAGATGCTGCAATTTAATTGATAGAGCTAAATGAGTTATCTTCGTAATACGTTGGTAATATACCATTCAAATATTAATATTTACATTACGTCACGGCCCCGGTAGAACAGCAACAAACCTTTTCCTTTATTACCCCATAACACAACTTTAAAGGTTTTTACAGCCTGTAAAAGCGTAGAAATTGTCATAATTTCGAGGCTTTATTGATACGGATTCTGTGTTTTTGTAATAATTCTTTAAATTGGGATGACAACTCAAAAACCATAAGCTTTAACTAGCTGATGGCTGCAACTTCGTTTGCGTTACGGAATTCGAAATATCCTTAGAAGACACTTGCAGTTCTGGACAAACACAGCTTCCACGTTACAAGTCTCTACTTCAACTCGTTTAGCCTGTATGCTGTCTGTCAGCCAATCGGTCAGTCAGGCAGGACTAATCCTTTTTAACCGACTACTGCGAAGCAATTGGAGTGTTACTACACCAAAAATTTTGAATTACCAAAAATACTTAAATAACGCCAGGCCATAGATAGGAAAACGACTAATGGTAACAGTTATCCAATTTTCATCATATAATTTTTAAAATAATAAATTTATTAAAAAAATATCGAATTTATTTTTTCAAGATTTTTTGCCATATCTGTGTTTAGATACTGATTATGTGATTTTTTTTTGTGAATAAAAAAAATAAAGTGTATATTGAATAGGTATGCGTATGGCTGGAAGAAAAATAATGTTCTGATAAAATGCATAGGTACCTACAACTGTTAATAGACCGCTCGATCATAAAGATGTGCTTATAGGAAAGGACTTGAATTAGCTCACATGATTTGAATAGCAAGCAGACAGGACTTGAATCCCAACAAACCGATTGCGAGCGAAAATTTCGTTTCGCATGTTCCAGGCAAAAACATTTACTAAACCGAAACTGGATGTATACAAAATCATTTTAACAGCTCTGCGTATTGTTCTTATATGCTTTAAACTATACCTACTAGGAGTTTGCCCCGAACTAAGACCTCACGCGCCTAAACCCCTGAACTGCTTTGGCTCATCTAGACACTCAAACATTGTTTTGAATCTACCTGTTACCTACCCATCTGCCAAATTTCATGACGATCGACTGCGGTGCGACAGTTATCGTTGGACAAAAATACATACATACCTACATACACCTATCTATAAAATCTGAGACTTTTACGTCGGTCAATAAATGGACAGCACTACTCACAGTACGCCACATTGCTTACAAAAAGTATTTTCATTAACATTTTCTAATCGTGTTTCAGTAATTTGTTGCCAATTTTGCAAGTGTCGCTTTATTTATTCACAAAACTTTTTTGTAACTGTAGTTAGGTATTCAAGTCAGTCAAAGGGATCCAATTCTAATTCTAATTCTAAAAAGGGTGTACTGCGGTCTGCACTGGCTTCCCGTTGAAGGGTGCATTGTGCATCGCCATTCTAGCTCCTTGAATGTCAAAGGCGTATTTACATACAAATAGTTTTTGTTACAGAGTATCTATAGATGCCAACATGTTCATTATCCCGACAAGAATTCAAGAATTTAGCAATGATGTAAACATCTGAAATGAATGTGTTTAATGGAAGAGGATGCAAAGCACCTAAAGTTTCGGATTTCGCTTTGTAACAAACGGGCTGATACCGGCTGAATACCTTAAGCTGGGTACAGACAGAATTCAGAACGTTTTATAGCTCATATTTGACTTTTTATCGCTGTTTCCTTTGAAACTTTTACGGTCTCAAGGTACCTAAATACTTTGTCTCCCTAATCAATATATATATAAAAGGCTAAGTCCTGACTGACAAACAATGCACGGACTAAATAACTGGACGTAACGACTTAAAATTTCAAGGGTGTATTCGTCAAGAAGTGTAGAAGCGTAATATGAAAGAAATTTAGTTGATTCGCAACGCAAACTAAGTTGCGAGTCAGCTCGTTAAAGATTAAAGCATAACACGAGATAATTATGTGATAAATTTTAACTCAGATTCATATAATTTACTAGCTAAAACTCCTTTCTTAATACTCACTTTTAGCTCTTGACGAACTCATCCTTCAATTTTCAAGTCTCTGCGTCCAGTGGTTTGGCCTGTGCGTTGCTTGTCAGTCAGTCAGGAAAGCGAATCATTTTATATATATCGATAGATAGTGCACATTCAGGTTCAAATTATGCATGAATATTTGGTTCACTTACTCATTTTTTACACTTGTCTAAGGTGCGCGGAAAAGCGTTACCATTCAAAATATACGCTCGTAGGCTTACCGATTTTCTACAACCGTAGGCGTACCGTTAGCGTTAGTGTACAGGCGTGGGCGTAGCGAAGCGTAGTCTACAGACTGGTTATAAGTGAGTTCACTTCCGAATTTCCTTTCCAGGAAAGTTGTAATAATCCGTTATTCACCACTCACTCCTGCCATAATTAAACCGGCAGGTCGTGGCTTTGTTTCGACTCTACACGAGACTGCGGCGGATGTAATGCGGATTTATATCAAAGGAATTTTGAACAATATGAATGTTAAAGGTGTGCTTGTAAATGTTTTGTAATAGTTTATTAAAATAGTTGGCAAACAGTGGATGAAAAGATTTACCTACACGTGTCGTATCTTTAAACTTTGGTTTTCTGTTCGTTGACTCTTTGGTTTATAATATAGTAATATGTACTAAAGTTCTAAACTAAAGTTAAGTTAATTCAAACCTTTCTTTAGAAATCAAGCGGATTTATTACTAAATATTTATATAATTTGTGGATATTATCTTGGTTGATTATACCTACGTGTGTACTATAATTTTATTATCAACTTGCGACTCACCTTTATTCAAATAACCTTTTTTCCAATTAACCGGTAGGTACCTGCTAAAATATTAATTGTTCGGACAACGAACGACATAATACTAAAAGCATTATACATATTTAAGCTACCGCCACTGACTTCGCTTGTATAGTACTGGAATAAAAATAATGGCTGGCATACACGGGCAGTTTGAAGCAGTCAAGATCGACTGCTTCAAGCGTGTTTGTAATATTGAATGAACCCACAATTTTCTATTTTTACGCCGCCGTCGTCGCAGTATGAGCAAAAACAGCAAAAATACTTCCTCCTCAAAATCCATGATGCTACTGATTTGAAATTGCCAACTGCTCGAGCTCGAGTTATCAATGGCACCCTCAAGCTGTTGACTCTTGACCGCAAGAGCGGTCCGTGTATGTTGATCACTAGGTAATTTGCTCGGGCAGTCTGTGTATGGTGTTAAAGGCTTCGTTATCTAGGCATAGACCCTTTTAATATTATTTTGGTGGATTGAAGTAAAATAACAATTGTTTCCTCTTGACGTTTAATGGTAGAAGAGACCACAGATACAAAATATTAATTAAGCACAGATGAATATTCATGTTTCCAACATATGGCTTTAGCCCAATTTTTCGCAGTCGGTTAAAATGTAGCCCGCGTCTTTGCCCGGTAATGTCGGGATAAAAAGTCTCTGTGTTTTTCCAGCACATGAAATATAGGTCCCATACCAAACTTTCTATTTTGCACTACCAACTCACAGCATTAATAATAGTGTTTACTATTTACACGTATATTAACATTAAGATATTTTATACTAAAATAAATAAAAAATATATGGGTTTAAAAAACTAGAAAGAAGTTACTTTAATATTATTACAATACCATTATTCTGTGACCTACGAAACTTAATTTCCTTTGTCCGACTATTTTGGTTTAGTCATAATCCCTCTTTTAAAAGCTTTTATTCATGGTAAGCGGTTATAAAAGCATTCACAAAGGCAATAGAATATGCCGTAAAAAAGGGGACGAAAACAGGTTGATAGTTATAAAATAAGTGCTTAAAAGAAGCTAAGCTTGCTTACGTTATGGGCATAGGTTTATTATTATGATAAAATAAAACTAGTCTTTATATCTACGACAGACGCAAACTTACTATAAAATGGTTTATTCGAATCGATGTGGCCATAGTAAAATAAAACAAGTAGATATTCTTCAAATTGACGACAACCTAGCGATCGTTTTTGTGTTACTGACTGAATTATTTTCCCCAAATTGTCATACTCCGATTTCGGTTTTCACAACTGAAATTCGTAAATATTATGTACCTGCGATAAATATTCTACTTGTTGCAAGGTGGTTGATTTTATTTCCTAGCATATAGCCTAAATTTTATAAAAATAAATCATTTTTGAAGTAAAAACTTCTATATGCGCGCTGAGCACTAGGTAGGAATGCACATTATTGAATGAGACTGAACCGCGACGTTCGATGCTCATTCGGATAAAGTCAGCTCGATGAAGTTTTCACTTCTGTCGTGTCGTGTGGTCTTAAGCACACACCGTTTTTTTACTTAATAAAAACATCTCCCTCAACCAAAAGGAAGCACACGGTTTCTACTTTCGCAGCTTCTTGATATTGTATCATTCATACCTCTATATCTTTGATAGAGTTTACCCACTGATTCCGTTTTACTATGTCACCAACCGCCCATGGCAAATTTATATTTCGCAATAAAGCAATATTATCACAACCAATTTTACTCAGTAAGATAAGAAATAATTTTCATGGCTTTGTTTACATTCCATTATCATTTCTTGAGTTAGTGGTGCGTGGAGATATTAATTTGTTCCGCCTTCGGGTTTCACCTTTTATGTCTCAGCATCTATCAATTTGGCGTAGTCCCATTTGTACCCATAGCTATTCCAGGAATATCATTTTCTCACTTCATCCTAAAATATTTTTGCGTTTCTACTATCTGTGATTTCGAATATATACCTATCAAATTCGTAATTCGCCCATGATGAAATTAAATATAATATTATAAACACCACCAATTTTTAATTACCAAAATAGCAATGCAGTTTTAGGTACTACGTTGTATCTGTGCAGTCGGAATTTGGGTTTCTACAAAATGACAGAGTGACAGCAGGGAGAGTGCGGCGCCCGAGCCGAGCTTTTGCGAGCTGGCTTGAACTAAGTACCCGGGTTTGCTGAACGACGAATATAACTTAAATTATTATCATTGTTGGGTACCAACTGCAAAGCCATTGGATAACGAAATAACGGTAACACTTATCCAATACTGTTCTTATAATTACTTCTTACTACCAATAAATACTATTGAACTATTTATCAAATTTGTTTTGTCAAAAATTCTAGTATTTTTGCCATATCTGTGTTAAGTAACGGCAACTGATTCTGCGTACTTATATATGTTTTACTGGTAATTAAAACTTTGCGGTGTATATATTTTTAGAGCTGCATGAATTATATTGTCTGAACTTGTGACCCAGTAAATGTAGCGTAATTACGTAATTAATCCCATCCAAACCTGTTCGGGGGCAGATGGTCACAAAATTGGCTTCGGCTCCTGCGGGGGCGGTTAACCATAGTTCTGGCCGCCTCGCTTGTCCCCGTAACTCTTTTAGTAGTAAACTGCCTCCACGCAACACAATAGGAAAATCAATAATTTGTATTTCCTATCCATCCTCTGGCTGACTGACAGATAACGTACAGACACTGAACGTAGAGACTTGAAACTTGGAGGGTGTGTTTGTCAAGAAGTGAAGGCGGAAATTAAGGGGAATACTCAAGGCAAACTTCCATACAAAATGTTTCGGACAAATACTCAAAAAGTACGCCGTATTATAGTAATTTTGATTTCGTCAACAAAAAAAGTGAAAGGTTTCACACTTTAATTTAGATTTTATAAGTGTTTTCAAATTAACCCTACTATCTTAAAAACACGTATAAAATCTAAATTGAAGTATGATACCTTTTACTTTTTATGTTGACGAATCCAAAAAACATGGACGAAACGAATAGTGTGAAGAAATTACTATAATACACTTTTTGAGTATTTGTCCGAAACATTTTGTATGGAATTGGATTTGAGGATTAGCCTTAGAAAGGAATTTTATGAATACCTTTCTTAGTTGCTAATATTTTGATTTTGATCGCAATAGAAACTATAGGTACTTAATAGACAGGGAATAAAAAAAAATACAAACCAATACCATAACATAATAACAAAGAAAGTTTGCAGGCTGAAATTCCTTTCTGTGGAATATTGGCTAGGTAAACAGAAGTTTGTGCCTTGTATTTACAACTCAGAATAAGATTTAGACTTAGAAATTGAAGAGTAACCAATTTGAGAGCTAAAATTATTATGTAGAGTATTATGAGAGTATACATTGGTTATTTGAATCATTGGAATTTTACGAGCGCCTGTTCTGAAAGTATAATTTGGTTTGATCGATAGTGTTTCATTTGTATTGCATACAGAATTGCATTTTTAATAATCAAGGTTTTACAAAAACCTACAACCACCGACTTCAATCGGATGGGTCTAGAGACCGTAGGCAGGCACCATTGACGACCTATTCCTTTCTAATACCAATGGTATTTGTTTATTACCCTAATTAATATTCTATTCCCGACGAATACCACTCCTAAAAGAATCCCAAAACAAGTTAAACAAGGTATGAAATACAGTCAGTAACAAAAATGCTTTTCAATTTAATTTAAAGTAGTGTTTATTTTTTCAAAATCAGTCTTTTCAAACAAATTAAAGTGTAGTAGGAAAACGCTTGGTTCATTATTTTAATAACACAGACAATCAGATCTCTAAAATACAACAATTGAAGAATATCACAAACGATCAAAGTGTAGTATTATTATTATTATTATTTACTAAAGCTTATAAAATATAAAAAAAGCAAATTTTATCGTAACTCTACAACAGTTGGTATCAATTTTGGAAAACGTATGAAAAAATAGAAAATCAATTTTAGAAAATCAGATAATCCACTTAGAGTATAGGTACAATAAGAATGAACTTTCTTACTTAGTAAAAATCATCAAGTTTTTGGCATTACAACCATATTCGTAACTATTAACTTGTTATTATAAAATATCAGAAATACCAACTTTAATATTAAAAAATAATAATCAACTCTAATAACTAATAATATTTTCAAACATTGACCAACGGTAATTTTGTTGGTCAACCAGTTGGTCAGCTACGTATATTTGATTCACTGAATAACTAATTTTTTAAATAATTAAAAAAATAATTAACTATAAATAATAATAATTTATGCAAGGACCAAAGTAAAGGTTTATTGTATTATGATAGGTTGTATTGTATTATGATCATAATTAAATAATTAGAAAGTTAATTGTTTCTGTGACTGTACCAAAATCTATGTTTTGGTATTAGTTGGGAATAGATTTGGTACTTCATTGAAATATTTAAAATTTGGTATTCGTCGGGAATAGAATATTAATTAGGGTAATAAACAAATACCACTGGTATTAGTTTTTGGTATCGGACGGGAATAGGTCCCACTGAGACTGAGTAAAAACTCACAGGGAAGCACAATACGCAATTTTGTATACTTCGACGCAATTTTTTTTCCGTTATTTGATTTAGAAACTAAACCACAGAACCGATTTTTAAGAAATTTCTATGGGACCAATCTAAAAGTATATGCTCTCAAACAAAATATACTTTTTCAAATCGGTTTTAAACAACGATGAATTCTGTTGTTTTAAACAAACATAAAAAGAAGATAAAAAAAACATCCGAGTTGATAATTTCCTCCTTTTTTGAAGTCGGTTGAAAAGTAGTAGGAAAGTAGAGTAGGATAATTAGGCTAGGCAAGTGGGCACGTTCTAATGTGGTACGTGTGGAATGAAAGCACGTGTTTGTGGCGTGTGCTTTTGTTAGAAAGTCGTTTCATTGAATTATGTCTAGACCTTACTTAACTAACTTAGAGCTAAAACTAACTTAAAACACTGAGTGCTAAGGACATTACTTTTATCAAACTAGCTGACACTTGCAACTTCGTTTTCGTTACGAAATACGAAATCCTCTTTTACTAGGAGCCTACACTTGATAATGAATATGCTCTCTAAATTTCGATTCTTTTTACTCAGTGGTTTAACTTGTCCGCTGTCAGTCAGTCAATCAGTCAGAACAATGCCTTATAATGTATTGAGTAGGCCATACGAAATATAATTTACTATTTAGCCACAGGGAAAAACAAAAAAAAAACCCAAAAAAATCCTCACTAAATTTTGCATTTACAACATTAGTATGATTACTCGTACATTAGCGTGATAATAATTGGATATTGGATTGCACTGACAGCCATCCGACGTGACGTGCACGAAGTCGACAGATGTGGGATTATTATTTCAATTGATCAGTACCTTTGGTTTTCGATAATTGTCTCGATTGGATTTTTGACTATTTGTAAAATACATTGGGCAGGAGACACAATCGGGTCTTAGAGCACACGCAAATGCGTCGCCGACTAAAGCGACCGGTGGCCGGCGTCCGTCAGTTTCATGACGTGTCGCCGATGCTACATTAATAAAATGAATGCACTTAGACAAAGAAATATTATATATATATTTAATTATATTTCTTTGTCTAAGTGCATTCATTTTGTTCATCTTTGGTTTTGTAGAAATCGCCTCTGTCCCTTACTTACTTCCACATGCTCGACCCAAACGGTTCGCATCGACATTTATTATGCGCAGAGTGGAACTCACTACCGGCGTCTGATTTTCAGACACTATTAATTTCGGGGTTTTCAAATCAAGCGTGTTTATGTTTTTTCACACCACCTGCTCGACAATATCCAATTACATATCATGCTATCATCAAGGTTAAGCAATGCATTTCCTACCTAGGGAGGTAATGTTGTATGAAACTCCCAAGGGTAGTAATGTAATTTGAATTTGGAACGTCAAATTCGTTTGGAAACTCGTGGAAAACTCTAAGTTAAAAGAACGCTCATATGGCATTGTAAAAAGGTTTGATCCAAAATCGAACTGGCCACCAAAAACCAGAACTCATAATAAAAAAAAGGCGCAACATCAAAGATTGTGAAAAAAAAGATGGTGTTCGCTGCTGGAGCGGTGGCTCTGGCTTTTTATTGCCTCGCAGTAGGTGTGAAAAGTATAGTAAGCTCCTCTGGGATAAAGCCTGTCTTCGTCTTGGGCAGCTTGAACCCCTGTCGTCACTCAGTTAACTCCCTCGCTTCGCTCAGGAGTTAACTGAGTCCCTCGTTAGCTCAGGGTTCAATATACCACCCGCGACATAAGACACTGCTTTATCCCCTTAGTGCATAATCTACTATTAAAAAGCTACTTACAATCACACCGTCACTTTACCATTAAGTGAGGTTGTGGTCAAGCGCTTGTCTACCATCTATCAATCAATTATATCTCGCAGCAACTAGCTTAATCTGAATAAATTAGCCTTTGTCCTGGCTGACTGATAGACAATGCACAGGCTAAACCACTGGACGTAGAGACTTGAAATTTTGAGGGTATGTTCGTCAAGAAGTAAAGCTCGAATCAAGAAAATAAAAAACTTAAAAAATACTTCCCCTTTTGCGACATTGTGTCACTAACTCGTCAGTCGTTCCTTTCAGGCCCTTTTTATTAATATTTATGCATAAACCGCCTATTTGGTCTCCGGTGACTTCATCCAAGACCAATTACAGCCCATCTCATTGTTGTGGGAGTATGCAAACAACATCAAAATACATAGACTCATTTACAAAATGTTACTAAGCTACAGACGTCGGTGTCGGCCACGAAAACGTTGGCGGAAGATCTCGACTCTTTTCAAGGAGACTGGTGGATAATGGCCAAAGGCCGGAAGGCGTGGAATGAGTTGGGGGAAACCTTTGCCCAGCTGTGGGACGAGATAGGTTAATAAAAAAAAGCTGTAGAGAGCTCATGTGGATTATAATTGCAAAACACAGGTACTAATAGCATTATATTATCTGTGACACAGGTAAATATCATAAAATAGTAATATTTCTGCAGATTTTGAAATAAGTTAGAGTGGAAAAAATTAAATGAACGTCTTTTTAATTCCGATTCCTGAAGCTTTTTGATGCGTAACATCTTTCCTATCGCTTTCTATAGTTTGTGGCAGTGATTTCGTGAAATGCAACGGAAGTTTGTTACAGGAAGTTAACCGATGGTACCAACCTCAGAAAAATTTATTAAATAGAAACCTTCCAAATTTAAATGAGATACCAGCTGTTACGACAACATGTGCGACTACTGTAAGGCTCGCTCAATTTTTAAAAGGTGCCGGTGATGCTTCTCAAAACTGTTGTAGGACCAAACGTAAGTAAGTGAAGTGGAAGGGCTACAGATTCCCTGAGCCAAAAGGAGTGAAGGTAAGGAGAACCCTTTGCCCTACGGGTGGGACAATAAAGACTGAAAACTAAAAAAATAAAAATAAAACAGTAGTAAGGCCAGACCTATTGATATTCATTCAATCGCAGCCTAAAATCGATCAGCGGCAATCCTGCTGGTCCCGCTTCGCTGATGTCAAATGAATTATTATATTCAAGCTCCGGGATTCCAGTTCTCAACGGGATTGAGAGAATGCTCTTTGATGAGCTCACAAAGGATGATTAAATACTTAGGGATTTTAATAAGTTAGTCTAGGTACAAGTTTTTATGCATCGTGTTTGCGGCAAGTAGAGTTCAAGACTTTTAAGTCTTTTAACAGATAACGGCTGAACAGATTTTTATTTATTAGAAAACCCTTTTCAACCAATTTCGAAAACGGAGGAGGTTTTCAATTCGGTTGATTTTTTTGTGACTTTTATTAATGCCTACGTTCACTAGAACAGTCCGATTGAAGTCGCTTGTATTTTTATATGTATTTTTGTAAAACCTTGTTTACAAACATATTTTTGGATGTGGAGGTTTTATTTTATAATTTACAATTCGACCCATCTACATCTTGATCAGATTAGTATTTAAAAAATTGAAATACTTCTATAATAGGTAAATTTAAAATTCTTTAATCTAAATACCTATTATATTAGGTGGAGAAAATTAGAAACATTCTAACGTATAAGATAAGATAATCATTCATATGCTAGAATGTAGGTGCATAACAGGTTGTTAATAGTCAATATTTAAGCAGTCCTATACATTCTCCGAACACACCCTTTGCAAAATATGGTTTCTTTGTTAAAGTTAACCCATGGGTAGCACATACATAAACAACAAAAAAGTATGTTAGTCAACCTTATGATATCTAACGGATGATACGCGAAAAGCAGAGCTCGCTGGTGCAGGGACAATAGGCGCTGGAGATAATGTTTTTCATAACGTCACCAGCTTAATGGAGGATACTGAACTGTTCTACAGTGGAAGCTTCGCGATGCGATAGGTTAGATATTATAAAAACATTTTATCATGATCACCATGATAAAATGTTTTGATAATTAATTGTTGAGAAAAGCCGTCTTGGCCGAGTGGGGGTGCCTCGACTTTCGGTCGTGGGTTCGAACATCAATGGATTTTTCTGTTCAAAAAATCTATGTGTGCATTAAAACACGTACTTAACGGTGGAGAAAAAAATCGTGAGGAAACCGGCATGACATAGAACCTTAAAAGTTTTAAAACATGTGTCAAGTGCACGAAAAGAACCTCTTTGAAGCGTACTTGAAATCCTTTCACCACACTGGTTCGAAAGAACTAGTGACACGATAAGAAGAAGAAGATGATCACCATAATGTCAGCCTATGGACGTGCACTGATGGTCATAGGCCTCCTTATAAGTAAATAAATATTATTGGGCTCAAAATATGTTTTTGGAGTTGCGATGATACATTCTTTATTTTAAATAAAGAGGACGCGACGTACGTATGGATTTAACCAACTAGGGATAAGTTCAACTCACTGTGTCCTAGTCAAGCTATAGGTACGCGGAAAGAAAAAATGGGCGCCCGATTCTTTCTCTATGCACCGGGGCCCTTAAGGGTAATCCTCAAATCCGAATTCCGTAATTTCTTCACACTATTCGTTTCGTCCATGTTTTTTGATTTCGTCACCAAAAAAAGTGAAAGGTTTCATACCTTAATTTAGATTTTATACCTACGTGTTTTTAAGTTAGTAGGGTTAATTTTAAAACACGTATAAAATCTAAATTAAAGTATACGGCGTACTTTCTGAGTATTTGTCCGAAACATTTTGTATGGAATTCGGATTTGATTCGGATCGGATTCCCTTTAAGGATCCACCTAGCTTCGCTCTTACTACTATCACGCACCTCTCTCTGTGACACAAGGCGAATTATTTTCAGCGAGTATTGTTGTGCTGACTCGACACATTCCACACAATAGAAAGTTGCAGAAAGGATGATGATTTTAATGTTAGTTTTGATTTCGGTTGAGTTGCCTATTGTTACTCCCTAGAACCCTTCACAATAGGGTGGAAGTAGAGAAAGCTCGGCTAGACACCTGAATATGTTGTGGGCCTAATTAATAGCACTTAAATATATTATCAGTGCTAATATTATAAGTGAAAATTTGAGGCGATGAATGGATGGATGAATATTTCACGATCACACCGAAGCTACCGAACCAATTTATATGAAATTCGGTACCTTCATAATTCATACGTAACTACGCTAGAAGAACACTTACAAACAGTTAGTTAGTACCAACTTTTTTTTCTGATAAATTATTAGTGTCGGTGGGAATTATAAGTAATTAGTTCTGAAATAAATATGTTTAATAATATGATAATTCTCGTTTACCACTTGGATCACACAAAGCCTTTGGTAAAACCAAAGAGAATATTATAGTAGGTAATATAAATTACTTCTCAAAATGTACATATAAAAGCGATATGCCAACATTACCCACATATCCCCCTCTAAAGCACATATTTCATAGATAAGCCCGTGACAATATTTTATTTGTAGATCAAAGGCTTTTGTGAGCTCGAACATTCCATAAACTATAAATCTACTGGTTTCATTGACGAGGTTTAGCGGTTATAACGGTGCTGGTGCGTCATTTTTCAGTTTTTTCGCTTTATAAGAACCTTTTAAGAGAAAAAAATCAAAAATAAACGAATTTTAAGAAATATTCTAAAAAAATTGCTAAATTTGTCGTAGAATGAGTTGAGGGCCTTTGCCACGGCCTTTGCCCAGTAGTGTCTGTAAAGTCGGTTTACTGACGATAGTTCAACGTGACAACATCATCGGCGTAACGGGACAATGAGACCGTTACCGGACAATGAGGTCAACGTTTTCATGCATGCAGCCGCCGTTCATCGATTTATTAGACGTAGTCACATCAAAAAAATGGTTCCGAACAGTTCTCGAGTTTTGAGCTTAGCAACACATTTAGCGATTTATTTTCATTATCCAACACCAGTACCATAATAGCATACCTAATACCTAGTGCTTCGAACGATTATCTGAATGGAGTCTTATGCCTAGTGAGGTAGACGATTATCTCAATGGGATATGAGATCGCGGACTACTAATAGAATGTGGTCGGTAACTGATGGGCGCGGTGGTCGTTAGACGTAGCAATAAATACGCCTCCTAACCTGCTACGCCGTTATAACGGCGGCGTAGCGTAGCGCTACGGAGTAGGGTAAAGGTACATTAACCTTTAAACAGCTTGAATAGTTTGTATCATTATCTACTCTGTAATAATTGTGATTTCTCGTACAAGCGTCTAGCCTAGAGAAAAGTATAGTAATTCAACTAATAGTTTCTATGCGAGAATTTGTGAGAATGGATGATGGAAATTGGTTTTCAAATCACACCGAAACTGTTGTATCGATTAAGCTGAAATTTGGTGTAGTTTATGAGCCGTAAAAGGACAATAGACACTTTTTATTGCAAAACTGGGGAAGTTGCTAGTAGAAAAAAATTGCTTAAATAAAAAGTCAATCCCTTTGCTTGTGAAGTGTGGAGTATGGAATATTATACCTATAAAAAATGTAGAAAAGTGTAAACTAGGCCCGACATCCATTAATCTTGCGGTGGACTTCTTATTCTAAGTCAATTGAAACTCTAATGGCCTCACTAATTAGTTTTAAGCAATCATTAGGAAAAGGTAAAAGACTACCGCCATCCCACCTATTTGTGCTTTTATATAAGTGTAAGAGGCTTCCCTGGAATTAAGGGAATTTAACCTAAAGAACCATGTGAAAAGTTGTAAGTTTTTGATTAAACATTCTTGGGTAACGTCTTGTTTCCATGGTCGAAAATACCTGTTTTTAGACAAAAAAACTTTCAGAATGTCGTACGTTTTTATGAGATAGATTTTTATAGATAGGTACTACTTACTTACTTTATTTTTGTTTGGTCATGGTACAAACTTGGCTTTTATATTCAGAGATGTTTCATCAAACTAAGCCTGTGAGTTAATGAATTCGCAGCCTAATGACTGAATCTTAACATAAAGTCCCGTAACTCACTGCTTTAAAATGACCCTTATCCGCAAAGTCGACGAGATGTAGGTAATCCTTTGAATTCCATTCAAATTAAAAGCTTAAGACTTAGTTCATAGGCTTTCTTATCGCTTTTGCCAGCCTTCAATATTATTAGGGTGGAGTTTTGAAAACGTTGTATTTGATTTTAAGTTTCTCCGGCTTTGGTAGAGTCGAAAGTGTTGCGTCTAACACAGCTTAATTTATAAAGTTCTTACCTCAAGGTTGGCAAGATTGTAAAATTATTTTGAGGATTTTGAGATACCTTTGTAAAATTATTTCGAGGACGCGACGCTTCTGAACCAGGATGGTAATTTGAGATGGGACACTATAGAATAACTAAATCTAATCCTTGACGTCCTTGCTTTGTCTCTACATAGCTCTTGATATATTGTTATTTATATTTGATATAATTAGGGTATTTTTCCTCTCTACCGTTATCTTTTTATCCTCAGTCAACAAGTCCATACACTACTATGGAACAATATTTTTTTAGTAAGTATTTATAATATACAGGGTGTGTCGTAATGAGTGGATAATCCTTCAGGTGCGGGTGGAGGACTTCAGGACTGATCAGAAAACGAAAATATGTACCCAGTAAATATCCCACGGATTTCGAATTACTGGACGTTTTCGAAACTTCCATTTTTTTTACCTTTGTCCATTGTTTTTGCTGCCAAGGTTACAAATCTTAGAATTTTCATTCTTCAGCTTCTTCAGCGTATGTCTGTGGCTGCAGCATTTCTGTAAAATGCTGGTTTTCTGTGGAACTGAGGTTTACAATAGGTTTTTGAAATACCTAAAACATTTTTATAGAACTTTATTTATTTCTTTAAACATTTTGATTAGGTAAATAAGTAAATTAAATTCTACAAGTGCCTACAATTTACGAGGAGGGTCATTGCGGAGGGCATGGGACGGACAGATGGTATTTGGGACGAAATAGCCCATACCCATATGTTGGGACGAAATGGCACAATATAACTTGGGAGGAATTGGCAGACGATGAGTGTCGAAGATAATTACAATTTAAGACGTAAAATAAATTACTAATGCCATGAAATATGTTAAAATATAATTAATCATTGAAAAGCCTGAGAAGTAAGAAATCCTTAGATTTAATAAAAAAATAAATAAAAAAAATATATATTTAATACAACAATTTAATTTTTATAGTAAACATTTTTTTTTAAATTGTCGTAACGATCTTGATTATTTTCAAGAGGACTGGGGGACAGTGGCTAAAGGCGTGGAGTGAATTGGGGGAGACCTTTGCCCAGCAGTGGGACGAGACAGGTTAATTTAAAAAAAAGTAAAAATAAAAGTATTTCTATTGGCATGTGTGAGAAAAATAAAAAAAAGCCTTAGATTTTTTACAACAAATATGGTACTACAAAAAACGCTGGTATGAATGTTAAATGTTTTCCAAGTATAAAATTGTATAATGGAAAGAAAAAGTGGAAATCTTGCTTGAATATTCCGAAAGGTTCAATCAAATTTCGCCGCCAAAATAAACAACAAAACACGCGGACGTGTTTGCAAATGAGTCGTGACCAAAATTGTCGGTGTAATGCCGGCATTATTCAGTCATTCCATGAAATAAACATGAGTGTGGAATTAGCCTAAGGATAATATGCCCAATGATGCAGAGAGAATGGAAGCTATTTGTGAAATAAACTGGTACAAAAATAGTACCTAGTACGGCTACTTCTTAACCTACTTGGGTTGAATGAAGGAGATCAAGTTCTTATTTTAATTTAGAGTCCGAACCGAGTCACTGTAACCCTAATACAGGCTCTTGAGGAGACCTGGTGTAGGGTACAGAGCTCCAGTAGATAGGTACATCTAAAATCTAAGAGACTGCCATGGTATTAATATCCATTACAATGTACCCGATCCATTTTTAAGAAACCAAAAAACGATTTATTTTTTATTATTATTTATTTATTTACTATAATAATGTTTGGACATTACACACAACACCATTAAGCCCCAAATTAAGCAAGCTTTTAGGTATTATAGGAACCAGTTATCTGATAGAATACTTACGAGTAGGTACTTATTTATACTTGTTTTTTGTAAATATATACATATACAAAGTACAAACATAGAAAACACCCAGATTCAGGACAAACACCGAAGTTCATCACACAATATTTGTCCTAAAGCGGGAATCGTACCCGCGACACTCGGCGTAACAGTCCAATGCACTTACCACTCGATCATCGTTTCGTCTAACTACTAAAATTGGATTTAGGTACTTACTAATTTTAGCTATGTTTAATTGTTTTATGCTTTCGGTTCAAAATAAGTTCTATCATAAACGTATTTCCGCGGTGCAGGCTCGCGCAAATTACTTCAACCGCTTTACATTTATATTACAACGACGTTTCTTTCGTGAATTTCGTTTACGCATATTTTTATGACAATATTGTATGGTATCCCATCATATTACTTTTTACGATATTAAACTTGGCATAATAAAATACACGTTAACGTGTCGTTAGTAATCTGGAATTGTATACGATTTACGTGATACGAAAAAAATGCTAAAATTAGGCAAAATTCCAATGAGATTTTCTGTCTTAAGGTCAATCCTCAAATCCGAATTCCATACTAAATGATTCGGACAAATACTCAAAAAGTACGCCGTATTATAGTAATTTCTTCACACTATTCGTTTCGTCCATGTTTTTTGATTTCGTCAACATAAAAAGTGAAAGTTTTCATACTTTAATTTAGATTTTATACGTGTTTTTAAGTTAGTAGGGTTAATTTTAAAACACGTATAAAATTTAAATTAAAGTATGAAACCTTTCACTTTTTTTGTTGACGAAATTAAGAAACATGGACGAAATTAATAGTGTGAAGAAATTACTATAATACGGCGTACTTTTTGAGTATTTGTCCAAAACATTTTGTATGGAAATTTGCCTTGAGGATTCCCCTAAGTTTGGCCCACCCCTCTTCAGTTTATCTACGGTCTCAGTCCGATTTTAGTCAGGTTTATTCAAATAAAGTATTTCAACTTACAGCCCTGTGTTCTTCTTTGCGAAAAAAGTTTTAAAAACGTACACATATGTAAGTAAGTATGATTTAAAAACTAACAACACTGGGCTTTTTAGACTGATGATCAAATTTCTCAAAGTGGACGTAGCACCGGCCTGTGTGGTTCAAAGTCCTGTGTAACACTGTTATAGTTATGGGCAGTTGTGGTTGATCGTTACCTCACTTCTAAACATACCTTATCAGTATATATTTTTTTTTCGGATGGACGTATAACACCCTGAGGTGTAACAGTGTTACCTGTTTGAGTGTTACTCGATGGGAACCCATCGTTTATTGCAGTTGGCCGTTACTGAGTCGCCGGACTCTTATCAGAATGTCTGAAACCGACATGGCTCTCTTATCATAAAAAATAAATACATTTATTTTGAGTAGGTAACTTATGTCTAATAGTGGCTAATTGGGTTGGTGGGAAGATGACTATCGCAGCAGAGCCTTATTATTATTATTAAAATTCTTTATTGCACAAAATTTAAATTACATAGCACAATAGGCAGGCTTAATGCCTTAGGCATTCTCTGCCAGCCAACCCTTGTAGGGTGGTACAGTATGGTTAGAGTGCTAATATAGACAACTTATTTAGAAATTAAATTAGGAGCTGGAGACGCCAATGACCTTCGATTTACCAGAGGTTGATCACCATTGGGGGGCGGTAAGCGAAAATAGGCGGGTTTGACCACGTAAGGTATACAGCAGACAAATCTACTGGTCCAGGCTTCTAGAAGGCTGGAGCGGTGATTTTAAAAGTAAAAATACTATGAAAAATCCGCGGGTTGGACTGTATTTTGAAGGAATGACGAGAAGACCCTGATGTGGCAGTAGAAATACGGTTGTAGGTTATTATGACAAGGCACAGGAAACGGCAGGAAATAAGGAACAACGCGTTACCTTTAGATCGGCTCTGCTCTCGTGAAGGCATCCATTCGTGAGCTGGGCTCACGATGTCCAGGGTTTGCAGTGATTGTGATCCGATCTTCAAAGTGTCCATGCGCGTGCGCTTATCAATAAATAACACTGACAAAAACTCCACCACAACACAGAAAATCACTCCCGTCGTAGTATTTGGCCAAAGTCTTGAATTATCAACCGAAATTGATAATTATCCGAAATTTGCATGTATTCGCGAAGGCGGCTCAAACGGAACTCTCGAGGTTCAGAAAGATGGCGAATTTCGTTCCATATCTCAGTTGCGGGTCTTCCATCCTTTTCTTCTATAGGGCGCGTTGCGGGTAGGAAAAGGATAGGAGAAAAAATATGCTTGGGTTAAGGAAATGAATTAAATTCTACTGCCACAGATAGACATCTAATTATTTGAGAGTCGTCACAGACAATAGAAGCGCGGTTTATTTGAATAATAAAATAGCTTATGATTATGGCGGTAACAGGAGCCTTACGTAGAAGCAGTCTACCCTCGCGGTTCTGATAGCCAGCACGGCTCTGTATTAATGATAATAGGTAATTATTAAGTATTTGCTCTTTCCTCTTTTACCTAACCTAAATACTTAACATAGAAGATCTCCAGCTACAGAACCTCGCTTCAGGCGTTACAAGCAAGATCAACTGTGCTAATCAAACCACAACAGTATGCTAATTAATATCTGATTCAACATACGCGTACTCATCATGTATTTAGATACCGTTCAATGTTCATGTCTGACAACATTGACGTGTTATTTTACTATTTTGATGCCTATATTAAATTGACACCAAATATTCTGTCTATGGTAGTTGTGGGTTATGGAGAAAATCAAAGAAAGTTCACTCTAATAGTCTATATTTATTTCACAATAACTTACGTAGGTTATAAAATAGGGCTTCCGCTAGGTACTTAGCTAGCGTGGTTACGAGGGGTCGGCCGCGGTGTGACTGGAGTCCTATCCCGGCTCGGGGCTTCGCTCTAGCAGAATGGATGAATAAGCAAAACGCAAATGCTATGCGTACTATTCATTAATCTGTGTCACCACAACTTAGTTGCTGCCTGCGCATTCGGTCGCGTGGGTCTCGAGATTAATGAATTGCATATTTTACGTCGTTTTCCAGCTTCAAAACTATAGGGTGAAACCCCCTCTTTAAACCGACTTCAAAATAGGAGGAGGTTATCAATTCAGTTGTTTTTTATTTAATGTTTAACTTTGTTGTTTAAAACCCTTTGTTGTCTAAAACCTAGTCAACGCCGCGTCCTAGTCGTAATCATCTAATTGAATGATACCTAAATTTAACCAGTTGGTACCTAACCTACCGATTTTACTAAAACGCATTACCTACTTAGGTTCTAAAATAAGAGGCCAATTTGACAGCTTTATATTATTATTTCTATCGCTGCATTTGACATGGAAATTAGAAATCGAATAATGTTTACCAACAATGTGTCAGCCGCATTCGAGATTTCTAAATTCAGTTAGCAAATCTCACTAATTTAGTTAATTATTAGAGCAAATACCTATGTGACGGTGAAATCAAATTATTTGTCTCGTCATTTGTATGCAGAACTTGCAAACTAACATTGTCTAAGAAGTTCTTGATAATTTAATGATTTAGCAAACTTTACTTGGTGCCTCTATCTAAAGTAGGTACATACTAGGTAACTTACCGACCTGTAGGTAGGTAGTACCATGGATCAAAGAGTGTAACTACTAACTACCTATCGACACATGTTTATGAAACTTTAACTATAGGTAAGCACAGAGATTAAATTAATATAATATTGACTTTAAAAGATAGGTAAGTACCTATCGTAATGAAGCGCTGTGTTACCCGAAACAAAGTAGGTAAAAGTTTTACATAATTTCACCTTTACCTACTTAGGTAAATTATTTGAAAGGGCACAGTAAATTTTTTACAACATCTAACATGATTTCTTTATGACCTTTATGTCAGGTTGTTACTTACATCCCTTTACGGCTCGACTTAACGTCCGTTACAAAAGTAGAGTTATGTCGTTACTCGTTACAAAAGTAGAGTTACGCCGTTTGTTATTACACCCGTGATTATTACGAGTGGCTATTATTCTTGTGACTTATGACTGGATGAGAAGTTTTCGCACATTATTATTTATTTTCTCTGTTCCTAAAGGGATAGTAGAAAACTATTGCACTGAGAAAATATAAGTAAGTACTTTCATTAGTATTATCTTCAAGTAACCTCTTGAGTATTGTACTTATGGGGTAGGGTGGTTTAAGACTGCGCACTTAACTTATCAGAGGATATAGCATCAAAATGAACCGCATTACAAATATCAACTTTATTTATTTCTATTCCTTAGGAATCAGTTAACATTATTTTAAAGATACTAAGACATGAGATCAATAGTTTTAGAGTAATTTGAGTAAAATCACAAAATGGGAAATGCGCGCTCTTACACTACCGGTCGTGTAAGATTGCGCAGTGGGTTCGGTAAGACTGCGTGGGTAGTGTAAGAGTACGCAGTTAATTAATTAATTATATTATTGGCACAAATCACACACAAAATGTGCAGTACCTACCTACATGTGCCGTGCATTCGTTATGCCACCACTCATTACAGACTACACATACAATTCAGTCTTCAATCATTGGTTTCTTATAAATTTCCCCACAGCCTGGACACATCCAAGTTTTCTTAGAATCAGGTTTTATTTTTGGTACTTACATCAATGTTATTATTTAATTTGTCCGTCTTTGGTTTAGATTTAGTCGTAGTCGTAAAGTAGACTCAGCCATGCCTAATTATTTAGCTATGGATCTTTTACTCTCCTTTACCTTTTGCTACCCGTTTACGTGCTGTTTCTATAATTTCTTGAGAGCACAGGGATCGCTCTGATGTCCGTTTTCTTCTTGACGTCATTCTGTTATTACGAAATACCATAATTATAGAATGATTTTAAGTTAATAAAATAAGGAAAATGGAAAAATAAAATAGGAATGTGTAAGTCTGCGCACGCAATCTTAGACGACCGTATCCTGCGCAGTCTTACACGATCGTCCATTTCCAATTCTTCATCCCGGTACCGCCATCTATGCAGACGACCTGAATTAACTTCACCGGCACTGTCTTGTGATTGTGTTCGTTTGCAAAATATATCAGCATAAATTTCGATTTACTTCAATCCAGTAATTGACAACACGTTCAAATTGAAGACAAATACGATCAAACAGTGATAAAAACTTTAAACTCACCTGGAGCATCGTATTTTCACGGTAATCCAATTATGTTCCGGGAGCGGTAACAGGTACCTTGCCACTTCAAAACAACACCGAAGTTAGCTACGAACTTCACTCTGCTACTGAGATATGACGTCTGCGCACTCTTATCGAACGCGCAGTCTTAAACCACCCTACCTGCTTACTTGCACCAAACATCATCAAAGTTCCTTTGAAAAGAGCTTTGACAGTTTGGTGCAAGTAGGCATTAGTCATGTTAAATTACGACACTTTGTACTAGTACAAAACAGGTGCTTGTGTTTTATTAAGTCGGTTGTACCATCTTACTAATCTGTTGTTGTACAGGGTGGGCCATGAATTAGTTAACATTTAAAAAAAAAAAACCACATGAGTTATAAAAAAAAATGTGTACAAAAGATGGGAATTTACTTTGTAAAAGTGATATCCACTTTTCACACATCTTGACTTTGGATTCTTCGAAACGAGCTCGGGATCACGTCGAATTGAAGCATAATTTCCTACACGTTCTCTTCACTCTGAGAAGTCCGTGGACCGCCGATTTGCTACAAATTTGATGTCGCTGCCGTTTTTTCGAAATTCTTCACACATTTATTTTCTACATATTAAGGACTCAAGGCAATGACTTCTTCGAAACGAGCTCGGGATCGCGTCAAACTGAAGCTAAAAGTGAGCGAACAAAAATTGTTTTACCCAAAAGTCGCCTGAGACCCAATGTCCCGATCTATTGCAACTAAATTTCCCTGAAACGAGTAAGCTGTTTGATCTCTCCAAGCACCCCGCGCCGCTCGGATTTGCGCAGGAAATCAGATTTAAATGTTAACTAGTGGCCCACCCTGTACCTAATTATTTTTTTTTGTTAGGAGTAGAGAGTAGTTTTTTTTCTAGGAGTAGATTATCAGAATGGTGGCCGAGGACTGGCAAGCGTAGTGTAGGACGTCCGGCAGCGAGAGGGGTCGACGACATTGTCAGCGTAGTGGGTCGAACTTGGACCCGCTTAGCACAGGACCGGGCAGCAGGCGAAAGCAGAGAGAGGCCTATACCCAGCAGTGGGCCAAGTCAGGCTGCGGATGATGATGATGTCAAGGAGTAGGAATAACAAAGAAAAAAAATCCCAATAATATTCAGGCACTTTTATTTATCACTTTTCAAGGCTTAGAAGTATTTCTCTAGTGGCTCTCCAAGTATGGCCTCCAGTTTCCTAATGGCGTCTTTAGTGGAGGCCTCTATCCTGGCGTCGCCGTCTTCCAACAACTCTGCCAGGAATGGCACACTCTCTGCCAGGAGAGGCAGCCAGCTACTGCCCAGTTGCGTTGCCATGGCAACGAGGCAGTCTAGTGCTGTCAACCTGAAGAACAGAGTTAGGTCTTTTACCGTTGAGAATGAGAAGCCATCTAGATGGGTACCAACACAGTGCCAGATATTGTGCCGCAGAGCAGTAATGTGTAAGCATTACTGTGTTCTGGTTTGAAGGGCACTGTAACTAGTGAAATTACTGGGCTTTTGAGACTGACCGTCATAATGTCTCAAAGTGAACGAGCGCTAAATAGCAGTATTGCACCGGCCTATGTAAATCAAAGTCCGGTTTAGCACTGTTTTGGTTATGGGCAGGAGAACATCAGGAGAATGTCTAGCTAGTCTCGTTACGTGTTTGAAAAAAAATTACCCTCATTAAAATTCAGCTCAATTGTTTCAGTAGTTTTGACGTGATCGAGGAACAAACATCCATCCTTGCTTACTTTCGCCTTTTTAATATATAAATTGAGCCTTAAGCATCGATAACACAGGGCTAGTATACAAGCTACAAGCCGGCGAGTTTAAAAGCTACAAGTGACTTGCTGGCTTGTAGCTTGTAAACTAGCTATGTGTCATCGACGCTTATCCGTCAATTAATGCGTTTAGTTTCGATGATGTGCTTGCAAAAAGTTATCTATAAATCTGTCTTTCAAGTGCCAAGAGTGCCATTAATCGCGAAATTATTAAAGAGCTAGCTGGTGCCCGCGACTTCGTCTGCGCAGGTATATTTATAAATTGTAGCCTATGTGTTATTCTGATGTTTAAGCTATATTATTGTAAAGTTTCATTAAAATCCATTCAGTAGTTTTTACGTGAAAGAGTAACAAACATCCATCCATCCATCCATCCTTACAAACTTTCGCGTTTATAATTAGTAGGAGATACACCAATCCGGTACACCCATCGTACCCGGTCGTACACCATTGGATTTTACTGTTCAAAAAATCTATGTTTGCATTAAAACAAGTGCTTAACGGTGAAGGAAAACATCGTGAGGAAACCGAAATGTCATAGGACCTAAAAAAAATTCGAAAACATGTGTCAAGTGCACGAAAGGAGCATTTTTCGAGGCGCACTTGAAATCCTTTCACCACACTGGTCCGGAAGAACTAGTGACACGATAAAAAGATTAAAATGATGAAAAGATGATGATGTATATTCACAACTACAAAATGTCGTTGCTTGCAGCTTGTAGCCCTTCACGGCATTATCATTCCACGCAAAAAGGACCGATTGACGAGTCCAATTGCGGATAACGGAGTCAACTACATACATACATTATCATTCCACGCCGACATAGACGATCAAAATCTCTGAAAAAATAATTAGTTATCACTTACCTAATCTCAGCATCATTATGCCTAGTCTTCAACAGAATCTGGTAATTCAACAGCTTCCAAAGAGAATCATCAGCCGTCGCGACCGCGAACTGCGCGACGCAAGGAATAATGTACTCTGCCGCCCTCGATTTAAGGTCTGAAATGCCACCCAAGGTATTCTCCAACTGGTCTACAACTGGCTGCATTAAGGTCTCGAATCTATCTTTGTTTACAAAACTCTGACTGTCGTATAAGAATACTATGTTTAGAGTCTTAAATATGTATCTGACTAGGGTCAAGCATTTTTCTTCGGAATCGAAGTAGCTTTCTTCAGTTTTGCTGTTATTGCATCCGTCAAGTAAATCTGCGGCGTTTTTGATGAAATGGCTTGCGAATAGAACAAAAAGACCCTTTAGTTGTTCTGCGATCGCACTGCTCAGTCTGAAAGCAAAGAAAAATAGCTCTAGTTTCAAGGGTATTACGGTTCAAATTATATTAACAAAGTTAAGAAAACCAGTTTGTTGCTGATTAGCGCAAGATTTTAGCAAATGCAAAGTAAAACGTACCGGTAGAAGGTAATAACACGATCTTTTCTCCCTTCAACATTGGTCCTTATCGCCCAGTCATAGATCTTGAAATAGAACGGCCTGAAGCTCGTCTCCGATAACTTGAGAACCAGATTCACCAACGCTTTCACTACTTCATCTTCAACTCTGTCTATAACTGATGTGTCTATATCTTTCTCTCCCGCCTCGCTTCTCAACTCAAGCGCATTTAAGAAGAAGAATGTGAGATCTTGGTGTAAGGCTGTGAAGTCAGCAGTTGTGACATTGGCAAAGCTATCAGCTAACACCGACATGACCGGTCCAATCGCATCAAACTTTCCTTTCTCCAACAGCATTCGATGCGTTTCATTCACCGCAGGGATCAGAACCCTTGGTGGAATAGCTCCAGCAATCTTCTTCTTTATATTGGCAAGCTTAGCGACCACCACTGAAACTTGATCCTGATTCGAATTCTGCCATTTGGCTAGAAGAATCGAGTATTCGTACAGTATTTGCTGGACGTACGGGCTCAGGAACAGGGGTAGACTCTCCACAATTTTAGATATGGCTGTGACCGTACTGAGCAGGACGAGCTCTGGTGTTTCCGCTTTACGCTGTTTCTTCAAAACCTTGATAAGAGCCGGCATGAATTTCCGAAGGCTGGCTAACGCATGTGCCTTGAGATTCCCGCATAGTTCCGCCAAGCATAAGACGATAGAAGCCATAACATTCCCTGATATGCCAGCGTTGCAGGTGTATTCTGTCACGGTATCCAAAATCGGCTTGAAAGGCTCTGGGTTTTCTGTCGCCAGCAATCTCGTCATTAGTTTCAAAGATAGAAGAGCAGTCTGTTGGTTTAGCTCCATCTCTTGCGCTGCTATTTCGCTCAAACTGTCGTCTTTAGTTTCAACAGTCTTTATTATATCTAAAAGCGGATCAATAAGTGACAACATAGTTTCTTTGTCAACATCAGCCAGGAATTCAGGGTTGTGTTGGATTTTAGAGTTCAAAAGCTCCATTGATTTTCTTCTGACTGTCTGCAATGTATGTTTGAGCAACCCTCGAATAACAGACACGAACATCGGAGCGGACAGCAAGTTGTTGGTGTGGTCGAGTAAATCGTAGCAATGGTGCAACATAACCCGCCAATACTTTGCCGTTTTCTCATCAGACAATTTGGATATCGACTGAATATACGTCAGGGTATTTATAATCAGGGTTTTATAATAATTCCCCATCGTACTCAAGTTCGACGCTTGACTGTTGTGTTGTATAAATCGCGAGGAAGATAGGCAGTTGTTCATAAACGTGATGACTACATATTTGTAATGTCGTAACTGATTTGGTGAGTGACCGTTCACACTGAATATATCACTAGGGTCTACGTCAGTTTCCATTGAATCCTCGTCTTTCTGATGAGGAAAAGATTTTATATGGAGTATGAGTTTGATGAAGTTTTCGAGCCAAACTTCTGGTGGGAATTCTAGTTGAATGCTCTGTCCAAAATCTAGCCTATTCACTGGCGCTTCTTGGTCTGCTAGGGATCTAGATCGGTGATCGTCTTTCTTCTTATTTTCGTTGAAGTGCGATACGTGCGCTTCCAATAACAACGCAACGAAAATCCATAGGAACTGGCTAGGCCCAAGCGTTTCAATCAGTTTCTTGTACAGCGGCAGTCTTCTGTGTTCAGGCACATGCAAAACCACATCGGCGAATATACGCAACACTGGTACTACACGTTTTTGCAACTGCTGAAGCTCCTTTTCAGTAAGTTCATTAACACTTTTGTCTAGTTTCACCAAAATTGGTATTAAAGTCTCGATGATTCTTGTTATGATCTGGAAGCTGTATGCGTCGTCGTGTCTCAGTACGGAAGATCCCATAAAGGTAAATATTTCCATTGTATGATGGAGTACTTGTTCCGGTAGCGTGTAAGCCGCATGCGATAAGAGAATCAAGGCGTGATGATGAGTTTGCGGATTCTGAGTGCCTCGTATACATTGAACAATAAGCTCAACTTTAAAACCAGCTTTGAGGCTGTTAACGACTTCTCGGTCAGTCGTGTTAATGAACTTCTTGCAGTAATACCACAGGGAAGATAATATCAACTGCTTGGTGTATTCCACGTGAGATTGCTCTTCAAATCTCAAGCATTTGTCTAACACCTCAAACATTGTTGATACGAAAGTCTTATCCAGCTCCATTTTCTTCTTATTTTGGATGTATTCTAGAATTGCGACGCCCAGTCTCCAATCGTCGGTTTCCGTTAGATGATGTGATAACAACGAGATGTTCTTCTTGGATTTCGATGAGTCTAAAGAAGGATCAGGGGCAGTGATCATCCGTTGGAAAATGGGTTTAAGATCAGAGAAGGTAAGGTGTATTTTCTTCATTAGTCTCGCCGCCATGCTGGATATTGTAGGGTTGTTACTGACAGCGCCCGCTAGACCTATGAGATGAACGAATTCTTGGCGTCTCGTGTCTGGGATCTTTTTAAATGTTTCTTCTTCAATTTGCTTCATTATAAGAACCGCAGGACTGGTAAACGTGTGGTCTTCCTTCAAAATACTCTCTCTGTACTGTTTTAGGCCGAATTCGATAGAAGCCCATACGTCATCTTTTTCGAATGTTGAGATAGTATTTTCGTTAATGAGTTGGTAGACGTTTTTGAATACATTGGACTCGTAAATATCTAGTGTAAGTCTTGGGTCATCGGTTTTTCTTAGGTTGTCTTCGAGCGGTTTCAGCACTTGGATTACGTGAGGGAATGCAAGAGCAATATCGAATTTGGACAGGATTTTGAGAAAACCGCTTTTTATGTGCACGGGAACGTCCGAACTAAGTACACTCATGAGTTTGAGCAAACAGTTGCGTCTGAATAACTTGGTTTGAGGGTCTTTTTGAGTCAGAATTGTTATTAGAACTTGGGTAATTTGCTGATGGTCCAAAATCAAGGCTTGATTATGAACCATGATCTCTTCATATAAGCGTATGTAGATGTGCTTATTATCAGGCTTTTCTTGAAGTATTTGACACATTATATCGATGACGCTCTGACGGATCGCAGTTATAGGGTTGATCAGGTTGAGGAGAATAACTAAAACAAGAACTTCAGATTCGTACAACCACTTGGTATTGTTCTGCAAGGCTAGGAAGTTGTTCAGTAGTTTTATGCTCTTCAACTGAAGCTCTGGTCCTATGACGTCTTTTAGATCTGCAGCATACAGAATATGGCCGCAAGCGAAATTCGCTACAAACTCGAATCTCTCTTTGGGCGTCTCGAAAAACTTGGCTAAAAGCTTTTGCAAGAGTTTAACATAGTGTTCGCCATAGCTCGGAATGCCACATCCTGTAATGCATATCTCGTACAATCGCCTTATCAGAATCATTTCAGGTGTTTTACACACATTACACCAAGGCTTTGAAATTTCCTTAATGTTGACGTCTTCAATTACCTTTGAGAAAATGTAATGTATCAATTCAAACAGAATTCTGTCCTTTCTGGATTCTTTTACGAATGCTGGCATGACTTCACTTGAAAACACTTTTTCATCTGTAGCCATAACTATTGAGCGACTTTCCACAGACTTGAGCAGCAGATTCAAAATGGCTGATACTTCTTCGACTTCATCAGTGTCAAAACTACACGATTTTAGAAGCATATATGAGCAAACATCAATTGTGTTTTCTTTGTTCAGTGCGTCTTCATCTAATATATCTTGGAAAGTCACAATTTTGTCTACAAATATTGCCTTGAATACTTTCTGGTTAATAATTTTTGGATTATCTTTGTGTTTTTCAGAAAGACTGATTGCTTGAGTTGTCAATTTGAGCTTTCTCCCCCAGACTGAAGATAGGATTTCCCATGACAGATCTGCTGAATCTTCATCATTCGCAAAAAGGTAGGGGAAAAGGGATATTATTACTTCCTGGTTTATAGGCATTATATCCAATGAGCAGAGTTTTATTATGGTTTTTTTGATCACAGGTTTCCATGCGTGCGTTTGCTTTTTGCAGATTTTCACCAGTGCATTTGTAACTTCTGTTTCGCTCAACAATTCATTAAACTTTGACGAATCTATATCCAAGGTTGCATTTACCACTTGAGGATGTGTGTCTCCTAGCCTGCTTACAATAGTATCTTTGACAAAATCGGGATCTTCTCTCATAATCGCTTCAATGTCCGTCTGAATGTACTGTAACCCTTTGATTCGCAAATCAGAGTTGATATGGTTCAGATTCTCAAATAGGTACGTTCCTTCCACTTTGTGTGCAATAGATGGCTTGAAACCGAGCAATTTTGACAAAACATCTTTCCTATCCCGTTGGATAGTATTTTCTGAGCTCATAATGCTTTTTATGACTTTGTCAAAGGCATCTGGGTACTGGCGTTCGAAGGTCTTCAATAATGCAGCGTACCAGTTGAAGATTCGGCACTTAAAGTCATCTTCTTCCTCAATTATTTCCACATCACTCTCATTGTCCTCGTTTTTGGCGCCTTTTTTGATGGACTTCGATTTTCTTGTTTCTGGCTCGTAGCAATCAAGTACACACCTGAAAACAGAAATTTTAAATTTATATGATAAAAAAATAATGTTAAATAGAAATATAAAAATAGACCATAATTTAATAACATGTACATACTTATTTCAAAATTATTATACTACCCTAAATAAAGAGGTGTTATCTAAGAACACCTCAAATGAGGTGACACAGTGTCAGTAGATGAGGTTTTGGCTATAGCCAAAACCCTGAAATGAAATGAAATCGTTTATTGCATGAAGTATGGTATATAGTTCTTAAATTATAATATTTGGTTTCACTGAATCCTGAATCCGTTTAGTATATGTTTAGGGTGCACCATAGGAACACAAACCCACAACCTACGTACATACATCCAAAAATACATACCTTCCTTCTTTGCAGTTGGATAATTAGGTGAATACTCACTTGATAACTTTATCAGGACGTTGTGTCTTCAAATCAACTTCTTCAATTAATATTTGGGGCAGATTGGAGAACCGAATAAACTCCTCACTATCTTTTTGCATCTGTGGTAGAACACTGGACATGAAGGCCAGAACGAAAGGTGTTATCTTATTCTTCTTTTCAATCTGCGTCCTCAAATGATTGCAAAGTGTGTTCATGACGTCAATTGAAATGTCATTCAGAATTGTTTCAGACATTTTTGTATGTTGCTTCTGATGGTCATACAAAATTGTGATCAGCAATGTGACATCGTAAGACAAATCAAACGGTGTAGTTAAGAGTTTGTCGACAATATCATCCAGGGTATGCTTTTTGAAGATTGCTTTTGTAAATAAGTATCCGAGTATGATGTATGCTGATGCTCGGAAGTCTGCTATCGGAGAATCAATTGCCTTGTAAATGGTGGGTAGCAAGTTTTGAATTAAACGTTCCACAACTTTTTTACTAGTGTTTATCGTGCCAAGAGCAGTTTGGCAGAAGAATGCAAACACAGTGTTTAGCTGGTAAGCTTTCTCTCCATATTGCTCAACATATTTCAATGTAGTCTGCGAAATGAAACGTAGAACAGCTCCATTAGTACAACATTGGTTGTACAGCATCTGATTCGCAAGAGGCATTCCAGTCTTTTGGATAGGACGTAGCCACATCCATTTGTTGGAGTTCTGTTTAATATCCATCAGCTGGACGATTCTTACAAACATATTTGTACTGTGGTATGGCAGAATGAGAGCCATTATCGCGTCCTGATTGTATTCATGGATGTGGTACCTGTTGATGAGCCATTCGATAGCTTTGTGCGCCGGCTGCAGGAGTAAGTATGGAGAAACTTGAAGAAGAAATCTTTCTATAGTTTTGTCAAGTTTTTCATTACCTTCTTTGTCTTCCATAGCCCGCTCAAAATCTTTTGAGGATAAACTGAAAAGCGTGTCTTCGTACACCGAGAATACTTCGTTCAAGGCTATCAGCTCACTCAGACCGCTGCGCCCGATTTCATAGAACGTGTCTCGATCCTTCAATGAGGCCTCTTTAGGATCGAAGAGTAAGGAAACGGTTTTCTTGTCATCTTTATAGATAGTTGACTGGGGAACTGCTAGCTTTTGCAGCTGGGCTGCTAAAGACGTGGTCATGATTGTTTACCTAAAAAAATACGTAAATTTTAATCACACTTTAACATAACCTAAAATCATGTGGTGAAACCGTGAAACACTAATTAGACACCTACGGTATTGGATTTTTCTTGGCTAAACAAATGAAAAGTTGCGAGATGATTGCTTGGTCATTCTTTTCATGAAACGGGTATTTTTTACTTAATTATTACGTTAGATTGGTTTTTGCTTTCTCGTTGAAACCACTCGTAGTAATGTAAACAAAACGGCTGCCTGCCTGAGGCTAATTTCACGCCTTAATATTATGGAACGTCTGTCAATATGAGTCACTGGAATGCACGACATGACACGATAATGTACAATCTTAGAATGTACAGGCCGGGAATCCAAGTCCTAACGGCTGTCTATTCCTGGGCTGTGCATTCCATTTTCGTGCATTCTGATGTCGCGTATTCCAATCTAGCAAAAGGATACGTCAAACGTCAGAATTTGCAAACAATTTTCTGCCATTTTTTACGGGGGACGAGGTAAACACGCATTGCACACGCACCTAACCAAATCTTATTAATGTAAACGCACACTATAATAATCTTATACACCATCTTAAAATATACACAGTGCACACAGTTAACAAATACAGCGTATAGTTTTATTTAAAGTGAATGGCCAAGAGGGTTAAATGGCCAACAGAGGGGTACGCCTTGCATTAACAACTCCTTTGGCTGGATTCTCGAAGATTCCAACACTGTACGCGGGTGGTGACCACGCGCTCCATCCGTCCCGTCCCCTACTTTGCTTATAACAAACATGATGCGGTGGGGGCTTTCCTGCTCGTACAAATTTTGTACAGGGGTGGAATGCGTGATATAGGAATGCGTGACATGGGAATGCACAGCTCACTAATAGCATGCCATTAGGATGCAGATTCCCGGACTGTACATTTCTGGGTCATAAATTACCATGTCGTGCATCCCGGGTACTAAAATATGGTGCAAGAATAGCTAAGCTCACCCACAAAATGCTCACATATCACACACACAGCAGTCACAGTCAGTTTGTGTGCGTGCAGTGCATTGTTCATTGATCAATAGAGCTGGCTGCCTGTGCTGTGATCAATGTTATTCCGTATTTACGCTCGTTCTTTGTTCTCATAAATAATAAAATGACTGTGTTTTATCTAGCTTTTGTCCTTGGGATTCTAATGTGCCCTTGTCTAGCATATAAGCCCGTGGTTTTAGTTCACGGGATCATGACGGGAAGCAATAGTATGGAGATGATACAACATAGGATCCAAGAGGTAAGTACCTACCTAAGAGCTCCAACAATTCCAAGACTCCAGGTGCTTTAGAATAGAGAGATTTGACTGCCTTGAATTGATTGAATTTAAAAACTATTCTACAATCCATAAGTTGTGCAAAATTAAGTAAAAATTTGTACCTAAGTAGGTAGTATGTAAGCTAGGCAAATGCCTCTAACTATTTGCAAAAAGGCCTTGACACAATAATTTATTAATTCAAGGACTTCCTGTTAAAAAAAATAGGTACATAAGGTATATCCTCTTGAAATTATGGAGAAGTATTACCAACTGACTTATGATTTAAGAATTTTTTAACTTTATTATTAAAAGCAGATTATAAACTTTTTGCCCTAAATCTTTTAGAAACACCCCGGCACAATTGTATACAATGTTAACCGGTTTGAGAGCTGGTCCAGTTTGGAGACAATGTGGCATCAAGTGCTGGAGATTGGTATGGATGTGGCCAACATATCAGCACAACATCCTGAGGGAATCAACCTTCTAGGCAAGTCATAAATTAAATTAACTTAATTACCATCGGGATCCAGCGGGCTGTTAAGAATAATAATAATAATTACCATCAGGAGCCTTCCCCTGCATGATTCCGGATAGGTACTTGTAGGTACTTTGCGGTGCCAGATATTCTGCTGCCAAGCAGGAATGAATGACTGTGTTCCAGTCAAAAAGGCACAGCTGGTGAAATCACAACAGCCTTTTGTCAAAAACAGCCTGGTACCAACCAACAAGTAAAAGTAATTCTTAAAAAAATATTTATCAATGTGTGGATTTGAAGATAGGTATATATATTTTGTTCCTCAATCACTCAGAAACTACTGAATCGATTAGTATAGTTATAGGTATAGTATAAGACTTAAAAAGGAAATAGGCTACTCATAATCTAACTAGTCTTCTTCTTATTGTGTCACTAGTTCTTTCGAACCAGTGTGGTGAAAGGATTTCATGTGCGGCTTGAAGAGGCTCCTTTTGTGCACTATCTAGCTAGTAAAACATAACATAATTTGTAAATAGATTAAGGTTCCTTAAAAACATAATGTCTATGGTTTCAGGTTATTCTCAAGGTGGACTCATAGCTAGAGGGATAGTTCAGACCTTCCCAAATGTGTCTGTAGATACATTCATATCACTGAGCTCTCCGCAAGCGGGACAATATGGAGGTACAGTATTCTATGTATGTATTTTGCAATAAAAATTATTACGGTTACCACTGAATGAGTATTTTTCATTAGACACAAGTAGTGAGCAGAAGTAAATCAGAATTGAAATTGCTACTCTGCAAGTATGTACTTCAAATAACTTTGGATACACACTTGTACATTGTAACAGCAAATAGATAAATGTAGTCTTCACATAAATTGAGGCTATTAATTTGATGATTATCACAAAATAAATTGGAATCGATTTATTTTGTGATAACAAGCAAATCACTGAAAGAAAATATTTCTTGAATATAAAAAATCAGCATAATTCAACGTCCTAATATAAACAGTTTTAATTTAGTACTAACCTTGTTGTATTTTAAAAATAAAGTATGTTTCAGCTGGTTTCTTACACCTAGTATTCCCTGGCCTTGTCAAAGACACAGTGTATGAGCTCTTCTATTCCCGAGTTGGTCAACACACTTCTGTGGGCAACTATTGGAATGACCCATATCATCAAACTCTGTACCAAGAGTATAGTGTATACCTGCCCTATATCAATAATCACGTGCCGTAAGTATATTTTAAAACTGTTTGAGAATAATGCCAAAAGAAATTGCGTGGTAAAAGTAACAAAATTTAACTTTGCTGAGGTTTGTTAGATGGTTTTGGTTTCGAAAGTAAACAAGTGTTTGATAAATTCGAAACGTCTCTCAGTCGGTTCCATGGTGTAACGGTTAGCACTCAGGACTCTGAATCCTGCGATCCGAGTTCAAATCTCGGTGGAACCTGATCTTTTGCACAATTTTATTTTAACATTTTGTTCTTGAACTTATTATTAGGATCATTCATATAATAAAAAACTAAGTTTGACTTTATTCGTTTTTTATGCTAATAATAATGTAAGTACATCTAGTGTTAAATAAAATATTAAATGCTGTGTTAAGTTCTATTAGTTCAATCTACTTTAATTTATGTTATTTTTATACTGAAATTTGCTAAAAACTATTTGTTTTTTGTTTTTTGTTATTAGTAGGTCAAGTTCGATCAAAATTTAGCTCGTGTTTTGCTAAAATAAATAATGATATTATTTTCAATTCAAGTTTATCTGTAACTAATAAGGATTGACGTCAATCATTATCACCGTACGTACCTAATACTCGTCAACATGTATTTTGTAACAAGGGCAAATATTATAAAATGATTGACCTATTCTTACCCGACTGAAAAGGAAGGGTAATTGAGACATGACATTAGATATGACTGAAGAATATGAAGTAACCTACTACATGTACATAGTTACATACATTATTGATTATACTACACTTCGTACCTATAATATAATTCTTAAAAATAAATAAGGTAGTTATTTATTAACTCATTTATTTTACATACCTACTATTAATCCAAATAATAGTAAATCTTAAGGGGAATCCTCAAATCCGATTTCCATACAAAATGATTCGGACAAATACTCAAAAAGTACGCAGTATTATAGTAATTTCTTCACACTATTCGTTTCGTCCATATTTTTTAATTTCGTCAACAAAAAAAGTGAAAGGTTTCATACTTTAATTTAGATTTTATACGTGTTTTAAAATTAACCCTACTAAGTTAAAAACACGTATAAAATCTAAATTAAAGTAGGAAACCCTTCCTTTTTTTTGTTGACGAAATCGAAAAAAACATGGACGAAATGAATAGTGTGAAGAAATTATTTTAATACGGCGGCGCGGCGTACTTTTTGAGTATTTGTCCAAAACATTTTGTACGTTATTCGGATTTGAGGATTACCCTTAATAGCAATATATAAGGTGCGTCCCCAACTAGTCACAGTGTTACACAGTGGGAATATTGTTCCCAATGAGTTAGATACTGTGACTAATCATGCCTCAGTCAGTTAATGATGTGCATTTTTTTTTCAGGTCGGCGAAAACGGAGGATTTCAAGAAAAACATGCTGAGACTTAAGAGGTTGGTGCTCATAGGCGGTCCAGACGATAACGTGATAACGCCTTGGCAAAGCAGGTATGTTTATTTTTACCTTAGTTCAAAGTTTTTTGATTTTTATTGGAAACTCTGAAGAGTACGAAAAGGTATCTCGTTCTACGATGCATGAAAAGTTGTACTTTGCTGACAACAGATGCCAGCACATGACTTAAATTTAAGGTTCTAACTTTGGTTCTACTATTTTGTTCTTAGCATCTTAGAACTTCCGTCCAATGTTCAGAGATGGCGCCACTCGTAAAAAACTTGCCGATCCAACTTAAACAAATAGAGTATTTTATTTATTGATTGATGTCTATGTCTGTTTTCATCGCGAATTTCACAAAAACAGGAAGTTCACAATATTTGTGTTTTTGACGTGACTGAAAAAAACATTCATCTAAATAACCATCTTTTAATCCATCTATCTCTTCTGAAAATATTTTGCATTAATTTATTCAGATTACTGACTAACCATTACTTTTTTCAGTCAGTTCGGTTACTACGACGCGAACGAAACGGTGATAGAAATGAAAGAGCAAGACATATACACAGAGGACCGCATCGGTCTGCGGACGCTAGACGAGAGCGGGCGACTTCACGTGCTGACGGTACCCGGTGTGAGGCACTTCAGTTGGCACATGAATGTCAGCATCGTTGATGACTACATATTACCCTATTTAGATTAAGTTTTCACCTATATACGCATCTCTCATGAAAGTGTCGACAAGGCTTCGGTCACGTGCTGACGGTACCCGGCGTCTTCACGTGCTGACGGTGCCCGGCGTGAGGCACTTCAGTTGGCACATGAATGTCAGCATCGTTGACGACTACATACTACCCTATTTAGATTAGGTCTTTTTTTTTTTTTTTCTTTCGAAGAACCTAAGTCTTCGGTTTTGGCTTCACATCAAAGGTATATAGCCAGTGTCAAGTAATTGGAGAGATTATTTTGTCATAAGTCAGAGTCGATAAGTCAAGTCATGCCCCTGTAGAGTAGTGGTGGTTACGACGTTACTAGAGGCTTCTATGGAGTTTTGGAGGCAACACGAAAAGTCACGTTTTACAGCATTACACTATTCACCAACACTCATACACGTTCACGAGCACTTAATGGATAAAAAACCACCGTTTTTACACTTAAACACTCAAAGTTATACAAGTTTTGTCAATTAATTTAATGCCGCCAATGCGCCATTTTTCATGTTCCCGCCAAAACTCCAGATTAGGTCTTGATTGATATCACCGTCGGCGTTTGCAAGGCTTGTCAACGAGTTTTCACATTTGGCACATGAATGTCAGTTTCGTTGACGACTTCTACATACTAATTATTCCCATCTGTCACCCTGCTCTGTCCGCCTAGGGTGACAGATGGGACAAAAAAGTTCTATCTGTCCGACCATTGATAGGAGGACAGATGGAACTTTATTAATTTTAAAAGTTCTATCTGTCACTGGACCGTGGACATAGGGGGACAGATAGAACTATTTTATTCTCATCTGTCCTCCCTACATACTACCCTATTTAGATTAAGTTTTCACCTATACGCATTTCTATCATGAAAGTGTCGACAAGGCTTCGGTCACGTGCCCGGCGTGAATAATTTCAATTGGCATAATATGATATTTTGTTGGCATACTACCCTATTTTGATCAGGTCTTTTCTAATTTTTATCACCGTCGTCAAGGCTTATCTACAAGTTGTCTTATATGCTGACTGTTACCGCCATAATCATAAGCTATTTTATTATTCAAATAAACCGCGCTTCTATTGTCTGTGACGACTCTCAAATAATTAGATGTCTATCTGTGGCAGTAGAATTTAATTCATTTCCTTAACCCAAGCATATTTTTTCTCCTATCCTTTTCCTACCCGCAACGCGCCCTATAGAAGAAAAGGATGGAAGACCCGCAACTGAGAGATGGAACGAAATTCGCCATCTTTCTGAACCTCGAGAGTTCCGTTTGAGCCGCCTTCGCGAATACATGCAAATTTTGGATAATTATCAATTTCGGTCGATAATTCAAGACTTTGGCCAAATATTACGACGGGAGTGTTTTTCTGTGTTGTGGTGGAGTTTTTGTCAGTGTTATTTATTGATAAGCGCGCGCGCATGGACACTTTGAAGATCGGATCACAATCACTGCAAACCCTGGACATCGTGAGCCCAGCTCACGAATGGATGCCTTCACGAGAGCAGAGCCGATCTAAAGGTAACGCGTTGTTCCTTATTTCCTGCCGTTTCCTGTGCCTTGTCATAATAACCTACAACCGTATTTCTACTGCCACATCAGGGTCTTCTCGTCATTCCTTCAAAATACAGTCCAACCCGCGGATTTTTCATAGTATTTTTACTTTTAAAATCACCGCTCCAGCCTTCTAGAAGCCTGGACCAGTAGATTTGTCTGCTGTATACCTTACGTGGTCAAACCCGCCTATTTTCGCTTACCGCCCCCCAATGGAGATCAACCTCTGGTAAATCGAAGGTCATTGGCGTCTCCACTGACATTTATGCCAATGAAGTGCTTCAACTCAGTTGGTACATGAATGTCAGCATATTGACGGCTAAATACTGTTTTATTTTAGACTAGGTGTCTTATTTCGAACTCAGGATATTTTTTAAAGAAATCGCCAAATTGGAATCTCATGTGAATCAAAATTCTTTGATAGATATTTTTTTTATTGATATTTTTATAGTTCTTTCTATTCCTAGAACACATAATAATAATAAGCAAGATTAATTACTACCTTATACCTACTTTTACGTCGAAGAGTAGATAATAATTAGTAAAGTCGGCCCCGTAATGGTCTTTACACCCAGCTTACGCCGCGCCGCCGCCCGGTTAAGTAGCCAATTTTAAAATCAATCTATTTGTTTCAGTGATAGTAAATAATAATTTATTCTTGTTGTAACATAATATTCAGTGACGAAATAGTGATGATAAGTGATAATTTAATTACCATTAAATTATTTAAAAAAAATATTAATTAATCGCAGAAATGTTGTCTGTGTTGACTAGATTACTATAATTTTGTATATTTGTTATTAATATATGCATGGCAGTAGCTTTCTTACAAGCAGCCCGTTTTTGTAAATCTATACGTACCTACGTAAACTTTATAATCATGTCTTATTTTGACCTTTTAAGGTTAAATCAATTTTTTTCAATCATGGTTTTACAAAGCAGAGTTCTTATTAATATTTATACATACCGAAAACCTTTGGTTTTTCTGAGTACAGATTCGCCAGGCGCTACTATGGCGAATAACATTGGCTTAAGGTTAATAATGGCTTGTAATTACAAAACAAACGGACCTCCAGGATCTAGAAAATAACATAACTATCTATATCAATTCTTTATGAATTGGATTTTTTATCTAGAAAATAAAAATTTCCAATTCAATCAATCCAGTTTTCACGTGTAAAACCAAAGAAAAAAATCGTTGCGAACTAGCTAATCTGGGGATTTATGCGCCTAAGACAATGGCTAACTATTATTTACAGACCTACTTATCAGTACTTTTGATAACGTTATATTAAATAAATAAATAAATATTAATTCGAATTATTTTACTTGACTCATATAATTATAATAAATAATTATTAATATAATAGTAATATTTATAAGTAAATCAAGGCTATTATTGTGATGCGTAAGTTCAAATAATCTGCTATTATTGTGGTAGGTAATGTCGTTTATAGCTATTTGATAATTATACGTTTTATGAATTAAATTGTCTTATTTTTCAAAAACAAACTACCTAAAACATTCAGGTACATAAATCAGGTACTTAATGTAAAAAAATATCATTAATTTCACATTAGGTATTCTATATAGTGCCGGGTATGCCCAAGTAATGTTTATAAAAACTACTAGAAATTAGGCTTAGCGCCTAGGTAGTTGATATTTAGCGAAATTATTTACCTAATTGCGCCAGGGTTAATTAAATGTTCTTATAAACTAAATTAAATTAAATATAAAAAAATATATAAAAATAAATTAAATGTGAGCAAAACACATTTTTAAATTTTTACTGGATAAGTACAAATTTTCATTTTCTGATCAGTCCTGAAGTCCCCCACCCGCAGCTGAAGGATTATCCACTCATTACGACACACCCTGTATAAGCAGAGACTAGTAAAAAGGATTTTCGTTCAACATTTTTGTTCATTTAGTTCATCTATGGTTTTATGCAAGATTTAAGTTTTTACAGACAAAATATTATGCACACAATCTGAGTATGAATCACAGTTTCTAGTTATAGTCTTATCGTTATCTTTTCTTATCTAGTTCCGTTATGTAGGTACTATTGAAATGGCACCAACAAAATAATGTGATATGTCCAAAACCCTTACGGCTCATCACTTCCTTAGCAACAGAGGACAACTGTGTACAACTGGAATATAATGCCAGAAGATGTTGTTCCTGAATTTCAGGCTAACTACATTGTCTATGCCATTTTCACCCTATTAGTCAATTCATGCAGTGGTTTTGGTTTGATCAAGTAACAAATTAACATCATTAGGTACCTACACAATCTTTGATTTTTCTGCCTGTGATTTTTTTTATCAAAACCCGATTTTATCGGTTCAAAATGATCCAAATAAGTTAATAACATAGATGAATAACGGTGTTCTTAAAGAACACCAATATAGACAGATAGACAGTAGGTACCAAACCAAAATGTAGTCATAAGACAGGACCAAAAAAATTCAGACCTTGTCAATAAAAATGAAATAGGTACCTATCTCTTTTTTACGTTGTACTTTTATCAACGATGAAAAAGCCTAGTAGTTTTAACATATTATATTTATCTAGCCCTGTAACTTCCCTTTTTTGAAATTTTACTTCGGACCAAAATGTACTTACTAGAAGTTAGCCAATGTGGCTTCTTTTTTTTGTCGCATTTTCAATGTACTACATTGTGATTCTATAGGTACTTTAATACTTCTGTGGTTTATAATAATTTACCGGCAGACTTGTAGTTTGTAGTCACTGACTCATGTTTGACCGGTTATCGAACCCACCATAGATTGAGACGAAGTATCAAGCTATAGACAAGTTTTTTTTTTAAATTCCATTGTTGGCAAGGAATGCTAAGACTTCGGCGGGATTGAATGGGAGCAAAAAGTCTTTGGTATGAGTCATTGGGTTTGTGTAATTTTTTTTTATTTTGTTCTTTAAAAACTGTTGGTAAGTGTACCTAGTTTTTATAAGTACCTACCTAGTGAGGTACTTATAAATTTTGTCAAATTTTTTGAGGTTTTGTGAGCGAGACGTATCTATGTATGAATCTTGATTATTTATTTATTCTTCTTCTATTTTTTATAAATGCTTGTTATTATTTTATTTTATTTTACATTACAGAATTTTTTTAAATTAAACCACCTCTTTAATATAATGTAATTGGCTGCTGCCGTCTTAATTATAGTAAATAAATAAATACAATAAATAAAATATGTTTATAGGTAGATTACCTACAAGCAAAGTAAAATGTACTTTGTATCCAATTTGCAAAGCACCAAATTACCTAAAATCTACAACTAAATACCTTTATAGACGTTTCAACCAATGGAACTACTGGGACTAATCTATTCCCACCAGTTCCATGAAATAATTTTAGTGGAACTGGTGGGAACTATCCAAAAAGGTTACTGTGGTAAGCGTAACTTTTTAATATTTTATCAATATAGGCTCTGTGATATAGGTAAACAAGTGCTGATAAGTTCAATAAATTTTCCTAGAGATTGCTGAAAATCCCCTATTACCACGGAATATTTTTCAAAACGATTGGACTATTGTACTACTAATGCTACTTACTTATATAATTTTATCGTAAGTAGATAATAAAGTAACCTATCCGATAATAAAGTATCAAAAAAAACCCAACAAAACCTACTTTGCCATTATGAATGATGAATGTATGAAGTACCTACCTACCTACTTAGTTAGTTTCGATCCACATTTCCTAATGTTTGGAATTCAGGGCACAATTGCACCCTCGGAATTAGGAACCAAGACTGCGGGAGACTGCGGGACCCAGTTACACTATCTAACCCTAAGTTACCTACTTACCTTTATAATCTTGATAATGATTGATTTTATAAATAAACGAACGTACCTACCTAATAATTATCTAGTACCTACATAAGATGGTCTGGTAGAAAGTAACATCACACCAATTAAAAGGCAAATATTGTGAGGATGGGTGGGCGTTTGATGCATAATCACGCCAAAACTACTGAACGTGGCTGAAATTGCTTATTTTTTATGCCGATAATACACGCGGGCAAAGCCGCTAGGTAGTTTTTAAAAATTAGGTCGTCGTCGCCACTTCATAATATTATTATCCATTCAATTTGTAATAGCCAGAATTTTTATTATACCAATTTCAACTGAAACGACAATTTGAATCTCTACCAGAAAGACTTCTACAAACTGAAAAGTAGATTATTAGATTTTCCATTAAATGACTTTCAGATTTTCAAGGAAATTAGAGTATTTTTTAATTCGGTACAAAAATAACATTACTCTGAAAACTGAATAGTAGATTATTCCACTTAAAACTTAGATTTCCAAGCGTGAATGAGAAATAACATCCATCTATAGGTATTACGGTCACCGCAAACGAGTCACCAACCACAGCGACCGGTAGTCGGGAACATTCAGTTTCATACATTTTGTTATGTTATATCACCTGGGCGCTACAAGTGTCGCCGGGTGTCGGCCACGCGCTTCAGTAAGAAAATGTAGTAAGTATGTAAACTGATGGTCGCTGTGGTCGGTGGCTCGTTTGCGACTGGTCTTCTTACCTATCAATGAGAAAGTTTGTGAGGTATATATTAGGCGTAGTGACAGAACGTTGCCTGAAATTCGGCTTGGGTATGGGTATAGTAGGTACTAAGTATACTTATGAGTTTAAATCACAGGGTCCTTTTTATCCTGAAACCATGATTCATTCTAGTATTTTATCTTTGATTTCAAATAAAATATGTATAGTACCTACATTTAAATAAAATCAAAGTACCTATGTATTAAGAAAAGGTAACGGGTGCTGCCGTGACTCCAGATAAATGCGAAATTCCGTGAGAATTTATTCAAATACCTATTGATTTACATTCTTTACCTATGTAGCGTCAATTTCCCGTTATTCAAATCATGTAAGAAAATGTAGTCATTGGTTTCAAGAAAACCATTGGCTCGGCTGGCGACACGATTATCGCGCATCTTTATTTTAGGGCGCGTGCTGACTGCGTTCACTGAGTCATTTAGGTAAAGAAGGTAAAAGTAACTCATTTACTACGCAACGATGATGCGATGAAAAATATTATCTATTATTATTAATTTACCTACCTGACACAACATTATCTAACCGAGTTATCTACATATTTAAATAATGTCAGTAATTTCATCATAATTGAACAATAGTACTAAATAATCATACCAACTATACATACAAAATATTGAATATTTAGATATTGAAAAGATTAAGAAAATATATTAAGGTAGGTAGGTACAACTGAAGCTAATCTGAGAAGAAAAGGGGTAAAACGGGGTTAGATGCCTCAGAAAGATACATACGAGTAGGTGTCCCTTTTCCTAAAACACCTTAATTTCGAAAATCAAATGGGAGTACACTAAGTAGGTATAGCTTTTAGCATAATTTTTATGCTCCATACCTTATTTGACTATAGAAAGTAAGGTTTTTAGGATAAGGGGCACCTATTCTTTGGGGGTTTCTAACTGTTTTACCCTATAGCCTTTACACCTACTATCTGAACCCAATTAGGTGCTAGACTGCTAGCTACATCAAGAAGCATTATTTAGCCGTATGTAACCATGACTAAGTGTGACGATCGGCGCCTGTGAGCTCGATCCGGGAGACAGGTGACGCAATAGGATAAAACCAGTGGACCAGGATGTTTCATCTCATCTCGGGTAGAGCAACTTTTTATGGGATTAGATGAGCAATCGTCTAAACAGATTTATAAAGGGCTGGCGCTTACCTCGGTTAAAGTATTAGCATCGCTATTCAACGAGGTAACGTCGCCAGCCTTTTGGGTACTTTGCCCGTGGACAGTGTCCTAAATTCTGTGTTTTATTTATAAGAAGCTGGTGCCCGCGACTTCGTCTGCGCAGGTTTCTTTATAAATTGTAGCCTATGTGTTATTCTGATGTATAAGCTATATTATTGTAAAGTTTCAATAAAATCCATTCAGTAGTTTTTACGTGAAAGAGTAACAAACATCCATCCATCCATCCTTTCAAACTTTCGCGTTTATAATATTAATGGGAAGTAGGATTTTAGATAGGCTAATTCTTTTTTTTTATACCTAGTTAACTAATTTTAGTTTTAATATGTTTTAGCATTAAGTTATTAATTTGTTGTAAATAAACAAAATGTATTTAACTGAATAATATTAGAATTGACTGTCTAAACTAAAGTAACATGAAACGGTCATTTGGGAATGATTCTTCTTTAAACTCGCATGAGGTAGTTTATGTTGAAGTTTTGAATAAGTGGGTAGGTATACCTACTTATCTTCTTTCTACCATTTTTTTTAAAGATATTTAAGAGGCTAGTCCTAACTGACTGACTGACAGTGCACAGGCCAAACCACTGAGAGCAGAGACGTGAAATTTCAAGGATACATGTATCCTTATTCTATATTAATTTACAAATATAGGTACCTTAGTATATAAGATAATCGTCTAAACAGAAATCTAGACTCTAACCTTTAGTTGACTTGGTCACAATACCAATGTTAGCTTTAAAATCAAATGTAATACCTACTTTACCAATTAAAATTTAAATGGCGATATGCAAATAATATCTCAATCAAGTCAATTAGGTAATCGAAAAATAATGCTAAGAATGCAGTGACGCTCTTCACTTGATTTGGTCTAAAATTTATATGGAAATGACGAATAAAACAAAAAAGAATCTAGGTAAGTACATACCTACAAAATACCGCTATACCCAAATAATCAAAAAATACCAGCATAGATATTAATTCAAATTGAAATAACAAAAAGCAAAGAATAATAATTAGTTAAGTTGTTACCTAGTACCTGCCTGCTACTAATGTCTCCAAATAGTCTAAAAATAATCCAAAACAGGCAGTGACGTACGTACGATTACGAATATTCAAAACACTCAATGAGTAATCCCAAAACAAAATGTTTGTTTTATGATAAAAATGAGCGATTAAACGCCATAATGATAATATATATAATATAAGGAATAATTTGGCTTCTTTAGAATTGTTATCTAGTGTCGGGCCGGCTATAGTGTTGTCGTTATGATTCAGTTTAGTCACAGACACAGACAAACTGGGTTAAAAGCAAAGAACTTGTATACTATGTATCTAGAATGCCGACTCACACGAAAACCGCGAGCCGAAAGAGCTAGAACTAGTAAGGAGTGTGTCTCGTTCTGTAGGGCGACCATAATTTTTGAACTTTGAATATTTTATTGAGACAAACAAGCAACCAAGGGAAAATTCAATCTGCTCAATAAGATAGCAATGTTATATACATACGTTACTTAGCATTATTGTTTTAAAATTATATTATACATAGGTACATTAAAATATCAATAAAAAAAGAGGGCGGTGCGCCACATTCTAGTGAGGTATAGGTATCTGATTCAATGGTTTAATACTGTTACTTTCGAACAGTAATTATTTTTCTCGGCAGTTAGGTACCTAACCTACATGACAGCGACTGTACTAAACCTTTCAAATTAATCTGAATAATATTTAGAGCAAATCATCTAATTTTGAAAATTGTCCCACTTATTTCAAAAATTATGCCCATGTTACTTTTAATTGTATGCTGGCAACTGTGTGAACGAGACACACTCCTTAACGAGTGGGTCTCTATCAAGGATTAGAATCCTTATATTTAGATTTAATTAAAAAAGAACTTTATTTCCAAGTAATAAGGTTCAGAATTCTTAATCCGTAAATAAAACAAAATGGCGATTTAGCTCTCTAGATACATAGTATAGAAGCACTTTGGTTAAAAGTGTCAAGAACAATCCATAATTTATGGATTTTGGTAAATGAGGCTTATGAAAACCATTATTAAAGTAGAGCACTAGGTAGAGCACTGACAAGTTAGGCCTCAATGTACCCCGACACAATTTGTAATATTCTTAGGTATATTCGTCTCTATCAGCCGTCAACTTTATACTTACGAATTCACCTATTTTATTCTTAGTATATTTTGCAAGTTCATCTATTTTCTTTACTTTTACTACTCGGGCGAATGAACGTAAGAACTGTAACGAAAGTACAGCGTGTAATTGGATAATCTTGATAGATAGGTCCTGTAATACTTGGTAATGATAAGTAATGAAAAGGCTTCGCAATTAGAGGAAGAAGAAACACGGAGAGCGCCGCGCGGAGTAGCGGGGAAGGCATCAAGTTCCGAGCCACGTGTCAGCCAGGTGTCATGTTCATTCGCCCGAGTAGTAGGTACATGCATCCACTTCCATTGCATTATCGTGAAAAGGGTGGAATTTATGTATGAGAAAAAAGCTGTAAATTTGGTTAATAATTGTGGTATGACGTTCCGAAGACAGGTCTGTTCCCACGGCGTCTGGCCTGTACCCTGCATACCTACCTCACCTGTCTGCAGGGCACGTGAGTCACTGTCACAGCTTAGTGAAAGCACACTGGCTCAATAAGATTCTAACATTTTCTTCGATCCAACCTAAAGAAAGCTGTCTGACACTGCTAAGCTGTTTGATGATATGAATTTTTAAGAATTTCGTGTGGTGACGACAATAAACGAATTTGTCAAGATCTAGGCTAGGCTGTTGTGAAGGAACCAAAATACTATACATATTAATCTGTTTAATTGTTATCATCATATTCATCAACATAAAGCAGTCTACTGCTTGGCGTAAGTCTCCGAGCCTGATCTTTAGATCTCTTTATCGTTCTACCAGCTGCAGTTCTGCAGTGCGGAAATCTTCATTCCACTTTGATGATCAGTCTCAAATGCCCAATAATTTCCAATAATTCACAAGCCTTGCAGTGCCTTCCAGTCCGAAGAAATTAATGCTTACATATTACTGCTGGATGGGCTCTGTGTTGTCTCCCAAAGGTGAAGTTCCTCTAGCTTATACGGTCAGACGATACTTTGAACATATTCAGCCTATATTGTTCCGACGGCTGCGACTCAGGACGATTCTCTGCCAGGAGTCAAGGGTTGGTATTCAATCCACCACGCAGACCCAGGGTGGATTAGTGGATGTCACATGCCACAGAACATTTCATTCTGTTCTTTAACATGCCGGTTTTCGCGCGATGTTTTCTTTCACCGTTGTAAGAATTATACTTTGAACGATAGTACAAAACTCTACCTGAGTCAGCTGTTACTACATTGCGTTTGTCGTTTGCTCAGATTACATACTTTGGGTGCAGTGACTCATACTCATGCGGTTGCTACAATGTTTATGATTCAATTACTAGCAAATACGATGTTGCATCGATGTTTTGAAAGATAAGCTGCTTTCACAGAAATTAGAAGGAAATCGGAAAAACGGAAGGAAGAAGGAAAATGTATTATTTAATGCGAATAAACCTTCGATTGACCACAATCTCAACTTGTATTATAAGATACTTACCTAAACATATTATGTCGCTAACGATCACGATTTTTACTTAATGGTTCTTTGACCCAATGTAAAAATGTTAACATGTAATATAATAATGAAAACTCTTAAACTAAGACTAAGTAGTATATGGTAAAATGGAATCCCGTTTTTCTCACGTGAAATCCATATCTTACCTGGTTTTTACCCGACTGCCAAGGAAGGGAATTTGGAATAATGAATTGGCAATCAATGAATTATATTTTTTTGCAGTCGGGTTTTCAGTTTTTATAAACTTTAATCTTGTTTATGTCTTGTTTTCGGGTTTTATTCTTCACTTTTTTGGTTTATTTTGATTTATTATAGATATATTTTCGTTTTATTTTTTAAATGTTTTATTTTGCCAGAGTTTTAAGAAGTTGCTCTAAACACATACCAAAATGGTTTACTTTGACAATGTTTTTAAATAAATTTACTTTTCAAAGCATCGGCATCGAATATCTGTTCTGTAATAAAATCACATTCTATGGTTCTACCCAGAAACCCGAATGATTGTTTTTTTTTGGTAGAGAGGCTATTGAAATTTCCTGTAACTATTATCTATGCATAAATAAATGAACTACCTATTGTTTTGGTAGAAACAAAGTCTTCGCTTATACGACGACACGGATGGCCTAGTGGCAAGTGTGTGGGACTGCCACACTGGTGTCGCGGGTTCGATTCCCGCTTCAGGACAAACGTTTGTGTGATGAACATCGGTGTTTGTCCTGAGTCTGGGTGTTTATATGGTGTATTTACAAAAAAAAGTATTTAAGTACCTATTGTATCAGCCAACCGGTTCCCATAGTGCAAGCTCTGTTTAGTTTGGGGCTAGATGGCGTTGTGTGAAATGTTCAAAATATTGATTTATTTATTATTTATAGCAAGATGTAATCAACATACTTTTAGGGCACTTCTAAAGGTTACCTCCAAAATAAATTGACCTTCAACTTCAACAACCGGTTTATTTGGGAATCACCTATAGCAGTTGAGGTACCTAATTTACTGTGTCACAACTCACATTATCCAAATATCAAGAAATATTATTTGACAACACTTCTGGTTGAGTGGCACGTTGGACTGCTACGCCAGTGTCGCGGGTTCAAGTCCTGCATCAGGACAGACATTTCTGTCATCAACATCGGTGTTGTCCTCATCGTTTTTTAAGTAACTATTCTATGAATATATTTACGAAAATAATTCTTATACTTACTCATACCCAGCTCATACCATTTAGTTATCTAGGTACCAATTGTCCATGCTCTATGGAAGTAAATTGCCTTGTGTGAAATATGCAAAACATTATTATTATTAATTATTTATGAACTACCACAGTGTTTAAAAATAAATGTGTCTATAGATATCTATGTATTTTATCTTCACTAACTAATTCTGGTGATGGGCTGGCGTGATCTCTTACCAAAAGAAGAGCGCCAAACTCGTCAACTTTCATATCTAACACACTTCTAGTGACATGGTATTCATCCCTCCGCATCAGATGCCCATACCACGATTCCTCAACTTATCTGTCACTGGCGCTACTTTTTTACTTTGACATAAAAAAATACATATAAACATAAATAGTGTATGAATGTATTTTTTACTTTATACATACATAAGTACATATACCTATTTAGCAATCAGTCGGCAGCGAGTCGTGGTCAGCGCAGCGGCCTTCCGGTAAACTTCCGTCCTTTGCACATCCTGTCCCTTGTGGTATTAATTTTATAAGGCACACTAATAGTGAATATTTTTGGCAATGGATTAATGAATAAAAAATGAGAACTTTATAGTGTACCTACTAAATAAATTACAGATAAAAGTTCTGAAGCAAATCTTGGCACTATGCTACATGAGCAAAATTTTTTGTATACGATTTATTTTATTTTAGGAGTTTAAATCTGAGTAGGTTAGCTTTTAAAAAATATTTAAAATATAAAATGTAGCAGGTAGTTTAAGCTGTGAGAAATAGATTATATGTATTAAAAAAAAATAAAGTCGGTATTGTATTGTATTTAATGTCTTCATGTACTCGTACATACTATACATAAGGTATTTCTAGAAATTCTATTTTTAAATATATTAACAAAAAAAAAACCTACTTAAATAAAACAATCCTTATTTAATATACACCTAAATAAAAATATATAAAGAAATCAAGATACGGTTTTTATAATTTTGAAAAGTTTGGAGCTGAAAAGTAGAGTTTAGGAGGCATAAGTATAATAGGGTCTGTGACGTGTTGTGGTTTAATGGTTTAGTTAGACCACAGTGGTCTGAGAAAGCCACAGACATTGAGAATGAGGAGAGACTTAAAAAAAATATGATTATGAGGTAGATAGAAGCAGTGAAAAAACTATGAAGGTAGAGTCATATAAAATGAACATAACATTTTGAGGTAGGCAAAGAAAAATTTAAGGTAAAGTCAAAATTGTACCTACTCGTGTGTTTCTATAATATATATATTTATTATATATTTATTTATTATACAATATATATTTGTATATATATTGCTATGCACCTTTGCATAATAATATGATTAATATCTCAGAAGTATAAATTCACAAATTCTATTTCCTATTCTACCTACTGTTCAGTGTTCTAAAGTACCTGAATATGTTTGGTTAAGAATTAATTAGGTAAAATAGGAAACTATCACACAAGCAAAACCGCGCGCCATTACTAGTAATAGTGATCCGTGGTATAAACTCGTTTTTAACTCTGACCTGTCTCTGTTACAGTGACATATCATGACACTTCTTTGTTTACAAAAAAAATCTTGAATTATAAATCGGGGTATAGTTATTTATATTATTCTTATTTATCAATAACCTTTTTATGAACGTTGGGTTGAAATGATGCATGTTTTGATAGCAAGTAGAGTATATATCATTATAAATCATTGTTGTAAAATAATAAGTATGCGAACACATGATGTTGGTTAATATTAAGGTATACCTTCTGTAGATGACCCTTGTATTTTTCTAAGTGATAAAGAATATTCTATCTATCCTTTACATAAAGTATTAACTTTTATATTTATAAAATACTAGTGTGGTTGCGGTTCGCACCTAATACCTGTTAGGTATTATAAAACATTACATTGGGCGGTTAAAACTGGATACTGAGTGAGGTATTTCATCCGTTATGAATCTCCGCTTGGTCAGGGGAAAAACTAAGCTCCAAAATTGATCAATTACTAAATGCTACAGAATCATAAACAGTTACTACGCAGAATCACACAGAATAAGCAATACTTAGAAGCTGAAGGTAAATTCAATATCAAACTCACGCTTCACGTTGTTTCAATGAAGTGACGCATGAGTACAGATTAGTATGGAGTTAGTACGAGGGAACTCCCTATAGTGGGTGTAGAGCCATATAAACTATCAGTATTCTGTGGCTCAGAGGCGCGTGCGCTGACGCGTATAAAGACGAGCGCTCAGCGTATGAATTTCATTCGTATTCAGTACGCTGAGCTGAATAGAACTGTAAAACTGAAACTAAATAACAAAAATTAAAAAATCAAAAATGAAGATGTACTCAGTGGTTGGAAATAAGAAGAAAGTGACGATGGAGTCCAACCCTACAAAGCTGAAGGTTGTTGGGAACAACTGCATCATCAGAGTAACCCACAATCAAGGCGAGATCGAAGTCGTCGGGAACGACTGCCGCGTTGAAGTGATAGATAACTACGGAACTGTAAACCTCGTCGGAGGCAACGGATTTGTCAACATCGAGAAGAGGTGGAAAGGAGATAAAGTCCACATGATGGGCCCTTGCTGCTTCCTCACTGTAGCCGGGAAGAAGACTTCTCAATCCTTCGAAGGGCATGCACAGCTGTCGCCTTTCAGCAAAGACTTGGATGATGTCATTGAATCTATCTTCACTTTCGTGATGCGGTGACCAGTGGATCAAAAAACGGACTTTTGATTTGTGATGTTATTGATGTGAAGTGTTTTCCATCGATGAAAACGATTTCAAGAAGTTGTTAAGTGCAGACCCTGTCCAACTTTTCCAGAATTGTGTTTTTTTCTGATTGTTGGACAGCTGAAATTTTCTGTACTATGTAGCTCAATTTGTACAGTTTTTTTGGCAAAATAAAATGCTTGGTGTTTTGAACTCAGTGTATTTATTTGTTATCAATATAATCTTAATCGATAGAGAACGAATGTAAGTAAGTATTTATTTAATAATAGTACTTATTAATCATTTGCTTAATACTATGCAACAGTTTAAGTCAAACAGGCCGACAAAATTAATAAAACAGGTAGATAAAAAATGCTTATCATAAATTCTAGTGGCTAGACAAAAAATTGTAGCGAAGCAAGCCAAGTCACGTATTCAATTCACATCTGACCATATGGTCAGTTTTATTAAGAAACTCGTTTCGTATAAGCTAGTGAGTATTTCTTGTGGTGTCTGATTTATCTAACTGCCTTTGTAAGTCAAAGGCCTTCCTTTGATTTACAAAGGTCAAATAATACAATAAACTAGGATTTGATCAGAGGGCTGGCAGCTATCTGGGCCAAAGAATAAGACTTGCTATACAAAGAGGCAATGCAGCCAGTATCCTCGGCACGCTGCCATCGAGTATCGAGTTGGAGCAGTTGAGCTACCTATAGATCGTTTGCAACGGTCTATGGGTGGCCCAATTGTTTCCTTTTGTAAATTTTATAATATACCTATATATAGATTGTAGTAGTTAGCTTATGCTGTAATAAATAAACTAGGAACTATGATTTGAAAACAATAATATTATTGTTATTAATAATCAAAGTTTTACAAACACATACCTACAACAAACGACTTCAATCGGACTGTTCCAGTGACCGTAAACACTACTAAAAAGTCATAGGAAAGCTTAAGACCTACGCACTTTACTTCTATGACATATTTTTTTTTACTATTGAACTGATTTTGATGAAATTTCTATGGGACCAATCTGAAAGTAGTTATATCCTATAAACCAAAAAAATATTTTTTCAAATTGGTTATAAATTACAAAATTATGAGGCAACAGACATTAAAAAAACAACAGAATTGAGAACTTTCTCCTAATATGAAGTCGGTTGAAAAACACAGAAAATGGTGATCAGTCGACGTTCTATAATTTCCTTTGTCTATGACTAGATTAAAACGAACCAAGTCCGGTATGTTATTCCCCTGGCTAGGCAAGTTGGAATGATTGATGGATAAATAATGTGCTTTGTTATGTTAAAACAAGTTAATTAGTTATAACCTATAACATAACAGGCGTAGCATAACAGGACAGGTACAAATAATAAGGTATAACCTTGTAAAAATGTAGAGAAATAAGTTTGTGACACAAACTGAAGTGGCACTGGGCCGGCCATATCTGCCTAAGAACCGACAACCGTTAGAGTAAACGTGTTCTTGAGTGGAAACCATCTAGGCAATCGCAGTGTATGTACCTTTGACCAGATGGAGCGATGATCTGCGCGCTATAGCTGGCAGAAGGTGGATGCGAAGAGCCGAAGATCGGGCTCAGTGGCGCGTCTTGGGAGAGACCTACATCCAGCAGTGGACTGCTATAGGTTAATAATGATGATTGTGAAAGAATTATGAAGTCTTTCTTTTTGTAGGAGACTTAAACATCCTGCATTACAGCAGTACTGCAGTCTGACTTTTGACCATATCGGAGACCTTAGGACAACCTGAACTATCTAATACCAAAACCCAGACACTGGCTGAACAAGTAAAGAAAACAGGAATGTTAGATACAGTTTGATTTTGGACAGACTCTACAAAGCTGGAGCTTGCTTGTCTGACAGATCTACTACTCGGGCTAATGAACATGATACCTGGCTGACACTCTCGCTCGGGACTTAATACTTCCCCCGCGCGGAGCTCTCCGTGTTTCTTCTTCCTCTAATTGTGAAGCCTTATCATTACTTATCAATACCAAGTATTACACAACCTCTTGTCTATCAAGATTATCCAATTCCACGCTGTACTTTGCACAAACTTCATTCGAGCCAGGTGTCATGATCGTTCATTCACCCGAGTAGTACTAGCTGACACCTGCAACTTTGTTTACAAATCTCCTTTCTTAGTACGAGCCGGCACTTTTTTTAAAATATACTTTCGAAATTTGAAGTCTCTACGTCCATTGGTTTGTCCTGTGCGTTATCTCTCAGTCAGTCAGTCAATAATAAGTCATTCTTTTATATAGTGATGATCACGGTCAAACATTTATCAGTGAGCTCCAATATTTTATCATAATTTCATCACTGACAGGCAAATTCAGTATCATCATGATAACCCATTGACACTGTTAATAATATCCTTGCATCTTGCTTTAGTTTTCTATTTGCTTAACTAAAATCTATCGTGTTTCCTTCTTCTTCTTATCGTGTCACTAGTTTCTTCGAACCAGTGTGGTGAAAGGATTTCAAGTGCGCCTCGAAGAGGCTCCTTTCGTGCACTTCCTAAAATCGTGTTTCCTAAAACTACTGTAAAAACATCTCGTGACAAACAGCAATTTAGTTTCAAGTTAACACATTTACAGTAATTACTGTGAACATACGAGTAGGAAAACTCAACGACAACGCTTTCATTGTTTTTAGGGACTTTTTTCAACAAATCGATATATTTTTTGTAGATAAGCTGTGAATAAAAACCCTGTTTATAGAAATAAAAATAGAAGTGACTAGCGTGATAAATTCAGAGATTACTTTAGTGTTTATCTAGCTTTATAAAAAGTGTAAAGCTATTGATGAAATTATTAAATTGATTATAGCTTATTCGTCCAATTTGGTTGGGATTCCATTAAGTTCGACTGTAAAAAAAGTGCCATGTCTAAAGGGAAAGGTGACGTGTCCAGATTAGGTTTCGTTTGCCTCCACTATTTTTCAACCAATTTAATTGAATCTAAGCTTATTTGTAGTATGTCTACGTGTTTCAGAGTAGATATGAGAGCGGTGTCATATCTGATAGTGCCCACAAGAATATTGTTATTTGGGAGGTCGAAAGATGTGTACATATGGTACAAGACTGGGCTCATAAACTGCCCTGAGGAACATCGGTGTTATCGCGTTTAGTCCAATTCTGTTTTAATTCTGTTTCTGTTTAGTTAAATTCAATTGGACGACCAGACGCTCGGGATTGCGCCATCCCTACATAGTGGACATACCATGTATTCGCACAAAGCGCTTTGCTTCCACTTTCATTATGCGAACCGCCAAGGAATGGAATGCTCTGCCGGCGTCAGTGTTTGTTTTGATCACTATAATTTGGGTGTCTTCAAGGCAAGAGTGAATAGGATTATTCTAGGCAAGCGTGCTACATCGTCGACCACATCGTCACTTACCATCAGGTGAGATGGTGGTCAAACGCAAGCCTATAAATAGTAAAAAAAACGTCGTGCTTCAAATAAAATATCAATTACGTCATTTAAGGTAAATAACATTATAAGATATAACAAGAAGTTATTAATACTTACCACTTTCTGAGTTCTTTATCATGAACGCTTCATTCATTCTCAGTTATCTAATCGTTTGGCCATTCACGTCACTAGGCGTGATGTAGATTCGTAAGAATTCTTTAAAATTTAACGTCTGTTTGTGATTAAGTTGGCATTAAATGACCAATTTTATGCTACGTCACAGCTTTGTTTCCATCCAGCTGTGTAACTATAGATGTTTTGAAAACAAGACATTTTTAACCAAAAAATAATAAACCAACTACTAACTTTAAAAAGTCACAAGAAGGTAAAATATGCATTTTCGTTTTCTCAAGTCCCAGGATCCCATGATATGTAGAGATAGAACAAAATTGAAATGTAAAAAATCCAATACATATTTTAGCAGCCGGATTTTCATCAATATAAATAAAAGGCTTGGACCTGACTGACTGACTGACAGACAACGTAAAAGCCAAACCGCTGAACATAGAGACTTGAAACTTGGAGGGTGTGTCGTCAATAAGTTCGTTTATTCATTCACACTGGAAACGAAGTTGCGGGCATCAGCTAGTTTCTTATCCCGTAGCAGAGCTATGAATCATATTTTTCAAAATGGTGTCGGAGAATTCCCATCAGACAATTGATAATGTCCATGGCCCGCTCTCCCAGCCGGCCTCTTGCTAAATTCTGGTTTGGCCAATTTTATCATTCGTCAGTGAATAACTTGACCTTAGATAAAAAACAGTTAGTTTACTTATTTTTTCCTTCCTTTCTCATCAATTTTGAAAAGGAAAAGATTTTATTACTATAAGGTACGTATTAACTTTAACGCTTAACGTTGTATTACCTTAACCGTTTTATTAGCTATAGCAGTTAACAAATAACCGAAACAGTAACTATCTTGAAATAATAACTTAAAAAAACTAATTTATTTTTAAAAATTATATTATTATTATTATTATACTTATTTGCCCTCAAATCGATCCAGCAAAATGCCAGCTGCCCCTAATATTTTTTTTTATATGATTACAACACAATCGATTTATCAGATAGTAGTTAGGCGTTTGGTGCAACACTGCTATAGCCCCAGAAGACATTTTGATGATCACTCTCGAAAGCCTAGTAATTACACTAGCTACAGTACGCTTCGATCTGGAACACAGTGATGCTTACACATTACTGCTTTGCGGCTGAATATCTGGCACATATCTACCAACCATGAAGCACAATCACTTTAGTAGATTCGACCTGATTGAGTAACAAGCGTTTATCCATCTTTAGAAACTTTCGCCAATAAAATATTATGGGTGTGATCGGTCTCAGTTTCATAATGTTTAGACAAAAAAACGTTATCCAATTTCATTTCATTTCATTTTTATGATTTCGCCTTCCTTTCACCTTTTCGTCGGTTCTTTCTATTTTGCTCTCACTCGTTTTTCTCTTTCACTACTCCAGTAAATCCCCGTTTTTGTGCTACTTTTGATGTAATCACGTGTTACCCTATGTTGGCGACCGTGTTTATGTAATATGGGAATTTTATAAAAAAATATTAATTAAGACGAGATATATAAATAAATAAATAAATATTTTGGACATCCATCCAGCCCCAAACTAAGCAGAGCTTATACTATGTGAACCAGATAACAGCTGATAGAATACTTAAGAAAATTAAGAAGAATAGAAAACACCCGAAAGGTTTTGATTTTAAACAGTCATACCTACTATAAGTTTTATGTCTATTTTCCATAATCAATGTTTTTCGGACTGTAGATTAGGCAAAGTAGAAATAAGCATATCTTGTTTTTTCGAGCAGACTGACTTGGTAGGGTCAATGTACTTATGTACTTAAAAAAATATTTTATGGACTCCCTATTGTACTTGTTTTACTTGTTATTACGTGATTAGGTAAATGGTTGTCCACTCAAACATTCAGCCATATTTTGACCCATATCAAATTGATCTCGAAGCAATTTTGATATTTGTTATATGATATGGTATAGACAAGTACAGAAGTGCAAAAGTGAAATACAAAAGTTTTATTTATAATAATTTAAATAAACTATGAGAGTATAATTTAATTAAGATTAAGACACAATCAGCTACCAGTATGAAAAAAAATTGTGTTTTGGCCAATTTGTCCAATTCTGATAATGCGAGTAAATGAAACCGTCAATAGCAGCGTCGCGTCGTCACTACATATACTCTGTTCAAGATGGGTGCGACGGACAGCGTGATCTGCCGCGGTTGCTTCGCAGAGGAGTAAACCGTAGAACACGTGGTTGTGCACTGCACAGCTACAGAAGAGGCCAGAAAGAAGACTGGGCTGAGGAAAATCCTGGATACGGGTCCGGATGACCCTACCGGGAAACTGGAACACACCATCCATCAACCCAGGGTCCTGCTCCGCTATTTTGGGGAGCTGGGCTGGCTGGGGTAAAGTTAGTAAAAAAAGGGGTCAATGCACAATACACCCCACAGCGGGACGTCAGTGCAGACCACTTGTAACCCCTTACCCAAATTAGAATTAGAATTAGATACTCTTCTAATAGTAATTTTAAAACCTATCGTTGAAAGTAAAATATGTATATTATTTTTTATGAAAATTTGTAGGTATTATTATTTAATGTTAACCTTACTACAAACTCATTCAGAAATATGAGATAATTCCTCATTTTCAGTAAGATATCATAATACTGAGTGTGACGCTGAAGCTATACAGCTTTGACAAAAATAAAACAGTTTTGTGGCCGGCTGTTCAATTTGGAATTTTATTAACCTGTTATTTTGTCCATTCGTAAATTGGGTTTATTGGTTTAGTAGCTGGTTCAATAAACACATTGGTATTTTTTAAGGACTCGGTATATTAAAATATCTGGTCAGATTTTAAAAAATTCATTCGATTGTGTCGTTATAGAAAATCTATGTGTGCATTAAAACATGTGCTTAGCGGTGAAGGAAAACATTGTAAGGAAACCGGCATGTCATAAAACCTAAAAAGTTCGAAAATATGTGTCAAGTGCACGAAAGGAGCCTCTTTGAGGTGCACTTGAAATCCTTTCACCACACTGGTTCGAAGAACTAGTGACACGATAAGAAGAATGACAAAGAAAACATTGCTACATTGAATTTTCAGCATTTTCTGTATTTGATTTTCTGAAAAGTCTCATTGTGTTTTCCTAACATTAAAAAAACTCAGAAACGAATCGTTTTATTCGCGCGTTTTGTATCAATACAATACGACATTTTGGATAACAGCCAACTTATTTCACGAAGAACTAAAAATGTTTTTCTTGTAAACTACTTAATATTAGTCAATAAATTTACGTTTCATTATATTTTCTGAGAATTAATCTACTCCATTTAGGTTTATCGTTAGTATACAACCATGCAACTTGCCAAAATAATTCAATTACGAATAAGTAATTAGTAAGTTATTACTTACTAGACGCTAGTTACCTTCTTGTATACCTACTTACATACTACCTTACTGTATTTTCTGTCATAGTATATAAGTGTTACTCCAAGTAGTGGTTGTAATTACGAGAAAATAAATAAATTATCTTATCTTATATCCATAAATTACCTAGTTTATTGGTTTTTTTTTTAGAATAAAAGCATATTTTAATAGTAATACTTTATGTAGGTAACTAACTAAAACCTAACCTTTATGAACGTATTTTTGTACTTTCTGTGCTATCTTAAGTGAGGAGTACTTGTGGCTCTAGATACGAGTAGAGTCCCTTTTTGCTCTTGTGCCTAGTTTGACAAGTTATATTATCTTTCATACCTGCCTTATTAATGTATTTAGAAAGCGTTGGAGGGACGATCTGGACGGATTCGAGAGGGAATGGTGGGAGGCCGCAAAAGACCGCAACAATGGAACACAGCAGGTTATATAAAAAAAAGGTATTTTTTATAGTGGTTAATGGGTATGATGATGTACGTATGTGTCATCTCTGTAACATGATTTCGGTGGCTGGCTCTTACACCTTCCTACGTCATAAGTTTTGCAATGCCGGACCTCATGCAGATTTTACCCATTTTACATTAAACCGCATGCGACCCTCAAGTTAATTTACTTACGTCAGTATGTGTAAGCTAAATTCATGAATCATCACGGTCTGAAGTTCTGGACTCGTCCGGATCATAGAAACTACAACACCAAATTATGGCCTTATTCACATTAGGTGTTGTGATTATAATAACAATACCCTTCATTGTCCGTAAATATAGGTATATAAAGTAAGCATTGGAGGCGACAGCCGAAGGTATCCCATACCTGTGGTATGTATTACGTGTATTACCACAGAGTACTAACTGCATTTTACTTTTTAACTTGGTTTCTTTTTCATAATGATTAATAATGATTATTTTTACTAGATTATTTTATTATTAAAGATTATGCAATTTTTATTTTTATTGATGTATTATTTGTAAGACACTTTGAATTGTGTTTCTAAGCGGAATTACCTTTTTTGTTAGATAAAGTTGCTTCATTGCGTTAATTTAAGCAACATTGTACTTAAAGCATTCTTTGACTTCTTTGGGCAACTATTCTAAGCCCGTTTCTTTTACAGCAAAATAATAAAAGCACAAAAGTTCAGGTTCCACCGAGATTTGAACTCGGATCGCAGGATTCAGAGTCCTGAGTGCTAACCGTTACACCATGGAACCGATGACGATAGTGGCTAATTTTTGCATACTTTCACTATTTTTAGACCTTTCTCTAGGCGTCTCTGGTCGAAGCGACGGAAGACGCTTGAAATGCTAGCTGGTCTAAAGATAGACTATGTAGTTACTAGCTATAATACTCGACACACTAACACTATAATCTGTTGTCGAGTTGGATCAGTTGAGCTATCTATAACTTAATTAGCCTTATTGAATTTTTATTTAGGGTGTCCAGTACAATACATTTTTTACTTAAAACATATTTAAAAAAAAACTATTCTGTTAATAAAACTTTTATAAAGCAAGAATATTATAATATAATTAATAAGATACATATATTGTACATAATTTATAAGATATAGCTTGATATTGCGGATTTTACTTTATAAATATGATATTGTCTAAATGACGTCCATTTTTTTGTACGCATTCCTCCAATAAATCTCGCAAATTTTTGAACACTTTATAATTATATTATTATCAATTTAAAACTAAAGCAGCTTGTGGAAGAATGTTTTCAAAGCGCGCCTCTAAGCCCACTTTTCGGATCTTTTCATCTTACTTCCATCTACAGTGCGCAAATCATAGCTCCTTCTAGCGATATTGATTTAAATACTAAGTATTTTCAGCGCGTTGAAGTCTTTTATATGGAAAACTAGCTCATGACCGCGTTTTTGCTCGCGTGGTATAGAGATAAAACTAACCTTTATCCTTTTTCAGTGTGTAACACACCGAATTTCAGCTAAATCGGTTCAGTAGCTTTGGTGTGATAAACAAAAAACTTCTGCTTTTATAAAATTAATTGATACGATACGATACGATGAAAGTCAAGCAAGCGTATAATTCGAGTTGTGTATGTCGTATGTATGTACAGTCAGCTGCACAGACATATATACACTCCCAAGCTTTTACTTTTGTATTACTCTTAAGTTTGCAAATACATTCTTATTCTTACAATAATTGTAACAAGTGGCTACATTAATTTGAAGAAGGCTTGCGTGCACTTTTGTTTGCAAAATTAACAGTAATATAAATGTCAAAGCTTGGGAGTTTATACATGTCTGTGCTGCTGATTGTACATAAAAAATTACACAAAATGTAATTTAAATATGGCACGTCTATTTGTTCAACTGTTTTATAATAATGGGCACGTGTTTATAAACATTGATGACGTCATCATTCTACACATTACGCCTAGCTATTATCACGGAGGCCATTATGCTATTATCTTTGGTAGGCAACAAGTACCTATTGTATGGAATGTCATTCATTCATTCCTTCTGGGTATTGATGACAAATTCATGAATTATTTATTTATGACTAGTTGGGGACTTCTTTCTATTGTGAATGGAAAACAATGAGTATTAAAGTACCTCATGGTAAGTAGTCCATGAAATTTTCAGAGAACTTCCTAAAAGGCATGGTAGAGTACGTACGTACCTACTTACTCGATTCTTGAAATTCACTTTTCAAGCGACTTCAAGAAGGAGGTGGTTCTCAATTCGACTACTTTTTAATGTTTGTTACCTCAGAACTTTTTCATCTATTTCATAGTACGCACTTTTAGCTCTTGAAAAACAGATCCTCTAAGTTTCAAGTCTCTATGTCCACTGGTTAACTTGTAGGCTGCCTGTCAGTCAGTCAGAACTAAGCCTTTTATAATTAGTGATTAGCTGTCGCCCGTATTTTTGTTTGCGTTGTGTATTTTCAAAATTCCCTTTCTTTGTGCTCACTTTCAGCTCTTGACGAACTTATTCTCCATGTTTGAAACATGGAGAATGGTCTCTATGTTGACTGGTTTAGCCTGTAAGCTGCCTGTCAGTCAGTCAGCAATAAGCCTTTTATATACCTATAGTAATAAATGGGTAAATTGATAAAAATAAACTAGGCCAGTAGGCTAGGCAGTATCTTTAACTCACTGAATTGTACACGCCCTATTCGCACAAGGGACACACCTTTATGACCAAATTAAAAATTGATTTTCCGTCACCAAAAACCTCATAAAAATATATCACTCAAGCACGAGTTACCTAGTCTCGCCCCTCCCCTCTCTTGGGTACCGTCTGGTTAATGAAAAACCATCAAATTCCATAATTGATGGCAGCGTGACAGCATTTCACTCTACCTCTCTGGAGACGTACAATTTATTAATCAAAAATAATAATTCACAGGTAATGTCTGGACTGTCCACACTAAACTCCCGAACTTGAACTTTATTGCTACTGCATAAAGTTGAAAATCCTAAGCAGTTTATTCTTCAGGGAGTACGTAGAAGGTGGGTCAGATAAGATCGGCCGACGGAAGGGTTAAAAGGTCAGTTACGATATTTATTTCGACTTGTCAGTCAAATTAGTCTGATGTAAGTGTTGTAAGTGTGTGGGTTACATAATGATTGAACGCCTTTAAAATATTTCGGATTGTTTTCGATGTGTGCTTATTTAATAAAATCAGGCGCAAATGTTCATAGATTTTTGGTTTTTCATTGTCAGAGAAATATATTTTCTTCTGATAAACCAGACTAAAAACGTTGTAGCTTGACTGGTGAAAGAAAAAAATATCTAACGATGACATAAATTTTAGTCATTTTAGACAAATTAATAGTACCTAAAGTTAGGTTCTCATCGGTGTTCTTCTAATTTGTATTATTTCACACTTTAACACTTTTTCTTTCACTTTTTTTTTCTTTCTTTTATATCAAAAACAAACAAACATTCACACACTCACACCCCTGCACTAGGATTCCCTGTGTCTTAGGTGGCATGGACAAGACATCACAACATCCAAGACCCGAGAACAAGCATTTGTGTTCGTCACAAATATTTGCCCCGGCCGGGGATCGAACCCGGAACACCAAGCTTCGTAGGCAGGGTCACTACCAACTAAGCCACGGTGTCATCAAACTTAACTTTTTGTTGTAACCACACTGGTTTTCAGTCAGAAACGTGTAAAATCAATAGCGATAAATAGCCATTTGATACAAAATTCCAGCAGCCTAAATATCGTCTTACATGTAATATTAGATGTTGCCTAGCGCTCAAGCATGGAGTGTGCGAGTAATTAAATGGGATTATACCTACTACTACCGTGTTGCAAGAAATCTCAAGAAAAACTTCTCAAATCGCGCCAAAACGGTTTCTGAGGCTGTCACTATTTTGCAACCAAATATTTCAGTGCGTTATATTGCGTTCAGAAACGCCACAGATGCTTGAACTTGAAGCAACTTTCAAACTATACAATACAGGGTGTCCCTCAGGACCACAGCTATGTCACATGATGTGGTAAAAGTATGGTAAAAACAGTGGTGTGTTTTACAAACAACCCCAGACATAGATTTAATCCACACGCCTCGAGGTCCCCAGCGAAAGAGTTGCGTTTAATTAGACTTACCAGTTAATGCATTAAGGAGTGGTATATTCATTGCCCAACGCGATGTAGTATGGTAATTAAATGTTTATCGCGACGGTATTTTTATCAAGTTTAGGGCAAAAAGTTTTGGAAATTGGAGTAGTAACGAGAAATGTAGATTTAAATCTAAAAACCACGTTTTTGTGCGTTCTTCGGCTATAATATCAAATAAACGTAATGCTGGTGGGTATTTATTACACTTTTTAAATCATGCATGATTAACTGAAGTGTTTTTTTTTATCAATATGAATGAGGCATGATAATCTTAAATGTTCTTTGTTGAATTTAACGGATAAATTTGTGTTTTGCAGAAGTGTTAACAATCGAAAAGTTTTACTATACACGTCCCATCTTATGTAACAATTATATACCTAGGTACCTACATACCTACTTAGTGCTTACTCAATAAAATATGTTTTTGGGTTACGAATTTTACTAAAAGACTTCTGGTCTTACAAAGAATTTAACTATGTTAAGTTGTTCACGGACGTAACAAAAACATAGTAATTAAAAAAATATGGTTCCACACTGCAAAAAGTCAGGTTCCACCGAGATTTGAACTCGGATCGCAGGATTCAGAGTCCTGAGTGCTAACCGTTACACCATGGAACCGATGAGTGCGAAGACGAAATTATGTGTTGCTTTCGGCAAAGGCAAAAAATAGCGCTTTGGTAGAGTCCCAAATCCCAACTCGTATGTTGTTTGAACGTACGTGTTGTGTCAAAACGTAGTATGTTCTAAAATTAATTATGAGCTTGGCAAAAATTCACAATAGATATGTATCATACTGCAGATATATTTTGATAAAATACAGCAGTGCCTCTAGCGACTTTACAAGGAACTACATATACTAGAGTCATAGACTTTCGAATGACCGATACAACAAATCTAACCACTAAGTATAGTTTTAACCATGCATATTTTGTACCAGCAAGCTACGTAAATTAATTGATTTATTTATATGTGATTTTTATGGAAAATAAATTAAATGATGTGCGTTTTTTTTTAGTTGCTCTACCAAACATGTAATACAACTAGAAACCAAGTTCCTAAGTATCTAAACAATAAAAAAACCAACACAAACCTAAACAATTAAATATTTACCTCAAAAACTGTCTAAAACACAATACTTACCTACAACCCGTATCAACGTTCGATTTACAAACAAGATATTTGAAGGTTTTATATCACCATCAAATATTCAGAGTATCAATCAATATGTGACTTGCCTCGGCCGGCGGATCCGATGCTGTACGTATTCATATTTCATATTGCCACCTGAATGTAGAACGGGAGATGGAGGTTGAACGACGTTTTGTAAGAAGCGTTGAAGATAGAGTCTGAAGAAAATTAAAAATAAATGCGATAACTTATAAGATATTATCGACACAAAACGACAAGTTATCGCTGAAATTTATAAGTTGATAATTACGATTAGTAAAAGTATTATCAACTTACGGGCGGCGGCGGCGTAGGGGTCGGCCGAGAAATTGTTGGAGGGACGATCTGGACGGATTCGAGAGGGAATGGTGGGAGGCCGCAAAAGATCGCGACAAGTGGAAGGATTTGGGGGAGACCTTTGCCCAACAATGGGACACAACAGGTTGATTAAAAAAAAAAAGTATTATTTATAATTTTAGATAGGTTAAATCGTTATTTTTTACAGCTAGTTAAGGAAATTTAGTCAATGACCTAAATTCCATGTATTATTTATTATATTTAGAAAGGCTAATCTTTATGTTTAGTTAGCTAGTTAGGTTATTTTGGTTTTATTTTGTTTTAGCATTTAGTTGAGTAAATAAACGTAGGTTTGGTATACTTTGAGTAAATATGTACTTACATACCGTTAGTTTATAACTTGCTTTTTTGTTTTTATCAATTAAGTTTATTCTATTCCATACCATTCCATAGTTTTTGAGTAATAAACTCTCATTTAACCTCAAAAACTATCGCAATATTAATATACAATAAGTGTTCCTATCTGCATTTTGTGGCGGGATAGTCTTTTTTCCTATTACTTATTTCCTTAGGAGTGCTTAGGAAAGCATACAAGAAATTCTTTTTGGGAAGGTGAAATAATTGTGACTTTCAGGTTTCAGCTCCTGCTCTATTCAGTTTGTAACCGTGCCCGTTCAGATATTGGCAAAAAACAATATTTTATGACGGTCGCTAAGCGCCTTCGCAAATGTATGCCCGTGGACGGTAGCGCCACCGAGAGTACACGGTATGCTTATCTTTAGATACGTCTGGAGATGTGTTTAGAATTTTTGCATAATAATAGAATATATCTCAATTCTGGGGTAAAATAAGCCATCTCTATTATTTTAAGCTTTGAAATTGTTAAGTAGTTTTTTAAATGACTTTGATCTGCTCTATCAATCAACTGACTGACTATTAGATAGCCAATAGGCTAAGTCAGAGAATTGAAACTTGGATGATGTGTCCGTCAAGAGCTGAATAATGCGTACTAAGAAAGGAATTTTGGCAATTCCCAAACTAAACAAAGTTGCGGGCGTCGTCAGCTAGTTACAAATATTCTTCGAGAAGTCAGTCATGATGATGCCATTTAAAAAAAATATGAATGGCTGACTAAGAAAAAGAAGTAGATGTACCTACTTAGTATTGTGATATTTAATTTCAATATCTAAATGATTCAGTCGAAGAATATTTTGATGATAAACTAGAGTGAGGCACATAGCCTATATGATAGGCATGCATAATTGTGTATATTTTAGAAATATAAATGTTGACCAATTATGTCTATTGTATGACAATCAGGTAAAACATAGAGCTTGACGACAAACTTTATATTACCATCGTATAACCGATGATCACAATAAATGATTTATAATCATATATTTAGACCACAATACTACTGCTAAGAGGTGATCGAGAGATAAATCTTCTGTTTTATTCCATTCAGACGGTTCCTAGATAAAAATTAGCATATATCCCAGGACAAGGTATCTTGTGCCCATCTCTACATTAAATATTGACACAATAAAAATGTAAAATGGCGGACGTGGGTAATGGCGACGTCGGCTAACCGCCACGGAGCCATTCCGAGATGTTTTCCGCCAATAAATATGTTATAGGGTTACAATGAGGGAAACGTTGCGTCAAGGGACCGCTCGCCTTACCTCTCGGTTTTAAATGGAGCCTAGTTTTCATAACTTTCATAAGATGATTCGTTAGAGAATATCAGTGGCATGATCAATATATATAAAAGAATTAGTCCTGATTGACTGACTCACTGAATGAAAGACAACACACGTGCTAAACCACTGGACGTAGAGACTTGAAATTCCGTGGGTATATTCGTCAAGAAGTGAAAGAATTCGTCAAGAACTGAGTAGATAATTTAGTTAATTTGCAACGCAAATAAAATTACAGGTGTCATCTTATTAAACTATTCTTCCTGTCTTAGGAAGAAAGAAGTAAGAGAGAGTATATACACCACAAATTATTAATCACCAGAAAAAAATAGTCATCGGTTGCCGTTGGTGAACACAAATATGCTAAAAAACACGAAAAAATTAAGTCAAAAAAATAATAAATATGATAAAATTGGACAACTGTTACCGTTAGTCGTTTTCCAATTGCCTCAATAGGTACCCATATTGATAATAATTTGAGTTTCATTCATCGTTTGGCAAATCCGGGTACCTAACTCAAGGCAGCTCGCAAAAGCTCGGCTCGGGCGCCGCACTCGCCCCGCTGTCACTCTGTCATTTTGTAGAAACCCAAAATTCTGATTGCACAGATACAACGTAGTACCCTCTGCATTGCCCATTTAAGTTTTTTGGTAATTAAAATTTGTGGTGTTTATAAAAGGAAGGAAGTATCTTGCTGTATAATAAGCGTGGTCTATAGAAGTATCTAAGAAGCTGAAGCACATCCTAAAGCAAAAATCCAGCAGAAAAAGACTTGTTTTCCTCAAAAACAATTTGTAACCTTTTTAATTTTGTAAATAACTGCAAGAGACTGTCCCATGCAAATCAGTCAAGGGGTTGATTCGCAATGCCGCTCACAAAAAGAATACGGGGTGAGAATGAAAAAAGTTTCAACTACCCACTTTTTCATTTCAAACGTAATCTACGGCAACGACAAATGGGGTTCGGACATGACTGTTTTCAACCTCTTTTTCTTCATATTATTGAGTAGCTTCACTCTTTTTTTCTTGTTTTATGCAACTGTGAACAGGGCATGGAAAATTTTTAGAGTATGGAGTTTGAATTGAGTAATTTTTTGTTAGATACATTTCGAAATATATACGTTTATAGGTACTTACTTGTTTAGTTTCTCAAAGATACAATAATAGAATAGGTAGCTGCAAGTTGCAGCCTGCGATCGTTTTTCGTGTACTTTTGCGATTATCACTCATACTTAGTTTTCGATTCGGCTTATTCCCAGAGGTCCATGATTTTAGGTTTAAAAAAAAATGAAAAAAACAATGTTTTTTTTTAGAACATCGAACACGCACCTATAAAGCCATCCCACCACTACGTTTCCAGCTTCTACCTATCTCCGAGGACGATTTGTTCCGCCGTCTCCGCGATATTGTGACAAGAGCGATGGTCGCACTCGCGCTTGCCTTTTAATAAAATATGTACAACACCGGCTTGTGTATCACAACTTTAGCTCTGTGGGGAATGGTTGGCTATTGTATGTAGGTACCTACACATTTTGTGCTCGAAAGTGTACGTTCAAAAAGTAAAGAAGTTAAAAACTATCACGTTATAAAAATCTTAAAATTAAATAATTTAAAGTTTTAGTAGAGTAGTAGAGTTTGATTTAAACACATAAAAAAACTAGTTAAAATACAAAAATATTTATCTTTGTATTTTAACTGGTTTTTCATGTGTATTTCACAGGTTACTGAGTTAGGTTAAGAGTACTATACCAATTTTAGTCTAATTGATTTGGTAGATAACAATACATTCGTCCTTACAACTCGAACTTTTGTTTTTATGCATTATTGAAGTGTTTTTTTCTTTTTTATTTACATAAACACTTATCTACACATCAATAATTTACTATTTATTATAATTTATAATACAATGTACGAGACTTTTCAACAAACGACATCTTATAACAAAACAAAGTTCACCTCACGGGAAATACATTGTAATCTCCATCACTTTGCCGATGGAGCCATCCAATCCATCCATAAACATCCATACATGAGGCATCCAACATCCAATCCATCCGTGGAGCGCGGAAATCTTAATCCAATACCCGCGACAGCAGATGATTTATACACTACCGATCTGATGATCAGGAGCGGTAAAATGCTCCGCGATCCTCTGAGGTCGATCATCGAGCATTGAAAATTTACTCTACCTTATACACCATATTTTTTTTAACATAAAAAAAACTTCAACGGACGGATGCAGAATGCAGAAGGGTTACTACGTTGTATCTGTGCAGTCAGAATTTTGGGTTTCTACAAAATGACAGAGTGACAGCGGGGCGAGTATGGCGCCGCCCCTAGCCGAGGTTTTGCGAGCCGACTAGAGCTAGGTACCCGGGTTTGCCAAAAGATGAATTAAATCAATGATGGGTATCGCCTGACGTAAATCCATAGGAAAACGACTAACGGTAACAGTTATCCAATTTTTATCAAAAATTTTTTGACATAAATTTGACTTTTTTTTTTCAAATTCTTTGGCCATAACTGTGTTTAGTATGGGCAACTGATTATGTGTATATATTTTATTGGTATTAAATATTTGCGGTGTATAAATCTAATAGGTGAACTAAATGCTATGTAGCATTATCTTCCAGCTAAACCTTTGTGTATTGTGGATAGTTGCGTGGGTAGTGCACGAAGAACAGATTTAATTATGTATACTATTAAAGATTAGAAAATAACTTTTTTTATCAATGAATTAATATTAAGTTCAAATTCAACCTTTATTTGCTACAAGTAAGGTTCTACTTTTATAGGCGCCATCTTACGCCCCCGACTATGTGTGCAATACACTCAGCGCGCACCTGAGCGCAATCACATTACCGCCGCTTCAAGGATTGCCTAAAACTGCAACCTGAAAAAAGTATGATAAATTGGTAAAGGACGAAGCAATCAAAATGAAGTGATTTTTTCGAGATTTAATACAATGGTTTAAAAAGTCTGTATACATAAAATTTATGTCATCTAATAAGCCGATGTATGCCATATTCGCCCCTAATTTTCGGCCCACGCCATGACAAAGTAGGTTAGGTATTTGTTCGTCCCGCACGATAATATTTGTCCACATTCGTCCCGTATGCCAAAATTATGAAAGGTACAGTTAGCGAATAAATAATAATCTATCACCACAACCATACTTAAACTCACTTGTTTGACGTTTCTTGTTAAAATTTATTAGAAATTAATATTTCTATCCAAAATAAACGGCAAGCACGTGAATTTACCGGAATTTTAGGTAAAGATTGGCCGGCTGGTTTTCATAGTTAATTTTCTCACCTAACTATAAATATTATTATAATACAACATCCAATTAATGTGATCATGTACATAGAAAATTATATAAATAATTATCTGTTAATTTACTATTTATAGTAGCCATCATGAATGTCACTATTAATTTACTAAGCAATAAATCAGTTTCTAATTACGCCAAATACCTTCAAAATCAATTATCATCAGGGTCAACTTCCACCATTACAAGTAATCAGCGATTAATCGCGACAAAGAGCCGAGTTTAACGGCAGTTTATCGAGTGCGTTTGTAACCATAGAGTAATAGTGTATGATAGAGCTTCGTCAAATACCATAAATCAGTCTAAAGTTCCCCCTGCTGGGAATAGGGCCTGCTTTCGGCTAGAAATGTGAATACTTATTCACATTTCTAGCAATCAACAATGCAGACCTATGCGGTCAAGTTTAGTCAAGTTTAGATATCATAAACAAAAATATACTTACTAAATATCTGTGCCCTAGTGTTCAAATAAGGAAGTGGAAAAACACTCCAAATAGCTTTGCTTTATGCAAACCCTATGTAGAGTCGACGTTTGACTTTATACTTTCGATCAAAAGAGGTATTGTAGACCTTGATTGGAGGCAACATACAGATTTCGCTGGTAGTCACGTTAAACCGTAAACTCGTAAACCAACTTCACAGACAACCAATTTTCATATAGATTCGTTCATATTTGTCTTGTACGTATGAAAAAATCGTCCGAAGCTTCCTTGCAATTTCTGCCTCTTACTTTGTAGGTATTGTTTGAAATATGGCCGCCGGCACAGCAGAGTTCAATTAACGGAGTGGGGTTATTAATGGCCCTCCCGGTGGCCGATTAAACTCAATCTCCGGTAATCCGCGTCACGGGGCCCGGTTGCACCAATACCGTCGGTTAAGTCATAGACCACGTTATACGAGAAAATTATAATGATAATGTGAATAATGAGAATGTTATTTGATATGTATTTGCAGTGCTGGATTATTGTTAAATGAAAATAATTTAAAACCATTTATTTTTAATTTAGGTACGTACAATATACTAAATAATATTATTATCAACTACCTCAATAAACATAATGTATTCTGGATTTTAGTTATTTGACTGATTGACTGACTAATTTGATGATTTGAGTTTAGTGTTAAGTAAATCATTGTTTTAGTAATTTTTATAATTTTAGTAAATGGTGTCACTTAGCACAAAGGAAAAGGTTATGCCAGTCGTATCACTTTTAAAATGAAATACATGCATGTTTGCTTTATTAAAGCCACTGCTGAAGTATCATGAAAAATTTTTTTGACTTTTGTAATTTAACAATCGAAATTTAAAAAATTGTAGAACTAAAGTTGTTCGCTAAGGTGTGTGGAATACCCCCTTTTTGGGCTTATAGGAACATTTATTTACATTTTGTATAACGCTGTTACCCTATATCGCTTTGACCCTTCGAGAATCTACCCAAAGGAGATGTTATTGCATGGCGTACCCCTTTGCTGGCCATATACCCTTCTTGGCCATTCACGTTAAATAAAACTATACGCCGTATTTGATAACTGTGTGCATATTTTAAGATGGTGTGCGAGATTATTGTAGTGTGCGTTTACATGAATAAACTTTGTTAGGCGCGTGTGCAATACGTGTTTACCACGTCCCCCGTCAAAAATGGCAGAAAATTATGTTAGCAGATTCTGACGTATACGTGTCTCCTTTTGCTGGAGTCTCGAAGCTATTACTCTATAACGCTCTTACCCTGCCCTATAACCAGTTAAATGGCACGGGTGGCACCGGCCCCGGCACGCACTAATTACCGAACAGAATTCGATGCAATAAATCTCGGGAATAATATAACCCAGCAGACGTCGCGACACAGGAATGCACGCCCCAAATCCACCGGCCAGGACTGAATTTGAATTTCGAAAGCCCATGCCGTAGTTAATTTTGGATTGCTGTTGGATGTGTGGTTTGAACAGCGATACGACTATTTTGGGACAGTGACCACCTAAAAAAAAAAAAACTTATAAGTATCTTCTTAAAATGTAGAGCAGTCTGAATTTGATAGAATAGTGACGTTTTTACCATTTCAAATCAGTATAATTTATCAAAAAAAAAAAAACATGTGCAAATGTACAATTTTATCATTTCCTTTTGTGCCAAAAAAAATCTCCTCTACGAAGCACTGTTCTGGTCATGACCAGGCGTGATCTCTTGCCCTCAGAAGAGCGTCAAGCTTGTCCCTTAAATTCATAAAAAAAAACCTCAAAAAAAAGGAGTCAAGTACAATATTTTTCTAATAAAATTAGGCTCGAAATTCATATTTCCTAGATACTGTTCGAATTTCCACCTGCTGCAATACTGGTTATTTATGAACAGTCATCGAGCTATGTAATAATCTGAGGCGGGATTTAATTTGTCTGATTTTCACACTACGGTGCGAGAGAGACAGATATACGAAAATTTTTAGGTTAGAGTAGCACACAAAACAGAGTCGTTAGTGGTTTCAGACAGGTCGAAATGGAAAATCGGAGGCGTCCCTTTGGTTCTGTATAAAATAAGAGCAGATTTGTTGTGGACTAAAACAAGATGAACCTTTTTGGGTTTGGTAATTTGTAGGGTCTTAAAAAGGTTTTTGAATTGACTCATTTAAAAAACCGAGAGAGTCTAAGGTTACGTACCTAACTATTATTTACTGGAAGTTTATTTTAAGTGCAAATGCAACCGTAATAAGTTATATAAATATTATGAAAGTAACTTACAGGTGTAAAGGCTGTAGTCGCTTATTTATGTAAAATTAACCATCTCTTTAAAATTTCTTGAAAGGGTTCTATTTACTTTTTTTAAGGTTGGTAAATGGTACTATTCGATGGCTTTTTCCTGTTTCACACTTCCGTTTCATTTCACTAAATAAATAGTGGTAAACAATCACGTCAAATTATTATCTATCTACCTATCTATCTATCTAAATGATGGAGGACTCTGTTACTCTGACCTTTTTTTGTTCATTTATGTTTTCATGTGGTTTTCATCAATATACCTATATATATATTTTTTTTTAATCACTATCACAAATTGGACAGACAAAGGGGACACAGAAAGTGAGAGGAAAGTGTTACACATTAAAAAGATTTTTGGTATAGCCATATAGAGCTTAAAATTTTGTTTGCAAGGGATAAAATTGCAAGGAATTTATAAACTAATTTATAAATTCCTTGTATTTATAAACTAAACGTAGTTTATAAATTTCTTGTAAATTAGAATTCAACAGAGCTGACAATCTCATTTTCAAACATAGAGTTCAAAAAACAGTACAAACAAGGCCAAATAAACTTTACGCGCCATTTGACCAACGACAATATTTGAACAATGCTGCCCCAAATGCTCGCAAAATAATAATCTTGTTATTAGCTCACAATGATCTTCCACAAATAAAGATTCACTCAAAAAGGTCCATGCACATTGAATAAATAAATTTCATACTTTGAACAAAAACGACTCAGCTCAAAATTGACCTCTTCAAAAATGAACTCTATCAAATTTATCAATAAGAGCGTATTTTGATGGAAATCACCATTCGATTTTTACAAAATGAGCAATTACTGCAGAATCATCAACCATCGAAACGGACGACACTCGAAACTAAACCTTAGAACTCAAATTATAGGATATAAAATCGCTTTTTGCTGTGTAAGGGTTGGGGTGCGAAAAGCCCTAGGCCTATTTGCGTCGGTTTCACACTTACAACAATAGTGTCATGATTCGTGATCCCGGGATTATCCAGTACAATCCCGGTATTATGTGGAACAATCCCGTATTAGGTCGCGTTGCGGTACGAAAACAAGTGTTCGCTTGCCGCGTCACTAATGAGGTTCGTATCATACAACAATCGAATTTTTGTACTAGTATATTGTTCTAACATTTTACTCTGTGTCTATAAAAATCTCCATGTCTTGGACACTTATAAGCGTTCAATTATAATCGTTATTAGCTTATAAGCGGACTTTAAGACATCAACGTGCCGCTAACCCTGAAACACCTGCAAGGACATTTAATTGTCAAAAATGTGGTCGTGGCCGCCGTTCTATCATAGGTCTTTTTAGCCACTCAAAAAAGTGCCTAACAGTTCAACAAACTGACGTCACCTGAATCATCTTTTAAATAGATGGAATAAGGCCAATGATGATAGTGTCCATTATTATTATTTATTTCATTAATATACCATTTTATTTATTACACGTTCACTTGATATTTTTAATACGAGTTGACTTAATATTTTTACTTTCTTATAGAGATGTAGGTAAATAAAATATTCAACTGTGTATTTTAAATGGTAAAAATATTGACAACAATAAACATATTATCATATTTTTAACATCATCATCGTTACCTAAAATAAATGAACAGATCTGTGTAAAATTTTCTAGCATTTGTTTATTACTATCGGAACTTAAAATCTATTTTGAAACGACATTAGATTTAAAGAATTTCACTGCATGAAAACACTTCATCACTCCCAAGTCTAAACTGTTCTTAGTTTCATTACCAACCCTAATTGTCCTCTCACCTCCCAATCCTCACTTAACCACAGCCAATTTAACCTGACACTCCAGCTTTCATCAGCCACCTTCGGATCTTCAGGGGTAGAGCAGGGTGACAGATGGTAATAATTCACGATTCTCTTGGCTGGATGAAAATAGCGATGATTTCAACTGCATATTTTTCGTCAATTTTCTTAATAATTAAAGAAGAGCCTAGATCGGTCTGTTTCAATTTTATATTTTACTAGAGAAAGTTTTTTTACCTATTTTTTGATTTTAAATATATGTGATCTAAATTCTGTGTTATTTACAATTTTAGGTAGGTTTTTTTTTTTTTGTAGCTAGTAACTTAGTTGTGTAAATAAATAGGTACATGATTATGTGAAATTAAAATATACCTCAGCAAAGCTAAAAACTTTCTAGATTATAACGTTTTTTCTATTTTATTTATTATAAGTACTCTTTTATTATAAGTACCATTTTGAATTTAGGGAATTGTGAAACAAAATATCCTATTGACAATTACTTGAGAGGCAAGAATTAAAGTCTGAAGTTATGCAATTATTTACCTTCAAATTAATATTAATAGGTACCTATTTATTATTATTTTCTCAAGTTGACGAGCGTTACAACAACAGGTAACGTAATACCACTTATACCTATCACCCTCCATCGTTGGAGAATTTTGCAAATACATAATTTATACAATACCAGTCATATTTATTGTGTTTATATATATGTTTATGAGTATGTATATAGATATATATATATATATATATGTATTAGTATAATATTTAGATATTAGAATGTAAAATATAGTATGTATTAATATTGTGTAATATTCTGTATAATTTTAGTTAGTCAAAATGTTAATTATATATAATTTTTTATTTATTTTTATCTATAATATCTTTTTGGTACACCCTTTATCCACTGTAATTTAAATATTTGTTTTCTGTTAACAATATGTCTTATCTGGTTGTCTGGAAGAGATTGCTATCTAGCAATAAGACCGCCCTTGTAATTTTAGTTTATTTTTCTTGTTATTATTTATTTTAAGGTGATACAATAAAGCATATTCTATTCTATTCTATTCTATTCTACCACAGATTACTAAGATGTAATACCATGCTATTACGAGTAAGAATCGGACTCCAAGCTCCTCCCGGGAGCTGTAGAAGTTCACTGTAATTTGGTGTTGTTCCACACTAATTAATCAGTCTAAATCGCCCGTGACACTCGACAATAGGATTAACGTATATCGCGTGCTTTACCTAAATGGGATGAAGACGGACTGTGACAAATAACGCAGTAACAATTACTTTGAGTACATCGCTGACAGGAAAATCTAGGCGTTTGGTTAAAGGTTTTTTTTTTTCAAAATCTTTTTTTTGTGGCTGCATAACTTCATGGTAGATTTATTACAAAGCTCAATTGTATTTAACGGTGATAATATTATACCTTCGTTTGACCATAATATCATTGATCATAATGAATGACGATGGATCACGAAGCTCTAGCAAATACCTATTCACTCTTGTCTCATATTTTTTTTTTAAGGTTGGGTTAAGTTCATAGTCGTTTCTAACGGCATAACAAATTTTGTCGTAGAGTAAAATTTTCAACTTAATTTTTGAGCCCTATCTTGTACCAATAAAAGTATTGGTACAAGAGAGGTATCAAGTTGCATTAGGTGTACCTACTCAAAAGCAATAAACTTGACATGCACTCGAATGCGACTACGCTACGTAGGTACCTACTACGTACCTATTATGCAAACACTAAACCTTATGGGCTATAACGTTAACGTAAACGTTTACTGCCTATGGCTTTATAAAGGCTTTTACTGCTGAATTTCTATTGATTTAGACTTCAAGACGACTTTAAAAATTAGAAATACCGAAGTACTTTCCTACTTATTTATTGTCTCGTGGGTTAGTTCTACTGCAATATTTTTTAAGCGAAGACCTTTGACTGTTATGGCCTTTGGCGATGATATGGCATGATGATATGACCTCCGAAATACCGAATTATTATAAATTTGAGATTGCTTCCATAAAAATTTCATAAAATTCGGTTTAGTATTTTGGTTTTTAAATCATAATAACTGAAAAAAATACGTCATAAAAGTAAACGAAATTGCGTATTTTACTTCCTTGCGGCTGTGACTTTATAAACATTCAACATTCACACACTCACACCCCTGCACTAGGATTCCCTGTGTCGCAAGTGGCATGGACACATACAACACATCACAACACCCAAGACCCGAGAACAAACTTTTGTGTTCGTCACACATATATTTGCCCCGACCGGGGATCGAACCCAGAACACCAATCTTCGTAGGCAGGGTCACTATCAACTAAGCCACGGTGTCGTCTTATTTACTTATTCAGTGGTTTTTATGGTCACTAAAATGGTCTAATTGAAGTCGGTTGTTGTATGTTTTAGTAAAACCTTGATATGGGCGAAGTCGTTGGTCGCAGCTTGGTTATTTATATATTATCTACCTACACTACCAACTTGAATCTCACCATAAAGAGAGTGCTTTTCTCGTTTCGTTGCTAGTTTAAAACTATCAAAATCGTGTCGCATCAAATTTCGTATCGTTAATAGAAAAGGCCCCCGATAACCTCTCGACTCCTCTCGATAATTACAGTCAATACGGAGTTTGACGACACCCGCGGGCATCGGGGCTAAAACGATACGAAGATACAACTTCAATGCGATATAAAATGTGTTTTATTTGTTGCGACCGAAGTGTATTGCTCTCGATTTACTTAGAAGCAATTTAAGACGCCGCATATTTAAGTCGCTGCAATACGTAGGACTGTGTCTCAACCACAGACATAATTCTAGATCTATATTCTGTGGTCGCAACCCTCTAAGAAAAGGTTATTCATTCATAAAACCTAGATTCAATTAAAGATTTATGAAAAGTAGGTATATTCAAAATTTTTTTTTTAAAAAAAAAACAATCCAAAAAAAAATTGTATGTGCTATTGTTATGCTACAAAAACACAAATGAATAAAAACTCCAACAGAACAAGTCGGTAGCTCAAAGAAGATAAAACTAGTACTTATTGATCAAGTACTTTTTTTTTTTTATTATGAGTAGACAAGCGTTTTACCACTACCTCACCTGGTGGTAAGTGATGGTGTGGTCGAAGATGGAGCACGCTTGGCTAGAATGAAGTTATTCAGACTCCAAGATTGTAGTGGTGTGGAAATACAGACGTTGGTAGCGAGTTCCACTCCTTGCTTGTGCTCAATATAAGTTAAGTTATAAGTTATACTTATAAGTTGTTATGTAGTGTAGGTACCTTTAACTAATGGTATTTTAATTGGCAGTAAAAAGCAAGCATCCAGCCACAAATCAATGTAGAAAAGTGGGCACAAACAAATCTCCCTGCGTTAGTATATCTTCGTTACGTCCCGCTAGATGGCTCTCAGCACGCGATCTCAATTACCGCTACGAAATATAGAGTTAACATTGCAGCATTTGCAGCTACAAAAGAAGATTAGACTTATAAAATCAATGTGCGTATATTTTACAATGATAGATAACATTTAGATGGCTAGATGAAAACTTTATTGTACACCAACAAGAACAAAGCAGAGTAAAACAATAGATCAATTATATTTATTACATATATTGATGTAAAGAGAAAATACAATTATATAAAGGCAGTGTTAATGATCTATGAGAGGACCTCTATTGGCTCTGACTGTACAAAAACATATATTAAAAGCAAAACAGCCTGAGTAACTCGGTTCGGGGGAATCACTGAAAGGAAATAATATTTATTTTGAAATTCAGTGATTCCCCCATTCGTGCGAATAAACTTCGTAGGAAACGCAGAACCAGTCGATTCGAGATTAAATAAGTTAGGTGTAGGTAATATTGAAAGCGATATAGAGCTTCATAAAAAAAAACAGACCGTTGCCATTTGAAAGCGCTTTTTCAATGACTGGGAAAATCCAATCAATTATGTTCTTAAAATTTTACACATTGATATTATATTCGAATGTTTTTATATATCCTAGATCTATAATATAACCATGAGGTTATTTTATAACATCAATAAAAAAATAATAATTTACGCACTGTTTATCCACCCACCCAAAATCTACATCGCATGCTTAAACGCCATGCCTTCACTCCCTCGGGAGTGGGTAATACTTCCAGCTAACTGCTCCTCTCAGCGCAGTATGTTTCAATTTGCACCTAATAATGATCGTGGTGGTATTAAAGTTGTATAATTATTGCTGGGTAAACTTTCGATAAAAAAACTATGCGAGAATTTGTTGCTCTTTCTGCAAAAAATTGGCTGTAGGTACCTGCTTCGTTTCGATTTATTTTGCTGCAGAAGCAAATTTAAGTCTTAAATGTAATGTCGCAAATAGAGGTAATTTTTATACCTACTGAGGCTGCAGCTCGCATTAACTATTAAGTACATATAGCTTTAAGTCGTTGAGGGATTAAACCAGGTAACGTTTTAAATACAAAACGAATCAAATACAGTTAAGATAGGAGGGAAGAAATGACAAAGAATACTTAGTTATTACCTTATGCCTGTTGAATGAGAGTCTAGCTTAATTTTCTTCGTAGACCTATGTACAGTAAAACAGAGACACATACCACATTATCCGTAGTAAAAATCGTATGTACAATAAAGCAGTTAAATTATAGCTATTGGTATATAAATTCATAATATTACCAAAGATAAAATAACAGTTTTAGAATCAGACCATTAGCGTCGTATTGTACATAATTTAGCTGAAAGACTCTTTTCAAGAGTTAACCCTATAAACACATAACCCCAAAAATGTATCAAAACATATTGCCTAATCTAGTTTTATTTTCTACGTAGACCTATGTACAGTAAAACAGAGACATACCAAATTATCCTTAGTAGAAATCGTATGTACAGTAAAGCAGAAAATTAAATACTATTGGTTTTAAAATTCATAATATTACCGATGATGATAAAAGTAGAGCTTCAAAATCTGACAATTATCTTCGTATTTTGCATAATTTAAAGCTGAAAACTTTTTCAGGAGTTAACCCTATAAACACATAACCCCTAAAATGTCCCAAAACATATTGCCATCTGATATCAAGGAATCATTCCTCTTTGCATCAAACTGGGATGATAAAAATACAACATCTGAATATAAAGTAGGCACGCTGCGCCCAGAATGATTGGTTTTATATCGCTCATCTCATGTGTCATATAAAATATTGAGGCGGCATTGCGTATCGTAAAAGGAACCCTAAAAAACCCCTTCTCGATGACCATTGAAGCTTTTTGCATAATTTTCTGGTTCCTTGATTCTCTTGAGTGTATTTTGATAGCTCTGAATCCTCCCCGAAATGTATTAAAAGACACATTTCTTTAGGGTTGATACTAGGTAATTTCATTAGAGTGTATGAATATTTTATATATATAGGTATTTTAGTTTAAATTTAAAATCACGCATAAATAAAATAAAATAAATATTTAAAGATTTTGGACATTTCACTCAACGCCATCAAGCCCCAACATATACTAAGCAGAACTGGTACTATGGGAATAATCATAAAAAATCATTCACTACTTATTTACTATAAGTCGGTGCCATACCGACTTAATTCCAAACTTACAACAACCTTAATAATACCTCTGTACTTCAGCAGGTACTTTCCTACAATAAGTAAATGTTCTATAAATTCTGAAATAAATCATTCATTCATTTGAAATTATTCATTTTATTTCCAGTAGGTAGGTATTCTCTGGATTGGTTTAGCTTAATCAGCCTATAATGTTCCCACTGCTGGGACTCAGGCCTACTCTCGGCTAAGAGAGCGAATGGGTCTTAATCCACCACGCAGACCCAATGCGGATTGGTGGATGTCACATGCCATAGAACATTTTTTTTTCCTGTCCTCTGACATGCCGGTTTCCTCACGATGTTTTCCTTCACCGTTGCGAGAACGTGGGATGCATACATAGATTTTTTCAACCGAAAAAACCATTTACGCATGACTTCCACCGGGATTCGAACCCGCGACCATCAGATCGCAAGGCAAGGGCCACTCGGCCACCACGTCCTTCGTGGATTGGTTTGGTAAGTAATAATATCGTTGCCGCAGGACGGGAGACGAAAAACGAAATAAATTTTATCGGTCTATCACTTAGCATCGTATCGCTATCGTTATTTATGCCAAGGTTTACTTTGTCGTATTTACGACACATAAAAGTCTTTTTGATCGGGTATTGGAATGATCATTCTACCATTTATGTCAAAAGTTATGGTTATCAGAAGTTAATCTTAGATGGTGATTAAAATTAATATGTATTACTTTCAGAATTATCATAATACTTTTTTTTTTTGACTGGATGAAGGAGCCAGCCTTCTTGTCACCTGCGACGTCCATTAATAGGGACGACAATTTCTTCATGCTTCGTCCCTAAGGTCCCAAAGTTTCTAACCCAAGCGTGCCAAGGTCCCAACATTTCGAACCCAAGCGGCATACGGTCCCAAAGTTTCGATACAAGCGGCCCAAGGTCCCAAAGATTTGAACCCAAACGGCCTAAGGTTCCATAGTTTCGAATCCAAGCGGCCTAAGGTCCCAAAGTTTCGAACCTGAGCGGCCCATGGTCACAAAATTTTGAACTCAAAAAGCAAGTTAATCTTATATCCTACTCCTGACCGATTTGATTTACGACACCCAAGTAACATCAATTTAATCTCAATTGAAATTCAAAGGCGACGCGACGAATCAATTACCGGGGAAGCATTCAAATAACCCCGCCCTACCCCCTCTCTTGATAGAATTGTTCTTAAGAATTCGCGTGTGATAAAATGCGAGCCAATATACAGCGTGGTAAACGTGCCACGTCTTACGCACAGGGGTAGAGATCTTACAAGTTAAATTTTTACAAAAATAAACTGACTGCAGGAAAGCAAAATGACTAATTTTAATAATATTCAATAATCATTTTGTTTAAGAACTAAATTTGAAAGACTTGAAAATTCAAGAATATGTTCGTCAATAGTGTAAGCACGTGCGTTTGGTACTAAAAAATATTTTGTTAATTCAAAACGCAATTACAGTTGACGGTGTAAGAGTATAGTATATACCTTCTTAGCTACAAAGCCTTAGCTTAGCTTAGCCCGCCAATATTTCCAGGATAATATCAGTTCTTCTGAAACTTTCGAATAGAAGTGCCAAGCCAAATCATCAATTTTAGTTCTAGCACAGATAATATAATACTATATTTCTAGTAATGTCGATGTGCAGAAATATCAAGCATCTAAAAGTACATTAATGCACAAAAGCATATTCTGCACAGCACCATCGGTCTACAATAAGTTGCCACAGACATTGAGAGAGCTGCCTTGTTCAATGTTCGAGAGAAAGCTGAAGACAAAGTTGAGCAGTAAATGTTATTACGCCTTACAGGAATTTATGAACGACAAAAATTTAACTTAGTAATTAATTATACATGACACTTTAATCTTTTTTATAATGACTTTTTTTTTTTTTTTTGCTCTTGTTTATTATTTCATATGTACCTACTTGCTATGTTAACTTTCATGGACATTTATTTTTATTACTATTTTGTTTCATGTAGGTATTACTATAAGACGTGTTTATGATGTTAATCAAATATTGCATGCCCGCGATGGTAGAATACATTGAATCTCTATAAAAATTTTTTCATCCTCATGTACATGTATTTCACGCAATAAATAAATACTTTACTTTACTTTTACTTTACTATCAATGTCAGCTCTAGTGATGTAGATGTGCCAAATTACCAACAAATACATAAATGGTTTTCCAAGCCATGGCCGCAACCCAAGAAGCGTTATGTAAATATTAAGATTACTGTCGTCGAGATGGGTTCACTTTATGCTGCGACATGATACGATTGGACTGACGTAACTCAATACGCAACTTGGACGCCCCTTGGTGGCTGTAGAGGTGAGATAAGAACTTTTTAACATAAATTTATATCGATATAAAATTAAACTGCATGGTTAGAAATGAATGAGCATTTTTCTCATGTGAAATCTTGATTCAAGCCCTTTTGAGTTGTTGCCAAACAAACAATTTATACCTACTCATAATTATTCTTAAACCTGTAAAAAATTAATGCATAAATAACCTCAAAAACCGGTGGTCGCTTCGCGAAGCCTGCGAAGAACACAAAAAACGTCTGCAAACTATTAGTCAGGATGTCCGACGCACAAAGGACCAACAAGATTCCAAGGGCAGAAAAGGGAGTCCATTTATGTTTACATTTACCTACGTATAAAAATAAGACGAATTAAAAAGAAAAAAATAGTAATGGGTGATTAACGAATGGCGAACCACATCCATCATTACACTAATAGGTAATAATAAATGTCAGAAATTAGTGGGTCTATTGAAAATGCAGTATCATAACGAATTTGATCGATATATTATGATTCTTCAGTGCAGGGCCATCCCTACCTATATTCTAACTCCCGAAAACTGTAAACGGATTCGACGTCTCAACTAAGCGACAGTTTTAAAGTACCGCCCCTAACTCGATTCCGATGCGAAGAACTCCAGCCATCTTTATGTAAATTCCATCACTAACTTTTCCTGCGCGCGGCGAAAAATGGAACTAAACTCCTCGTACATTTTCCTCAGGGTTGCGAAGACAGTGGCGCCAATCGTAGGGAGAAATAAAGTTGGTACTTTTGTCCCCAAGACGGTTTCCTTCATTGGCGTCGTGACATGTTTTTTAAATGTTAGGAGGATCTGTAAGTTGATTTGTAAGCTCGCTGTAGAGTAATGTCATGTGATACTTTGCTGTGCATGTGACGGGAAATAAATGAGATGTAACCATCTATAATAAGATTAATACTTTACCTAAAGATATAAAAAAACCTCACAGGGAATTAATTTTTTGTAAAGCTAAAGAAATGGCTCTTGGAGGAATGCTTCTATATAGTATATAGGAGAATACTTGAACTCATAGTAGATTAATTTGATTTGTTTTAACATGTACCTACTTACCTAGTTAATAAGACTTAATATTTGCATACCCATTACGGCAGGGCATAAAATGGACTCAACGCTCATTCTAGTCGGGTAAAATTACATCAGTGATAATACACCAGACTTCTAAATTGTATATTTCCGCTCTGCAATGTTATGAATTTTTTTTATTGCAACGGAGATTATTTGTCTATATTATGTACGATTTGCTGAATTTTAGGAGTCTCTCAACTCTTGATTGCCTGTTTTTTTACAGGCAGATGCCTGTGGTCGTTATTTCAATGGTTTTAAGTTGTGGTCGTTTAAAAGGACTTAAGTAGGCGTCCTATTTTTTTTTAAACATAATTTTTCAACTTCTTATAATTTGTTTATCTTCACTACCTCCTTTTTTTTGCAAAGTAGGTTAGGTAGAGTCTTTGTACTTTTCTGAGATGCAATTTAAATGTACGCGTTTCACAATGCATAGACATTCTGATAGGAAAGCTAGCTTTTAGACTTGAAACAAAAGTCCTCGCATTCGAGACATTTCAACCCACTTACAGATATTACAAACCAACAATTTTCAACTTTAAATTCAGGATTCAAAGTCGAAAATACGACGACAAACAGAGCTAGAGAACCTCTGCTAAGAAGAAACGGATGTTATTTTGAGTGGAATAAGAATTTCCATCCATATATTGCAATGTTCGGAATTGGATACACTCAAAAGCACCCAATTTTGAGCTCTAGCTTTAACAGATAAGGTTGTGAATCCTCTAGCTGGTGGTTAAAGCAGGTGTGACAGTTTGCGGCGGGCGACACGAAACAATTTGAATTTTGATCGCAGGGTATCGGTGTATAGATGAAATTGGTTACTGTGGATTATCAAGCCTTTCGATTGAATTCGCTTTATTGGCTCAGAATTCTGATGGATTGATGTTTTTTTGATGACGGTTGATTTAGCTGGAGCGATTGCAACAGAAAGGTATTAGCTCTACCATCACAGGTCTCGGATACTTTTAGGTTAGCGGATAAACCGGGCGAACTTGCCAGTCGTATTGTTTTTTTTTTGCAGCGCGTGTACGCGCGACAAGCCGTTAGGGCTTCGCCAAACATAACGCGTACTTACGCCGCGTCGTCCGGGCGCTAAGTGGACGCCACGTTATAGCGCCCAACTGTTTTGTACTATGACGGTATTCTGCTGTCACACCGAGCGCTCCAGCCGGCGGTGGCGCTAGCAGTACGCAAAGTTCGGTCGCGGCGTCAGGACTGTTTGACAGGCTCTCAATATATCTGTACAACACAGTTCGGCGCTATAGCGCGGCGCTTAACGTCCTGACGTGGCGTAAGAACGGGTTCTGTTTGGCGAAGCCGAGACGTGCTACTCACTGGAAAATACCGAGCGTAAACGCCAGTATACGCGCGACACGCTTTTGAAGATTCGCGAGTACCAATCCGCCCGTATTACACGCGACAAAAATACGCTAGTCTGAAACCGCATTTAGTCTATTTTTATCCCAGAAACAGGTTAAACAGGGGCATGAAGCTAGTTTCCTATACTTACTGTTTAAAAAATTCACCACAATGTTAATATTTCCCATAAAACTTAAATGATTTAAAAGGCAATGTAAGAAAGGTTACTACGTTGTATCTGTGCAGTCAAAATTTTGGGTTTCTACAAAATGACTGAGTGACAGTGGCGCGAGAGCGGCGCCCGAACTGCAGCGAGCTGCGACCAGTTAGGTACCCGGGTTGGCCAAACGATGAATGAAGCCTAGATTTTATTATTGAGATGGGTACTGGTTGACGCAAGGCCGTAGGAAAACAACTAACGGTAAAAGTTGTACAATTTTTATCATATTTGTTTGGAAAAAAAAACTTAATTTTGTCAAGATTTTTATGCCACATACATTATGCGTTCAGTAACGGCGAAAGATTACGCGTATTTTTATTTTTTTGGTGAATATTACGGTGTATATGAATTTATTTATTTATTAGAGCTGGTAGAGTCCTTCTTAGGAAAGAAAACAATAATTATTTTTATAATTGGTGAGCTAACACTGCGAGTAATAAATTGATGGTGACTGAAAAAAAATGATTTCTTATCAAAATATTGATAATGGGGGATAAATACGCAAAACAACTTTTATCCAAAAATGTTACAGGTTCCACCGAGATTTGAACTCGGATCGCTGGATTCAAAGTCCAGAGTGCTAACCATTACACCATGGAACCGATGAAACTTGTGTCGAAATAACGTAACTAAAGCTGAGACTGGTGAATAACGGTAAACTATGACGTCATAGGTTGCTCATCCTTTCACTTTATGAGTTTTGTGTGTGGACTTTAACTCTTGAGTGATAGAGTCGAAATTAGCTTAGAGCTGTAATCGTGACCCCTTCTCACATTAGTGACCCTACGCTACGAGTCTAACAATGTTGCGAGGTTTATCTTTGAACCAGTTTTAAGGAATTACTAGCGATAAGCAAAATAGGTAAGAACTATTTAATTTTATCGACATTTTTTTTTACATTAAATTTTTTTTTAGAAAGTTTGTAACATGGGTGGTTGTCACGCCAAAACTACTGAGCTTACTAAACTAACATACTAAGGCCAACTTGTACCAAACTACCAAAGTTCGTATGCAATTTCTTTACTCGCTTAGCAGTTCTTAATAAATTCGTGTCTACTCGAACCGAACTGTCCAAATTCTTAAGCAATTACTTTACTCGCTTGATAGTTTTTAACGGTCCAGACTCATTCGTTAGGACGATCTTAACGCTGAAGATTTAAGCCATTAAGATCTTCCTAGCAAGTAAAGTAATTGCTTAGGTTTGGTGCAAATATACTAATGCTTACATAAAAGGTAGATAGAGTTTGCTGGTGGTGTGGAAAATTATAAACAAAAAAAAGATGTAATAATAAACAAAAAAAGCATTTTTTTCTAATTTTCTCTGGCCAGTAATGACAAGACTAAGCCGCCAGGGCCGTATCAAGGGGGCAGCCGGCAAACTTTCAATCTCGTGGGGCGCGCAATCATCGCGCACTCATCAATTATTCACTACCCTGATTGCGTCCGAGACGCACGTGGATAATGTTGAATAATAAATGCACGGCGATTCTGACCGGGACAGGGTCAGACTCAGTCTTAAAATGGGCATGCTGTTTCATAGATGACAATAATATTGTTGAAGACTTAAACATAAGTTCTTCAATACAATTAGAGCAATGCCTACCTTAGATGTAAAAAGCTGTTGGTTCTCCAATCAATAAATAAATAAAATAAATAAATACATAATAATCCTACAAATGTTTAAGGATAACGTATAAAAAAGCGACATAAACTTTACCCAAACCAAATTTGAACCAGCAGATTTAGGCGTGATTGAGGAGCAAACATTCTTCTTTATAAATGTATATTTATATATAAAATAAAATATCCTTTAAATATAAAATAAAACAATGTTCTGTGTTTCTTGACCTGTAATTACTTCTTATTACCAATAAATACTATTGAACTATTCCGTCTATCTATCCTTATACATTTTTGCTTTTATAAAATGAGTAGGACGTGTATAAATAAGTTAAAACGTAACAAGTAAGTTCAAAAGTATCTATTTTTTCTTTTTGATCTATGTTTAAATACGAATCTGTCCACAACAATGGTAGGTATATTCCAACCCATAGCTTCCATGGACTGCGTGCTAACAGGCGTTTAGAGTCGACCAGGGTCCCGGGAGGTACCCCTAGTGCGTTGCCTCCAATCCACCTTGCTCAGTACATTCTATATGTAAGACCCTGTCTGCTGCAATCAAATAAACTAGCTTTAGTTTTATTTAACTGTGCATGCGACGTTTTAAAGTTAGTTTCTTGAGATGAGGTTTTTAAAAGTGGCCGTGGTTGAGTAGATCGACAATATTTAACTTAGTATTATTTCAAGGCATTTTAGACATAATACTGGATGGACATTAATCTACTAAAATGTTATTTGACAGCTTAAGCTAAAACACCTCGTACGGTTTTTAAGCCTTCACATTTTGGCTTACCGTCGCATTTTACCAAGTAGCGAATGTCTTATCTGCCTCTTAAGGCTTGTTATATATATTATATATACATTTTAGTCTTATCTTCTATTAAACCTTTCCTATTCCTGTTTAATTAAGTCCTAATTAACTATACCTATACCGAGTTTCAGCTTATACCCACCCCGTCGTATATGTTATCAATTTTTGTGACAGATGGAACTAGTGATTGCAAAATGTCAAAGAGTTGTTTATCAAACAAACAATAAAAGAGGGTATTATCGGTTCAGTCGTTTAACTACTATTGAACAAGTAACATCCATACATCCATTCTACGTACTTTCACTTGTAAGTAGGTTTTTTTTAAACTTATCTCTACAATGGTATGATGGTAGTTATCTCTAAAGGTGCTTTTAAAATATTGAATCGATACAGCTCAATCGATGGATTTTCACTTTTGTGTCAGTCCCAAAGATTGATCGCTCCAATTGCCCGATGAGCCACTCAGTAATGAAACAATTTAACCATTAGTTTAATGATCGATCGATCATAACTCCGCAAACACGGAGGCAAACAGGCAAAGGATCGAATCAGGAGTTAATTGGATTAATTTAGAGTCTCTTGTTACCATTGACATTTCTAATGCCGGGTGTAGCTTCATAATAAGCATACTTTACCTATGCAACGTGGTTTCGGAACACCATGAATAAGGCACACATTAAACGTTTGTTTTAAAGTATGAATGTAATATTTTGAGTTTTAATCAATATCACCTTTATATAAAAAGGTACGTACTGGTCATACCGCTGAACATACTAGAGACTTGAAACTTGGAGGATGTATGTTTGTCAAGAAGTACAGGTGCGTATATTTTATTAATTCACAATGCAAACGAAGTTGCGAGCGTCGGCTAGTAGGTCACATAGAAAATGTATCTATAATTATGTTATTTTGTGTAAAGCGTTTTATGTTTGACAAGTTGATTTGTTTTTGTTAAGTCGCTTTGAAAGAAATTTCAAAAGGTATATCAGATATTCCAAGTTAAATTCTTCTTGTCACAGATAATAAACATTTCTTAGACGTTCCCTTCGAACCTAAAACACGATATTTTCGATTTACTGCCTTAAAAGCTTTGTCAAATTCAAATTAGCATCTGTTTATATCGTAACCAGAGACGTCGCTACAGTTATTAAATCGAGCCGGTCTTGAGATAATGGAGTAATAAAATTAGGGTGTCGGTTACATTTCTGCAGTTATTTGCATAATTTAGCGTCGTGGCGTAGATAACGCAAGTGTTGGTATAGTGGTCTAGTAGACCGTTTTTTAAATTAAATAATTGTAGTTAACTTGGTTGTTATATTAGGTGACCAAACTTGTTTCTGTCCTCCTGATAAAATTTAATATTATTAAAAAAAATTGGTTGTCTGTAAAGTTGGTTTACGGACGATAGTTTAACGTGACTAACAGTGTAACGGGACAATGAGCGTTACCGGACAATGACGTCAAAGTTTTCGTGCATGCAACCGGCGCGGCGGCGTTCATCGATTTATTAGACGTCATGTCAAAAAATCAACCTATCTGAAATGATTGCCCCTATATTACATTCTCAAGCCGGCCCTGAGATTAAACTGACCAAACCGTGATGAAAAATGGGATAAACTATGTTCATATTTGGTATTGAGTTTTGGCGGCATTAAATTAATTGACAAAACTTGTATAACTTTGAGTGTATAAGTGTAAAAACGGTGGTTTTTTATCCATTATGTGCTCGTGAACGTGTATGAGTGTTGGTGAATAGTGTAATGCTGTAAAGCGTGACTTTTCGTGTTGCCTCCAAAACTCCATAGAAGCCTCTAATGAAGTCGCAACCACCACTACTTTACAGGGGCATGACTTGATTTATCGGCTCTGACTTATGACAAAATAATCTCTACAATTACTTGACACTGGCTATATACCTTTGATGTGAAGCCAAAACCGAAGAACTTAGGTTCTTCGAAAGAAAAAAAAAATATTTGGTATTATTTTATCACTTTTCTAAAATAATCTTCTAATTTATTGTGTACATCATGTTATAGGTACGATTGTATACTTGTCATTAATTCAGTAGTTTTTGATAAAATTTATCATCAGGTATATTTTAGGTAATATTAATAATATAATTTAAATTTAATAAAAACACATTTGTAATTTCACATGATAATATTTTATTAATATTGAAGTGATACCTTAATATTAATGATATTTGATTGCACATTATCTTTGGGCTCATTTTAACCTAATTTATACATTTATTTATACAGCGTGTTTACTTATAATAATATAATAACACCAATAGATAAAACGTAATGCGATATAATTTAAATGTTGGTGCGAGTAATCTCAGAGGTACCTGCTTCCTTAGGTACCTTTAATTTTTTTACAATTTTAATAAGTATTTTCACAGAAGCTTGGATTTTTATTTACAAAAAGTTTAACAATAACAAAGAAATTACTTACAACATAATATTTACACACAAATGTTTTATAGTCGGTGGTTATATTTTGTAGCTTATACATTTATATGTATATAAACAGTGTTTCGGTATTAATTTATTAACAAGATATTTTCAATATTCTGTAAGCTATGAAATGTTATTTATTTGTAAGTAGAATTAACTACAATATGTCATAGATATAGGAAATTATCTAAACATATTTTACACAGAATTGCTTAGGTTAAATATAATATGATATGTGAGTATTTGTAGAGCTGTTTATTAAACAATACTATATTTTATATTATACACTTACTTACAAAGAACAACTCATTTTCTGTTGTATTATATAAACAAACACATATTTGAGGAATGGTAAATGGAATTTTAATTAAATTTGAATAAATGGAATATTATTGGTCTGGAATTAATTAAATATCTTAACGTAAAATTAACACAATTATTGGAATGATTATATCAGTCCATCCTATATTCTTTGGTTATTTTTATTTAAAGATGCAATGATCTCAAAATGGAATTAATTTTAATTACATTGTATAACAATTGAGTCGTAAATGTTCAAGCAAAAAATAAAACATCTTTTATAATAACAATTGAGATCAAAAACTCACATTTACAAAGCGTTATATTAATTTTAAATTCTAGAAGTTCCTATTAATTTATTGGTAACATGCCTCTTTGTGAAATTTACATAATTTACTTCTATCTACATCTTTATCTATATCTGATTAAAAGCGATGTATATTGCAAAAGGGTAGAATAAACATTTCAATATTTATAAATTTACGTGATAAACGAAAGGAACACACTGCAAGTAGATAAATCTTTTTTTACTAAGAAAAAAAACCATTTTTATGGACCAAAAAAAAAATACCAAACAGAAATCCACTTAGATCCAAATCCAATTCTTTAAGGACTGAATAAATACATAACCGTCTTCTTATCATGTCACTAGTTCTTTCGAACCAGTGTGGTGAAAGGATTTCAAGTGCGTCTTGAAGAGGCTCCTTTTTCACACATATTTTCGAACTGTATAGGTTCTGTGACATGCCGGTTTCCTCACGATGTTTTCCTTCACCGTCAAGCACGTTAATACACACATAGATTTTTTACCAGAAAAATCCATTGGTGTACGACCGGGTTCGAACCCACGACCTTCGGATCGAAAGTCAAGGCACCTCCCGCTAGGCCAACACGGCTTCTATCTTAGTAAACTTGAGGTCATTTGCACAGTCGAGTCGTTTTAACTGAACGATTCGTATATAACCTTTAAAACTGAACTCTAACCCTAAGGTGCCTTAACGCCACAACGGCGCAAAGGCCGACACCGCTCAAGACGGCAGAGGCTGAAGCGAAGGCACGGGAGCAGCCAGATGAGCCCGGAACTCGTGTGGGGGACGCAGCTCGTGAGGCCGTAGGTCGTGAGGTCGCAGCTCGTGAGGTCGCAGCTCGTGTGGGGGACGGAGGTCGTGAGGGGAACGCGGGTCGTGCGCAGGGCGGAGATCGTGGGGAGATCGCGGGTCGTGTGTTGGGCGGAGGTCTGTAAAAGAAAATGGTTAGTTTGAGGTACAGTCGCTGCTGAAGGAAGAACTTCTAATAGAGCTAAAGCGCTATATGTTAATTCAAGTTAGGCAGGCAAATAAACGCCTGTTTCTCCTCTATTCTATTGCGTCTAGATCTTTGAAGGTATTAGATTATGGTGGTCTGTTAGCACATAGTTTACTTAAGTTTACAAATAGCGCGCTGGTTCTTCCTTTAAGTTTCTCACAAAGTTGACTTTTATAATGTTGACCTTTTCAAAAACTTTTGAAAAGTTTTAACGTACCTATAGTTTTACGAAGATTTTTGCGATTATCACACGTATTTCAATTTAGCTTAAAGCAGGAAGCTATGCCCTAAAAAATAGGAAGCGGATAACTTTAGATTGAAGTAGATGCGTAAGGCATTGTAGTAGGCTGGATTTAGGGAGCCTGCCTCCCTGAAAACTCAAGTTTTACGGTAGGGAGGCATCCCCTGCAGGATGCCGTCTAGATGGGTACAAGTGTACAACGATGGGTACAACAAAGCGCCTAATATTCTGCCGCAAAGTAGTCATGTGTAAGCATTACTGTCTTCCGGTTAGAAGGGCACTGTAGCTAGTGAAATTACTGGGCTTTCGAGACTGGCGATAAAAATGCCTCAATGCAAGAGCGCTTCGAGATCGAGCGCGAGCAGCGAGCACTAGCCTATGTGAATCAAAGTCCTGTATACGCACTGTTCTGGCCATGAGCAAACGTGATCTGTTACCATCAGGAGAGTGTTAATTTTGTGTGGTCTCATGTTTACATAAAAAGTGATCAAAGCTACATACCTATCCGATGGTCTGACATCATCTCAGGATGCATAGCATGAACATCCGGCATATGCTGAGCCCGCATGTCAGCGTGCTGCGTCTCTCGATGCCGCCTCAAGTCCACCTTCCGCTGGAACGCGCGTCCGCAGAGGTCACATGCGAAGGGTTTGAAGCCTGTGTGCTTCCTGGAGTGGGTGATGAGGTTTGAGCTCTGGCTGAAGGCTTTGCCGCAGACCTGGCATTTGTGAGGCTTCTCGCCTGTGGACAAGGTTACATTTGGTGTCAGACCAAGGTTTTTTATTTGTTTAGAGACGAGCTATTCTCGCCGAAAAAAATAAAGTTGATAGAAAAGAACATTTGAACGACGTAGGCAACACTGCTTGGTAGAAGTCAACTCTTGGTTTTTTTTTAAGATTTACATAAATAAGAAACAGGAATTATGGCCTATGCCATACTCGCTCATGAGAATTATTTCAAATTACTCTCTAAGCTAAGATAGCATTTGAAATGTATTGTAGCTAGCCCTTGACATTTTAACGTGAGCAAACTGTAGGATAATATCTTCCATAGTCCATCCACTTTAGTCGTATATTATGTCTTACGATATTTTTATACATCGAAGAAAACAGGACTAAAATTGAGACAAATTTATAAAAATTTCAGCGATAGTTCAATAAATATACATAAAAGGATTCGTCTTGACTGACTGACGAACTCACAGACGACGCACAGGTCGAATGACTAATCGTAGAGACTTAAACTTTCGAGGGTAGGTACCTATTGTGCGTCAAAATGTGTCGTTAGTAATTTCGCAATTAAAGCACAGTCAACTGTGCCAGCGGGTGTCAGCTAGACTTATCATAAAAGGCATGGGGCACAGAAATGACCATCGAACAACTTACAACTATGTACAAATATGTATATTGTAGGAACCGATAGTCTGTAGGTCAGTAAAGGCGTCAATAATAAGCCTTTCCCAAAATAAACCGGTTCATCGACCCGGCCGGCTCCGCAGATCATATCGATCCGGTGAAATACGGCACGTGTGGACACCAGATAATAACAGGGCTGTCTCTTTACAAACCTTATGAGGTTTGATTCTTGATAATAAATAATTAAATGTTTTTTTTTATATTTTTGTTTTAATCTCACGTGAAAGCTCAACTAAACTAAGTTAATTTATAATTCTAATGTGATTTATTGTCCCTACAAATAAATAATTTTTTGCAGCCTATATAGGTATAAAATATAACACTGGAGAGAATAGCGTTTACTTAATAAAGTCCCTACACCCAGATAGTATATAGGGACTGATGACATGACCTAGCAATCTTTTAGAATAAGAAATATTGTCACATAAAGCGCGGATGTCTATTTTAATGCTTGAATTGTAGAGTTGTGATAAGTAAAGTTCTGTCATGTGAAGGTATTGCAAGAGTAGCAAGGACTTACGTAGAGTTATATTTTATGGAGTTCTGTAATGCAGCGTATGTACGTTCTGTAATGTAGGTAGAGTTCTCTCGTGTGGAGTCTTTTATGTTTAATATTTGCGAGAATAGCAAGGACGTCATGGCAGCCCTAGGCCTGTGGGATGTCCCGGACACGTTTCAGGCTGTATTAATACACGTCCGCGTAATCTGTGCACATTGCGAGCGACGCGAGGACGGCCGGACTTGCTTGATATTGCTAGAACCTGACGCGAACCCAGATGACAGATTCATAAATAAAATCACTATATTTTTAATATTAACTTAATTTAATGTGTTTTTTACATATTTTTACGTTAGCATTACTACCAAAATATGATGTAAATTAACCGTTTTTTTTAATTAATGTGGTTCTACGAACATACGCTCGAAATTGCAAGTCTCTACGTTCTGTAGTTATACTTATGCCAGTCTGTCAGCTAGTCAGGAAGGACAAAGGCTTTATAGTATTAAATAATTTATATCTCCCTCTATAATTTATAGTATAAATTATAGAGCCTTTGTAGGTTGATGATGGTTGATAATTGTTCCGTTAGTTGCTTTGTCAATTTGTATTTTCATACATTTTATTCTATAATTATCTTTGCATTTATTTATGGCGAATATAACCTAGAGGTTAGCTGGAACAGAATGCTGATTAGCAATAAGTTCGCCTGTGTTCTTGATTTTTTTCTAATTGCAATAAAGTTTTTTATCTTTAATAACGATCAGATTCTGTAGGTAAATACCTACCTACATACAACCTCGTATCGTGATTCCAGCTTCACAGACGCGATAGGAATTTAATATCTCCTTTGTTGTGTGATAGCTTTAGATGGCTATATCAACCAACGCATTGATAGAAAAGAGCCATATATGGCTTAAAATAGGATGAGTAAAGAGTTGGTTAAAATGTACGTTATCTTTTAATACTTAATTTGAAAACCTAACTATGTTAGCCGTGGATTTAGTAATTAACCTAGATTGTTTTAGTTATGTATATGTCGTTCAACAGATCGTAAACTATACCCAACCTATACCTACCAAATTCTGCTCAGGGTTGCATCTGTTCAGTGCAACAAAAGTGTGTTCAGTTTTGGCTTAATTTTGAAGCAGACATCTATCTATTGATCCATATATCTTCAAAAAAGTTTGCCTTTGTAATGTTTACCTATTATGGTTAATAGGTATAATTATAGTCAACTGAGGTAATTGCGTCTTGAAATTTATCAAAAACTATCAAAATAAGCTACAGCAAAGTTTGCCAACTTTGGCTGCACCATATTTATTGTTTTTGAGTTTTCATAAGTCACAAATAGCCCATTGGCGTATTTAGCTCAGTTGACTAGGTACCTATATTTTATTTTCCCTGATACACATAAGAGTTATTTGTTTACGCTTTAGCGTTTACGGTTATCCTTAATTAACTGTATCTGATGAGGAAATACAAGTGCAATCGTGCGTCAGATTGATAGCAACCAATGCACATAACGATATATGGGCATAACATGTAAAATAATGGTATATGGGCATAACATGTACAACGTAGCAGGAAAACATTATCGACCAATAAGGTGTCGGTGGGTAATTACCGACAAATCACGGCACGATACCTCCAGCATTTCGAAAAGGGCCGCGGTCCGTCACAATCAGGCTGGCGACTAGCGACTTCATTAGCTGGAAAGAGAGGAAGGACAAAAGAGGGGGTATCTCGTTCTGGCATCAGTGTCGCGACGCGAGAGCAATTTATATCTGTCGTGCTATTGGGCCGTGATTGCGGCGACTCCTCCCTGCGTTGCCTAGCAACGGAGGGGCGGCCCCCCCACCCCATCCCATCCCACTTTATGGATCGCAATTTTCCTTTGAATTGGAAATCAGAGCGTTCGCCGCGAGGCTCGCTCGTTAGAAGACTCCATCTTCACGATACTTCTGGCTACAGATTTTTACTGCCGTACGTAAAGAAAGATGTTCCCTTTGTGGGGCAAATTGTGATGTTTGCTTTCGTCGGGTATTTTTTGCCGATGTTCGTTTTCGCTGACGCATCGTGAATATATTTCGGGGTGTGGAGTCAGTCTTCTTCAAAGAGAGGGTAAAGTTAGGTCGGTTTCCTTACTCTATTTACTGTGAAGACCGTCAATCACATGAGATAAGGATATCAGAATATTAGATTAACTAACTGCACTGCAAAAAACCAACCAACGTATTTATGAATCAAAGTCTCGTGTAGCACTGTTCTGGTCATAGAATGGCGTAATCTCCTACTATAAGGAGAACGCCTAGGCTTAACCTCATAATTTGTTTACATAAAAAGAAAATGGTTGTCTGTAAAGTTGATTTACGGACGATAGTTTAACGTGACTATCAGCGTTACCGGACAATGACAGCGTTACTATTGACGTCAACGTTTTCGTGCATGCAGCCGGGCGGCGTTCATCGATTTATTAGACGTAGTCACGTCAAAAAAACTTCTGTAAATTTAATTTTTACAGACGTCAAGACATCTTATCATTCTGAATCAAAACTTTACACCTAACCCAAACAGTCATATAAAGTAAATCACTAACCAACACTACACCGACAATTCCTCGGAGGTATTACGTGAAATTACAAGACGAGTAAACTGTGAGTGCGTGAAATCTCCTCGAGTTAACGGTGTAATTACAGCGAGGGGGAGGCAGGGGCGGTTTAATTGTAAGGGGCGGGATGAATTGAAAGATCTTTGAATTATTGATTCTGACCCGATTGATTTATGGAGTGGTGATGAGAAGGCTTTTAGGAGACTCTGATATAATAGAATCTGTGCCCTTTTGTTCGCTTTTCAATAAGATGCGAATACTCACTTTCATCGCTATATCTAATGACCTCACGTATAGTGTCAATCATACATATAGATACGTTATAGATAGATAGTACCTACCTACTAAAATATACCTAGAATGTTAAGTTGTAAAGAGGCGTGCTCGCAAGTCGCTTTATCGTAAAAAGTCTATAATGGTACATATTTGTCGTACCTAACCCACACATCCTAAGAATCAATAATTCTGAAAATTAGACATATCAAAAAAAAAATACTTAGTTCTATGCAGCGTAGCTTGCAAAGCATAACTTAAGTAGCTCTTATAATCTAAGTATGTCACCATAAGACAGTTGTATTTTCAGCTTTATTAAGAAATGTTAAGATCCAAATTAAATTACCACATTATCCAAGTTCATTTAGTCAACGCGTGTATGTAGCATTTTTACCTGATACAAAAAAAAATACTGTCAATAGTAAGAATATATCTCATGGATGATTCCCAAAGTACCTACTACATCTACATCAATGGATGGTTTTAAATTTTAATTTGATTTTTTCGAATACTCCATGAATGCTTATTTTGCGAGTAAAAAATCGTTAACAGTTACGATTTCTCAGCCAAAGTTCTTCGAATCGCACCCCTCTTATCACGTCTATACAGCATCCTCTCGCGTTATGGATTATAAACTAAGCCGTTATAGTCGTTACGGCCTTCGCGAAATTCTTCACAGATTTTTATTGCCTGTAACTTTGATGGTAGAGTCTAATAAATACTTAAATTACTACAAACCATTGTTATATTCCTAGCGTTTAAATTATATTTTTCATAAATTTTTTTGGAATCAACAAATGAATGAAAAAAAGAATAATACTACCACTTTAATAATCGAATAACAATCTATTTCAATGGTAAGGCGAATCCATTGATACCTGAAAGGGGCCTCGAAGAGGCCCCTTTCAGGACGCACTTGAAATCCTTTCACCACACTGGTTCGAAATAACTAGTGACACGTTAAGAACAATTGAAACGATGAGTGTGAATCTGTTCTATAAAGTTGTAATATTTTTTGTTGCATAATAATATGAAAAAAATAATAATTAACTGCTGTTAGCATCTGCCCGTGAGATTTACCTGAACACCAAAAAAATACTGACGTCTCTAAGCATATAATTTTATGGAAGCATTTCAAAGCACATAATAAAGCTGATGCCGGCACTCAAAACTCTGGGCACGATAGACGCGTTAAGTATTAAGTTTCTGGGTTGTGATTGAACTCGTACGGATAACCGATAACCGTAAATCCCGGGTATATCCCGGAATACCCGGATGGAACCGGGATATGCACCAGGGGCGGGTCAATGGATCAAGGGTAGATATATGGATCAAAGTTTTTTCGCGACGAGATTCATCCATGGTGATGTAACACGTTATTTCTATCGAGTAACACCTTCTGACTTGCGTGAACGAGAAAGACAAGAAATGCCACACTGTACGAAATGAAAATACGTTTGCATCCTAAATAACCCAATGAACAAATAAACTCATCAGGTACGCATAATTAAAAAAAAACTTTTTAGTCTTTCGTCGTGTTAGTCGTGGTGCGCCAAATGCTTTCGAACTTTTTAGGTTCTATGACATGCCGGTTTCTGGACTATGTTTTCCTTCAGCGTTAAGCACTTATTTTAATGCACACATATTTTTTTACAGAAAATCCATTTGTGTACGACCGGGTTCGAACCCACGACCTTCGGATCGAAAGGCACCTCTCTCCCACGTCAAATACTTAAAGCAATAATACCAGGTGAGTGTAATCAGGACCACAAATAAATCCCGACCTTGAACAAAAAGCAACACAGCACACCAATATCAGATTACATCAGAATCAGATTACGAAAATCATCACGGGCCATTATTAGGGTACTAAAACGAGATTCGCAATAAAGCAGGCATTAATATAATTAAATTACCGAGTACGTCCCTGGCCGGCTCATCTGCACAGTATCACACAGCTTCGGATTTTTATGGGGACGTACTTTAGGAGATCTTGAATTAAATATACGATGCTTCCAACTTAAAGTGCTCTGCCGGCAAGATTTTGGGAAATATGGCTTCAGTGTTTTAAGAGCACCGGTGGAGAGATTTTAGCTGGTTTTTGTAAGTATGGTAACATAATGCTATCCATAAGGCTTGAGTAGAGTGCTGATTAAAAATATTGTAAACCACAAAGCAATTGAAAATAATATTACGTCCAACCTAAAGATTTCGTTTTAATTAAAAAAAAAAATGGTTAAAATTCTAGGAGATCAAAACTGAAACAGTTTTGATCCCTAGAAGTAATTTAATATGCCTTCTTCACATTTATTTCGAACTTTGGGAAACTTAACTCTACTTAACGCAATAGGTACCTATAAGTTCTTAAGTTAAGTTGTTCTTAAACTAGTACAGTATAGTAACCTATGTTTGTAGGTTGGCCGGTACAAAATGCTTTAGCATTAAGCCCACCTTTTGTACATTTTAGCTTGTATTTTGTGCAATAATTAATATGTATATGTTTAGTTTATAAATACTTTCTTATGTATAAACTCTTTTTCTCTCTTTCTTTTAACTTCCTGCGTGTAGTAAAGAAAATATACTTCTACTTTCTACTTGAATGCCTTCCACCATTTACAGAATTGAACGAAATTTCAGAACGAAGAAAGAAGTTTGGATAACTTTGCCACGTGTATTCTCGAAGTCGAGACTAGTTATGAAACTAGGACAAGTCGCCACTTCACTCTGAGTTCCTAGAGACCCTAAGCTTGCACTTTTAATCCAGCACCTGGTTCCGGGTAAGTGCAGCTTATGTTTAAACCAGGTACTAGACTTTCTGTTTCGAGACACAATGTCACTGAAATATGATGTTTTGGTAAATTTTAATCAAGATCATTCAATGTAAATTATTGCATATTCTTCTTCTTATCGTGTCACTAGTTCCTTCGAAACAGTGTGGTGAAAGCATTTCAAGTGTGCCTCGAAATGCCGGTTTCCTCACGATGTTAACCGTTGCGAGGACGTGGGATGCATACATAGATTTTTTCGACCGAAAAAACCCATTTACGCATGACTGCCACCAGGATTCGAACCCGCGACCATCAGATCGCAAGGTAAGGGCCTCTTCCACTCAGCCACCACGTCATCTTGCATGAAATTTCTTAAAATTATCAATTGATATAGGCTTGGTCTCGACTAATTGACTGACTGGCAGACAACGTACAGGCCAACCGAATAAAGTAGAGAGTTGAAACTTACAGGGTGAGTGCGTCAAATCTAGATTTATGTCTGTGGCGTCAAAAGCTGAAAGTGACTACTGAGAAAAGTAATTGGACTATTTAGTGACCGTTAACACCACAGAATAGTCACTAGGAAGCAACATACGTATACATCATTCATCGTTTACTTCGACGCCATATTTTTTTCAGTTGATTTAAAAACATAACCACTGATTTGATTTTGATGAAATTTCTATGGAACCAATCTGAAAGTTTATTCTCTCAAACAAAAGAGTTTTTCAAATCGGCTTATAAACAAAGTTCTGAGGTAACAAACATAAAAAAACCGTATTGATTACCTTTATATTACTTGAAATCGGTTGAAAAATCCACATGACATTATTTTTAGCGGAATGGCGCCTGTGTAAATATGTAAGACTAGCCTAGAGTACATGGTCAAAGTATATCACACTACGCCGTGTCGCCAGCCGCTAGAGAAACCTGAATATTCAATGAACATGTAAATGCACAGCACAGAATCCGCCCGCCCTCAATTTGCCAGAGCATTTTTTATACGCCATTGAATTATTAACGCGTGCGGTTAAATTATTGTTATGGTTTTTTGGGGATTTTTTGTGGGGCCGATTGTGGTCTGATTTTTCCTTTTAGATGATTATTATTATAGTGACTTTTTTGTGATTGAGAATTTTGAAAATAAAATCAAGTCTACCAAAGTAAAAATGTTATAGTGCTATTTTAGTTTACATATGTCTACTTTTTTTTTGCTACACAAAGACGTACCTAATACATATATAATAAGTATAGAAGAAACAAGCATTTATTACTTATTCAAAGGATTTTTTGAGAGATATATCAATAGTCAGTAGACAATATATTGTGTAGCAATAAATGGATTTAAAAGTAGACAAATGCAAATTAATTGATTCCAAAAAGTCTTTAATATCCTAACGAAAATAGCATTGTCATTTTTATTATGGCAGACTTCATAGTACTCATAAAGTTCAGTCTTCAAAACAAAATCATCCTTGATTCTTTGACGATGGCGCATTATTTTGAAAGCTTTTTGTTTAGAAACATTACCTCGAACATTTCAACAAATCCACGCGAACAGACGCCGTGATTACCACTGCTAGTGAAGTGCGGATTTTCCTCCAAGAATCCCGGTTTACGATCCACATGCCAACCTCTCACACCCCCCACCCCCTCCGTCTTGGGAGGGATGACCTTCTATACCTATACCTACGAGATTTCAGGATGGTTTGTTTAACGAGTATCCCTCGGCTCTGAGGTAATGAAAAATGTTGTGAGAAAATATGTATGTTGTAATTTTGCAGAAAATTTTCAGATGCTTGCATTCATTTTGAATAAGACACTATCGTTGCAATTTTTCATAGTTAACCTTCAGGCATCATTTTTTTTTAAATAGAAGTAGGTACCATATACTCGTACACGGAGATAAAAATGGGATAGCGAGACAAAATAGTAACCGAATATATATTTTCTTTTAACCTTTAATAAATTATTGTAATCATTACTAAATTATTCAAACTGTCGCAAATTCAACTAGAATTTTAGAAACCATAACTAGATTTTTTTCTCCGTGTAACATAAACATAAACATAACTCTATTGAAACGCTAGACAGACTTATTTAGCATAATAGGTATTAACTTTTGTCCAAAAGAAAAAAAATGTTTCGATACAATTTTTTTACACTAGGTATCGCGAAGATTATGGAAAAACGTTTGAAAAAAAAAATATAGTTTAAGCCTCGGTAAAACTATATTGGTGTTATGAAAATTGAATGGATTACTTTATTTTATTATAAAGTTTTTAATGACGAAAGTTGAACGTGTATCGTTCCTAATGGAAATAAGGCACAAATCTAGCCACCAGCAGAATCGCGTCGAATTTTGATTGAGCAAACAAACCGAGCTTACAAAAACAAGAGTTCAATCTCTAGTCGGTTCTAACAAAACACTCTATCCTCATTCTAATGGAAAATTGGTACTGTCGACACAATCCGGAGAGGTCGGCAAACACCGCCATCTTGGGAAACAAAACTTAATTTACGCTTTTTGCGCAGAAACTGCGGCGTAAGGTGAGTTGACAGAAACGAAATTGTAGTTTGGGATCGATTTCGTAGTGTTGATTATGCAGTTTGCTTTAGGATGTCCTAAAAAAAACATGCAGTTGTGAATGGGTCTTTTAGAGCCTCTTTAACAGTAATTTAATGCAACCAACACAGACTACCTATACCAATACATTTTTATCAGAAACAAGATACATAATAAGCCAAGTGCCACTGCAATATCAAGTGAAGACGAACTAAAAAAATAACTATTATGGAAGAAAGCAAACGACGAAGAAAAAGACTTGTATAAATCAATGTAGTCTTAAGCGTAGAGTCACGCATACCAGATAGCTCGTATATGTGACTCGTGACGTTTGGTAGTGACCAACACATACCTACATACGGATATACATAGATACAAAATTTTCCACCCATTTCCACTCGGGTATTTCGTAGTCCCAACGCAAACAAAGACACCCAAAGCCAGTCACATAAAGCTGGATTCACACTGGACGTTTACGATTCGCGTCAGGGTAACGTATATGCTGTGTAAATGCCACTTACAATGGAGATTTACAGCACTGACTACCGCATGTTTTAGCCATTTTTGCGGTGGGTTTATTTGGTATGTATGTCTAATATTTTATGTTTATGTGTTTGCAATTAAAAAGGAGCTTTTTACATCTGGGCATTACGTGATTGCTACAAGTTGCACGGTGGAATCAGACTGTATTAAAAATGCTTATAGAACTATTAATGTTTTTATTTATTGTAATTTTATTTTTATATTAGGTACATGGAAAACAAACAGCATTTATACAAAAATAATCACCTAATATAATTCATTCATCTTTAACTCTCATAACCTTTCATAAAAATTGCCTTAATAATTGTCAACACTCTGAGTAAAATACTCGTATATCTAAACCTATAATTATATTAATTCTTTATACAGGCAATTAAGTCTCTATACAGGCAAAGTGTCGAAAACATAAAATTTAAAAAAAAATTAGTTGTGTGTAAAGTTGGTTTATGGACGATAGTTTAACGTAACCACCAGCGTAACGGGACAAAGAACGTTACCGGACAATTACAGCGTTACCGGACAATAGCTTCAACGTGTTCGTGCTTTCAGCCGGCGTTCATCGATTTATTAGACATAGTCACGCCAAAAATATCTACACATTTCACTACACAGTGAATTTAGAATGCTGAAACTAAAATCTCCAGTAAACGTAACTTTACCGTAAAAAAACAATACATCACCACGCCTAATAAAATACGTCGTAACCCACGTAATTGACATGCCACAGTGAAAATCATCGGTCCTCAGAAAAACTAATAAGGTCCTTCCACAGTGACAGTTGACAAATTCGTTAATTCCACCCCAGGGGGGGAATTCACCCTACATGGGAAAATAAAGGAATGTTTTTGGCAGAAACACGTCGGTTGCTCTGCGCGATTGATGATTAAGTTTATGAGATTTTCTCGTTTCAATCTTGAAGGCTTCAGTTCTCAAAGATGTCGAGTGATGAGCGAAATACCAATAATCAAAACAGGATTGCGGAAAATTAGACTTCTTTCTACATTTCCCTTCTTCTTGGAACTTACACTTATTGAAGTAAAAGTATTTAGAAAATCTCTTGAAAAATGTTTGTTCAACATTTATGGTAAAAGTTAAGTATTTAATAAAATGAAATTTCATAAATAAATTAATTCCAGAAATAAAAATGTTGAATTGTATTCTTAATTTTGTTGGCATGGCGTGAATTTGATAATAAGTAATGAATTTTTGTAGTCTAAGGGCACATTTAAATTAGAGGCGTGAGGAAGCGCCACATTGGTGCTTCTACTAGTTTTCATACAATATCTAGGCGCACAGGTGCAGCGCCTAGATATTGTATGAAAACTGGTTGAAGCGCCACAGTGGCGATTCCTCACGCCTCTAATTTGAAGGCGCCCTTTAAACTCCATTATTTCTTTATTCTGTTAGAGTCTGTGTATATCTTAAATGGGAATTGTCTATGGAAATGGTCAAGGAATGCAGCAGATTGCCGCCGGGCCCGGATTGCCGGCGGAATGTCCAAGTCACTTCACTTATTACGAGTTGTTCGGGGACGCACGGACCGGAATGTGTCGACTGCGGAACTATTCTGTTTAATGTCGTGGTCACCTTGCTTTTACGATTTTGATATTGCTCAGTCTACATTTGCAGCCAAATATTAACATACGCTTGGGCCAGTTAACTAAAGCTGTTTGTAGATACACAATGTATTTAAAGAGTCAATGTGAGCCGTAAAACAATAACATCCAATATGCGCATCAAACGAGTACCTACATATGATTCTAAAGTTATCCGAAGTAGATGCAACCTGCGCAGTGGTCAATTTTCGATACAGATTTGCTACTGCGCACTAACTAACGGAAACTATGTATGTAATTCGTTTAGTGCACGTACTGTTATTACAGTAGTAGTAATACACCTTAAATAATGCTTGAATACGATATGCTAGGTTTTGGTTACTGAACTAAAAAAACCTTTTTTGATTTTACGATAACACAAAACAGTAAAACATTTCAGAAAAATCTAAAAGAGTTTATTTGTATAGCAGATATACCTACACCATGACATGTTGAAATAAATAGTAACAAAAAAGTGTGTGTTTGTGTGTGTCAGCATCAACGCATGACCGGAGTTTATTCCCATCAACTTAGTAACCATGGCAACGGACAATGGTTTGAAGATGAGAGGTGCGCTGAAAAATAACTCTTTTATTAATTTTATTCCTCATAAAATTTTCATACCGGTGGCCTCATATGGAAATCGATTCATAAGGAATAAACTCCAAAAAAAGTAAGATAAATCGCAATAGGGTCTTAGTTTACCCTAGGAAATCAGAATAGGAGTCCAGCTGATTTGTTGAAGTACCCGCAAAGCAGTTTAGCGACGGAATGCGGGAGTCACGGCTCTTATTGCTGCCGTGACAATTGACGACCCCGGTTTTGGAGAGAGGTCCTTTGTTTGAATCCGAATGAGAGTTTTGACTGATTCGCAAAGTACCAACAACATATTCCAAATTATAAATAAGCTTTAGAGCGGTTTCAGACTAGCTTTTTTGAACGCATACATATATGGGCGTTTTGGCATAGGTACGTGTGGCTTCTAAAGCCGAACATGCGTGCTTTTTGGTAGCGAGACTCATAGTGACGCGGGCATTCTAACGCGTCAGCGCGACAACCCACGTGTACGCGGCGTCACGCGCGTACACGCGCTGCAAAAGCCAAAACACGCAGTAAATACGCTAGTCTGAAACCGCTCATGAGTCTCTGGTCAAAAATGACAACATCTCTATCACCAAATTTTTCAACAAGCATATTCATACCGGTATAGAATGAATATTACTTTTTATGAAGTTTTTTAAAACTTCGCTTGCAAACTGTTTTCTTCTTTGTGACAGATTCGATACGAATACGCTCCTTGAAATTTAGGGCTTCAGAAGGGTGTGTGTAGTGTAGTCTGGTCAGTTGAAATAGAGCAAATTTTTCATAATTTATGCACAGGTATTATTCTTTATTCCTCGTTATTTATAGTTTATTTTTGTAGCGATATTCTGTTGCATCTGTGCCAAAACTTCCAACCACCTTAGTACCTTCGTTGTTGTTTAGTGTTACTCTTAGTTATTGTGCGCCACTTGATGCCACTTGCATGAAGAGCTCTCAAGCCCCTCAACTAGAAGCTACTTTTGTGAATATTGATACAACACACTTGGCGATTAGTTTTTTTTTTTTTTTTCGGATGGACGTTTAATGCAGTTAGCCGCAGATGGCTGTTACTGCGTCACCGGACTCTCGGCGAGCGCAGATGGCGCTCTACCTTAAATTTAGGTTGGGGCAAACAGCACAAGGGTACCCAACGGTGGGTCGAACCTCGGCTTGGACTGTTGCCAGGGGGATGATTGGACTATTGACCCAAGGCACCGTTAGGAATCGAACCTAACGATGTAGAGGGCCTGTAAGAGAGATTCCGACCACGCCGGCGCGGTCGGTAAGCGAATTGTGGAGTTGGCGATTAGTTGCAATCTGTTTAAGTATTTATACAAAAGGCGTTGTCCTGACTGACTGACAGATAACGCACAGGCCAAACCTGAGGCTACGAATACGAAAGGTACGTAAATTTGTCGAAATTGACGTACAATTCCATAACATAAGCCGATGACGGCTGATAGTGAATAAGGCTCCTGTAACTGAATGTTAAAGGTAAGTTTGTTTAGGTGTGAAAAACGCTCAGGAAAATAATTTTATTGAGTAGCAACGCCAACAAAGTTATTGTTGTCGGCTAGTCTGATATATTGAAGAGGCACAAGACATTGTAGCAGTATTGCTTTGTTACCGTCTACGGTATAGGAAATAAATTAATAAGGAAGGTTAATTAATTCGTTTTCCATTGGGAGGCAGGATTCCGTCTTAATAAAAAAAAGAAAAGAAAAGAAAATAAATAATTTTATTGATGAAAACAAAAATGAAACAAAAAAGGTCATATTACGACATAACAGAGTCCTCCATCAATGGGGGCCTAGCTCTGCTTTCATGCTGCAGCGTACTAGTAGCACGCTGCAGTGCTAGTGTTCTGCTAGACCCCAGTGGCAACGACACGGATCGTATATAAATCCAAAAACTAAAACTTAAACTACTAAAATAAGACAAGACAAGAAAAAATGGTTTAAGACTAATTTTACAATCAATACAAGTTTTGTCTTACTGGTAAATGGGTATTAACAGAGTGCCAGATACTATGCCGCAAAGCGTTAATGTGTAAGATTACTGTGTTCCGGTTTGAGGCACGTAGTTAATAAAATTACTAGGCTTTCAAGACTGACCTTTCAAGATGTCTCCGACTCTACCACATTTACAGTTTTCAGACTTAGAAACCAAGCCAAAAGCATTGAGTAAAAAAGCTTACTCTACTAATGGCGAAAGCTTAGCTGAGACTCTATATCGATATTAAATCCAAAATCATATAACAAAGAATTAAAATCCAATTCGAACCACCCAAATGGCCATCTGATGGATGCTACTCAATATCATTATAATATGACACCCCATAAATTGCTAATCCATATTACATACCAATATAGAAGTGGATATGACAAATAAATTGGAAGCAGACAATACGAGGCAAGGGTTGGGCATCGATTTGCGGGATTACACTGATGAACATGAAGCTGTTTACATCACACGATTCAACATCATTTTCATCAAGAGAATTGTGAAAGATGTTTAGAAAACTACCATAATATCATCAATGGAAAATTGTGTCACCTTGCCGAGATACATATACATTGCTATTGCTCGAGCCTGTACCATGGTCAAGCCATGATCGTTTTCGAAATTCATGGGTTTATTGGAATTTGGGATTTCTGGGAACCAGTCAAATTTTCAATATTTGTAATGTGGCCATGTGTAAGGAAACAATTGGGTGTTTTCTTTTGCACATTTTGTAATATTGATGTAATATAATATTAATTTAAGTGTGATTAAATGAGAGTTAGAAAACATCTATGATAGACATACAGACAAAAATAGAAGAAACGAAACAAAATACTTATCTAATTATCTATAATATCGATATCGTAATAATGTTATTTCAGTATTTTAATAATAAGATTAAGTTAAGTTCTAGCTGTGTTACAGATAGGTAGTTATGGTAAAAGGGGTAAAAGCGGCATATTTGAATGGTTTAAAAATCGTTTTAAAGTCGTATCGCAAGTTGAAAGGGTGACTACAGACTAGGATCATAATCGTTACTGCAATTGATATAAATCTAATATGACAATATTACTGGGGTCTGGCTTCGTGGTAGCGGGATCTTTGGGAAGCTTTGCATATTTTGAAAAGCTATTACACAGATATTAATGAGAACAGACTTGGTAATACAGTAAAGTTGAGAATGATTTACGTATAGTCAAAGAACAGTAGGTATAGTTAAAAAGTATGGAAATCTCAACAAGATCAGAATATTTTTTGATAAAACGAAATATTTTTTTTATCAGGAGAGATGTTTAAAGTTTTAGTAGGTAGGTGTTAAAACATCCAGGTTTTCACTACAGTTAAAACATTGTCTAGAACCTCTTTTGTGTGACCATCCTGCCTAATTTTCTAGGACAACAATTTTCAAAAGTGTGACCTAAGTGCTCTAGATTGTGGCCTAATATAAAAGCTCTACCACCAACCATAGATCAATAACGGTGTTTCTAAACAATACCAAGATGGATTCGTAAAATAAAGCAAAAAATCAGTCTCTTGAATAAAAATCAAATATTTCCGATATTTTATCAGCATAAGGAAAAGCTGAGTACCTTTAACTTATAATACATTCTCTTGCCCCCTCTTTTTTTGTGGAAATTTAGCCTCGGACCAAAATGTTCTAGAAGTTAGCTAAAATTAGCCAACTTTTTTCAATGTAGGTACAAATTATGATCCTATAATTTAATACTTCTTTACCACCAACCAATTCAATGTTATTTCAGCAAATGCAGTCACATTTTATGTCTATTATTTTTGCACTTGAACTGCACCGGTTAACGTTTTCAAGCAAATGGATTCAATGACTTATGTAGCTCGAAGTTAAATCTATTTTCAACCATCTGGCTGTGGATTACGAGTTAAAATGCTCTGAAGTGAGATTGTGGGCCTCAAGTGCTCGTTTGCTAAAACACTTGGGCAACTGGCGCTGGAGTCGCACCGACGACGAATCAAAACACTCGGAAAGCGCGCGAACGGTGGCCAATCAAAACAATGTAATTTGATTATAGAATGTGCGGTTTATTTTGAAAATGGAACGGGTGTGCGTTTGTTTTATCCTCATGGATGCTGAAGTATCCACTAATCATTAAAACTGAGTATTTAATCCATAACTATGATAATTTATTAAAATTATGAAAGTAAACTGAACTTTAGTTACTTTCTCACGGCGATTTCTATGGTATGATGGATAGACAAACAGTTTTTTATATTATTGTTTACATGATCCAAACTTACCACACCCAAACTAGTCCTGCGTGGTGGTAACTTAATTGCATTAAGGGCACGGTAGAATAAAGTGTCACATTTGAATCAAATATTTTTTACTTCTCATGCAAATATAATCAAATAATAGGCTAGGTACGATCGGAGTAAAACTGCATTTTAGGTCCTAGGGCAAAAATTTATTCTTTTCCATGATTTTTGTCTTCTTTTATACTTTTTTTACTTTTGTATAGAACGTTTTCAAATTTCGAACTTCGTTCCTTCTTTCATACGTACACCTGCCTTCGAATTTCGAATATCGTGGTAATATTGGGTGTCTGTAATCTGTTTTTGAAGAAAAGTATTGTATAAAAATGGCTTGTTTCAGGCCCTTCGTGTATAAATAAATATTTATTTAATGGTGGTGAAGGACTTTGGCTATCAAAATCTCAACTTATGTAGTGTAGGGAATCTAAAACATTTTTCTGAAAAAACATCCTGTGACTTATGGATGGGTAAATGAATACCGAGGTCGTTTTATGTGTTCCGTTTTTAATTTTTAGGTACGGAACACGTTTTTGTAAAAGTTTACATCCACAGTATTTTTATTGTACTCTATTTTAACGTATAACCTTATAGGGATTACTCACAATACAACCGGACAATTTACAATTAAATTTATTGTTTAAATAATGACATCCTGTTGATGCGCGTGCGCTTGACACGTGCCCCCTAGCCAATTTTAAAAGACCCCTAATATAATCCGTATTATTAAAAATTGGGGGTCACCCTACACCGAACAATCCTCCTATCAACGCGTGCATTCAATTATAGACCCTATACAATGGTGATAAGGTTGTCAATAACTACATGCTGCAAGTTGGTTCGAGTGCATTTAGGGATGCATCCAAATACTTGATGAATGAGTTTTTTTAGTAACAGTTGGTTCCCAATGAGTGGTTTCAAATATGCCGGTAGTTAATTATAATGAAGTTAGTCAATATTGTGTTTTTTTATGTTAAAAAAATTTAAAAAGGATGTAGGTCTGCGGGCTACAAGGATATAGTAAAATTATGTTCTACAACTCTGGATTGTGATTTCCAGTAGGTGTATATAAAATGTATTGTTTTAATAGGGAAATACTATTGTTCTGTTTTTATCAGTAGTCTCTACCAAAATTGGAGTTATGCCAAAGAATAAGTAATATTATGTACCAGTTATGCTACCTACAACACATAGTGATAAATTTTGCTAACACAAACACAAGAGCCAGGAAAAAAAAATTGGTTGTCTGTAAAGTTGGTTCACGGACCATAGTTTATAGTGACTTCCAGCGTAACGGGACAATGCGCGTTACCGGACAATGATAGCGTTACCGTACAATGAGCGTTACCGGGCAATGGTAGCGTTACCAATGACGTCAACGTTTTCGTGCATGCAGCCGGCGTTCAGCGAATTTTTAGACGTAGTCACGTCAAAAAAACAAAATAGTCTCAAATAGCATTTCAAAACCCAGTTCAGTAAAGTTTAAATTGAAAATAACTTAAGTAGTTAAAATTGCACATGCTTTTGTACAAATTGGTGTATATTTTGTGCAATTTATATAATATTAATATTTATATTACAATTTCTAAATTTTGTATAAAAATAAAAACAAACAAACATAGTACAGTGAATGTTAATGAAATTGGTAATTTTGACCCCAGCCAATTTGAATAAAGTCATGATTAATATCACCAAATCAGCTGACGAAATCACTGGTTCGGTCACTCGGGAGTACTCGGGACTCTTCGGGGCTATTCGGGGGTACTCGGCTCTCAGTGGGGGGTCCGGGGTAATCGTGATAATGTGTTTATTGAATTAGGAGGCGCGTGCGATGCCACGCGTCAACCACTTTGGCAAAATGTAGATGAGAGCTCGTTATGGGTGAAAGATGGCTCTATCCCTGATTTCTAGTATATGATTTTGATTCCAAGCCGTATTGTTTGGGGAGATCGAGTATTTTTGTGGCTTTATCCTTCACTTTGATAAAAGTTTTATAATTGACTATGCTTACGCCTGCAACTTCGTTTGCTAAATTCCTTTCTTAGTACGCGCCGAAATTTGTTGAGAAACATATCCTCTTAATTTCAAATTTTTACGTTAATTGGTTTGGCCTGTACGTGTGTGTCAGTCAGTTAGTTAGTCAAGTATTTTATATTATTGATTCAAGTACAGTTATATCAAAATTAAGTCGACGCGTCAATGATTATGTAGATTTAATATTTCCAAAAAATATCCTACTTACTTACATAATCTATATAACAGTTTGTGAGCGATACAAAAGTCTGCCGAATTGTTGCCGTCTGTTACACAAACAGATAGAATTCTTCTTAAACTTCTAAATAAATCTCTAAGTAACAAAGCTGAAATAGAAACACCGAAGATCCTAACCAGGAATAAAACTAAAGTAACAGAAAACAATGCAGGTGTCGAATTACAGACAGGGAAACGTGGGGCAAAGAGGGCTGAGGACATTAATTTAATTACCCCTCTCTCTTGGGACAGTCTAATATTGTATAGGAGTGAGGCAAACGACTGCGCGGCATACAAAATCAACTGTCATTTTTTCGCGTGAGAAAAAAATCTCATATCTGATTTTCGGGTATCCCCCGAAGAGATCAGGTTGCGTGGATAAAAATAGTATAAATCTGGATTGTGATGCTTCTTGACGTTTTTGTTTAGGTTTTATGTGTGGGAACGTGATGAAATTTCAGAATGTTACTTTTTCTCTGGAGACATTGATTCTGTGAGAGAATTCTGCGCGATTATCATTATCTCCACAACTCTACATGCTAATTCTAATATTTGATAATCGCTATTATGTAAAGCCTCGATTACACGGCTTTTTTACAAGCTGCTTTTTGGCGAGTCAAAAGCTAGCGAGTGAGCGTGTTAGCTTTCGGAAAGAATTGTCAACAAACAGATTGTAACAAACCGATGACACTGGGCGAGCTTATACGCTACAAAGAAATTGCTGGCTTGTAGCTAGTAAAAAGCCGTGTGTCATCGACGCTTTACTTAACCGTAAGATTGTAATATATTAAAGTCGTACTATCCTGTTGCTGTTCATTTGTCATCTGTTGATCGATTCGTTGGTTCAAAGCTTTACTTTTTTTTTCTAGCGCTAATACATTGCATTATAGTAAAAAAGAATCAGGCATTAATCTTTAACCCGACCACTACAGTTTAATAAACTATACTAAACGTTAAAGAAAGCGCCACTGAAATCGAAGAATTCCAAGCTCTCCGGAGTCCTTAATTAAACTCGAGGCACGTAGAGATCCTTGATTCAGTCCCGAGGGAGGGACCCCCTCTCCTCCCCCTACTGTCCTTTCCACCCCTTCCTTATGGACCGCTTAGATTTCCACCCCCTTTAGGCTATGTGGACGGAATACTTGGTCTGGAATCTTGTACGAAGAATTGGTTTCGAGAGATTGGACATTTAGTTTTTATAGCTGTTATTTCGAGATACAATAGAGGTATGAGTCTGAGGAATAGTTTTGAAGTATGTATACGTTTACGAAAAATAAGGTGAAAAAATTAAGAAACTTTTATTTTTATGGAACTTTCCACACATCTCAGATTCTCTATCAATATTATTAGCTCTTTACAAAATAACTGGCCAACCGTAACTTCGTTAACGTTGCGTATTTTCAAATATCCTATCTCTTAACTTTCAGCTTTTGACGAACACATCGTCTGAGTTTCAAGACTCTACGTTCAGTGGTTTGGCCTGTGCGTTGTCTGTCAGTCAGTCAGTCAGTCAGGACAATGTTATATTTATTATTTAGTATTTTATATTTTATCGATGATTTATTGATTACAAGAAAGTAAGGTTCTAATTTTCAGAGCGCTGTTTAAATGGTTTACCTCATTGGTCTACCTTGAACAGTATTATAAATAAGGTTTCCAAAGCCCATCCCCAAGTAAATTATAAAGTACTCAAGCCAAAAGGAAATCCAAGATTTCCTGGTGCGCCCTCATTTGCATATTGCTGCAATTTCCCCGGAATGGTGTCTTCCAAATCCAATTATACAATATCCAGCCTCTTTGAACAACTCTCGAGATGTCTCTTTGCTATTCTTAAGTGAAAAAAGGCTTTAAAAAGTAATCAGAGGGTCTGAACAGAAAGTTAAAAGCATTTGGCACCGGCAAGAGCGATTCAAAAGTGTTTTATACTTTTTAATTTTGTGCTTCCTTTGCTTGAGAAGATTCTTTTCTGGAATCGTTTTCTTTTAATTTTAAAGGTAAAGTGTCAATTTCTATTTAAATCCAAGAAAGGTTTCAATTCAAAATGGTTCCCTTTAAAAATACCTATTATGTCTGGTCTGTGATATTTTCATGAATATTATTCATATAATGTTCGTATTTGAATTTTTTAAATACATTGCATCCTCCTATTACGATATATTGATAGAAATAAAATATTTATTTGCTATCTCAATGTGAAATTGTAATTTGCAAATGCTTTTTAAATTCTTTATCGCGAACCGCAGCCGGGAAGTACCAAACAAAAAAGAAACCGAAATACGGCCGGTGTAATTATTCCGAGAGCTAATGTGCCACTTGTTTATTCCCTGACTAATTAAGAGAAGGAAGAGTTTTAAAAATGGCTTTAACTGAAGCGTTTGAGCGAATCAAACATTCATGAGATGAGATGAGGAACGTCTGTATAATTGCATTTCCATTTTCTTTTTTAATTTTCAGCTTTTTTCATCTCGCAAAGTGATAAGTCCACTTTTCGGTGGAGCAGTTCAAATTGCATTTCAATAATTTATGGCGTTCCGCAAGGCGCAGTGTTAGGGCATGCTCTATATCTATTGCATACATATAGGTAAATACATTAGGTGATGAATAATTCAAATTTCCGACGTTAATTACTCGACTCAACTAGCTGTAACTACCAAGTCGAAAATTACAGTGCTAACAACAGGTACAAGAAGTTCAGAAGCGTTCAACTTCCGGGCTCAATTAGCGAATTAAACCGGTTTCAGAGGTGACAAATCGCGATCCCGCGGTCCCACGTCTTGACGTTGACTAATCACCACCATTTAATTTAGCTTGCGTAATTATAAATAAAATTTAGACGATAAATTGTGTAGGGGTACATTAATCAAGAAGTTGGGACACTGATTAAAATGCCGTTCGTACAACTATTCGTCGAGTTGATATCGTTAATAATTTACACGTAGGGTTGGATTGGGGTGAGATCAGGTGTGCGGTTACCTAATTTTATTTGTGTTTGGACATAACCAACGATATATCCTCCACATAGTTTTACTCGAAATAACCTGTATTATGTAGGTATTAATGTTGACATTGAAAAGTTCTTATATTAAACCTTTTGCTTCGAATTTCAAATGGCATTTTCCGTTTCCACCATTCAAAACAGTTAGTAGATTGCTATCATTTGATATTAATATAATGATTAAACAAATCGAAATTTAAAATCTCCATTGCAATTTCCGTGAAAATTTATTCATCGCCTACAAACCACCCTGGAGTAGCAGAAACATGTGCCCAATAACTAACCGAACCCTTTTCACTATCTCATTCTCGCATATTGCCAAATCACGCATCTTCTCTCTCGCACTCACTGTCAAAGCAATGAAAACGACGAATCTATGCGCCTGAATCACAGACGCCTCCACCCTCGTCTTAAATGAACTGGGGAGAGAGTAGGTACTACAGTAGGTATGGCTAGTGAGGACGTAGGGTGTTGAGACGTTTTATATAAAATGGTTCTGTTTATTCTACTTGGAAAATCTCTAGCTAAAAATAGACTTTTTGTAGGTAAGAGGTAAAGTTGATTATTTGTGGGAATTGTGGCAGGTAAAATGTTGTAACACCATGACTTGGTTATTACTTGTTACTCGTTGGGAAAAAAAATCCCAACGAGTAAACCCCTGACTGGGGGTGTTACTCGTTTGAGTGTTACTCGATGGGAACCCATAATATTTAGAGGTATAGATTAATGTTTTCAAGAACTGGCTCATTATTTACTATATTGACATTAAAATATTAGATTTTGAAATAAAATGTTTAAGATTTATTTAACTTTCCCCATGTTTACCTTTACAAACGAGTGAATCAGTGGTCAGAACACTTGAACTCAGTAAATTAATTAGTTGCTATACCGTGGTTTCTTTTTAAACGCAAAGGTAGTACTGGCGTCCAACGTGGGGCGGGTAAAGATTTCAACACATTGTCTCTATGAGCTAATCAACACAGGAGTTGCTAAAACACTGAATTTTTTGACCCTAGAAAATATGATTAACTCTATAATAATTAATGTATTGGTGACATATTATGAAGAAAAATAATAAATTGATTAAATCATATAAGTAGAATACTAGCGGAGAAAGAAGTATTGGTCGGCAACAAAACTCAAGAACTCTCAAAGCTTGGCTATTCTAAAACGATGAATTTTCTCTAAAGTAAAGTGTCCACAGACACTTATCCTTTGTGTGTGGCAGCCACAACTGCTTTGAAATCGCGATAGCCCTTGAGGGCAGGCAGTGCGGTTGAAGCAAAGTGTTAGTTGTTGTAACACACAAACCGCAGCATCTTAAATTCATGAGCGGTTTTAAGAAAGCTGACACACTGGCGTCTAAAACAACGAATATCTGTTTAAAGAAAACTATTTTAAGAAAGCCTTTCAATTGACCTCCCTTTGACAAGATTGATACTGAGATCTTCTTAAATTGCGTTTTACGGTATGTACCTAATCAAATGAACGCAATTGGAAGCTTACGTGTAGGTACTAGGAATTAAGTTTTTTTCTCATGAGGCAGAATGCAATTAAGGGTAAGTGACATGACACATAAAAGCGAAATATTTGCTTCATCTTTGATCAATACATGAAAAGGCTTAGTCCCAACTGATTGAATAACAAACAACAACACACAAGTCAAACCACTGGACACAGAGACTTGAAATTTTGAGGGCATATTCGTCAAGAGGCACCTGCACCTTACTACAAAGAAAGTAATTTTGTTGATTCGCAACACAAACGAAGTTACGTATAACGTAACATATATAAGTAACAAGAGTCAAGTACTTACGTATAATCTTTAAAAGCAGAGTGTATCTATAGCTGTGCACGGTACACCGCGGCAACCGCAACCACCCCATTACTTGATACAAAGCGGAGGTGTTAATGCACATTAATTATGTCGAGGGGCTCTAAGATGTTTTGACATTGTTCCTTTGAGTTATGGAAAGTAAATGGACTTGGAAGTTTTGAAGTTGAAGTGGTAATTTGAGGAGGTAATCGAGCCAGTTTGTAAAGTTAGAAGGGGAATATAATTTGCGAAATTCCTGCTATTGTCGTTCTAGTTTTAGTTATTTTTTTTTTCTTGATCTCGTCGATCAAGGTTAGCATGGTAAAAGTGACCCAGCAATGTGACGGAGTCAAGATTTCGGTGGCGGGTAACTTCCAAAAATTCACAAACGTTTGTAAAATATTAAAAATGATGACTCACCGGTATGAATATAAGTGTGCTTCTTCATATCTGATTTTTGATGGAACCGCTTCCCGCAGTACTGGCAAGGGTACGGTCTGGTGTCAGAGTGGATCAGCAGGTGGGTAGAAAGTGTGCTGGACCGCTTGAAGGTTTTCCCGCATTGCTTGCACTCGAACACTTTCTCCACGCTGTGCACGGCCCTAGGGGCAGGAGTGATGTTAGATTGGAATTTGAATATTATGCTTATAATATTTTTTTTCACTAGCCAATAAGAACTCGTCTGAGTAAGACTACTTAGAACTGATAGTGGTCAGAAACATTGCTTGTTGAAACAGTATTTTTTTTAACTCGCTGAAATGTTATTACCGTAATGTAAACTCACCTGTGTTGACTTAAGCTGATCTCATGTCCAAAGGTTTTGCTGCATAGTTCACATGCAAATGGACGTTTTCCATTATGTGATCTCCTTGCATGTACTTCCAGTCCATGAGGCGTACTGAACATTTTCTCACACTTGACGCAGGAGTACACATCTCCAATAGGCAGAGGCCTGGATAATGGTCCAGGAGCTCCTAGCACCGCGGCCCGCAAACGCATCAATTCTGGTCCAGCCGCTTGAACAGCGTGAAGGTATAAGTTGCTGTAACCACCCCAAGCTGGTAAGCCTAAGCTCCCAGCATCTCTGAGAAACTCCGCAAATGGAAGAGGTGGGTAAAGGAATGGTCTTTGTGGCTGGATTCTTGGCGCATCAGGTCGTAAAAGTGCGCTGACTGAAAAAGCTTCTGATCTTTTTGGAGGGGATGATGAATCTGGTAGTCTTCTGGGTGAGGATGGAGGGGAATCCACTTCAAGTTCGGGGGAGCTAGAACGGACTGATCTAGGGGAATGTGGAGAAGGGTAAAGGCAAGGGCTTCCACAGCGAGATGCAGGTGAAACTCGTTCCGGTCTGTTTTCATTGTGATTAATCTCTTCCTCTTCTTCGTCTGTCTTATCCCCGACCAGGCGGTTGATGCCGAATTTGATTTCATCTGGAAAGAACACTTAATTTTTAATATTTTTGCGAAGGTCAAATTGATTTTGAATAACGTCATCATCATTCCCCATAAGTTATTCAAACATTTGCCATATCTATTGTGCTGCCACAATGGACCCCATCGGCGGACTGCCAATTGTTTGCTTACAAAGGGTGTTCTGAAAGAGCACAGGTGCCACACTTGTCGTTCTGGACGAAATGGGCCGTATCATGTCGCTGCAACAAATTGACTTTCATCTCAACCCTCGCGGGCCCAACCCTCGTAATTAACACGTCGGGTCGAAACGACCCCCCAATCTTTTTTACAATTCTATAATTCGCGGGCGCGACTAAACGCAAGCCCGTTGTTCAGTTTTGTTTAGTTTGTCGCCTGATCTATTGACGATTTTTTTTGGTATTCATTGTAGATTTGATTTGATTTTATTTTGTGCTTTTTGTAATAACATAAAATGGCTATTATAGGATGGTACTAAAATTATAAATTTAAATGATATTTTTTTACATCATTATAAGTGATTTTAGGGTTAGATTTATACCTTATATTATTATTTTTATATATTTTTTTTATTTAAGTATTTTGAATTATACAGATTTAAAATTCATCACTACAACATTATAATGCTAAGTTATCTAAAGCTGTAGTCATGATTTTGCAATGGTCCCCGAATAAAATTCATTCATCATCAAAGAGCCATCAGCTGAAACTCACGCTGTCCATAAACAAACATCCATCTCAGGCAGACAAGTTCCACTAATGAAGAGCGACCCCTATATCTAAAATGCAGCAGCTGTTGGCATTCGGAGCGGAACCAATCGGCCGGCCTCGGCAAAACTCGGCAATGACTGCTGTGGTCCCTTTGGCCCATTTCACGCCCGGCTCCCGTTCAACAATAGCTAGCGTTTAAGGGTTACTACGGTACACTTGTTTGTTTGTCCCCTCGCGACACGGTTTTATTACCCCATAGTATTTATTACATATTAATGGTTATTTAGATTCATTGTTCCGTTCTGACAGTATGCTAGAATTTATGGCAGTGCAAAATGTTGAATGGAACCCTCTGAGGGCCGCTCTTACCTTTTGTTGAGATGCACTGTTTGCAATTAGATGATATAATTTTGATTTAAAATAAACTGAGATTATTTATTTGCACAATTAACTACTAACTTTACATTATAATTAATATAAAACTTAAATAAAAATTGGTTGTCTGTAAAGTTGGTTTACGGACGATAGTTTAACGTGACAACGTCATAACCAGCGTAACGGAACAATGAGCGTTACCGGACAATGACGTCAACGTTTTCGTGCATGCAGCCGGCGGTCATCGATTTATTATTTATTTATTTATTTAGACGTAGTCACGTCAAAAAATATCCCAATTTGTATACACATAAATAATTATAATAAAATATAAATTAATTGTATTCTGAAGGACATGTAGCCGTTGAATACCAAAATTATAGATTATTTTGTGTTATCAATCCGTATCAATAAAACAGACCTTGAAACGTTTACTTCATAATTTTTTTCAATATTACCTACACCTCCATTGATCAATTGTCTTCGTCTACCTATTGTGTACGGATATAATGAAAAAAAAATATATAATTATTATATAAAAATATAATATTTTTTATAACTTATCAATCATCAATCAATATATATAAAATACTTGGACTTGATTGACTTGACTGACTGACAGACAACGCTTAATGTAGAGACTTGAAACTCGGAGAATGGGTTCGTCAAAAGCTGAAATTGAGTACATAGAAAGGAATTTTGAAAATGTGCAACGCAAACGAAATTGCAAACGTCAGCTAGTCCGTAATAAGAAATACCTGAAACACTTTTCACAGATGCATTGGAAATTATCTCCGTTAGCCATTAGTTCGTATTGCATAATCAGACATAAACAAGCTTGCTTTAAGGGGCATCCTCAAATCCGAATTCCATACAAAAATGTTTCGGACAAATACTCAAAAAGTACGCCGTATTATAGTAATTTCTACACACTATTCGTTTCCACTATGTTTTTTGATTTCGTGAACAAAAAAAGTGAAAGTTTTCATACTTTAATTTAGATTTTATACATGTTTTAAAATTAACCCTACTAACCTAAAACACGTATAAAATATAAATTAGAGTATGAAACCTTTAACTTTTTTTGTTCACGAAATCAAAAAACATAGAGGAAACGAATAGTGTGTAGAAATTACTATAATACGGCGTACTTTTTGAGTATTTGCCCGAAACATTTTTGTATGGAACTCAGATTTAAAGCCTTAAAGCCTTCCGCACAAATTACTGCGTTTTTAGCTACAAATTGGATTACATAACGTCAGTCTGCATTTTTCTTAGCCAAACATTGCATTAGCGGAATACGCGCCATCGCGGCCTAATGCAATTTTAATTATAAAAGGTGCGCCACAAATTGCCCGATGCATACAGATTGTTGTTTTCTGTACGCTTTTAACAAATTAAAAAGTGGTGTCGTGCGAATGTGGATTCTAGTAATATTTAAATGGCATTTTTTCAACATAAGCCTTGATTGAATAAATTTTAAAAGCACGGATGGATGTGATTTAAAGAAAGTAATTTATATACTAAACATGGTTTGTAGAGTTTTGTTCTTAAGGCTAATCTTCAAATCCAATTCCATACAAAATGTTTTGGACAAATACTCAAAAAGTACGCCAAATTATAGTTATTTCTTCACACTATTCGTTTTGTCCATATTTTTTTGATTTCGTCAACAAAAAAAGTGAAAGGTCATACTTTAATTTAGATTTTAAACGTGTTTTTAAGTTAGTAGGGTTATTTTGAAAACACGTATAAAGTCTAGCCTTGAGGATTCCACTTAATACTTTTTCCTTTGACTGTACTATATTGGACTCAGTTTTTTATTCATTTCGAGGGTGGTCCCAATCGCCGGAAGAAAAAAAAAAAAAAATTGATCCGTTGATTGGGACCGTGGTCCCAATCCCAGTGGTCCCAATCGACGGAAGCCTCGGGATAAGAGAAAAATTGCGACAGATAAGTATTGAGGGAACCGTACCTAAAGTTTTTTTTTATGATAAGCTCTCCTACACTCGGACAACGTTTTCTCTCATACTATTCCAAACCTGAATACATATTCATTGTAAACTAGGCAACAGCTAACGCTGGTAACGCTAAATTTCGACGTCGAATATCAGGTTAACACCAAAAATACGCCAGTCTTAAACCATAACAAGCGTATTTATGTCGCGCGTATAAGGGCGGATTGGTACTCGCAAAACTTGAATAGCATGTCGCGCGTATTCCGGCGTTTATTGCGGCTGTTTGCTCGGTACGTGAGATCAAGGCATAACGCTCGGTTTTTTCTAGCGAGTGTCAGTAGCACGAGGCGTCTCTCGCAGATTGTTGCGGTAATACGCGCTGCAAAAAACATAACACGAGCGGCGAATCCGCCCAGTAAATCCGCTAATCTGTAACCGCACTGAATACGCACTAAAGGTACTCGTTAATTTATATTGGTTTCAGAACATGAAAGTTGGTATTATTCCATTATTGATAAAATATTTTATCTCCAAATATTGATGTAATTACAACTTATAAATCATGTCCCGCAATCGCTTGATAAACAGATTACAACATATGACTGTCGTTGGTTTAAAATAATGAAGCTTTGTACTAAACTCGATATACCTAACTCAATACAAACCATTAAATATTGAGCTAAGTCATATTAGATTCATTAATAAAGATTGAAGAAATGTTAATAAATGTTCCATCAAAATTATACGGGGGCCGTAACTAATATTTCAGCTTTTAATAAAGTCTGCAGCGTAGGGGTAGCTAGTCCCTCAAAACTATAATATACTAGAATAATAATAATAAAAAAATAAAAAAAATAACTGTAATATTTTGAATATACTTAAATAGTGAAATTAATACCTGTAATAAACATTTCGGCCGCGGTTGTAACAGTGACGAACATAATCAAAAATATGTGTAAATCAAATGTTATCATTCTTGTTTAATGCCTTTATCAACCGTAATAATTTGATTTTAATACTATTTATCTGAACCAGATTAGTTCAATCCAGGATTGTAAATGACGAATTACTATCCAACATACCTTCAATGTGTGCTTTACTTGATTTTTCTTTCACACATTGATTCGTACCATCTTATTGGTCGATACTTTTTACCCGACTGCCAAGGAAGGGTAAGGCTTATTCGTGTTATCTTGTGTGTATGTAAATTTCTATGTTACCAAACGGCTGTAGGTATGGATTTTGACAGTTAGGTATCGTTAGATTTGTCTCAATCACCTAATCACATCTAAGAACACTCGGTACTTAGATGGTTTAAAAAAAAAAAACAAACTGGTGGATTTTTGGGGCTAAATAGTAAGTCGTTAATAATTTTTAGTTTACCAAACCCATCAAGTAGGGTATTAAAATGAAGGTATTTTAAAGGAGATAAAAAAAATATATGAATAAGATATATGTTTAAATTTAATTTGGAATAATGAATTGACAATGAATGTATAATTATTTCGCAGCCGGGTTTTCAGTTTTTTTAAAATTTAAAGCTTGTAAAATTTGAATTTAACGGTAAAATTTCCTTCTGAGTTGAAAAATCATTTTATTTATCGCCTGGATTTAATTTTGTTTAATCTTTTTTAAGGATTACTTTAATCAAAGTTGTTTCTTGAAGGTGTACAGTTTCTGAATGGTCACGTGTTTTTCAAAATTTATTGGTTTGATAACCAGTGTTTTATTCGTTATAATCTTTATGGCTGAAATAATGTTGCGTAGTTTGGTTCATTATGTTAAATTATGAGTATTATCAGAAATATACAGTGCAAAAAAGATTACAGAAAACTTCCTGTTTAACCTTGATGTTTTATGTATTTTTAAGATATACTTTTGAATATTGACTTTATCAAATTTAAGTAATATTTAGTATTTTAGTGATTTTGACACCTAAAATATGTATTTCCATGTAGCTTATCTGTAAAATAATTCAAAATATACTTTGCAATCTTTTACGTAAAAATCGTCACATCATAAAATGCCATTCAGCATTAATAATGTCAGTTTTATTTGATAAATATGTCAAATCTGGGCATTTTGCGGCCTGATCTAAGAAAACTGCAATATATGTATTTCTTGAGATTATTTGAAGAACATGCGACCACACCTGGTAATGTCGAAAAGTGTCACAGTAGACGCATGATTGATATAGCATTTGTAGATATAGCGATATGACGTTTTGAAAACAAATCCCCAAAATATTGATAAAACCTTTGTTTTTAGTACGTTTTTTCCCAAAATGTAAACATCACTCATCCATCTCCTAAGCTCCTGAATAATTTTAATTCATCCATAAATTCAAATATTCTATTGAATAAACCAACCAGACTTTTTTAAATAAATAAATATTAAGGACATTTCCCACAACGCCATCTAGCCCCAAAGTAAGCAGAGCATGTACTATGGGAACCAGATAACTGATGTAATACTTAAATACTTTTTTTTTGTAAATACATACTTAGAATACATATAGAAACACCCATACTCGGGAAAAACACCAATGTTCATGACACAAATATTTGTCCTGAAGCGGGAATCGAACCCGCGACACCGGCGTGGCAGTCCAAATACTTGGCAACCGACCAATCGTGCCTTCAACGTTTTTAAGGATCGAATAAGTGTTTCAAACGTTATTCTAGGACAAACATAAAAATGAATGCAAACTTGATTCTAACACCGATTCGATAATCGAATAAAAATAGCTAAGCTACCATTAGACCTTTTTACTATGATTCATCAGTTATATATTATGTTAAAAATTAAATATTACATCATAACCTCATTAAATTTCCTTAAAAAAAGCTCTACCAATTTTTTTATAAGTACAAAAGTTCGTAAGGTTATCAACCCAGGCCCTAGTGACTATATCTCGGCGTTTCTTTAATGTTCCGATTTCTCCCAATGTTTCCATTTCCATGAATTATTTGCTGAAACAATAGCATGCTTTATGTTTGTGTTCAACACTCATCTGCTCAACAATCGACCTTAAATCTGAGTGTTTAAGGTTTAGAATTGAGATGTTCTGCGAAGGAAATGTTGGTGGAGTGACGAAATAACTCGCGGTGTCTTTGAGATTACACTGTAGTTTGATAATTGCCAGTCAACAAACTTAGATTTGTGATTATGGACCAGATGAGGTTCATTCTTTGTTTTTTGTGTGCAATTGAGGACAGACTTTTACTGACTTTGAAATCCTTGATAGCCTACTTTCTAGACTCAATAGTTCGTTGTTTGACTTATTTTATGAGCGGTGTCCAGAGAAAAAAAAAACGTCACATGTTTATTGCTTTTGCACTGACTCTACCAAAATTTTACCAAAATTACCAAAATTTTATGCCTAGATCACACGTACCGAGAGTAGGTACTCGGTACGTATAAACATAGCGCCAAGTGCTCGGCTGAACGATTGATATAAGCTTTCACAGTCTCGGCCGGGTAGGTAATATTTTACCGTCTCGGTCGAGTACTCGGTACATGTGATTACAGTTGTCAAGTGTCGAAAAGAGTTTACTTATTACCCGATTTACAAAACCCAAATTAAAATATCTAGAGATAACAAGTAAAATATAGCTTTTTTTTTTTTAATCTTGTTTGTGTACAATTATTATTCAACAAAGGCTTGCAGCTATCTCGCCCAAAGAATAAGCGTTGCAATACAAAGAGGCATGAAGCCAGTATCCTCGGTACGCTGCCATCGGATATCGAGTTGGAGCAATTGAGCTACCTATAGATCGTTTGCAATAGTAGTAGTGAGCTTATGCTGTAATTAAAAAGGAAACAAATATGTATTCATATTCCACATTGCCGCCAAGGTAGTGATGAGGCCTTATTTAAGTGGATTCCATGTAGAGCTAAAACCAAAGGAATTAAAGTGCCCCTAATCGCGACCAATTCAAATATTCCGTCTAAATTCAATTGTTACAGCCAGAAGTCACGCGATGGGTTCGAATGACTTGTCCGTACTCGGACTTGGCAAACACTAGTGAATAATAGTGTCAACATTAGTGTTGGGACAAACTATGAGAAAAACTCTTCGTCTTTTTTAACGAAAAAGTCGGATGCTTGCTTGCTGCTATTTACATTAAATATTTTTTAAACTTTATAGCATGACTTACAGAAGTTACAATAAAATCGAAATTGATACAATTTTAAAATTAATTTATGCATATTTGTTTTTTTTTTATCTTTTTAAGTTTTATACGTGTTTTTAAGCTAGTAGGATTAATTTTAAAACACGTATAAAATCTAAATTAAAGTATGAAACTTTCACTTTTTTTGTTGACGAAATCAAAAAACATGGATGAAACGAATAGTGTGAAGAAATTACTATAATAAGGTTACTTTTTGAGTATTTGTCCGAATCATTTTGTATGGAATTCGGATTTGAGGATTCCCCTTAAGCCCAGAATGCTAACAGTAGAGCACCTACATAGATTGTTTAGCCACTGACTGCTAACTGCCTGTTACGCACTTCCATTGCATTTCACGAAATCAATGCCACAAATTGTCAGAAAGCGAGAGGAAAAATGTTACCTTCACATCAAAAAAGCGAGCTTTACAGTAGTCGCATATGATTATCGCAATTAACATATGACATATCACTAAAAACAGAGAGGTAAGCAAACTTTTAAAATTTGGAAGGATTCTTTTTACTTAATTTTTCTAAGGTTGGTAACATCTGCCGTCTCTCACTGCACGCGCTCATTGATCAAACCAAGAGCGCGCGCTCCCCGGCTTCCTGTTACGCATTCCTTCCCTTTTCATGAAATTACTCCCACAGATTGCGAAAGGAACAAAGTTACACATTGGGTGAAAAAATTGGGTTTTGACTCCGGCTAATTTTTTTTTCATAAACAGTTCAACCCTACGTAGTGGATGTAGATGTTGTCGTGAGCAAGGCTGACTTGCAAATATTGACACAGGGCTGCCACGCACCGGTCTCCTTTTGATTGATATAGCGTGGTCACCCTGCTTTGGCTAAGGGTTCATGGTAAACTAACAACGGACAAACGAAATAAAAAAAGTTATAAATACAAAATTTTATACCGAATACAGTGTATTGTCGCGCTCGCCTTATCTATTTTTGTCTACGTAAGTCTACGAAAATTAATATACGGTTCGTAAATTTTCCGTCTGTTAATCATAATTAAATCATTTTTCATGTAGAAAAATGTAAGTAATCAAGTTTTAACAAAAACATACATAAAACGACTTCAATCGGACTGTTCTAGTGACTGTAGACACCACTGAAAAAGACACTGGGAAGCAAAATACGCAATTTAGTTTACTTCAACGACTTTTTTTTCAATTATTTTGATTTAAAATCTACCTACTGAACCGATTTTGATAAATGTCTATGGGACCAATCTGTAAGTATAGGTATATATATTCTCTTAAACAAAAATTTTTTTTATATCGGTTTATAAGGAACAAAGTTCCGAGGTAACAAACATAAAAAAAAGTTAACATTCAACCTAATTGATAACCTCCTCCCTTTTTGAAGTCGGTTGAAAATACATTCAACTTTGCATGAATGTCCTAGAACCTTCGCAACTACTACCTAGATTGTCCGTATATAGGCATGTTAGCGATGATATCGTTACACACAGGTAGTCAAGTTGCCACTTAACCGCCAACAGCGACGTTGGGCTTACCCCAACAGCTCGTCGGCTGTTATTTGTAGCAATAATCTACCCACGTCACAACCATATTACATAAAAGGACCGGCCATCATACACCTATTTAATATTCGACAGCTGAATTCCAATAACACAGCTATAATCCCACGGCTTCAGATTTCGGCGTGACATATCTAATCGGCTTCGTCAGCGGTATCGCAGCCAAAATTACGTTTGTTTTACAACTCTGATTTGCCAGCGGCGACCACAAAGGAAGATAACCTATCGGTATCAACTATCATTCTGAACGCGATATGATGGTTGTAATTTTTCGTGTCGAACACGAATTTCGATGTGATAACGTACCGTTGGTACAGAAAGCTCCATGTGTCGTATTCTAATTACTTTTTATGGCAAATATTTTTTCAGTTTTAATAAAATAAAGATTGGTAGAGCTCCTATTTACGCTTGTCTCAAATTTATGACTTATCCTAATACTACCAGAAAAGATTACCTAATAACAGCTGCTAAACATGCATGCAGCTTTGATCTCCTTAAAAATCAAGAACAAAAGCAATTGCATACCAATATTCTTCTAATTATCTATGCATTAAAATGCTCTATCCTAAGACAGAACATTTTCAACATTTTGCTTATTTCTAACATATCAAAACAAAAACTATATTAAAATATTTGATAAGATTGTAGTAACGAATTCACCGCTCCACTTTTTGAAATTTATTACTCAATATTTTTTTCAATTGTACAAATGTGCGATTGAGATAGCAGCGCGCGGGATTTTGTGCCTTAAAACATCTTTTTTAATATAATTAGACTTTTTTCTTCATGGAAAAGAAGACATATTTTTTAAGCTACTTATAATTTTTTTGCAAACTGTCCCTTGGTTGGCCGTTTCCTGGGGCATTGTAAATCCGATTTGGACATGTGTGCCTTCGTAGGCAAATATTGGTAACAAGATAACACACTAGCATGTGTTTGAAATGGATTGTGCCAGACCTGAGACAGTTTCGACGATAACTCTGTTTCGAACTCTATGTAGTGAATTGCAGGATGCATCATACCCAAGATTTATAACCCTTGGTACATTGGCTTCGCAGTGCGTGAGTGAGGTAGATAGGTGTAGGTACCTACATAACGTTGAACTAAGTATATAGAGGGAGATAGCTTATTTAGTGAAGGCAAATTTGGAGTTCAACTTGAAACCTACTAAGTATCCTTATTAACGCAATCCTCAGGTCAAATTGGTTCTGCGCAACTTATAGTTACGTGGTTCGCCAGAGGACAAGTTGTTTGACGCTTGGTATACTACCTCTTTTTTACTATTATTTATGTTGAGTTTATCCATATTCAAAATTTTTATTATAAAGTTTTTTTTATAAAATTAATTTAAAATAACAAAAACATTGCTTCAGAAATAAAGCTTTCTATCAGCCAAATAAGTAGTAAAAATACCAAAATCACTGTACCGAAATATACTTGTACTCAGGATATACATACCTACTTCCACAGAGACATGAGATACCACTATCAAGAAATTACCTTTAACGGAGTAGATATCCTGAGTGTGAACCAGCGGCGGAGACGTCAGCCGAGGGCCAGGCCTGCTCGGCACCCCCCATAAAGACGGACACAGCCCGCTCCGCAGAGCTTCACTCGCTGATAGACCTGGAGACAAACAAGATAAAACTATAGCCAGTGCCACACATTTGGTAAAAAATATTAGCTCTTCTTTATCCTCGACGATGGTGTGTAATTAGCATTATTTATCACTTTCAAAATTTAACTTAATTACAGCATAAGCTAACTACTTCAATCTACATATATACCTAACAAAATTTATAAAAGGAAACAGTTGGCCACCCATAGATCGTTGCAAACGATCTATAGGTAGCTCAACTGCTCCAACTCGATACCCGATGACAGCGTGCCGAGGATACTGGCTGCATTGCCTCTTTGTATTGCAAGGCTTATTCTTTGGCCGAGATAGCTGCCTGCCCTCGATCTCGCGTCGCTTCGACCAGACGCTCTGATAAAATCTAACTATTTTGCTAAATTTAGTTCTAGACGATAGAGTAGACGATTTAGTTCTTTCCAATTAATCAAGTTAATCAGTGTTATGGCGTGTAGTCCCATAACCACCATTGCATGAGTGTGCCGTGACTCATGTTAATTTGACGCATTTAATGAGGAAGTGACTTAATAATAAACTACATGGTATTTGATGGTATTTGATTAGGTGTAATGGCTATATCACAACATTGACATGATAGCAAAAGTTTGTGAGATGCCTAATACCTAGATACCTAAGTTTTAACTTAAACTTTGGTGATGAGTTTGAGCAGCCATGCCGAATATATCGAGAATTATGCTAATATCTTTATTAGTGTTCTTACATTAATTTTGTATCATACAAAGTAAATGTCAGCTTTCGCGCCACGGCAAGACTCAATACTATATGTAACTGATATGCTATAGACTCTACAGCATATCAGTTACATATTTTTAGTTGAATTGATGAACACATTAATAATGAGAAAGTCTGATCCAGTATGAAATAACCCTAATACGAGTATTGTCCAATTGAATGTTTCTCTTATCAATGAAGTGAATAAAGTGATGAATCTTGATTTGCGACTCGCGGTCATAATCACTTTCCTTGCGCGTGACTTACCACCAGATTTGCTCTCTGATTTTGAACCCTATCTAAAGGTGAATGTGGCTTATAATTGATTGAAAATTTGTCATAACATATCGGTAATCAGCTCTGATGAAGCTGGTTACATTCTAGGAATATGAATGTTGTAAACGGATTGAAGATTTGATCTTGAAGTGGCTATGTTTAGAATTCATATCTAAGGTATAACATTGTTAAGACTAGACGTTGTAGAAAACATTTATTTCTTTTGTGAATATATTGTTATTATTGTTTATTCAAAATATTTTTTTAAATTGAATCAATAATGCCTTGAGTGAATATATTTTATAAATACTTAATGAGCGAGCGAGCGGTCCTGATTGCGGTCACCAATATCTTAAGATTTACTAGGTAAGTGCCTAGAAGCAAGAAATGATAAGTATTTTTTAAACTAAACTAACCTATTAGCAACCCGCTCTAGTTATTTATTTAGATAAATAGGTAGGCATGTATGCATGTACCTTATGCAAATTAAAAAACATTAACATCATATTTTCTTCAAATTTAGCTTACTTTAAAAACGTTTGCGAGAGAATTAAAGATATGAAATTATCAGAACACTATGTATTTCGGTAATCACTGCTATAGCTACAAGATAATAAAATAGATACGGGACCGTCACCTACGAAGATTATAGATAGATATGAAGGTTTAAGTCACTCAAAAAGGTTGGAAAGGCTACTGTTGTCAAGTCCAATGGCATTTAAAAAAATCAAAATTCAACAAGAAATGTAGATGAAAAATCTAAAAACCACGTTTTATGCTTTTCCTCGAAATCGCTTCTTTTACGAAATATTTATACTTTAGCGGTTTTTATGATTTAAGAATGCATTGTCACCGAGTTGTCAGCTACCGAGAAAGTTTCAGTTGGATACCTAATCGGGAAGTGCTCGAAATTCGAGTTGCAGGATTTCACCCGGAAAAACAGACAGACTAACAAGAAAGTGGTAAAAAGACAACGCACAATACAATACAAGTCAAACCACTAAACGTTAGACTCGAAATTTGGCGGGCATGTTCGTCAAAAGTGTTACCAAATATCAGCTTAATAGGTTCAGTAGTTTAAGCATGTTTGACGAACACACATCTTCAAATGATTACAATCAGAAAGGTTGTCTGGGAGGGATCTCTTATTAGTGATAACACCGCCCATTGTCCACTGTTAATAGAGTGAGATAAGATTACGCCTTTTTACGTTTTTCAGTAGACTTTATTTTGAACCTTTCTTTCAACTGGAATAAATGAGTGTAATCTGTAAAGTGATTTTATTAATAACTTTATAGCAGCGTTAATGGGTAAATAACACGGTGAAGGATATAAATCCCAGTTACATTTTGACATGAAGAAATCAGCACGTGACACTTATCGATGGTCCAAGTCATAAGGGAGATCGCTTTTCTTGGTGCTTATGGGGGAGGTTTATGGCGTCCAAAGGTTTACATAATGATGAGGATGAATGATCAATATAATTATATAAAAGACCTGACTGAATGACAGACAACGTACAAACCAAGCCACTGAACGTTAAGACTAGGGACTAGGGATATATTTGTCAAGTAGGTAGTGTACTAAGGAAGGAATTTTGTTAATTCGCAACGAAAACGAAGCTGCGAAAATTGAGCGATAAAAGCGGATATTCAGATGATGATACAGATTATCAAGCAAGTGGCCAAAAGATTGTTTCCCTGGATAAATTTAGCAACAATTTTTTTCACTTTCCTATAGTTATTAGATTGTAACGGGTATTTATCGCGCTCACCTTATATGTATGTTTTGTGTCCCGACGTTTTGACTGTATTGCAACAGTCGTCACTTTCCTATGCTAAAAATCGCTACAGCCTGTTCCTTTCTTCAGACACAGGAAGCGATGCCGCAATTGGCGTTGTCGTCAATTCAATGATGAGCCCGCGGCCGGACGACGGTCATTGATTCTGCGCCGGCGCCGTTCGGCTCCTCTTTTGTTTTATTCACTGACTCATAGATCCAATAGATAAACTTATAAATAGCTGCTTCTGGTTTGGGAATGGCGGTTTTGTTTTTGGTATGGGTACAACAATTATGGCAATAACGTTTGTTGGAAGGCACTTGAATTTTAAGGATCTATTTTCGTCCTTTGAGCCACTGCATCAATTGACCTATGTAGGTTTAGGTTTAATTCATGTTATATTAATATGAAATGTAGATTGATTTAAAACAATGTCGTGGTCAAGTATAGAGTGAAAATAAAAACAAAGAAAATTGATTTACTTACCTCAGTTTTAGTTGAATGACTTCGAATAGAATACTTTAGACTTCGAACCATTTTTCTTACGTTATTGTAGTATCTTATTTTTTTAGTGATTTTAATCATATTCACCTCCAAAACATCCACTTTCCAAATCCTCATTGAGTGCCAAACTTACCATAATCTCGCTCGCATATTTATACAATTTGAAGATATAAATTGACTCAGTAAAAAATTCAAAAAGTGAAACGGAAAATTTGTTACTACAACCTCACGAAATGTTTTAGTATTTTTTTGTTTTGATGTTTGACATAAGCGAAGGAGATTGGCAAAAGCAGTTTTGCCCGATCTTCTTCGCTTATGACAAACATATACCTACAAAAATATTCTTTGCTTATATCAAGCATATCAAAACAATAAGTAAACCTGCTTAATCATTTTCATATTCATAATTCCAAACGCATCCAACACGCTATATCAACTCTGTATCCTTTTGCACATCATCCTTCCCTTATAGGTACATCGTTCAATAATATAATCCCATACATCCTCTCGCTATATATCAGTGGCACTGCGCCACACTCGACTGCTCGTTCGGTCGCCGTCCTGGCGCCACCGAATCGCTCTCTTCCTCTGTCCGAGCACTGATTGTCCTTGCTCTTATCGTTCTTATCCTGTTGAGATGTCCGTCCGATCTACTCTAGTTCTTTTGGTACCTTTTTAGGGCACTGTGTCTTTAGGCGTTTGGTCCAATATACACGGTCCAATTTTAATCACCATAAAAAAAAAACGCATAGTCAGTCGCCGTTACTAAACACTTGAAAATATTAAGTCGAATTTATCCAACGTAGTATCCTGTCTGCATTGCCCATTTTTTTTTTGTAATTAAAAATTGGTGGTGTATATATAAACGATGTTTATAGATATGAGGATATTTATCGGGATATATATGTAATGCGTTGCAAAGAAAACCTAGTCATACATAGGATAGTTATTAATACTTCCATTGAATTATTTTTCAATAGGTATATTATGTTGTGGTATTTCTTACGTATTTACAGACATGGATTTGTTATAAATATAATTAAACATTTAAAGCTAATTTCTAAATCTCTGTTGACGATGTAAACAAATAGACCAAAAAACTATATAATCATTGAACTGATTCCCTAATTTACCTATTTGATTGGTTTTAAATAAAAGTTCTATAAAACTATACCGGAAAGTTGGCGGAATTGTTTTGTTTCATTGATTAAAACATTTATTAAACAAGGTAAACTAACTATCTAAACAAGCGAAATGGCTTTCGATAAACAAGGTTTTATAAAAACAAAAACCGACTTAAAATCTTCAATTGGACCGTTCTAGTACATTAGTTCTCTGTGGTTCTAGTGACCGTTAGGACCATTGAAAAGTCTCAGGGAAGCAAAATACGCAATTTCATTTACTTCGACGACATTATTTTTTTTTGGTTAAAAAAAATTTAAGGACTGAGGTTACAAGCATTAAAAAAAACATTCAACCGAATTGACAACATCCTCCTTTTTTAAAGTCAGTTGAAAATCTATGTAAAACAGCACACCTTGCCTCTTCGAGGAAAGGAGTCTCTTCGAGGCGCATTTGAAATCCTTTCACCCCACTGGTTCTAAGGAACTAGTGACACGATAAGAAGAAGAAGCACACCATGCGAGGCGGCTAGTTATACGCTCCGAGATACAGTTGTCCAAACTAGTTCGGAGTTTAAACCGACCCCGCTAGGTTAAATTAGATATCACCTGCTATGTATGTAACGTTTTTAGACCTAAGATGTGTCTGATGCAAAAAATAAATGAATTTAGAAAGCTTGTAAAACTAGTGACCACATTATACAAGCTCTGCTAAGCTTGATTGAGGCTATGATGTTGTGAGAAACGTGCAAAACAATTTATTTGAAAAACTCAAGCCCAAATGTTAAATATAAAATACTAACCTTTTTTATGTTATTCATCCCTGGTTAGTTGATTGTAGGCCTAAATTCCAGCTGGGATTATAGTAACCCACCAGCAGAGCTATTTGCTAAGCTGTCATTAGTTCTCGTTATCGAATGGTATAGACAGCGTCAGAGATAAGTATCCCCCTTGCACAAGACACCCAGCTATAAATCCTTTCAAAAAAATGTAATACTTAAAATTATTTTTAGGCTTACATACGGTTATACAAATATAATCTATTTTTAAAAGGCAAAACTTCTCCATTCGCCGCGACGTTGATTTTCAAGGGATTTGAAGCTGGGTATTGTAATGCAAGGGGGATACTTATCTATGACGCTGTCTGTACGTCAAATCTGACAGAAAATGGCCGACCTCTCGAAGCCGATAGCGACATAAATCCTATGGTGACATAATTTTTTTCCCAGTCTTGACCATCGAATTCGATAACGAGAACTAATGACAGCTTAGCAAATAGCCCTGCAGGTATTTGTGATAAACAGAAGAACCCTTTGACCGCCACCAACATAGATTGCCCTTATCAAGTTGAAAGAACGCCGTCGTTGAGACAATGTGGCTCTATTGGAGTCTACTCTCAATGGGCCAGATCTCATTCATTCTTACAATTACTTCGTACTTCAAATCGATCAGTGAATGGACAGAAAGGCATGGAGAGAGTTTCTATAGTAAAAATATTTTAGAAAAGATCTAATAAATCTCTTAAAATTATTTATTTTAGATTTACAAAATTTTATAAATATTTGATGTTATAATCTTATCGGATAGTTGTATTTTCTTAATACCTAATAATATTTATTTTATTCATGGTAAAATATCATTAAATTTATACGATGAAAGTATATTTTATACGTATAATGAAAAACTGAAATACTGGTAAGTTTCTCTTTGTTATTGCGAAATCCGTAATTTAAGGCATGTGTGAAATATAAAACATGCTTTAAATCTATATTTGGTTTAAGCCTTGAAATAGTTGAAGTTTTCAAAAACATCCTGTTTAGATCAAATTATTAAAAAAGTTGAACATATTTTTTTAATAATATAGGCACAATATGCAAAATCTTCGCCAAAACCGGTGTATAATACAGAACTAAAATAAATGTTGTAATGGAATTAGCAATTGATATAAAAAGCTCAGTCCTGACTGATGGAGTAACTGACAGACAACGCACAGGTCAAACCACTGGAAGTAAAGACATTAAATTTGGTGCTTATACATATTTGTCTGAAAGTGTAGGCAACCCAAAATGAAATTTTGCAAATTTACAACGCAAACAAAGTTGCTAGTTTTAATAATAGTATTTATTTTTTAATCCAAACAACAAGTCTTGGTACCGTTGTATTTACATATTATCTATGTAGGTACCTGAATATACACCACACATTTTTTTATTGCCAAAAAAACTTAAATGGACAAGTCAGAATTTTAGATTTCTACAGAATGACAGAGTGATACCGGGGCGAGTGCGGCACCCGAGCCGAGCTATATAGCTAAGTTTTTCCCTGTTCCCTGATATCTGTGTTCGTTCAGTAACGACAACTGATAATGCGTATTTTTTTCTGCTGATTAAAAATTTTCAGTGTATTGTAAATTTCATAGTTCACTAGACTTACATTTCAATCATCTATGGTCTCGTCTTCTTGTACCGGTGCCGGTGTCATATTTCGCTCTGGGTGGGCTGCGCGGGCGCACAGAGCGCGATTATTGGCCACAACCAGGGCACAGAGCAGACTAGAATATCGAAAGGAAACCGATTATCTTGATCGTGTTTGATGCAGTCACTCACTATATAAGCAAAAGGTGTGATTGAGTCTAGATTATTTACCATTTTTTTACATTTTCATTGATATCTCATACCTGAAGATGGACAGCGGCGTAGAGGTCGGTCGAGAAAACGTTGGAGGGACGAAAATGACAATTAGAAGAATTTGGAGGAAGACCTTTGCCCAACAATGTGACTCAAATGGTTAAATAAAAAATATATATATTAAGTATTAGTAATTCTTTTACGTATGTAATTTTTTTTACTAGATGCTTGCATTTTATCACTATCTCACCTTATGGTGAAGTTGACGAGGTCGAATCCATTATCTATTCTTTACCCTTACATACCCAAAACATTCCTTTTTAATTATCTCATCAAAAACATAAACTTCTTTAGATTTATCTTCGTTATCATTCACATAATTTAAGGGTTCTGTGAATTTCTTACTTCATAAATTCATAACTTCTTCTTATAGATTTACTTTGTTTTGAAATGATTCACATAATTCTGCACATTGGGTATAAACAAAGAGATGTTCTTGGCCGAGGCCGTTATCGTGGTGACATGCCGTCTACTGAGCGAGTCTTATCAGCTTAAAACAAGGCCTATTGTACTCTGTATAAAGATTCCTTCATTTTTAATGAACAGGCATGCGGGGTCACCCAGGGTCTCGCCTTCCTGCCTACGGGATTATTAGCAGAACTTTATTCCGATAACAAAGTAATATTTAATTAGGTAAACCTCGTTCTTCGAAAAGGAAGTTGCTGATTAGGTACCGATATTTTAACAAACACTGTGTTATTTGCAACAAAATCGGTGCGGGGTGGGTCACGTTGCTGTAATTATTAACAAATAAAGTTTGTATAACATGATGTTTTATCAACATTCTTGAGCGTTTTAATTAATCACCTCATGACTACATGAAAAAACAATACACGTGTCGTTCTGACGAAGGTTATTGTTATTATAAGTACATAGTTAAGTTATTTTGTCGCTCTATTTATTAAAACAATTCTTGGCCCATATTCAACGCACTTTGAATACGTCAACGTAAAATTTAAGGGTATGGACGGCGCGACTCCATTTCTTCTTTTTACGCTTTATCACCGTAAAGGATATTGGCCACTTTGTATGAGCTTATGGCTTAGGGTGAACAGTGATTTTTGGTATAATTGTGATAGAGGCTTAATAGCTTCTAAAAGTAGGTACCAGAATATAAGGATATCTTAGTATCAAAATGTTCGGTTGACCTACTATCCCACTTAGGCATGTCGATTCATTTTAAAAAATATCGATCTCCGATTCGATTCAAATCGGACATACTAGAATCGATTCTTGTTTAAATCGAGCATTAAAAGATCGATTTTCGATTAATCGAGCCAATTTCAAACATGACTAATTGCCTAATAAAGATACAGGACATTATTGATGACCATTTACTGCAAATACAAGTAATTGGATAGAAGTATTATTAAATTAATAAACATAATATCACGCCTATATTCCTTCGAAAGAATAGGTAGAGGTGGGAATCGAACCCAGGATCTTTTGCTCAGCAGTAGTGCTTGCGACCACTAAACTAATGTGGCAGTGTAAATTTCTAGTCGGTTAATAAATTAATCAAATTTTAAGTTTATAAAATTTTATTAAAGCTAAATACAAATTTAACAAAAAATTATATTTCCCAGTATTTTAAGTCGAGTGACTTTAAAAAAATTAACTTATCTAATCGCTCAGGATCTAAACGACTCCTTTCGTCAGTAGCAATATTTCCCGCAACAGAAAAAAGCCTTTCACATGGAACAGATGTTCCAACTATGCAAAAGTATTTGTTGGCAATCGGCGTTATTGAGCTGTACAATGGTGGTTACGACGTTACTAGAGGCTTCTATGGAGTTTTGGAGGCAACACGAAAAGTCACGTTTTACAGCATTACACTATTCACCAACACTCATACACGTTCACGAGCACATAATGGATAAAAAACCACCGTTTTTAAACTTAAACACTCAATGTTATACAAGTTTTGTCAATTAATTTAATGCCGCCAATACGCCATTTTTCATGTTCCCGCCAAAACTCTTCGTGTACTTATTGAATGGAGTAAATGAATGCGTCAATCAATGTCAATTGTCATATTATTGTCAATGTCATTTAAAACAGCTGTTTGATGTCTACTGCTGAGATTGAGGAATATTCTCGCTAGTTCTTTGAATGGATCGGTCCGATTCGAGAGGTTTATGAATCGATTCATTGAATCGATGTAGGGTTCAAAATCGATCTGAAAAATCGATTATATTACTCTAAATAATCGATTTTTCGATTAATCGATTTTAAATCGACATGCCTAATCCCACTCATAAAGTTCATGATCGACAGAGGGTTTTATATAATAAAAATGAGTTTTTTTCACATATTTTCTATTTTTCATCACAATTATATGATACATTACATTATCTAAAAGCTGGCTAGGTAGATTCATATTATTTTAGTAGTCCTTGTCCAGTTTATGAACCGTACTGTTGCAATATGAAGCACAGCAACCCACCGTCTTTACGGCCTACAATACAATTACAACAGTACTGTTTTATTGCTTTCCTTTTTTAATTATTACTTTCAAATAAAATAAATTCAATATAGGTATATATTTTGGCTCAATCTGCTTGTATGCGGTGGTTCTGAGGGACGATTTTCCCTTCCTATGTTAGTGTGCTCCAATCTATAAATAAAGGGAAATCTGTTATAGCGAATTTCACAATTACTTACTTAAATTAATTAAACAATAAATGGAAATTGATGAACCTTACAGTTTGCTGAGCCATCCATTGCCATAAATACGCTTGCGTTTCCACTCCTAAATGCAGTCAATATGAATTCCATAAGCAAGTGAGGGTCAACATTAGAATCCATTGTCCATTTAAGAGTAAAAAAACTTCCTCAAAATATAAGTTGAAATGGAAAAAAAATACAAAATGATTATTCTTATTCTTCGCGTTTGGCTCCACACATAGTATATTATAAGCCAGTGTAAAGTAATTTATCGCATTCGTGGTCAAGTTATTTAATAAACATGTTTTATTGCACATTGTATTGAATTATTGTAAAAATTATAAAAAATATTCAGTCAAATGTCCAAAATGAATGACATGACATGTAATGTAGACTTGGGTAGCTTTCACAGTTGCTACAATAGTTGAAGCGTCTCTTTCCAGCAAGTGAGGCATCACGTTTGTTTTGACGAGCCAGCTCACCACTCTTCCCTCGAATGTTCACCTTGGCCTTGATTTTTGATGATTTTTCTGCATACTCTATTAAGGGTAGATTAATATTAATATTACTCATAAAACGTGGCGACAATAAGAGATGGCTACGCTATCTATTTTTGTTAGTATCTTGCGACAAGAAATAAGATTAATAATTAAATGGCTCTTACATGAGTACTCAATCGTGGTACCACAGTGAGGGAGCTCGTCGTGTCAAGGAGTTGCCTCGCATACTACTCTATTTTTAGAAGCAAGACTATGACATGACTTTGATCCTTTTTGACGTGTGCTGTGCTGCCATATTAGTATAAAAAGAGATTAAAATTATCAATCGATTAAAAGAATCGATTTTTTCTAAGGAATTTATTTTTTTAGCGATCGAATAATAAACAACTGAGCAAAAGTCGTGTAAAGGAACTTCTATTAAAAACAAAAAAAACGGCATGTGTTTGACCACATGACAGAAGTGAAAACTTCATCAAGGTGACACGTGCTGACTTTACCTTAACAAGTGTTACATAGCAAAGCATAACGGCTGAATCTCGTTGAATACCCACAAATAAACAAGTGTGCTGAACACTTGTTTATTTGTACGCTTCAAAAAGTATTCACTTTCAAAAAATGCATAAACACCCTCGATCACATAATGATAATTTTGCATTATCGTGATATCGATTCATAAATAAATAGATATTATTCGATTACTATTCAGAAGAAAGTAAATGACAACACTAGTTTGATGAATCATAAGACAAACTAGGATAATATTATCATATTAAATACTAATTAAATAAACTTTTTTTAGGTTTACCTGGGTACTAAAATATTACGCAATAATTAATATCCAAAATTAATCGATTTATTGAACAAATTGGATTTCTCTGAACATCGTGTTCACTGAGGCCAGGAATGAACAATATCCTTTGTGAATGGTTCTTTAATTGGTCTATTTAATGACAGACTTTCGTAGTGTTTACGATTTTTCGACAATTTGTAATTTAACGTGTTGGAAAACCGTTTAATTGTAAATTTACGGTTCTTACAAAATTACGGTGACATATATGGACATATTCTCTATCATGGTTTAGTTCTTCTAGCTAGTCTAAGTGCACTATTGTGAAGATTCTTAACTCATTGTTTAGAACGAGCCCTATTAAATCTTAAACTAGATCGTTCCCACGTCCACACACGTCCACGCCCACAGATTCAACTAATGTCTGTGACTAATCCATGAGTTTCCTTCGACTGGTCTTTGCGGAACTTCAATGAACGGTCAATGAAGAAAAATGTAGGTACCTAAGTACATTATACATTTATACACTACAACTATTCTGCTCGTATGTTTTTTTTATAATGTACTAGCTGACTCACCCACAATTTCGTTAGCGTAATTAATAAAATTCCTTTCTTACTACTTAGTACACTTTAATATGGGTATAAACATCGTACCAAAAATATTAAAGACACTGATTTGCTAGGTTTTTGCAAGAGACGTACGTACTAAGTGACATACAATTTAAAAAAAAAAAAAACGAGGTCATAGTTCTTTTGCTCTATCACATTTTTTTTTGATGAGCGTATTCGTATCGGATCTGTGATATAGGCAGTCAACAGTTTTATGACGAATTAAAAAAAATCTGTTAGACTTTTGACTTCTAAGACACAAATTCGATACGCTCTCGCAGCACTTTTCAAAAAGTTTCGTGATAGGGTCGTTAAAAAAGTAATGCTGTTTTATCATGCCCTAACGGGGCGTTACTAACGGTACCAAATCGCTGAATAACTGGCTCAAGGCTGATATTTATTTTGACCATGAATATATAACTTTTGACTATCCTCTCGTGTTATCTTGACCTATTTAAGATTCATCTAACCACTACTGGTTTTTGGGGCGTCTGGCCTATGTCTAATCAAGTCTGCCAGTTCCCACGGAGCCAACCGACGCCCGCGCAAGTTAGTCACCACTCATCTGCCTCTTTAATTGATCTACAGATCTAGTGAATTAAATCGTAGTTCATCTGTGTACTGTGTGAATATTTCGCGATGGATTCGACCTTCGAAGGATTCATTCATGGTTATTTAACGACGTAGGTAGTGATAAAAAAACAATCGTGACAGCTTTTGTAAAATATATTTCATCAAAACCTTAGCAACTTTGATATTTGTAAGTTTATAAATGATTGGTGCAACTTCTCTTGTTCTGAAAGAGAGTTAAAAACGCCTGTGACAGACGCACCCATGTTCCATTGTCAATATTTAAATCAGTGGCCCGATCACAAACTTTCGCGTTAACGTTATCGTAGCGTATCCGTCATCGTCACCGAGAAGGCCGTATGACGTTTTGAAAAATAACTATACATAGATTGATACGCTACGATAACGCGAAATTTTGTGTCCGGCCTCAGAACACTATAATAATTATAATAATATGAGAATCTTTATTTATCGAATTCGTTAGCGCGTAAGCCAGTGCAGTTCTGGTGTCGAAATTTTCAAACTGCTACTGGCATTCGACTTGTAGTGTCAATTGTTGACATAAAAAAATATACATAAATAATTCCAAGAGACTACAACGCAGAAACTCCTTGAATATTTCAACTTTTATAGATCTTTCAGTTTAAAATGCACAATAAGTAGAAATATCTTTATAATTATAATAAAGTTCCTCACTCTGCAGCCCTAGCCACCAGCCGCTTGGGCTCTACTCCGCGGCTGGTGGTCCACCGTTTTTATATACAATATTATTTATAAGCTGTTTATATAAATAGTTTTTTTTTTATAATATTATTAGAAAATATTCTCTTAAAACTCTGTGGATAACGTAGTGGGCTGAAATATAATTAATATGCTTAAGATGTTATAACTGTTAAGTAAAATGTATATTGCAGCTGTTTGTTGTCCCAATAAATAAAATTAAAATTAAAAATATAATGAAAAAAATATAAATAAATGATATAATAATAAAAGTTTATATCACAATTGCACATTGGACTGATATTTCCATAAATATCTAGAATAATAATTAAATTATAATTAAAATAAATTAAATTAACTCGAAATTAATTAAAATAAGACAAATTATATAAAGAGTAATAATTGTTATTTGTATATAATTGTTAGTACATTTTTAGGCTGACAGAGATTTACAGGGCTGACAATAACCGTGCTCTTCGACGTAAAGAAGGAGTAAAAGTGTGTCACGGCCACAAATCGACAAGCTATTGATTGCTTCCAGGGCAAATAAAATTGTTTGTGCAATTAAATTGTAGAATCCAGCGGGTTATTGTCGTGCGAACGGCAGATCGGGTTAAGAGGTGTTAATTGTGCGAGATTGAATGTTTTCTCAGGGCAGAATCTCAATTGGAAGCAATTGTCTGCGAGCATTTTGTTATTCTTTGGTTTTTGTGCAGTTTAAATCAACTTTGTTATCGTCATTTAGATTAAAACATAACTAATTAAATGTCTGATTTTTTATACGTATGTAAGAAAAAAAAATTTTTTTTTTCTTTTTTCATTTTTTCCTCTTTTTTTTAAACATTCACACACTCACACCCCTGCACTAGGATTCCCTGTGTCGCAGGTGGCATGGACACATACAACACATCACAACATCCAAGACCCGAGAACAAACATTTGTGTTCGTCACAAATATTTGCCCCGACCGGGGATCGAACTCTGAACACCAAGCTTCGTAGGCAGGGTCACTACCAACTAAGCCACGGTGTCGTCGTTTGTTGGTTGTATCTGGAGAAATCTTTCCTAAAATATGTACTTGCATGTACAATCAGCTGCACAGACGTGTAAACACTCCCTAGCTTTCATATTTACATTACTCTTAATTTTGCAAAGAAAAGTTAACGCAAGCATTTTCATATCAATGTAATTACTTACTTGTTATAATTCTTGTCAGCAGAAGAATGTCTTTGCAAAATTAGGAGTATAAATAAATGTAAAAACTTACGAGTGTATACATGTCTGTGCAGCTGACTGTACCTAATTGATATTTTATATTGATACTCAAAAAATTAGACGCGTGATCAGAGGGCTGGCAGCTATCTGGGCCAAAGAATAAGCCTTACTATACAAAGAGGCAATGCAGCCAGTATCCTCGGCACGCTGCCATCGGGTATCGAGGTGGAGCAGTTGAGCTATCGTTTGCAACGGTCTTTGGGTGGCCCAATTGTTTCCTTTTGTAAATTTTGTAATGTAGATTGTAATACTCAAAAAATATATTTTCAAATTCTCAAATAAATAATTATCAAGTTTATTTTATTGTTTTGTTAAAATCAATAGGGTATTATTATTCAATAGGGTATATTATTTTGTCAGAGCGTCTGGTCGAAGCGACGCGTGATCAGAGGGCTGGCAGCTATCTGGGCCAAAGAATAAGCCTTGCTATACAAAGAGGCCATCGGGTATCGAGTTGGAGCAGTTGAGCTACCTATAGATCGTTTGCAACGGTCTATGGGTGGCCCAATTGTTTCCTTTTGTAAATTTTATAATATACCTATTTATAGATTTAATAGTTAGCTTATGCTGTAAAAAAAAAAGTAGGGTAATTAAATGGATTTACAAATACCGTAATAAGTATTTTGCTATAATTATGAAAATGGTTTCATAATAAAATATTCTTATCAATTGTTATTGTCGCAGTAACATAAAAATTATATAATTATGATATAATGATGTGGTTGTTTTTCCGGTGGTGATTCAACTGTGCGTAACGATCGGGTTTAAATATCTGTTTAGAATAATTTTCCGGTTTGCCATCGATAATAATTATCATCTGAATGGTGGACTATAGGTTGTACACCTAATGACGACTTAAAAAAATGTTTATAAGCTTTTCAAAGTGTATCATCTTTCCTCTCATTTTTTGACAATTTGTTGCAGCATTTCACGAAATCACGTGAAATGGAAGTAAGCCGTCAGATGGTACCAACCTCAGAAAAATTAAGGAAAAAGAATCCTTCTAAATTTAAATGAGATGTCAGATGTTACACATTATAAATGCGACTACTGTAAGGTTCAGTCGTATTTTTTATTTATTTTATTATTTATTAAAAAAAAACAAGCTTATAATGATAATGAACATTTGACAGCTCATTTAAATGATTTTATTTACTTCATTTTTCTCAGGATGGTACCATCTGAAGGCTAACTTCCTGTTACACTCTTCCGTAGCAATTCACGAAATCACTGCCATTCATCAAAAAGAGAGAGGAAATATGATACCCATAAATGATCGGTCTAAAAATCTTCATGTACCAAATAAACAATAATCACTATGATTCATTCTATTGGTCTGATCTAAGCCGCCTTTGAAGTCATCGGCTTCTTTTGCGACCCACTTGAACAGGAAGATCTAATAGGGTTAAGATTTGAAGTCAAAAAAAAGTCTTTGGGTCAATGAGGCAGATTGGCTTTTCCTTGAATTAAGTCAATTGGTGAACGAAAAGAGACGTAACGCATAAACTCTTGCTATTTTAGAGACTTTACTGAACAAATCTTGAAATAAATTGGAAAGTACTAACGCATCAAATTCGTAAGCGTTAAAATATTATAAGAAAATTTTGATACCATTAAAGTGTTGCATTCAAGAAGAATTGTTTTTTCTTTCATTACGTAACGTGAAAGTAACGTAATGAAAACGTGTGTCAAGACAAATCAAATGGGTTGAAACAATAAAATACCTACTGGGATGAACTTTTATTAGGTCGAATCAAGAAAAATCCATCTCAACTACGCCCAAATCAATATTAAGTATATCAAAGGCTTAGTCCTGAATGACTGACTGACTTACTGACAGACAGCCTACAGGCTAAACCAGTGGACGTGGAGACTTGAAACTTGGAGGAAGCATTCCTCAAGAGTTGCACGCGTTAACTAGTCAAAAATAGAAGCACGAGAAATATTCACCGACATGGCGACACCGTGGCTTAGTTGGTAGTGACCCCGCCTACGAAGCTTGGTGTTCCGGGTTCGATCCCCGGCCGGGGCAAATATTTGTGACGAACACAAATGTTTGTTCTCGGGTCTTGGATGTTGTGATGTGTTGTATGTGTCCATGCCACCTGCGACACAGGGAATCCTAGTGCAGGGGTGTTAGTGTGTGAATGTTTATGTTATGTTTATACGCATGAAACTAAAACCCTACTCCAATTTTTGTTATAAAAAAATTAATTCCACACAGGATGAAAAAAATCATTCCACACAGAAGGTAGCAGGACCTTTATCACGCAAAAATCCTGCGCAATCAACTAATCATCTGCTTGTTGGCCTAACCGCTTCAAAGGGTCATTAATTATGGATTTGGCCCACAAATCGCCTCTCAAGTCACACGACCAGGGGACTTGCAGACGCCACGTGCGACCCATTAGGCTAATGGGGACCCTGGAATCTTTCGCGTTATAAAGGGGTTTTAAATCTTGATTTTGAAACAGACAGACGGGGATAAGTAATCCTTAAATTGTTAATTAGAGAGTTCTAGATACGATAAAATATTGAACAGTATCTATTGCGCATTTGTATCTGGTGACATACATGTTTTTAAGTTAGTAGGGTTAATTTTAAAACACTTATAAAATCTAAATTAAAGTATGAAACCTTTCACTTTTTTTCGTTGACGAAATCAAAAAAAATGGACGAAACGAATAGTGTGTAGAAATTAATATTAATACGGCGTACTTTTTAAGTATTTGCCCGAAACATTTTGTATGGAATTCGGATTTGAGGATTCCCCTTAAAGCTGTAATATCACAGGTATATCTACAGGGTGGTTTTTTGAGAAGGGCACTGATGGCCAAGTCCAAAACCACAAGGAAATGAAAGGAGTCATGCCCTCCATTTATAAGAAAACAATAAATGCATATTTCGTTTTTTTTTAATCTTTTACTTTTAACGGAAATCGATCCGAATGATTAAAAAAAAAGCCGGACGTGCGCTTTAGTAGTGTGGCACCGGTTTATGTGAATCAAAGTCCTGTGTAGCACTGTTCTGGTCATAAGCAGGCGTGATCTATTGCCAGCAGGAGAGTGCTTATATCGTCTCATCCCATGTTTACATAAAAAAACACGAAATCTATGACAAGCGCCTTCGCATCGAAACCGTCATAAAATGGGTCAGTTTGTATGACATTTTCAAAAATTCATAAAAACTGTTACAACTTTGTAATTAGGTACTTGTAGTCTGTTATTTTTCTATAAAAATCACGTTACCATCTCCAAATATTAGAACTAGCCAAGATTGTGCGTGCAAATTTTAGCAAGTCATGTGAAGTGGTTGTAAAACCATGATTCCTTAAATGATTGAATGAATGAACGAATGTCGTGAGCGTGTGAGAATCGGATGTCGGATGTAGCCAAGGACGACTTCGCTTTGTCCACATGTGTGGCTGAGATAATCGAGAGACATTAGGACAGGATTTGCTCTCTTTTGTATTATGAAGTTATAGCTGCTATTTGCTGATTTGGCTGCACAATAACGCCGAAATTATTGAAACATATTGACTGAAATCCAAAATAACTCAATAGTTTTGGAACTGGAATAGGACAAACACTGCTTTCTACTCCGATGTGGTACCATTTAAAGCTATATTGGATATCATTTTAAATTTCAGGACAAATAATACAATCGGTTTAGTACTTTTCACGTGATACAATTGTGTAAGTACATTTAATGACTTTTGACGTGACTACGTCTTATAAATCGATAAACACCGCCGGCTACATGCACTAAAACGTTGATGTCATTGTCCGGTAACGCTCATTGTCCGGTAACGCTCATTGTCCCGTTACGCTAATGACGGTGTCACGTTAAACTATCGTCCGTGAACCAACTTTACAGACAACCAATTTTTTTTGTAGTAGTAAATTACTGTAAATATAAAATTAAATCATAAAATATTATGCAAAGATTAAAAAATTGCGTACCAAGGCTAGATGATAAGGCCAGATTTTTTTAAATATATTTTGTCGTGTGAAAAATGATAAAAAGCTCTTTAATTTCACGTTAAAAACTTTTCATCATCATCATCATCCCATAACTACCCACTACTGAGTGTAGGCCTCCTTTTGTACACGCCATTCTCCCCGTTCTTGTGCTTTTCGCATCATCACCAATCATAAAAACTTTTAGCAGCTTATAAATCCTAATGTTATTTGAAACGCAGTGTACTTGATATGATGTTGTCTTGTACTTGTTGGAATGCTGTAACGTTTCGCCTGGTGATCTTGGCAGTGAGTGAAATAATGTTACGTTAATTTATTTTGGATTATGTTACATACTGTTTTAAACACGTCCATGTTATTATCAGAACATACATATTTATGTGATGAACATCACTTCTGGGTGTTTTCTGTGTATTCCATCTATGTATTTACAAAAAAATAGGATATAAGTATTCTTAAATCTTAAGTCAGACTGTGCTGGCCATATCTGCCGCATGCCTGACGAGCTATGGGCCAAAATACCCTATGTATTTTGGCCCAAAGCCCACAGTAGCACCCTGATGCAGCGCGCAGGCGGCGCGGTAGAGCACGCAGACGATGGAACGACGAACTGGATGCGTTCGACGGGGAATGGAGAAGAGCAGCAAGATTGAGATCGTTGGCAAATTTGGGGGAACGCCTTTGCCCTACAATGGGACAGCTCAGGCTGATAATCTTGATAATATAGTATTCTTAGTTTTTTGATTATAACGGGGTTTTAACGACCAAAATGAGGGTAGTTCTCTCATTTCACCGCGACGGTAGCTCCAATACGCCAGTCAACCCGTGACCACGGCTGTTGCAATACAGTCGAAACGTCGGGACACAAAAACATACGAGGTTAGCGCGATAAATACCCGTTATAATCAAAAAACTATGTGTGATAATCGCGAAAGTCTACGAAAAACTATATAGTATTCTATCAGTAATCTGATTCCCATAGTACAAACTCTGCTTAGTTTGCGGTAACAAAATAATTATTACTCTGCCAAGGAAGGGTTATGTTTTTCGCGCGTATCTTGTATGTATATGTATGTATCTAGATTTCTGTGTTACCTCGTATCTTCCAAACGGCTGGATGGATTTTCACAATTAAGATATCGTTAGATTCGTCTCAATAACCTGAGTGTTTTTAGTGTTATAAAAAAAATCAAAATGGCGGATTTTTGGAGCTAAGTAAGTAAGTCGTTAATAATATTTTGATTACCAAACCTTTCGAGTAGGATATCAAAATGAAGGTATTTTAAAGGAGATTACAAAAATATTTAGGGCGGGGCAGCCAGTAAACTGTACAGTGGCATTCGTGCGACAGAACTAGTACTTCGTGATTTGGAGCGCCCGATCCATCATTGGCATGGAGATCCAATTTGACCCGCGCGTCGCTGCTAACCCAATTACCATCTCGCCGCGGTCGCGTGCGATTTCCACCCTCCGTGCTTCTGAACTGATACTTTTTGATTTTGGCTCTAATTAAACCATTCATTATTATCATCAGCGTCAATTCACGCCAAGACGACAGCGGTTGGTAGCGGCCAGGAGTAATGCGACGATTTTGGAGGTATTTGACAAGACGCGCGTGTCCGCGAGGTGGGCATGCGACCTTTTTGGGCTACTCAAGTGATACTAGTCTTTTAAATAATGTAGATAAAGTTTAAAATTATTTCACACTGAAAGTGCTCGCCGGGTCGCTGCTGGCTGCTACCACTTTAGTGTAAATTGAGCCTTAGTCTCTACACTACAGAATGCAAATCTCTCTCTGCTCTTTGTTGTGATTCTCTTCTAAGTAAGGATTTCGTTATACCCAAATGTGCGGAAAAGGTATGAGCTATTCGTACGAATGGAACTTTTGAAAGGAAACAGTAAAATTAGGAGCGAGACATATCTATAGCAGTAAAAAGGTTTATTTGTGCGCGCCTGTGTTCATAGCTTGGTGGTCGAAGTAGAAGAGAGTGAGCCCATACCTCTGTCAGGTGGTTGTTACTGTCAGAACAATACTTGAATGATTGCAAAGATATATGATTTCCAAAAAAATCTACTTTCATATGTGAAGGAGGACATAATGGTATAATAGTATTTTCTACCAGTCAACCCGGGTGTGCAGAAAATGGTGTGGCGTGTCAGATTCATGTTGAAGAAACGTGTCTAGAAGGAGACCCCTAGACTCATGCAGTTTTCATCCCACAAGTACGTCTAATACCATGAAATCTTATTAAAATCAATGTCTCGTTGCGTGGCGTACAGAAATAATGGCAAACCCAATAATAGCCGGTGTTCGATCAGCCAAATCCGATTATGTCCGGGATCAGATGTCTCTCCAGAAATACGAGGGATTACATCTCTCTGATATTAATTGTTTTTTGTAATCTGTACAATGATTTTTATATTGTTACGTTTAGGACTAAACTCGTGGGAAAGGTCATTATGAGATTTGTTCAAAACAATGTTGGTTAATTATAAAAGAGAGATATATTTAACTTAATATTGTGTATACCATGGGTTGGATTTTATCCATAATATCCAATAGAAGGGACGTAGGATTAAGAAACTCCTTTTCAACCGACTTCGTAAAAGGAGGATGTTCTCAATTCGGTTGTTTTTTTATGTTTGTTACCTCTGAACTTTGTTGTTTATGAACCGAATTGAAAAAAAAATATTATATAAAAGTTTACTTCCAGATTTGTCCCATAAAAAAACCACGGTTCAGTACTTTGGTTTTGAAATAAAAAACTGAAAAAATGACATCATCCAAGTAGACGAAATTGAGTATTTTGCTTCCCTGTGACTTTTCAGTGGTGTATACGGTCACTAAAACAGTCCGGTTGAAGTCGGACGTACTATGTTTTGTAAATCCTTGATTTATTTATTGTAATTATGGAACTTTTAATGGAAGAGAACTTTTATTTCAGCATTGCTATGTACCTGTATCCTTTTTTATTAGACATTAATCTTGAAAGTCATTGTAGAAAACCCACGAATTAACTAAATTAAAATTATTTTAATGAATCCTACTAATCCTACTCCTACTTATATTATAATATTATAAACGCAAAAGATTGTAAGGATGGATGGATGGATGGATGGATGGATGGATGGATGTTTCACGTAAAAACTACTGAATGGATTTTGATGAAACTTTACAATAATACAGCTTATACATCAGAATAACACATAGGCTACAATTTATAAAGATACCTGCGCCGGCGAAGTCGCGGGCACCAGCTAGTAGGTGATATAATTGAATCAATTTGACCACATAAGTCCGCATCATAATACTTACTTGGCTATCAGTATATTTGCAATTTAACGGCTCATTAGTTTTCAGGAGGAAAATGGTGGATTTTATGTGCAACTGTACTTATTTATCGTTTATTACAGCATAGGTAATAGTAGATTAATAAAAACAAATACTAATTCTTTTTGACTAGAATTTTGTCAACCGTTTTCCAAGAAGTAGCCTAAATAAGTAAGGAGGATTTGTGAAAATTTGGAGTCACTGCGTTAATTCTTACTCAGTAACGGTACAGGTTACAAAATGGGTGTTAATACAGTGATTACATGAACACCTCAGATGTGAGCCAACCATATTTTCTCTCTAAACCTACCCTAAATAAATCTATGATGAAAATTAAAACCTTCTAAAATAGAAATTAAGTTCAATAACTGAAACACGTCTACTGAAAAATCAGGCTCTAAAAAGTCCGTTGTCAGTCGTATTAGGTCATCATCATTGGCCTTTTTCCATCTATTTAAAAGATGATTCAGGTGGCGTATTAGGTCGTAGTATATGGATATTCTTAGCCTGCGCAGTAGGTTTATTAGAATATCCATTTATTTAGTATTTCTAATTGGCTAATCATTATAAATTTCATATCAAATACAATGGTTTGTCCTAATCAGTACCTACAAGGATTTGTCTTATTTTCCTTGAAATTATATTTTGATATCCGTATTGTGCCTGGTTACATTATAAATTGAAAAAATAACAATCTTTCCCGTTACATTTCAAATGTAAAAGTTATAAATATTTGTTGTGCGTGCGTAGCTTGGTTTTTCCATATTATTATGACGTTTTGCATATAATATGCTGTTCTCATTCGTTATTATTATATATTTTGTTATTATTATTTAAATATATATTTTTTTTTTATTACATTAGTACTTATCGTAAAAAAAATCAAGCCGAAACAAAAATTGAATAAATAGAATAATATTGTTGACCATTTCAAATCAGATCCGTATTTTTTTTTCTTTTTAGCTCTATAATCCCATTCAGAAGATCAGAGGGCAACGCCAGAAAAAGAGCATTCTCTCATCAGGGGTGGTCGGAAATTGAAAATTAATATTTCATCTCTCTTTTTCCCGTATCGGTCGGCCTTTGACCAATCAGAATTAGAACGAATGTGAGCAAATGGGCAAATGGTGCAAGAATAGTGGAGGAAATACTCTCTTCTCTTTTATTACATAAGCGTTTATTTCAGTGGCGGTATCTTGAATTTTGATACGAAATTGTTTTAGTTTAGAGGATGTCCATTTTAAATATTCTGTACTTGCTGACACCCGCAACTTTGTTTGCCTATTATAGTACGATGACACAGGGCTTTTTTACACGCTACTCGCCAGCGACTTCGCTTGTAGCGTGTAAAGTCGTCCAGCGTCATCGGTGTTTTTACAATCTGCTTGTTGACAATCCTTCCCAAAAGCTAACACGCTCATACGGTAGCGTTTCAAACGCCAACAATCAGCTTATAAAAAAGCTTGTGTGTCATCGACGCTTTAGCGAGTTAACTTATTTATTAGTACGCGACTTCTTGACGAACATGTCTTCTAAATTCTAAGTCTCTACGATCAGTATGAGCCTATGCGTTGTCTGTCATTTAGTCAGTCAGTCAACCATTTATATCATAAGACGTTATGTTATTATGATGTTGATATGGTTTTAGTATATTTGATCATGTAATTTAAAACCGATTTCTGGGTTAAAATGTTCAAGATTGGTTAAAATTACAGTGAGTGCCGTATTATTTATATATTTTATATATACACGGTCAACTTTTAATCACTAGAAAAAAATAATACACATGGTCAGTTGCCGTTACTGAACACATAAAAGGCAAAAAAACTTAAAAAATTAAGTCGAGTTTTCGTTATTTTTTTTTTATTAAAAGTAGATACCTGTTACCGTTAGTTTTTTTCCTATGGATTTGCTGCAGGCGGTACCCTTTATTGATAATAATTTAAGTTTTATTCATCGTTTGGCAAACCCGGGTACCTAGCTCGAGCCAGCTCGCAAAAGCTCGGCTCGGGCAGCGCACTCGCGCCGCTATCACTCTGTCATTTTGTAGAAATTCAAAATTCTGACTGCACAGATACAACGTAGTCCCCCGTCTGCATTACCCATTTTTTTTTTGGTAACTAAAAATTGGTGGTGTATATTTTAGTGTAATATTCTTTGCTTCAATTGTCCTAATATTCTCATCTTGTTCCTCAGTCTTTGGTCCTCCGTGATACTTAAAGTAGGATATCAGTATAGATATTTCGTTTATGTAAACTGTCATACACTTTTTTTTAAATAATGTCTAAAGTTCGTTACTTGTAGAAAATATTGTATTGTTTCTCTGGACAGTCGATAACATTATCCAGTCATTTGTCAAGGCTGGCGAGTGACAATTAAGTTCCATTTGACAGCCGTGTTCATTACAAGATCTCGTGGGGCTAGGGCTGCGTTAAGTGAGAAATCGCATGATTTGAATATTTAGGTACAAACTCGATCTATCAGTAATAACAAGTGTCAATAGTAATCGCATAAGCACTTTTTATGACGAAATTCATAGCATGGATATTGATATCTTCGGTTTATCTTTAGGTTCATTTAAGAGATCTTTGTTCAAATTTAAATAGTTGGTACCTAATTTCTTTAAACCCAATTTTTGTTACTTAACCTTTGATATATAACATACTAATAATTTGTGTTAGATTTTTTTTCTTTCACCAATAGATGTCAAAACTCGTTACATATATTGTGTACAATTATAAGTGGATAGCAAATTTAAACATATGCCATAGAAACTAAGAATGTAATGAATCTTTCGTGGTTTGTTGTCTATCATTGTACCGAATTAAATTAAATAAAAATAAAATTAATAAACAAGACTTGTCTTACTGACTGATAGACAAATTACAAGCTTAACCGCAAACTTTTATAAAAATTTATTAATAAACCAAAAAATTGCACTAACAAAGAAATATGTCTACTGACTTTGTTGTAATATACTCCAAATTATAAAATAAAAGGAAAAAGCTGGAAATCGAATATACGGTCTGACATATTTTCAAATAAATGATTGATGATTTATGTTTTAGTTGTTTAAAAATACGTATTTTTTATTGTAGGCGATCTTTGTTAAGCTAAAAAAATCTATTTAAGGTTTTTTAGCATTCGAAATAAATAAGAGTTGAGTCAACTACTTATTTGTTTTTTTCAGGACTTCATGATTGAATAGTCACTTCAACCCTGAAGTTTCTATTAAATTTTTTGTATCATACGTAATGTTATATGTCGATAAATAAACATTTGTATATGAGGAAGGATAAGTAATACATATTGTCTGATTAATATCGCATCATTTTGATTATTTTATAGAAATCAAATAAATAAACTTCTTTCCTTTTTTAAATAAGGTGTGTGTGTGTAAATAATTATATATTTTAAATTTAAAGAATACTACAAGTGTTTAACTGTAAAAAGTACAAAGTTATGAATAAATTAACCCGAAAACAGCATACTATTTGAATTAACCTGAAAACTGCAGTTATGCACGAGACTAGATTTTAAACCAGGATAGCAAGATACAGAACTAGCTTAATTTCTAGGCTAGTAAGCTAGTTCCGTTTACATGATGCCAGAGCTGCTAGCTTGCTAGCTTACTATCACTATCTATCCTGACTTGAAAAACTAATCTCGTATATCACGGGCATTACTGCTGAAATGAAATTCTTTGTGATATACATTTTGATTAGTTAAAATTACCAGTAAACAGTAAATATGTTATCAGTCGCCTTTTATGCCTATCAATGCTGTTGTATGCATAATATAACTTTTTTTTTTTTACATAACTCACATACCTAACACAACTCTGTATACAGGTTGATGGGAAAATATTTTACATAATTTTCCCATCCCCATTCCCATAAACTACCTCTCAGTTGCGGCTTTGCTAATGGGATTGTATGTCAAAAACGTGTGTTTTTTATTCTATGCAATTTTATTTAAAATGGAAGCCGCTTTATAAGGGAAACTTTTTACAACAAATGGGCATGACCTATCAATCTACATATAATTAGTAATACGAATTCTTAATTATTTAAATACAGAAGGTACATTACTTTTATAAAATAATGAATTAAAAAAAATATGAAAATAGATGTAAAAATTATTGGGTTGATTATAATCCGTTGCGGAGGAACGGACAACACTTATAAACGGGTGTCACCAAAATTTACACTATCTTACTGAAAACGATAACCGTTTTCATAAACCTTCAAATTAAAAAAAAAATGTGTGTAGAAATACTTATGTATTTGAAATATTTTGTTATTTTTAAGAGCAGCAGCGTGATTATTTTTTACTGATACCATAATTTGTGCCCACGACTTAGTCTGCGACGTTTTGAAAAAAGTTGTTCTAATTTTTTTTTGTACTCAAAATTGCAATGCAAAGCCTTGGTTTTAAAACCTCTTATTTCTATAAGTCAGTAAAAAAAAATGTTTATTTAATTCTCACGATAATAATAGAAAAACGTCAAATGCATCACAACCTTTTACCATTTTTTCCCCTCTCTTAATGACAGTAAACAAAAGGGTTGTATTTGTCTAAAATAAGCTACTGAAATTGTCGCTTACCTTTAGGCGTGACAACCCTGAAAGCGCTGTTGGACACAGGTCTCGGCGACTCCCTCAGTCCGGCTCCTGGCGACCCGCTCCTCACCATGGAAAAGTCCAGTGGCATCGGCGGCATCGCACTGATTTCCATTTTCAAAACAAAGTCCAATCAAAAATGTCCGAAACATAACACAATAAACGGGGTGCGAGCGTGCTACCCGATTGGAATCCGGGAATGTTGTAAAGGGTACACTCAGTCCGCGTGCTCACGGCTTTCTGTGCTACAAAGCCGAAAATCTCTAGAATCTCCTTCGAATTCGACCTTATCGCTCGGTTGGATGTGGGCGTGGCTTCTATAGCCCCGCCCCCTCTCGTGGCGCCGCCATGTAGCCGGAGTGACAATCACTTTGTATAGGTAACACAATAATATGATTCTTGATGGATTTTATTGTTCTACCGATGCATTTGTTCAGGCAATTTTCGCGAAAAATGGATAGGTTATTCTAATTTACTTAAGTTGGTGCACAATGCACATAAACATTAGGATCAATTTATTCTCCCAGCTAAATTAATGACACATCTTAAATTTAATCTCAATTTTGATATTTCAGGAAAGTAAGTTTTTGTCGTCGATTTAAAAAAGGCTTTATGAGTATAAAAAAAAAAATCATGAATAGAAATGGAGATTTTTTTTATCCATTAAATTATTTTCTGTTAAATATACTTAACACAAATTAAGCATTCTAGTCGTAATTAAATGAAACATCTAAACTGACCTTTATCAATTAAAATTTTTAAGATGAAAATTTTACGACTATTAGGTACAAACAAGCTCAGGCAAGCAATATTTCAAATCAACAAAAACCAATCAACCAACAGAAAAAAAGCTTATAAAGCTGATGCAATTATTCTTGTGAGTGATGCCGGGAATTAAACCCGCGACCCGTGACACGAATTCACCTACAAAGCATTTAAAACAATGAACGATACAATTTTTCACAAAGGCCTCGGCGTGCTAAGCCACCGATGTATTCTGGAAATATCAAACAAGACCTGTATCTAAATTGCCATTGGAATTGGATCTACAATTTTTCCTGTTTGTTTCAGATTGCAGAGTAGGCATTATGTAACTATGGGATAAAATTCTGTAATTCTGTAATTCTTTATTGTACACACAAACATATTAGAATACAAATCATAAAAGACAAGACATGTACAAAGGCGAGCTTAACCCTAATAAGAGTTTTCTTCCAGCAAACCTTCTGAGGTTAGAGAGAGGCCATGGAAAGTGTGGGGGCGTGTACAGTAACATAAATAATAATGGATAAATTAAAATTATGAAGAAGAAAATACATATAATGTTTGAATAAATATATCTAAATACATATAATAAATACTACTAAGATATATACTAAATAAATTAGAATACCTATACATAAATAAATATATAAGTATATATATATACATACATATATATATATATATATATATATATATATATGTAGTGCTCTTTGACTCTGCTTCTGAAAATGTTTAGTGACTGACTGGCTCTAATAGTGTGAGGAAGAGTGTTCCACAGTTGGACAGCATGGACAGTGAATGAATCACCGTAGCAGCCAGCGGGAGGAATGAAATGGGGTTCTGAGAAAAAGGGACAATAAGGGATAAAACAATTGGCAACAGTGTAAGATATTTAACTAACATTTCGATGTAGTTTTAGGCGTTACATACGTGGTATTTTATTTGTTTGTATGGTTTTGCAATGCAATGATTAAGTGGGCATATTTCCCCAAATATTTGTTGCAGTTTCTGTCATGAGCCCCACATACCCCACATTATTCCTTAATGACATAATTATGAGTTCTAAGCCTTTTATCTGATATCTCACTAACATTTAAATGTTGTTTTTTGTGGTATTTTCTTTATTTCTATTGTTTTTTTTAAATTATTATTATTATTATTACTAGCCTGTACTGTCCCACTGCAGGGCAAAGGCCTCCCTACCTTTCTTCCAAAATTTTCTGTCCAGTGCTGCAGTGGGCCAGTCAATTTTTAATGGTAGAAAATAATAAGTGGGCAATTTTTCCACAAATTTTTGCTGCAGTTTCTGTCGTGAGCTTGATCTGGGGTTCCAAATTGATATAATTATGAGTTCTAAGCCTTTAAACTACTGAAACTGCTACGATATTCTGGTCTTCTGTAGCTGCTACGGCGTAGCACCAAAGTAGCACTACACAAAACTATGTTTGTGCGGAATAACTGGTAAGGTGTTCTTCTCATAGCGAATACAATAAAAGTAAAGTAGATACTTTTAGGGAATTGCTAAAAAAAATATAAGTACCAAAAAAACTTGTTTTTCCGTTATATGTTATAAAATTTGTAAAAACCAGAAGAGACTTTTCAAATTTTTCCTTATAACAACACCATATTTTTCAATATTGCAAAAGTACGTTTCCCCCGACAAGAAAGAGGTATTTTTTATTCTCATATCCCTAATTTTGAAATGGTTAGGTTTTTGGAAAACAATAACCGTAATCGTTATGGGACTTTATCCTTGAAATAAATGACTTTGTTTTTTTTTCCGGGTTTTACTTTAAAAATATTATTTCCTTACAATATGAAAGCGGTACAAACCAGAATAGGCAGGCTTTGTTGCGAAAACTAATTACACTTCTGCTCACAATGATAAAGCAAAGCCCTCGTATAGGAAATTTTTCCAGGACAAAATGAAATTTTCTACCTAATTCACAGACGATTTTGAACCTAGAGTTGTTTACAATAAGGTTTATTTAGCATCAGTTCTGTTGAGTTTTTTACTGCGCTCTCGTTGTAAAATAATCCGGACATAATCTCGCCGGGAAAATCCCATTATTGTGATCATCCCCTCAATTGTGAGGATAAGTACTTCTGTATTATAAATATTAAGGAACAATATATTAAATAATTTTACGAAAATTATACAATACAAACATCGCATACACAAGCTTCTTGTAGTTAATCGTGAATATACGAAATAGGCTACGACATCGCTTTCCATCAAGCGACTCGTGGTCAAATGCAAGCCTATTTTTACCCGAAGAAGAGAAGCGAAGAAAGAGGGTTATATTTTTCTCTTGTATGTATGTTTATCTGACTATGCGCCGCGCTGCTGGCTAAACGGCTAAACAGATTTTAATAATTGAGGTATCGTTGGATTTGCATGGGTCACGCGAGTGCTATAGGCTACCATTAATGTAAAAAAAAAACAATTAGGCAGCTATAAGGCATCGAAATGTGTAATAAAATTACAAAAACCGTAAAAACTTGATGAATTGTTTTGGTCATAGGCTCATAGAACCAAAATAAAGTCTCGGATATCGAATTTGGCGATAATATTTTGGCAGACGAGTGTTAAGTTTTTTTAACTTTAAGCTTCTTAATGTATAAAAATAAATCAACTTTTACATATTTTATGATGTAAAAACAAGTAAAGTAGGTACAAATAGCTAGGGTAAATAGGTAGTGTCATGCGATACGTAACATTAAGTTACAGTAAAACCTACACTACATTGTATTCACATTTTGGCACTAAATAAATTAAATAGGCTACCTTTATCTAAAAATGACGCGGGCTTAGCAGTAAGCAGCAGCTAATTTTACACAACACTACACAATTCTCTGACTGTACCTTTTTTTTAATGAAATCTAAGGTATTTCAATTTTTTTTTCAATTTCAAAAATTCTTTATTTCATAACTTATTCTAGCATAGTTCCAGTGTACGTGTATTCCTAAAAACTAGACAAACATATATTTTTTTCTGTTTTTTAAGTGCAGATGACTTATTTAAAAACTTATAAAAAAGAAGAAAAATTTAAACATTTACATATTAGATAAATAATTAGTGTCTCATAGAAAACGAACAATATAATTCAATAATTACGTAGGCTTTTATATTAGCACTACATTTAGTAACATACTTTTACTCGGGGGTAAAGGATAGGTCAGTAGGTACCTATCAGAGAAATACATTAATACAGAAAAATAAGATAAGTACTATTAACTAAAAATCTTAAACAAAATAAGCGAGGGTGTCAGTAGAAAATAAATTAATCTAAGGTATTGTCACACCAAGAATAATGATAAGTACCTACTTGTTAACAATGGTTCCTAATTTTTGCGACAATGCTGCGGGCAGAAATACTATATATCTAAGAACGTACCTATAAACTGAAAAATGATAATAACTCGAGTCCGGTTCGGTCCGGATTTGACCGTAAAGTAAGCGCGGGCGGAATTTATTACAAGCGCCACGATTTCCCGCAAGGATTCAGCTTAGATTTTTATGTGCTCTTGTTTAGAAAACCTTATTAGTCTTTTATATCAAGATATCATATATTTACATCAAGGAAAGGAACTAGGAAAATAAGAAAGAGGATATTTAGATAAAAAATCGAAATATTTATAAATTAAACATTAAACATTCACACACACACACCCCTGCACTAGGATTCCCTGTGTCGCAGGTGGCATGGACACATACAACACATCACAACATCCAAGACCCGAGATCAAACATTTGTGATCTGCACACAAATATTCGCCCCGGCCGGGGATCGAACCCGGAACACCAAGCTTCACAGGCAGGGTCACTACCAACTAAGCCACGGTGTCGTCAAAATAATAAATTAAAAAATAAAACCGAGACGGTTTCAAAAATTAAAAAAAATACATAGTCATGATCGAATACTACTAAGGTAGAGTTAATATAAGTACAAATCGAGACAATATGATAAATAATTTCCTTAAACAATTTTAACCCTAAAATAATGGCAGCCACTCCTGACCACTTGAACCATCTCTAATTTGGTCAGCGGCCATAAAACCATTTTCATATTAAACTTTATTCCACCGGTATAAGGTCAAGAATGCTTAGTAAAAAGATAAAATTGCCTGCTTCTAATGTCACATCTAGATGCAAATTATTTCTGCCCGGGGTATTTATTTAAACTCTAATTTACCCCCGTAAATACCGCAAGGGGATGAAAAGCGCTTTTTACGCTTTTTCACCCCATTTTCAAATGACAAAGGGTAAGTAAAATGTGCTATCGTGAACGGAATGTAGTTGGCAACTTGTTTAAATAAAAGTTAGTCTAAATTTGTAAAGTTAATAGCAGTTTCTTTGTGTCCTACTTTTTCGCATAATAAATTGAGCTCGTACTAAGTGTTAAACAAATTTAAATAAGTTTCATCAGGCCAAATGTTATCTCTGCACCATAATATCCTTCAAACTGGAACTCAGTAACGCTAACACTACTTGCCAAAATTATAACTCGCACACTATGGCGGAATACCTACTGTTAAGGCTTAATACTCAGGTGTGTTGGAGGTATCCAAAAATGACATAAAATGAGAATTTGGGACAAATTTACATCAAATTTATTTATCTACTCATATTTTTCAATGCACAAATTTACTTTCAATGTATGGAGTATACAAAAATATGACGAAGTTACTATGTTGCAAATGTACAACAACCCTTAGATTCTTACTCCTCGTACGCAGGTAGGTTTTTACAGGTTAATTTTATTCTATCTCACAAAATAATATTCTTGCAAAGCGCTGTTCCGTTTTGAATACAAAAGACATTTGAATAAGGACTGCGGATTAAAAGTAAACATTAGGAATAAGGTAATTCTGTAAAACATCTCTCGCAGAGGCCAAAATGATTTTTGAAGCAAACTACCGGCTTGTAACTAAGCATTTGTGAAACCAGTGTGGCCACGAATATTGCGAATGAAGGATATATATTTATAACGGTAATATTTTTTAATAGGTAACAGTACCTATTAAAAAATATTACAGAGACAGAGTTAAAATAAAAATAATAATTTGACATTCCACATAATAGAGCTGCAAATCAAGCAGAGTTTGTAATACTTACGGGCATTTATAAATCTTATAATTGTTGAAATAACATATTTTTTTGTATTAATAATTTATAGGAATTTATGCTAATTAGATTAATAAAAGTTAGGAGAACAAAATAGAAGTTTGTTTAGTTCAATTAAAAACAAAACAAAGGTTATTCATTTCAACTATCGTACCTACAATAAATTGACAAAATGATTAACAAAAAATACGAGTTTAAAACATAAAAAAGTGTACAAGTAAAACATGTACGAAACCTAAATAAGGTGAAAATACTTTGAATATAATTCTAAGGTAGAACACAATTATTATACTGTCTCACCTTTTGACAGTCACTCGCAGGTTTTATGGCCACACTGTAATGTTTTGTATTAATTAACTCAGTATAATTAAATTGGTGTGCATACTGGCTGGAACTCGGAGTTTTTTGACGTATTTTGTTTCACTTAAGGGGAACCCTCAAGGCAAATTTCCATACAAAATGTTTCAGACAAATACTCAAAAAGGACGCCGTATTATAGTAATTTCTTCACACTATTCGTTTCGCCCATTTTTTTTGTATTCGTCAACAAAAAAAGTGAAAGGTTTCATACTTTAATTTAGATTTATACGTATTTTAAAATTAACCCTACTAACTTAAAAACACGTATAAAATCTTAATTAATGTATGATTTTTCTATGAATTTTTAAAGTGCAGTGTTTTAAAAATTGAGATTGATGAGAATGATGAGATTGGGTAGTGTGACGTCAATCGCTCATCTGTGCTTTCCTACCTAATGCCGTACTAACGTCAAATAGGCGTCCGGATTGGCAATCGCACGATCGCGTGACGCGACGCGATGCCAATTGGGACGCCTATTTGACGTTAGTACGTTTGATAGCGGATTCGCGCGACGGTCGCATCGCTTGCTCGCGCGACGATCGCGTGATCGCGTTCTATTATGACAACGCCTAAGATTGTGGTCAATCGAAGGTCTATCTCCAATAAAAAAAAACACAATATCAGAGAAAATTAAAACGTAATATACCCACAGTTTGCTAATCATATAAGTTACGATCTTGTCTAAATTTGAGTCCATAGTGTGAACGTACCTTAAGCTGAAAAACTGAAAACCCAGGTAAATAAGCCTTTGCTTATGGCCAGCAAAATTACTGTTCCTACTCTGGCACCATTTGCGTGTAAATCGCTCTGATATTCCACAATTTCAGAGGAAATTAAAATGGAGGATTGTGTAGTTGGGCCTTGGGTTCCGCCCATTATTTTATATTGTTTTGCGAGATTATTTTATTTGTGAATAAATTAGGATAGTTATTATGGAATCAGTATTGTAAAATAAACTTGCTGGATAAGTTAATTCATTTTTCATAATAATAATAATTAATAATATTGTTTGGACATTCACACAACGCCATCCAGTCCCAAACTTGTACTGTGGGAACCAGATAACTGACATATACTTTATTTTTAAATCTACATGCCTACATTAGATAACATAAGAAACACCCAGATTCAGGAAAAAGACCGATGTTCATCGAGTAAATGTTTATCCTGAAGCAGGAGTCAAACCCTCGACACTCAGCGTAGTAGACCATCGCATTTGCCACTCGGCCGTCTCTGTCTCCCAGTGTGTGCCATAACACCCAATATTCGGCTTGTTGAATTAATTTTCTGTCTGCAACTGTTCGCTGATCACTTCGTGAATTCACCAGGCCCGAAGGCGTCTTTCTCTACATTTGCCGACCTGTGGTCGTCACTCAAGAACTCGTTTACCCCAGCGGTTATGCCTTGATCACACGTACCGAGTACTCGGCCGAAACAATGCTCTCGGCCGTAAAAGCTGCCTAGATTTCAGTACGTATTAACTGCTTAGATCACACGTACCGATTACTCGGACGAGACAGTAAAATGTTGACGCTTAGCCGAGCACTCGGCGCTATTGCCTAGATCCTAGATCACACTTACCGAGCACTCGGCCGAGATAGTAGTACGTATAAACATAGCGCCGAGTGCTCGGCTGAGCGAGTGATGTAAGCTTTCACTGTCTCGGCCGAGTAACATTTTACTGTCTCGCCCGTTTGCTTGGTACGTGTTAAATAGGCATTAGATGGCCTTCAGCGCGGTGCATATTTTTTTGTAGGTATTATCGATTCTTCGGCATACAGTTACATAATATAACGAGACTAACAAGTTTCTAAAATAAAAACACAATTTTTCTAAAGTAACAAAAAATCTAGTGCTCTTAACTCTTAAGACCTAGGTCCCACGAGCAGATTGCCATTAAAATAATTTGCACATGTAAATAAGCACAGGAAGTCTGGTCATGTGGCTCGGTCGTCGACCCCGACTATGAAGAGTTGCAATAATAGCTAGTTTCTGCTTCCTACTCTGTTCGGTACCTTACTGAAATGAAATGAAATGAAATGGAATTTATTTGCCTATACAATACAATAGAAACGTATAACTAATCAAAATCATTCTAACTTAAAAAGACTTACTCTAACCTTCTCGTATTTACTACTGAGAGTAGAGCCAGGATAGAGTACCCTTATTTCATCTATTTGGTGACTTAAAGCTGCAGGATCTGCAGGATTTCTGTGGTTGTAAAGATGAAAACTAATGGGTAGATGTAGATGGTCCAGCCTTGAAATTTCCTATTAACCTATTGACGAAGTTTCAATTGGTTCTACGATGGATTTATTCCATACGCGGTGTATTAGAATAAATCCATAGGTATAGGTATTTTCGTAGCCTTTTCATTTTTTATAAATATAGGTAGGTCATTACATCATTTATTTTTTTAAGTTTAGTTATAATATACGCGGGGGGTGGTTCTCGAAAACGGTCAGGCCGTGCAGACGGAGGCTGACCATTTCCGAGAACCCGACTTGTAGGTTAGTTACAGTCGAGGCTGAAGAACAGCGTGGCTGAGTCCTCGACCTTTTCACAACATCGCAACCTAGCTTTAAAACATTTTTGTACTAGGTTAGCAAGTATAAGTGAATAAATGCCTTTTTATATTATTATTTTATTTTTTTATCCATTTTCGGGTGTCTAACTACATACGTATGTACATCTAAACTTTTATCACTAAAACAAAATTGGTGATGAGCTACGTAGAACTCCGTACAATATATGATATTGTACGGAGTTGTAGAGATATACTCTATCAACGTATCTATCTATAATTTTGTTGATGAGACATTAGTCTCATAATAGTCTTAATATTAATTACCAATACTGAAAATAATGGTTGCTATTCACCAAAGAAAATTGTTCAATTGAAAAGTATTTTGAATTGGAATGATGAACAATACAACTTCTTCTTCTTCTTATCGTGTCACTTATTATTTTGAACTAGTGTGGTGAATGGATTTCAAGTGCGCCTCAAGGAGGCTCCTTTCGTGCAAGCTCTAAATAACAATCCAACAACAGATTGTAATTTAGAGCTTTGTTTTCTACATCTTCTTAAAGCCAGCAATGGTTGCAACCAGCCACTCACACACACAGTGAAATTCAACGAAAAAACCGTTCAAGATTTTACGACTTTCAGTTTTTTTTAAACTGAAACGGGAATCGAACCCACAACACTGGCGTGGCAGTTCAACACACTTGCCAATCGACCAATCGTGTCGTTATATTTCATGTTTAGTTTTAGTGCTAATTAATAGACCTATGTGCACTTAGCTTTAATATTAACAAAGACAAGTACTTATAATCTTGCGACAACATGTGTTTGAGCAAAAAATCGTACGTGTTACCCGATGTTTTTCGTCTCAACTATTTTTATTTTCACCACCACATGCGAATCTACAGCCACAAATCATTCCACCGCGGATGTTCATTGAAACAAAAACACATCAGCGGCCGGAAACCGATGATTGTGCTCATACAACGCACAATATTCATTCCAAAACCAGTAACGACAGTCTATTTTATTTATTTTATTATTATTTATTTGAACAAGAAACAACTATACTTTTATATAAACTATACTACAAGTAGTCTTAAGTATTTATAGTATTTTTTGGAGTGTTATCGTTGTACAAGTAGGTAAAGCACATTTTTAAATTATGTTGACAGTAGTTATCCTAAAAAAACATTAACCCAATAATGTAATGTAGGTAATATACATATATTATATGTGTAAATAAAGTATATTTATATTATTAGAATAAAATTTTAAATATTATATTATAAATATAAAAATGAAATGATATGTATAATAGTATATCAGTCTAAATAAAATACTTAATTATAATTTTTCCTGGCTTGTATATGTATCTATGGTAAGTATTTATTAACACAAAAATAGGTTCAGGGTTAATGCGAAAAAATATTGTTTTACAATTTTTTACCAGTACGTACTTAGGAATATGCGACGTCGAAATGTCAGTAATTCCGTTTGTTTAAGTTATTGATTTGTAGTTTCACATACCTGGAATACTTGGATTAATATACTAGAATTCTTAACTCAAAATATTTATACTATTTTTTTTAATACTGCAAGTTGATATTTATCTTACTTTTTTGTAGACACCCCGTAAATATCTCGTAGACAACGTAGTAGATATTGTATATTGTAGATAATTTTGGTCAAAATATTCATGTTTCTACCTTGGTACAGTACAAAGACAAAGTAACATTACGTAACCAGTTTTCAACATCAAAAGTTTCAATACTGTTTTATATTTATTATATCCGCGAAACAGTACACATGGAGTCTTGTTGTCTGTATAAATTGATATGATTTCATTCATTAACGCTCATAATCGAGGGTATAATTATAGATCATGATATGGTGCGAATGTTTAACAAGCTTTTGTGTGATGCTTGAATCGAATGCTTACATCATCTTTGGATATCAAAGTAGGGTTTTCAATGAATTCATATCTTTTGTCATCTAATAACAATTTAATATTAGGTACTTATTTCGAGTAATATCGTTTGGTAGTTATTCAATGTTAATAATTTTAGTAATCATCGGCAACGATTGCGTTTTTCGTTTGATTACAGGTGTATGACATATCAAATGTCAGCGACGATAAGGATTTATTACAATCATATTTTGCAAGTAACTAAAGTTACGTACAAGGAAGTAATCATAGGGAAAAAAATAATTGTGGGAACAAAAACCCAAAAAGTCTTTAAACAAAACTCCCCTCGTTCATTACAGAACGTTCGCGGATTATAAAACCGCGGGAAATTCTCAAAACATTCAAAAATGGATTATTATCATAAAGAGGCGTAATGTTGTGGAGTTTTCTCGTAAAGTTTCCGTTTATTGTGCGCCTGAAGGTGCGCGCCATTGAGTTTATGAACTTTGTTGGAGATGTTTACGCAGGGCTTAGTGCTACTGTAAGATGATAAAATTAAATAACAATAGTTATAAAAAAGGCTTATTAAATCCTATTTTTATGTTATTTAATGTATTATTTTTCATTAATTTTACCAACCTTGACTTGGCCATCGCCGCCCTTTGTATTATATATTGTATTTGAACATTACCTATAATAACTCCTTTCACGACTTTTCTCTAACTCTCGTGGCTTGGCCACTGGATTACCGCCTTTCTCAAAAAACCATCCTGTATAAATAGTTGTAATTTACAAATTAAGTTCTGGTATCAATTTTAAATTTTACTGACAATTTAACCCTCAAATCATGTAAAACTAAAGAAAATCTATTGCCGATTTAAAGCGAACATCAAAGCGACAATAACAAAGGAACCCTAAAAACATAATGAGACGTCGATGGCAAGTGCTCCTGTTCGCATGGTCCCGTAGCAATTTCGGGATCTCATAAATATGTATAAGGCGGTACTCTTCTTTTCCTTTACTTATCAATTATGGGGTCGTTTTGGCGACACGCGGGACCAACCGGCGGAAAATATCCCGTCGGTTGCGAAGGGTTAACTGGTTTACTCAGCGGTTTGCGCTTTGAAGATTTTTGTTTTGCAAGTGGGTCGGGAAAATATTTTAGCTTCTATTTCGAATTTGGTTCTTTGGTTGTAAGTATTTTACATATTATTCTTATACGAAAAACGGATTAATTAATTATTTTTTAAAATACTGCTAAATTATTATAATATTTAAATACGCCGAGCATTTTCCAAACAGATATTAAAAACATTAAAAAAAAATACATTAATATTATAATATTAGAAAATATTTTATTTTCCGTCGTTTTATTTTACTACATACCTTCGGTATTCTAAAATGTATATCCCTACTTATAAATAATCATCCGAAAATCGCCAACAGAGGGCGCTAGTGTTACGTAACCCTTAACCGCCCGGGGCGTGAAGGACCCCACATTTTAAAGCAAGGGAGAATTTTATTGCAAAAAATACTCGGCAATTTCACGCGGGCACAATACGACCCCGGTGTCCCTGAGGTAGTTTACAATCGGCTCGATTATGTTTAGGGTTAAACGTCATTGATATTGCCGATCGGTGGCCGCTGGAGGGTTATTCAATTTTTCTCGTCTCTAATTTGTAGCCCGTGTGGGCTAGAGATAGGATCGAAAACGGTTTAATTTTATTTGGATACTTGGATAGTGATCAATTTTGTATACGATTGATGTTTAGAAAATAACGTGCAAAAAAATAACGTGCAAAATAATTTGTACGTTATTTTCTAAACATCAATCGTCCGTAATAATAATTACAAATTTCAATAATAATCCTATCCTACTTCCTACAAATATTATAAACTCGAAAGTTTGTAGGTTTAATGAAACTTTAGAACACTTTTGGCTACAATTTATAAAGATACCTGCGCAGACGAAGTCGTAGGGACCAGCTAGTAACAGATACAACAGAAAAGTAAAAAAATTTTTTTTTTCCTTTTCTGTTATGTTATTATTATTGTAGTTCCCACATGCTACCTGCTTCCCACAGCGCCTGATATTGTGGACGGACGCGGATCAGCCCGCATCGACGCACCTTGGGAAGCCCGTGTCAGCTGTGACACGTCGCGGTGCGTCTGATCCGCGGCGAGTCGGTAACTTCAAATCGGTAGATTCACGCACCGTGTGACGAGCCATCGAAAACAGACATGACGACACGGATGGTCGAATGGCAAGTGTTTTGGACTGCCACGCTGGTGTCGCGGGTTCGATTCCCGCTTCAGGACAAACATTTGTGTGATGAACATCGGTGTTTATCTTGAGTCTGAGTGTTTTCTATGGGTCTTTCTCTATGTAGGTATCCTATTTATGCATTTTCCAAAGGTTACATTATATACTAAGTATTCTTTCTATCCGTCATCTGGTTCCCAAAGTACAAGCTCTGCTTGGTTTGAGGCTTGATGGTGGTGTGTGAATTATCTAAAATATTTATGTCTTGTCCTGAAGAAAGAAAAGAAAGAAAGAAAAAATATTTATTTGTAGTACAATTACACTGCATACACAGAATAAAAACAGATCGCTTACATTTACGACAGACAGTTAAACAGGTAGTTAGTATGTATCTTACTCATCCAGGAAAGCCGGCGGGCCGGTGTCGCGGGTACGATTCCCGATTCGTTTTCACGCCGTGACGTGAAACTAACTGAATCAGCGATTATTCTGTGTGCGAAGATTTGTCGGCGTGTCGACAAATCTTAGAATAATTGCCATAAATATAATTTTAGATTTTCCCATCATTACAAAAATCTACAATAGATAGGTAGGTAGGTACTAGTTCCACCATCTGCGGGCATTATTGGTTTCCTGGCAATATATCAACATTATAAGCAAACACTAAGCTGAAGCATGTGCATGTCACCACATGTGCGATTGTCACGCCTAGATCTTTAGTTCTCATGCACATTGACAGACGTAACTACTGAGTATTCTAAGTACCTCATTGTTCCATTTTTTAATTATTTACTAGCTTTTGCATTTGGTTTTTGCAGTGAATAAAGAATAGATAAATTAAATAACAATTCAATTCAAGAGTCAACCCGTGACCACGGCTGTTGCAATACAGTCGAAACGTAATGCGATGAATACCCGTTACAATCTAATATGTGTGATAAACGCAAAAGTCTACGAAAAACCAATTCAATTCAATTACTTTATTTTCCATTGGAACATACAAGAACACTTGGATTCGTCTTTGTTTACATAATATCAGGGTAAGCGGCTGTACAGTTCCTTGTCAAAAAATACCATTTAATATATCTTAAAATCTAATTGCTACAATACAAATCTGTGCTTCTCAAACAACTTAACTGATAATGACCAAGCGTCTTTATCATTTATATAGAACTGATATAGTAACGCGAACCTAATATTATTAGCAAAAGGAATATGAGAAATATTTTTGATATGCAAGTGTTTTTTTTCTGTATACGCTTGCATTACTTATTTGCATCAACTACCTACTCAAGAGTGAGTACTTCTTCATGCGTTTTAAAAAAAATGGTTCATCGGTTTGAAAAGCTGACACTACTGATGCTTTTAAGTCTAAATTACTCATAAGTATAAACTTATTTGTAAAATCTGGCACTGTTATTAAAATTTCCAAGAGCCTTCTGCTTGACGTTGATTTTATGATGTTCTGTATATTTTTATTAATTCATAAGCATAAACAAAATAATATTGAATGTTATCAACAGACGTATGAGTTTAAATTTTTACTTTTTTGTTAGGTCGATGAGCGTTAGAAAATCGGATTAAACTACATTCTACGAATACAACCATTAGAATTAAAATATTTGAGCTATATTTGAATAGACTTGGCCAAACAAAAGAGTAAATTACTGAAGCATGGTTATTCTCAACACATGTCATGAGATTTTAAGTCATTAATGTGTCATAATCGTTAAAAACTCGTAAAGTGTGCTTGATACGAATAAAAAAATAAAAAAAGACATTGTTTGCCACATGGACCAACCAATCGACCGTTAAACTGAATTAGTAACTTACACTAAAATAAATTAGTTAAAAAATAGTAAAATATAAAATCCAATCACCCGCATCGGAAAGAGCAATCTTTAACTAAAATCGTAAACAGAATCAAACTTAACCGTTTTAGCAATTTACTGGCGGTTTACTGTCGGGTCTTTTTTACCAATTGTCCAGATCGCTGATAAGTTGTGCCCGCATCGGCGCACACGCAAGTTTGCGCGTGTGATGTTCATAGAGCAAGAAATGCGTAGATAAGTCACATGCATTGGTAGTAAGCTGTCTACGAACTACTTAATGCACTAAAATATCTTCATAAGTACTTAAAACACCCCAAAAAATCCTAACCATCATTGTCATCCACAGCCTATGAAACTGCTGAAACATGTTCTTTGCTTCTCGTATCGAAATGCACGAAATTCCTTCAGAGACTCCCCTCTTCGAGGCGCACTTGAAATCCTTTCACCACACTGGTTCGAAAGAACTAGTGATGATAGAGCTAGTGAACGATAAGAAGAAGAAGCTTATCGCACCTAGGAGCTTCCCTCGACGGCTTTTATGTCGTCCACCCTGGCGAATTCTTGTTCATTGTAAATTTTTTATCCATTCCCAAAATAGAAGTTGACCCGATGTGGATTGGTGGATATCACATTCGATAATCTATCGATGATCTATCGATTTTATAGAGGTTATAGATTTCTTTACAAAAACAGAAAAAAATGCGAATATTCCATGCGATAATTTATGTATTTTATGTTAGAATAATATTAGTTTTCACCAAGATTTAATGGAATATCTCCTCTACGGGTTTATATAATGAAACATCATTGTGGATTCCCCTTAACATGTTGTACCTACATGACATTTTATGAAGATACTCTACTACATAAATCTCTTTGTATAGAGATAGAAGGTACTTACTCTATAGTTCAAAATCTTTGGCCTCCGCCGTCCAACTGATTGTAATTATCAAATCATTAACATCATCGGTCCCGTGGTGGTTGTGTCTATCTATAGGTCAGATTCGAAGGTGGATGAATGATTGACGATCTGATGAGGGATCGGCAGTATCGTCACGTGGTGGGAGCCATGTTGTCATTCTGAGATTATACTCATAGATATAAATAAAATTATGAAAACTTGATATTAAAATAAAATATAGGTACACACCAATTTTTCATTACCAAAAAAACTTAAATGGGCAATGCAGAGGGTTACTACGTTGAATCTGTGCAGTCAGAGTTTTTAGTTACTATAAAATGACAGCGGGGCGAGTGCGGCGCCCGAGCCGAGCTTTTGCGAGCTGGTACCCGAGCCAAACGATGAATCAAACTTAAATTATTATCAATGATAAGTACCGTCTGACACAAATCCATAGGAAAACGACTAACGGTAACAGTTATCCAATTTTTATCAAATTTATTATGACAAAAATCCGTCTTAATTTTTCCAAGTTTTTTTGCCATAATGTTCAGTAACGGCAATTGATTATGCGTTTTTTTTTTTCTGGTGTATAATAATTTTCGGTGTATATATTAATGCAACTAAAATCTATTTCCGTCCACATTAATTAAAAATCTTGATTGTATCATCAAGAATACCCTTAATAAGCAATCTGACACGTCACTATCATTAACGTATAATCATTATAATCAGTTTTAAGTGATAATAATGACATGCGGGCTCATCAGCCTGTCAGTTGGATATTGTTTGTTTTTTGTTCGTCGAGCATTCACCCTTTGTTCTTGCTAGCTTTGTAATTAATAAGATGATTTTTGTTTGGGGATAATCAGTTTGTCAATTTAAAAGACGAAGTTTTTTGATTAAATACGGTGTGTAGGGAACTTTATGACTTATTCAATCAACCTTTAGTGTTCCTGATTTTAGTAAGACTTACTTTACTTTGTATAACAAACTAAGTAAGTATAAAATAACTCTAATAAAAACTTTTGATCTTGTATGTTTTTTTTAAATAATTTCAAAGAAACTCAACAAAAAAAATTTAAGGTTAATAAAAAATTACCCATCAAAGTTACTTTCGAATTTCCAATAAAAAAATACGATTACGAAAACTAAGAAGTAGGAAATATTAATATATAGGTAATTAAAACTTTTGATCTTTTTTGTAAAAAAAAAATAACGCAACTCTTCAAAAAATTTTTAAGCCAATTTTCAAAGTTACTTTCGAATTTCCAATAATAAATAAAGTTTTATTACTACCGTCACTATAATGTTCAATCAATCCGCAATAAACACGAACAGTAAACCTTAACAAAGAGACTGTAAAATTAATAATCCAATTTTTTGGAAATTAAAAAGAAGCAGCAATTGGTTAGAAAACAATAAAATTGTACGTCCGACTGTTTGTTGATTGAGAAAGATGACTGCCTGTGAGAACGTTTTACGCCAGATTAAAAGAGCGTATTTATAACTTGCTACTTTTTCAAGATTTATTTAGAAATAAGGGTGATTGCTAGCAACATTGATACTACACGATTATTTTACAAATCAGTTTGAAATTTAGTGAAAAGGGATAATGATAATAACGATAACGAATTACGATTAGAAAAATAATATTCCATTGCTTTGTTTTTTTAATTAATGCCCGTTGCAAAATGTATCAAAAGTTTGAAGCCCTATTTGAGCTGTCTATTTGAGGCATCGTAGCTTTCAAACACTTTGTATTGTGTTTTTTTATTAGAAGGCTTGTATAATCAAGATGGTTTTTAAATATAAATAAAATCAACCATCCTCCGGCCCAAGAACACTCTTCTTCTTGGTCGTTACACTTTTGGCATAGTGGTCGTGGTTGTCATGGTGGGGGTTGTGACACGCTTCACAATATTGCGCCATTCATCTCTGACAGTGGTTTTCCTTGTGCATTCGTAAAGGGCCATCTAGTGCTGCTTTGACTTGGTCCATCCAACGCATTGGAGATCTTCCTCGCTCTCGTGTGCCCTCGGATTTTCCCTGTACCACAAGACGCTTGATGGACATTTATCCATGAACACTACCAGTTTTCAAAATTATTTAGTTGGTTTTAACTATAACGTTTTTTTTTACTTAAGTCGTAGAATGTAAAACTCTCGATTTGGTTCTGAGTCACTCATTAGAGGCAAGCTGTGCTTTAATCAGTGGAACAGTCAATTGGCTGATCTGGAGCGCTTTCCCGCGGCCGCCCTTTGACTACTTGACCGGATGAATGAAAGTACATACAAGTAAATGGTTTACTAGCTGATTCATGCTGTAGCCATTCTATGAATTTTATATCTTGACTAGCCTGCAACTTGGTTTGCATTGCGACTTAATGATGATCAGACATCACCTTGGACTATTGTTATACAAACAGATAGCCAAGAAGCAGAATAGAAAAAAAAATTGCCTTGCACTTGTTGACAAACACACCCTCTGAAGCCAACCTCTTCAGCGGTTTGGCGTGTACTGTTGGTAAGTCCGTCAGTGAGGTCCATGCATTTTATATGTATATTGATTCTTTATAATTTAACACAAACAGTAACTTACAGGCTATAGGTCCAAGTCGTTTCAGAGTGAAGCTAAGATAGGCAAGGGCCGTAGCGTTAACCTTGCCCACCCTATCGTGGAAGAAGTCCAGTTCTAGGTGTTCAGTTGAAAAACCGTCGTTTTCTTGGGTGTTTGTATCTTGGACAAGCTTGGACAGCTTGCCAGGTGCCAGGCGAGAATAAAACTTAAATGTTCTTTTTAAAGGTAGGTACTGCTGATGCTCTAGGTTTCGACTTCATGGTAATAGACTTTGTCCTTTTCCAGGTGCTGATTTTCAGCTAAATTTTGGTTTCGGCGTGATTAAACAACAACCCTCACAAATCTTTATTATATAGGTAGGTTTATGATATTTCCGGCCTATGTAATTCAAAGTCCGGTGAGGTGAGGCACAGTTTTAATATTAAGAAAAAACTATTTTCAAAAATCTAAATTTCCTTCGTGTAAAGAAGTTGTTCCGAATGTGATGTACTCAATTTTGAAGGCATTAGTATACAATCTTGCAAACAAAGAAGTAGGTATCCACTTCAAAGAGAGTTGGTTTAAGTAGGCTTTCGTATGCAATCTATGACATCATTACAAAATTATGTTTGCTAAGTCCATGTTACGTGTTCATTTAAAATAAACGACAATGCTTTATTGCTGCATACAAACAAACATACACGGACACGGAAGCCATAAAAAGGCCGTGTGCTCGAAACCAAATTATTTATACCATCGCCAACGAGTATGAGCATTATAAAGAACCTAGTTACCCCTACTACGAGGCACGCGTTCGAGTGGAAAACGACTTTTTTTTTAAATGTCGAGTTGCATAATGATATTGTTTGACTTCACATTTATAGTCGAAACAGTAATAATTTTTTAGACATTATTAAAAAGAGTTTGTAATAAAATGAATACACATGTTCCCGAATTAGTATAATACTGTATTTCAATTTTAATACAGTTTCATTTTGAGCCTACAGCCTCAGAGAAGTTTGAGTTTGAGAGAGTTTGAGCTACAGAGTTTTGAGTCACTTACTATCTATCAGTTGAGGTGGTGGTCAAACGCCAGCCTATAAATAGTAATATAGCCAAATCTTTATGTAGAGATGTGCATTTATGTAGAGACATAGAGGAAGAGAGAATATTATTTGAATAATTAACTCATCCTTTATTTTGTGTTTCTACATAAATATAGTTTATTATAAATGCGAAAGTTTGTCAGTATCCAAAATAAGTTATGTTATAAGCACACTTTTCATGAAAACTTAATACGGACAGCAGCGGGGTAAGTAAGTAAATAAGTGTATGTACCCTTTTCCGCACTTGGACTCCTGTTGGTCCATTGTGCGTCGGATATGCAGCGGGGTATTTATCATTCTGAAGATTGACGAAAAGGTACAGAAAAGTCACTTGAGACGCGTTCGAGTTGAAGTCGTTCGAAAACATCTAGTAGTAGCCAAACCTATGGAACTGAAACGGCAATTTTCCCCAAAATAAACACATTCAAGTCCGATTTTTAACTGTAAAATGCCGGTCACCCCGACTGTTATTACAGGCAATATATCAATACACGGGGTAAATATAATTATCTGCAGTGTGTAGCAAGTAAAAGCTTATGCACACTACGACTTTTAATCGCGCGATTTTGAAACACGCGTTTATGGCGCTTGTTAAGCGAGATTGCAACGTGATATCTGCGTGCGTCAGCTCAGATATTTAATTTATTCTACTATTATAAATTTGATCGTTCATATATTTAGATGTTAAGATTTAAGATGTTTTTTACCTACCCTCTTTTTTTCTTCTTTTTCTTCATGTTCTTAATTACTCGAGTCAATCTTGAAAGGCTTGAGTTGAAAGGTTAAATTGATTAGCTGCTTCCATGTTTGTCTATCTTCTGCATGTCTAAGGGCGGCAGAGATAGTGAGTTATTAATGAGGTTATTAGTCCTAATCAGGCAAAAACGCCTAATGAAATTTATCACGGAGGGACATTTTTTTATATTTTTAACTTGGATACTTCGCGATGAGTCGTGCTTCAAGATCACACAAAATGCGTGTTTCGAAATCGCACGATAAAAAATCGCAATCTGCAAGGTCTACCTATTTGCATGGTTCGCTCGCGTGTGTGAGTGGTGTGTAAAAGCTCACTCATAACGGATTCATACAGAAAAATAGCTGCTAGAAACATTGTAATTTTTTTTATTTATGGCTTAGTCGGGAAATGCCAAGTATAGTTCATTCCCAATAGTAATAGTAGTACAAGCCGTGTTGGCCGAGTGGGTTGTTCCCCGACTTTCGTTGCGAAGGTGTTCGAACCCGGTCGTACACCAATGGATTTTTCTGTTCAAAAATCTGTGTCTATTAAAACATGTGTTTAACGGAAAACATCGTGAGGAAACCGGCATGTCATAAAAACTAAACAAAAAAAAGTTCAAAAAACATGTGTCAAGTGTACGAAAGGAGCCTCTTCGAGGCGCTCTTGAAATCCTTTCACCACACTGGTTCGAACGAAAGAAAGAACTAGTGACACGATAAGAAGAAGAAGAATAGTTATAAATTTCAGGTAGCTTAATCAGTGGTAATAATTCCTTTAGATTTCATGATATAATTTTTGGTTTACTGGTTACTAATTGGGTAATAACTTTATACACTAAATTACTGCTAACACAAATAACAATAGGTTTCCTAGACACTGTAAAACACGCATGACGCGTTAATAACCCGGTGACCACCCCTTATACGACTTAATACGATGTCTCTATTATCCTCTCTATTAACCCCGTATTTTGTTTACCTAATAGAATAATGACCTATCGTATAATAAATTGGAAGATTTCCATACTCGATAGCGTTTTTTATCATTTTAATTCCGAAAGTGCCCCTTGGGCATCACTGACGTCGTTAGCTGACACGTTTTGACGACAAACTTTTTTAAATACCACCCTGTATACTGAAGTTATTAAATTCTCGACTTTATTCGGTTGCACATAAGGCTCATAGGTTATTGTGCGTGGATTTTCCGTGACAGTTGTGATAGGGAGTAGTCAAAATTTTGACAGAACTGAAGTGTTATTAAATTGTGATACATAATTACCTTAGCAATGGAAAGCAATGATTATGTTTATAATGTTGTTAGAGTGAATTACTGTTTACATTTGGTCTGTTGGTTTTGTGACAGAAAATCGATGAATGGTCATTATTTTCAACGGATATGACATGTCATCATGTCAAGCGTGTGCATTCGTTGCCTTGCAAAAAAGAAATGAAGGTTCAGCCCGGGCTAGGTTTATGCTTCGATGTTTAAATTATATCTAAACCGTGCAAGGAGTTGCCTGTGAGTAAAGGAAACTACATGGTAAATATCTTCGGATGAAACGCCTCATACAATAATCGGTCATTATTTTCAACGGAGCCTTTCGTTTTCAGCCGAATTCAAAAAAAGGAGGAGGTTATCAATTCGGTTTTTTTTATGTTTGTTGCCTGAAGTTTGTCGTGTATAATCCGATTTGAAAAAAAATATTTTTTGTTGATAGGATATATTTTCAGAACCAAAACGAAGTCAGTTGTCTATGTTTTTGTATTTTATATTTATTACAGCATAAGCTAACTACTACAATCTATATTACAAAATTTACAAAAGGAAACAATTGGGCCACCCATAGACCGTTGCAAACGATCTATAGGTAGCTCAACTGCTCCAACTCGATACCCGATGGCAGCCAGCCCTCTGATCACGTGTCGCTTCGACCAGACGCTCTGACAAAATTTTAAATAATTAATTAATTAATAATTGTATTTTATTAATAATAATAACCTTGATTATTTTATTATTTCATTTGAGGAAAATATGGCAGCACAATGTCACAAAATAGTTTATTGTGTTTTACGCTCAGGTTACCTATGATTATTGCACCTCATATTTTGCCTTACTAGCTCTTATTAATTTAAATACCGCCGCTTTACAAATTCCTGTTCTTAGGGATTTACTTCACTTACTGCTTGCGCAAGTGGAAGGGATATATAAATAAAAAAATATAAAAAATGGCGTGTTTTTTTATATCTAAGAACTCTACTGATGGAGGTAAAGCTGATTGTTTTATTTTTTCAAAAAATCGTGTTTATTTATAGTGGCGAATTAAAGTTTTAAAGTTAAAGTACTTAAGGCTAAGGTAGCTTATTAGACTATCAAAAATGCTATAGGTATACTTACCTCTTTGGTTTTTACTCACTACATTAGGTTTATTTTTTAACTTAGTTATATTTAAGTAGACTCTACAGTGGGATTTACAGGGTTATTTAGGATATGGATTGGATAGATGATAGAATTGCATTTTGTAATGTTGTTTTGAACAATACAAATCTACAATGTTGTCATACTTTCGTCCAATTACGTACAAACGTTAAATAAAGAAAGACCTTCAACCATCTCGCCTAATTGAAACAAAACCATTTCGCCAAAATGCGGGAATGCAACCAAAAAAACCCTTGTTAGTGTTGCTGCACAGTGTTGCAGGTTCCGCTAAATTGAGCTTAATTTTAAAACTGGCCACACTGTTTTTGTTCCGTACGCTTTGAGACACACGGGGGGCTATTGTGTAAAGTGGTGATAGCGAAGCAAGAACCAGCGGGAGGTGAATTGGTTTGAAGGGTTGGTCTTTTGCAGTCTACTAGTGGATGCATCGGTCTTGAGTATATTAATTTAAGTAGGTACTAAATGTAAAAAGATTTGCTATTAATTATTGTTATTTTCGGAATAATTGTGACTACAGTAAAATTTTAATGCTAACGTTTGTAAGGATGAATTTATGTTTAGATTGATGTTTGTTTCTCAATCAGGTCAAAACTTCTGAACCAGTTTGGATGCAGTTTAGTTCAATTTATATCTAGCTATGCCGTAGACAGTAGTAGTTTGCCAATGCAACATTGCTATAGCACCCGACCACTTTGAAAATATTTTCATTATTGCCTTGCAAACTATGGCAATGTGTTGGTTTGGTAGCCATCTTGCCTTAATTCTACAGGAGATATCTCCCATCATACGCTACATAACGATGAATTCTGTCAAGTTTACCGTGGCGTCTTTTGTCCAGAATTTTGACGAATTATCTCCCGTACATCCTCAACTCAGACCGTAATTTAATTTGGGGTAAAATGCTTGTTGTAACAGCAACTCCGTAGTCTCATACCAGCCCAGTTACCGAGCTTCGAAGTATAACTCAGTTAATTAGAATTTTTGACATGCACACTGCTCATTTCATGCAAGTTTTGGTAGATAATGCAGTTTTTGTTACCAAGTTTTAGACCAAGACTTTGGACCTAATACTACCAATTAAAAATATCTACCAATTTTTGACTTAGGGCGAATATTCACCCTATATTTATAGATTTAAACATTTAAATCATTTAGGCGAATAGTATACTATTCGCCTAAATGATTTAAATGTTTAAGCAGCACCTAACGGCTGGGTACATCATCATGTGGAAACCAGCGGCATGTTATGAACTTATGACTTATAAAATAATAAAAAAAAAGAGCCTTTGATGCATTCGCTCTCCTAGCTTAAATAGGATAGAGTTAGTAGGCTTTAGTAATAATATTACTCAGATAATAAATATTATTTTTCTATTATTTATAGAAATGTTCTTTTCAATTACATATTACCCTCGATTGATGTGATAAATCTTGATTATACCTATCCATTTGAAAGTATGGATAAAAAACATGACTTATTTCGGAAAAGTATCTAATAAAAAGTAACAATTGAATCTCAAAGACCCAGGAACTAAACATATAAACTAAGTCATCCAATCACTATCCTGAAAGAAATGAAAGCGAAAAGGTTCATTTAAAAGCTCCATCTGATTACAAACGCTCAGATGTCCTGTGCAGAATCAAAAAGATTGGCTTACAAAATCGTAACGTACTATACTAGAAAGGGTACAAGCTGGAATTAGGGTTGCATCCCTATTCAAGAGTTCGATGTAAGTACTAAAGCTTTTTTTCAAGCTGATTGTTGGCATTTTAAGCGCCAGCGTGTGAGCGTGTTAGCGTTTGGGAAGGATTGTCAACAAGCAGATTGTATAAACGCCGATGATACTAGGCGACTTTACACGCTACAAGCGAAGTCGCTGGCGTGTAGCGTGTAGAAAAGCCGTAAGTCATCGTACTATAATCCTACTATTCTTCTGTCAGGTTTTAATAGTTATTAGATTGTCTACTAGTTTACGACCGCTTCGTTTGTGATGTGAATTAACAAAGTTATTTTCTTAGTACGAGCTTATATTTCTTGACAAACATATCCTTCAAATTTCAAGTCTCTACGTCCAGTGGTTTGGCTTGTGCGTTGTATGTCAGTGAGTCAGGTCCATTAACATTTTAATTGGTGTAAATGATACGAACATTAAGATTTGGGAATTGCACCGTAGAGTTTTGAAATCCCCTTAAATTATAATCAAGAAGATTTAGGGCCCCTTTATTTTCAAGTTGCCTAGTATTTTTATAAACTAGTATAATTTAGTTCGAAATATTGAATGAACCTTGTTGGAAACCCTAGATTCTGTCATTTTTAATAGAATTGGGCGACGCAGGTGCACATAGACCGTTGTCTCGTGATTTTCGTTAATCAATGGCTCCTATAAAGTGGATCAGGTTCCGGAAGCAATTTCTTAGTCCTTGTCCCCACATGTGGAAAATGGGAAAATTTGTTAGGGTTCCGCTTAAGTTATGAAAGAAAACTGTTAATTCAGAAAGGAGTACATATAGTTGAGACTTTGTCTATTGATTGTTTTAGAAGATTTCCACGATGCGACGGCAGTTTGTATTTTAGATGTTCTATTTGGTTTTCAGTTTGCAACCTGCCTTATTATTTGTAGGTACCTAAGTGTTATCTCATGATGCCAAATTTGTTGAAAGTTTTTTTTTAATTTATACCTTTGAAACACAAAAAGAACCGGAAATATCCAAAATAATTATATTAATTGAGTTTCCAAATCCCAGAAAGTATTTGGATTGGGACAACCAAATATAGCCGAAAACCTTCCATTATTTATTATTTCGTAAAAAAGTTATGGTAAGAAGCTAAACAGCAAGCGAATATAGAATTGCAACAAAACTTGAATATTTTCACGACTGATCGATGGACACGGCTATAATTATTGCATGTAAAACTAGGGCGCAAAAATTGACTCTTGCCAAGTTTCATTCACAACAACCAATGAATGAAATGAACAGCATCAATGCACCGACAATTAACATACATACTCATACATACAGTCGCCTGCATTTGTGTCATATTTATGATACCTGAATACATATTCTCTTCGATTATGTTCACAAGCTTGTGTACCCTTCGGTCGAATTAACATAACACCTGGCTTGAATGACGTTTGTGCAAAGTACTGCGTGGAATTGGATAATCTTGATAGAGATGAGGTCCTGTAATACTTGGTAATGATAAGGCTTCGCAATTAGATGAAGAAGAAACACGGAGAGCGCCGCGCGGGTAGCGGGGCAAGCATCAAGTTCCGAGCGACAGTGTCAGCCAGGTGTCATGTTAATTCACCTACCATACTTTATATTTATACGACACAATTTGATGATGATATAATTTTTAAGTTTTCGCTGTGGCGTATTAAACCGAGTGGATTTGCCGCCCGTGTTTTCTTTTTTGCAGCGCGCCCGTATACGCGAGTGTACGGATTTACACCGGCTTTTATGCTCTGTTTTTTGATAGCGAGTGTCATAGTGACGCGGGCGCTAGGGCACGGTCGCGCGACAACGCTTGACAACGCTGGTAGATATACGAATGGCGCCACGCGCGTACATACGCTGCATAAATAAATAAGAGCGGCGAATCCGCTCCGTTATACGCTAGTCTGAAAGGCTTATTCCCGAAATCCCCATCGGCCATCCCCACCGGTGGGGATTTCTGTCTAAATCCCCAACAAAGGCAGAGGGGATATCCGGAATATTTTTGTCTCAAAATCCCCACTATTATGAACAATGAACATAATTATTCCAACTAATACACATATTAAGTAACTTATTTACGGTAGAAATGATTGCCTGTGACGGTAATAAAAAATATCCAAAGATGTGGTCTTTTGAAATGTGTTCATTGTTTATAATAGTGAGGATCTCGAGCAAAAAAATTCTCGAAATCCCTCCCCACTGCGGTTGGTGGTTGGTGTTGGTGGGGTTTAGACACTTTTTTTCCCGAAATCTCCCCCGGATATCCCCACCGGTTGATTTCGGGAATAAGCCGTCTGAAACCGCACTAAGTGCAGGCGACTGTACATAATGTAGGCATCATACATACAATGCCAGTGTATAATTACCGTTGTCCTCGCGTCCTGATTACCGCTTCCCGGGGATTTGTTATGATCGGCATAATTGTCGCATCCCGGTCGAGGTTTCCTCATTAGGCGCTCTGACGTCACGCCAGGAAGGTTGATTCGCTACTGAACTGGGCTGATATCCTTTTATACCTGAACTTTTGACAGGTGCATCGGACTGTTCTAGTGATCGTAGGCACCACTAAAAACTTTTTCTATGGATCCATTCTGAAAGTATAGGTTATACTCAAACACATTAATATTTTTTCAACAACACAGTTCTGAGGTAACAAATATAAAAAAAAAACATTCAACTGAATTGAGAACCTCCTCCATTTTTGAAGTCGGTTGATAAATACATTATTAATTCAAGTAAGTAATGTGTGGAAACGACAGAAGACATGCTGTGTGGTGCCTTCTTGCGGTTCCAATATTTTACTGTTCGAGTTTTATTTGAATAATTTAAGGTACTTTCTTACCTACTATTAGGTATAAATCTGCCTAGTGTGGCATTCATAATATTACAGTAGGCAAATGCCGTGTTGGCCGATTGGGAAGTGCCTCGACTTTCGATCCAAAGGTCGTGGGTTCGAACCCGGTAGAAAAATCTATGGATTTTTCTAATCTCAAAAATCTATGTTTGCATTAGACCCGGTGAAGGAAAACATCGTGAGGAAACCGGCATGTCATAGAACCTAAAAAGTTAGAAAACATGTATTGTGTCAAGTGCACGAAAGGATCGAGGCGCACTTGAAATCCTTTCACCACCCTGGATCGAAGGAACTTGACAAGGAACAGGAAGTTGCGTACTTTTGGGCTCAGTGGCGTAGTTCAGCAGTTGACTGCTGATGATGATAATTTTGTTGCAAATCAGTCAACTTGAGCCTTAACCATGAAGTATGTTTGCAAACCGAGTAAAGCAGGGTTTACACGCACTGTAAGTAAGCAAGTTAGTGCGTTGTGGTGTGGTGCGGTACGACCGGAATATGAATTAAATATGGCTGCCAACAAAAGGCCCGATTGCGTGTGTGCAAGATTTAGAAAACCGTAGAATCATAGAACAGAATCTGCCTAAATATTAAATAGAGCGCATTGAGTACGAAATACTGGAGAAAAATAATAGGCAACTTATTTCCTTTAAGTGCCGAAAATGTCTTTGTCTTGACACTTACAAGCCCCAAAAAAGGGGTAAAATGTTTTGGGTTTGCGTGTGTGGGAGAGTTTTGTGATGTCTTAAGATGGATTTAACTAATGAGGTGTCATTTGATTCACCTAGGTCGCGAGGGTGATAATATTTTATATAGGTATCACAATTTTTTAATTACCAAAAATAGTTAAATGGGCAAGGCAGAAGGGGTACTACGTTGTATCTGAGCAGTCAGAATTCTAACCTGTTGTTAAAAACAGGATTACCAGTAACAGTGCCGGTACAGATCAGGCGAAATAGTAAAAATACAATTTCAATCAACACAATGTCATGTCCAATACATTTCTACGCTCAGGCCGGGTCGTATACGGCCGTATTCAAAACAATCCACGAGCAAATAACCGATTCTGTGTCCCGCGGGGGTCGTTCTAGTCTCGCTTTACTTTTTCACATACGGGACTCTTAAGGTAACAATGGGGAGGGCGCGACACGATAAAAGTAAAGGTTTTTTTTAAATAATGCGTATTTAAAAAATATTAAGGAACTAAAGACCAATTTACTATTTGAAAAAAGGTTGAGTTTGAGGTCAAAATTGATACATTTTTCAAAATAACTAGAAGTACTCATGCTGGATATATGCCGAACTGGATTAGTAGTTTTGGCATGTTTGAAGAGCAAAAATCCTTTACCTTTTAATTTAAGTAGGACGTTCAAGACAATTTATAGGCTTAAGTTTCATCAGTGTATTATTGATTGAATAAAAAGAGGTTTCTAATTAAAATACTTTAAATGATAATAAAACATTAATTAAGTGTTCAATTATGGCTCGTCACCCTAGGCGGGCAGAGTAGGGTGACAGATGTGAATAATTCCGTTTTCCCAGAAAAAAAAAAGATTATGGATATAATAAACTAACATGTTCTTTATCTACATTTATCCTTTGCGTTTTTTTTTCCTGTTGCTGCCGTTACGCTTGGTGTAAACAAGCCTACATTTATTTCGCTGTGCGTACGGCAGCGACCCCCATTACCTAAGTGTTTATTTGTATGAAATGCGAGTGTGCGCTAAGCTTTACAATACACGCGAGATTTTGTAATCATGATTTTTCAAAATGTCGCTGTATATTCTAAGAAGTTATTGCGAATCGTTGTTGTTAAAAAACAGTAGGGTATTTTTGTTTTTACATGTTCTCTTATGTTAATAATTTAGGCGTTTTATTCAGCAAGTAATAATCATAAACGCATAATTACTCTCTTGATAATAAATAATAAATAAAAAAAACTGAAACTTCTGTTGACTGTACTTGATAGTTCGCGTTTCCGCAAAGATGTTCTCCTTTGAAATCATACAGTCCGCAGGCTGGCTTAACATCGTTTATGGCGATTTGAATCTCAAAGATTTCGAATTTAAGTTTCGCAACGCTTGAGGGTTCCTGATGTGGTTCAAGCTTTAAGCGAATAAACCTTGTAGTTTTTAAAAAATACATCAAAAACACTATTTATTACTTTATTGTTTACCGTTGGCGGGCGTCCCATAATAGGCGTGGACACGAACCCAGCGTTGCCAGTGCGTCTTCCGCTCCGGCCGCCGCACTTGCCACGTTCCCGACGCTGCCGCCGCTGCCGCCGCCACTGCCGCCGTTGCCGCCTTCACTGCCGCCGCACTTGCCACCGCTCCCGTCGCCGCCACTGCCGCCGCCGCACTTGCCACCCCTCCCGCTGCTGCCGCCGCCACTGCCACCGAGGCACTTGCCACCGCTCCCGTCGCCGCCACTGCCGTTGCCGCACTTGCCACCCCTCCCGCTGCTGCTGCCGCCACTGCCACCGAGGCACTTGCCACCGCTCCCGTCGCCGCCACTGCCACCGCCGCACTTGCCACCCATTTAACTTTTTGGGAAATTACTTGTTATTAAAGTGAGCACCCAAACGAACCCATCGAGACATAGTAGGTACCACAGAGTATAAGGTACTGAGGATGGAAATAATGGATGTGCTCGGCCGTTCATTTCTCGTCAGCTCGGCAATATGCACCAAACCACCTTTTTATACGCAATATTCAATTGTGATCTCCTTTGAAACATCATCTTTATGTATTAGCAGTCAATCTGCCCGCTCCAACGGAATACGCAAGTGGTAAAGTATAAAGTTGGGAAGTATCCAATTATTTCCTGCTACCGCTAGCTTAGGTACATAAAAGATAGGTACTTAGCACATTATTTTGTTGCATAAGTAGGTTGTTTCACTTTTGAAAGAAATCGAAACGAATGATTTAAAAAAAAACACAAACATTTAACCAATGGATTCTGTTGCTGATGAGGATCATTCTTTTGCAAAAACTTTTTTTTTGTCAAACTTACAAAAAGGTTTCAAGTTGGTTGTATTTGTTTTTGTTTATTCCTTCAGAACTTCGTCATTTATCAAACAATTGGCAATTTTTTTTTTTTCATATTTTTTTTCAGATTTAGTCCCACAGAAATTTTATCGTAATCGGTTTAGTAGATTCGTTGAAAAATATGTCATAGAAGTTTACTTATGAAATTATTGTTATTGTTATGAAAATGCGTATTTTGCTTTCCTGTGACTTTTCAGTGGTTTTTACGATCTATAGAATTCCAATTAGGTACATCGGTTGATTAAGTATTTTTTGTTAATAAGGCCTTGTTAGACAGAATGATATCTTCTTACCTCTTCAAAATATTAAGGTGTTATCAATCATAACCCTATGAATCCTATTAGGGTCTTTTTGACCCCGCGGGGCCTGGTATGTAAATCTAATGTTCCAAGTTTAATCTTCGCAACAAATCGCTTCGAAGTGTTTTGGTATGTGTTCGCGGCGGACGTTTTATGGTAATATTATTCCTATACGGGAAGTGATCTGCTATTGTACGGGTTTATACGCGAATAATGTATGAGATTACATATTTTTGGTATATATTTTGAGTTTTTGGCGTGAAAAAAAGGTGTGATACATAAGAAAAATACTTGAAAAATGTTTGCGGGTAAGTTTTGGAAAGAATATAGCGAAAGACCGAGAAACTGAATGGTTTATAGATATCTTCTTATAACGTTTAAATATTTTACCTATAACAATAACGAAAAATAGATTTCCAATATATATAATTAACCAAAAAATAATTAAGGTTAATTTAGGAAAGAAATATAACTTCGAAAAAACAATTACCTGGTTGAAATGGTGGCCTAAAACAGTCCAATATTACCCCGTGGTCAGTTTTAACACTTCAACATCGGCAACCCTAATTAACCCTTCGCGTGGTCCGGAAGGCCGGTGTCTATCCGAATTAGCGTCCGGTATAACTATCGGTCCGGCGCGCACCTCGCCCATAAATTAGAGGGTTAAGTACTTACACGGGTTGGGTTTGTTTCCAATGCTCTACGATACTTGACTTATTGGATCAACGTTTAAAATTTCTTGTAAGGTGTACAAAAAGTTATAAGATTTCGTAGGCGCGTAGCATTCGCTACGACGCGCAACGCTACGAAGAACAATCATAGCTTCAAGAGGTATGGTAATTTTTTACCATACAATAGAACCGTCAAAGAATACAAGATTTGTGTTGTTTGGGGTTTGTTTTGTATATTCATTGCCCTACAATAACTTTAAAACTAAAGAAGAATAAAATAATATCTATTTATATTCATAAATTATATTCGATAGCACAAGATCGAGGAGAGTGGGAGAAAGGGCTTGGCCCAGAAGTGGGACACTACAAGCTGAAATAGTACATTACGATACGCGTGACCTAAGTAGCCTATTATTGCACGGCGTGAAGTTAGCGCCCGAGTGCAACGAGGGTGCTAAACGCGTAAAAAAGAGAAAGAAACCTTAAAATAAATGAGATCTTCTTAAAATTCACATACAAAACATTTATTCCTGTTATTCCAACTATGTTGAGATCTTTCAGCTTAATAATGCACGCCACTCTACTACCGCCGCCATAAGAATGCTCATACTTATGAAAATTTTGCAGCCGATGAAAATAATTGTAGGTATGAACTTTTTTTTCGAGAACAATGGATCGGAGGCAGCTGAGAACGACTCGTTTATTGATAGCGTGCACAAGTGGAGGGCCTGCATAAGTTCCCTTCTTCGACTGAAAGATCTCTTACTAGTAAGGTTCTTTTGCACGTATACAATGGAAACAAGCTATAAAGCATGGGCCATAGACTTTTAATCAATCTGCACGAGCGATGCGGGAGTGCAAAAATGGCGGAAGGTACCTACCTAGTGTGCGGAGAGCTTAATTAAAACCATAAGGATAATTCGCTCCAGTGTTCTCATCCTCTATGAATTTTTTTGGAAGGTTCAGGAAACTGCAGCCTGGTGAGCAATCTGAAAAAAAAAACATTTGGTTGGTATGGAATTTTTTTGGGTCAATTCATAATTATGATTTTACTTAGGTCCCTATCAACACCTATTGCTAGATGCAACCCGCGATTTGGCCTGCGTGGTATCGGAATGAAAATAGAAGCCTATAAGTACCTTCTTCTTCGTGTCACTAGTTCTTTCGAACCAGTGTGGTGAAAGGATTTCAAGTGCGCCTCGAAGAGGCTCCTTTCGTGCACTCGACACATGTTTTCGAACTTTTAAGTTCTACGACATGCCGGTTTCCTCACGATGTTTTCCTTAACCGTTGCGAGAACGTGGGATGCATACATAAATTTTTTTGACCGAAAAAACCCATTTACGCATGACTGCCACCGGGATTCGAACCCGCGACCATCAGATCGCAAGGTAAGGTCCTCATCCACTCGGCCACCACGTCCATGTACCTAATATATTTTTTCAGCTCGCTTTTATAGGCCGTTTATATATGATGATGTGATTTATTTGACCCAAATAAATGAATTGAATTGAAATGAATTGAATTTATGTGAAGTTTCGCGAGTATCCTAAGCACGCTGCGATCGGGTATCGAGTAGGAGCAGTTGAGCTACCTAAAGATCGTTTGCAACCAGTGAACGGAAATAGAACATTTATTTTCGTTCACTGTGCAACACGATCAGAAATACAAAAAAATAAATAGTTTGTAGAGTTAGATTAATAAAAGGCTAAACAATGTGGGTAATAAATAACAGAACGTAGTAAGAAAATTAACAAACATTACGAATATTAGAACTGATCTTTAGTTAACTAGGTATTTGTTTGTTCAGAAACAGGCCTGTATGACACAGCCGATTAACCATAAAGCAGCCTAAACGTAGTGGTTATATTCTCTTTAAAGCAGCCTGCACACTGTCTCTCAAACCAGGATTGACCGTGATAAATAATGTACAACGAGCCTTATTTTTGGGTTATATTTTAGTTTGCGGTGTTGTGGCTTTTAATCTAGAGATTAAAGAATAAACTGTAAAAGGGATAAGATACAATGAAAGCGCTGATACTTAGTACATTTTGGTATTGCTACCTACTGTACCAACCCGTTATTTTTATACCTAATTGTTTATTTTATTTTATTTATTGAACATTCAACTCACAGTTAAATTATTATTCGTATACATAAAAGCCAAAAATAAGTAGGTACTTACTGTTCTTATAAAGTACCTACCATTTATATTGAAAGCCGCAACTTCGTTTGCATAGAGAATAATGTAGGTGCCACGTTCCTTAAAAATGATTTTAAATAAAAAACACTTCTTGAAGAACATACCCTCGCAATTTCAAGGCTCTACGTCCACTGGTTAACTTGTAGGCTAGTTAAAATCCGAAAAAGATTGGACATAATTAATACATTTGTAGAATGTTGCGGGATCGATAAAGGACACCACCAGGAGTCACCACCTAATTTGCACCGATTCTAGCACCTACGGAACCCTGTTAAATACTCAGTTGAAACTTTAAGAACGGTATAAAATGTAAACGGATAGAGTCTACTATCTCCCCCCTGGCTCGGAATCCGTACACATGTGTACGATACATGTTTACATACCGCTTACTCGGAATCCGTACACATGTGTACGATCGTATCACGATCATACTACCAGATAGAAAAGCATTTTTTTTTTATACAGCAGGTGTACGAATTGAATGGTTAGATTTGTACCACACATTATGACTATCCTAATGTACCTCTACAATAAATTTCAAAGTTTTACAAGTAGAATGACCAAGTAAAAATGATTTTTTGAAGTTATTTATGCAGTTACTAGCTAGTGCCCGCGACTTCGTCTGCACAGGTATCTCTAGGTTTATGTAGGTTTATGTATACAACTTATTTAAACGCGCCACCGTGTTTATCTATTCCCATCATTTCCAGATCCATCCAAAGGTTGTCTGGAAGAGATTGCTTTTAGCGATAAGACCGCCCATTGTGCTTCACTTTTTATATTGTTTGTGTTCCTGTTTATTTTCTTGTTTTGTGGTGTGCAATTAAGAATTATCTATCTATCTATCTTTATAAATTGTAGCCTATGTGTTATTCTGATGTATAAGCTATATTATTGTAAAGTTTCATTAAAATCCATTCAGTAGTTTTTACGTGAAAGAGGAACAAACATCCATCCATCCATCCATCCATCCTTACAAACTTTCGCGTTTATAATATTACTAGCTGGTGCCCGCGACTTCGCCTGCGCAGGTATCTCTATAAATTGTAGCCTATGTGTTATTCTGATGTATGAGCTATATTATTGTAAAGTTTCATTAAAATCCATTCAGTAGTTTTTACGTGAAAGAGGAACAAACATCCATCCATCCATCCATCCATCCATCCATCCTTACAAACTTTCGCGTTTATAATATTAGTAGGATTTATATAATATAATATTAGTAGGATTAGCTCGGATAACATTGACACATCGCTGCTTGAAAACAAAAGGGACACAAATCAATATACCTTTTTTTTCAGGAGAGCCATTTAAAGATTTTAAAAGTCGTTTTTTTGGGATTTTTTCTAACACATTTTATTTAAATCTATGTTTTATATACCTACGATTACACGTGTATTTTAATCCTTTATCATTGTGTATTTTTAAATTTGGTTTATCATTTACACAGACATTCAAATAATAAGAAAAATCTGTTTTGACTATAAAAATAATGGTATAATAACAATGGTTTTATTGAATAAAACGCCATAAGTGGCATATAATAGAATGATTTATTATGAAATAACAAACACGCCTAATGACAATTTGACTGCACTATGGCGCGTTGTCAGTCAGTGAGTCAGACAGTCAGTCAGGGCCAAGCTTTAAATTATGTTGATGGTACGTTAGATTACTAACTTGAACGCTAATATTCCCGATGATTTTTCTTTGTCAATTACTTAGTGTTCTGTATCAACACTTGCAACATAACACAATCTCAAAATACTAGATTGTGAAATACGGTTAGGTAAGCACATAAAGAAACTAGGCAAAAACGATTTATCTCATAGTTATTCTACCATAGGTTTATCGACTGTTTCATAGCCCAACCCCATGTCCATAACATCTCCCTCGCTATTTGTCGGAGTAGCATCGTTTGTCATCTGTCGTCAGATCATTTGCTTGATAGGTTACAGATGGACGGGACATCACAAGATTATGATGGCGTTGTAAGTAACCGACTAATCTAGCAAGTGATCCTGCGATGATCATGAACATTTTTGACAATAGCATTCGTACTATCTACACGACCGCAACAAAAAAAATCGCGGTAGTGGCTATTTTATTACTTCGTTTAGGTCTGCAACAACTCTTTCTGAGGGATTCCTACGATTTCTCTCTGGCTTGTTACGATGCGAAATACCCTAATGGTTATTGCAATACAGCTTTATTCATCTATCTATTTGTTTAAAAATAATTTTACTATTCAAGCAATAACCGTTTCAATAAAATGTAAAGAATTATAAAACTATTTTGTTGGGCAAGCCAAAAATTTCGTATTGAGGTCATGGTTTGGGGCAAACAACTATGTAGTTTACTTGAAGTAACTACCTATAAAGACCTAAGAAACACCAGACTAGACCAACAGTTAACGGGGCAGGCAACAAACACTGAGGTCTACAAGACAAAAAAAATATTATGTACCGCCATCTTGTATCATAACATGACAACTGGTCTGCATCAGGTTCTGAAACAGATTGCAGCATAATATCTTCACTACACAGCAAGCACTTAACTACTACCAAATAAAGCAGATAGGTGGCAGCAGGCAGTACAATAATGATATATTTATTTTGTACACTGATTTTGATAATAATTATATTATTGCCTGAGTAGAAAATAATTATAGGTAGGTATTAAAAAAATAATTATAATTAAAATTTTATAAGAAAAAATGATTGATCATTAGATAATCGATATTTTCCAGTAGACGTAATAGCAGTAAGATCGTAAGACAATAGTCTCATTCTAAAGGCGAAGTTTTTTTTTCTTTCGAAGAACCGAAGTTCTTTGGTTTTGGTTTCACATCAAAGGTATATAGCCAGTGTTAAGTAATTGGAGAGATTATTTTGTCATAAGTCAGAGTCGATAAGTCAAGTCATGCCCCTGTAAAGTAGTGGTGGTTGCGACTTTACTAGAGGCTTCTATGGAGTTTTGTAGGCAACACGAAAAGTCACGTTTTACAGCATTACACCATTCACCAACACTCATACACGTTCACGAGCACTTAATGGATAAAAAACCACCGTTTTTACACATTGGCGGCATTAAATTAGTTTTGTCAATTAATTTAATGCCGCCAATGTGCCATTTTTCACGTTCCCGCTTAAACTCCAAGGCGAAGTAAACATTTAGACAATCACTTTCGACTGTCAATGTCAACCAGACAGCTGATTCAATTTGACATTTTCCTTCGGGCAAAGAGGGGGCTTGTGTGTTTTCGAAGATGTTTTGAAACGAAAACATAACCTCAAATTTTTCGGCGTTCTAATAAATTGTTTACAAAAAGTAGTATTTTCGTAAAAGTACGGTAATAAGACTGTAGTTTTATATTAGTGTATCCATAATTCCTAAAGCGGAAATCAGATCCTGCCCAAAAACCGTTGTATTTACCTAGCACGTGTGATTGTTTGATTATTTTATTCATAGTTTAAAATTATTTAGGAATATTTTTATACTCTTTGCATAAGCTAAAAGTAGTATACATTCACATAAATTTGCTCCAGTTAAACTCTGTTTTGAATAAATGCTCAGACTTATAAAAAACCTTATAAATACATCAAATAGATTTTTTATCACCACATCTAGTTCCAAATATATTTATTTTAGAAATTTGTTAGCCATGGCTAGTGAGGGTGCGAAAAACAAGAGTGATTTGAATTTGGACCACTTGCCCGTGAAAAAAATAAAAATAAACAGTGATGATGAGTCAAAAGTTGTAGCTAGAAGGACTGTGGCTACTATGTGTGGTTCTTGGAGGCCTGATGAAGAAGACGGAGGTCTAATATTCGTGTTCAAGAAGAGAGAAGCATGCTTGAGCCCGGATCCAACTGAGGAAAAGGACTATCCGGAGAACATTCAGGATTTTTGGGAGGCGAGCTTCATGAACACCGATGATATACAGGTCAGTTTTATTTTTGTTTAAGTATTTTTTCGGATTATTAAGTTTATCTGCAAGAGAACTCTTAATTAATTTATCAAATTATAATAGTAATCGTTATGGTGTAAATTTTTAGTTTCATCAACAACGCCATCTATTGGTTTTCTGTTGTACTACAATACACACACATTGTCAAATTGTTTGGTTCCGCGTTGCGATGGGTTTTGTGTCGCGATGAGCAAATAGTTTACGATGTAGTCAACAGATGGCAGGACAAGTTATAAATACAGAAACTAAAAACTATGTAACTTGTACAGTAATTTTAAAGGTCCTTTCTTCTTACTAAAAAATCTTACTAAACCTTGTAGAGTGAAATAAAAATATAAACAAAATTGGGAGTGTACGCATTTCTTTCTAATCTAATCATGCTTGATAGTTATGGTGCCCCAGTGAACAATGAACATGGCACAATGGTACCTAACATTCCCGAAGGTCAAACAGTGCCTATAACATAAGTAGAACACTGTGTAGGCACTGCAAATCCAAAAATAAACATCACAACACAAGCCATCAAATTGTATGCAACATAGATTATCATAATATTCTTAAGCTTGTTTATGGTAGGTACAAATAAAATCTTTATCTTATGTTTAGAAATCCATTACAGGAACTTAAATAAGTAAGTACTTAGGTAGGTACTTACTCACAAAAAATGTAATAGGTATTCAGTATCATACCAAGTACTTTTACCTACGTAATAAATAACTCTGCCTACGAAAATGTGAATGACAAAGTTACGTAAATTCTTGGGTTTACTTAGCTCGTGAAAATAACAAACATAATTGACGGAATTCCGCGTAAACTCGCGCTGGATTCTTCAACAACTTTGCGAGAGGTTGTCATTGTCACCTACTGATTAAAAATTCTGTGTCTTTCCTGCATAGATTGTTTATAAATCACGTAAAAAGTCTATGATTAATGAAACCTAGTCTGAGGATGACTTTGGGTGGCTTTAAAACTTCAACACCAGAAGCAATCACTGGTCCAAACGAGGCAAAGATATGAAGAATTAAAGGAAAACATCTCTAATTTATAAATGTTTGTTACCTAAATAAAAAATTGGTTGTTTGTAAAGTTGGTTTACGGACGATAGTTTAACGTGACTACCAGCGTAACGGGACAATGAGCGTTATCGGACAATGTCAGTGTTATCGGACAATGACAGCGTTACCGGACAATGACGTCAATGTTTTCGTGCATGCAGCCGGCGTTCATAGATTTATTAGACGTAGTCACGTCAAAACTTAGGTATAGGTAGGTCAGTCAACGAAAGCTGTCAAATAAATACAGATAAATACAATACCTAGGGATGAGTCACGTTACGCTGCGCTCTTATTCACAGATCCTATACAAGCGCACGCGTGAATGTCTTGTACATGCCAGCTTTTGCTAAATATACCGTTAAATAAATGCTCTTCCGTCTCTACCAAGTAACCAAAAAAACCTTGCTGCGAACTATTAGCAAGATATTAACTGAATCCGAAAAGTTTCCGTTAAAATCACAACCGTTACATTTTGCCCATCAATTGTCCCAGCTCGGTATTTTCTGGGCGTTGTCACAGAAATTGAAATGAAATTTTATTCCCGCAAATGTTTTATAAACGGTCCAAGCGATTTCACAGGCACAATTGATGCGTCCTCGCTTCTGGCAAGATTTAACTCAAAATCTCCGGATTTTCTCGTTCCGCCACAGATTAAGCGTAGTTTCTATGCAATTTCTATGCCTCATTTTCCGTGTTTGGGCACAGTTTCTTACACAGTTTTTAAGAGATTCGTTAGCTGCGGAGTGATTGAAGACTGTTCTTAGACTTTGTCTGCAGTTTATGTGCGGGAAATTTTGCCTTCAGCAATGAGTATTAATGAAAAAATTACATACAAAAACGGAAGGAATTCCTTTTTTTCTTCAGTGTAAATTATGAAATATGAAAATTTAGAGAGTCGGTTAGCATTTTGTGCAAATAACAGAATGTGTCAAGTGCAATGCCTAACTTACACAACTCACCCGGCTTTAGGCTGATGTGTGGATTTAACACATACTAAATTTCAGCCTAATTGGGGCTGCGCTGTGGTTTCGGCATCATTTAACAACAAACTTCGGACTTGATATTCCGAATCGATAATCACAAAATCGGAGCATTTCGAATTTACGTGACAGGCCTCAGTCGAGACTTTTAACCTCACATTTACTTTGATCTTTCGAAACGGTCACCATTCTCAAAATATGGGTCAACACTCTACATTAATTTGTAATAGCAATACGGAACTTGCCCATCTATTATGGACACGTTAAGCCAGATTTAGGCCTCTTACAAACTGTTCAACTTGATTGCCCCAACCGATAACCAATGTAGGGTTGCTTGGCATAACTATTTATTGACCGTATAGTCCGTGTGTTTTCCGCTTGATTTAAAATTGGGCGTTTTTTCCGGAACAAAATCTGCTTAAGTAACAAAATCTTCCGGGTTCAGGGTTTCTTTGGGTATCCGTATTTTTCTAATCATCTATATTTACTTAATATCTCGCTCTTTCTGCGACGATGTCCGACCCTTGACTGACCTTGGACATAAGTCCATGTTAGGGACTGAATAAAAAAAAAATTTTTTTTGAACTTACATAGTGGTTTGAAGACCCTTCTTATAAACTCAAAACGCCGTCTTAGACATATTAAGGTCGTCTAAAGAAGTCTACATAATGTGCTATCTAGTCTAGGCTCAGAATGTAACTGGTAATTCTCGAGTCCCCAAGAGTTGGTAAAAAGCAAACTCCTAGGGTGGTACTCAAGCAAGCTTGGTAGCAATCAAGACAACTTAAAAATATTTCAAGTCACTCACACTCTGCTATCTCTACAAGCTCTCTCAATCTCTATAAAAAAAAATATTTTTAATCATTTTCTATTTTCATTTTGTTGTATTGTAATGTTAGTGTCTACCCTACCTTACTTACCCTCCTTTTTACATAACAGTTTACTGTTACTATTTTGTCGTTGAAATCTTTTCTAATTTCAAGCTCATAAAATCTGTGGACAATGTGTGTTTCTCTAGAGTATATAGGTATCTGAAAAAGGTTTTCGCGTGGTAACGGAAAGTGTCAACCCTAAGAAATTCCTCCTAGTGACTGAAAATGGACTAGTTATTTGCCAAACGAAGCGAAAAGTAATAGCGATTCCGTTACTCTATTATCGTTAGCGTCTCGTTACACTCGCTGTGAAGGCAATCTGAACTTTATTGTTACCTCTGTTTTCTATGTTCCTTTTGTGTTTCATTTTATCTTGTATTTACATATTATTTTTGTAAGATACAATAGATAGCAATGACAAAATAAAACAACTAACGAGAACTTGTAACGATACTAAGACGAAATACAAAAAACATTTTTAGCCTATTTCCCATTTGCCATGAAAACGTATTATGCTAGAAAAGTAGAGTCGAGCAAACATTTTTTTAGTTATCAGGTTTTACAAGTATTTTTTTAAATATTCCGGTAAATCTTGTGCAAATAGATTTTTTGTTTTCAAATGACGTCAATACTACTAAATCGTTAATAAATGAAAATTTACTATGGGTATAGTCGTAGGATTGGGCTTGAAAATGACGATTCCCACACGTGCGAAGCCGTGAGCAGTAGCTAGTATTCTATAATGCTTGGCTGGCGCTACATTACTAAAGTAACCTGGCCCTAAATTTACTTATAGAACAGTTCATTCAAAGAAGTCTTTGAGATGTAAATTGACATAACTCCAGCGGTATCTTAGCAAAAACCTTTGATAGGTTTCTGAAAAGGCTTTAACAACTTTAAAGAGTACTATTTTACAAGATGATTTCACAGTTCATTGGTTAGTCAACAGACCTGCCCTTTATATCAATTTCAGACTCATTTTCTTAAATATGAAACTCAAAAGTTTTGTCGATATGAAACGCGAAGGTGAAATTGAAATTGCGAAAATTGCGAGTGAAAGATCAAGCGACACCTGACAGGCTTGAATTGTCAACGACTTTCTTTGCTTCGTCTCTTGTCATATTTACTCCATTGTACGAGTATCTTGACTAGCTAACGCTCGCTGCTGAAGCCGCTCCAATATTTAAATCTCACTCACTGGTTTTTAAATCGAAAATGTCTACTTCTCAAAGAGTTTCTGCCGTTTCTTTTACTTTACCTACTATTCGAAGTAGCTAATTTTAAGGAATACACATTGAAGAAATCTCTGCTAAAAATCCTTCAAATAACCTCATATTTACCCAATCAACCTGTAACTCGATTAAGTACACGGGGAAAAAAATTAGATAGCAAGACAAAAATAAAAAATGATAATATATTTTATTGCACCATTAAATAACTTTCGTTAGCTTGAACTATTAAATTGTAATCGTTACTAAATTCCGTTAGCAAGAATTATTATTATTGTAATCGTTTCTAAATTATTCTCGCTGTCATAAATTCAAATAGAATTTTAGTAGGTAACTAAACTACCTATAACGAGTTTTTTTTCTCTGTGTAGTTGATATAAGATGGGTCTCAGAAAAAATATTGCATTGGCCTAAATTTTGATTGATAGAATAATTTAACATTTCAATCGTGGCAATTTTGTAGAAATTTACCAATAATGAAACGCTTTCAGATATCCAGTACCTTCTTCTTGATGCTACCCTCATATCCTGCGGTTTCTCTCTGGATATGCCTCGTTCCGGACCACAAACCATAAATGTCCTTGTAGTCCTATGTAGCTTGAACATATTAAACTCCTTTCTCGGTACTATTTAAATATACCTTATATGATGCTTTTTTATAAAACTCAAGTAAATTTAGCCTCATCCGCTAAAGAGAAAAGTGTGCTATTTTTACCAAGTGCTATACTATTTCGGAATGCCATTGAGTAGTTAAGTTTTTCACAAGTCACTCTGGTCACCATACATTTTTTTTACACCACAGGAGATCTCTTAGAAATTTTGGAAAAAAATGATCAAATTCATCATCATTTTCTTTTATAAATAATGTTGTACCAAAAATCTATACCTATGGCACAAAAACAGGAAATACCATTGTTCAGAAATGCTCTACCAAAAAAAAAAGAAAAAATTCCTAGATATGTAATCTTATATATATTATAATGGACAAAGGTAAAAAAAATTGTTTCTCTACCATTATTAGAATGTGGTTCATTTATACACAGACCGACACTCACACCGAAAAAATAGATACAATCGTGAAGCCAACATACCATGGCTTGATTTGATCGTCTGGCAATCCCGGTATCAATCATCGGGCCAATAGCTGTCACCTGTCAGCAATCTCCAGTTGCCGGCTGCCTCGCCAATCTTCTACTTATAGATTTGTTGTTGTTGAGATAGTTTGGTTGGTTTATCCTGATGTGTCTTGGCACGCTTGGATTTATGTCGATAAATTGATAGATTTACATTGACTTTATATCTTGCCCCCGTTTTTAATACGTTATTTACTTATCTAATTTAAACTTAAACTAAGTTATACGATAGAAGTTTATGGTAGTAATATTTTTGGTGGTAATAAGTCAAACGAAACTTAAGCTCACACAAATTTAAATGAAAAACATTTTCATAAGTAAACTAACTCCGAAAGATACAACCCGTTATTGTCGCAGTAACGGCACTAACGGCCATCTGCGGTCAACTGCATTAAACGCCCATACAAAAAAAAAAATATTGACACGAAATGTGCTGATATTACACAATCTCTTTCAGATTTGGAACTGTTGTGTTGTATAAAAAAATTGAATTACCTACGTATTGTCATAAAAAGTTATATTATTAGATATTTTTGGATATACCCTCCCTTGCTATACTTGGTACTTCATTTGCTGTGTCTATTGGAAACTCTCTGAGGCGTGATATTACGAAATTGGCATTCACGTAACCAACACCCACTATCCTTATTCAATTATATCCCCAAGTAGGCATGGAAATGATTGCTACTTCCTTCTATTTCATTGTCTCATGGTGATATGATTTCATTTTGTCACAGTGAAGGGACACCACACCTATACTCAACATAATACACACAATATGCTCACATAGCTTCACGATCTCAAATGTCTTGTATTTATTTTCTCTACTGTTTAAAGTCATAATCTAAACATAAACATAATATACTTGCTTGTCTATATATAAAAGATCTATTCATTGCATTTTTAGGTTTAATTTAACGTTTAGTCTTATATATTATGTTTTTTCTTAGCTTGTCTTAGCTATGTTTGTTCTTTAACGCAGAACGTAAATGTGTCCGGGAGGAGGGCGTTGCGACTGCTACACAGTTTTATAACTTTTGTAGTTTCACCGTTCCTACTGTAACATAGTTCCTTTGTGTAATTGTTCTGAATAAATATTTGAATATTGAATTTTGAATCACCGGTGATATTTCATCAATGGCCAAATGTGATGATGTCACATTTTGTTAAAAATAATCACGCATGACGCGACGTCACGCAATCACTCCCGCTCATAGTCAGCACACTACTGACTGTCTGTTATTGTTATCTACGATACGAATGAAATTGTGACAGTGATAAGTATCATGACATCACAGCGTACAAAAGCATTTGCCGAGGTGCGTCGGGTGGATATCACCGGTGTTTTTGTAACAGACTTGGTCTCAGGAAGTAACAAGTGTTATGAGTGATCAGTTTTATACCATGATAAATAACATGGTACTCGGTATATTCTCCATGCCTACCTCTAGTAAAATCTATTTTGGGCTCGAATCTCGTCCTCGCCTCGAGTCACGATTCTTAGCTATTATTTTCACGTCGAATAGTGTTACGTTCGAAGTTACTGTAACTATCCTAATCTTTGCTGAATCGAATTCATCTGGGAACGTGTTACGACACAATACGTCGCTCCTGGGCACGGGTATATCACTCGGAAACTTTCAACATAAATATTAATGATGTTAGATGTACCGTAACCTGACAACCGATTCCCCGGGGTGGCGTAAAGATAGAAAAACTCCGATAAATTCGTTTCCGTTCATAATTTAAATAGGGTCGTTAAGCAGTTTCCGAAATCCCAATTTGGCGGAAGTCAAATTAATGCCTTTGAAATTAAGAAACGTTGTGAAAACAGTTTGCAAGGCAATTTACTGCCGTTAAAAATTACAACGTCATTTGGAAAGTTTAAGTAGGATTCTAACTTGTTATGTTTCTAATATGTAAAAAAATGGTTTTTATACATACACTAGCTGGTGCCCGTAAATTCGTTTGCTTAGTAAACTAGAAACAAATTTAGTACGCGCTTACACTTAATGACGAACATATCCTCCGAATTTCAAGTCTCTACGATCAGTGGTTTGACCTTTGCGTTGTCTGTCATTCAGTCAGTCAGGACTAAGCCTTTTATATACATATTATTATATTGGTAATAAATCCCTGGAAATCCGTTTTGAAGAAATAAGGGCTTACTCCCAGGAGCTCCACGAATCCATTCTTCTCAAAAATAATAGGTTTATACTTTGATTACCAACGGCCCCACGACTTTTAAATAAATTAATATTCCTTTACCAACTGCTCCATGGAATTGTTTGCAGTAGAATTTTTACAGTTAACAATAAAAAGCAGACGGGACTAGTGGTAGTGATAGTCTCTACGTTTACTCTATGAACTTAAATTCAGTGACAAAATGATTGCCGTGGTCCTTCTACGAACTTTTCTAAACATTTCCCATCGAAAACCTTCTTAGGGAAGTATGCAAAGTTTTCCAACTTTCGCACCAACTCTTTGAAAGTAAAAGTTACCTTTTATGTGTATTATGACTCGTAAAATGTAATTAAAGGTCCAGAACATCCTCTCTGGACCATTGATACTTTGACACTGATAGATCTACTCAAGTTTTCGACATCATAAATAATTAAAATTCCTCAAGGAGAACTTTGTCGAGCGAAAAAGGTCGTCTCTTGAGTAAATTTGTGAACAAATTAGCCTTGCCAAAGTTACGGCACAAAAATTCGATAATAGTCAAGCCTTGTGTTGTGAATCAGCATACATTAATTTAAATTTTAAATAATAGTTGTGATCTTTAGTTTCCTTATTAACGTAGTAATTGTTTAGATTTTATGATGATGAGCAATAAATAGACAAATATTTTGGACATTTCACACAAAGCCATCTAGCCCCAAACTAAAGCAGAACTTGTAATATGAAAACCAGGTAGCTGATACAATACTTAAATACTTTTTTTTGTAAATACATTAATAGAATACATAGAAAACACCCAGATTCAGGTCAAATACCGATGTTCATCAAACAAATGTTTAGCCTGAAGCGGGAATCGAACCCGCGACACCGGCATAGCAGTCCGACACACTTGTCACTTAACTATCCGTGTCGTCAAAAATAATCTCTCTAATCACACAATTTTCAAAATCTTGTCTGATGGACTGCAATTTTATTTTAGTCTTAATTGTTCACCTCCTTTTCTTATTAATTATGTATAGCTGAAAACAAACTCTATTGATAGGTACATACTAGTATGTTCCTAGTTCGTACCTACTCAATCAGCGGTAATATAGGTACCGAAAATAAACCTTTTAGTGGTAATTTCCTACTAACCTAATCAAAGCTTTTCAAAGACAAAAAAGCAAACTTCTAAGCGGAAACTCTTCGCCCGACATTATTCGACAAAGACAAATGGAAAACCGCCAATGTCGATTACGGACATTCAGAAAACCATCAATCAGCATAAAAGAATGCATAAGTGCGGTTTCAGACAAGCGTATTTTTGTTCCGCGTATAGGGCGGGTTTGTACGTACTCGCGAAAATTCAAAAGCGTCTCGCATGTATACGCGCGTTTACCGTCGATTACGCTTGGTTTTTCCTAGCGAGTGTCAGTAGCATGAGGCGTCTGTCGTGGCTTGCGAACGAATGTTATCGTAAGAGCTCATTCGCATGCAAGTGCGCTGACGTGCGGATAGCTACTTGGAAATGCATTTGTTCTGTTCGAACGGATTTTTAACGCGCGTTAAAAATTCGTCGTGCAATGAGCTCTTGTCGCGTTACACGCGCTGCAAAAAACAAAACACGAGCGGCTATTCCGCTAATCTGAACTGCACTTAAAGGGAATACTCAAATCCGAATTCCATACAAAATGTTTCGGACAAATATAATCAAAAAGTTCATACGTTAATTTAGATTTTATACGTGTTTTAAAATTAACCCTACTAACTTAAAAACACGTATAAAATCTAAATTAAAGTATGAAACCTTTCACTTGTTTTGTTGACGATATCAAAAAACTTGGACGAAACGAATAGTGCGAAAAAATTACTATAATACGGCGTACTTTTTGAGTATTTGTCCGAAATATTTTGTATGGAATTTGGATTTGAGGATTCCCCTAAAACAACTTAAACGTAAGTGGCAAGACAATTGGGATATCCGATGCCAGATGCTGTCAATTGTTAAAGTTGCCAGCCTTGCCAGATTTGCCAGCCAATTATCAAGAGGCTTACGGGCAATTAAGTTTTACGCCATTTTTGCTAAGTAGGCCAACGGTTGCTTAGGAATTTGTTCGGCTATGGCGGATCCGCCATCATTCGTTACAAGGCGAGCTACTTCCAGAACTTTAAATTTATGGATCTGTAATTTTATGCGATGCTGTTTTATAACAGAAAATAGAAATATTACGGTATAGAAACAACGTAGTACATTAAAAACGCGCTAAAAAAGTTGGTCAATTTAACTAACTTACATTTTAATCCGATGCTAAATTTCGAAACAGAGAAGTAACAGCGCTAGATGAAAACTTGAATTCAAAAATTAAAACCTGACTACTGCAAAATCCCGCTCTAAAAAGTATGAAACAAGAAAAGATTCTCATCTGAAATTGTTATATGTCGTGGTCCATGGCATAGGTCTGAAGGGTTTTGTCAAACCGAAACTCAGTAATGCGCATTGCTGCTTTGCGGTAGTCTTTAGTTATATGACACCCACTTCATAGCTTTCGACTTTGGTTGAATGGCACTTCCGTTGTTTGGTCACTTAACGCTCTACGGAGAGTCGTACACGGGATGAAGTGTCCTTAGGCCTGTTGCATCCCCTTGTCTCCACACGATAAGTTTCGAGTGGTCGGTCTTCAGGCAAAGATTTGAGAAAAACGCGATAAATGACGCTAGATTCCCAACTTCCCTTCGCCTCGGGTTCAAAGACAGTTTAGCGCCTTTTGACGTTTCTTTTCGCTTTGTATTACATACTTGCTGATGTATCTGATTTGGTATCGGGTATATAGGGTAAAACCGAGATGTATGCCCCAGAAGAGCATGTACCTATGTACCTTTTACCTATTATTACTCTCATTTGATTTTCGAAAGTAACTCATATCCTTCTGGGACATCTCTCACGGTTATATAGGTTTTACCCTACTTACACAAAATTAAGTATAAATCGATATTGTAGTTTTTAAGTGACCGCGAAATAACCCGTGTAATATCGCGATTTTAAACGTTTTTAACTTTTAAACTAAACTTCTACCAAATTCTATCCAAATCAGTTAGGTATTAAGTTTTTGTGTAATTGAGCAACAAACATCTATCAATCCATTCATATAAATTTTCGCATTTATTAGTACATGCATTTTAAACAGTTGATACAAAGTTGCGTTGTGTTTAGCAAATTTCCTTTCCGTTTACGACGCGACTACACTTTTTGACAAACATGCCTTCAACATTTCAAGTATTTACGTCCAGTGTTTTGGCCTGTGAGTTATCTGTCAATCAGTCAGTCAAATTCTTTTATATCTATTGATCTATGGTTGTACCGAGAACTTGACTTCATTTCTATGCCAAGTATGTAGCCGGCAGTTAAATATCGCAAAGTTCCATTTACACATCAACAGGATGATAATTGTTCAAGAAATGAACCAGGGCATCACAAACAAAATACACATTTTATGCGCCACATAAAATTAATATTCAACGTCCATTTACAGTGCTCTCATAGCGCGTAAACGACTTTACGACTGCATCAATTGTAATTAATGTTCCGCCTTCAACCTTGGTGTGAATGTAGTATCAGTCGGCGTCGGTGTTGTATTCAGGAGTTAGCAGGATGTAGCTGACTTCAGTCCAGCTAGATATTCTGAGTATTAATTGTTTGTGGTGACCGGTAAACAGTTTGTTTGTTTGTAATAGGTAGCTACTACATAATTTTGATGAGTTTTTTTTTTTGCATTTGAGTGGTCTTTTCATGGGTCTGAGTTACTTGTTGGTGTTTTACAATATTTTATGATACAATATTCTTTGTCTTGTTTAAATATGCTATTGGTATCGATATAAAACATGAGTAATAATCAAGTTTTTACAAAAACATTACACTACTGAATCGTCACACGGAATCAAAATATGTACACAATTTCGTTTACTCAGATGACGTAGTTTTTTACATTTATTATGATTTCAAAACCAAAGTACTGAATTTCGATTTTCATGAAATTTCTATGGAACCAATCTGAAAGTATATCTTTTCAAATGAAAATAATTGTTCAAATCGGTTTAAAAACAACGAAGTTGTAAGGTAACAAAAATAATTAAAAATATTCAACCAAACGGAAAATCTCCTAATTTTTTTTTTAAAATCGGTTAAAAAATGCTCCATATAACTAGAATTTATCCCTAACCCGCTTTGTCCATTCCGGTGAATCTCTACCGCGTTGTTTATTTCGACCGTTAATCTTTCAGAGGGCAACAAAAATATCATCTGAAATGAAATCTCGCGCAATTAACAAAGGTCGTGTGTACGAATTCTGGGAGGCTGCTAATGAGGCGTCCGTTTCTTTCGACCCTGCCTTCTAATTATGGAGGGAACAAAGCCTGTGCAAATTAATGCGGCGGGTTCACGAACATAACGAAATTTGTTTAAGTGCATACCGGGATTTATACGGTGTTGTTTTTACCGGGAATATTAAGGTTTTTGGCTTAACCTTCGACCTGTAGCCTTATTGCTAAGCTTTTTGGCAAGCGTAGGTATTCGTTTCGAGACCGTTTTAATTCTTAGAAGTACCGAATGACAACGTTTTCCAATGTTATACTGGTTTTTATCTAGCTTGTTTTGGATAAACAAGTTGTTAATTAATGTCGGAATTTTCAAACCACCTAACGACTTTAGACCGTCTAATTTTATTTTACCGTTTCCCTACAGGATGCCTTCTAAATGGGTACCAACACAGTGCCAGATACTCTGCCGCAAAGCGGTAACGTGTAAACATTACTGTGTTCCGGTTGTAATTACTAGTGAAATTACTAGGCTTTTGAAACTGACCATCAAATGTCTCAAAGTGGACGATCGCCTTAGCAGTGTTGCACCAGCATCTGTGAACCGAAGTCCTATTCTGGTCATAAGCATGCGATGTCTCTTACCATCAGGAGAAAGCCAAGCTCTTTTCGTCAATTGCTTACATTTAAAAAAAAAACAATTGTTAAACCGTTATCTGACAGAAGGTTACAAAAGTGCTTGTACTAAACACCCTAATAATAATTCCCCTAATAATACTTGTAATTTCCTTAAAATGTTTAAAATAAAATAATATAAAATACCCGTATTCTAAGGCAGTCCTCAAACTCAACCTCACCTTACGTAAATAGTAATATGGCCGCCGGTTTACTAAAGGTTTCGGCTGTCACCTGTCAAATTCCAAATGTAAGTATTGAGTGTAAAAATCGTCCTAGAATACGGGTGTAAGTGAAATGATTCAGAACCTTGTTGAGAGCTTCGAAAATGGTGACCGCAATACAAATTCTACAGATACGTATTGGTTTCAATTTATCTTGTTTGAGAGTGCCATCGCGCTGCGCACCTGCGTCCATTTCCTGACTCGTTTCTAGCACTGTTTTGTTTAGAAGGTTTCAATCCAATTGTTAAATGGATTTCTTTGAATTTACCTAGTTGTCGAGGCGTAGTATATTTTTTCTCTAAAACTGGGCGCCCAAATTAACTTTGAATGACGATTTCTTAATATTTTTACTTCTCATTCTAAACATAATTGCATAGGTTCCCATCCAGTAACACCCAAACGGGTAACACTGTTACTCGATGGATTTTTCCCATCGAGTAACACCCCTCGTCAGGGTGTTACGAGTAACACCCATGTAATTGGTGATACTCGATGGGAATAAAATAATAAAATGGTGTTACTCGATGGGAATAAAGTGTCACGCTTGATTATTTTTAAAGATGATTTAAGTAATATTTCTGACTCGTAAACTGGTGTGTCTTTAGTTCAACCTGCTTAAAGTATTAATTTAAGTAATCACTATAGCGGCGGCACTCACTTACCTTGTTTTGTTTTTCTTTGGATGTAGTTAAGTGCAGATGCCATTATTATTTATTGAATAAGTGTGACACAACAATGAATGACGAATATAAATATTTAAATGGTTGCATGAAATAAAAAATACATATGCATATTGCTATAATATTAATAACTAACTTACTTACAATTTAAGCATTAACTTATAGCAAGATATCAAAACATACACCTGATAAAATACCTCTATACATACCTACCCCTATGCTCTTGACAGTCTATGTCATTGATTTATTAAACTGAGGCATCAATTTTGAACAACGAGCAGTTTAATAATCAATACTCACTAAATCTCATCAAGTTCCAATATCCACTTCATTCAATACCAATAACGTCACAATCACAATATCATCCTGACCATATGCTCCAAATTTGCCGCCAGCCCTCCAGTCCATTTCGAAAACAATCAAAGGAACAAAGGCCGTTAATGGAAGTCCACTGTATCGCCGTTATGCCTGTAGGTGCCTTGGCACAGCCAAGTGACGTCACATCCATAGCAATCGGCAGTTAGACTTGTCTGTTATATTATTTTATAATTAAAAAGACTGTGAGCTGAGCTAGACATCTTTTATTAATTCTATGATCAATGAAAAATACAGTTTAGGCTAATCCTCAAATCCGAATTCCATACAAAATGTTTCGGACGGATTAGGTCCATGTCTTTTGATTTCGTCAACAAAAAAAAGTGAAAGGTTTATACGTGTTATAAAATTTACCCTACTAACTTAAAAACACGTATAAAATCTAAATTAAAGTGTGAAACCTTTCACTTTTTTTGTTGACGAAATCAAAAAATATGGACGAAACGCATAGTGTGAAGAAATTACTATAATACGGCGTACTTTTTGAGTATTTGTCCGAAAAATTTTGTATGGAAATTTGCCTTGAGGATTCCCCTTAAGGCTCATTCGCACGAGATATTTTAACGCGCGTTAAATCCGTTCAACTTCAGCGCATTTAAAACGCGCAAAATGCATTGGTTCTGTATGAACGGATTTTTGACGCGCGTTTAAAAATCGCTCGTACAGCCGAAAACAACCAAAAAGCCAAACCGATGCACGTAGAGACTTGAAATTTAAAGGGTATGTATGTCAAGTAGTGTAGGCGCGTACTAAGAAATCAAAAAATAAAAAAGGCAGATTTATGTGCTAGTGTATTGTGCTGTTTAATATTAATATAATTAAGTAGTAGGTATCGTTAAAATTTAAATTCACTTTGAAATTTAAATACCATTTAATAGTATTATATTCATTCACTGTAACTCGCACACCATAAATGGTTGAACATAAGGCACTAATAATAATATTCTTTAACAACATACTATGTATACTATGTTCTGGCGAATAAAAATCTTGAATCTTGAATCTTGAAAAAAAATATCATTTACTTGAAACGCTAACAAAGTTGCAAGCGTCAGCTAGTATAAGTATAAACCGCTATGCCTTTATAGTTAATATGTTACCCTTGTGATGTAGAGAAATGAATTTGGTGTGTAGACAAATTATTTCCAAGTGGGTGCTATTATTCAAGACTCGGAGTAAACAAGATTCTCGTTAACATTCAATTTCAGGATACAATATAGCTTGTTTGTTATGGTTATAGCGTACCTTGGAAGATTACGAGAACCCCTTAGCGTAAAACATTACAGTTTTGTATATAATATTATTTGGTAAATTATTGGAAGGAAACTTGTGATAATTGAATATTGTACAAATAAGGTTCGCGCTTTGCCGATAGCTTCTTCTAACCCTAATCTTCAAATTCTCTCGCAAAAAGATCGCGCGATTGCCAATCGGGACGCCTATTTGACGTTAGTACGTTTAATCGCGTGATCGCGCGATCGACGTTCGCGCGAACTTGCGATGGTCGCGTCATCGCGTTCTATTAGGACACTGCCTAAGGGTGGTTAGAAAAAATATATTAAAATTACGTAAATAAATGAGGTTCTTCTTAGTCAGCTTATGATTAGCATGCAGTACAAATTTACTGAAAAAAATAATAATAATTAAGATTTAAAACTTAAATGTCAACTTTCCATGTGTCAAAATAAATGATTAAAAAAAAGAACATTACTAAAATTCAATCTTGTATTATAGGTGCAACCCTCAGTTGCCTGGATGAGACTGCTCAGAGCGATTAAGGCCGTGTAATGTATTATGTATGTTTTATCTTAACATCGTGAAGAAAATGGCATGTTATAGAACTTAAATTAGATCTTTCGAACCAATGTGGTGAAAGGATTTAACAGAAAAATCCTTGGCGTACGACCGGGTTCGAACCCACGACCTTCAGATCGAAAGTCGAGGCAACTCACACTCGGCGAACACGGCTTTTTTAATCAAATTCAGTGTCAGCATACTTTATTTCTTGCCTATACAGTATTGCCAGTGCTTTGTATCAAACGAAACCATCGTGTTATAATCGAAAGCCCATCGCTTCCCTCTACATCACTTTGCATAACTTCTGTGTCGTTGACGAGCACTTCAGCCCGTCATGGACAAAGCACATCCCTCAATACGACCACACAAACATCTCCACTCCTGTTTGTGTCAATATTCACATACAATTTGAATCAATTCTAGTTATCCTTTGTGCACTTTCATACAATGAACTAGATATATGTACCTAACCTACGTATCTATTTTGAATGACTTATTTTTACAGAGCGTCATAATGCACTAGCCGTTACTTTTTAATTTCTAATGCCTGGCATGCATTTAATGCCTATGATCTAAAATTTTCAACCGACTTCAAAAAAAGAGGAGGTTATAAATTAGGTTGATTGTTTTTTTTTTTATGTTTGTTACCTCAGAACCTTGTTTTTTTATAAACCGTTTTGATTTTTTTTATTATTTGAAAGGATATGATTCTAGATTTCTTTCAGATTGGTCCCATAAAAATTTCATGAAAATCGGTTCAGTAATTTGGTTTTTAAATCAAAATATCTGAAAAAAAAAGTCATTGATTAAACACAATTTATCATACTTTAAAAAAAAAAATCGGCATCGAATTCGATCATCAGTGTGGGTCGCCAACACTGTTAAAACCTTCGTTTTAAAAGGGTACGTTAATATTTCCTCCTATGAAAAACAACAATACTTTTCACACACTCATCAATATACTACCTCTTCCGAAAACGCCTTATTACCGGCAATTAGAAATTGGATACACATTCTACTATACATATTTAAGGGTAAGTACGTTAGTCTTTCCTCCTATGAAAAAACAACAATACTTTTAACACACTCATCAATATACTATCTCTTCCGAAAACGCTTAAAATATCCCTATTACTGGCAATTTAAAATTAGATACACATTCTTATATACAGGATGGACTTGAGTTAGGCGCAGCAATAAATATGCAATGAAGCGAAGCTATGGACCATCAATCTACGCCCATGGGAAGAGTAAACTGTTTATACACCTTTTGAGAATATTAAACCTTTTTGGATGTGAAACGTAGAAGATGATATATAGATAAACTTAACTTGAAGTGAAATTGATGCACACGTTTTTGCTTCCGAGAAAACGGAAAAAGATAATTCACTTTAGCTTTCAGTAATATGTATAATTTGGTTCGAAGTTAAAGAAAGTGAACGGTTGAAAATTGAATTATTTGTTCAATTGAACCTCGAGTTTATTGTTGAACTAGCTGCTGCCCGCGGCTTTGTTTAGGTGGTTTTGGGATGGAAAGTAGCCTATATGTTCTTCTAGCTTATAAACTATACCGAATTACAGCTCAATCGATTCTGTGGCGTTGGCGTGGTTGACGGACAACCATCCATCTATTCATCCATTCTTCTTAACCTCTATAATATTTATGATACAGTCATTTGGTTTCCTTGAACAATACAAAATAATCAAAAAGTATAAAAGGCTTACAACCATTTTTCACTCAAGGAAATACTTACATTTAAATTTGACAGATTAACAGACGAAACCTTTAGGAAAGCGGTGGCCATTTTACTACTTACGTAATAGTAGTAAAATGGCCGCCGTAAGTTTGAGTGTAAGGACTGACTGAATGACGGACTGACAAACAGACAACGCACAGGCCAAACCACTGAACGTAGAGAATTGAAATTCGGAGATTAGATTATTTAATTTAAGATTCGTCAAGTAGATAGGCGCGTACTGGCGAGTTTTGTTAATTTCTAACACAAACGAAGTTACAGGCGTCAGCTAGTTTAAAATAAACTTTGAGGTGTGCCGAAAACTTTTCACACAGAGACTTTACCTATTGATCACTTAGCGACTCTACTTACGCGCAAAGTAAACTCTATCAGCGTACTGTGCCTCGAAGTTGTGACAGGCTTTTACTTTCCATGTCACTTACTTGACATTTGTTCGCTCACACACGCACCCTAAAGTACAAGGTAACCTTCGAACTTGGATACAAAAGATTTGAACACATTAGTATCTTTGCACAACAGGTCAAAAGCAAATTTTGAAGTCATGCTTTGGATATGAAAGATCTTTGCTGTAGCGAAATACTGATGTACATTATTAGTACACATTGTTGACAGTGTGACATCATAATACCATGAATTTACACCAAAAAGGGAGCCAATAAGCACTACAGAATCCCTATCACCAAATTTTTAGATAATCGCATCGCATTCGGATTGAATCCATCATAGAAGGGTTACCTGTGTGTATGAAAATTTACGAAATGTCAAACTTTTGTATTTTTTTAAACTTCTCTGTGACAGATTCGATATGAATGCGATTGTCAAAAATTTTCGTGTAACGACTTCAGTTTGTAATAATGTGATCGGCTCTACCTACGCAACCTACGCGACTCTTAACGACATTGAGACAGATAATTGTCTTAATCTAAGTGGAGGCTAGCGAACCAACTACATGTAAGTACTTATCTATCTGTATCCTATGATGCCTAATGACAACCTACTCCAATGTTATACCTAATATAAATAGTTTTATGTATAAGTTTAAATAAGTCCTTAAAACTGTTTTCTTAACAATGTTTTTATTTATTTTTTTGTCTATTTTTGGCTATTTTTGATTTATATAGGTAAAAAATAAAAAAACAAATATTTCAAATACCTAGTCCAACAACTGTAACTATAACTAAGAACGTCATTTTAAGTTACAAATCAATAAAAATATTCTATTATATTTTTATTACTCAATTCCCCGTAAATAATAATATTTCTCTCGTTCAAGATTATTAGAACAACTCGTAGTATATTATGAGGTTTATTTTTCCGATTGGATATCCGATATTTGTACACGTAATTGATACAAATAGTTCTAGAAAACTCGAATCAATCAGAAAACTAGCAAACTCGCCCAGCCGAGGAATGTTCGCGAATTGCCTTGTAATGATGATAACATTCTCCATTAGACCAAGACATGAATTAATCATAATTATGGCCGTCAATTTACTTGTTCAAGAGGATTCAAGGAACACGTTTTTGAAGTGAAACCTTTTTTAGGCGCTACTGGGCTCCCAACGCTCCGGATGTAACACTACTTTGGGTAAAGTCGGCTGGTATAATGTGTCAACTGTATTTTCTTTACGTAACATTAACATAATATTACAAAATAAAGTACCTATATTGTTGATGCTATGACCGTAAACAAAATGTGTTTTTGAATTAGTATAATTTCTACTGTCATGTCAATGTAATTACTGTCAAACTGTGAAAATTAGTTGTATTTCGTATTATTAACCTCGCCTTTGATAAAGTTTTCACTTCTTTGGTGTGGTCAACATTTTTTGACGTTTAATTAATCGATGAACGCCGGCTGCATGCACGAAAACGTTGACATCAATGTCCGGTAACGCTCATTGTCTCGTTACGCTGGTAGTCACGTTAAACTATCGTCTGTGAACCAACTTTACAGGCAACCAATTTTTTTTATGAACACAGCGAGACAGGCCGGGCGCTCCCTTAAAGCTGAACTTTATGTTGACATCTTAAAAAAAATAAGTAATTAAATAAAAAAAATAAAATAAAACTATTTTATTTCAGACTACTATGATCCAATAGTTTTTCGTAGACTTTCGCGATTATCACACATAGTATAGTAGTCAAAATGAGGGTAGTTCTCTCATTTCACCGCGACGGTAGCTCCAATACGCCAGTCAACCCGTGACCACGGCTGTTGCAATACAGTCGAAACGTCGGGACACAAAAACATACGAGGTTAGCGCGATAAATACCCGTTATAATCAAAAAACTGCTATGATCCATATTTCACAAACAAACATTATTAAGATTCAAATTCAATAAAGCTACTAATAAATAATAAATTACAATTACGCACGAATTACAGTTACAAGTAGGTACAGGTAGCCGCACACTCAGTGCCAGGTATAAGTTGCTAACACTGAGTGTGCCCCTATCCAATGCCCCCCTAATACATCCTCATTTAATGTAATAAAATAATTAATGGTAAACATTATTATGAAATCTGCTTATAAACAAACAATGAAAAATTTTTTATGCTAATACAGTATATACATAACTAACAAAGGTACTCACTTTTCTGTAGAGCACGGGCAACCCAGAGCTCAAATTTAGTATTTCTAAAGCGACCCTTTGTTCAAAATAATGAAATTCACAGCAATTAAATTCATGAATTACATAGACAAACATAAAGTTGATCTAACTGACTTTATAAGTGTTCTTTAGATCCTATTGTTCGTTACAAAATTCAGCAAAAACATAACAGTTTGTAATAAAAATTTCACGCCCCTCAGTTTTGTTTAGCCGACAAACTTTTAATTAGGCGAACACGCTACCTTTTTGTTAGATATTATAAGCTTGTTTGTAAATAAAAACTGCTTTAATTTATATTTTTATACACCCGTGTAATAAGTTGACTTTGAAAAAATAACTAATATTTACGCTACGAATACTTCCTGCAAAATGGGAATAAATAAATAAATAATAAATATTTTGGACATTTTACACAAAACCATCTAGCCCAAAACTAATCAGCTTGTACTATGGGAAACAGATGACTGATAGAATACTTTAATCCTTTTTTTTTTCAAATACATACTCGTACATAGAATACATAGAAACACTCGGGACAAACACCGATGTTCATCACACAAATGTATGTCCTGAAGCGGGAATCCAATGCACTTGACCACCGACCATCCGTGTCGGAATGTTGATGTTTATAAAAAAAAAGTTGTGTGCTTAAGACCACACGACAGAAGTAAACATTTCTTCAAAAATGGGGTTAATAATACGTATACACTATTTTACACAGTTTGACTTTGAGAATATTGACATGACAGAAATGATGCTAATTCAAAAATACATTTTATTCACGGTCATAACATCAACAATACAGTCACTTTATTCTGTAGTTTTAAAATGTTACGCTACCGTTATTTGATGTCGTTCAGGTAAAAGAAAAGACAGATGACACATAACAAATTTTCACTTAGTAATATTATACCACTTAGAACATCCAAGCGTTGGGAGCCTAGTAGCCCAGTCCAATTCACTCTCCACGAAATATTTTGCTCAGTGCGCCTACAGAAGTTTTCACATAAAAAATCTGATCTGGGTGATCATTATTTTTTCTGATAATCCCTGGAGGACCCCTGGAGACCTAAAGGTAGGTAGAAAGAATGACCCTATAAAAACCCATCGGTTTTCATTGTCCGGTATGTTTTTACGTAATCCATAGTTACGCTAGATAAATGAAGTAAATTTCGAGGTGGAGAGATAGCTTCTGCTAATGTGCTCGATCATTAGTCCCGAATCGTAGATGTGGTGGCGTTTTTTGGGTCGCACTGTGCTCGCAATTTCGGTATGAATAAATTACAGTTGAGCTCTTGAATTTTAATAAGGATAAATTGAATTTATCAGAAAACTAGCTGACACCTACAACTTTGCGTTGCGAATTCCATTTTTTTGCGGCTGCATGCACTTAAACGTTTACATAATTGGTAACGCTGTCATTGTCCGGTAACGCTCATTGCCCGGTAACGCTCATTGTCCGGTAACGCTATAATTTCCCGGTAACGCTCATTGTCCGGTTACGCTGGTACTCACGTTAAACTATCGTCCGTAAACTAACGTTACAGACAACCAATTTTTTTTACAATGTTGTAGTTTGAGAGACGATCTGCCGAAAGTTTGTATAATGTTTTGAAAAATAATCAAAAAAACTGTTGACTTCTCGGTGACGGAAAAGGTACGATAACGTTAACGCAAAAGTGCCTGTGTTTCACAATAAATTTATTTGTATTTGTGATCGAGCCTCTGGAAGTGTTCGAGAGAGATTGGTGAAAAATCGCCAACGACCGCGACAAACGGAAAGATTTAGCGATTGTCAATTTGTAACATAACGAGATCGGCGTAAATTAATTGATAAATTGTAACTTCACGGGGCGGTAACATTTACGAGAATTATTGTAGAAAGCTTCAACGTATTCTTTCTTCATTATCTACAATTGCATTTATAACAATATACGTACAGTCAGCTGACTGTCAAGTCATAGAACCTAAACAGTTTGCAGGCATGTGTCAAGTGCACGAAAGGAGCCTCTTTGAGGTGCACTTGAAATCCTTTCACCACACTGGTTCAGAAGAACTAGTGACATGATAAGAAGAAGGGTATAATATAAATGTAAAAGCTTCGGAGTGTATACATATTGGTGCAGCTGACTGTACGTAAGTAATAATACCCATAAAAGGCATTTTCATATACAACCCATAATAACATTCATAACTTTCAATTCCTGCGAACACGCTTCCAATAAATTGTCACATAATTCTGCTAGGGCGGTGTCAGCACGTGTGTGCCCTTCGAATCTTCAGTGTGCATTTCCCAGAAATTAATATCCCACGTTCGTGAGCAGAATAAGGTTCTGTCTTCTTATTGGTACACATATAATTGATCTTTTGTTTGAATAAAATGTATTTTTAATATCCCATTTATTTCATTAAAAAAAACTGTTAAAATAAAATCAGCTAACAAATTATATCGTTAAAAAATATAGTCCAATTTAACGGTTTAAAAACGTTAAATTGTAAACTGTCACCAGATTATCATCGCACTTTAAAAAATACTTTTTTACTCTTTAAAACAGATAAATACTTCTAATATTGTTAGAATATTCTTATTTTTTTGCCTTGGCAGTGTCCTAATAGAACGTGATGACGCGACCATCGCAAGTTCGCGCGCTCACGCGATCAAACGTACTAACGTCAAATAGACGTCCCAATTGGCATCACGTCGCGTCGCGCGATCGCGCGATTGCCAATCGGGACGCCAATTTGACGTAAGTACGTTTGATCGCGGATTCGCGCGACGGTCGCGTGATCGCGTTCTATTATACAACGCCTTAGCGCAAACGAAGTGAGCGCTCCAATCGGCTGATCTATTAGATTAGTAAACACAAATTAAACGTAAACGGTCCATTGATTGGTCTATTTCAGAGCAGACTTGTTTTTGTTCACTATTTGTTTCAGTTTTACATCTTAACGGTAACATATACAATACATACAAACGTGCCTTGCTTTTCAGGAAATCTGCCATAAGTTAGATCGTTATCATTAAAGGCTTGCTTCGCGGGAATACATCCATTAGCTAGATACCGTTGCCTCTATTGTAGTCTGAAGTGATAAAGTGGCGAACTATATCAGATATCCTGGTTAAGCCCGCATGTATCGGACCTGTAGTGCCATGTTTTGGTTTAACCCTAACTAGAATAGGTAAGTTTATTTATTTCTTGATATCCATTTTGACTCTAAATCTCTCATTTTTTACAATTAGGTACAGATAGCGTCATAGATAAGTATCCCCCTTGCATTACAATACCCAGCTCCAAATCCCTTTAAAATCATCCGTCGCGGCGAATGGAGACGTTTTGCCTTGAAAAAAATAAATTATATTTGTATAACCGTATGTAAGCCTAAAAATAATTTTAAGTATTACAATTTTTTGAAAGGATTTATAGCTGGGTGTCTTGCGCAAGGGGGATACTTATCTCTGACGCTGTCTGTACATACGTCGGCGTCAGTCGGTCTCTCATTGACGAAACCACATCTTTTTTTGTTTTTGACGTGACTCACGTTTAATAAATCGATGAACGCCGGCTGCATACACGAAAACGTTGACGTCATTAGTAACGCTGTCATTGTCCGGTAACGCTCATTGCCCGGTAACGCTGTGTTTGACCGGAAACGCTCATTGTTCGGTAACGCTGTCATTGTCCGGTAACGCTTATTGGTCCGGTAACGCTGGTAGTCACGTTAAACTATCGTCCGTAAACCAACTTACAGACAGCCAATTATTTAACTCTGGTCTGATCATATTTGACTTTCATAAACATTACTGCATTTCGGTTTGAAAAACACTGCACTTAAACTAGAACGAAATCACTAGATCTCCGCTACAACTCCGTAAAAATCCTTCCTTTTTTTTCCAACAAAACCTCACCTTCGTAATATACAGTGTGATTTTATTAACTGGGCTTGGAGTGTCCAACCCGAAACTATAATAGGGAAAAATATTCAAAAAGACGATTTCGATTAAAACTAAAACTACTTAAGCAGTTGTATTTTTTAAATATTTTTTCCTAGTAAAATTCAAATAAATATTCACCTTGTAAAAAATAAATCGCTGTTTTATTTCCCGCAAGTTGGGAACAATACAACTTATCACTGGCTCTCATTCTTAAGGCTGCGTTTGACGTGAAAACTTGTGAGAAACGATTCACGCTCTTATTAAGCCCGTTGTGTTCTGAAGACGGCCTTAAATAGGTACTTGGGTTTACGTTTTTGATTAAAAAGCTGCCATGTTCAATCTCTTTCACAAGACAAATCTAAGGCTGTAGTCACACTATTGCGAATTGAAATAACTCATGATGTCGAGCATTTTTAACTGAATTAAAGATCCTTTATATTGATTTCTTGACTACAAAATATGTACAGTTAGTTGCACAAACATGTATACACTCCCAAGCTTTCATATTTATACATGGTCAAATTTGAATTACCATAAAAAAAATACGCATAGTCAGTTGCCGTTACTGAACACATGTACGGCAAAAAATCTTGAAAAAATTAAGTCGATTTTTTGTCAAAATAAATTTTATTGAAATTGGATAACTGTTACCGTTAGTCGTTTTCCTATGGATTTTCGTCAGGCAGTACCTTTAATTGATAATAATTTAAGTTTTATTCATCGTTATCGTATCACCTAGCTCGAGCCAGCTCGCAAAACCTCGGCTCGGGCGACGCACTCGCTCCGCTGTCACTCTGCCATTTTGTAGAAATCCAAAATTCTGACTGCACAGATGCAATGAAATTGGTGGTGTATAAGCTTCATTTTGCAAAGACCTCTTACTTGTCAGAATTCTTGTCAGAAAAAGAATGTTTTTGCAAAATTAATAGCATCATATCAATTTGAAAGCTTGGGAGTGTATACATGTCTGTGCAGCTGATTGTACACGAACACAATTTGTCAATATTTATTAATGTAATAATTTCCTATCGGATTGTTAACGCCTATCTATAGTAGGTATTATAAAATATAATAAACAATTAGAATGTTGTCATGCGTCGTATGTTTAAAAATGGTATGAAAAACCGAAAATTCTGGCATATCAACAAATTATATAAATATATTAAGTAATAAATCCGCTTGATTTCTAAACAAAGGTTTTAATTAACTTAACTTTAAATACGGGCCGGGCAACCTTGTTTATTCACTCTCGTTTCGAACTTCGGCGAGTCCACACCTCCTGATGATACCTCGTGTAGAGGCGAAACACGTGTCGTATCTTTAAACTTTGGTTTTCTGTTCGTTGACTCTTTGGTTTATAATATAGTAATATGTACTAAAGTTCTAAACTAAAGTTAAGTTAATTCAAACCTTTGTTTAGAAATCAAGCGGATTTATTACTAAATATATTTATATAATTTGTTGATATTTATGGATTTCCGCAAAGTAACGCCTGAATCAATCAATTATCGAAAATTCTGGCATCGTTTCATCCTGAAACCAAACTCTTTTTAAAAGCCTTTTCATAAACGGAACATTGACGTACTTTTATCACAATACACATTTTAATCTAGCCTCAACGGGCGTATGTAAATAATTACATGTGCCGTATGAATCGCGCCGCGGCCGCGAGTAATCGCATTAAAAGAACAGCCAAGTGTGAGTCGCGAAACAGCCAAGAGTTCTGTATAATTGATGGAGTTTATACTCCAATACGTTAGTTATGTACAGACAGCGTCATAGATAAGTAACCCCCTTGCACATGATACCCAGCTTCAAATCCCTGGTACGAAGAAGTTTTGCCTTCGATAATAAATTATTTATACCCTTGTAAGCCTAATATATTTTTATACTATTTTTTGAAGGAATTTGAAGCTGGGTGTCTTGTGCAGGGAGGATACTTATCAATGCCCCTGCCTGCACTTAGACCTAATTTTGCATCTAAGAAATAGTTGTGTGCATAAAGTGTATTTGAACAGCGCAATATATCATACACATGTGACACCTCCGTTAACTCATTTGTGTCACACATGAGTGACGGAGATGTGACAAATAAGGGCCCTGCGTTGATAAACTATGTTACTAATTTTCATACCATTTCATCTAAATTTTATTTATGTTTGTATATAATCTTTAGTACACTCAGTTACATATATCATTTCAGCCGGTATATTTTCAGTTAAACATTAAAAAAACCAAATGAGTCTTGCCCCTTAACTTTTCTAAATGTCTCTTTTGGTATTTGTAATTGATAAAGGAATTGGAAACACCACAAATTTTCCACTATTACTAAATTATTTTTTTCATGAGCTTATGAAAAACATATTGCCACAAGGTTTCTTACCGTAGAACCGTAGAACACGTGGTTGTGCACTGCACAGCTACAGAAGAGGCCAGAAAGAAGACTGGGCTGAGGAAAATCCTGGATACGGGTCCGGATGACCCTACCGGGAAACTGGAACACACCATCCATCAACCCAGGGTCCTGCTCCGCTATTTTGGGGAGCTGGGCTGGCTGGGGTAAAGTTAGTACAAAAAGGGGTCAATGCACAATACACCCCACAGCGGGACGTCAGTGCAGACCACTTGCAACCCCTTACCCGAATTAGAATTAGAATTAGAAGGTTTCTTCAAGACACCTTTCGAGTAGGTAACCATAAAACAGTACAATGTGAACGCGCCCGAGCTGAGATGAAAATTGAGTTGAAACTCGTAAATGGACAATTTGAATTTCGAGCTTGAAATTAATATTCTTAAGATATTTTTCATTCTTACGCACATATCTATGTACCTACCTATATTTGCGTGACAATAGTATCGAATTGAAGATAAAAATATACAGAATAATACGAATGTACCTATTTTTTTTCTTATAATGGCTCTCCCTGAAAGTTAGTCGTCAACTTTTTCTTTGTTTTGTTCCAGGTATAATGATGCACTCTTTGACATTGACCCAATCAAGGCACGGATGGTCGAGCGGCAAGTGTGTTGAACTGCCTCGCCGCCGCCGGTGTCGTAGGTTCGATTCCCGCTTCAGGACAAACATTTGTGTAATACACACCGTTGTTTGTCCTGAGTCTGAGTGTTTCTATGTATTTTATGTATGTATTTACAAAAGTATTGTTTCAGTTATCTCGTTTCAAGCTTGTACTATGGTACAAGCTTGCTTAGTTTGTGGCTAGATGATGTTATGTGAAATTTTCAAAATATTTATTCTTCTTCTTCTTCTTCGTGTCACTACTTCTTTCGAACCAGTGTGGTGAAAGGATTTCAAGTGCGCCTCGAAGAGGCTCCTTTCGTGCACTCGACACATGTTTTCGAACTTTTAAGTTCTACGACATGCCGGTTTCCTCACGATGTTTTCCTTCACCGTTGCGAGAACGTGGGCTGCATACATAGATTTTTTTGACCGAAAAAAACCATTTACGCATGACTGCCACCGGGATTCGAACCCGCGACCATCAGATCGCAAGGTAAGGTCCTCATCCACTCGGCCACCACGTCCTCTAATATTTATTATTAATTATCCGTAGTACTTATATTATTCTCTAGCTAGGCCCAAAAAAAACCCAGCTTAAAAAAACCCGTTTTCGTTATAACAGAGCATAAGATAGAGTCCAGGGATATTATTTTGTATATAATAGGGGGTTCTTACAGTTTCAATAGACAAAATTTCGTTGCAAACTTCCCTAAAGATTCAAAGGCAAGGAGTTAATAACTTTCCTCAGTGCTAACGGCTTTAACTTACGGTGTAGTTTATCCGGGAAAATCCGCTGTCAAAGTAAAGACAAATTTACAACTCAACATTTGATGAATACTACCAATGAAATAAAACGTGATTTAAAATTCAAATTCAATTGTTTTTATTGCACCTTATGCTTAAGCCTAGATACAGTTGAAAACTAATTACTAAGTGCTTAAAATATAAAGACCCTGCTAGGGTACAGCAATCTAGATATTCCTTAAATAATTATGAAAGACTCTTTATCTTAATAGGAACTTATTAAACTTATAGGTGCCTATATTTTGTTTAAATAGCCTATACCTATTGTACTAATAATAATATTGAAACATCAATTTGACTATAGAGCTTAGAGCTAATGAAAAAAAACCTACTATACATATATATTTCTATATTATATAATTAAAATCTATTAAATATTCAACTTTTACACAAAAACATACTACAACAAACTTGAATCTTTTAACAATAAATGAAATTAAATTGTTATATATGTGTTTTATATAATAGGGTATAATGCCTACCTACCTGGTGTTTAATTAAAAACCTACCTACTTAAGCCTTTCCTATACAATCATCATTAGTTAGCCGTGTTTTAGTATTAGTTTTAGTGGTAACTTTAACAGTATCTAATAAGATATAATCAGTACTTTATTTGAGCCCTGAAAAAGGGTCTAGTATGAGTAAAAATTTTCTAGAGATCAATTAAATGATCACCTCCACTATTTCAACCTTACCAAGCCCTTAATTTTGCCTATATCACACGTACAGCCGTACGTATAAACATAGCGCCGAGTGCTTGGTTGATCGAGTTTTGTAATCTTTCACTGTCTTGGCCGAGTACTCAGCACGTGTGATCTAGGCATTAGACTGAGTAGCTATGCATTTTTAAATTAAAAAATCTTTAAGAACTCTTGTTAACTCACGGGATATCATTATTATCAGCCATAATCCATGCGATTGGCAAGAGTTGGATGCGAAGAGCTAAAGATTGGGCGTAATGGCGCGTATTAAGAGATTTTGAAGTCTAGCAATGATTTGGATTTTAGAAATAACTTAACTATGCTACAAGTGAGCTAAGCGTAAAAATTATAAAATCAAGAAAACATTACTAAACTCCTTCGTTTAAAAAGTGACGAGTCAAGCAAAGCTCTTTACTTACGCTACTTAATATTTTTCGCCTCAAATATTACCACATTTGTTACCTGGATATACGTTACGTTACCCTAAAAAGAAATACTCGTATATTTTATGAAGAAAATGAGAAAGGGTTGCTCTTTTAGTAGCGGCTAAGACCGTGATATTGCGGCGAAAAAAGGTTAACATTTCCGTAACAAATATAAAAAAACCCCCTCGTTTGAAATTCGCATGGAAATGATACAAGTTCTAGTTTAACTAAGGTTTTATTATTTAACATCTTACGGTCTGTGTTCACCAATAGATAATAATCTGAAGATTAGGCTGCTTCGTCCGTTAACTTTGACGTTTAATGTATGAAAATTCGTGTCAATAACGTCAAAACAACTGTTTAAACATTAACTATCTGTTGGTGAACTCGGGTCTAAGTCTCATTGCGCGCGAGATCTAAAACTAAGATTTACCATAAAATAGTTACCTTTCTGTTCGAAAATCTTCAACTACCCGTATTGGCTCTACAAATTCTCCCATAAGCTTGGGTTAGAAATAAATAGAAATCGCTTTTTAAAAATTTAAGCGTTTGGTCCGGTTTCCGCTTCATTGTTTACTCCAAACGTCCACAAACAAAATTGCAAGCTGACCACAATGATCCCAAGAAACGTCATTCCCCAAATTTCACTGGCCATTACTTGCCGAACCCGAAGATTAGGCATGGAAATGATTGCTACTGCTATTTCATTGTCATATGGTGATATGATTTCATAATATAACAGTGAACTCACCGGTGATTTGGAGATTTTTCATCGGTGCCCAAATGTGATTATGTCACATTTTGTTAAAATAATTCACGCATGATGCGACGTCACGCAATCACTCCCGCTTACAGTCAGCACACTACTGTCTCTTATTGTTATTTACAATGAAGTTTGAATGGTGACAAGTATCATGACATCACAGCGTACAAAATCGCTTACCGAGGCGCGCCGGGCGGATATCACCGGTGTTTTTGTGACTTGGTTTCAGAAAGTAACAAGTGTTATGTGTGATCAGTTTTATGTCATGATAAATAACATCATCATCATAAGCCTAACGCAGTCCACTGCTGGACATAGGCCTCTCCCAATGGGTGCCATCGCGCCCTGTCTTCGGCATCCATCTTCTGCCTGCACCCTTTCGCAGATCGTCACCCCATCTGGCCGGAGGGCGTCCTACACTACGTTTGCCGATTCGCGGTCTCCACTCAAGATCTCGTTTATCCCAGCGGTTATCGGTTCTTCGGCAAATATGGCTAGCCCACTGCCACTTCAGCTTGCTAATTCTCTGAGCTATGTCGTTAACCTTGGCCCTCTGTCGGATAACCTCATTACGGATCATGCCCTTCAGAGAGACGCCGAACATAGCCCGTTCGATAGCTCGCTGAGCGACTTTAAACTGGTGGACTAGCGGTTCCGCGAGAGTCCACGTCTCACGATAAATAACATGTTACTCGGTATATTTTCCATGCCTACCGAAGATTAAGCTCCAGCCGCGGGCCGGGTTAGGTTATTATATATGTATGTATGTGGCCTACGCGCTCACAATTTGTTTAAACGAGTTAGTGCCTCCGGTCTATGAGGTGGGCTTGGGATATATCGTGGTTGAATGATTTATTGCTGTTTTGTTTGTATATTCACTTTATTAGGGCTTTTTAAAACTGTCTCGTCATTGGATTAGAAACTAAAACCAACATTAAGTTTCATACATAAAAAGGTAGATTAAAAATTTAAGAACCCACGTTTTTTTTGTTATTGCTCTATCTTGCTTCCTTTATGAGATTAGCGGTTTTATGTTTTTTTTGAGGTTTCGTCGTTATTTTTTTTGTTTAAATGGTTTTAGAATGCATTGTTATCGAGTTGTGATGAGCTACCCTGAAAGTTTCAGCCGGATAGCTAATCGGGAAGTGCTCGAAATTTGAGTTGCAAGATTCAACCCGGAACGACAGACAGACAGACAAACAAGAAAGTGACTTAATAAAAAAGATAAATGTTGTTGAAGGTAAGTTTAAGTCTCCTATAAAATACAGTTTAGGTAAACTTATCAATTGTTACATATATTTTTTTTTTATGAACGAGATTTTAAAATTAAGCCGTGATATAATTGGTTAATCAACAAATCATCTCCCAATCACTACCATGTCTCGGAAGACTTATAAAAAGACAGCGTAGCTTGCTAGATGCAAGATACTACACACCACTCTGATAAAGACACTGAGCAATAAAAATAAATATTTGTGGCACCACAAAAAGTAATTGGCCATGAAACTCTTTGACTTTTTTTACAGGAAAATCTGGAAAATATTGTTCCTATTTTCAAATTGTACTAATAATATCACTATCGAAAACATGTTTTTTATACTTAGTTATTTAATCGAATGCCAATAACCTACATAATTCACAATCGTAAAGAGCACTTCTATAACATATGTTTATTTAAATTGTGGACCAATTAGGTAACAGCTAGAAAATATAGAAATTTTTAAAAACTTTAGAAAAAAAGAGAGAAAGTTACATGATCGACTTAAGAATTTTAATTGCATGTCGTCTATTCGCCGTTGACGCGGGGCGGGCCGGCGCCGCCGCGCCTCGCGATCGCATCTTCCTCAACGAGCGGCTGAGCCGCACCAACCGGCAGCTGTTTCACCGGGTACGCGAGGAAGCCCGCAAGCAACAGTGGCGCTTCGCCTGGACCAAGCGAGGTCGCATTTTCGTGAGGCAAGCTGAAGGGAAGCCGGCCATTCCCATACGGTCTGACGCAGACTTCGAGCGGGTTTTTGGACATAATCCTGTTTGATCCTCTTATTTGTGCTGAAACAGAAAAACAGTTTGGTTTTATTAATTTAGTTACATTGCTTTTCTTTGTTTTTAATTTGTTTTGGTTTTTATTATGTTTTGGATACTGTTATGTTAATCATCATCACAATAATATGTATAGCTCAATATGCTTATTTGGATTTATTATTATCCGAGAAGATAATCATATATTTAGGACACGTTCTCAATCTAGCTTAACTTCTTATTACCGTAAATGTAAATATAATCACCCTATAGTGCCACCTTATAATCAGTCAAGTAATCATCATACAGTCTTACGTAAACTTTTTGATCAGTACCATCTCATTCGTTACAAAACTGGGTAATGCACGTCATTTGTCAGTTGGGATTTTTAATGCAGGCTCATTGAACACGGGACATGATGAGTTCACTGCAGCGATGCAGGACCTAATGCCGGACATAATGGCCGTGAACGAAACATGGCTTCGGGATGGGGAGAATGATAAGGCACCTAAGTTGACAGGCTACCAACTACGTCATACACCAAGGCCAGTAAATGTGCGCGGAGGGAGGGGCGGGGGCGTAGGGTTCTATGTACGTAAGGGTATAACTGTAAGAGCTTGTCTTCATCCGGCAAACTCATCAGTGGAGCAGATGTGGCTGCGCATGAATATTTGTGGGCTTAATTTGGTTATCGGTACTGCTTACAGACCACCTTGGCAGGATGTCAATATCTTCCTTGATGCCATCACCGATTCAATAACTTCTTTTAGTAAATGTGACAAACTGATCTTAGTAGGTGACCTCAACATCAATCTCATCGACTCAGGTAGCAACAAAACTAGATTGTTCTATGAATTCCTTAACACTCTAAATCTTACTCAAGTTATCTCCGAACCCACACATTTTACAGAACACAGCCAAACCCTCATCGATGTTGTGTGTACAGATGTACATGTTAGGAAAGTCATTGTAAAGCACGTACCTGACCTTGGTGCACATGCTATGGTCTTAGTAGAATTCAGCCTTAAGAAGGTCAAAGCGCCTCCAAGAATAATAACTTATAGACCATTAAAAAGTGTCATACTTGATCTCTTTGAGCTGGACTTGTGTAGCTTGAACTGGGATTTTTTCAATGGTACGTCAGATATAAATTTAATGGTTTCAACATTGAAGCACTTTATTAAATTTCTTTTTGATTTGCATGCACCAATTAAGACAACTAAGTTTAAGGAACCACCACACCCATGGATCACTGACACAGTGAAAACCATGATGCGTATTCGCGATGACTACCATAACAGATACAAGGCACTAAAGACTGAATCACTCCATACTTGCTATAAAGATATGAAGCATATTGTTATAGCTGCTCTTGAAAGTGAAAAAAGGGCTTACTTTACTGAACACATCAATAATAATATAAAGGATTCTAAAAAATTATGGAAAAATTTAAAAAATAATATATTACCTAATAAAAAATCCGGCTCCGAGCTTCCATCTATTTTCGATGACCCCAATCTGCTAAACTTGCACTTCCTCGCTGTGCCCGGTGATGACTCCGTTTCCATTTCTCAGTTGACTTTTTTGGAACACCACCGGTACTGCTCAGACACTTTCTCCTTGAGTCCTGTAAGCGAAGACACTATTTTATCTATAATACGCGGCCTTAAGTCGAATGCACAAGGCGTTGATGGCATATCTCTGGACATGTTGATCATGACTTTACCAAACTCCCTAAAAGCAGTAACTAAAATTATTAACATTTCAATTACGAGTGGCATCTTTCCAGAGGAATGGAAAGTTGCTGCTGTTAAACCAATACCTAAGATTAGTAATCCCTCTTCTCTGCAAGATCTTAGGCCGATAAGCTTGCTGCCGTGCCTCTCAAAAGTTCTAGAAAAAGCAGTGAGTATACAACTTACCAAGTACTTGGAACAAAACAGTATCCTTCCAATGGCACAGGCGGGCTTCAGAAAGGGCCACAGCACATCAACCGCCCTCTTGAACGTAGTTGACAATCTGCTTGCAGCACAGGATGACAGAATGATGAGCATTCTTGTGTTACTCGATTTTTCCCGTGCATTTGATTCAATCAATGTCACTCTGCTTCTTTCTAAGCTTTCTTTCTATGGGTTTGATACTAGAACAATAAAATGGTTCCATAGTTATTTAAATAATAGACAGCAGTATGTAGAGCTGTCTATGCCAAATGGAACTTGCATACGGTCTTCTCTGAAATTGGTTTCTCGTGGTGTACCGCAAGGGTCAATTTTGGGGCCGATCCTCTTTATATTATATAGTGCTGACATCATAAACAGTATCAGTCACTGCCAGTATCAGCTCTACGCTGATGATGTACAATTATATTTTTCATTTCCACCTTCAGACTTGTTGGACTCAGTAAATAAAATAAATTTAGACTTAACTGAAGTTACAAAGTGGTCAGTGTCTAATTCATTAATTATTAATCCTAAAAAATCCAAATACCTTTTAGTTGGTAGTAAAAATAATTTGAAAAAGCTTAATGGCTTTCAAATTAATATTAATGTTGACGGGGAGAATGTTCCACAAGTGTCAGAGGCAAGAAATCTTGGTTTGATTGTGGATGGTGGTCTACGCTTTGAAAAGCACATCTCAGAGAGTGTACGTAACTGTCTTTACAAATTAAAACTTTTATACAAAATCCGACCATATATTAGTGAGGCTATAAGAATTAATCTATGCGAGTCTTTAGTCCTTTCGAAATTAAACTACTGTGACGTGGTTTATGGACCCTGCTTGCTGGGTAGAACAGAGAAACTGATTCAGCGAGTCCAGAATGCCTGTGCTCGTTTCTGTTTTCATATCCCACCAAGATCACATGTCACTCCATACCTTAACACTTCTGGATTATTGAAAATGTCGGCACGTAGAAAGTTACACATGGCAGTGCTCCTATTTGGCGTTGTCAATTGGAAAGCTCCAAATTACCTACATGAGAAGCTGGTTTGGGCACATTCAAGGGGCCCGGGTCGAACTTGCTCGATAGTGTTTGTGACGCCAAAGCACCGATCCATGGCATTCCGCGGCTCCTTCAGATTTGCGGCCAGCCGATGTTGGAATGATCTGCCTCCTCCTGTTCGTGCCCTTAAAACAGTTTTAACGTTTAGAGTAACCCTCAAAAAACTTTTATTTGTATTGCAATCGAGCCAAAATGGTTACTAGACAAGAACTTTACCTACTTACTCTGTCTGGCATCCTATGCCATCCTTTTATAGGTTATTCGTGTTGCCCACAAGTAGGTAGTTTTCTTTTCTAGCGATCCTCTTTTTCTTGATTTTGCAATCTGCTATAAAATCACTTTCTAGAATCACAGCAATCATTCTCCTCTGCAACTTTGACGTCTTGTTTGCTAGTGATTGTAATCGCGGGCATACCATAGACTATTAAATTGCTAGTGCAAACAATGTTTGCTATTGCTTGAATCTGTAGGTATTTACTCCGATATTCCACTCAAACGCCATCTTGTACCGTGCCACTGAGTCTGCACTTATGACTATGTTTTTGACAGCTTGTACGATAATATTTGCAATAGGTGGCGCTATTTAATATTTAATTTAAGTATATAAAATATTTTTCGGATTACTTATTAAACCATGGTTTATTATTATTACACTGCCTTTTTTAGATGTATTTTTATGTAATTATTTTTTTGTTATTTTTTAAGTAAAATAGATTTTTTAATGTTTGTTTTAATATAATATTTTTGTTAAGCTCTTAATTGCTAAGGAAGGCGTCACTGCTCTTAGGCCCGGGCTGAAAACCAGCGTTGTCCTGCCTTCTCTAGGTATCTAGATTGCTGGGTACCTAGGCATTTCAGGACGACAATATGCTGAGACCGGACCTATTGGTCTCCATGACTTAAGGCATACCTAGTTATTTATGTTATAATGTTTTATGTACCTGCTTACATGTGTAGATATACCTTTTTAGAGGAGCCAATAAACAAATTTCTTTTCTTTTCTTTTCTTTTTTTTTTCTATTCTTAAGAGAATTTTCATCATCGCATTTCTCGGTGCGCTGTGGAGGAATGAAAAACCTGGAGTAGTAGTACGCCATGAAAATAATTCCACTTTCATTCCCTTTTTGCGACTCCACGAGCTGCTTTGCGCAGCAATTTGCTAAATTCCCGGTGGCTTAAAAAGACAGCGAAACCAGATTTTGCTTATTGAAAGGTATTTAAGCTACACTAAGCCGTGATGAAAGAGAGTAAGTAAGGATTTGCTCATTCTCGATTACATTGAATATAATTTAGGAGGCTTTCGTGGTGAGGTACTGGCGTGTTGCCGTTGCTTGTTCAAACAAGCAGAAATACAAAGATATTTCGTCTAAATTGTCTCGTCACTTGTTTGCATAAAAAAAATACATTAAAATGTCTGATATAATACTTGTCACGTCACAGCTGAACACTTTAAAAAAAGCTGGCTTGAAAAAAAGGGGAAAATGGTCAAAAATAAGAGCATAATGAGCAAAATTTCCATTTTTTTTTAATATAAAGACAGAGAATTTGATTTAGTTTGATTCAAAATGAAGGTAATACCGTAACGAATAAGTAACCTCTCGATTTTGACCTTTCGTTGCCATCTAACCTGTGTTTTGGTTCATCAAATTCCTGAATGGAATTATTTACCACCTCGACCTTTAAAAGTATTTGCGCTGTTTGTAGCGGTGTGCCGCAGACTTTTGACCCTCGGAGGTTATTACGTGGATTTTGAGTAAAAAGATGCAATTTGCTTCACTGAAAGTAAAAGGTTAAAATCTGTGAGGTTGGGCTTCGACTATACTATGTACTGATTTAGTCAGTCGACAAGATTTAATTTCACGGGTCGGGAATATGTGATGATTATTTGCTAACTCACCGAGTCTCAGATAAGTTTGTGACACAATGACAGAATTCGTGTGTTTTTTTACAAGTGACGAAAGGAGCAAGGGTCACTCCTGATGGTAAAGATAAATCAATACCACACTAATTTTAATTTTAAGTAAATTGATAAGAGACGAAGAAAAACTTTCAGCACAAATTGATATCCAGCTCATATTAATTACTTAGTCTTAACTTTTATACTTTCATTTTGTAATTTTAGTCTTCATTCATTTTTTTCATTTTATACGTTTACGTTTACTTAAACTTGTCATTCTACCTACATACGAGTACCTTTATGAAATAAATGTAATTTTTTATCTTTTATCTTTTAAAAGATATCACCCGCCCTTGATCAGAGCAATATAACATAGGACGATAAATCACATTAACCCGTCTCGGTGCTAGACATCCAAAACTTCTCTTACCGTCCTTGGCCCCCACTCTGTATAAATAAATGATAGGAAAATTCCCTTATGAATGATTGAATTTAGAATCTAGAATAGTTCTAGCTATTGTTTATCCAGTTGTCATGTGGGTAAAGCCGTGGGGAATAGCTAGGGATTAATGATACTAATCCCTGAGGTAATCTCATGTAATTAAATTAGTTAAGAAAGATGATCCGACGAGTCAATATACTGCGTTTACAGTATTCCCTTGTTCATATTTGCCATCTGATGCATTAGTCAACATACCTGTTCATACCAAAGTGGCCAGAGACCACGGATTTTAAAGCGTATTTTCTGAGTAATAAGGTTGAGGCTTCTCTGTTGGAATTGAAACAAATTTGTGCTATTCTAGCCACTGACATGGTCGATTGAATTAGCTCTGGGAGGGCATCGGCATGTTAAATATGATGGATGACTCGCGATGTGGGTTTCCTATTGTTTCATTTGGTGCTGTTTAATTTGGGTTTCATCTGTAAGGGTTAGTTTTGTTTGCATATTACAACCCATTTCTAAATCTGTATCTATACGTTTTTTTGGTACAATAAAAAGCACTCATTCATTCATTCACTCATCCATTCATTCATTTTATAACACCTTCCGCCTAAAAAAATTGGAACAAGAATTTGCGGGGCCAAGCTACACTCACCGAGTATCTTCAGTCAGAGATCTTATTATTTCTAGTAGGCAAAACGAATATCACATTTTCTTTGATTCTTCTCAAGTGCGTTTATCTGAGTTTTTTAGTACTTTCACCTATAAAAAAAAGAAACTTCAAAATACATATGTATAACCCACAACTTCGATTCCTTTCCCAACTAACAAATTTTCTTTAAATTTCGTGATTTTATCCTTAAGCTTAAGATTCAACAACAAATAACAGCGTAACACCATTGTTATAAGTGTGTTCAATGTTCATTGTACAATCCCGAAGACTGCTAAGACAAGTCAAAGTATTCAGCTCTTTGAATCGCAATGCTTTTGTTATTCACATGCCGTGAACAGGATTACGAAGTTATCCTTAGCACAATGGGCGTCTTTACTGTGTTCCCGTAATGCGTATGCTTTGTTTAATGTGCTGATATTATTTTAAATATTTGGGAGTGATTTTTGTTAATCGCTCTCATTTTGGAAAATATATAAATCGCAAGACTTTCGGGTGAAATTATGTAAGAGTCAATAGTTTACAAATACAGATATAAATTGTGTTTCAAAAATTTTAAACACAAAAATAATATTTTCAAAAAAGGCCTGAGTTTAATTAAATTTCTGCTGCAAACATTTTTTGATTTTCATTTTTACTTGACCTATTCTGTGCACCCCCGACCATCTTGTAATTATCGTTACCGTCTCCATACTAGTTGGCTGGAAGATATCGCTAATAGCGATAAGACCGCCCATTGTACCTTCTAAATTTTGTAATGTTTCCTTTTTTACTTTTTTTACAATAAAGCATTTTCATTAATTATTCATGCATTCAAACCGATATGTACTAAAATAATCTTTGAGTTTCTTGTTCTAACGAAGTACTGGACTCGTATGTAGTTACAAGGGACCGCTGTTTCGGCTAGTACTGGGCTAGGTACTTACCTCAATAATAATTAGGTTAATGATGATGAAAGCGTATTGTTTCATGCCAGGTATCGGTCGCTGACCCGCAGATGTCGATCGGAATTATTCGGAATCGAATCACCATCAGCCGTCATCCACATTTGATTTGAACCCCAGTCACTCGGATCCATCTCGGATCGCTGAGCATTCAGTTCAAACACTAGCTATTAGGCATGGAAATGATTGCTACTTCTATTTCATGGTCACATGATCATTTATTTTGTAACAGTGAAATCACCGGTGATTTTGTCACTGTTTAATTCACAGTGGCCTAATGTGATAATGTCACATTTTGTTAAAATAATTCACGCATGACGAGACGTCACGTAATCTTTCCCACTCACAGCACACTACTGATAGATGTATACATAAAAAAAATGTCGTACGGGATCATTCGGAATCAAAGTTCCATCAGCCGTCGTCCACATTTGATTTAAGCCCCAGTCACTCGGATTCATCTCGGGTCGCTGAGCATTGAGTTCAAATACTACTTTGACGTACGACGTTGGTATCGAGCTATTTTAGCGGGAACTTTGTTATGATTCTGGTATATTTTCCATGATAGGTGGTTTGGAAACTTTCTACTGATACTAATAGATGCATGTTTGTTATTTAAACAGTAGTTTTAAACGGATTTTCCCTAAAATTTGGTATTGATGGGTATATTTAATTAGCGGGAATATGCTTTTATCTTGATACCAAAGGCACATAAACCTTTTCAGAGAAAGACCATTGAACTTCTTATACGTATTTCATAATTTTCTGAAATACAAGTAGGTACCTGTATCAAATCTTGATGTATCAGTTAAAAGCAGAACTTATTGATAAAACTTATTAAGAAAAAAATTGTCCTGATGAAAGTCAAACTGAAATTTCTAAGAGTTGTTGCACTTTTATGAACTACCATCAATTCTTTAAAGCGGTGTATCGATTTATGTTCGACAAGGCGCTACACACGTTTGGCAAATCCGCTCAAACAAATCCGTACCAAAAGTTAAATCAATTAAAATACCGCACTTCCAGTAGCAATATGGATTTGCGCTTATACTTGCTTATAAGCGCGTCAACGCTCTAAGTACATTAAGCTTTTCAGTGGCGTGTGTAGCGCCACTCACTCCTTCAATTTGTTCAGTCTTGTTTGTAGGTGTAGTCGATTTATCACGGCTTGAGGGGAAATATGGAATCCCTGATGTGGACGCTCACTTCCAAGTTATTATTATCGATGAGTCGAGACTGGGCACCTACTGCTGTATATTCTGTAACTAAAGGCACTCTTACACAGACAGCTAACAACACTATGTTTCGCGACAAAATCCGATAACGCGGGAATTTATCTGATAGGTGTTAAATAAAGCTATCATACGCGTAATCTGACTAATTTATTAAAAGTCTTTAGTGGTTTCAGACTAGCGTAAAACCGAGCGGATTAGCCGATCGTATTTTGTTTTTATTCTTTTCTTTTTTCGGATGGACGTTTAATGCAGTTAGCCGCAGATGGCTGTTACTGCGTCACCGGACTCTCGGTGAGCGCAGATGGCGCTCTACCTTAAAATTTAGGATTTTGTTTTTATGCGGCGTGTGTACGCGTGAAACGTCATTTGTACGAGCGTGGTCGCGCTCGACAGACGCACGGCTTGCTACACTATAATACTCTAGTTTTTCGTAGACTTTTGCGATTATCACACATAGTTATTAGATTGTAACAGCCGCCGTGGTCACGGGTTGACTACGGGTTACGGGCTGTTGCAATACAGTCGAAACGTCGGGACTAAAATAGATAAAGTGAGCGCGATGAATACCCATTACAATGTACAAACTATTCGCTCGGTTTATAATACCGCTAGTCTCAAACCGCTCTTAGAATTCTAGTGACATTTGGAGTTGAAGTAGTAAATATGCGAATGTTTGATTTTTAAAAGCTTTGTTATAATAAGCTTACCTGGTGTGGAAAACCACCCTTGGTTTCAATGTTTTGATCGTTCACATCTTTGATACTCAATCTTTCTCATTCATTTATTTGAACGGTTTACTTTATCGGATGCTTTGGAAGCATATCAATTTTATTATACAACTTTTCCCTTGTTTCATCTTTCGGGAATTCCATTTGGCGGATTGGATCTTTTTGTTTTATGGTGAAATTATAAAGTACTAAAGGAAACTTTTTAATTTAGAATTTTATTTTGATCTTTGCTTTTAATTTGGCTATCATTTTTCTTCAATCAATTTATATAAAATTCTTTGTCCTGAGCGACTGACTAACAGACAACGTACAGACCAAATCACTGAACGTATAGACTTGAAATTTAGAGTATGTTTGTCAAGAAGTACTATGAAAAATTTCTTTTGTTGATTCGCAACGCTTACGAAGTAGGTAAGCCAGGGATAAGGGCTCATCTAGTCCTGAAAATATTAAATATCGGGATGCCAGACCACGTAAATGGATCTTATTCGGATGCGAGGCATGCCGCTCAGCTATGTGCCATGATGCTTTGTTACATCGCCTCGTAAAGAGAATGCGAGGGAGCGAAAAAAGGATGAAAGAAACAATCTAGTCCGAGTGACCCCTTCGTGGAACAGGCTTGAATCTATGTACCTTGTTAGCAAAAAGCGCTTTACCGTAATTTATTGTAGCGCACTCAGCGAAATTCACGCTCTCGACCTGCAAAAACTATTAGGCAACATAATTTCCCTTGTGTTAGTAATACGGTTGCCACAATGGCGGTCACTCGGCTGGCATTAATATGTTACGTTGTAGAGACTAATTTCATTGCTCTCGGTGTGCCGACCACAGGCGAAATACTACCTCTCGTACACGATATTATAAAAAAATTAAAAAAAAAAAAAATCTTTATTTCTCTCAGGTACTTACATTTTAGTATAAGCCCTAGTTACCAAACTAAGTTTGAAAAAACTTGTACTATGGTAAATAGTGCCTTCCAATATTATTATTATTTAACTAGTACAGACTTTAATTATATTAAACAAACTGATAAGAACTTCTGGACATATTAAAAACGGATACCTACCTACATCACAAAGTTTTTGTTTATGTCCTATTATCTACGGGTATCACACAATTTATAGTTTGCAATTCATAAGCGCTCGCTTCTGGTTCTCACACCAACTTATAAGTAGGTACGCGTAAATATAAGCCTCCGGTGAGGCAGTGAAGGTAGCCACCTTTTGGTCGAGAGTAATTTAAAACAACCGAAATGAAAAACTCCTTCTTTTTTGAAGTTGAAAATGTGAATGGACTAAGACGATTATGTACAGTCAGTTGCACAGATATGTATCCGCTTCCACGTTTTTACATTTAAATTATACTCTTAATTTTGAAATGTCTTCGTCTGACAAGAATTCTCACAAGAAAGATGACTACGAGTACGTTAATTTGAAAATGCTTGCATGCACTTATTATTATTATTATTATTATATGGAGCCTGCGCTGTCCCACTGCTGGGCAAAGGCTTCCCCCCATTTCCTCCACTCACTCTCACTCACTCACTCACTCGCATGCACTTATTTTTGCAAAATTATGAGTAACATAGATGTGAACGCTTGGGAGTCACATCGCATACCTCCCGTCCGGAAATAAAAAAACGTTTGCTCTATCGTGATCCGAATCATTATCAGCAAATTATAGCAGTCTACTGTCAGACTTAAGCCTTCCACTGTGTTCTGCTACTAGCTTTAAAATCATCAGCAACATAGTTCATAGTTTTTTATTGGCAACTATTTGTTACAAGTCATTTCCAAAAATAATATATTATAGCACATATATGCAGTTGCACACAGTAAAAACAATAATTAAATTAATAAAAAATATCATAATATAAATTTCGAAATAATTGTAAATTATTGATAATTAATTATATTTAAATATTGTCAAACAAGTTTTATTATAATTTCATTGCATTAAATTCATCCAATTCATAGAACGATTGCTCTATGAGCCATTTTTTAAGTTTAACCTTAAAGGATTGCGTCGATGGTGCCTTAGTGATGCTGACTGGAAGGCGGTTATATACTGACGGCCCCATCATGTGTATAAGTTTCGCGGTCTTAGTGAGGCGTCGTGGTAACGCATTCAACCTCTCAGGGTTTCGAAAGTTGTATATTTTATGACCCAATCCACGTTCATCGTAGTCATCCAGGTGGTTTCTGCATAGAGAGCAGCCTGGTAGAGCACTAGAGCAGGAACAGTCATAATCCTCAGTGACACAAAATAAGGCCTAGCTGATGTGTCCTGTGACACTCTTACAATAGCGCGCACTGCTCTCTTCTGTAGCCGAAACGCACGTTGCCAGTCCGCTGCGTGCCCCCAAAGCTCAACTCCATATTGGAGGTGAGTGTGAACTGAGGCAAAGTACAGATTCCTCACCATCTCTTTGTCAAGAGTTGCTGAAAGACGCCACAGAGCAAAACACGCTCTACCTATTTTTACACATAGTGCGTCAATATGGTGTTCCCATGTAAGGCCTTTGTCCACGATAAAACCTAGAAAAGACGTCTTGTTAACATGGTCGACACCAGCTCCGCCAAGACATATAGTCATTGGCCTGTACGCCCTGACAGGTTAAAGTGCATGTAGTCTTAGTGACATTCAAAATCAGACCATTGTACTGAAACCACGTTTGCAATTCACCTGCTACAGTGTTTAGCTTCCTTTCTAAGGCGTCGACGTTTGGAGCTTCAACAATTGCCGCGACATCATCTGCATACATAAGTATGTGTGCGTCTCGGATGCAGTTCGGAAGATCATTGAGGAGTAAGGAAAAAATTATATTAGACAGCGACGACCCTTGAGCCACGCCTATATTGGTCGACATCGGCTGCGATCTTACTCTACCACCTCTCCCAGTGACAATCTGAGATCTCGCAGTCATGAAGCCAGTCATCAATCGCAAGTGTGGGCCGCATATACCATAATGTTGGAGTTTCGCCGTAAGGACTGCATGATCTGCGACGACGAAGGCTTTCGACAGGTCGCAGAACATGACAGCCACCTGCATCCTGCGCTCGCGAGCCTCGAGCACGCGACGTACAACTTGTCTCGCGACGTCCGTCGTCGATCTCCCTGCTCGGTAGGCGTATTGCCTATCAGACAGGGATTCGGTACTCGACAGATGCTCCGACAGTCGCGTACTAAGACCATGCTCTAGGATCTTGGCGATGCCCGGGATTATGGATACGGGACGATAGCTGTTTATGTCCTCCTTTTTCCCCTTACCCTTGTATAATGGAGAGACCGATCGCCGAAGTTCGAAACGAGAGTGAATAAACAACGTTGCCCGGCCCGTAGTTATACCCGTTATGACTCATCGTCAAATCGTCAAACGTTGTTTATTCACTCTCGTTTCGAACTTCGGCGAGTCCACACCTCCTGATGATGCCTCGTGTAGAGGCGAAACACGTGTCGTATCTTTAAACTTTGGTTTTCTGTTCGTTGACTCTTTGGTTTATAATATAGTATTATGTACTAAAGTTAAGTTAATTAAAACCTTTGTTTAGAAATCAAGCGGATTTATTACTAAATATATTTATATTATTTGTTGATAACAAGTATTATGTTTATCATGGATGATGTTAATTATTGCATTCGCCAGCTCATTTGCAGATGCTGTATATTTAAGTGATATTGCTTCCCAATCTATACTTTCTATAGATGCCAGAAAATTAAGAGTATTCGCTTGTGAGTATGACCTCCCGCTATAGCAGATAGGCGCGCTATCGGCGCGTGTCGCGCACTGCAGCTCGGCGCGCACGGCGTAGTGGTCGCTAAGTAGCGTGCGCACCGGAGTCGCGCGTACGACGCCCGGCCGCGCGCATTCGTGGCTCACATAGACGTGATCTAAACATGTACTCGTTGTAGTGGTCACTCTAGTAGGGAAATCTACCATATTGCTAAAGTGATGTGTATTTATTATGTCAGACAATTTCTTCTGATCACTATTAAGATGGCAAATTAAGTCGACATTAAAGTCACCTACCACGATGCAATCCTTACAAGTGTCATTTAGTTTATCTAGCAGAGACTCTAGAATTGGATAAAAATTAGATGCAATTGTCAAATTAGACCTATAAACACAAACTACTATGACGTCATAGTCGGACCATTCAATACCAGAAATCTCACAGACTTGCTCTACTGAGATACTGCTAAAATCGATTTCCTTAAAATTATAGTTATTACGAACGTATACACACGATCCACCGTGTGCAGTAGACGCTCTACAATAAAATGAACCTAAAATAAAATTATTAAGGTTTATACATTTCAATTCATAATCTCTCAACCAATGTTCAGTGAGACATAGCACATCGCACTTCAAGTCTGACTCTAGTAAAACCTCCAGTTGTCTTGTTTTGTTTTTAAGTGACGCAATGTTCTGATGACAAATTAAAATATTGCATCCGTCGTCTCGTGAGTCATCGGGCGCTGGTGCGCGCGCCGCGGCTGCGGCTGAACTGGTCGCGTTCGCGCCGACTGCGGCCGAGCGCTTGTTCCCCCACTCGATGTGGGGCCGCGGACGAAAGGGGATCCTCGGCACGAAACGTACACCGGGTGGCTACGCAGTCGGAGTAGTTACTACGTCAAAAATATTTTCCGGCATGCCGATGAGAAAAGAAGCATGTTTCTCGGTTTTGATATTTCGTTTCTCTACGGTATAGTCAGATGATCTAGTTATGCTGTTGAGGAAGTTAGTGACTTTCTCAACAGTCGTATCCGGCTTAAACGACCATGCTTGTATATACTTCAGTCTCTCGATGGCTTGAAGTTCGTTGGATGCCTTCCCAGTTCCCACCGTGATAGGCCGTCGTTTGTTCCTGCTTCCAACATAATACCATGGCTCATTACCAGCAGTCACCTCGTCGTCATCGTTATTGTGTGTTGTGCTCATGCTCGTGGCGGTGTCAATGGTCCCCACTTCACTCGGAGTTGGAGTTTTCGTCATACGCTTATCACCTCCCTTCGGCTTACCTCGGATGCTCTTCGGGGATGGCGGCGGCGGTGCCCGAGTAGAGACGATTTGGCTGGTTTCGGTAATTATCGGCAACGGGGTCGTGGAAGCATGTTGCAATTCAGCGGCTAATTTATTGACAGCGGTGGTACGTTTCACACTTACTAAGCTTTTCGCTGCGTTGAGTTTAGCTTGACGCACGGGGCGCTGTAGCGCTGATGTCGCTGTCGGGGTCTCAGCATCAGTGGTGTCCGATTTTGCTGCGTTTTGAACGATTGGATAGGGCTTATCCTCGAGCGTCATCTTGATCTCTGATAACTTTTGATTTTGGCTCACGATTATCGCTTTTTGGTCGTCGATCTTACTCTCCAGAGTGTCGATTCTGGTCACCAGTATGCAGATCACCTTTTGTAGGTCTTGAACCATATTTTCGAGCGCTTTTTGCGCCATTATAAATTTTTGGACTTTAAAAAATCAGTGGACGTATGCGCGCCGTACGAGCTCGCGCTCAACACTACTAACAACTTATCCTCTGCTGGACGATAGCCCGTTACTATTATCATCTTCAGCTCTACCCATTCAATACCTACCAAATTGTTCAAATTATCGCAGTTTGGTACTTACTTTACTTGCAATGTAATGTTTTTGACGTCTAAAAAATCTATGAACGCCGGCTGCATGCACGAAATCGTTGATGTCGTTGTCTGGTAACGCTGTCGTTGTCCGGTTACGCTATTAGTCACCTTAAACTATCGTCCGTAAACCAACTTTACAGAAAACCAACTTTACAGAAAACCAATTTTTGGTTGGTACTTACACACCGCTAGATTTAAATCTATTACCTCTCTGTAGTCTGTAGTTACCACAGTAAGTAAAAAAGATACCTGGATTAGGCTATGAAATAAATCATTCACGCATTCATCCATTCATTCATTCGTTCAGTGTTCTGTCGTGAGCGCCGCGGCTTTTTAAGCCATCGCTCCATCTAGCTCGTCCTTAAATATAAAGATAAAGATAAAAAAACATTTAATTCTTGTAGGTCTTATAGTACGTACAAAGATAGGTAACAATTTTAAGTATAAAATGAACGAACTAAAATTATACCTAAATTAAATTATATTAAAGGTGAAAAACTGTTTAAACTATTGTATGTATACTATACAGATGTACTTTGTAATATTCATTGGAAAGACCCGAATTAGAAGAATCTTTGAGTACCTCGTTCTAACAAGTTTAAGTAGAGACGAGGGATTCGCTGCTTCAGCTAGCTTCAGGTGATTATTACAGTAATAATTGAGTTTGATTTTTGATTTTCATAAAAATATAATAAAAGAAATAAAATCTTCAATAACAAAGGAGAGACTTTGATCTTAATAAATAAAGAAACAACAAATAAAAATAAAAAAAACAAATGTAGATAGTATGCGATATTCATATATAGGTATACATGTATACCTATACATATTTTACTTACTGCCTTTTGTGTGTGTGTTGGTGTGTATGTATGTATGTATGTGTGGGGGTGTTTAGGTGTGTGTGTGTGTAGTGTAGAGTGAAGTTATTTATTTATAATGTATATACGTGCCACGTCCTTTGCATTGCTCCATCGTGAGCACCGGCGTTTAACCCTCACTGTGGCTAAACAGTAATATGGCAGTGAACAGGTAGTAACAAATTAAATTGCTAAAGAGTTATAATCCTGTTGGGATTCAACCCGAATTTCACCAAAACGCGACGCAGTAGAGGTTAAATTAATGACGCTTCTGATAACGCTCATAATTGCTCTGTGCATTTTGATTTCAAATGCTTAATTGCCCCTCGTTTCTGTATGTCAGGTGACCGAATTTTCACCCCCAAGGACTCTTATTGTACAGATATTCTATAATTATGTTATGTTGTTCCGAATTTTCACCCCCAAGGACTCTTATTGTACAGATATTCTATAATTATGTTATGTTGTTCCGAATTTTCACCCCCAAGGACTCTTATTGTACAGATATTCTATAATTATGTTATGTTGTTCCGAATTTTCACCCCCAAGGACTCTTATTGTACAGATATTCTATAATTATGTTATGTTGTTCCGAATTTTCACCCCCAAGGACTCTTATTGTACAGATATCTATATTTATGTTATGTTGTTCTTAGTTTTAATCTAAGTCTAGTTCATAGGCCTCCTCCAGATTTTGCCATGTAATTCGGTCCAAATAGGTTCTGCACCATCCTTTGGGCAGATCATCTTCCCATCTTCTGGGTTGTCACGTTTACCGTCTCTCGGGTACAAGTCTGTGTGGTCGTAAGATCATTTGTTTCTTTTTGACCTCATGATATGTCCAGTCCGCCATTTTAGCCTTCGAATTCGGCTACCTCTTGTTACCCTTATCTCTTGGTTTCAGAAATATTTGTGTCGTAGTCACACCTTGTGAAATAACATGTTATTAGGTTAGCAGACACATATTTTGACATTAAATTGTATAAGGGCTTCGTCCATGATGTATTAAGTAATTTTTCATAAAAAAGAACATAGTAGAAATAGGATATTAAAAGTTCTGGAGAAACAAAAATCCATAAAAACATTAAAATTTTGACGTTATTTATATACTATTCGTATCTTAATTTTTATTCCTAACCTATACTCTCCCGATGCTGGGCAAAGGTCTCCTCCGTATCTTCTACTTATCCGACTAAAATTGATACCATTCAGTGTTACAGCATCCGTATCCGGGATTCAATTTGCTCTAATAAATGTATCTCATTTACACTTTCTATGTTTGGTGCAGCGCCAACATTTTTAACAACAGTAGTCTAATAAAACCAGTAGCTCATTTATAAATTTTTGGATGAGTAACATCTTTCTCTCGCTTTCTTTCAAATTGCGGCTGTGATTTCGTGAAATGCAACGGAAGTGTGTAACAGAAAGTTAGCCGTCATATGGTACGTATTTCAAAAAAGTGTTTTTTTTTTTCAATATATTAAAAACATTTTAAGCTTACTCAATACAATTTATCTATGTAACCAGCCGTAGACTAACAAAAACATTTTTATGGCCAGCCTCAAAAATCCAGTAAAGTAACTACAGTGCCTTTCAATCCGAAACACAGTGATGCTTATAAATTCTCACGTGTTTGTCTGCCGAATACCTGTCACTGTGTTTTAAGACAGAAGTCCTAAAAAAATAATGAATACTTATTTGGTGTCGTAAGGCTCGCTCGTTTTTTTTTATTTTCAATATATTAAAAACATTTTAAGCTTACTCAATAAAATTTATCTATGTAACCAACCGTAGACTCTTACAAAAACCTTTTTATGGCCAGCCTCAAAAATCCAGTAAAGTAACTACAGTGCCTTTAAATCTGAAACACAGTGATGCTTACACATTCTCACGTGTTTGTTTGCCGAATACCTGACACGTTGTTTAAAGACAGAAGTCCTAAAAAATAATGAACACTTATTTGGTGTCGATGTAATTGTGTTACTGCTACAATATTGTGACTCACTGTGTCGCGCTGTTGCATCCTCTATGTGAAGCTTTATGGAGAGTCCCTATTGGCTCGGGATATTTTATAGGGAAACGAAGATCTATTTATTATACAGCCATAGAATAATAAATATTACCATTTATCAATTATATGATCGTAGATGTTACGAATACACACACGTATTTATGAGAAGTTTTTGGTTTTTGTCGTTTTCTTCTGAAACATACTTTCTTGTTCGTTTTAAATAACATCGGCTTTGAAAACGGCTCTACCAAATTTTTGTTTTTGTTAAACCGTTTTAATTTTTTGCGTGTGTTTTTTTAATATAATTCAATATTTCACGCCAAGATCTATTTATCAATCAACAATCAATATAAATAAAAGGACTCATGACTGCTTGACTGACAACGCAAAAGCCAAAGCACTGGACGTAGGGACTTGAATTTCGGGTGTATATTTGTCAAGAAATGCAGGCGTGTACTGAGAAAGATATTATGTTAATAAATTCGCAACACAAACGAAGTTGTGGGCGTTAGTTATTTTTAAGAAATAACTGTGGCATAGCACATAATAAACTCCGCCCTAACTCATACTCGTCCTAACTTTAAGGGTGAAATTCGATTATTTTCCGACTTCGCTACAGTTTAGTGGAGAATTTCCTTTCCGTGTTTCGTATTCGGTGGAGTAATTCCAGGTAAAGCGAAATTGCTTTATCTATTCGGGAGATTGATTACAAGTTTTATCGGAATTTTTAAGGTTTTTATACCGGAAAAGTTGATTGTGAAACAAGTTGTTTGAAAGTTGAATTTCGTTCTTGATTGGTCAATATACAACCCTCTCGGTTTCGTTTATTTTGTTGGAATTTCGTTTTCATTTACAGTTTTGAGATATTTGAATTACGCCATTACGTATTATGTTATATGTATTATATTATACAGTTGTATGGTTTTGTATATGATATTAACAAAGGCTTAGCCCTTACAGTACTGACAGACAGACAACGTATGCGCCAAACTATTGGACGTAGAGACTTGATATTTCGAGAGTATTGTGAAGGCGCGTACCTACTAAAAATATTTTTTTAAATTCCTACCAAATTATTTATTTTACCATGCGCATATTGTCGCTCTATCTAGCATTTGCCTTCAATTTTTTCAAGTTAGACTACGCTATTTGTGATTGTTCTGCTCCGCTACGTAAGCAGTTTTCTTATTTTCTTCTAGCAAAATTATATGCTAGTGTAAATAGATAATTGCTCGACTTGGTGGGAGCCCTGCCGGGCTCCCAGATGAAGGTAGGTTAATGATGACCAAATTCCTACTAAAATTCTAATACTCTGGTTCAGCAGAAGCATTACCTATTACGGATTCATTCAGGATGTTTACATTGTTGCGAAGCTTCGCTTCCGCAAAGCTGTTCATTAATAGTAAGGAAATTGTTTTTCGCTGAACTGTCTCGCGTTGGTTTCCCTAACAAAGTGAACAGTCTACGTGACTCATCTGATTTGATAAAAAAAACAGTTATGTTACGGACCTGAAAAATTGCTGACCGCATTCTGGCTAAGCTTAATTCTTAATTAGAAACTATTACATTTTTTTTAATAAGTATTCTTTCTTGTTTCAGGTACAGTCTAAGGGTTATTTTGAAGCCGATAAAAGTTTCTTCAAATTAAGAAAGGTAACCGCGGAAACGTTGGCGGGACGATCTCGACTCTTTTCAAGGAGACTGGTGGAAAGTGGCCAAAGACCGAAAGGCGTGGAATAAGTTGGGGGAGACATTTGCCCAGCAGCGGGGCGAAATAATATAAAGTCAAAATATAAAGCTTGACAGAATAATACGGCATGGGTGGATATAAGACAAAAATATTTTCGGAACACCCGTTGAAGCGTGTTTCTATGACAAGCCGTAATTTCGCATTCTTAAAAGGCGAATGTCTTTCATTTGACTTACAAGAGCAAATATTTACTAAGAGCATCTTAGTAAAACTCGTTGTTTTAAAATTTGTTGTTGAAATGTCACTGCATACTTGAAATACCTCACATATTGCTAAGGCAGTAAAGCCATCCAGAAATTCATGCTATGCAGTTATGCATTGAACGATGCAAACAAGTTGTAATCTCATCGAGCTTGAAATTGCTGTAAAATGGAGCATGGATTTCTTCGTGTTATAATTCTGTACTTACTTACTAAAAGTAGACAATTTGATAAATAAAAATATGCTTTGTTGTCGTCGGCTAAAGGTGGGTACTGACCGGTGTTACGCGGCGAATGTGAATAGTGTAATGTAAGTACCTTTCATAGGGAGCATTCGTGCAGTCAGTACGTGGTACGAACATGAACACGCGAGCAACGAGTCGCTCGTTGCTCGTCGCGAATGCTCCGTCCGTTGTCAGATGGTACCGTAAACACTGGTGATTTTAGCAAACGGCGTTTTGCAGCGAGCATTTTCCGGTTAGTATAAATTTTCAGTTTCTAACTCAAAATAATGTCTAACAAGGTGTTGCAAGCGGTATCGCCCGTGTGCTTTGGAGTAAAAAGTGTGTCTTTTTTTGAGTTTTGAGGATCCATCCGAATTAGTATTTATTATATTACTCCATCTCCATCTATATAGCATTTAGTCGTGATTGAGGAGCAAACATTCATCAATCCATTCTCAAGATATTTCACATAAAAGTAAAAGTCATTTATTTCAGGCCTTAAATTTATAAAACTCATAATATTATGTAGTGTAACTAAAATTTATGAACAACTATAGTTAATAAAATCGCCTTAATATTATGCAAAATTGTCATTTACGATCTTCTCTTGTGTCCCCTAACCGCTCGGTTGCAACGCTCGGGGCAATTTTGGAAATGATTTATCCTGTTCGCATAAATTAAAGTACATACCTATACGTGTGGGTGAGCACTGAATTCAGTGTTTTAATGAACGAGGGCTTCAGCAGGCGGCTCTCATTACCGACGCACTTTATGAGAGGTTATTACTGAAGCTCGGTATTTCAACGCTGTTCATTTTGTGGTGAGGTTCGAGTCACAAGACGTATGTCTTTCTTCGGAGCTGTAGCAATAAATCAATATCATCAAATCAATAATCTTCATTTGTGTCCGACATGGATCCTACTCTTACCACGCCTATTATAAAGTTAAAAATTGCCAAAATATTATCGCAAAATTCAATTTTTGATACTCCTATTACCCAAAACGAATTGAAACATACCTCATTTACCGAAATCCATCAAGTTTTGATGGTTTTTTGTAATTTTTTCACAGATTTTGGTGCCTTACAGCTACTTTTTAAAAATTTTTGACGTTTAAGTAGCCTATGATACTCGTGTAACCTCGACGAATCCAAAGACACCTCATTTATGGAAATCCGTTCAGCCGTAAAGCCTTCACATGTCATGTCGGCGCATGTCATGTAGAGTCAGATATACAGAGTGTGTCGTAATGAGTGGATAATCCTTCAGGTGCGGGTGGGGGACTTCAGGACTGATCTTTGAGAATTTATTTATTTTTTTGTTTCAGTAAATTACTTTGTTAGAACATGAATTTAGTTTACAAAACTCTAATGCACTAAGTAAATTTTTACCGAACTTTTTATACGAAAAAACGACCTTTTTCCGTCTTAACAGGAATGTTCTCAGAATTGATAGCTGGAAACACCAAGTGCTATACCATTTCGGAAAGCCAATGAAGTAGGCAAGTTTTTCACAAATTGGTCACTATGGTCACCATACATTTTTTTTGCACCACAGGGGATCAAACTTTTGGAAAAAAATTAGCAAAACACATTTTCTTTGCTAAATGATGCTTTTAGATCGCTACGAGCTCTCCCGAACCTTTTTTTATACCAACTTCTGGTGTATTTTATTGACATAGAAAGAGTTTCCCGCTACATCTTATGACTCGGGACGAGTAATAACGTAGTGTGATGTAACGAAGCGAATAAAATAAATGCAATACATTACTTATACGCTCAACCGTAATGGAGATACGAAGCGATGGCGCAACTTTCTGACAAAAGTCCATTATTCAACCCGAAAACGTCATTTTTATGGCAAAGAATGAAGTATGCCTTTGTGTGTATTTTATTGGCTTCAGGTATCCCTTTTTTGTACGGCTAATGTTATGGAATTTAAATGTGATTGGTTTTGGATTTAGATGTCGTGTCATTTTTGCGCCTATCAACTAAGTTAAGGCTAGAATGGCATTCAAAATCCAAGGCTAATTTAAATACCAAAAAAACTCGTTCAGGTGAAAAACTAAACCTCAAATTTTGCGATACAGTGATTTTCATAGTTGTACGAAATAACTGCGTGGTGGAAGAAGAGTCGTTCAGTGTTTCACTGAACGACTCTTCTAGCTCAGTGAATTAGGTATGTCTCATAACAGCAAATGTTGCTCTACATAGTTCCGACATTCAGCATACATTTTATATTTAATTTAACCTAACATAACTCCTTAAACGCTACGTGTATTTTGCATTTTTTTTTAAGTCAAGAATAAACTGCCCACCATTTTGCTGGGGGAATTTTAATTATGTTTGCATTCTTTTGGCGGGAAAACATAGTACTCGGCTGTTTTTCAACGCGCGCTTTGCTCTCCAGTTTTATTTAAGACTTTGTTAATTTTTAAGCACCGGTGAAGGGTTGCGAATGAAAAACATTAACGAAAATTTATTTGCGCTTAAATTATTTTTATCTTATAATTGGAAATTAGATTAAGCATTAAATATTTTTACGTTTGGTGAGTACTTGATAAAAACTACTACTAAAATATATAATTGATAAAAAGCAGAGGTTTCTCTATTTATTTTTCTTTAACCCTTATTTCTAGCCATTATAAATCTTAAATTAAATGTTTCTGGTGAGCTGGCCTAACATTTTTGCCGTCCAAATGAGGGTAGTTTTGCCTGCCTCTTGTAGCTCCATTACACCAGTCAAACCGTGACCACGGGGCTGTTGGAATACAGCTGAAACGTCAGAACAAAAATAGATAAGGTGAGCGCGATAAATACCCGTCACAATTACTATGTGTGATAATCGCGAAAGTCTACGAAAAGCATTTCTCAACTACACGATTTATTTACCCCATTAGATTACCCCATAACACATTAACTCCATCAGATTTCACATAAATACTCAAAGCACCTGACTTTCTGCCAAGAACATCCCCAAGTGAAGGCCCTAAAACAGTTTATATATTTACACTATCCATCAAGTCGTGCGCGACTGGACCACTAACATTTGTTTTCGAACTCGAGTGATAAATGAGTGAGGTTTTTGTTGTGAGCGTACGGACGCTGCGGTTGCTCGAGACGAATGGGACAATCTTAGTGAGTTGGAGATAATTAACGGGAAGGTTGACTCGGGAATTTTGCAGCGATTTACTCCTAAGATAGAATTTTTCTTTATAAATTTTCTAGTTGATGTTAAAAAAAATATAAAATTGTCTCCCATAAACATATCATAGTCGAGAAGCTGGAGTCTCGCCGTAATGTGAGCTTCGCCTCATTCATGGTGAGAGTGCCGACGCCGACGGATCGACTCAACTTTCGTGGCCGAAGGGTGTCGTATTCAGGAAGTTCTATGGACGACTGATACGCGACACCGATGCACCGTGCGCACGTCATTGCCCTAGTGCCAGTGACACGATAATTGATAAGTTTTTATGAATATATATGTTAGTCTCTAAGGTATATATCATATGGGCTCTAGTTAAGCTACACTGTACTTCTCTTGTGCCTGAAATATAATAATTATTATTATTATCATATAAACACACAGATAAATTGGTTAAGTATAAATAATAATCCTACACGATCTATTGCTATTTAAATTGGATCTTTTAAAAAGTATATACCTAATCCATGTCAAATCTTTCGTAAAAAAACTTGTTGAAATGTCAAAACTGTAGTAGGGGTGAGTCGTGAAATGAATAAAAGAGTCAAAAATCTTGACTTGCCGCGGGTTACTCGTTTGCACCCGTTTCAAGCTAGATATTAAATCCCGCAAAAATCGAACACTGAAAGTTTTCCTTCCGTTGCCGCTTTTGTCGCAGATTTTAGGCTTTTAGAGATTTACGTGATTTTACGTATTTACATCAGGATGTTTATAACAATGTTGTTCTTTAAATATAATGAATAGTTGCTACTCAATCTGTAGTACTCGTACATTAGATCAGGGTGACCAAAGCACTAAAAAAATTATCGAATTTTTTTTTGGGTGACCAAGGCACAAGATTATGTAGATAGTTACGAAATAAAATGTCAACAAATTATATAAATATATTTAGTAATAAATCCGCTTGATTTCAAAACAAAGGTTTTAATTAACTTAACTTTAGTTTAGAACTTTAGTACATATTACTATATTATAAACCAAAGAGTCAACGAACAGAAAACCAAAGTTTAAAGATACGACACGTGTTTCGCCTCTACACGAGGCATCATCAGGAGGTGTGGACTCGTCGAAGTTCGAAACGAGAGTCAAATCTCTGGTTTATAATATAGTAATATGTACTAAAGTTAAGTTAATTAAAACCTTTGTTTAGAAATCAAGCGGATTTATTACTAAATATATTTATATAATTTGTTGATATTTATGGATTTCCGCAAAGTAACGCCTGAATCAATCAATTATTCTAAATAAAATGGTCTAGAAATTGGGGTAGAAACTAACTCTAGGTTACAAGTATTTTTTTTTTAAATTTTAGACTAGTCTTATATGTTGCGGGGTTGAAGTGATATGACGCTAGTTATTTTTTAGATGTAGCGATAAATCCGCGTACCTACTATACCTGGTGATGAGAAGAGTCGAAGATGGGGCTCAATGGTGCGCCTTGAAACCCTACGTCCAGCTGTGGACTGCTTTAGATCGATGATGAAGGTTTTAGTTAGTCGGGCGAACTACTCCTAGTTCTTCTATTTAGCGACTCGATGTTATAAATCTCAAATTTCCGAAAATATGGGTGGCCAGTTCAATTGCGTTTATTTGAACATACATAACATTTTGTCATGTGCAATTACCCAATTAACTGTAATGTCAATGTATGTTCATTTACATACCTACGACCAACTGGCTGTTATCCAACCGATTATATTACTAGAATTGCTTTATTGAGATTGATGTTGGTACGAAATTGATTCACAAGTATGTACTTGTACCTACCTTTTACTGTGTGAATACTTGACAGTACGAGCGCTCTTCTGATGGTGAGAGATCACGTATTTCCATAACCAGAACTGTGCTACACAGGACTTCGAATCAACTCTGATATATTCGGTACAACACTGATCTCGATGACAGTTTGATGGTCAATCTCGAAAGCCCAGTCATTTTGGTTAAATGTTTTTTTTAATGTGTGTTACTTAGGTGTTGAAATGAAAATAACTGAAAAAATTACGTAATCCTAGTAAACGAAATTGCGTATTTTGCTTCCCTGTGACTAATTTTTTTCTAATTTGGGGAAGGGGTTACATGTGGTCTGCACTGACGTCCCGCTGTGGGGTGTATTGTGCATTGACCCCTTTTTTGTACTAACTCTACCCCAGTCAGCCCAGCTCCCCAAAATAGCGGAGCAGGACCCTGGGTTGATGGATAGTGTGTTCCAGTTTCCCGGTAGGGTCATCTGGGCCCGTATCCAGGATTTTCCTCAGTTCAGTCTTCTTTCTGGCCTCTTCTGTAGCTGTGCAGTGCACAACCACGTGTTCTACGGTTTCCTCCTCTGCGAAGCAACCGCGGCAGATCACGCTGTCCGTCGCACCCATCTTAAACAGATGGTGATTCAGGTCGCAGTGTTATAATTCCTACCATCGTACGTAGTTCTTCTCTTCTCATCTTCATGAGTGTGTTTGTCAGTTTCTTATCAATATTTGGTAGAAGCATCTTTGTGTGCTTGCTGTCCGTTCTTTTGTTCCAAAATTTTTGGTGTTCTTGTTCTGAATGTTGATTCAGTCTAGCTTTTATTTCCGCTGTTGGCGGATATGTTAGGCTTTTGTCCGATGAACTAGGGACTAGTTTCGCCCCCTGTTTTGCCAAGGAGTCGGCTTTGACGTTTCCTGGGCAGGATCCATCATTCTTAGTCCACTTTATATTGACCTTATTCGCGGTTGCTAGGTTTTGTAGTGCTGTATGGCATTCTGCCACCGCTTTCGATTTGTGCATTTAACAGTGCGGCGCTGTCTGTAGTGAAGATTATTTTGTGAGCCTGTCTAGTTCCTGACGGTCGTTCAAGTTCCGATAGTATTTCTTTTGTCGCCAGTGTTTGCCCCACGGTTTCCGCCTGGAAGGCTGTCGTGGTGCGATTTAGGGGCTGAGCCCTTGCCATACCAGTTTCCGGGCAGTGAAAGCCACAGCCTGCGCCTATTGTTTTCTTGGCTCCATCTGTGTAGATGTATAAAGTAGGAGATGTGGAGTCGTCATCAGGCGACATCTCCTCTGTCGTGAGTTCATATCTTTTATTAGATAGGTATGTTGTAGCGATTCTGTCCGTCCCTTTCTGGGCTTCTGGTACTATAGATATCGCTTTTTTTATAATCCTGCAGTGGGTGGTCAGTCTACTACTTCCCTTCCACTGGTTTGTTAATTTGATTCTGAGACTATTCAGTGGTGTTTACGGTCACCAGAACAGTCCGATTGAAGTCGATTGTAGTATGTTTACGAAAACCTTGATTATATTGATGGGTTCCCATCCAGTAACACCCAAACGTGTAACACTGTTACTGGATGGGATTTTTTTCCCATGGAGTAACACCCCTCGTCAGGGTGTTAACAATGGTCATCAAAGTGGGACAAAATAATGCTTATCAAAACAGCCGGCCACTGGCTTGTACTTGGGATATGATGGATTCAATAGCCTTTACTATACAATGGGATCCACTTGGATGATAAGACCTGCCGAATGCCTATGTCAAAGGCAACGCCGAATCGTGCCATCTGGGATCGAATTCTATTGAAATTGAATGGGATACCTAGAAAAGGGGACTCCCTTTTCTGTAATTGGACTTTACTTACTGCCGTCTCAGAATAGAATTTCTTAGTAGATGTTCTTAGGCCATTAATATAATGAGATGACAACTTACTCTATTGATAGAGCATTGTCTCATTTTATGCATTTTGACGCGGTATCAAAATGCTCCGTCCTATAGTTGCAAAAAAAATTGTGTACCTATTTTGCGATGCCTCAAATAATAGAATCATCCTCGAATAGAATCTCCAAGTGTGCTTTGGTTACAATCGATGGTAAGTTATAGATAACTCGAAATTCTTGCACAGTGCATCATCTCATTTTATGCATTTTGACGCGGTGTCAAACTGCTCCGTCCTATAGTTGCACCCAAATTGTGTACCTATCAATAATGCGATCCCCCAAATACTTCTCAAATAGAATCCCCAAGTATGATTTGGTTACAATTGATGGTAAGTGATTGACAACTCGAAGTGCATGTCTCATTGCATGCATTATGATCCGGTGTCAAACTGCTCCTTCTTATAGTTACAAACAAATTTGTGTACCAAATTCGATGCCCCAAATACTTCTCGATTTAGAAAAGCAACTCGTCCATCACACACAGTGGTGTCGTTTACAAAGAAACCCGTCAATCCAGCCGTCCATTTGTTGCCAAGAAACAGCGTATATTTAGAAAATTCAATTAGCTTACATCGTTCAAGTGTAGAGTTACGGACTAACGGTCCACGGGACCGCATTAGCGTTAAATTAATTTTGACTAAAATGTCAAACTACAGCAATTTACAGAAGGGCGTGGAGTTTACAAGCGTTGATATTAGATACTGAAATTATGAAGTTTCGGAGAAAACGGGTCGTAATAAGACTACGTTCTGTGCACTGTTGCTGGCAAAGATGTAAGAGCAGAAAATCAGACGTAATGTCTTATTCGTATAGTTTAATAAATATTAGGTACGCACAAACTTGTACTTCGTACATGGATCTTCCTATATCATGACACGAATCTTTTCACCATCTGAAAATAATAAAATTATAAACATTGTGTGCTTAAGACCACACGCACGACAGAATTCACTTCTGTCGTGCGTGTGGTCTTCTTCTTACTTACTTCAATAAAGCGACTTTATGGAGTCCCAACTCTACCCGAACGAGCGTAACATAGCCGAGCGTGATGGCTCAGTCTCATTCTATACCCACAAAATAAAGAGCTCACACGGAGAAAAAAATCTCTCGTTATAGTTACTAACATTTTGTTTGAATTTGTGACAGCAAGAATAATTTAGTAAATATAACAATAATAATATTTCCTGCTACCGAAATTTAGTAATTACAATATAATAGTTCTTGCTAACGAAAGTTATTTAATGGTACAAGAAAATATATTATAATTTACTATTCAGCCTTGCTATCCCATTTTTTTTTCTCCGTACAGGGTGCCTAATTAAGTTTTCAATTCAAAAAAAGTAAAAACATGAGCATAAACACCACTTTTTTACCTCGTCATCCACCATGTTCGAGTTTCAGTGCACTTGACCTTTTTTCATACTTTGAAAGTTCAGTCAGTAGGCACGTTCCGAGTTTTTTAGGACTCTGCCCGAAGCGTCTCTATGTTCTCACAAAAAACTTTTGACCCAAAACTCGGTTTTCCCATTCAATCCTATAATAATATATAAATAATAGATTGTTAAACTTTGACGTATATTTAAGCGAGAATTTAATTTCAGAATAGTTTTGAAGTGATTCAACAGAGCATACAACTCAAATCAAAATCGAGTTACACACTCGTATGAATCCGAAATTGAACTCAACTATTCCCAAGTCATACGCGAGTGTAAAGCGATTAGGCTTTGACTGACAAAGTTGCATATTAACTTGCACAATGTTCCCCCCGGCCCCCCGGCAGGATTCCGTCTAGGTGGGTTTTAACACAGTGGCAAATAATCTGCTGCAAAACAGTATGTAAATTACTGAAATTTCGAGACTGACCGTCAAAATGATATATTCTCGATAGAGAAATAATAAATAATAAATATTTTGGAAATTTCACACAACACCATCTAGCCCCAAACTAAGCAGAGCTTGTACTATGGGAACTAGATGCTGATAGATTACTTATATACTTTTTTTTTGTAAATACATACGTATAATACATAGAAAACACCCAGACTCAGGACAAACACCGATGTTCATCACACAAATGTTTGTCCTGTGCGGGAATAGAACCCGCGACACTGGGCGTGGCAGTCCAATACACTTGCCATTCGACCATCCGTGTCGTCAAGAGATAAAGATATATCGGAGGACATAAGTAATCTTCAATCTTCAATATATGTATATAAAAGGCTTGGACCTGACTGACTGACTGACAAACAACGTACAGGCTAAACCACTGAACGTAGAGACTTGAAACTTGGAGGATGTATTCGTCAAAAGCCAAAAGTAAGTACTAAGAAAGGCATTTTGAAAATTCGTAACGCAAAAGAAGTTGCGGCGTCAGCTAGTTAGTTATAAAAAAAAGACTTCTGTAAAAACTGTATAGGATTAACTTCCGAATGGCGTTGTCTAATGGATTTTGTTCTAAATTGTAATAAAGAAACACTAATACAGCCATCAATGCTACTCCAATCATAATACCCATCGTATTTCGGTTCGGAAATGATGTGGAATAGAACCCAGTTCGTGTTTACGTGACTTGAACCTATCAAGTGTTGGATACGATCGTAAAAAGTCAGTTTAGGTGTGCCATCTATGTCCTACGACGTAAATTTGCATTCTATCGTGTTGTTAAAATGAAAATGTGAGGTCTCGGGTCTGTGGTAATCCAGTTCTTAGTATTCGATGGTACGATGTATTTCGTATCGTATAACGAAACTAAACTAGGTACGTATAATGTAAACTTATAGGGACGATCTGGATCGAGAGAGAATTGTGGGAGATAGTTAACGATCGCGACAAATGGAAGGATTTGGGGGATAACTTTATCCAACAATGTGACAACACAGGTTAAATAAAAATAAAAAAACTTTGGAATTACCCTTCATTCTGGACCAATACCGATATTCATGACAAGGCGCACTTGAAATCCTTTCACCGCACTGGTTCGAAGGAACTAGTGACACAAGAAGAAGAAGATCACAATAACGCTTGTCGTAAAGCGGGAATCGAATTCGCGACGTGGCAGTCCAACACACTTGCCACTCGACTATCTGTCTTCACATTAATAACCCCATAACGTCAGTTTTTCGCATGCTATAAACTCATTTCTATTATGAAATAAGATCTATAATATCTATAAAATCATTTCTACTATAAAATGAGATCTATAACTCAAGCAAATAACATTCATTTTAACAAAAGTAATATCATTTTTTTCAATCAATTTGTTTTGGCAGTTTGCTATAAACCCATGCGAAAAAGCTTCTAACCTTTAGGCATTGGTTTGAATTAATCATACAAGAAATATACTCCTGTGGGCCGACCATTTATTTATTATTCTTGACTAAAAGCACTTTATATATTTTTATTGGCTCTAATGTTAGTCATCGGGATTCACGATTTTTTGGGTAAAAGTAATCAAATCTATCTATCTGTGCCAGTATGTGTGTAATATTTTAACCTAACTCTAAGTATCTGTCGTGTTTTTTTTTTATTTTTTGAAACTACCATAAATCAATATTTAACCCTGTTGCTCCTCCAACATAGTTATTTTCAATAATAACAAATAGTATAAATATATTTAGTAATAAATCCGCTTAAGGCCAATCCTCAAATCCGAATTCCATACAAAATGATTCGCAGAAATACTCCAAAAGTAAAATTAACCCTACTAACTTAAAAACACGTATGAAATCTAAATTAAAGTATGAAACCTTTCACTTTTTTTTGTTGACGAAATCAAAAAACATGGACGAAACGAATAGTGTGAAGAAATTACTATAATACGGCGTACTTTTTGAGTATTTGTCCGAAACATTTTGTATGGAATTCGGATTTGAGGATTCCCCTTAATTTCTAAACAAAGGTCTTATATATTTACTTAATATGTTTATACTATTTATTAATATTTATTGATTTCCGCAAAGTAACGCCTGAATCAATCAATTAGTAATTTTCATCACTTGTACAAAAATGTCACGACTGAAATATAGTTAAGACCTAAAGCTCAATTTAGCCAAAGATTACGCCTTGTCCAAAACTAACTGTGCATATTAAAATCGTGTTAACCTCTGCTGTCAACATAAACTTTGTTAATTCACCTGGAGATGTGGTTTTCGAAACTTTTGAGACACGTAAATAAACCAAGCTCAAGTTACTGTTCCAGATTTGGTTTCAGCCGCTTGAAGTTGCTCGAAGTTTTGACATGACAAGAGTAGGTAACGTCCTTTATAAAATTAAAGATAATTTTATTCGATCAAATACAAGCATAATTATGTAAACATTATGATCTGTAAATAATTATTTTTGTGTTAATTAATTGTACTGCCGCATGCCTGACGAGCTGTGAGCCAAAATAATCACTCAGTGGCGCCCTGATACAGCGCGCAGGCATTGCGGTAGACCACACAGACGATGGCACGACGAACTGGATGCGTTCGACGGGGAATGGAGAAGAACAGCGCAAAATCGAGACCGTTGGCGAAAATGGGGGAAGGCCTTTGCCCTACAAGGGGATAGCTCAGGCTGATAATAATAAACACACATAATCTAACAAACTCAATTGCAGAAAAAAAAAACTAAATACGTTGAACTCAAGGATGAAATTACCCGAATGTGGAGGCTAGAGAAGGTTACCATCGTACCAATTGTTCTATCCACAACGGGTGTCATCCCCAAACAACTCTACCAGTCTCTCAAGACCTTAGATTTACCGAAGTTCACGTATGTGCAAATGCAAAAGTCTGTAATTTTAAACACCTGTAGAATAGTCAGAAAGTTTTTACAGATCGACTCTACGGGTGACGCCTCGCAGTCAGCTACCACTACCACCACCGCAAGTACCAATTTATCTTCTACTGGTGTGCACTTGGCTTAGGCCCGTGTACGTCAGAATTTCCGGCTCTAGAGCCAAGTAGATATAATTAAAGAAATACAAAATAATAATAATAATTAGTTATACGTCTTGTTTGTATATCTACTCTACCTACCCACTAGCCAGTGAAGGCTTGAATATGATCGTAAATCTTTGTGTTGGTCTTCTTCTTATCAAGTCACTAGTTCTTTCGACCCTCGATGAGGCTCCTTTCGTGGACTTGACACATGTTTTCGAACTTTTTAGGTTCTATGACTAATACAGTAATGGACTCATCAAACTGGCATCGCGTATTAGTTTAAAGTACGTTTCATATTTTTTGTATATTCATGTACTAGCTACATGCAGCGGTTGACGAAACCCTCACAGTAAATAACAGTGCTTGAGCTAAGTGGTCAATACTTAAATACTCAATACGGCAGTAAGCTAATGGACTCGACCTCCGAGACTGCGGTCACACCCCCACTTCTCTAAGAAGCTCTTCATCTCGTCACCTGTTCACTCAGAAAAAGCTCTTGGAAGTAAGTGTTCAGGAGTGCGCAACGATTTTGAAGCTTTTGTTTCAACGCGGTGAAACTTACAAGATACATAAAGAGAATAATAAATCTTTGATAATTATTTTATTCAAATAATGACAAATATTTTTAGAAATACTAAGTTTAATTAACATGAGTTATTATTGTAATTTGCATGCTGGTTTTAGGTGCTTACGTAATAAGGAAAGCCTCGGTCTGCCTCCTACCATATTTTAATGCCAAAGGGGTTTAAATGTGCTTCAAAGTATTATTGTTACCATCTTATCATACCACGTGATGAAAATAAATGTATTGAGTATTGATTATTTATTGAGAATACAGTAATTTAATATTCACTTAACTTAATACATCCAATAATTTAAATCCTCCCAATATTTATAACGAACGACAATAAAATAAGAAAAGTATAAATAAAATATCATAGCCCAACTAGCAACGCAACATTTTTTTAAATTCAACATTTTTACTTACAATTGTGCACAAATCACGTGAGTAAGATTTTATTTATGCAAAACTGTACTACCACTATGTGGGACTCATTTGGGATGAATGAGTTCGGTATGAGTTTTTGAGCGGTAACGGTGTGACCGCGGCAGTTTCGCTCTAACGCCCGTTCTGTAAAAGTTTCACGAGCTCGTCCCGCTTCAGATTGCTGATATAAAACCGACTACATTTGGTTAAGCACCACTTCGCATTATGTCGGGGTTAAGACTCTTTGTTTATTAGAAAATTATTTCATGATTTGTTTAGACACTAAAATATGTGATACTATCGTCTGCGCAGGTATCTATATAAATTGTAGCCTATGTGTTATTCTGATGTATAAGGTTTATCAAAAGTACACCTATCCACGTAATGCAAAGTGAGCTATGCCTCCCCCCTTTATCTACGCGCAGAACCTACTTAGCTGGCAAATTTAGGTTAAGGGCGAGATCACTAGATAATAACATAACTATGAATATAATAGAACAGTTAGAAGACCATTGTAGTCACCAGTACTGGAGAAGGAAGAAAATGCCTATGTTAGCATCTACTAATAGAGAATACAAAGATTTGCCTATTCAATGCGCGAGTAAATTACCTATACATTCTTTGGATACATGGATAACTTTGACATATCTCAATATATTAAAGTAAATGTTGAAGGAGTTAACACAGCTAAGAGGTTATTAAATGCGATGACATTACGAAATCAATGTAACATATATCTTAATGAAACATATGATTCATTTTATAAAATTTATACGGATGGTTCCAAGGACGTAGTGCGGTCAGGAGCAGCATTTTTCGATCCTCAAGAAGACAGTCGAGTGGCATTTCAAATCGATGCCAACATTTCAACTATGCATACTGAGCTGATCGCCATATCAGAGTCTTTATCTTACAATTTATCAGTGAGTTGTAGTAAATTTGTTATTCTTTCCGATTCGAAAAGTTCCCTCCTACTTCTGGCTCGGTTAACCTCGAATGTTCGAGGTCTACCGATAGCCTACACCATCCTGAATACGATCCGAAGAATACGCGAGTGTAATAAACATATTGTCATCCAGTGGGTTCCCTCTCATATCGGCATCATGGGTAACGAGGAAGCGGACCGAGCGGCGAGACGAGCCGTATATGACGGTATTCCGTATAGTTGTGTACCCGTATATAGCGAAGTTATGTTTAAGGTGAAAGAAATTCAATTCAATTCAATTCAATATTTTTATTGCAGTCAATAAGTTTTAGTTTTAATTGTTTACAAGTTACACAGAACATACTCATAGATCATATTGAACCCTAAAATAGGGCATGGCAACATGTCGGCTTAAATGGAATGTATACTTTGACGAGAGATCGCGAACAAAAGGAATATGGTATAAAACTATACAGTGCGAGCTTCCACGCTACCCATGGTTTGATAAGATAAGTTTACCTAGAAAACAAACAGTCGGTTTGCTAAGGCTGCGTTCTGGCCACATTCCGACAAATAAATTCAAATATCTCATGAAATTGATAGCTTCGCCAAATTGTTCGGCTTGCGATACTGTGGAAGATGTGCATCGTGTTGACGGAGTGTGTACGGAACCGGTCAAGCGCCGCAGTTTTCGGTTGTTTACAAATAATAACATTGGTTCATGTAACAGCTTCTTGGCGTCACCATCGTCTGATGAGGCCAAGAAACTGCTTCACTTGTACTTCTCTTCTATGGAAGAGGCACTACTAGATTAATTTATGTACAAGTAGGTAGGTTTGTAGTATGGTTGTTGTTTAATCTGTTGATTTCATGTTAGTACGGAAGTGGCATAGTTTTTTGTAACTAAAACTTCGTTAAATAAATAAAGAATTAAAAAAAAAAATTTAAAGGTTCTACGTCCAGTGCTTTGGCCTGTGGGTTATCTGTGAGTCGTCAGTCAGTCAGGACCAACCCTTTTCGATATATTATTTGATGATTAATGCGAGAGTTTGTAAAGATGAATGGATATTTGTCTTATTCTCGCCAAAATTACTCAACCGATTGAGCTTATCTTTCATAATGACAGCGTGTGGCTGGACCCGCGTTCAGCCACTATACACAAATGTATACAAATATCTTTAATTACGTAATGAAACTGTTTTTACAAATATTTTCTTTCTTATTTGTAAAAACATTCAAATGTTTCTTAATTTTGTTGAACGGTTATACTCGATTTACAAAGAATGCAGTAGCGTCACATTCCCGGCTAAATAATGCTCAAAAGTCACGCGAAACGCATACAAATAGGCTTCGCCGTAATTTCGTGAAATGTGGGTGAGCAAATAATGCCAAAAAATGTGGAATTCACCTCACTTAACTTTACTAAGCCGTGTTTGCTTTCGTGATAAACTCGTGTTGAATTATGGGACATTATTATTTCCGTAACATTATTATGTTCAGTTATGATACCACTTACTTACACTTACGTAAGACGAACACTAGCAAATAAAAATACAGGACTTTCGACACCAATAAAAGTGGAATAGCACTATCGTACTGTTTACTGTAGTACTGTTTACTGCCTATGTAGTACTGTTTTGGTCATAGGCAAGTGTGATTTCTTGCTGAGAACCAGTGTCTAAAATATTCCTTTGGAAAACGAAACGACATTCTCCGCCTCAGAATCAGTCGTAAGTTTTGATAGCATTATGGCATCGACGTGATAATGATAACGGATAGCGATAAACCCAAATTGCAACGATATAGTAACTTTCCACACATTTTCTGAAATGAACGAGCTATGTAAACGATAATTTTATTATTCGAATAAGTGTTAATTTTTTTATACCAAATACAGCATAAGTATTTGTTTATACGAAACCTGAAATTAGTTTGCTCCGAATCGATAACCAAGTTAAAAAATAAACCAACCCCTGTTATTTTTTTTCACAAATCACAAAAAAAAAGTTAATTTGATTTTTTTGTGATTTGCCAAAAAAAACGGGTCTCTGCTTTTACATAAAGAAAACTAACCGAATATACCTAAATAATTTGACGTCTGAACTTTGTATTAAAAAAAATATAGATTTCAGCTTTATCTATTTAGATATGTAGGAATAAAAAATCAATATATATTTGTTCAGGGGTTTAGGTGATAGAAGGCGCGAGAGGTTTTTGTGCGGGGCGAACTTTTACAATATATTTTGGTAATTTCCTTGTTAGCTACGAGATGATACGATCTACGAACGGTCGTAGCAGTTTGCTACGGAGGGTCTACGGCTACGGACGCAGCTAACGATATTTCGTTCGTAGCGACGCTGCGTAAACGGTCGCTATGACAAACACCTTAAACGTAATCCTCAAGACAAATTTCCATACAAAATGTTTTGGACAAATACTCAAAAAGTACGCCGTATTATAGGAATTTCTTCACACTTTTCGTTTCGTCTATGTTTTCCAAATCTACACAGTCCTTTTTTTTTTATTAACACTACTAATTTAAAAACACGTGTAAAATCTAAATTAAAGTATGAAACCTTACTATTTTTTGTTGATAAAGTCGGAAAATATAGACGAAACGAATAGTGTGATTAAATTCCTATAATACGGCGTACTTTTTGAGTATTTGTCCAAAATATTTTGTTTGGAAATTTGCCTTGAGGATTACCTTTAAGGTGTTTGTCATAGCGACCGTTTACGCAGCGCCGCTACGAACGAAATATCGTTAGCTGCGTCCGTAGCCGTAGACCCTCCGTAGCAAACTGCTACGACCGTTCGTAGATCGTATTACTTACTACTACTACTACTTACTATAATACGGCGTACTTTTTGAATATTTGTCCGAAACATTTTGTATGGAAATTTGCCTTGAGGATTCCCCTTAAATTGTATGTGTCTACTACGTATGAATGAATGAATTAAAATGCTTTATTCTACACCATAAGACAAAAAACAATAACATAGAGAAGAAGACAATACAAAATTTAGTACAATGGGCGGTCATATCGCTATAAGCGATCTCTAGTAGATAACCACGTAGATACTGATTTATCATAAGTAAATACTTAAAAATAAAAATAACTGGTGAAACAAAAAGCAAGGCCATGTTGTAAGCTATGAGTTGCTTGGAAATCAAACTCATTTTCTCCACAAAACAGTAATAATTATAACAATACATAAATTAATTTACGGGCAAAAATATAATTGTGAATAACAGCTACATTCTACCCTAGAGAAATTAATATTGCGTAGCGACTTTATAACGATATAAAACAGCCGTTCAATTTGCCGCAGTGAGATCTTTATCAACGTACAATAAAAACGGTGTTTAGAATTATTTGTACCCAAAAAATAGGTCCGATTTCCTTATCATAAAGCAAAACTAACAAATGTTGGTTTGTTGGTGCGAAACTGTGTATTTTCGAAAACTAAGTTGTGTTATGACCGACTTCCATAACTAAAGTGAGTTCTAAACGTATCTATTTTTATACCATAGAATATGAAGCGGTTAAAAATCGTAATATTGCTCACTGCTGGGTATAGGCCTTCGTCCCTTTGTGCCATTCTGAAAATCGTTAGTTTTAAAATACTTTATTTTCATTTATTACAAATATTAATAAAAATTTAGATACATTGAATAAGAATTCAAATTGTACCATTCAATTACGTCGTGTAGTGCGGTTCGAGGTAGACAGCGTTTCGGTTAGCAGTAAAATCGTCGTAAAATCGAGTATGTGTCGCCTCACGCCAGCCTCGAAGCCTTAGGGCTTAGGCCAAAACGGACTACCCAATTTGGTATGCAATTTTCGATAAGACAGACCCGATTTTACGTTGAGTATAACTGCAGACAATATGCGCCAAGTTTTCATGACTATATTATTTTTATTTGTTTGTGAAAAAGGGTCTATATTTTTTTTAATGCTCATTGCAAGAAAATAGTTTAGGTTCTAAAATTAACCGTACCGAGAATTTTTACATGCAAGTGCGGAACTCAAAAAACACCTATTCAGAATTCGACACGCGTTTGGCCTACACGAGTCATCCTCAAGATATTTTGACTTGCCGGTTAAAGGAATAGTGGTGTAGTCTTAAGCTATCAGCATAGTCATTTAAGTTCATTTGCTCATCTCAAACCACGAAGTCTGTTACCAAAAAGGCTCTTTTCCCATAAATAACACAACCATTAGCGTGTGATGGATGTAATGAAACATCAGACCCTGACACGCAAAATGCATTTGCATGTGCAATTGTGCAGCCTGTGCTTTTGAGTCTGAAATAAATGGCTTCCCACTCGATTCCCTACTGCGAATTGGATTGTCAGTATTGGATTTTATGCTCTCACCGCCGATAAAATAACCAAATAGTGTGCGGTGGAAATCACATTCCAGGGTTATTCGCTCGCGGCGCCCGTGGCGGCGATTAGGGCACATCTCCGAGGTGTGGTTCGAATAAAATGTAGATATATTTAACCTTTTAAACTTTCTATTTTATAGTCAATTTCAGTTTAAAGTTTTTGACGTGACTACGTCTAATAAATCCATGAACGCCGCCGCGCTGCATGCACGAAAACGTTGATGTAATTGTCCGGTAACGCTCATTGTCCCGTTACGCTGGTAGTCACGTTAAACTATCATCCGTAAACAAACTTAACAGTCAACCAACTTATTATAAAAACATCCAAATAAAATGTAATTCAATGAAAAAATTGTCGTTGAGATCGATTTGAATAGTCTTCACCTTTTGCAAACACTTGTGTGTACAACCAATATCAGCAGTAGATATATATTTTCTAAGCTTATGCCCTGTAAAAAAAACATTATTTTTATCGTTTTTCATTGATGATTCATGATAAAAGTTTAATAATATAGGTTAATATTTTCTTAGTTACATCTATGAATATATATAAAAGGCTTTGACCTTACTGACTGACCACTAGAAGTAGGGACTTGAAATTTTGAGAGTATGTTCAACAAGAAGTGTAAACGTATACGAAAAAAAAAGGATTTTTGTTAATATGCAACGCAAACGAAATTTCGGGTGTCAAGAAGTTAGCTATAGCTCTAACTACAAAGATGACCTGCTGAAAAACTTAAATTAGTAACGTTTTTCATTAAAATTAAAATCAAATTAAAGTCAGAGGTAAAGATTTGCTGTTTCGTTTTTAATATACCTACCTAATATTCGAGTTTTCAAGTCAAAATTAGTAGTCAAAAAGTATTATATTTTCGAGCACTATAAATTTACCAACAGACGGACAAATGTAATATGGCTATCCCAAATATAATAAAATTAAGAATTGAGAAAGAAATTTGCAAACACAAAGATCGTTCATAAAAGATTTCCCCGGCTCCATAAATTCAGAGCTCACAAAATGACAAATATGATTTATTTTTGAGTCATGAACCTAGGCGTGTTGTCGTGTCTGGAAAAACAGTGAATCATGCCCCGAGATACAGTGAATGAGAGGATACATCAAGGATTCTGTCCACGCTGCTGCTAGTCTTGGTCCAGATGTCTTTGAACTTTGTGCTAGGGTTGCCTCTGACTGATTAGTCCTATCCTACTAATATCATTATTGAGCTGGCCAGATTTCTTCCCAGGACCATTTTAATATATACCATCAACATTGTTGATAACGGAGTGTTACCGATCGGGAATGACGCATTGACTCGACTCTTATAGAGAGACGTACTATACGGGCGAAAGTTTGAGAGGATGGATAGAGACGGCCATGCCACATTGAGGGCGAGTACTTTAAATAATGTAGGAGGAAAGTTTTGAAAATGTATACCAACAAACTTACTTTTACGCTAAAGTCCAAACTAGAGCCTATTAGGAGAAAAGTCAAGGCCGTGTAAATTTCTGAAAAAAAAAGAAAAAAAAACTTATGGGTAACAACCCTACCATAATGCTGACCACAGTGCAGTGTGGGTTACAGTCTGCTGCCTTGATGTTTTCTGTTTAAGTTACTAATGAATAAATAAGAAAATATTCTGTCGAGTGCAGAACATTTTGTTACTTACTGCGCAAGATTGCTGAATGCTGAATGTGGTCCATTACTCGACTATTGTCCATTACTCTATTGCTTGTAAATTGTATTTTTCATGGGTATTTTGTATTCAACTGACCCCACAGTTCTCTTCACAGACCTCAGACCTGAATTGACTAATTTATAATTGAGTAGTCGAATTAAGGGCTGTGAAAAATACTCAGTGACTTCTTGGTAAGTACTTATTTATAACTAGCAGCTGCGTGCGGTTTTGCCTATGTTATATCGAGATAAAGAGTGTGTCCATTCGAACTATACTCACTCATATGAAATTATAGCTCCATTAGTTAAGTAGATTTGATGTCTATCTATGCGTCTGCACAAGCTTACGCCTCTTTAATATATTTTTTTCAGGTAGGCAGGTTGTTTATTTCATAACTGTTATTTGCTCTCTTTTGTTTTTTTTAAAGAATCAAAGTTTAAACAAAAACATACTACCACCGACTTCCATTGGACTGTTTTAATTACCGTAAAGACCATTGAAAGGTCACAAGAATGCAAAATTCGCTTCAACGACATATCTATATTTTCAGTTATTTGATTTAAAATCTAAACTACTGTTCGGATTTTGATGAATTTTCTATGAGAACAATTTGAAAGTATATGCTTTTAAACTTTTTCCCACACAAGAATTTTCCAAATTTAGTTTGAAAAATGACAATGTTACACATAAGAAACAAAAAACCGAATTGAGAACCTTCTTATTTTTTTAAGTCTGTAAAAAATAATTTAAAACTGAATAAAACACATTTCATAAATTATTCATAAAAACTATTATTGTAGATTATTTTTGATAAAGTGACCGGTTAGCTTGTATTTGTAAATTGGTTTTGATAGAATAACGAATGCATTAGGCTAACTGAATTGAAATTGCTCTCGTCCTTGACAATATGAAATTGCTTTTAGTATCATTGCGAATTTTAATCATTTTGTTGTAGATTATAGATAAAGCTTCATGGAAGTGTATAACGCGAAACGAATTATTCATTGTGAATTTGTAACCTAATATCAATTTTTTTGTAACGTTTAGTTCTTGATGTTTGGTGTACAATAAAGCATGTTCATTCATTCATTCATTCATTCATACCTGACAACACGGATAGTGGCAAGTGTGTTAGATTGTTGGACTGCTTCGCCAGAGTCGCGGGGTCGATTCCCGATTCAGGAAAAAACATTTGTGTGATGATAATCGGTGTTTGTCTTGAGTCTGTTTTCTATGTATCCTTAAAATGTATTTAAAAAATTGGTTGTCTGTAAAGTTGTTTTACGGACGACAGTTTAACGTGACTCCAGCGTAACGGGACAATGGGCGTTACCGGACAATGATAGCGTTACCGGAAAATGACGTCAACGTTTTCGTGCATGCAGCCGGCGTTCATTTATTTATTAGACGTAATGTCTTCAAAAAAATGGTTTTATTATAGATTCTGGGTTTGTATCAAGTGAACACATAGTGACTTAGTCTGGTGTAAACATTTTCATGACTAGACTTAGATACATAACTAAGACTAGTTAGATACTGAGAGAGGAATCTATGAATAAACTATCCCTGAATACAAGTATATGTATTCATGATTTATGTGTTTAGTTCACGCAAAATATTGTTATACCCGTATCTATAAAAAGGGTTTGCTCATTCATTTCAGTTTTACGATCCAGGGTATGAAAGTTTTTCATCAAAAACAACGTTAAACCGCTGTAAAACCAAACAACGTTTGAGCGTAAAATGTTTGGAGAAACAATACATGTTTGTAGAATCATGTCGTAACGACGCTATCTTAGAGGTAAATAAATACTGTACTCAAAACAAGCCCTAGATTATTTAAAGAAACGCTTAAACGTACGGTTAAAATTAAACTTATTTGGACGAGTTATTTCTAATTTTATCAGATGTCTCAAAGTTAACGAGTAAAGAGCAAGTTTGTCACTTCTTAAATTAAATTTTAATTTAACTTGTAAGGAGCATAGTTATCACAAATGTTAGTATGGTTTATCGATCGGAAACCGAAAAAAAAAACTGCATTTTCTGCAAATAGAACTGCAAGTGAACTTTCGTGCACTTGACACGTGCGTTTCGAACTTTGTAGGTTCTATGACATGCCGGTTTCCTCACAATGTTTTACTTTACTGTTCAAGCACGTGTTAAAATGCATACATCGATTTTTTTAACAGAAAAATCTATAAGTGTACGACCGGACTCGAACCCACGCGGCCAACACGGCTTTTTAAACAAATATGCATGGGACGCCGCGGCCGCGCCGCGGAGATAATCGTAGCGTTCTTAACAGATTGATTCATCATAGAACATAGTTTTTAGATTTTCTTCTGTTCATCTCTTTGAAAGCTTACAATTGGTATGTCTCCTGCATCGTGGTGTTTTCTCTTCACGATCGTGGTCATAAAAAACAGTTTTACGACTTATATTCGTCGTTTTTGAAGCTTATGCTTGAGGATGATAACCGTGTTTGCTGAGGTGTTTCAAAATGGATGTTCTTGCAATATAGAGCCACTGTAAGGTACTTATAAAAATAAATGTGATGTACCAGTAATTTTAAAAACCTTTTTGGTAAATGATTAGATACCCACAGGTATCTAAAGCCACAGCTTTGCACGGGTTTTGATGGAGTTAGAAGTAGTAGATGTAATTTTTTTTGGCATTGGAATCTGTTATGTATGAGTAGGTAGTCATAAGTAAAAAAAGTAATAAACCAGTGTGCTATAAGCTGTCTTTCATTCCGCATCTCTGTCAGGCCTAAATACACAACAGAATCCAACATAGTATTTAAACATAATCGGGTTAGTAGTTTTAGCATGATTAACGTATGATGGATCCTCACATTTTACTAGAGTGATTTAGTGTAATAGGTATGTGATTTATTTTAATTTTTTATACTCTTGGCTTTTTTAATGATTGTAAGCGTTATTCAAAATGAAAAGTTCTAAGATATTAATCTTTTTTTTTTATTCTTCGTTGATTTACTACCATAATTGTACCTATTGTGTGTCAACCTGTGTACAGTGTACCTTAAGTTATTATCACAAATAAATAGTTTTTCTTCTTTCTTCTTCTTCTTCATCAATCCGTATTATCTAATAAGTATATCAATCTTATTATATCAGATTACAGACATAAATTAAATTGTTTTTCATAGGTCGGAAATACAAACGGATAAAAACTGCGTCGTATGAAGCTTTCTAAAAGTTCTACCCTACAAGGAAGCCTCGATAATTGCTCAAGTTGGGTAGCTTCAAATAACTTCGTTATCACAGTTTTAAAATTTTGAAATGTTGTAAGTATTGAAAATGTTGTCGCTGCGTTTTTAGTTTTTAAGTTGATATTAATTTTGGATCTAACAGCAAAACTGTATTAAGAAATTTGTACGAAACCGTTAAATTACGGGATTTGACCAATTTGCTGGAATAGCGATTTAAAAATTTTGTTGGAATCGACAAAAATGTTATTTTTAAAGAAAATTGCAAAGGGGAGTATAATGATAATAATGTTTCACCAAATGCTTTACGCGTTTAAAATTTAACGAATGCAATTTTTTCCGGAAGGTATATCCATCTTATCTTTCTAATTTTGTGTCGGTTAAAAATTGTAAAGATAGTTTAATATTCGATCCTCCATCACGCCAAATTACTTAACCGATTGAGCTGAAATTTGGTATGGATTTGTCAACGTAAAATTGTATAATCCGATATTTATTACCTCCAATTCTAGTTTTATGAATTCTAATTTCTGGTACAAAATCAGCCGCATTGTAAGAAACTTATTTTGTTTCTTTAATATTTTATGTAATTGGCAAGCGTAGTGTAGAACCTTTGGCCAGATGGAGCGATGATTCGTGCGGTAGGTATAGCTGGCAGAAGGTGGATGAGAAGAGCTGAAGATCGGGCTCAATGGCGCGCCTTGGAAGATACCTACGTCCAGCAGTGGACTGCTATAAGTTGTTGATGATGATGATCATGTAATTCTCTACATTGATTATTTTATTACGATTTACAAATCATCAAAGGCATAGATGAAGGGACTCCCCAAGGTCGAGCTATCTTTATTCGGCTCAATTTGGCTGTACCGTTAATCTGAAACGAATTTATTAAATGGATTGGTGGATATTGCTTCGTATTTCACGGTATAAGCGTCGGCGAACAGGACAAGTTAAAGAAAATTGGGGAAAAGGGGACTATCAGGTGTGTCCTTTGGGAGATTTTAATTTGGGATATAGACTTCATCTTGTTTAATGTACCTACATTTTATTGAAATGGAGTATGGGGGAAATTTGTAAATGAAAAAAAGAGGAACGATTTTTTGATGATGGGTAATCGATGGATTTATATTTTTTTCTTTTAAAATACTTTTATGCTGCAGGTTTAGCGATGTTTGAACAAAGTAGCAGACAGATGCTTGTTTTAAAAAAAATAATTGGTTGTCTGTAAAGTTGGTTTACGGACGATAGTTTAACGTGACTAACAGCGTAACGGGACAATGAGCGATACCGGACAATGACGTCAACGTTTTCGTGCATGCAGCCGGCGCGGCGGCGTTTGTCGATTTATTAGACGTAGTCACGTTAAAAACTATTACACATAATTCTACTGAGTATGTTAAAGAATGTGGTAAGTAATTAAACCTATATTTTGTATCTTGCATTATTGTACAAATACATAGTATTAACAAGTAGGCAGTTCTAAAAAAACTAGAAGTATCAAGACACAAAAAAGACACACAATATCTGCTCTGTGTTAAAAAATGCACTGTAATACCATGTTATAATTTATAGAAGCTATGATCAAAATGTCATGTATACACGTCACTACATAATGAATAGGTATTAAAATAATAGATGAGCCACTAAAACCGATGGATTTCAGTGGCTTTGTGATAAACAATTCACAAATCAATTAGTGGATTTCTCTCTAATGACAATGCCATTATGTCAGTGAAGAATAATTGATTTCAGTGGAATAACATCTAGTTCAGTTTACGTTGTCGAAACGAAGTTTTAGTTCAATAACTCTATAGTTGACACCCGCAACTTTGTAAGCATTACCAATCAACATAATTTCTTCTTAGTCTTGTATATTTTTTTGACGAATATACCCTCGAATTTTCCAGTCTTTACGCCCAGTGGTTTATCCTATGCGTTGTCTGCCATTCAGTCAGTCAGTGGAAACCCTGTTCAATTATGCGATTATGATAAATAACGGTTGGAAACCAAAGACTGGGTGGCCTTTTCCTTCCCATCAGTGTAATAAAAAATGAAAAAAAAATCGCTCAGAAAATTAAAGCGACTTTTTTGTTCGCAAACTTGTATATTTTGGAAGATCTAAATTTTACTAAGTATACATTTCAAAAAAGTAATGTATTGATTTTGTTACTGCAACCTCACAAAATGTTTGAGTATATATATTTTTTTGATATGTTTAACGTAAGCGAAGAAAATAGGAAAAATTAGTTTAACCCAATCCAAATCAAATCACATCTCCACTTTTTTGAAAATTATATCTTCAAAAATGTATAAATGTGCGAGCGAGATATCGGAATTCGGGGCCTTAATTATCTCATAAATGTTACAGCTTGTTGGAGCTGCAGCATCGTTGTACCTAATACCTGCCAATTGTGTTAATTACATGCTCTGAGTCTTGTTTCGAGCTTTCAATTAATAAGCAAGTATGATAGGTGTACCTATTATTCAAAGCGGGATTGAATGTCAAAAGCTCAACACTGTCAAAACTGGAGGTGGTTAAATGAGACCCATTTTATATCCGGAGATAAATACCGGAAATGTCAGAATGAGATTATGAATGAATGAATGAATGAAAATGCTTTATTGTACACCATAAGACAAATAACAATATCAAAGAGAACGAAACATTACAAAATATTAAGTACAATGGGCGGTCTTATCGCTACTAAGCGATCTCTTCCAGACAACCATTATGATGATACATGTATGGCCTGCGCACATTGGTGCACGGTACCGCATAGTACATCTCAAACTACTCTGCCGTACCGTCTGCCTAGTTTTCGCTGGCTATTCGTCGTTTTTTAAAAGGGTTTACAAGGTAATATTTATCTCTGTAGTCGGTTCCATGATTGATCATGCTAGCTATACCTATAGATATATACGTTATACTATGATTAAAACATTATAACAACTGTACTTACATAAATTTGAACTATTAAATAATTAAGGACAAGTAAACTTATCACTTACGGTGCCGTTTAAAATAAACCAGAGCAGAGCTCTTCCAAGAATGTACATCCTCAATAACATAAGTGTCGTAAACAAAAATATACTATAAAATTTCATATTAAACTTCCTGTGCTGAAGGAAAAATATTCATTCGAAATTTAAATTTCTAATACAAAGTTGAACGGCAAACGTCGCTGCCTTTCCACTTTACCGCTCTCCCAAGGATTGCATGAGCAACAAATTGTAATTCCAACTTATTCTAGCATATTCGCCAACAGCAGGTATCAAAAACTGATTGCGAACTTGAAAAATAAATAAATCTAAACAGCAAACTGAAAATGGGAATTTATTTTCGATATCTGGTGACTCACCTTTGAGTTTTAATTCACCTTCGCGAATCGTACGTGTAACTTGATAAGAACTATTCTCTACAAACCTTCTACTGACGTATAACCTATCATTATCCTATTAAAATTGAACTCTATATACTTTGTCTCAAGGTTGAAAGTTCAAAAGTAACGTTCATGTATATAAGGTGTGGTTCTAGGATGTCCTAGCGTGGCGTGTTACACGCGAACCATATTGCATAGACGAATAGCCGCATCGCGCTGATGTCGGCCAATATAGATTTTGTTATTCCGATATACGCAATTATAAACTTTTTGTTTGCATTCGTGTGGTCCTTAATTGGTTTTAATGCGGTGGGATGGGAGAGTAATCTGCGATCACGTTGATGAGAGAGCGAACAATAAATTCAGTGAAATATAATGAGCATTAGTTGGCGACCACCAACGATTTGCCATAGGTTTTAATCAACTGTCAACCAGTAACTAGTGGTTGATATGACCAATCAGAATTGACTTAGGTACTATACAATCAAAATAAAATTTGTATACCTACTGTATTCTTTAGTGAAGTATGTGACTGACTCTACTTTATAAATTCATAAGACCTGTCTGTGCCGTAACACCATGGATGCCTGAAGATGCCGGACGGCGTCGTCGGGGTCGGACGCGCAAACGTTGGCGAGACGATCTCGTAGGCATTGTCCTAATAGAACGCGATCAAGCGACCAATAAGCGTCCCGATTGGCATTCGCGCGATGCGCTCGCGCGACGCGATGCCAATTGGGACGCCTATTTGACGTTAGTATGTTTGATCGCGGATTCGCGCGACTGAAGTTCGCGCGAGCTTGTGATGGTCGCGTGATCGCGTTCTATTAGAACAATACCGTAGCTTTCGACGGGGAATGGTGGGAAACGTCTAAAGACCGTAAACGGTGGAAGGATTTGCGGGAGGCCTTTGCCCAACATTAGGACAGCATAGGCTGATAAAAAAAAAGATCCGTCTGTAACTAACCACACTTGAAACAAATAAATCATTCATTCATTTATTCATTCTCTACATTTAGTAATGTTGCATAAAAACAAATAGATACTTATTTTTTCGTCACTTTGAATCGTCTATTTATTAATTACTTCCATTCTTAGTACTCACTTTCAGCTCTTGACAAACACATCCTCCAAGTTCCAAGTCTCACGACAGTGGTTAAGGCCAATCCTCAAATCCGAATTCCATACAAAATGTTCGGATTTGAGGATTCCCCTTAAGTAGTTTACTATTTACAGATTACTACACTATATTTACAGAGACACGACAGTCATTGACATCAAAAACAAAACACGACAATAAATCTATCAAGGTTAAGTTCAAACAAGCCGCTCCTCATTTTGCTTGAGTGCATCATTCAATTCTGGACATGCGAGATCTGCAAAGATTTTACTGGTCTGATTATGACCTCTCAGGTTGTCAAGTGATATGTCTTCATCAGCTGGAGATAAATCAATTCGATCAAACGACGGTTTATCAGAATTTATTAACTTCAAATAATGTAGAGCGGTCTATTAGTAATGTATGTATAAACAATAGCAAATAAAAGGCATATAAACATAAACATTCACACACTCACACCCCTGCACTAGGATTCCCTATGTCGCAGGTGGCATGGACACATACAACACATCACAACATCCAAGACCCGAGAACAAACATTTGTGTTTGTTACACAAATATTTACCCCGGCTGGGGATCGAACCCGGAACACCAAGCTTCTTAGTCACTATCAACTAAGCCACGGTGTCGTCTTAATATGTACTTAATAATAATAAAAAAAAATGGTTGTCTGCAAAATTGATTTACGGACGATAGTTTAACATGACTACCCGCGTAACGGGACAATGAGCGTTACCGGACAATGACGTCAACGTATTCGTGCATGCAGCCGGCGTTCATCGATTTATTAGACTTAGTTACGTCAAAATGTTTTGAGTAAATTTCTTTGTATCTCAAAGTTTACATACCTTATAGAAATACGTTTATCCTAAGACTTGCATAATTTTCATTGTGATATAGTTTGGAATTTAATTGTTACGTAAAAAGCGATTACGCCACGAATGAAATCATATCATCCGTGTTGACAAAATCAAGCTACGTTTGCTTTTTTTAACTAAATCCGCAATTAGCGCTTTTTAAAAAGAATACCACTTCTTTCAGTATCAACTGTAACATCTCAAGAAATAACAGGGATAGTCTATCGTTCAAATTAATTACATTGCTGAGTTTCAACATCCGCCCGTCTCGTTGATTCCTAAGGAACCCGTCTACTATACCGGACCGTACATTTGCCGTGTGAATAAATTCTTTCGAGTCGTACTTTACTGACCTACATGGCGTGACTACAATTGGAATAACACACGTAATGAATTGTGTAGTAAGATTGTAAGTGACCTACATTGCACGAACAGCAATGGTTTGCCCAACCCATTAATTGTCTGGGTTTTTAAAATAATTGGAAATATTTATGCAATACTTTTGTCCTGCTGTGTTTTTTCAGTATGTGGAATATAAGGCGTATTGGCCCAGTGGGAGGTGCGACTTGCGATCCGTGGGTCGTGGGTTCGAACCCGGTCGTACACCGATGGATTTATCTGTTCAAAAAATCTATGTGTGCATCAAAATACGTGCTTAACGGTGAAGGAAAACATCGTGAGGAAATCGGCATGTCATAGAACCTAAAAAGTTAAAACCTAAAAACTGAAAACATGTCTCAAGTGCACGAAAGGAGCCTCTTTGAGGCCCATTTGAAATCCTTTCACCACCCTGGGTCGAAAGAATTAGAAGAATAAGTATGTGAAATATCATGCTCTAAAAAAATAATTGTCTTAAATCGCCACAAATCAGGGGCTGTTTAAATCAAATGTTTTACTAAAAATAAAATAATTGTTATGAAAATGAATACGGTATGGTATGAAATTTAATAATTTAATGAAATAGATCTAGTCAAATAAATAATGCCACTAGTAACACCTTTATTGTAAAGTCTAATCAGTATTTGACAATCGAAAAAAAAAAAATTTTTTTTTAATTTATGTGTAATGTAAAATATTTAAAATAATTTAAAAGGATATAATGTTTGCAGTGCCCTGACAGGGTCATGTACACCGCTAGCTATCATTAGAACTTATGCTGATAAGACGATCTTACAAGTGAGCAAATTAAATAAACTATTTAAATAAAGTTCCTGGCACGATAGTCATTTGCCACCAGTTGAAATAGTTTTCGAACACGAGTCTGGTACGAATGGGTAAACTAAACAAGAAAAAGGGAACAAAGTGCGATGTACATGAACCTTTATCAGCAGCAGATTTATAACTAGCATTAGCATACAGATTGGAAAGTTAGCGATCAAGCACCTTGCTTCAAACTAGAGACTATAACCTCGCTGTCGACGCCCCTGATTGCTAATTGAAATTCTTAGCGGGAATTTCAGGGCATTTGTTTGTGTTTGGTTCGGACTTTCAATGACTTCCACGAAGATTTTAGAAGGCATTATGCCATTATTTTAAGCTTACAATTACTATAGTAGGTTCGATGAGAGAATCATCCACAATCCATAGCTACCCACTGCAGGGGGTAGGTTTCCTTTTGTAAACGCCATTTGGATCCAGTTTTTAATCGACTTTAAAAACGGAGGAGGTTGTCAATTTAATTGTTTTTCTTTTATGTTTGTTACCTCAGAACTTTGTTGTTTATAAACCGATTTGAAAAAAATATTTTATTTGAAAGGATATACTTCCAGTTTGGTCCCATAGAAAATTCATGAAAATCGGTTCAATACTTTGGTTTTGAAATCAAAAATGCTGAAAAAAAAGTCGTTGAAGTGAACAAAATTGTGTATTTTGCTTCCCTGTGACTTTTCAGAGGTGCCTACGGTCACTAGAACAGTCCGATTGAAGTCGGTTGTTGTATGTTTTGTAAAACCTTGATCTTCTCCTTGATTGTAATCGGTCGGATTGTTATATACTATAGGTGTACCATATACTATATATTTTTTATACTCGCGAAACTTCAAATGCCAAACTGGTATACGCGCCTACGCTCGGTTTTTTCTAGAGAGACTCAGTACAGTAGCACGAGACGTCCCTCGTGGAATTCTGACTAGTGAAACGCCAACATTAATTTGAAAATGCTTGCGTGCACTTTTCTTTGCAAAATTAAGAGTAATATAAATCTGAAAGCTTGAGAGTGTATCATCCATTAGTGCGGTTTTAGACTAGCGTATTTTTGTCACGCGTATACGGTCGGATTGCTACTCGCAAAACTTCAAATGCCAAACTGGTATACGCTCCTACGCTCGTTTTTTTCTAGCGAGCTTCAGAACAGTAGCACGAGACGTCCCTCGCGGAATTCTGACAAGTAAAACGACAACATTAATATGAAAATACTTGCGTGCACTTTTCTTTGCAAAATTAAGAGTAATATAAATCTGAAAGCTTGGGAGTGTATACATTTATGTGCAGCTGACTGTACGTATGAATTCTTAAAAACACCAGTCACCCTAAGTTACGAATCACCATGTACCATTAAGCTGGCAGATTCCTATTCATTGCCGAAACAATGTCTCGAGCGCCTGAGTGTCCATTTCGGGCTCCATCGCGCTAAAACAATTAGTGAGTCTCTGAACCCTCTTTAGAATCTTTGATCACGTCGTTTGACCCGACTTGCAAGAATTTGAATGGCTGTAGGTGATTTACTATAGATACCGTAGATTCAAAACGGTGTTCCTATGGATCACTAATGCCGGCGACCAAACTTTCAAAGGTCTTAAGCAATTACTTTACTCGTTTGGTAGTTCTTAACGGTCAGAATCTGGACTGTTAAGAACTACCAAGCGAGTAAAGTAATTGCTTAGGAACTTTGGTGCGAGTCGGAATAAGATTTTCAGTATCAAAGCAACAGGACATAGAAAACGCAAGTGAAGTCCATCAGCATAAGCATCATTAAACATTTCTGACAGAAGGTAAGTGGGATTATTTTTGGGTAAGCAAGAACTGGTTCGATATCGATTATGACCTGCGCACATTGACGTACGGAACGGCAGAGCATTTTAAATTAAGAAATTGAATGTAATACTCCATGAAAATATAGGTATATGTAGAAAGCTAACTGACTGACAAAACACAAGCCAAACCAATAGAGCAGAGATTTGAAATTTGGAGGATATTTTCGTCAAGAAAGTGAAGGCACGTGTAAAGAAAATTTGATATATTGCAACGCAAACGAAGTTAGAGGTGGTAGCTAGTAAGGTATATACATATTTCAATGCTCGCATTCGATGCTGCACGATAATCCGCGATGCTCCTAAGTCAATTACCAAACAATGAAATATAATACCTTATTTCGATTGGATAATTATTAAATTCAATTGATAATTGAATTACCTCTGCCGTACCGTTCGGCAATATGCGCCGGCCATTAGCCGAACTGCTTGCGCCAATCCGCCAGTGAGTACTTTGAAGTGGAGTTGGAAATAATCTAACTCCTGCATTGGCTGCAGTTGATCGTCCGGATCGCGTCGGGCTTTCGATCGCTTATCGTTTTTCCAGCGGTGAGTGAATGCGTTCGGCGGTCTGCGTCGGGCACGTTTAGTCTGCAGTTTTATATGCATTGCAGCAAAACCTTGATTTTTTGTAATATATTTTTTATTATATACTTTTAATCGAAAATAAAAACAAAAGGAGGTTCCACCTTTTCTTATCCGTAGCCAAACTTAAATTGACAATGCTCTAAAGAGCAGTTTATTGTCATAAAAAAAATAGCTGCCTTATCTTGATTTTATTAATATCGTTTATGTGTTTCGCCAAAGTAAGATATCACTAAATGTATACTAAAATACCCACAGTTTGAACGAACGGACTAAGTATAAACTGATCGTTAACAAAACGTTGCTGTAAGTAAATAAAATAATATTTTTTTTACAAAAACATACTTCAATTGGACTGTTTTAATGACCCTAAACACCGCTACAAAGTCACAAGGAAGCAAAATACGCAAATTCGTTTACTTCAAAGGCATTTTCAAATATCAATCAATCAATCAATCAAATCATTTATTTGCGTAGTAAGGGTTTCCATGCAGGGTTCTTTAAATTCTACTGCATAATAGTGGTGCCAACTTACATCTACCACTTGGGCATGCAATTTTTTTTATTCTGTATATAAAATGTTCTGATGTAATATGAACGAAAATGAAAATATTGAACCGATTTTGATGAAATGAGAGGTTCTAAAGTAACAAACATTTAAAAACAACAGAATTGAGAACCTCCTCCTTTTATGAAGTAGTTTGAAAACTAAATATCACCAAATTTTCAATAAATCTTTTGAGTAATTAATATTGTATTTGGTTGAGGATCGGCATAATACACTGCTTCCACACTGTACCTATAATTTCAAACCTAAATAACGGTTAGAAAATCCCTAGAGCTACATTTTCCCCCAAAGTTGAATTAACGATATTTTAATGCGGTGAAAAATGCGGGAATTCAATGTACCAACTGTTGAGGTAGCGGTGCCGTGTAATTGACTAAAAATTCATTCGCGGTCTCACCTAGCTGTTTAAATAAAAAAACTCGATGAACCGCAAAATACCATTTGCAATAAGTTTAAAGTTAATAAAAACTACAAACCCAAGTGAATGAATATTATCGCCATATTGGATTTGATATTTGACATTTTAATTGAATTCCATGACACTGCAATGACTAAAGATATCTTATTTACCGAAATCCATAAATTTTTGATAGTTTTTTGACCATTTTCAAACATTTTGGTAGCCTAAAGCCTCGATATTGGATTTTTTTGACACGTGTAACCTGTGTCACTCTTGTGTGACCTAGACGAATCTAACGACACCTCATTCGTTAAAATCCGTTCTGCTGTTAAGCCTGCACGGCGGTGCATAGAGTCAGACATACATACATCCATACATACATACACGCAGAAAACTTAACTGTTTTTCTTCGCTGTCGGGTAAAAACATTACCCTCCTTCGTAGTCGGGTTAAAACCTTTATCATTTAATACTAGTACAGCTGCGGTAAATGCATTAAACAGCTAAAATATTTAACCGCTTTACGGCACTCTCCCGCTCCGCCGCCGGCTAAATTAAACCCAACTTTATTACAAGCAATATTTTCAATAAACGGCCAACCGTTTTACAATGCGACAATGTAGAGCCGCACATTTTCTAGCAATAAAGTTCCGCATTTACATTATAAAACATTCTTCTGTGTCCGCTTTATTGCTTTGACAGTTATATTTACTCTGACAATAGAAATAAGATTCAATTTTTCACTGTAGTAGAAAATTTTCTTCATATCTACTTGGTTCCGAAAAGCTCGACTTCAATTTGTACGGATAATTTGGACGTGGTTTTTGTTAACTCAGGCAAAATAAAGCTATCCCGTACCGTACCGCGTTTTGTAGGTAAAATTAATATCCTTAAATTATCTGAGATAATAAGAAATTAATATGCATTTTTCCATCTCTGTAGTAAATTCAAAAACATAATGCAAGTAACTAATTGGTATTACTGAGATAGCAATGTTTTTTAATGTAAATATATATCTGGCTACTGAATATTAAAATTGATATTGTTTCATAAAACATTGATTTATTTATATCATGATGCTTCCGACCTAGAAACTTGTCAGACAAACCCTTAGAGACATCGCCAAGATAAATGAAAAAACTTTAGCCCGTTATTTATCATGTTGAGGCTAATTTAATCCTAAACAAAGGTAGCCTGTTCGAAAAACTCAGTTAAATTAAGATAAGTAAAAAAGTAGAGTTTCGTGTGTATATTGTGTATAAAATAAAAAAAGCCTTTATTGCTTCTGCTTACAAAACAAAACTGCTTAAATCTTATTAAAACTAATCGAATTCTTCTGCGGAAGTCGCCTCATCGGCGTAGGCCTCCCCTAAATTCCTCCATACGTCCCTCTACCTGGCTTTCCTCATCCATAATTGATTGATAATTGATTGATTCAGGCGTTACTTTGCGGAAATCCATAAATATCAACAAATTATTAGGTTATATAAATATATTTAGTAATAAATCCGCTTAATCATACGACAAGCGACTCATCACCACAACGGGTATAAATACGGGCCGGGCAACGTTGTTTATTCACTCTCGTTTCAAACTTTGGCGAGTCCACACCTCCTGATGATGCGTCGTGTAGAGGCGAAACACGTGTCGTATCTTTAAACTTTGGTTTTCTGTTCTTTGACTCTTTGGTTTAGTTGAACTAAAGTTAAGGTAATTAAAACCTTTGTTTAGAAATTAAGCGGACTTATTACTAAATATATTTATATAATTTGTTGATATTTCCTCATCCATTCCGGTCCGCATCGTTGTGTAAGAATGTCCTCCATCTCTTTCTTGGTCTTCCCTATTTCCTTTTACCTTCTATTGAGATCCATTCTGTAACTCTTTGTCCATCTTACATTGTCTAATCTGCAGATATGTCCCGCCCACTTCCATTTCAATTGTCTTATTCTTTTTGTCAGGTCTACTATCTTTGTTTTCTTTCTTATTACTTTCTTTTTGATTTTGTCCGATACCTTCACTCCCAACATACTCCTATCCATTTTGCGTTGACATACAGCCAGTCTTTCCTCGTCTTCTTTCCTTAGAGCCCAAGTCTGACAGCCATAAGTTAAACACGGAAGTATTGCTATGTTGTATGTACTCATAGATATGTATTATCTTTTTATCCTAAATAAGCTAATGAAAGAAGAGTGAATATAACCGATATTATCCTACAATCGATAAGTCATCTCCATGGAGTATTCACACCAATTCAATAACATGTAGTTTTCACCTACAAATATGTAGGTATATGTACAGTCAGCTGCTCAGACATGTATACACTCCCAAACTTTCACATTTATATTATACCTTCTCTTCATTTTGCAAAGACCTTCTTCTGACAAGGATTCTGACAAGTAAGATGACTGCATTCATTTGAAAATGCTTGCGTGCACATTTCTTTGCAAAATTAAGAGTAATATGAATGTGAAAGCCTGGGAGTGAATACACGTCTGTGCAGCTGACTGTACTTCTAAAGTATGTAGTACTGCTATAAATCGACATTACGCGGCAATAAGTCGCCGCTGTTGACGGGAAAGTGCAATAAGCGAACAACATGTTGGGGCCAATTTAGATAGCTGAAAAAATTCTGCTCTGCAAAATAGAGTTGTTTGATATTTTTCAGTTAATTTTGCTCTTGTTAACCGAGATCGTTTGATAGTCAAAACGCACTAATGAATTCTTTGCACCCTAGAGCACTAAGATGGTGAGCGATAATGTACATTATATCTATCCATAATGGTAGGGGATTTTTTCTCTCGTTTTTTCTCTTTCTACATTTTACGAGTTCGCCGAGAGGACTTTGAATAAGCATGATGATAATCTTACCACGTTATTACTTTTACATGAGATAATCATTTTGAATTTTCTTAATTTTTTTTTCACAAACATATTTAAAAAGAACATTTTTTTTTCCTGAAACCTCTAAAGGTTTGAGGGGACTCAAGTATCGTCTTGAGCTACATTATGCATTATGCTATATTATAGGTAGGTGTATATAGAATTCCACTTATAAACGATGTACTAATATCTAGATAAAGATAGTTTCTTAGAGACCATCTTTGTAATTTTTCTGATGCGTAGAAGTGCATCACTAACGAAGTTCCTATTATAACTGACACATCAGCCTGGTTTTCGGCTCGATTGCCAGCTACCGTGCGATCGTTTTCTGTAAACCCAAGTTCTCTGTTCGCTTCAATGTAAATCCAAGGTCGCCTGAGAATACGTAACCCCGAGACCCCAACGCTTAATTTTCCCACTGAAATTGAAAATACACGCTATACAGTAGGTAATTAACGCGGGTTGGTCGCGGTCCGTTTCGTCACACAGGGGCGCGTGTGTGTCGACGAGATAGCAGCTCCGCGTCGCCGCACAGCCCTACACGGATATAAATGTTATAGCAACGGCAACGTGTAGTATAAGTTTTAAGTTCATTTAGAAAACCTTTTTAGAGTTGTTTAGTCCCGAATCCCAAATTATTTTGGGAAAAAAGTCTCGTAATCACCACTAACACCAACCACCAGTGGGGATTTCGGGAATATTTATTTCTCGAAATCCTCACTACTATGAACATATTTCAAATAATACACATCTTTTATTTTTTTATTACCATCACAGACAATCATTTCCACCGCAAATAAGTAACTATGTAAATTTGAAATAATATTTTCATTGTTCTTAATAGTGGGGATTTGGAGACAGAAATATTCCCAAAATCCTCACTGTGGTTGGTGGTTGGTGTTAGTGGGGATTTAGATTTTTTTCCTGAAATCCCTACTAGTGGGGATGGCTAATGGGGATTTAGGGAATAAGCCGTAGATTTTACCATAAACCCCGCACGGCTTTTTCAATTTCTCAAATAACTTCATTTAATTTTTTAGTCTTGTCACGAAACAATCAGTGGCTGATTCTGATGTGTCTATTTTTGTTGTAAAAAGTTGGTTAACGGACGATAGTTCAACGTGACTACCAGCGTTACCGGAGAATGAGCGTTACTGGACAATGACAGCGTTACCAATGACGTCAACGTTTTTGTGCATGCAGCCGGCGTTAATCGATTTATTAGACGTAGTCAAGTCAAAAATTAATTTAGGAAACTGTCATATCCAGCGTATTTAACTGAGTGTCATAACACCACCTCGTTTACATAGTCCTGCAGCTTTGGCGGTAATTAAAATGCTTGTGTGTGTCAAATGATGGTGTTGCACTGTTGTTTCAGGCCCGCTGCGGCGACTTTATGCTAGCCAATTTAGAGCAGCGGTTTAGGCGTGAAAATAGTTTATGTTTTTAGAAGGTTTTATGACCTGAAGTGGTTGGAACGCAAATAAGTTGCAATTGTGAAACCGCAATTTATTTGCATAGCATTTTTAGAAGAAGATTTAAGGTGTTTTTGCCGTGGTAAAACTTAATCAGTAAATTTCTTATTTTGCTGGTAATATCAATTCTGAAACCACAACTTAATTTCGTTGCGTTTGTTGAATGTTAATATAGATTGTAATTTTACGGACTAGGTACCCTTGAATATTTGCCAACGTTAGTCTCTCAAAGCTCTCAAAAAGTAACAAATACTTATACGTTTAAAATACATATACATACTTACAAATGCTCGAAAGGAGACTCTTCGAGGCGCCAAATCCTTTCACCACACTAGTGACTAGTGACACGATAAGAAGAAGACCTACTTATTTATACTTATACAAAGACCCGTCGTTAACCTAGCAGCTTTATCAAACAACTGGCTATAAAATACTTGAAATTTTCAAAAACCCTTTAACAATTCAGATCTAATGCATCATCTTCAAAAGTAAACTCACTTGAAAAATCGACAGACCGTACGAAAACACGTCTCTACCGACATGAATAGTTGAAGAGACGAGGAAATCGAGACGGAAGCCATCGACCCTCGAACTCGCAGCATTTAGACCATTCAGACCCGTCCGCCCGATCCAAGATATTGAAGAAATTGTCTGTTTTGTTCCCGATCCGTTTACTATTTGTTGTGATGCTGCTCTCTATAGAATGGCAAGTATTAACATTAAATTGTTATTAATAAATAGTATATGTTATATTAAGTAATAAATCCGCTTAATTTCTAAACAAAGGTCTTAATTAATTTAACTCTAGTTAAGAATTTTAGTATCTAAACCAAAGTCTCTCGTTTCAGGTTTTGGCGAGTCAACATTTCCTGAGGATGCCTTGTGTAGAGGCGAAACACGTGTTGAGTTCTGACTTGGGTTTTCTGTTTTTTCGGCGCTTTGGTTTAGATACTAAAATTCTAAACTAGAGTTAAGTTAATTAAGACCTTTGTTCAGAAGTAAAGCGGATTTATTTAAATATATTTATACTATTTATTAATATATATGGATTTTCCGCAAAGTAACGCCTAAATCTATCAATTATAAAATTGACATAGCCCAAGGTTACAAGGTCACTCACAAAGAAGCACCAAGAAAAGTTAAGAGTAAGCCAATGAGCGATGATGGAGAGAAGTTATTTAGGTTTAAAACTAAAAAAAAAAAAAAAATGTCTGTGAAGTTGGTTTACGGACGAGAGTTTAACGTGCCTACCAGCGTTACTGAACCAAGAGTATTACCGGACAATTACAGCGTTACCGGACAATGAGCGTTACCAATGACGTCAACGTTTTTGTGCATGCAGCCGGCTTCATCTATTTATTAAACGTAGTCACGTCAAAAATTATAAAAAAAAGCTAAAGAAGTAATCCAAAGAGTATTAGGGTAAAATGGAAATGGGATGGACAATTCCAAAGGCTAAACCAAGAGAAGAAACCCAAGAGATAAGAAGCAAAACAGAAGATGACCATCAAGAAGTGGCCGGACAGCTCTGGCCAAGGAGAGCAATAAATAGAAGAGACTGGAATGAATTGGAGGAGGCTTTAACCGCAAGAGGTGGACTAGTTGGAGCAGTTGAGCTACCTATAAATCGTTTGCAACGGTCTATGGGTGGCCCAATTGTTTTCTTTTGTAAATTTTGTAATATAGATTGTAGTAGTTAGCTTATTTTGTAATAAATAAGGTATGTACATACTCAATATTGCCAGGAACTCAATATTTCTCCCATAGAGAGACTCAACATGTCTCATGAACTCGATACATCTCCCAACTTGGGTAATTCAGGCTTTGACGGTGCCAAGTGGTCGTTATCGGTGATTTATTCCAATCTCCTCTCGGAAGTGGAACGTTTTTCGCAGTATATGTGCCCAGGTGACTTTATTAACATACTTGTGTAGCTTGCGTTTTTTTTAATTTCGTTTGAACTTACTATGGGGGAGGCCAATGGATTCAACTATAAATGAGGAGTGTCATTTCAAAAAACTATTACCACTTATGAAAAAAAAAATGTATATAACACAATAAATCACATAGAGATTTTTTGCATTTATTGAAAAATCTGATAATAAAATGTTTCAGTTTCATAAAATGAATCATAAATATCAATAGGTAGGTATGTATAAAATTTGACGATCATTTTTTTAAATTAAATAGGTACATAACTTGGAATTGTTTTACTCAACACTGTTTATTAAAAATAATACATTTGGTTTAGACGAGCCATGCGCTCTCCCGATGTTATGAGATCACGCCGTGTAGCACCAGAACAGTGCTACACGGGACTACTGTGATTCACATAGGCCGGTAACACTTCTAAAGCGCTCGTCCACATTGAGACATTTTGATGTTCAGTCTCAGAAAAAACGCTCTTGAAATGTATTTACTGACTGTACATTAGTTAAATTTCATGAACTTATTGGAAGCTCATGTATGAGTTTTTAAAATTATAATATTTTTTCCATGGACCCATTGAAAAATGAGGAACAATGGAATCATGATCCTCTGGGAATAAGCCAAAGAAAGTAGAATTACACTAGGATTTTATCTACTTTTACTGTTTCTAATGAAACAACATATTTTAATGTTAGTTTACTAGAAGTACAAAATACGCAATGTAAACGGCGTCTGAGAAATCAAGTCTTAATTCTAATTCGGGTAAGGGGTTGCATGCGGTCTGCACTGACGTCCCGCTGTGGGGTGTATTGTGCATTGACCCCTTTTTGTACTAACTCTACCCCAGCCAGCCCAGCTCCCCAAAATAGCGGAGCAGGACCCTGGGTTGATGGATGGTGTGTTCCAGTTTCCCGGTAGGGTCATCTGGACCCGTATCCAGGATTTTCCTCAGCCCAGTCTTCTTTCTGGCCTCTTCTGCAGCCGTGCAGTGCACAACCACGTGTTCAACGGTTTCCTCCTCTGCGAAGCAACCGCGGCAGATCACGCTGTCCGTCGCACCCATCTTGAATAGATGGTGATTCAGGTCACAGTGGCCGGTTATAATTCCTACCATTGTACGTAGTTCTTCCCTTCTCATCTTCATGAGTGTGTTTGTAAGTTTCTTGTCAATATTCGGTAGAAGCATCTTTGTGTGCTTGCAGTCCGTTCTTTTGTTCCAAAATTTTTGGTGTTCTTGTACTGAATGTTGATTCAGTCTAGATCTTATTTCCGCTGTTGGCGGTTGTGTCAGGCTTTTGTCCGATGAACTAGGGACTAGTTTCGCCCCCTGTTTTGCCGAGGAGTCTGAGAAATCAAGTATTTTTGTTTGAAATTTAACGGTCTTCTCGGGTCACTGGGTGCTTCCTTACTTACTTACCCTAAAAAGGGCATACCTTCCAATTCTAAAGTCTTACGTTCAGTAGTTTCGACTCGGCAAATGATTAGACGCTGTGTTAGTCAGTCAGTTAAGACAGTTGTTTTATAAGTATAAGTAAAATCCACAAATGAGCTTGGGCCTAACGATAACGGCTTGACAATACGGCAACGAAATGCGTACAAATTCTTCCCGAGCGCAGTAGCCTTACCACCAAAGTTTTTAACAAGCGTATTCATATCGACGACGGCACAGAAAAGTCAACAGTTTGTATGATGTTTTGATTCATACAATCTAAATAATCCCTCTTCTTTATTCTACGTGTTAAAAATGCAACGTCGTTTGCAATGCGAATTAACAAAATTACTTTCTTAGTATGTGCTTACACTTATTGACGAACGTACCCTCAAAATTTGGAGTCTTTGCGTCCAGTGGTCTAGCTTGTGCGTTGTCTGTCAGTCAGTCAGTCAGTCAGGCTTTTTCAACTTACTTCAAAAAAGGAGTAGGTTCTCAGTTCGGTTGAATGTTTTTTTTATTGTTCAGTTTTTATATCCAAATAACTGAAAAAATATATGTCGTCGAAGTAAACGAAATTGCGTATTTTGCATCCTTGTGACTCTTTAGTGGTGTTTACGGTCACTAAAACAGTCTAATTGAAGTCGGTTGTCCATATTTTTGTAAAACGTTGATTATTTATGTATTAATAAATCTTGACTTGATTTTTAAATGAAATTCAGCCATGTGCGTCGTCGGTGGCATTCATGACTTCGCCCCCAGTACAAGTGGTAGAGCACAAGGGCCACTCGAGCGGGTAGGACATCCCCCTGTGTTAGGTTTTGAGACGAATACGCCTGTCAAAAAGTTTAATGATAGGGCTACAGCACTTAACATCGCCGTTACAATGTGATTCGAAAGGTCTCCCCTCCATTAACCTCTACCCCCCACCGCTTTAGGGTAAGACAACACAAGCGGCTTTAATTATTAACAATTAGAGTAATATTGTCTTTTGTTACAATGTGCGTGGTTTCCTTTTGTATTTCGCTGATAGTGCGGTGGAGACAGAATTTTGGATCGAAGTTACTTTGCAGTTTATTAGTGTTTACTTTAAAGCTAATTATTTTAAGTTACCTAGGCTTTACACGTTTGGATTTAATTTCGTTCATTAGGCATGAAGTGGATATGAGGATGCGCATAAGGCCCAGAATCCCGTGAGTCGTTATCTCGCTCGCACATGTGTACATTTTTGAAGATATAAATTGACTAAGTATAAACTTCTCTGTCTGAGGAAAAACATTTTTTTCCAATCGCCTTCGCTTATGTTAAACATATCAAAACAAAAAATATAATAAAGCATTTCGTTAGGTTGTAGTAACAAAGTCACTGCTCCACTTTTTGAAATTTATACTCAGTAAATTTATATCTTCAATAATGTACAGTTGTGGAAGCGAGAAAGCGGTGTGCAGAATTCTGGGCCTTATGTTCCGCAAGCTGCAAGCCTATTGCCAAACCGCAGAGAGTCGGCGCATAAATCATAAAACTTTTCGTATTTCATTGAATGTAATATAGTTGTTATGGTTTTAGTTAGTGCGACCATATTGCTGCTGTTACTATTCTGTCTTGGAACAACTTGATTTTAATGTTTATTGACTTATTCTATCGTCGCTACCATAATATTTACAAGTAGGTCGTAAATGAAATTGAAAATGAAATCATTTATTTGAGGCTCAGTTAAAAAATTAACAATTAATCAATATTATTATTTTATCATCTATATAATGTATATATATAAAAGGCTTGAACCTGACTGACTGACAGACAACGCACAGGCCGAAGCACTGAACCTAGATACTTAAATATTGGAGGGTGTGTTCGATAAGAGCTGAAAATGAGTACTAAGAAGGGATACAAAGTTGCGGGCATCAGCTGGTGAATAAATAAATATAGATATAATCACACCAATGAATTAATTTAAAGGCTTACCTAGCATGTTTTAAGCATAGGCTTTGGTTTTTTGGATCTCTTATCTTTTTTATGACATCATCATCATCATCCACAGCCTGACTTGACCCACTGCTGGGTATAGGCAAACTGGTAAAGCCACTCTGCACTATTTTGAGAGACCCTCATGGATAAATAAAAAATGACAACTCCTGTCTGTCGCTCAGCCTTGCCTTCATTCAGTTTAGAGATGCTGGAAAAATAGACAGGGAGGGAGGGAAACTTATGACACGCGTAACAAAATCGATAGGTACGTAATTTTTTGTTATATTATAACGCAAGACAACTTAGACTAACTCAACTCTGCCAGTCGAATACAATTGGAAAAAGTGTGTAAACTTATGAATATAAGGAATATATTTGAAGCGTATTTCAGATATTCCAAGCACGTTTATCAAAGCCCGCCTTTAAAAAAAGGCTAAATATAAACTCAATATTAAATTTTGTTAACCTCGACCTACGCAAGACGGAAATGCTCAAAGCGCCACTTTGAGGAACAAATATAATATTCTGCTTTAGGTTTCCCTTTAGAATAAATGGTGGATTATAATTTCATATCCTTATAAAGGTCAAACCATGGTCTTAATTGTTAGAAAAAATGTAATCTGGAATCGTTTCTTCGCCTTCAAAGACTTCTTTTTGAAAACAAGGAAATAGGTTTTTCAAAAAATATAAAACCAAATAATGCAACTTGAAAATAATTAAGCTAATAAGTCGTCTAATCATGGAAATAATGGCGTCTGGACTGAAATGGACTCAGACTCAGAATCTGGACTGGTAAGATCTACCAAGCTAGTAAAGTAATTGCTTAGGGACTTTGACAGTTTGGTGCAAGTAGGCATAATAATTATACACTAAAAATGTATAATCCCACTTCTTTTGTATTTTCACAAATCTGTTCTTATTTAAATGTGTAGCTTTATTTTATATGTAAGTACTTTTTTCTTGTTCTTGTTTATCACGCCAACACATTACACTACTTGTAAGGTTGGCCGGTAGAAAATGCGTTTTGACCAATATGTTTGTTTTTGTGCAATAAAGTATGAAATAATAATAATAAAAATGTTGTTGTATTAGTGGAAAAGTAGGAATATTGGATGAATATCTGAAAACAGGTGCACCCTACTAACACCCGTGTCTTACCCAAACTCTACGAGAAACAGTATAGATGGCAGTATATTTACATCACTGGACATTCCGCCGGTAAGCAAGATTTATGGCTGCCGTGACTGCTCGCAACCACGCGATGTGGTCTCGAAAGAAAGCCCCAAATGTATTCTGTACGGTTCAGATGGTTTTGAAGTTTGTCTGTCAGCCGTGCACTCATTTCGTCCTTAAGGGTAATCCTCAAGGCAAATCTCTATACAAAGTGTTTCGAACAAACACTCAAAAAGTACGCCGTATTATAGTAATTTCTTCACACTGTTCGTTTCGTCTATGTTTTCCGATTGTGTGAACAAAAATTAGTAAGGTTTCATACCTTACGTGTTTTAAAATTAATCGAAATTCATGAAAACTCACGACTACTAGTTGGCATGTGACTAATACTAATAGTTGGCATGTGGCTATTAGCTATTCTGTGTCGTGAGTTTTCATGAATTTCGACTAATTTTAAAACACTTATAAAATCTACATTAAAGTATGAAACTTTACTAATTTTTGTTCACACAATCGGAAAACATAGACGAAACGAATAGTGTGAAGAATTACTATAATACGGCGTACTTTTTGAGATTTTGTGAAAATTTGGAGTCGCTGCGTTACATTGTTACTCAATAACCGCGGTACAGGTTACAAACTTGATGTAAATACAGTGATTATTTGAGTATATAATCTAAATGAATGTAATGTAAGACAGAAACACGATCGGTGAAACTTTACTCGATAGATTTATTTTTTGAAACGTGCCCTCATAAAATCTGTTTTACATCAATCCTCCGAATTCAGAGAATATTTACGGTATTTTTTTATATTATTGAGTGAGTAATCAAAGAACTTAGATAAATTTAAAAGGATTTTTTTATAATGTCAACACTTTACAAGTAATACGACGTTTTACCATTTCTCTCAAAATATTACTTTTTGAGTTATCCAAAATTTCAAACTGATTCAGAGTTTAAACTAAAAAATTTACCCTCAGTATATTATTGTCTAATAAGTTTGGTTTCAGAAAAATATTTACTAACATTACAATAAAATCCAAAGCACGTACGTTATTGACGTTAAAGAATTCAAGAACTTGTAAACCGGGCTCAACACTCGCGTACTGCCGTTTCATGCAGGATTCAAATGAGCTCCAGATGCCGCTTGCACCAGACTCTGTCTTAATTAAGGCACACGAAGTGGCTGCCTCTTGTAACACAGGGTTAATAAAAGGAGTGTTGCTTTCTAGATTAATGAGAAACTTTGGGGGGGTTTTTAATTATATTTTTTTTCGTGGAAAATGTATGTTCAATTTTGTAGTTAGTATCATTTTGAATGCAAATAATTTTATTTTACTATTAGCCCGTATGTCTTGTATGAATTTATCTATATTTCGAGCTTAGCTTTATCTTTTTAGCGGCCGAGCACCTCCCACTTGAGTCTCAAATATGAAATAAATATATGAGTACATGGTAGAGTGATTAAATCAGGGCTTTCAAGCGCAAATATTGTCGTTTCAGCCTGTAAGAACCTACAGAGGCCTCATTTTGCTGTTGCCAGCATCCGCTGAAAAACTGAAATAGCAATCAATAACAATTTTGATGTAAAGGGAGTCTTAACTATTTCAAGCCTCTCCTGAAAACGCATTTTCCCTTGAGAATTTTAGTTCAAACGAAGGATGCCAAAAGCAAAATTTTCGCGCCACAAAGAAGCGGAAAGATAGCGGATACGAGTATGCTATGGGATTCCGGAGCAGATAGCTGAGCATTAATTAATCAAACATGGCAGGCAAATTGAGGTTGGGTTAGTGATGCTAAGCGTCCGGATTTTCCTACACATGGTTGCCTTTTAGGGACTCCCAGCTACCAAAAAGTAATATTTTAGACGAGCTAGTATTCAAGTTGTTGTTGTTGAAGTGAAAAGTATAAGTCATAATCCCTAGATCACACGTACCGAGTACTCGGCCGAGACAGTGCTCTCGGCAGAGTACTCGGTACGTATAAACATAGCGCCGAGTGCTCGGCTGAGCGAATGACGTAAGCTTTCACTGTCTCGGCCTAGTAACATTTTACTGTCTCGGCCGAGTACTCGTTACGTGTGATCTAAGCATAAGTATGACATATTGACGTGGCGATTTGGGCAAAGACTGAAAGCAAAAAAATAATTGTCTCAAAGTTTTCAGCTATATACAATATTACCTACGAATACTTATCTGCCGTCACTTAGATGTCCGGAAACTCGTATTACCAAAAATTGAAATATTTAACCATAAATTCCGGGTTTTGCTTAGCCCTGATCGGATTTTCGGCACTGCTAGTAACCCTTTTTTCAGCAGACACTCACCAAATGTTTTTTTTTATTTCGGCTTTAGCGCTATCCGTGGTCGGATTTACAGTACTGCTAGCATCCCTATTTCGAGAGGCTTTGATGTGCATCTGGGCCGCTACGTAAGTCTGTCTGCACGGATTGAACCACCGTCTAATTGTTTTTGAGCAAAGACAAGTTTGCGGTTGCGTTGCGAACTAATTCGGCGTAATTGGTTGGAGATTGTAGATTAATCGGTTTGATATAATCATAGGTAGGTTTAGTTATAATGATGCATTTGCAACTTTGAATCTTGTACTTGTTATTTCACTCGACAAATTCGTTTTTGGAGTATGCAAAATCAAGGGATTCCCATCAATGTTACGGCGGCAGAATTGTTTTGTAGCTATTTTGACGTGACTACGTCTAATAAATCGATGAACGCCGCTGCGCCGGCTGCATGCACGAAAACGTTGGCGTCATTGTCCGGTAACGCACATTGTCCCGTTACGCTGCTAGTTACGTTAAACTATCGTTCGTAAACCAACTATACAGACAACCATTTTTTTTATTTGAAAGATACATAGTTGCTGTCCAGTACTTTGCCCGCGCGGTATCAGGATAAAAGCTCTGTCCAGCCTAGCCTAGCTAATCCAGCTCAGATACTATACCCTACCGTAATTCAGCTCAATGGGCTTAGTAGATTTGGCATGATTAAGCAACAAGCAAACATCTATCTTCACAAATTTTCGCATTTTTATTGCCGGCACTTCATGTATTGTAATAAAATTTATTTCTCTTGTCGTTGTTTCAGGTATTTGGAGATGATGAAGTCCATTAAAGAAATGCATCAACAGGTTCACACTATTCACACTATTCATCTCAAACTCATAAAGAAGCGCCACGTCTGCATGAAAGCAATAATATTTTTCGCATTTCTAAAAGCAAGCTGAGCCCGTAAGCGGCTTGTGCGGGATATATCTGAATGCATGATTTACTCTGCTCTAAGTAGCTGCGCGATGGGTTTCGCGTGTTTACAAAAGCGTGTGATCTGAATCCAGAGTGTGGCATGTGGCGATTTTATATTCATAGTACAGACAGTACAATTATTGGAAATTCATGTGTTGTACACCGCGCGGAAATAGTTTATTAGATGAGTCTGTCATTTTGTCTATGGTTAAAGCAAATGAATGAAACAAAGAGTGGTTTAAGGGGAATCCTCAAATCCGAATTCCATACAAAATGTTTCGGACAAATACTCAAAAAGTACGCCGTATTATAGTAATTTCTTCACACTATTCGTTTCGTCCATGTTTTTTGATTTTGTCAACAAAAGTGAAAGGTTTCATACTTTAATTTAGATTTTATACGAGTTTTAAAATTAACCCTACTAACTTAAAAACACGTGTAAAATCCAAATTAAAGTATGAAACCTTTCACATTTTTTGTTGATTGATTGATTAAACTTTGTTTGAAATAAGTTTATTTAATTAAAACGGAAGATAAAGGCAACGTTCGGTTCTATTTGAACAAAATTTATCAAGTTGTGTTGGTTGGTAGACCTACTAAATAGTAAGCAGATCCTAAATTAAAAGGTATCAGTTTTCATTTTAACAATTTAATCAATTTGAGTTGGTAGAATACTTCCTAAATAGCATCCAGATCATAAATAAATAGGTATCTACCTAATCCGTTTTAGCACCCAATATAGATAAATTTGTTGTAATGCGATAAAAAATATATTACGGCTGTCTTATACCTAATCACACCGAACACATATATTTATCTTAGTTTTCAATAACTTAACTGTAAATTCACTTTTCTTTACAATCTTCTTCTTCTTCTTATCACCAGTGCACTGGTTCGAAAGAACTAGTGAAAGGATTTCAAGTGCACCTCGAAGATGCTCCTTTCGTGCACTTCTTTACAATAATACTACTGAATGTTCTAAGATGTAAATGTTTTTTTCATTCATCACCAAGATATAACTTTATAATAATAATTATAAAGATAAATTTCAGGCAACTTAATATTACAGAAAAGCAATAGGCCCATAGAAATATATACTACCTTACAGACTAACATACATACAATACAATATAGTTAGGATTTTTTCTTCGCTGACGCATACTGTAGCGACGGAACACGACCACGGCAGGCCAGAAGTCAGGTACGAGGAACGTGTCCTTTTGCTTAACTGGTACCTCCACCATGTAGAATTTGAAGTTCGTAGTCCACTTTATGCCCACTTCTTAGAAGACACCGTCAGTGTTTCCCGATCACTATAATTTGGGTGTCTTCAAGGCAAGAGTGAATAGGATTATTCTAGGTAAGCGTGCTAGATCGTCGACCATATCATCACTTGATGGTGAGATGTTGGTCAAACGCAAGCTTATAAATAGTAATATTAAAGGAGATCGACAGTGGTCCCATATCTTGCATCGAAGTTGTTGGAATTAGGTTGTAGTTGTAGAGTATGTAATTAATTCGTCATTCCTTCCGGTGTCGGCTTTCCGGCATCATCCGGCCCGGAAGCGTACATCTATTGACAGAGGACGCCTGTGATTTGCATCAGACTTCTCCATCGAATCCGATTGGTCCCGAAATAGGTAAGCCCTTGGGAAATATTGGACCTTTTCAAATTACGGTATATCCTTATAACCTTCGGCAGCTTTAAAACTCCAATTCGAAATCCTATACACAAACACATTATATGATACGGCATATCTGTGCGAAAAAAAGTTGATTGTTTTACATAACTTTGCAGTTTTGGGTGTATTTGAATTCAGTATTAAATATTTTGCAATTAAAAAAGTATTCGGACCCATATTTCAAGTATTTATATAAAACCCATTTATACTCCTATGCTGTGATATTGTGTGAATCTTCAATTCCATACCTATTTTTCTTAGCAAGCGATGAAAACAATGTATCATCTTTATTTTTTGTAATGTTTAATATTAAGAACATAATATTTCCTTAACCGAATATAGTATCTACCATCCATAATTAATTTTCGACACTGTTCTTGTCGGCCCATTAGCTCAGTTGGTTAGAGCGTCGTGCTAATAACGCGAAGGTCGCGGGTTCGATCCCCTCATGGGCCATCTTAATTTTGCATTTCAGACATTTGCAATATAATTTTGCCAGTACCAGATAAAAGAAACAGCAATAACAGTGGCCTAACTTAACTGAAACAGTTTTTTTTTCCACACCCATACAATAATATTGTTTGATAACTATGATTTATAGACCAAAAAAGCAACTTTTTCTGTGACCTGTATGCTTATATATATGCCTGTATATTATACAAAAGCCAGAAAAAAGGACATGTGGAAGAATTTAGGGGAAGCCAACGCCGATGAGGCGACTATTATAGAAGAGTTAGATACTTACACCCGTATTCTAAGTCGATTTTTTTCACTGAAGTGAATACTTACATTTGAAATTTGACAGGTGACAGCCGAACCTTTAGTAAAGTGGCGGCCATTTTACTACTCACGTAAGTATTCCCTTGAGTGAAAAAATCGACTTAGAATATGGGTGTGTGTTAATTAGATTTTAATTAGTTTCGTATAATAGGCAGTAGCAATAAAGGCTATTTTATTTATTTTATGTTTGTTATAATATATTTTAGGGTTTCCATTCGTATAGGTCGTTTTTTTCTACAATATAGCGATAACACGTATCTCGATAGGTAAATCAATTGTATACCGGAAAAGCCAATGTGCTTGGCTGCCCGGCTTGAAATGGCGGAAGCGACTGAAGTGGCTTGAAACAGATCTGGAGAGCTCATTTAGTTCGTTACTCATAGCTTTGAATTGCATTATGTTATTTCAAAGCCAGACTCTACAATTGTAGCCAGTAGCTATTGCATTAATACGGATCGCGATGCGTAATAATTTAATAGCATGGGTATACCCATTTCAATTTATGATCCGTCCTTTCTAACATGGTTCAAAACAGTCTGCGATAAACTAATGTGTTATTTTAAAGATTTTATACCAGATGCTTAATTGCCAAAACCATAGTGAAAAAAAAACACAATATTATGTATGCTAATCCTAAGAGCACCATATTTTTGATTTTTGAGCGACACTGACCTGCGCAACTACATAAATCAATTATTTTTTTTGGAACTTCTTTATTTGCAAAAGCCACGAAAATAAATAATTCGATTAAATATAATATGAATCATTTAATACTATAAGATCCAGTACGAAAAATATTCTACACTAGCTGGTGCCCGCGACTTCGTCTGCGCAGCTATCTTTATAAATTGTAGCCTATGTGTTATTCTGATGTATAAGCTATATTATTGTAAAGTTTCATTAAAATCCATTCGGTAGTTTTAACGTGAAAGAGGAACAAACATCCATCCATCCATCCATCCATCCATCCATCCATCCATCCATCCATCCATCCTTACAAACTTTCGCGTTTATAATATTAGTAGGATAGTAGGATATTAGTAGGATAGGATAGGATAGTCAAGTTGACTAAGTCAACATATTGTAAGACGTTTTGAAATCTACCAACTATTTAGCCTTTTGAGAAGGCTTCAATACGAATACGCTTGTCAAATGTTTTAGTGATGGGGCTTCTGTCATCAAAGCGTTTGTAAACAGGAGTCGCACAGATTGCTTTCAAACTCGCTAAACCGCCTATATCGACCATCCATCCATCTCGGATCATTGTACCTACAATACAGGCACTAAGCCACGCGCAAACTTGGCAATAGCTTTTGGCCGAAATGTCAGGGATGTCGCATTCGTGGTTCCGAGATTAAAACAGACTATATCCTTCATGAACGATGTTCAGCGTCAAGCTTTTAGACAGAGTTTGTAACACAGAGTGTGCTATGGCCATGGAGGGCAAGTACTTAAAATAATAGAGTTAGAAAGTTTTGCTTAATCGAAACTCGGCTTCATTTTTAAAAGTCAGTAATACTGCATTCAAAAATGTTCAAGAAATCGCTTCCATAAGCCGGTACTCAAACCTGCTATGTGAGAAAAAAAAATGGCCATGGAGGGCAAGTACTTAAAAATAATAGAGTTAGAAAGTTTTGCTTAATCGAAACTCGGCTTCATTTTTAAAAGTCAGTAATACTGCATTCAAAAATGTTCAAGAAATCGCTTCCATAAGCCGGTACTCAAACCTGCTATGTGAGAAAAAAAAAACATTTTACATATATATGATGCAGTTTTAAAGGGTACATTATAAGGAACGATTCCTTCTCCAAGGATAAAGGATCACCATGAAATTATCAAAAAAAAAGACAGAAACTGACATATCTTACAAGGATCGAAAACAAGATTTGGAGCAACAAATAATCACAAACACATTTATGAAATGTTTGCTTGGGCCGAGAATCGAACCCAGAACATCATGTTTTGCTAAGAGGATCACTGGTGCCGTCAATGGCAAGGATAATAATTTTCAACGGAATCGCTCAGTCGTAAAAGGCTCGTCTATACGCTGTAATGTACTACATAACCATTTTCAATATTGTATGGGAGTTGTAGCAAACTTTATCAATAGCCTTTATTTCTCGCGTTACGTTCTTGAACTTATACGGAGTCGTTGTCAAAGTTCGAATTGCGGCAAATTATGCTGCGTTTTTATTACCCGTATGCCTAGGAATATTGTATGTAAATATATTTGTCATAGTAAGCGTCAAACAAGTTGTCCTCTGTCATACTCGTGAAAAAGATGTCCAGAACCTATTTGACATACAAATTGCGTTCTGCGCATCTTTGTCACGTGGTTCGCCAGAAGACAAGTTGTTTGACACTTAGTGTATAGCTTCCAAACAGCTGGATGGATTTTGACAGTTAAGGTATCTTTAGATTCGTCTTAATAACCTGAGTGACCTTAGATGGGTTTTTAAAATAAATAACCAAAATGACGGATTTTTGGCGCTAAATATAGTAAGTCTTTATAATATATTTTTTTTGTGATCGGGCTTCAGTGTTGATTTCTTGAAGTCTTAAACCACGAAGAAGAAGGTCACTTAGCGATAAAATATACTGAAAAAAAATCTGAAAAATAATAAATTAGAGATGTGCAAAATGTTGTTATGTTCGGATCAACTTTTAAACACATGATATTTAAGACCTCTAAAACAACATACTTAGTAAGAAATGTACAGTCAATTAGGTATACAAGATGATTCGGCCATCACCGCCCTCTCAAAAAAGCACTCTGTATAAAATTCCTACATGATAGTCTAGTCCGGGGATAATATGAACATTCAATATATCCGATAGTTAAGAGTAATTAATACAAGATAATTTCCCGTCTAGCACATGTTACATTAGACATAATTAATTTTCAGTGTCATCATCCATACATTATTAAATCTAAATCTTATCGCTTTATTATAAGGTTTATTTTCACTTGACGACTCTGCATTATATTAATCAGTGAAGACTGACAGCTTATGTTTAAGGAATATAGGAACTATGAATACGCAATAAGGTGTAAAATTGAAGGTAAGTTTGAATTTTCGTCAAGTTCAATTTACTCAAAATCAAAATAATAAATTAGTCAGTAATATCGATGAGGCTGGTTGTAGGACGTAGGTTAACGAAAGGTTACATTATCTGCGGTTTAATCAAAGAGATCGGTATATACGATGAGTATGTACTTTGTATGAAACAGCATCATAGTAAACTTTTAACCTGTTTAACATCCTGAATTTGGTGCTGATATAGCTCCATTTTGGAGAGATAATTTGCGTATTTCATATAGCTGGTAGACAGTGGAAAAGGAAAATTGAAATCGGGCTCGCCTTGGAAAATACAAAACACAAAATAATACAAAATATTTATTTCGAAAACAGGTTACATAGTAGGAGTTTAACCAATGGACCCCGCACTAAGGCTAGCCTGTATTGCGGGGATCCGAAAAACGATTTCCAGAATTACAGAATTATAATAAATTCAGAAATTACAGAATTAGAGTAACTACATCCAACAGATATAGGTTAATGATAAGATGATGATAATGATACCTGAAGACCCTACGACGACCCAGTGGTTACTGGAGGGGCTGCCCGGAAGATCAAAGAGTCCAGTGCCAGCGGCGGGCGGCCCCCGACGTCACAAGGAACCTCTGGCCCCCGACAGCCGGCCGGGCCCCTGACGTCACGAAGATCGCCAGCCTAGTAACCACTGCGGGCCCGCCTTACCAGCTTCCTCTCACTGGGCCAAGACACCTTTAGCCCTCGACTCTGTCGAGCCAGCCTATGAGTCTATAGGTTGGACAGTGAGAAAACCCCCACTCCTGTGTACATTGCACGCCGTACACATCTCACTTTCCTCCCAACTCTCCGCCTGTTGTCTTAGGTCTCTGGCAACAGGCTTCCCGCATGTATCTATATATTTATCTATTCACACACTTATGGTTAGGCCAGGGCACACAATAGGCACACACCACTCACTAGGGTCACAGCATAGGGTATTTTCACAGACGTCCTGTAGAGCCTACGGGGCCTGCAGGCGTTTGTACAATACCTTTAATTAAGTCTTAGATTTTAAGCTTAAGGTTGCTTTGGGTCTGTTGAACGCAAGCCTCTTACTTCCCGTTCCAATTTGTCGTGTCTCGAGCGCAAAAAAATGTCGAGTGCTGAACATTTTATACGAAGCTGTTCACATATATCCAACTACATTTTTTGGGATTTACAAAAGAGGAGGCGACATCCGATTAAAATACGGGGAATAGGATCTTAGCGTCAAGAAAGTATTCGTGGAGGATTCCGTCGCCACAATTTTATAACTAGCCAACTTACCGTGCACGGAAGGTCTCCCATTCACGGCATGACCGCTTATGAATGTAAACCCTCGATCGAGTCCGCTTTGTGTCAAAACACGGGATTTACGGCAGTTGTTGTTGGTACCATGGGTTTGCGCACGCGGCTATAAAGTTAAAGAACATGAATTATTGTTATAGTTTTAATTGAAGATTTAGAAACTAAGTGAAAACTTTAAGGCTTTAATTGTAACTGAAATATGTTTATGTGCTTGTGCACGACTTATATGGTTTCAAATTGAAAATATAGTTTTAAAGTGGGTATCATTATATAGTTTTGAATTGAGGGTTATATTAGTTGAGAGTGTTTTAAGCTATAAGTAAGTATGATTTTCAATAGCTCAGCTTCAGCAGCAGCTGTAGAAGATAACTTTTTAGTGCTTTTGTTATATTCTCGTGAAATGAGCAAATTAATCTCAAACCACCACGCAGACCCAATGTGGATTGGAGGAGTCACACGCCATAGAATTTTTTTCTATCTTTCGATAAAATTTCCAACTAATTGATTTTTTCAAAGTAGCCACTATATCATGTTCAAAAGTATACTATCCGTCTTCTCTTCCGAAACCAGGTCATGTTTACATCAAAACTATGTACTAGATTTTATGTGGCTATAGTGTAGATCTACACTCTATTATTGTATACTGTGTTAACATTTATTTATTTATTTATTTTTCACTTGCTCATAACTGTGCGTGTATGCTGTATCGTGTGCAAATAAACTTTTTCATATTCATATTCATATATATTATACTCTTTTTAGTAATAGAATAATTTTATCTGACTTTTGTTACTTTTACATGCTTAAGTCTTCGTAGTTTACTGTTACCAAGTGTCAAATCGTGATCATATACGCCGAATGGTATGCCAATCCGTTCTATTGTTAAAATATAATAATATGGGACACGGTGTTTGTAATATTGTTACCAAAAAAAAACTCCTAATCTTAGTATCTTCACTTTTTGAATAAACTCTAACTTAACAATAGACTCTTATAAACCAACAGATGATAGCTGATAGTGCAAAGCCATATATTAAGAAACCCGATTTAATACTGCTTATTATGTCATAAGAAAATAATTTCCATCTCCCGCGCTTTGAGAAACAAAGATCTACAATTTTCCGAGTGTTCACAACTAGTCGTGTAGAACATCAATCAAAACACCTATGCTAAATAGCTGCGGTCGTAAACTGAGCTAGGGTTCTAAATAGTCCGGAATAATTTCATTGCGTTCCGTTGCTCTCGGTGCTGTTGCTGAATTCGGTCGTGAAATGCTATTAAAAAAATAGAAGAGAGTTCACGTGCTCTGCGTGCTCACACTAATAGTGTTACAAAAAACAAATGTTTTATTTTGTACACAGAATCTGCGAGATTTCATGTATTGAATTATTAAATGACTAAAATTAAGTTTTTCAACTTATATAATTTAAAAATTGTCAGAATTTAAGATTTGTGTCATGAAATTGTATTGTATGAATGAATGAATAAATAAATGAATGAATGAAAATGCTTTATTGTACACCATAAGTATTTATTCATTACATTAATTCATAGTAACAAAATTTAAGCAAGGTGATAGTAATTATTCTACAATAACTTTCCGTATTATAACATACAAGTCATGCATTTATTGATCGGATGGTTCTACCGCATTGGTACCGAATGCACTATCATTAATGCGAAATATCATACCCGACATATTCGGCTGCCGGTTCGATAATAAATTGAATCGAATCGGTGCTCCTTGCCAAGATCTAATTATATTAGCCTTTGTTGTGATGCGAAGCGCGAACCGAAATCTATATTGAAATGGGTCGAATGACGCCGCCTTAACTGAAGAACCATAATTCGAGGTATGATCGAACTTCAACTGTATTACATTTGCATAAATTTCAATTTCGCGTGCTACCAACTTACGCAAAAGAAAAAAAGTTGATAGTTAGTAATTGTTATGTGTTCCGATTGCCGACAATTAATTTTGCTCCGGCGATAAATCAGGGTCGAGACGTAAAGAGAGACGATGTTGAGTCAGGAATAGAATGAGGAAGCGTTTTGATTATATGCGATCAAATGTGCTGCAGAATTGATTAGAGAGTGTCATTACTTGTAAGATGTCTATCTCATCATCATCATCCGCCTATCGCATTCCTTTAGTCCTGAAGTCAAGCCGTGTTGGCCGAGTGGGAGGTGCCTCGACTTTCGATCCGAAGGTCGTGAGTTCGAACCCGGTCGAACACCAATGGATTTTTCTGATCTAAAGAGTCTGTGTGTGCATTAAAACACCTGCATTACGGTGAAGGAAAACATCGTGTGGAAACTGTCAAGTGCACGTAAGGAGCCTGTACGAGGCGCACTTAAAATCCTTTCACGACACTGGTTTGAAAGAACTAGTGACACGATACGAAGAAGAAGTCTTGAAGTCTATCCATCACTCCTCTATCTAATGCATTATGGAAAGGCATCTGGTTTCCGTTTTGTGGGATTAAAACATACATACTTATAAGACCAGTATTGCAGGGACGACAGACTGCGCGGCCGGGCCGAGGTCCTTCGATACTGGTCTTTTTACCCGACTGTCAAGTAAGGGTTTTGTTTTTCGCGCGTATCTTGTATGTAAGTATGTATGTTTGTTTGTATGTATGTATGTATGTAAATTTCTTTGTTACCTTCCAAACGGCTAGATGGATCTTGACAGTTAAGGTATCGTTAGATTTGACTCAATAACCCGAGTGTTCTTAGGTGGGTTTTTAAAATAAAATACCAAAATGGCGGATTTTTGGCGTATTATCGAGCAGGGTATCAAAATGAAGGTATTTTAAAGGAGATTACAATAAAATTATTTATATAAGTTATATGTTTACATTTAATTTGAAATAATGAATCGACAATGAATGTATAATTCGTAGTCGGATTTTCAGTTATTTAAACTTTTAAGCTCATTAATAAGGTAGATACTATTTGGAATCGTTTGAAATTCATAGTGCTTTGCCGGTCGCTGCTATCCCAGTGGGAATAGAGCCTAACTAGAACCTTTCAAGGATTGGATTCATTCATCGAAATTACCAAAGTGGTATCAGAAGGGACATCTGATCCCTCGCCGAGCTCACAACTTCTTGCAAATGAGATGGAGACGCAGATGTATATACACAGAGTATCTTTAATTTCAAATAGGATTACTTTTCATAATCGAATAAGTAGGTAACAATTTAAATCTTAGTCCTGACTGTCTGACTGACTGATAGACAGCCAAAAAGGTCAATGGACGTAATGACTTGAAACTTGGAGAACGTGTTCCTCAAGCTCTAGTGCGTACTATTTAAGAAAGGAATTTTGGAAATTCTCAACGCAAACGAAAGTGCGGGCGTCAATTAGTGACATATTAGAGCTACTTGTAACTGTTGCCCGTGTTTTCGCCTGCGTTGTATCAAGATATAGAATGCTACTTTTTATCTCAATAATCAAAACTAATATCTAGTCCTAAGAACTAGTTCATGTTAATGTTTTTTATTCTAGTCGTGGATATTAACGAATAAACAATATACGATTAACAATGAGATGACATCCTTAGACAGTAACATAATGTTTTGTTGAATTAAAGCAATATTACTTTCGATTTCATAAAAAAAAACTACCACTGAAACTGCTTATTCAGCTTCTTCTTCTTATCGTGTATCTAGTTCTTTTCGAACCAGTGTGGTGAAAGGATTTCAAGTGCGCCTTGAAGAGGCTCCTTTTCTGCACTTTCAGACATTGCTTTCAGAGCTTGATAATATCAAAATCCGATGAAGATATTAAAACATTATAAAATAATATCAGAAAGTGCTCTGCCGTCAAAATCATAAAATACTGATACTCCGGCCGGTTCATTAAATTCTATCCTGAGAGGTCCCAAGATCCATTTCACGATAAAGGAAACATTATTTCCATAAACGTCTATTGCCTTCGCCTCAACCATATCTTGGGTATTTTCGTTAGCTATTATGATATATATATATATATAGGTATTGTTTAGAATCCCCTTTTGGCATATTATACTCGTACATAGATAGACAGAAAATTCTTTATCGCATTCAGAAAATGTTTAGGTAAACCCTAACCCTTTGTCTAATAACATAGAACAGAAAATAAAAAACTTTATCACATAAGGCGTTGTCCTAATAGAACGCGATCACGCGATCGTCGCGCGAGCATGCGATGCGACCGTCGCGCGTATCCGCGATCAAACGTACTAACGTCAAATAGGCGTCTCAATTGGGACGCCTATTTGACGTTTGGAAGATACGAGGTAACCCAGAAATTTACATACATACATACACACAAGATAGGTGCGAAAAACATAACCCTTCCTTGGCAGTCGGGTAAAAAAATATTTATTTATTTATGCTATCGAAATTATTGAGTCAACACACAACTCCAAGTGAGCCTTATATCAGTTTCGTTTTATCAATAAATTCCTAGGTGTTCTTTTCATGAAAATATGAACTCGTATGCAGTTCACGCTCTGAATAAATATTCCAATGATATTTCCAATAAATTCAATGGTGTCTGCTTTGAATTTATTGTTTGCATACTGAATAAAGTTTTATGAATGAGTAATACATCTTTAAAAAAAAAAATCACTAAAAAAAAGATTGAGATGTAGGCGCATAGCTGGGGCTATCATTCATCGGAACCCAATTATAACCGTAATTAGATCAATATACGGGCGGTTAAGGGGAATCCTGAAATCCGAATTTCATACAAAATGTTTCGGGCAAATACTCAAAAAGTACGCCGTATTATACTAATTTCTTCGCACTATTCGATTCGTCTATGTTTTTTGATTTCGTCAACAAAAAAAGTGAAAGGTTTCATACTTTAATTTAGATTTTATACGTGTTTTGAAATTAACCATACTAACTTAAAAACACGTATAAAATCTATATTAAAGTAAGCTTGGGTTTTTTATTGCGAGTGTCACGCTGCAAAAAATAAAACATGAGTTGCGAATTCGCCCGGTTATGCCTAGATCACACGTACCGAGTACTCCGTACGTATAAACACGGCCGAATACTCTGTACGTATAAACATAGCGCCGAGTGCTCGGCTGAGCGAGTGATGTAAGCTTTCACTGTCTCGGCCGAGTAACATTTTACTATCTCGCCATTTGCTCGGTATGTGTGGTCTAGGCATGAACTTTCACTGTATTAGCCGAGTAACATTTTACTGTCTCGCCCGTTTGGTCAGTACGTGTGATCTAGGCATAAATTAACACAGACGGAGTCATGGACTAATTTTAATAAAACAAATATTTCTTCCCAAAACAGACAAAGACGACATCAATCGCAGACCGATCGCCGCGGCTCCGATAACTTCACGATTCATAACATTACACAATTTCGCTCGTTTTAATTTCTTTTGATGTTTCGTATCAAAGCGATACCAAAATATTGTTAACTTGTAAAGGGTTGATTGTGGCGGGAATCAGCGCCTATTATACTCGACTAACAAAAGCGTACACAGAGTATTTAAAACAAACTGTAGACCTTCTCTATGAATTGTGATAAGGGCCGACAAAATTAAATTATAATTTGGTTATAGTTTTTGAGCGGGAAAAGGACATTTGACTTTGGCGCGCACTTGGAAAGGCCTGTGTCTGAACTGGACTGTTTTTTTTTCTTCTACCCTGCTGGCAATCTGTTTATGTAACAATAGTCCAAGGTGATGTCTGAGCGTGGTCTGGTTTTCTGTGTTGTTCGTAGGGAGACATCCATTGATGTTCCGTTCAGTCTGCAAATCTCTTTGCCAAACTGGACTGATAATTATCATGATGAAGCTTCACATTGCACGGCTTATTTATGCATAATTATAATAAAAGGGCTGTTGTAGTGGCGGCCTTGTTGCACTCCATTTTTTATCCTTTAAAATAGGCGAGTAGGTAATGTTCTAACAAATCAATGAACATCCTGCTTTGTCTTCCACCAAGTCTTGTCATTATTACTCTTTGGTTGTTTGTGGCATTCTCAGGGTGTTTTATTTGCATCTATTTGAATGTAAGACAGGTTTTATCTGTCCTTTGTTTTTGAATTTTAATAGCACGCAACGGGACGTCTTTGTTACGTTGAAGTGTCTTTGAAACGATTATATTACTAGACGTTATTACTCGTAGTTTGTAACGGTAAAGTTGTTTTTCTCAATGTTTAGTAGGTAACGCTTATGTAAAACATATCACAACCAAAAATTTACTAATACATTTCGTGTTGTAGTAACAAAATCACCGCTCCACTTTTTTGAAAAAAATCTTCAAAAATGTACAAAAATGCGAGCGAGATAGAGACGCGCGGGATTTTGGGCTTTAAGTTTACATCGATGCCAATGTTATTATAATGAATTATTTACATATAAAATCTGTCACCTGCTTGTTTAACGTCGTAGCGCGTAGCAAGTGTCGTTAGCTACGGCGTAACAAGTGTCACTAGCTACGGCGTAGCAAGTGCCGCTAGTTACGGCGTAGCTCGTAGCACGTCTACGGGGATTAAGTTATCAACCGTTTACGTGACGCTATTTTCGACGTTATTTTAAGGGCCATTACGTTTTAATATCTTTTGGAAGTAATAAGTTGATGACTTTTGAGTAAGAGCGTCGTAATATGCCACCAAGATAGCTACACCGCTGTAGTTACTTGGGTTCCCATAACAAAAGGTGCAAAAATGAGGCGCATCAGAGCTTCTCTCGGGGTGCTAATGCCATTTTAACGAGTCCTAGTGCATTTATATAGTTTTTTGTATAAACGTAATTATACTCCATACTTGCAAACGCAAAAGTTTCAAATGCGAAAATTGTATTAAGTGCCTTTTATATACTTACACAAAAAGTTCTAAACGTTAACATAAAATTAGGACCTAAATAAGTATATGACTATTAACTGGCAACTTTCAGAATTAATAAATTAATGAATGAGTTATTACTTTTTTTTATTGCAAACCAACAGAAAAAAAATTGCTAGGAAACATGGCCTACAAAAATCTAATTCAATAGGCTCAAACTGAGTGAACAAAGTCGTAGAATGCAGTACTTGTACGAAATAAAAGCTTCACAATCTACAGGTAGCTTACTACTAAGTATTAAGTCCATAAAAACAATCGTAAAACAAATTTCATTTCGCAACAGTTTGGGCACTTGAAGAATCCAAACTTCCTTGTTTCGGTGTTTCTTTTTTCTTAAAAACTTTACGGAACTTGAAAAAATCTTGAAAGAATCGCTGCTCTTTTTTTCGCTCGTTCCAACTCATGCTGAAGTAGTTGCGAGATGGCAGTTCTCAGAAGTATGAATAAGTAATCATTTTGTTTTGTATTAACCTAGAAAAAAAATCAGAAACAATATTATTTAATATAAAAATATTACGGCTTTAAGCTTTGACGAGTTTTACATTATTAATATTAGTTTACCTGTAACCAATGACCATGAGTTATCTCTAGTTCCATTATGTATAACAGAAGTTCTCAGATTTTTTTTCAAATAGACCACTTTTAAAATTAAGCTGGTTCCGGTGGATGGTTTAGAGAACTCCCCATTCAGATAGATAGAAGAGAGAAGCAGAAAAAATTTCGTGGTCCCCAGCTTTTGAATTACGGACCCCCATTTTTTTGTCATGCCAATGGAACCCCCGTCGAGTATCCCGTGGACTCACCTGGACCACTTTTGGAATCAATGATGATAAACAACTAGAAAATTAACTCAGTTTTTATAAATTTAATTATTTGTTTGTTTGATCAGAAACTGCATAGTACTCATTTAAATTTTGATATCCATATAAATTAGGTATCTTAATTTAAGCTTGGCATCACTTGACTAAACTTCTGTTTAAACCTAAAATAATGTGGGTCCACTTCAGCTTTACATAATGTCAGAAAGCAATAAGTTTTGTTTGTGGGCTAAACCTAGCTAGACAGATTGGGAACTCTCCGATTTTGTCTGCCCGATATTAGGACTTCCCTTCTTCCAAAGATGCTTTTCCTTTGTTGACCTTACCTTAGTTCAGCAATCAGCATCGCCCGCATGTTTTAAAAAAAAATGTTTACAATATGTGTAATTTTTAGCATAGTCCTTAATCATCTTCATTCATAATTTTGAGCGCAAGGGGGGCAATGCACAATGAACTCGGTAAAGGATTATAGAATTTTAGACGCGAATAAAACCGACTTATACGACCATTTATCACATATACTTTTAAATACGATGTCTGTGTATCAATTTGTTTTTCTTACTTCTTCTTATCGTGTCACTAGTTCCTTCGAACCAGCGTGGTGAAAAAATTTCAAGTGCGCCTCGAAGAGGCTCCTTTCGTGTACTCTACACATGTTTTCGAACTTTTTACGTTCTACGTAATGCCGGTTTCCTCACGATGTTTTCCTTCACCGTTGCGAGAACGTGGGATGCATACATAGATTTTGTCGACAGAAAAAAACCCATTTACGCATGACTGCCACCGGGATTCATACCCGCGACCATCAGATCGCAAGGTAAGGACCTCACTGATTTGACCTTATCATTTCATAAGTTAAAGTTACATTATTACAAATGACTACTCAGAAAACCTTCACCTCTAAGAACACCCGAGATAGTAATCCAACCAGAAACCTATCTGGACGCACCTTAACAGAGGTAATCTAGATCTCTGCCTTACGACTCTCCCGGGATTGGTTCTATTCGAGTAGCCGTAATGTAGATGTGGCTTGTAGGTATATTGCTTGGCTGCAACCCTACTCAATAACAAAGAGGTCTTCATTTATTAACCTATAAAATTTCGAAAACCGAAGCAACACAGTGGAAGCAAAACAAACACACCCTCTATTGCTCATCATTATATTATTATTAGCAGTATGAGCAATTTTTACTTATGAAGCCGTTCTTAAAATCTTTCTTTAGTTCTATTTAAGATTCTTTCAATATACTTTTGTCGTCTAGTGAACCGATGATCGTCCTACAATACACCTGCTTAGACGTGGTCATCACTGAAGAATACGCTTACCATAGGTTGTCGGTTCTATGGCAGACTTGCCGGCTTGAATTACTGACATTTGTAATTTATTCTAATATAAAGAAAGAAAAAGAAAAGAAAAGAAATTTGTTTATTGGCTCCTCTAAAAAGGTATAGCTACACATGTAAGCAGGTACATAAAACATTATAACATAAATAACTAGGTATGCCTTAAGTCATGGAGACCAATAGGTCCGGTCTCAGCATATTGTCGTCCTGAAATGCCTAGGTACCCAGCAATCTAGATACCTAGATAAGGCAGGACAACGCTGGTTTTCAGCCCGGGCCTATGAGCAGTGACGCCTTCCTTAGCAATTAAGAGCTTAACAAAAATATTATATTAAAACAAACATTAAAAAATCTATTTAGGTACTAATATGATGAAGCCTGTGAGGATAGACATCTATCTATTCTATTTACCAAGATAGATACTCAATATACCTAGATGGAGTCTCGCATTATTCAGTATTCAGTATTCATTTGCAATATTGGGTAGGTTACATTTTAGGTCTTGGTAAGTCAAATAAATAAAGTACAGCTACACAATATTACCCGGATAGGGTGTTGCAAGTCACGGTCAGTAATTCGATACAAAATACTTACATGTCGGTCGCAAATGGTTGAATAGTGAATTCACCCATATGCTTACTTATATAAGCCCTACTTTTGAAATTCCCAATTTTGGCGAGATATCCACATCCACTCAACATGCAGTGAGTACTTTACCAAAACACCTGCTAACAAAATTCATTAAAAACCACGTCCAACGCTCTGTACTCTCTGTCCAACGTAAAATTCAATACCAACTAAATCCCCTCGAGAACTGAAACACCACAACACGAAAATCCGGCGTAGATAATTCAGTGACACGCCGAAACCAGGTCGACACCTCATGTATGGAAATCCGTCAAGCCGTTCCAGCTACTGAATAAGGCAGGCTCTTTGGGCGGAAGTGATACCGGGATTGTACTTTATCAAAGGTAGTTCCGGCTACAGAACATACGGAGAGAAATGAGATACTCATCTTTTTATGATTATGACACTCATTTACGAAAAGATGACATTCAGAACAAGGCAGAGTTGTTCTGAAACAAAACTTGTTTTTATTGTCGCGTATATTGTCTTGTACAGTCAGCTGCACCAACATGTATACACTCTCAAGCTTTCACATTCATATTACTCCTAATTTTGCAAATATAAGTGCACGCAAGCATTTTCAAATAAAAGTGATCATCTTACTTGTCTGAATTGTTGTCAGAAGAATAAGTGCACAAAAGAAGCCTCTTCGAGGCGCACTTGAAATCCTTTCACCACACTGGTTCGAAATAACTAGCGACACGATAAGAAGAAAAAGAAGAAGAATGTCTTTTCAAAATTAAGAAAGCTTGGGAGTGTGTACATGTATGTGCAGCTGACTGTACGCTTACAGCCAGTGCTAGAAATATCGTTACGTTTTGAGTAGCTATCAAAAACGAAACGAGCAACGAGTTACCACGACCAATACCGTCGTATCCAAGACTGAGCTACAAATTTAAAATTTGAGATGACGCACAGCTAAAACACTCGTTCACTTTCAGGCAATAAGCCATCGAACAGAGAAGCTCTAATTTAGAGAATTTTAATATTTTGCTTCTAGTATTGTCTGAAGCTTAATTCCTTATGACATATTTAAAAAAACACTAAGACTAAAAGTAGCAAAAAGGTTGTAAAAACTTCAAAAAAGGCAACTCGTCGGGTCGGTCAGATATTCTGGGAGTCAGTCTCGATAGCATTTTTCAAACCACAGTGCTTTTGATACTTCATTTTGCTTTGGATACACATTTTATTGCACTGTGCTGGTATCTGAAATCTTAATTTTGCTTTGGATACTTTGCACTGTGCTGGTATCATCAGAAATCCTGCAGGGACTCCCTAAAGGAATCGTACCACGTGGACCCTCGGTTACCTATGACCTCATATTCCTGAGGATATTTACACGCGAGATGGCAATAAAAATTGATGAATGAGCACAATAACACAGGCGTTGCTGCCTCATGCCAGCCTGTGAATTATTACAGGCTTATATTGAGTTTTACATCTGGCTAATGACATGGTAAGGCATGCAAATCAATTTTCACACGGTTCCTGTTCGCGTTTTTGTGAATTTATTTACAAAAGTGAATATTACGTAATGGATACCGTATTCTAATGTAGGTGTGTTTCATTTCATTTTTTTTTTTTCACAAACAAGTTTTAAATTTTGTCGGAATTTCTAAATCTAAGTGAACTTGTACCATTCATTACAAAATACTGACATTATTTTATCATACAAAAAATGCCGCTTGTTATAATGTTGCTTGTGGTTGGAACAATTGTTAATGTAGCCAACTTAGATCATCCAAGAATCTAAAGTCACTTACTTGTTGATTTGTTTTGTTAAAAATCAGTAGAAAATACAAACTAGAGTGAATATAGAGCAGGGTATGTAACAATGCAAAGTAAAAAAACACAATACTTATAATAAATGTAAAATTCTCTTTGAAATATTTAAAATGCAGCACGAACTCTTGAATAAAACATGTCTAACGTAACCGTGTTGCAACTTTATATTTCCTCGGTGAAAGTTGAACTTGTCCAACGCAACGACCCCACAGACTTCATGCCGTTGCCGTCGAAGCCTCCGCTAAATCTTCCCCAATCGAATCCCGCCTTACCCTAGCCGCCCGCCCTACAGTGCCCGCCAGGACGCCCGCCGAGCCGGTCGCACGCCGCCCTAGCCCAGATCGTATCGACCGCGTGTTTGTTTCTGTGCCTCTTGTGGTGTTTTTCGTACGAATAAATACGGTAAGTGAGATAAGCTACAACTCTTTATGACTTTTCGTCGTTTGTCGTTCGTCGTTCGTCATGGACGGTTTTTAAAATACATCGGAGTTAACAAAATACGTTTTATTCTTTACAATTTGTAGGCTTCAACAGCCGGTAGGCAAGTACAATGGTATGTCGCTGAGATTTATCTTTGTTTTTTTTAAATTCATAGGTATTATCATAATATTCAAGACAAAGATTTTTCGCAGTACAAGGAAAAGTTTCGGGTTAACTTCGTAAATAAATATCCAAACATTGCGGTGTTTCCAAACAAAGAGTAGGTATGTAGAGAATTTCTCGGTTTGAAACAAGTCATAGTTCCCCAACATTGAAATTGAGATCGTAACTTCGTGATACCATAAGGCTTTCGGATATTTGGAATGCTACGTACATGCTTTCAGTTTATGGACACATAAACATCTGTAGCGCGTGTTCAAATATTTTACTATGTTCATATAACTGAGTGTATTTCTCCATCTATGCATATACTACGTGTATCGTATTTTGTCTGTTGCTCTATAATTTTGCAACAACAGCGTGGAATATTTTTTTGTTAAATGGAGAAACATTTTGCTTAGAAAGCCGGAGAGAAGGGAACGTATTTGTCTCATAGTAGAATGAATCGTTTATAAGTATACGATAGTAGTTAGAGCGGTCAAATTTCCCATAAATAAATATTTCTATGTAACGCGAGTTTTTCCTATTGATAAGGTCATTGATAATTGGTAATCTGAAGATGTTTCTGAAACAGCATTGACACCTTATAATGCAAGACTTGTGGAAAGGCATTTTTATTTCGATCTTTTCGCTTGATGCTTGATCCTAGCCCTTTCTCACGACACTCTCGCTAAGTGAGAGTAAACTGTTTTAATCCTGACTTAAAATACATTATGGAAATTACCAGTATGTTGAAAGGGTATCATAACATGGATATTGCTGATGAACTGCAAACAATATTGGATTTCATCAAGTTGGACCTCAATCAAGGTTTCGTCGGTCAATTAACTTGGATCGTCAATTTACCCGCGTATTAAACTAAATAAGGCTTTCGAGGTAATATTAAAGTCGGTTTAGGGTTTCACTCCAAAATTAACAATTGTGTAAAGGTGTGTTGATAATTAAAGCTTTGTTAAAATGAAATACTTATTAGCTTTTCTTTATGTAGCAAGTTAAATCATGGTTCATCTCGTTTGGCCAAAAATGACACGTCGGTTTTCCGAAAAAATCTTTCTATATACGATTTTTAGAGCATTTTAGTCGCACAAAGTAAAAAAATAGTATTTTCGATAACATCTCACAATTTATAGATGCTTTTTAAGATAATGATAATTTCGGCTTATTCTTCTTATCGTGTCACTAGTTCTTTCGAACCAGTGTGGTGAAAGGATTTAAGTGCGCCTCGAAGAGGCTCCTCTCGTGCACTTGACTCATGTTTTCAAACTTTATAGGCTCTATGACATTCCGGTTTCCCCACGATATTTTCCTTTACCGTTAATCAATTGTTTTAATGCACAATTCGATTTTTGAATCATAAAAATCCATTCGTGTACAAACGGGTTCGAACCTACGATATTCGGATCGAAAGTCGAGGCGAACTCCCACTCCCTCCCTCTCGGCCAACAAGGCTTTTTATACATTTTATACTTAAATCCCAATATATTAAGGAACACGGTACACTAAATAAGTCGATCTGATTACACAATTAAGTTTTCGTGTACCACACAACTCATTGAACAATTTTATTTAATCTGTATTAAATTATCCATTTAACCAGCTAAACGAAATTGCTCACAAGTTAAAATTGGGTCTTAAATAACCAGAAAACACTATCTACAGTTCAATATAATTTCATAGCTTCAATTCGGCTGTTGGCGTCAAATATTAACAATTGGTGTAACGGTCGACTGTCGAGCATTCTTGAGAAGTCTATTTAGTTTGGTATTCAATTATAATCGAAGTTATAACGGAGTTGGGGCGTTTTGAATATTTAGCCCACTATGAATGCTGATGCTGGAAATGCTGAGTGCTTTGAATGAGCTGAGCGTCAGCTCATTGAACAGCTTCATACGCATACATAATATATATAGTATGTCCGCGAGCTAGAGAAAATTCATTTTATATATTCTATTAAATGATTAAATAATTTTATGTAAATTTATTTTAATAAACCTAATTAATGCTAAAACATAATAAAGCTAAAATTATTTAAATAAGTATAAAAATAATAAAGAATGAGCCTTTCTAAAATTACAAATAAAACACGGAATTTAGGTCACTGTCCACGGGCAAAGAACCCAAAAGGCTGGCGACGTTACCTCGTTGAGCTGGCGACGTTACCTCGTTATTAACCTTTTAAAAAATATATAAATACCTATTCAATTAATAATTAATTTGTAATATGGCAAATAATTTAATCAATTATTGTCATTTTTAATCCTCTAAATATGGATATTGACAAACCTGACGTACATATGTTATTCTGAAATAATATTTTATTATTATACCATTTATAATCATTTTTGCTCATTAAAATATTTTATTACAATATTATTATAAAAAATAAACTATTTTAATAAACAGCTCATAAATAATATTGTAAAAAATAAATATAAACGGTAGACCACCAGCCGCGGAGTAGAGCCCAAGCGGCTGGTGGCTAGGGCTGCAGATTTCATTATTATTATTAAAGCATATAAAACGTGATTTTTAGATTTTAATCTACACTTCTTTTTGAGCTTAGCTTATTGCAATATAATATCCAAATTTATAAGCAAGATGTCTTATTTGACCTTTTATTACGACATGCACCAGGTGTATCGATCATCGTAAAAACGGTGAAAGTTGACGGTTAAAATGTCACGGAGACAGGTGTGTACTTTCTTGCTCCTTTTAGTACGGGAGGCGACGATGCTAAATGAGGATTTGCTCGAGCGTCATTGAGACCTATTAGGATGCAAAGCTTAGATGATAAGAAGAAAAAAATGTTATGTAATATATACCTTTTCATCGGTGGGGGAAGCGGCTATAGGCTTTTTAAAATGTAAAAAAAAACTGTTGCATGGACGTACACGAGCGCGTCAGATATTGATAGCATCATGGTCCTACGTATTTTTAATAATGTAACGTATGTTAATCTGACCGTTTGCATGATGGGGATGGCTGTACTGACGGGTTGAAAATGAAAAAAAAATGTATCGAGCGCGTCTGATTTTCTAAGGGGGTGTAAGTGGACCAAAACAAAAGGTCTTATTCAATAATCTGACGATTTCGATGTAACGCAAACTCGTGGCCACTATTTAAATGTGCAAAAAAAAACGCCTTTTTGACTTACTCGAGCGCGTCAGATTAAGATATGTATGGTTCATCTTGATGTCCTAGACATGCTGTCTCATAATCTGACGATTATCTAGAGGGATTCGCTTAATCTGACAAAAATCATTTTTTAATTTTTATAAATTATTGAACTTTATTAATTGAAAAGCTCAGGAAATAGCATGCAAATAAAAGAGTGCATATTTTTTTAAATAGAATACTTGTATTTATAAGAAAATAATAAAAAAAAAACTTTTTTTTATAATTAATTGAATCTTCTTCTTATCGTGTCACTAGTTCTTTCAAACCAGTGTGGTGAAAGGATTTCAAGTGCGCCTCAAAGAGGTTTTTACTAATCTGATCCTTTATCCTGCACGGGCGGCCTTATCTAGGGGGCTCATATTTGGTGGAGGTACTTAACCGAGTACAAGGTATCCCCTGTATGTTAATCTGCTGCGCTGGAGTAACTCCCGAAATCCCCTCTTCGGCTCCCCTACCATTTGTTCGACTTATATATACGCCACGAATTTTAAATTAACAAAAAAAACTTAAATGGGCAATACAGAACAGGTACTACGTTGTATCTGTACAGTCAGAATTTTTGGTTTCTACGAAATGACTGAATGAGCTAAAAATTTGCGGTGTATACACCTTTGCTACTCATCTCTACTGAACAATATTCTAATCTACTCTACCTTATAAATTTTGTTTATATTTCCTCTAAGAGTTTGGTACGCACATAGGTATTTATATATACATTATAAATAAATAACTTCACTCTACACTACACACACACACACACCTAAACACCCCCACCCATACATACATACACACCAACACACACACACACAAAAGGCAGTAGGTAAAATATATATCTACATTTGTTTTTTTTTCTATTTGTTATTTTTTAAGATCAAAGTCTCTAATTGTTATTGAAGATTTTATTTATTTTATTATATTTTTATGCATACAGTATTCTTCTCAGTGCTCTTTGATTTACTCTTATTAAGAAAATCAAAAATCAAACTGTTTATGTTTAGTTTATGTTTGTGTATTACTGTAATAATCACCTGAAGCTAGCTGAAGCAGCGAATCCCTCGTCTCTACTTACAAGTATTAAACTTAGTTAGAACGAGGTTCTCAAAGATTCTTCTAATTCGGGTCGTTCCAATGAATAATACAAAGTACATCTGTAGACATACAATAGTTTAAACAGTTTTTCACTCTTAATATAATTTAATTTAGGTATACTTTTAGTTTTAGTTATATAATTTACTTTACTTCATTTTATACTTATAATTGTTACCTGTCTTTGTATGTACTATAAGACCTACAAGAATTAAATGTTTTTAATTTTTTTATCTTTATCTTTAATATAAAAGGCTTGACAGACAAACCACTGAACCTGACTTAAAATTCGAGAGTGTGCTGATCGAGAGCTGAAAGTGCGTACTAAGTAAGAAATTTCGTTGATTCGCAACTCAAATGAAATTGCGGGCGTCAACTAGTATATAGAAAGCTTGGACCTGACTGAGTGATTGACAAACAACGTACATGCTAAACCACTAGACCGAGACACTTACGATTCGGAGGGTGTGTTCGTCAAGAGCTGAAAGTTCGTATTAAGAAATAAGTTTCGAAAAATCGCAATGCAAACAAAGTTGCTAGCGTCAGCTAGGTCTTTATAATTTACCCCGAGGTCGTTCAGGTCAAGTCGAGTGCATCAACTTAAAGAGAATTCTTAATGGAATGCCCATAGATTACTAACTGTGTCAGGTGTCTAATGAACACCATGATAAACAGCTTTAAATCAAGATTGAGTCGTAAAGCAGAAAAAAAAGAAGATATGTGTTGTTAAAATGAAGCCTAGTAAATTTAAACTAGAAATAATTCACTTGTACTATTACTTCTGTGTTTCTAAATTTAGCATCGGACCAAAATGTAGTAGAAGTTAGATATTTTGTCCAACTTTTTTTGGTGCGTTTTCAATGTACTAACCTATGATACTGTACCTTAATAATTATAAGGGAATGGGATAATATAAAGCTCAGTGTGGGTGAATGACTTGTTATAATGTTGTACCGCGTTTGATAGTTTCGTAGAAAGTTGTAAAATCGATGGAAGGGTCTTTGTTCTGCTCTGCATATTTCATATTTGTACTTTTCCAAAAGTACAAGTATAAAATAGAACTATTAAAAACAGATTTAACTGCTTTGACTATAAAAAAACATCAGTTTAAAAAAACTACACTTAAAAAGAGTCCTTTTTGGCAAAGAGCGATTTTAATCGAATAACGACTCAGAGACGATTTTCACTGATAATTCGCAACACAAACCAAGTTGTGGGTGTCAACTCAACTAGTTTATAATATAACTGAAACTTTTCAATATCATAGGTGTAAAGCCTGAAAAGGACATAGACTATATAATATTACGCTACATCTCTTCAGAAAGTAGATATAGAAGTATAAGTATTAATTGAGTATAAGTATTTGACACTGCTATTCTGTGACATTTCTTCCGCGGGAACAAATGTCACAATCGACAACATCGACAATGAAAAAAAAATCACGGGTGACGAAATCGCACGCGGGTCAGCTAGTTTATAATATGAGTGAAATGGGATGTTGCAGTTCTAGACAACAGCGGAATAGGTACGTAGCTTAAGCGTGTTGTGTCATCGCTCCGCTCTCACCCACGCTTCTTCTCCGCCCGTCGCTATCACCGAAGCCGTGGCCTAAAAAAAGGCCTACAGCAAAGCTACAAGTTACGAGGATATTTTCCTTTCTAATCTTCATTACAATGCCTTGAAGACTTATTTATTACCAGAGTAAAATAGTCGTAAAGTCCCTCGGAGGGAGTACGGTCAACGGCAAAAGTTGCCGAACATTTTATGAATCTCAATTTCATTGGTACTTACGTGCCTTAAAAAATGCTATGTCGTTTGCTGTTATGAGTCCAAATTTTTAATTATATTGCAGCGATAGCGTGGCGTGGAAGTGACGCGGAGCAAAGATTTGTATATTAACAAAAAAATCAAATGAAAATCAATATAAAAATTAATCTTAAAACTAAAATCACAGTTAAATTGAAAAAAATGGCTGAGAGCGAGATCGATAAGTACGTAAGTAAGTATATGTATGTTACAATTTATGTGTTAAATAAAGAACTTTGAAATTAGATATAAATCCTCAAAAACCCGAGGTCACTCCGCGAAGCCTGCGAAGAACCCAGGAAAATTCTGTGCTTCTGGGCGGAGTTAGGCTGGCTAAACTATTAGTCAGGATATCCGACGCACAAAGGACCAACAGGAGTCCAAGTGCGGAAAAGGGAGTCCGTATACATTTACAAGAACTTTAAAAACCATATACATACATGTGTACTTTACCTATCCTCGTACCTTTTCAACTTTAACTGCTGACTGTACTTTAACCCGGGGAATGATTGAAAGGGTTTAGCGTAACAGATGTATTGTTGGCAAATATATTTACATGCTGGACGGAATATATGGGTGACATATATTTACATAAGTTTACGGGATAATGTTCGGAAGTCGTGTTCGGGATCAAAGGTCGATGACGGTTCTTTACGAAGTTTATTTATCTGAGAAAATTTATTTCGCTTCGTTGCTCTTTCGTATGTTATCGCTTTTGATGTGTATGCGATGGTCTTGGTACATCAATGACAGACATAGAAATCCGGAAAGTCCTTTGACATTTTTTGTTGCCAGAGGGACAGAATAACCTCGGTTTGTTCGTCATATTCTGATTTTTGAAACACTTCGTTCATACATGTTACATTACACTGAAAAGAGGGTATTCCAAACGACATAATACTGCCATATGGCAGGCTCTATGGTAAATGGAATTTAAAAATTTTGAAGTTAAATTCTGTGAATTTATTGTGACACTACCTGTACCCGCGTGCGACTTCGTCACCCGTGGAAGAATTGTTTATAGTCGATGTTTTTTGTTCCACCCGCGAAATAAATATTACAGAATAGCAAAGTGTCAGTACTAAGCAAGTCAATCAAAACTTCCACATTTTCAAACCCTCTTTTTAACCACTCAAACATTGAATTTAGTAGAAAACTGAAAAACATGGCGGTATTTATCTTCGGAGATTATAAAATTGTAACTTTCAATGAAATGTTTTGTTAACCTGAGGAGACAGCATCATTCAACTCTTGGTCTAATAACACCTTCAATCCGTACTTTTACATATTTTAACTTTAATTTTGAAAATCGGTGAAACTCGTATCTAATTATTTGTTTTGCAAAATATAATTCCAAAGTTTCCATACAAACTTTAAACTTCTATATCTACCCTCTGAAAGAATTTTCAGGCTTAGTAGCTATGATATCGTAAAGTTTCAGTTAAATCCGTTCGGTACTTTATACGTGATGGACGAACACACAAACCCACAAACAAACAATAAAGTCTTCCAATAAAATAAAAAAATTGGGGCATGTTAATTAATCTCGTCTGAACACGTTTCCGTCAAAAAAAACATATGTACAGAAATTCAGGGTCTTCTGCTTTATTACATGTATAGATTGTTTTAATTTTGTATTGATTTAAAATTGAATTTGTAACCTTATGTAGGTATGTTTTATACCTTCTTGTAAATAGTTGTAAGGTATTTTAATTTGTAATTAATTTATGAAAATATGATATATAACAATCTTTTATCAATAAAATAAAACGACTAACTAAGATGGCTAAAGAATCTTTTGAGTTTACGAGAATTAACACCAAAATATCTCAAAGTGGACTTGAATTGGACATAATTTTGATTATGAGCGTTAAGGATTCACATTTTTTTTGTTTAATTTTTTTATATTCTTTTGTGAAGAATAAAGGACACCTTTTCACTATAAATCCACTACAAGCTAATATTCGAACAAAAGAAGTAGATAAAAGGGAAAATAATTCCCTCAGTTATTAGATATCTATTCTGGCTCATATATTAAGCCCACTTTGTCTAGGCCTTTATTTACAGACAAAAAGTTTAACGGTATCGAACAACTGTCTGAACCTATAATATTTAATATGCTTTCAGACAAAGAGAATCCATTTATTTTTTACTTGCTAAGTCTTAAAGTTACTTTTTGTGGTAATAAGAAAGTCGAAGATCGGTCCTCGATTCTAGCCGTTTTTTGGGACGGCCCTTGTCGTTTAGGCTAGATTAGGTTTTATTTGATAAAATGTTTCTAAGAAAAGAAAGTTATAAATACAATTACTTGCAGTCAAAATCTTGAGAGCCTCTTGATTATCGTCAGTTTTAGACGCTATTTTAAAATTTGTATTATTGTAATATTATTGAAAAAAAATTAGTTGTCTGTAAAGTTAGTTTTGGGACGATAGTTTAACGACTACCAGTGAAATGGGTCAATGAGCGTTACTGGACAATGACGTCAACGTTTTCGTGCATGTAGCCGGTGCGGTAGCGTTCATCGATTTATTATCGTAGTCGCGTCAAAAAAAAATCTTACGTTTTTAATACGGCGTCTTTAAATCTTATCAGGTACCTCAGGTATGTCTAGATACATAAGTCTGAACCTATCTAGTTTTTAGGTATAAAAAAGACGTATTAGGTCAGTTGACATAGGAATTTTATATAAGTATATCGCTGGATTAACTTGACACAGGATCGGAAAGAGTGGCGAGCTAGGGAGGAGGTCTATACCCAACAGTGCGTTGATGTGGGCTAGTATAATAATAATATAAGTATATACATAAGTGGGACGGAATAAAGTAAGCGAAGCAAAGATCGTTACGAAAGAACCGGTTCCTTCGATATCCAACAGCCTACGCGCTTAAAATTTAATCGTAAAAAGAAACTAATTTATTTTCGGTTCATTTCATAAACTCCGAGAGAACAGCCTTCATAAAAGTAATGTAACAACGCAGAAAGCAATAGAATAGACACGCCACTGCAGCGCGAAAATACAAACTTTTCTTTCTCTTGAAACGTGTCCGAACAAATTTATACTGTTATGAATTGCGACTGCTCAAAAACTCCGACAATACAATAAACAGAAAACTGGGAGCCTTCAAGCAAAATAATTTCTTTCGAACAACAATTAAAACGTCCCGAACGACGATTTATTTCCAAGAAAGTTAAATGTTGCCAGCAAGAATTTTTTGATATTTTTAAAATGTATTAAATTATGCTTGGACAGATAAACCAGATACAGTCAACGTTATTATATTAAACCAGCTGACGAGTTTGCAACCTTCGAAATATCAAGTCTACGATTAGTCGTTTAGCCTGTACGTTGTCTGTCAAATACTCAGTCTGTCTTTCATCCGTCATCAGTACGTTATACTCTCGAGCAGATTCGAAGCGTGCTTGACAGTGGGCTACCGTAAATGCTGGACTTGTTACCGTCTCCTTCTGACGTTATCTGAACTTATGACTACTGGGCGCTCGTCACGCAGACTTTGTGGGGTTTGAACTGCGTTGAAGCGCGATTTCGCAAAACAGTAAGATGGATATAACGATCATCTGCTGCTGATGTAGCCCTCGGTCTGCCCATACCTGGACGGCGATCGAATGCATCCAGTCTTCAGGTATCGTCTGTAAACTTGTTGCACCAACAAATCTGCTAATTCGAAGTCTTCGAACGACCTTACGTTGCGCAACGCCTACTTGAAGTAAAGTTACGGCTTTAGCTGCTTTCTCAGGTGTCGTATCCATTATTGACCGAAAAAGTCGCAAAAATACAGTGTGAGCAAACAATGGACAAAACTAAAGAAATTATATGAAATATCCGACTTCGAAACGCTAATCGCGAACTCTAGTCAAAACAGAACAAAGCATCGTATTTGTTGCTTGACTACATTTTGAGTTGAATGTACTTTAGATTAAATGTATTAGTCATTTTAATCAGCATGAAACACTTTCTGTAGGTACATTTTCATAATTGTAACTTTTATACTTTTTGAGAAAATCGAATCAGAGTTCCAAGGCAGCGGGTGGCCGAGTTTATTTAGACGCGGCATGCTGTAGAGTTAAAATTCAAGCTTGACCCTAGTTTTGTCAAATCACGCGATTATGGTATAGATAAAATGTAGCACGAGAAAATGTCGTTGGCACTGTCGCTGATAAAATATCGCTCGAAAACGAGAAATATGTCAGTTTTACGTTCCGTTTGTGGTTATGCAAATTGCTTGATTTATGTCGTGTCGGTCCAACGTTCCTTTCAACGTTGAATGGCTTTACTTAACTTGCTGTACTTAGAATCTCATACTCGAATAGATCCAATTTATATTTATATTTCCATGAGGTACAAAGGTTTAGGTGGTTAATTTCAAAATCAAAGTCCAAAACATATTTTCATGAAATTTATATGGGACTAATCTGGAAGAATATCCTCGCAACAAAAAAAATAATAATTGGCTGTTAAGTTGTTTTACGGACGATAGTTTAACGTGACTACCAGCGTAACGGGACAATGAGCCTTACCGCTCAATGACAGCGTTACCATTACCGAACAATGACGTCAACGTTTTCGTGCATGCAGCCGGCGTTCATCGATTTATTAGACGTAGTTACGTCAAAAAAAAATAAGTAAAAGGTTTATTAACTACAAAGTTTAAGGTAACAAACATAAAAAAAACAACCGTATTGAGAACCTCCACCTTTTTTGAAGTCAGTTGCAAAATCCAACTATCCTGCCCTTTGATCCAACCTGGATTTATTCCACATCCAATCCAACTTCTCGACCCCTCAAGTTAATACACTTCCTGGTGCTTAATCAGTTTGACTGGGTTTTTGTCTGTTGTTTGCCAACTAGCCTCAATTAATTAGCCGAGTTTCGGTCGCAATCCAGTTACTTTTTGAGTGGCTATCGTGTTGTGTTTGTTGCTCTTTCATTCAACAACCCCCCACTCTAAGTTAAATTTGGTCAGAATTCAACAACCTTAATGTACTCGTAAGTTAACTTTGGTCACTGAAAATTATATATGTGTGTTTATTTAGTACTCTCTAGCCGAGAGTAGGCCTGAGTCCCGCAGTGGGAACACTGTTTAGCTGATTATGCTATGTTTTTTTTATTATATTAACCAACAGTTTAAGTATTTTTAAACTTATTGGTTAGAAGAGAAGAAAGCCAATTTTTGACCTTTATCTAAAAATAAATAGTTTTAATTGAGCAACCTTAAGATCGTTTGCAACGGTTTATGGTGGGTCTAAAGATTTAAGGCCAATCCTCAAATCCGAATTCCATACAAAATGATTCGGACAAATACTCGAAAAGTACGCCGTATTATAGTAATTTCTTCACACTGTTCGTTTCATCCATGTTTTTTGATTTCGTCAACAAAAAAAGTGAAAGGTTTCATACTTTAATTTAGATTTTATACGTGTTTTAAAATTAACCCTACTGACTTAAAAACACGTATAAAATTTGATTTGAGGATTCCCCTTAAGTAGTTAGCTAATAAAAAAAAATTGTTTACTATTTTTACATTATATTTTTGGAAAGTCGTGCTATCGTTTGACCTAAAAATATTGGAACAAATACTTTCCAATAAAAAACTATGAACTATTGACCATATTATTGAGTTATTTTTAAGTATTCTAAAAACTTAGACACCGTAGCCTCCAGCTTATACATAAAACTGAAAAAAAAAAACAATCAAATCACTTCCAAAACAGGTTAAAAATAAAACCGTAATAAGAAAAAAGTTTGCGATCCAACAATTTAATACGGAAACCTTTTATAAACTCCAGCGGGACTGACCACGGAACTTATTTAACTCGCTTTAAATTTAGCTTTAAACCTGAGATTTATACCTAAACCATCATATTAAGCCAAACATATCCCGACTAATCCTCTTTAAAATAAGCCTCTATCTTCAAATTTAATATTCTCGTTAATCATTCCTAAATACCGCCATTTGTAGGTCCCTAACCGGCGACGAATATATTTGAGAGTGTATTAGGGAAGAATTTGAACCATTTTGGTCCCAAGTCGTCCAATTTGGGCCTATCTACGCATGAGGCGAACGATAACTCTGGGCGTAAGTACACTTCGTAGATACGTGTTTTTGAATTAGTGTTATAATTTGAGTAGCTATAGAATGGAATTGATCTTCGATTTAGCATTATCAGCCTGTAATATTCCCAATGCTGGGTCACAGACCTCATAACCAGAAGAGCGAATGGGTCTTAATCCACCGACCCAATGCGAATTGGTGGATGTCACCTGCCATTTACATTTTTTCCATGTTTATGACATGCTGGTTTCTTTGCGATGTTTTCCTGCACCGTTCTGAGCAACTGGCTTTATCATCATCATCCTCAGCCAGTATCAGCCTACAACTGCAACTGCGCATGCACATAGAATGTCATCATGTCTCAGCCGACCCCTTCGCAAATTCTAAATAATTCCCATATATCAATCAAATTTACTCTTTAAAAAAAAGTTATTTAAGTATAGGGAAAAAGCCGTTTTGAAAAGATTAGGGTACAAAGGTACACATGTTAGTTCTCAAACAACAAGCGAACAGGGTAAGTTCCGATTGATGACCGCCGCCTTAATGGACAAAGTTTTTCCCAACACAAATCCAGGAGCCAGATACTTAACTGTTCAGGAGTGGCGTAAGCTAAGAGATGTACATAATTATCCTGATTTGACAGTACGAGTATATAGATAACCAGCTTAAGGCTAATCCTCAAATCCGAATTCCATATAAAATGTTTCGGACAAATACTCAAAAAGTACGCCGTATTATAGTAATTTCTTCACACTATTCGTTTCGTCCATGTTTATGTTACGACCATATTATATGTTTTAACAAAAAAAGTGAAAGGTTTCATACTTTAATTTAGATTTTATACGTGTTTTTAAGTTAGTAGGGTTAGTTTTAAAACACGTTTAAAATCTAATTTAAAGTATGAAACGTAAAGTAAAAAAGTATGTTTTTTGATTTCGTAAACAAAAAAAGTGAAAGGTTTCAGACTTTCATTTAGATTTTATACGTGTTTTAAAATTAACCATACTAACTGAAAAACACGTATAAAATCTGAATTAAAGTAAAGTGAAACCTTTCACTTTTTTTGTTGACGAAATCAAAAAACATGGGCGAAACGAATAGTGTGAAGAAATTACTATAATACGGTGTACTTTTTGAGTATATGTCCGAAACATTTTGTATGGAATTCGGATTTGAGGATTAGCCTTAAATTAAAAAAAATAAAACCCGACTGCGAAATAATTATACATTTATTGTCAATTCATTATTCCAAATTAAATTTAAACATTACAAAAACACAATCTCCTTTTAAATACCTTCATTTTGATACCCTACTCGATGGGTTTGGTCTACAAAAAAATATTAACGACTTACTATTTAGCTCCAAAAATCCGCCATTGTGATTTTATTAACCAAAAATCCATCTAACAGTACTGTTGTTGAGACGAATCTAACGATACCTTAACTGTCAAAATCCATCCAGCCATTTCGAAGATACGAGGTAACACAGAAATTTACATACATACAAGATACCTACGCACGAAAAACATAATCCCTCCTTGGCAGTCGGGTAATAAAAATAAGTATCCACAATTCTTTAAACTTTAGGTAGGTATATATTAAGCTTTGTTTATATAATTTTAATGCTTAACAGAAACTTAGTTTTGATTTTATTTAATTTATTGTCGCATCAAGTAACAAAATAGCAATCAGATCAGTCATTCACCAGAGGTCTCCATAATTTCAGTATCGTCAACGCTTAAGTTCATTCTTGAGCTACTGTGGTCTACAGTGTCAATTGAGTTTACTTGGCACTGTAGACATTCTGATTGAGTTGGACCTACTATTGATTTTACTATTTAGCATCAAGCTAGCTTCAACTAAATCGAGTTAGTCTAGAACAAGCGTCTGATCTAAGTGTCCTATTGAATTATCTGAGTGTAATTTCTGATGACCTGACTGTAACCCTTAAATCCATTTAATTTGTTTCAGGTATTTTTTTTTTGGGAACTGCTAATCAGCTGGAATATAAATTGTGAAATAGGTAAGTTATTATTTAATAACATAACACAATTAAAATTATGATAAGGTTTGTTAACATGGTTAACTTTTATGAACTAGCTTGTAAGTTATGGTCATTAATAAATTAATTTATGTGCGTGTTAAACCTTAAAGTAGTTGATGCCGAAACTAATGCGGTAAATTATAGCTTATTATTTATTAGTTAACTACCAGTATTATAAGCACTACCATTTTAAAATCATCTTATTATATAGCTTATGTGATCACCTTGATTATACCTTAATACTAGATTGTTTTGCCAGTCACTGGAATAACTGAATCTTATCAATATCTTGTACCCTTCACTTAAAAGGAAAGTTAAAGTACTAGAAAAAAGAGATTTTTTATTCATTTAAAAATATATAAATCCGATTCTTCGTTTGCTTCCTCCATTCATCTAGGAGTGGCTCTCTCAAATTCTCTCTTGTGTCAAAGCTTTTAGGTTGTTTGTAAATATAAGTCATGTTTGATGTAGATCGATATCGAATGAATTTGAATCTTATATGCGGGGTGTAATATTTATGTCCTAAAATTATTATTTTTTTCCGTTATATTTTGCCCTTAATATTTCTAAAACCATGGTCCAAATGCGTGGTTTTCGTTTTAGGGAGCAGCCTCATATTCGATTTGTAAATTTCAACTTCCGAAGACAGCTAGATCTAGAGATACCTAGATATATTTAAACCGGGACTTACAGTATAACCCTTGGAAGCTAATAAGTTGTTATTTTTTTATGATATTTACTAGTGTACTAATCTACTAGTTAAAAAGACCTAGTGACACGATAAGAAGAAGATGATATTTACTCATTAATTCATGTGAATAACGTTCTTTAATCCCACTAAGTAGCAAACTTGCTATCACGAACGACCAAACGGGCTACGTGTCGAGCGTCTATAATGTCAGTTGATTTAGAAACAATAGAACGTAATTTAACTGGTCCATCCCATGTGAACATTACCGGCTCTCTTGGCACCGGCTCTAGACTAAATCCAGAACTATTTTCAGCTGAGATAAATGGGATTTCGTTTGGCGTGCCCACTAACTAACCTTTACTTCTTGCTTCTAGTTACACGATTATACTAGACAGGAGAAATGTCAGTGATTCATAATTCTCCTCGATGACATGGTGATTTGTACACACGTTTGCTTCTTTCTTGTTTTGAATTACTAAAATGTACTCGTAGCTGCTTAGACCCGGTATATTTCATCATGTATAAAGGCTTGGACCTGACTGACTGACTGACTGACAGACAAAGTACAGGCCAAAGCGCTGAACGTAGATACTTGAAACTTAGAGGATGTGTTCATCAAGAAGTGTAGGCGTTAACTAAGAAAGGAATTTTATTACGTAATTTACAGTCTTAAGCGTCGATGACACACGGATTTTTTACGAGCTGCTTGCGTGTTAGCTTTCGGGAAGGATTGTTAGTAAGCAGATTGTAAAAAAGCCGATGACACTGGGCGAGTTTACACGCTACAAGCAAACTCGCTAGCGACATGGCTTTTATACTCTAGCGTGTATAAAAGCCATGTGTCAATGACGGTTAAACGAAGATACGCGCGTCATCTAGTAACTCATAACGTTTTAAATAATAGTAATTCAGTTTTTAAGTTCTGTCGTGTTTGTCTAAACACTTTTTTATGTTAATAAGTGACAAGACGATCGACGCGTTCTCCTACTAGCAAGATATCAATATCTTGAGGTAGGTTATATACCTGCTTCAATATCAGGAATACTAGTTCAACAATAGCTACTGTGGAACAATATATTTTATTTGTTTTAAAGATTTATACCCTTGTATTGTGTCGTGTTGTAAGGAAACGGAATTCTCCGGACGTTCACAGGTGTCAGATAATGCAAGCTGCAAGACCACGTACAAATATCTGTGAGAAATTGCCTGAAACCGTACACCTACTGAAATTGAAGTTTTTCTGTCTGAACATAGGTTCGGCTAGGTCGAATTTTTCAAAATATGTTCTTGTGCAAAAGCTAGCCTGATTAAATCTTGAACGTTATTTACTTGAAGTTCATTAGTTAATATTTTTAGATATCTTTACTTTTTACTATCGTTATTATGGAATCTAAATAATATTTAAAACGATGCTTGGTTTAACTAAATCCTTCCGTATCGTATAGGTATCGCCATTCGACCGAAGGTTATTTGTCACATCCGCTTCCGGCGTCGCATGAAAATTTTTCAATTTCATTGAAAAAATGTTTTCATTGGAAAGTTCAAAGAGTGTGTGCTATGAGCTTGGTGTTTAAATTTATTGAGTGCGATCACAATGTTTTAGATTTATGATTACCAAATAGTTTTTTTATGCCAAGGATTTTTTGTGACTTGTGGGTTTTTTTTCCACTTTGAAACATTTTGATGGTCAAAGATTAATTTTATTATTATATTTTTATCTAAAATCTTCAATAATAATCGAACCAAGTATTTTACGTAACGTTATGAGTAGAATTTGGCACCGTGTAAAAAATAATCAAAAAAGGCATAATTGTACTATTATTTCTAGGAAAGTAAAACACAGTCTGCCCATGATATATAAATAAAATCCAGTATATCGCTCCAACACGGAACGTATAAGTTGTAAAGTCAAGAAAATTAAGTCAAGATAATGATTTTCAGGATTTTCATGACATTTGTTGAATCACAAATAAATAGAAAACGTTTAATTCAGGCACAATTAGAGTTTATTAAGACGAAGAATAATAAGGCATTACACTATAGGATTATTCAGAAGAGGTTAATAGCCTGCCTCGAAAGCGTCATATGCGTAACTCTATGAATGTCACGGTTATTCCACCCTAGAGCGCCCTTGAGATAATTCATCATCATCATCATCATCAGCCTATCGCAGTCCACTGCTGGACATAGGCCTCTCCCAATGAGCGCCATCGCGCCCTGTCTTCGGCTTGCCGCATCCATTTTCTGCCTGCAACCTTCCGCAGATCGTCACCCCACCTGGCCGGAGGGCGTCCTACACTACGTTTGCCGATTCGCGGTCTCCACTCAAGAACTCGTTTACCCCAGCGGTTATCGGTTCTTCGGCAGATATGACCAGCCCACTGCCACTTCAGCTTGCTAATTCTCTGAGCTATTTCGGTAACCTTGGTCCTCTGTCGGATAACCTCATTACGGATCATATCCTTTAGAGAGACGCCGAGCATAGCCCGTTCCATAGCTCGCTGAGCGACTTTAAACTGGTGGACTAGCCGTACCGTGAGTGTCCACGTCTCAGCTCCGTATGTCATGACGGGTAGGACGCACTGGTTAAAAACTTTCGTTTTTAAACTTTGCGGTATGGGTGACGAAAAGACCCGACGCAGTTTTCCAAATGCTGCCCGGCCCAGTTGAATCCTCCTCTTGGCCTCCTTTTCAAAATTGTTTCTACCTAACTGCAGTATCTGCCCGAGGTACGTGTACTCTGAAACAATTTCAAGAAGGTGGCCATTTACTTACTTGAGATAATTGCCTACACTCAATTACGGACCTACAAAATACGTATACAATTTTCGCCTTTTTGACACGTCATTGTGCTGTGCTTGTAAGTTGAAAAGCTAACTTAATTGAGAGTTATTTAAATGTTTTTTTTTTTGACTTTTTGACGTGACTACGTCTAGTAAATCGATGAACGCCGGCTGCATGCACGAAAACGTTGACGACTTTGTCCGGTAACTATCGTCCGTAAACCAAATTTTCAGACAACCAATATTTTCATTTTATTTTTAAAGAAACAGTCAAGAAAATGCCTTGACACGTTAAGGAGAAGAATTAGAGTAAAACAACAGAACTTTATTAAATAAATTATATAAAAAAAAACATAATCTTACTGTGTTTCCATTGCTTTCAGATAAGTGTCCTTTACATCGAGTAAAATACTATCGTTTCGGTGTAAATTACAGACCTACTAAGAGGTCTTTACGTTGACAAGCGGAATTGAAACCGTGTAGGAATTCACGTAGGCACTCAAAACATTTTTTCTCATACCTTCAACGCACCTCCGAGTTACTAAAATATTAATATTCTGTGACGATTCTCGTTTGAAAAATTTATTTTTATGCTTGTTTACTTTTGTAGGCTAATCTTGTACAAATGCTAATCTAGACAGATTTGTATAAAAATACGTGTATAATGTAGCTCAAGACGAAACTTGTGTCCCCACAATCCTTTAGAGGTTATAGGATACAAAAATGTTGTTATTAAATATAGGTTTTTTATGAAGCTAATAAAAAAATATATAAGAAAATTAATTTAGTGTCCCTCTTTGTGATTCATCATGATTTATTTTATAAAAATATAAATAATTGCTCAATCGTTTTTTATTAGAAAAAAATAAAGTACTCATCCATGCCTAAGGAACCGATAAAAAGTAAACATCATTAAAAATGTACACCCACTTGAGCTTTCTATAAAACTTCGTCAGCATAATTTCTTCCCACCCTAGCATACACAATTACACATACAACATGGGTAGGTAAGCAGGTACTCATTGTATGCAAGTGCGTACTGAAACCTGAAAATGACGTCATCACATTGAACCTTGTTTGCTCAACAGACTTCGTCGTAATGACGACTACCTCATCTCATTAATTATATTATGTTTCACGTCGTCAAAGAATTGAAAGTATTGAAAAATGTTGTACACAATAAAAAATATACCTTAAGTTTATAGAGTTAGAGTATGAATTTCAAGGCTCTGTGTCAAGTAATTTCGTCCCTCCCGCTGGCATAGTTATGGGAAAAAAATTGAAGAGGGGTGGCGATCGTGAGTATAGCTCGTTCCAAAGGGTGGATTATGTCTTCGTGTTCGTTTAACCTATGTTGCATAGTCTGTATTTCGCTGACCATGACTATTTTTGCCTCGTTTAAGAAAAAAAATGCGATGCCCTATGCCGAAAAGTACGGAAAGAGAGAAGGGAGGCCTTTGCCCAGCAGTGAGACGATCATGGCTACATTAAAAAAAAAATTAAATCGCTTTCGACCGATCAATTTCGTGACGTGTTTTCTTAAGTTTGCTACAATTAATATATTTACGAGTAGTTCCGCAACTAAATACTACATTTTATGGCGTATAATAATTGCCTAAAAAATTATAAAAGTTTGCGCAATACTTTGATTGGCTGCAATTACAATAGAGTTTTTGATGTCACTGTAATTTTTAAGGCCTGTGGAATTTGACGTGAACCAGAAAACATCTTTGAAAGGCAGCGGCTTGGAACAACCTTGTGACATAACGCGTGTTTCTTTATTGTTAAGTACAATAAAAAAAATTGAAAAGTTCTAGAGAATGTCAGAAATATAGCTAAAGCTTTATTTCTGACATTAGATTGTTATAGTGCTAGTACTTACATATTTCAAAATATGCAAAAGGATATAATATATGTATTATATCATTATATGTATTTATTATTGCTCAAAACAGGTACTCATATAGAGTTTATGTAAATATGTACTAAGCTCTGTAAAAAAATAGTGTTGCATCTTGCAATTTACAGTGCAACTTATATGAGGCCTACCCACTTCTCTACAAACAGCATAAAGAATTGAGTACCTTTAAAATATCAAAGACACGTTACTGCAACAGTACATTCTTGTCTGTGCCTCCACTTGAATAGCAGCATATCAGCCCCACTCTACCAGACCAAAACATAAAGTGTGAAGCATAAATTTCAGCCTTGGAATATTATGATGATAAAGCCAACTCATTACATAATTTATTATCTAGATAATATTACGTGAGGCAATATTCGTGAGATATTATTTGATTTGTACAAACAGTATCTCACGAGTACGTGCCTAATTTTCCCAGACATTGCTAAAACAAAGAGCTCCGTCCAATTCGTGTCATTAGATCATAGAGTTCTATTCCCAATCTCGTGCGTAAACAGAGAACGTGTGACGTCACCCGCCGTCAACACGCTTACAAATGTAGGCTTTTTGATGTTGGCTTATTCATCTATTTTTGGTGAGATGGAAGTAACATTATTTGTGAGACGGGTAATAAAGCTTGTTTCCCTTGATTCTGAGCAATACGCATCAGTTTTTATTATTCTGTGTATTTAGTAGATAGACATTATTTACTGTACACATAGAAATTTACAAGAATTAGACTCATAGAAAACTATAGCATGTTACAATTGACGATAAGGTCGTATTATTCCTGATAATTAGTAGATAGACATAATTATTTAATGTTCACATGGAAATGTACAAGAACTAGACTCAAAGAAAACTACAGTATTATATACCTTTATTATATTACAATTGACAATAAGGTCATCTATAGTTTTCATTTACAATTGAGGACCTTATCGTCAATTGTAACATGCTATCTTTTGACGATGGAGAGTTGGTTGAGTAGCCAAATAGCAAAAAAATTGTGTGAAGTCCTATTTAATTTTTTTTCCAAGATAGCCCCAAGCTGAGAACTGTAAAAAAGGTGCACCTACCATTAACACAGCTACTGCTTCACACCACTAGTGGTAGTGGTGTTTGTCTTCAAAATCGAACGCCGGCGCATCTTTTGATCCATTTTTACTAAAAGAAAACTTTATTTTTTGCGTAGCCGATCCGTTTATCCTATTCGATCTTTTTTGATTTCTTAACCAACAACCAAACTTTGATAATAATATATCTGAGGTTCACAGATTCGCAGTACATTTGATACCATCGATTCCCAAACACGTGGCCCGTCACGTTCCTCAGATTTTTATTTGCTAGGAAACCTGATTATGTGAGAGGATTCGCAGGACCCGGTCATTGTGTAAAAAACTCACGTCTTTCACACGTTTTTATGATTTTCGGGACGTACGGCTCTTTGTGTGCTGTATACGTTTTTAGAACGTTATCTATCACCATTTTGAATATGTTACTAACCTTAGAATAAGCCTGATATTAACAAAATATGGTGTAATATTTACCGAAATAAAAGATTTGAATGAATTGAATTGACTATATTCAGCATGAATGTCCCGAATGACAAGGAAGTAAGAATTTGTAGCATTTCATCTTAAGGGGAATCCTCTAGGCAAATTTCCATACAAAATGTTTCGGACAAATACTCAAAAATTACGCCGTATTATAGTAATTTCTTCACACTATTCGTTTCACCACACTTTAATTTAGATTTTATACGTGTTTTAAAATTAACCCTACTAACTTAAAAACACGTATAAAATCTAAATTAAAGTATGAAACCTTTCACTTTTTTTGTTGACGAAATCAAAAAACATGGACGAAACGAATAGTGTGAAGAAATTACTATAATACGGCGTACTTTTTGAGTATTTCTCCGAAACATTTTGTATGGAATTCGGATTTGAGGATAAGTCTTAAAATCAAAATATATTGACGCCCGTTCGTTTGCATTGTGAATTAATAAAATTCCTTTCGAAATACGCCCTTGCACTTTTTGACGAACACACCTAACAAGTTTTAAGTCTCTACGTTTATTGATTTAGTCTATAGGCTATCAGTCAGTCAGTCAGAACCAAGCTTTTTATGTGTTGATGATGAGGAGATATTTCCTAAAGACAAGGAAGAAAGATAGTGTTAAAAACCAAATTGATAACGCACACATACACGTTTTGGTGAAATTTTGTGAGCATGAATGGAAGGAGGGATGTTTGTTCCGTAGTTTTTTTTTAAATGAAAATCTCTTATGCCTAGATCACACGTACCGAGTACTCGAGCAGAACAGTAAAATGTTACTCGGCCGAGACACTTACGTCACTCGCTCAGATAAGAACTCGGCGCTATGTTTATACCTAGTAAATCGTCCCTAGAGTCGTACCTAGAGCACTGTCTCGGCCGAGTACTCGCTACGTGTGATCTAGGCATTACGGACGAACTTAGCGCTCTCTTGAAACAAAAATTCGGTCGTATGGTTACCGCTTATAAATACAGATCTTCTTTTATTTTCCTGTAGGTATATTTAAAGAAAACAACATTGCGAATTGAAATTGTTGTTTCTGTGTTCTGTAATGTTATTACATAACATAACAATTTTCTTTGATAGTGCAATATGTGAAATGCGCTGGATTTATCAAAACAACTCAGACAAAAACCTGGATCCATTTTATTTAATGTAAGTTAAAATTGGATATGGCACGTATTCCTTTATAACTCGAAAGGTGTTTTAGAAAATATTTGTATCGATACACTTTTATTTTTAAAACAATACGTTCGCACAAACATCAAAATAATTATTTAAATATTGATACGTGTTATCAATATCCAAGACTATTTCTGTATACGTTTATGTTAATTTTATCCAACCCGATTGGCCAACTGCAGCGCTGGACAGAAAGTTGTGGAAAACAGGGAGGAAGCCTTTGCCCTGCAGTGGGACAGAGCAGGCTACTAATAATATTGCTTTTGTGGCAACATAATTAAGTGATATACTGAGTAGATAAAACTTTAGTTATCTAGAGTTGCCTAATCAGACATTTATAGTTTTATTATGAAACGAGTTCTAAACTCGAGGTGAACCGTTTCCATCGTCCGTTTATTTTTAGGTTCTATCAACACTTTTACACGTCACATCTTTTAGGTGTAATGGAAGATTACTTATTTAATTTGGTGTTCAAAAACATTTGTTATATGGCAATAAGTATTTTAAAAAATTAAAAATGAATCGGCTTATCATAATTCTCTCATCATCTCGTTCGTATCATAATTCTACCTCATTATCTTGTTCGTGATTTATCAAGCTCCAAAAAATCGCGATCTAGATATATACAGGGTGTAATCGTTAAGTGTGCACAGGCGATTATTCCGTAACTATTGCAGATATCAAAAAACTTTAAACTGATATCGAAAGTACTTTACCTAATGAGTAAAATGACATTAATAACTTTTTAAAAATAAAACGAGAAATATCCAAAAAAAATACATTAATCACTCCCATACATTTAGTATGAGATAGTAGAAAGGTTTTAGTTTCCTTATTTTAAGTGGAATAGTACCTACTCATTTTACCCTTGTCATTTTATAATTATGTACGATATGAAGGTATTAATGAATTTCAAGTAGATACTGGTACGTATTTACGTAAGTTGGATAACAATTTGATAAATTATGGATCTTTTAACAGAAAAAAAGGTTCGAGAACAAGAGCTCCGGAATTTGATAATGACTTAGATAACAATATTATTAACTACGTAGTAGATAATCCACAAGAATCAACGCGTTCAGTGGCCCGATCATTTCCAGTGTCCCACAATTATGTACACAAGTTATTAAAAAAACACAACTTCAAAGCATTTAAGATAAAACCTACTCAAACGCTGCACAATGATGATCCTGCTCGTCGGCTGGTCTATTGCAATTGGCTAGTCAATAATTATGTCAATGTAAGGTCAATTTTATGGACCGATGAAAGTAATGTTTCAAACTGCGGCATTTACAATAGAAAAAACTCGCGTTATTGGTCAATTGACAATCCTCGCTTAACTACTGAAGTTAGTGCTCAGGTGCGATTCTCAATTAATGTGTGGTGTGGTATTCTTGGAGATCGGATCATTGGGCCATATTTTTACAGTTGAACCTTAAATGGACAGAGATATTTCTCCTTTGTACAAAACGATATGCCAAGTCTCTTTAACCAATTCCAGACGATGAAAGAAGGTCGATAATTTTTCAACAAGATGGAGCAACTGCACATAATACAAATGTTGTAATGAATTTCTTACGAAACAATTATAATGGCTTAATAGCCAATAATAGTGCAACCCCTTGGCCTGCCAGATCCCCGGATCTCACGCCTTGTGATTTCTTCCTATGGGGATTTGTCAAAGACCACGTGCACGCTGAGAGAGTACACAGCCTAGAAGAGTTACAGAATCGTGTACGTCGTGCAATTGCTTTAATTACTCCGCAAATGTTAAGGAAAGTTCATTTAGAAACTGTAAATAGAGCTCGTCATTGTATTGCACAAGGAGGACGTCACTTCGAACATATGCTTTAAACACAAAATTTTGTACTTACTAAGAAATAAAATGTATGGGAGTGATTAATGTAATTTTTTTGGATATTTCTCGTTTTATTTTTAAAAAGTTATTAATATCATTTTACTCATTAGGTAAAGTACTTTCGATATCAGTTTAAAGTTTTTTGATATCTGCAATAGTTACGGAATAATCGCCTGTGCACACTTAACGATTACACCCTGTATAGGTACATATATGTATCTCTTGCTTTAAAGGATATTAAGCTTCTAGTTTCTGTATGAGCAACGTAAGAACTTTAAATGCATTCAAGTCGCGCCCGGAATACCATCGGAAAGCTCGCCGGCAAACTCCGGTTTCGCGAAGTTGTAAACAATGAAAGCTTTGCAGTTCTGGCTTCTATAATTAAACTTTATTGTGATATCGAAACAGAGAGATATTTAGCTAGTGTTTATGATTATGTAGGTTAAGTACATATAATTTAAATTTTAATCACTATGTGGTTTTGTTTTTAAATCTGTGAGAATGTAGTTTTATGTTGATACCAAACAGGCTAAGCCGCGGGAAAGAGTAAGTAAGCTATCGACTAGTCTGCTTCTTATAAATAAAGATTAATCACCTTACTAACTAATACAACTTATGCTCAAATATATCAAAGTAGCTGCACACACAATTTCTTTGCGTTGCGAATTAAAAAAAAATCCTGTACGTACGCGCTTATGCCTAGATCACACGTGCCGAGTACTCGGCCGATACAGTAAAATGTTACATCACTCGCTCAGCCGAGCACTCGGCGCTATGTTTATATGTCACGAGTACTCGGTACATATAAACATGATGTAAGCTTTCACAGTCTCGGCCTAGTAACATTTTACTGTCTCGGCCAAATACTCGGTACCTGTGATCTACGCTTTTTCTTCGTGACGAACCTACTCGAAACTTTAAATCCTAGGCTCAGTCAATCAGTCAGTCAGAACTTCGCATGGAAATTATTGCTACTTCTATTTCATTGTCACATGGTGATATGATTTCATTTTGTCAAGTGAAATCACCGGTGATTTTTCATCAGTGGCCTAATGGATAATGTCACATTTTGTTAAAATAATTCACATATGACGCGAAGTCACGCAATCACTCCCGCTCACAGTCAGCACACTACTGACTGTCTCTTATTGTTATTTACGATGTGAATGAAATTGTGAATTGTGACAAGTATCGTGCATCACAGCGTACAAAATCGGGCGGATATCACCGGTGACTTTGTAACAGACTTCAGACTCAGAAAGTAACAAGTGTTTTGTGTGATCAGTTTTATGCTTAAATGACGATGAAGTTTTAATAAATAACGATAGGTCTATAATTTAGTTTGAGTTTTGTTTTTGCTTTATGAAGCTTAGGTTTACATACATACATACATATATATATATATATATATACATATGCACATCAATCAATATACATATACATATTCAAATCCTTATACATACATATATATATAGGTACCCATAACACTTAACGCTCCCTCTGTCAGTCGTTAAATAGTGTTTTGTTCTGTATTTTTATTGATAGGAAATAATAAAGCCAATTTATTATTACAATATGTACTTACTGATATTTTCTTCTTTTTGGTTTATATCAATTTTGATTTTGTTTCATTCCTTGCTTATTATGATTTTTGTTATTCATTTCGTTTGTTAGGTTGCTTTTTTTTCTTTTGTTTTTTATTGTTTAGTAAAATAAGTAGGTTAATAGTCATAGGTCGTGTCGGTAACCTTCGCAGGGCTCAACTGAAAACCAGCGCTGGATAGGTGGGAAACCCCATCTATCCAGCATAACGCTGAGTTGAGTCCTTTTTTGCCATACAAATACATACACGAAGGTTAGAGTAAGTCTTTTTAAGTAAGAATTATTTAGATTAGTTATAAGTTTCTATTGTATTGTATAGGCAAATAAATTATATTCTATTCTATTCTATTCTATTCTATTCTATTCTATTCTATGCCAAGCTAAATAACATGTTCATCGGTATACTCTACATGCCTAGGCAAGACAAAGCCTTTTATACAATTATGTAGATTTTAAACGGTGTATGCTTTATTGCCAAAATTTCTCGTTTCGCGTTTATATTTGTGACACGGCTTCTGCATACATTTCCCAGTTCACAGCCAATACAAAATCTATTCGCATAGGGCGATTATCAGTCAGTTTCCCTATCGTAGACCGATAGCGGATGGCAACAGGTGCGCTGGACCGGAGCCAGCGACAATGCACTGCACGGGTCCAGGATTCAACGACACATGGACGACACTCGCCATAAATTTGCAAGTCTACGAGACTTATGTCGTTTACTTGGAACCAGGTGTTTTACTTGAAGCGTACCTAGACTTATGTCTAGTAGATATGGTTTGAGACCAAGCCGCAGGATTCCAACTTCACCTATGTATCTCATTGACTCTAGACATTAAGGAGCCAGCCGACTCTTATTTCTCTTTTAATCAAGTCCTTATAGTACGATGACACACGGGTTTTTTACACGCTACAGGCCAGCGACGTAATGTTGCCCAGTGTCGTCGGCGTTTTTACAATCTGCTTGTTGAAAATCCTTCCCAAAAGGTAACACGCTCACGCGCTAGCGTTTAAAAACGCCAACAATCAGCTTGTAAAAAAAGCTTGTGTGTCATCGAAGCTATAGATACCAAAATTAAATTCTTCACGTAGTGATTGAGGGGATAAATGCATATGTATGTTTACGCCAAAAAAACTGAAACGATAGACGATATAACGATGAAAAAAGGGCAAAATCACACATTTTTATATTTATAATAAACGAGTGCGGCTAAGAATAAGAAGTACTCCTTACTCTTAATATATTTTCTTTCTTATTATACTTTGTAAGTTGTTGAAGAATAACACCTGCCTAGAGTAATTAATAACGAATCTGCTCTACCGGCCGAAGTAGGGATCTCTCGGGTCTATATTACAAGTATAATACTTAGCTTATACCGAGGAGTCTTTATCTAGACCTGTACAAAGGTCTTAGTTCTTAATTAAATAAGCAAGATTATGCCTTTTAATCGACCTATTCCTTTTTAATACCAACAATGGTATTTGTTTATTGTCGTAATTAATATTCTATTCCTCACGAATACCAAATTTTAAATGTATCAATGAAGTACTAAATCTATTCCCAACAAATACCAAAACATAACTTTTGGTACAGTCACAGAAACAATTAGATGCGTAAACTTATTATTAAGATTTTTTTTGGAAAATAAAATTTTGTGAGCAGTGGCTAGTACTCATTATAGTTTAGACCAATAATTGGTTTACAATGATTATAATTTACCCCTTTGAATTCTTTATTTATAAGCTTTTAACCAAAGTGATCCACTACTAACATGCTGTTACAACAATACAACAAACCTCTTTTATCTTCTTATCACAGTTTGGCAGGTCGCCATAGTGGCAACAGTGTCTAATGTCGCCAGCCAGTGGGCGTGGTCCTAAAGAGGCGTCTATTGTTCAACCAATCAATTGCCTTTTAACTATGAATGCGTAGGCGCAACATACTGGGTGTGGTGGAATGGCGATGAGACATTTTTATTGATGTTTAATTTTAATTAACCTTTTGGTTGTCCATTAACGATAACTGAAACTGACTAACAAATTAATCGTCCAATTATTTTTTGCCGCTTCAAAGATAAACCAAAAAAATATATTTGGATATTTATTTAAATTCTCCAAGCCAAAGTTCTTCGATGAGATGGTCCCGGTCGACCAATGGATTTTTCTGTTCAAAAAGATATATGTGTGCATTTTAAAACACGTACTTAACGGTGAAGGAAATCATCGTGAGGAAACCGGCATGTCATATAACCTAAAAGTTCGAAAAACATGTGTCGAGTGCACGAAAGGAGCCGAGGAGTTCGAGGCGCACTTGAAATTCTTTCACCACACTGGTTTAAAATAGCTAGGGACACGATATTATCATTATAAAACATTTGATTTCATGAATATTATAAGGTAAAATTCGCACTTTATCGTTGTGTCGGGTCAAGTTTATCTCGTTTCGAAATTTTCAGGTATTAACGAATGATTTATCTGAAAACCTTAATCAAATCTCGACCATCCAACTACCCAAAACTCAGAAATTCTTGAATACGATTCGTAAATATTAACTCGAGTAAGAAAACTTTTCGCCTACATGCCCGCCCAGAAGTTTCGGGCCTTATTTGTACGCCGAGCCTACGTCTATCAATTAGATTGTCGAGGTAGGTATTAGCAATTCAAATAGTATTTGTTATTCACCAGTCAAATCGTAAGTAGCTCTGATTTCTCCATTAGGATTTTCTGTCTGGTTTCAGAAATTATTATTATTACCTACCTACGACGCGCTAGAATTAATCATTGCATTTTTTGTTTATTCAGCGAAAATTTTATTTTGTGCCATTCATTCTTCGAAAATCTAGCAAAAGGAGACGTCAAACGACAGAATCTTCAAACATAAATTTCTGCCATTTTTACGGGGGACGCGGTAAACACGCATTGCACACGCGCTTAACAAAATCTTATTCATGTAAACGCACACTATAATAATCACACCACCTTAAAATATGCACACAGTTATCAAATACAGCATATAGTTTTATTTAACGTGAATGGCCAAGAAGGTTATATGGCCAACAGAGGGGAACGCCTTGCATTAACATCTATTTTGACTAGATTCTCGAAGCATTCAGTATTAAGTGAACGTTTTCGTGCATTCAGCCGGCGCGGCGGCGTTCATCGATTTATAAGACATCAAAAACCAACTCAACACTCTCAACTTAACCTGTATCATTTGGCCTACGCCTGAAGTCAGTGCAGCGGATTATATTTAGAAAGCGAGCGATCATAACGTAGAAAATGTATTGACTATTCATAAAACTATTTAATTACCCGAAGAAGACATAACTCAAACTCCGTTTAGCGAGTGACGGCACTCGAGTGCTATTAGTTAAACTGCACACACTCAGTCATGATTTGCGATCGTTACAATGTAAACAAGAAATAATATACTTGCTCTTCGATCCTTTATTTCAAAGCTATTATCTATCAGTGGATTTTAAGGTTCAATTTAATGTTTATTTTTAATTGGACGTTGAGACTGCTACATAATTTAATAACTTTTGTAGTTTCACCGTTCTTGCGGTAACATAGTTTCAGTGTGTACTTTGTTGTGAATAAAAAAAAAACCAAATCTAACTCTTAACAAATAATATATCATATATTATAAAATATACATAAATACATAAATCTTAGTAGGGGCATTTGTATGAAAAAATAACTAAAAAAATCTTAACCGACTTTACTATCCATCCAACTTTTACAATCGTGGGAAGTGAGGAGTTATATTTTTATAATTTATTGATTCAGGCATTACTTTGCGGAAATTTCTAAACAAAGGTTTAATTAACTTGTTATATATAAGTAGTGTATGTAATATATATGATATATATAATACCATATATGATATATACTGAAGTTCTAAACTAAAGTTAAGTTAATTAAAACTTTTGTTTAGAAATTAAGCGGATTTATTACTAAATATATTCATACTATTTGTTAATATTTATGGATTTCCGCAAAGTAATGCCTGAATCAATCAATTATCAAAATATAACTCCTCACTTCCCACGATTGTAAAAGTGGGATGGATAGTAAAGTCGGTTAAGATTTTTAGTTATTTTTTCATACAAATGCCCCTACTAAGATTTATAGCGCAAGTGGAGGGGTATGCATTTTTGACGTGACTGACTACTTTTAATAAATCGATGATCGCCGGCTACATACACGAAAACGTCTGGTAACGCTGGCATTGTCCGGTAACGCTCATTGTCCTGTTACGCTGGTAGTCACGTTAAACTATCGTCCGTAAACCAACTTTACAGACAACCAATTATTTAGACTAAAACATCTCTAAATATAAATATCTTTATTTATTCACACTAAATTAGTACGTCATTTTATCTTCATGGCATATGAATTAAATGATCCCGAATAACAAATACAAAAGATTGACTATCACATGACTTTAAAAACAAAAAAACAACTTTTTTCAAGTGTTTTTGCGATGATAGTTTTTTTACTGGTATATATATTGCCGAAAAATCGGCTCCAAATAAATAAGCCGCAATTAATCGGTTGGACATTGATGTTCTATTCGCATTGTCTTAAATATATCGGCATCAGCTGTTCACACATAGAATAGAAAATTGTATCATTGAGTTTTAGAATTTAATGAAGTGAAGCTCGTTCAAGAATTTTAATGTTTTAATGGATGACGTGTTTTTGTCGGCGGTTGCTCTTGAGTTTAATTTTCCCATTTTTTTTTTCATGCAAACTTGCCTCAAATATGTAGGTATGTACTACGATTATGAAAGAAATCGTTATGCGATATGTCTGTGATTTAATTCCATACAAAAGCTTGAAAAAATTTCTAGTGTGTATGCCATTTAAAATATAGAGTCCATCTAAGGTCGCTTATAAATTAATTTATTGTTAAATAATTAGTACATATACTCGTACATAGATAAAACAAAGCATCTAAAAAGCCACGCATGGTTTGTCTTAGATGCTCGTGTAAAAGAAAAAGTCAGTGTTTATTCTGTGAGTTGTAGGTAGGTAGTAGGTAGAAATGTATGAATTTTCTCCTATTAGCACTCTATAAGTACGGAACCCTATAAATGTCTTTTGGAAAGGCGTGTGCTAATAATGCTGAAAATAAACCTCAACAATAGTAAAATAGACAACATACAAACACACTTCAGTGCCGTTTCTCGGGATTCAATTTTACGAGTGCGTGTACGTGATTTCAACGCGAAGTCGCTTACCTGTTTTAATAGTATAATTTATGACCACATAATAATTTTATCACTGTTTATTTGAATTTTATCAAACTGCCCCTTAATTTTATTATTCTGGTGCTCAATTAAATGTTCATAACAACGAAGTGTTTTAGCAAAATTTAAATTTATTTTAGCAGTTAAATAATCGTGAGCAGTTATTAATTAAAATGTTAAAACTGAAGAGTTTCCTTTTATCACCTTTTTATTTATATTTTTTGGATGGACTTTTAATGCAGTTGGCCGTTACTGCGTCACCAGACTATATTTAATAACGATGAAAAAAATCCTTTACGCATCCCATAGAGCTGGTAGAAGCCATTGGGTACCTACAGGTCGCGTAGCGAAAGCGTCGCTGTCAAATTACTCACACTAATGTAATTTTACTAGATTTTGACCGTTTGATCGAATCACAATAATCCCTATTGTGATTCGGTTAAAGGGTTTATTGGATTTACAACAGAAGAGTTGATATCCGATTAAAATACGGATCCGACACCCGAAAATTGGAATGGTCGAAAAATTAATTTCTCTAAAATTTTAAATTAAAATTTAATTTTTCGAGTTGTGAGTCGTGTAAGTGTCTTGTAGTCACGTAATATATTACGTCGTATCGTATACGATGCATTCGGTTTTACACAAAGTTATAATTGGGCCATACGGTATCGCAAAATAAGTTATTTATTTTTATGAAACGTAGACGTCGCGACTCGTTTTACGCTTTTGAGACGCGTAAAAGGAGTCGCGAAGTATCCTAACGAAAAAAATTACGTTCGTTTGACCTCAGCCTTACTGTTATTTACAACTAGGGCTGTAAATAGGTATGAGGACTCATTGAAGAGGGTTCGCAAGATTCGTGACATTACTCCGTGATGATAGCCTTATAATAGTCTCTCGATAGCTGGAGTTATAGCGGTCAGCTGCGTCTGACCCACATATCGCGGCTGTGAAGTGCTGTTTGTTTAGGACCTCATAAAATGTTGTCTTTCATAGTATTTTTTCGAGAGAGTGCCTTCTTAGTAGTAAGGAAAACGTATCACCAACATTACAATGATTAAGGTTGAGGCAAGTAAAGTGTGTTATTGCAAGAAAAAAGTTCCGCTAGTTCAATAATTCTTTTGAGGTGAGTGATATCGTGTCCCGAAAAATTTTTACAAAATTTTAATTAAAAAAAAAACTAAAACAGGAAACAGTGACTGTCTCACAACTCTATCTGTATGTTTTTTTTACGAAATAAACGATATTTTCTTTCTTGTATTTGTATTTTTGTAAAAATGCTCCGCAAGTTCAATAATTCTTTTGAGGTGAGGGTAATCGGGTCCCTAGCAATTTATTTAAAATATAAATTTGCAAAACGAAAACAGTAAAAGTGACTGTATCGCAACTCTACAAGAGTAATAAATAGTAACTTGAACTTGTTGTTTGTTTTGCATTTTTATTTTTGTAATTAATTATGTTTCAAATTTTATTTATTTTGGTATAAATCTGTTTTTTATAATAATGACCTTCAGATTCCTACAGAATTGCTACAGTCAACTAAATTGTACGGTTGAAAATAAAGTGGTGGTGAATTTTGTAAACAAACAATCATTTTCTGTGTAATTTATTGTTATTCTAGTACCAAAAGTGAATACTGCTAAGCTTAATTGACGACACCGTGGCTTAGTTGGTAGTGACCCTGCCTACGAAGCTTGGTGTTCAGGGTTCGATCCCCCGCCGGGGCAAATATTTGTGACGAACACAAATGTTTGTTCTCGGGTCTTGGCTGTTGTGATGTTTTGTATGTGTCCATGCCACTTGCGACACAGGGAATCCTAGTGCAGGGGTGTGAGTGTGTGAACGTTTAATGTATCTACCATCCTGTTGTACTTAATCTGTAATAAGCTGTTTGTATTCCTTTAAGTATAAAAAAAATAAAAAATATATTCCTTGCTGTAATATATAGCTACGTGTGTGACGGGCTTTATGAGTCATTGAACAGATAGTAGAATGGTGAATGATAGTTATACCACCTGTCACCACACCACTATCCAGAACAATCCAGTGCGCGGCCAACGGACAGACACATTATATCAATAGTATAGAAATAGACGAAGCCGTTCCATTTGCACGTGCCTATTTTGGACTACAAAAAAATAATTGGAATTCGCAGATGTGGACTTGCCTAATTGAATATCGGGTTACTGATTATTATTTTCGTATGTTAACATAGGACGAGACGAACTAAGCGCTCACGGCGCTCGGTAAGTGATCACGCCTGCGCATGACCAGAACAGTGCTACATAGGACTTTTATTCACATAGGCTGGTGCAACACTGCTAAAGCGCTCTCGTCTGCATTGAGACATTTTAATAATCGGTCTCGGAAGTCCAGTAATTTCACTAGCTATAGAGCCCCTAAAACCGAAACACAGTAATGCTTACACATTACTGCTTTGTTACTTTTAAAATATAGGAGGATGGTCATTAGTTACAGTATAATCTAATTACTACACTCTATATTACAAATGAACAAAAGGAAACAATTTGGCCACCCATATACCGTTGCAAACTATAGGTGGCTCAACTGCTCCAACTCGATACTCGATGGCAGCGTGCCGCGATACTAGCGGCATTGCCTCTTTGTATAGCAAGGATTTTAATTTTATTTTGGTTATTCAAAAGTTACCAGCTATTTAGTACCAAATACTAATAATAATGTTTGGACATTTCATACAACGCCATCTAGTCCCAAACTAAGCAAGCTTGTATTATGGGTAACTGATACAATACTTATATTTTTTTTTTTTTGTAAATACATACATAGAATACACCCAGACTCAGAACAACCAAAATGAAACCGACTATCTCTGTACTTACTATTTAGTACAAAAATATCTTGAACTTAACTTTACAAAGGGACACATTTGAGACAAGATTATACTCACTAAAAATATTATTGGTCTGATTATTTGAATATAAAAAAAGTTGCTTACAAGTTATTACACTAGCACATCTTAGATGGGTTCCCATCCAGTAACACCCAAACGAGTAACACTGTTACTCGATGGGAATTTTTTTCCCATCGAGTAACACCCCTCGTCAGGGTGTTACTCGTTGGGATTTTTTTTCCCAACGAGTAACACCCACGTCATGGTGTTACTCGATGGGAAGGATTTTTTATTTATTTTTAATAAGATTTCCCACCTACATTATGATAGATAATATAATACCTGTTGACAGATTTAATTTATTAACAAAGTACTGCAAAAAAAAAATAGAAATTCCAAAAATTAAAAAGAAACAATATTGTGTCGGTGCAAAACAAAAATAGTACATTGACCTCTCTACCCACTGACAGTCATAATCGTTTTTGTATTAATTGTGAGTTTAATAATTAATTAAAGTTAAAGTTTTGACAAAATAATTATTTTACACGTACGTTTCGCCAAATCAGTGCACCTACCGTACGAGTAACGTCACAAAACACACCAACGACTCCAGAAACTATTTTACTGTGTCCGAAAACAGAGCGAACACTAGCGCATCCCAAATTGAAATGTCATTTGTTATTTAGTATTGAATAATATTGTCAAGCAAGGCGTGGATTTTTGCCTTGACTGCCAACCGAAAAACACATCAGTACAAAAACAGATCTTACTAACACTGGTAAAAGATTTTTAATCCCCTAGGACGGCGGTTATTGAGGTAATAAAAAGAGTTAAGCAATAAAAAGTCAATGTATGAAATTCTTCCTGCTCCGCGACTGCATTTTAGCATAGAATACTCAGTTTAAAATTAACTTCTTGAAAAATATTACAGATTGATTTGTTGTTATCAATACAATAGTTTATCCTAAACAACTGAACTAACTGACAAAAGTCGCACAGGCTAAGCTATTAACGTAGAGACGTCAAATTTCAAGGGCATGTTTTTTAAAAAATATACCACTGATATGTGCACACTAGGATCGGATTTCTTTAACTATATAATTTAGAAGTTTAAAAATGCCAATGAACAATATAAATTTCATAATTAGTTTTTTGGGTAGTACCTACCTATATATAATTATAAATAGGTAGGTACTACATAAATAATATATATAAAATAAAATTACTACGCATTTATTGATCAATCTCAACTTTAAAACTAAATTAATTGACAGAAACAAACATTCAATAGCAGCATAATTTTCATCGGGATTCCCTGACTTTGTATTTATGACATTTATTTACTTTAAAAACCAGTAGGCAATGCCATGTAGTTTAAGTTTGTAACTTATTCAAATAATTTGACAATGACTAATTCAAACATTGATCAGCGCTTAAAATAATATTGCCACTAGTTACCAACCCTTATTTATTTGAGGAAAAAAAATTAAATGAGGCCTATTCTTCTAGAAACGGTTTAAATTAAAGAAAAAAAAAATCATATTATATAAATATACAGGGAGTCCCACGGCTATGCCACATGGAGGGAAAGTACCTTGAATATTGTAGATGGAACATTTTACTGAAAGAAGACATTATTTGAATTTAAAAATCATATTAAACTGCATTCATAGATATTTAAATAATTACATGGTTGAACCGGGAATCTAACCCGTTACACGAGAAAAATAACCACCTGTAGCTTTATCATACTGATCGAAAGGTTTCATCATAAGGATTATTTTTTGCTAAGTAACATAATGTCAAAAATAAAAGGAAGACCATGAATTTTAACACTTTGAATACAAAATTAATCAGTTTATCAAATGCTCAAAATGAGTCCCTTCCTGTTGAATACAAAGTCGCACTCTTTTGATTAATTCGCTCCCTGTCGATTATTTGATCTGGTTGTGGTGGATATTTAGAATAATACTCTAAGTTCTGCTTGTAGCTCGTGGACACTTTCATAATTATGCATACTTCTTAAGTGGGTACATTTATTAGTAATAGATAGGTCGGTTCAACCATGTAATTATTTAAATATCTATGAATCCAGTTTAAATTGTTTTTTAAATTCAAATAATGTCTTCTTTAAGTAAAATGTTCCATCTACAATATTCAAGGTACTTTCCCTCCAGGCATATCCGTGGGACGCCCTGTATATATTTTTTGTTTATATGTTGTTTTTATGTTTTATTTTAAATTCTAATTTTATTAGAACAAGTTCATGTACTATGTTATATGCAAATGTATTTTTTATTTCATGCAACTATTTAAATATTTATATTCGTCATTCATAGTTGTGTTATACTTATTCAATAAATAATAATGGCATCTGCACTTAACTACATCCAAAGAAAAATGAAACTAGGTAAGTGAGTTCCGCCGCTATAGTGATTACTTAAATTAATACTTAAGCAGGTTGAACTAAGGACACACCAGTTTACGAGACAGAAATATTACCTAAATCATCTTTAAAAATAATCAAGTGTTACACTTTGTTCCCATCGAGTAACACCATTTCTATTATTTTATTCCCATCGAGTAACACCATGACATGGGTGTTACTCGTTGGGAAAAAAAAATCCCAACGAGTAACACCCTGACGAGGTTTGTTACTCGATGGGAAAAAAAATCCCATCGAGTAACAGTGTTACTCGTTTGGGTGTTACTGGATGGGAACCCATCACATCTTACACAAAAGAAAAGCATCGTATAACTTGTAGACTAGAGTGACCCCCACGTCCACGGTCTGGACAACTTCAAAACAAGATAATCAACGTTCACACAAATGAGGAATGCTAAATTATGTGTAAAAATAGTTATTTTGCCTTTTTTGTTTCGACGACAGATGGCCTGGCTACGGGCCAGCGTCTATTATTTGGCTCGTGGCCAAGTAGAGAGTTAAGAAATGGTAACGAATCCCTATAAGTAGGCGCATTTTATGGAAAAACTTTGGAGTTTTTCAAAAATGATGTGTTGTACATTTTTAATCAAGTTTTTACAGACTTCAACTGGACTGTTTTAGTAACCGTAAACAGTTACAGGGAATCAATATACGCAATTTAGTTTACTTCGACGACTTATTTTTATTCAAATCGGTTCAAAAACAACTAGATTCAGAGGCAACAAACATAAAAAAAACAACCGAATTGACAGCCTACTCCTTTTTTGAAGTCGGTTGAAAAGGCTTTTGACCGCTTGTTAAGGCAAACGTCAATAAAAGTTTAATAAGCTCTGAAGAAAATAGATAAGTCCTTGATAATTCCGGGATACTTAGTATGGCGTCAAACCATTTTTTTTAAAAGTTGTAGTGATTTTCATTGTGTAAACGCAATAAAGTCTTGAAAAAATAAAAATATAAACTTTTATTTAATATCTAAGTATTTGTAATTGAAACAATGTGTCATTATTGCAAAAATCTACGGAAAACTATACCTCGATAGTGCTACGCGCACGACGCCGACGCTACTTTGCGCTCGATTTTCTCGAAATATATTTTCTAAGACATAGAACATCTGAAACATCTCAAACGCGGAATCTCCAATATTACGAGTATTAGTTTTGAAATCTCCAGTCGACGCAAGTTTGCGATAATCCGCTGAGAGTAATTTTAACTTGCAATTTGTGGAATTCACTGATAGGAAAGTAGTTATGCTGAAGCGTAGCTTTTAATATGACTGAACTAATTCATCGGGTTTCTACTTTCTTGCTCATGCAGTTTCATGCACAAAATCATTTTACATCATTTAGTCTTAAGTTACCACAGAAGTATTTTACAATTAATATGGCCTCTCTTGATTTGTTGACACTCGAATATAGGATTATTATAACTGAGACTAAAACGGTGTAGTCGCTGTTCGTGCGTTGACATTTTAGATAATTTCGAGCGTTCTTCGAAACCTACTTTCTTGCTCATGCAGTTTCATGCACAAAATTATTTTACATCACTTAGTCTTAAAGTTACCACAGAAGTATTTTACAATTAATATGGCCTCTCTTGATTTGTAGACAAAGTTCAAGAAATAAGCGTTTTTATATTTGTTAAATTTACTTTTATTGAAAGCAAAAAATAAAATGTAGTTGTTCACAAGCCGCTAGTTTAGAGAAGGAAGAAAATTATTACTAGCTTAGAAAACTACTAAAATCTTTAGTGTTGCCATATACATAAAATTATTTAATGGCATTCCCGTTAGTGTTACAAACTTGAATGTTGTATCTTATTACTCTAAGGTTGCTAGTACACTATATGTTTGGTTTGTCCCAAACAAGTATCGTGATCTTTTGAAGTTCTTCTAAAACAGAGAACACGCAGTTGATTGTGGTTATCACTGGTATAATAAGTTTGACCAAAGGAACATTCATTTGGTCAAACTTCCCCTGTGGTAAGGGTCTATATAAAATGACTCTGCAACTGAGGTAATTGTTCAAAGTAGTTTCCATTACCAAGTATGCCATCATTAAATAGCGTGTTTCAGTTCAAAGTCTGGTCGAATACGGAACGCCGATTCCCCTTATTACCCATTACACAATTGGACATTACCCAGGCACGGCCATGGTACGAGTGCACCCAATAAACGGATAACTAATGTTGTCTGGATTATCATTCAGATGGTCGTGGCAACCCGCCAACTGAGGAAGTAGGTTCTTTCTGATGTCTCAATTTGGTTGGTTTTCCCCATTAACATTTTGATTATCGATATTATATTATGAACACCTCATACTTATTAATTGAAACTTCACTACGGATGTTGATGATTCGGTGAAATAAACTGTTTTGATATAAGATGCCTTATCAATATGTAGCGCACGAAAGAAGCCTCTTTGAGGTGCACTTGTAATCCTTTCACCACAATGGCTCGTAAAAACTAGTGATACGATAAGAAGAAGGAGAAGGATATGTCGGCAGTTCAGTAATGAATTACTTCTCTTGGATTATCGAAAGATTTTTCATCTATGAATAATTTCGTGTTTTTCTTTAAAGTGCCAGGAACTCGTGATACCACTGAGTTTGATCCAACTCAGTGCGTGATACCTATACCATGAGTTCGTGATAAAAAAAAATTCAAATTAATATTCAATTATTAAAAAATATCTTTATTGCTGGACAAAAAAAAACAGATACTTAGCCGAGTTCTTGAATTTCTGTCTCCCACAAATCCCCCGAGATCACAACAGCTGAAAAAAGGATCTAACTCGAGTGGTTCCGTAAGTAATATCATACGAGTTACTCAGAGCGTATGTTTTTGTATATTTTATTCGGTAAGAGCTCTCAAAATGTAAGGCTAACGAAATTATTTTATTAAATCCACTCTTGCAATAAAGGTAAATCATAACTTTACCTCTATCAAGGTTATCAGTGAGTGGGTTGGACAAACACGCAAGCTGCTTCAAGTCAGATGAACTTTTTCCACTTTTTGCGAATCATTTATAAACTCGTGGATTTTATACACTTTCAAAATCATGATTTTCTCTAATATTCAACCGGCTTCAAAAAAGGAGGTTATCAAGTCGATTAAATATTGTTTTTAATGGTTATTACCCGTATAACTTTTTTGTTTGTAAACTGATTTGAAAAAAATATGTTTTTTTTATTTTTATTGAGAGGGTATACTTTCAGATTGGTACCATAGAAATTTCATCAAAATCAGTTCAGTAGTTTAGTAAACTAAACCATTAAAAACAATATTTAATCGACTTGATAACCTCTTCCTTTTTTGAAGCCGGTTGAAAATTAGAGAAAATCATGATTTTGAAAGTGCATAAAATCTACGAGTATATAAATGCTTCGCAAAAAGTGGAAAAAAATCATCTGACTTGAAGCAGCTTGCGTGTTTGTCCAACCCACTCACTGATAACCTTGATAGAGGTAAAGTTATGATTTACCTTTATTGCAAGAGTGGATTTAATAACTGAAATAAATATGTTGTCGAAGTAAACGAAATTGTGTATTTTGCTTCCCTGTGCTGTGAATATTTAGTGGTGTTTACGGTCACTAAAACAGTCCAATTGAACTCTGTTGTCTATATATTTGTAAAAACTGTGACATGTGACATTTTAATGGCAAACTACAATGTTGTTTTACTCTCTAGCCGTCTAGCCATTAAATCAGCAATAAACTCAGTAAAGTGATTTTTGTCCTGGTCATATTCCTGCGGCAGAACAGCATTTTTCAGATACCCAACAGAACAGGAGTAAACAAAGTCTCCAATCAACTTCAAAAAATTCTTTCATCGAACGCGCTCAAAAATCTCAATCAAACGCCAGCATTGTTCCTGAAACAATGGCATCAGCAAAGCTTCGGCTGAAAGAAATTATTTCGAACTGCGTACCGCAGAATATATTTTATATACTGCATCGTTCGCAAAAACCATGAACATCGCTTCAAAGCGTTTGGATCCTTCGAGCATTAATCCAGATTTCATTGCATTTCAAGATCAACAAGTACCTCGCATAATGGCGACAAAAATTCAGATATCGTATTCAACGGGAAATATCGGTTAGGGTTGGCTCTTTTCCCCACATGGCTTAAATTATCAGAATATATTTCTTTTAACAATGCCAAGAAACATTATCATAATTATATGCTACTAGCCGTGTAAATCCAAGAAGCTGTATCTTAAGATACAGTGTTTTGCCTTAGGGCTGAATCGATCGATTTTTTTAATCAGTTATAAACGCACTTTTCAACATACAGTTTTTTGGCTTAACACGGCAGAATTGGCCGACTTTGTACAAGTTGTTCTCAATACTAGCTTATAAAATAAGTGAATCTTTATAATGACTTTCAAAAAACATTGTTGTAGATTTCCTAATTAAATAAAATGAGACCGATCTTCACTTATATTCTTTCTATCATTATATTTGCAAATAATTTTCGTAAATTGACGAGAATTTTGAGACACATCCAATTAATTTGACAACCCTAAAGAAGGGGTGCTACAATGAAGCTTAATGCAAACAGGGGGAGCAAAAACGCTTCCTACTATTGTCGATTGTGGAGGTTTAAGCAAAAACTGCTCTATATCTGCATAATAATGATGCTTGACGGAATGGTGACAGTAATGCCCGATATATATGAGGCTAGTTTTTCAAGCCAGGAATGCCAGTTATTGATATTTAGCTAGCAAGCTAGAAGCCCTGGACTTGTGTAAATAGAACTAGCTTAATTTCAAAAAGAGTAAGCTAGTTCTGTTAACAAGAAGCCAGAACTGCTAGCTTGCTAGCTTACTATAACTAGCCTCGTGTATACCGGCATAAGAAATATATTATTGGATTAGGACGATTTACTGTTGGGAGGAAACACCGTCCGATCAGCTGGATACTAACAGTGCCAGATAATAAACCGTTAAGCTATAAGTTCTATAAGCATCTGTTTGAAACACGCTGTTGCTAGTGAATTTGACTTCGAGGCTGACTATAAAAATGTCTTAAACAATAGATTAAAACGGCACCATTAAAAATCATTTATTGAATTCGTATATAATATGTTTTAAACTTTAACAAACAAAAAAAATGATGCAACTTTTTTGATATATAAAATATATAATAAACTAAAATTTACTGAGAAAAAAAACTATACTCAGTGTAGTAAACATTGATTCATACATGTATGTATGTATATTTGATATCATTTTTGATGTCGTACGATGAAAAAAAGATATCCAATCCTGTGTCAGATTGCAAAACGGAATCCAAATAAATAATTGAGTATTTGACCGTTTGAAATTCGTTGAAATATTCCTGAGCTTTCGAGATTTACGTTGTTGAAACACAAATTTTTCATCTCTTCTATGACTAGACTACTTGATTAATTGGCTTTGAGAGTGAATTGAAAACTTACTGGATTAGAGTAGCAATATTTCAATTCTTGTATTATTTTATTTATTTATGAGCCCACATGTTCCACGGCTGTGCTAGGGTCTCCCAAATCTTTTATTATTCAAAAATAATTTTCAAAATATAATCAAGGTTTTCAAAAACATAGTACAACCGACTTCCAATTGGACTGTTACCACAGAAAAGTCACAGAAATGCTAAATACGCAATTTCGTTTACTTCGACGACATATTTTTTTCAGTTATTTTGATATAAAAATTAAACTATTCAACCGATTGCGATGAAATTTCTATGGGACTAATCTGAAAAAATTATCTTCTCAGACAAAAATATTTTTTTAAATCGGTTTATAAACAACAAAGTTCTGAGGTAACAAACTTAAAAAAAAAAAACTTTTTTGTCAAGTCTTTTGAAAAAATATGGAACATGTTTTTCATAGAGACTTTTGAGTTCGGAGGACTTTATAGCACTAATATTGTGGGTATATAGGTATAGTATAGTTTTATATTATATAATATCTTTTTTTTACATATAGTATTTATTTATATATAAGTATTTATGTTTATGTATATAACTTAACGCGCCACCGTCATTATCAATTCCCATCATTTCCAGATCCATCCAAAGGTTGTCTGGAAGATATTGCTTTTAGCGATAAGACCGCCCATTGTGCTTCACATTTTGTATTATTTGTCTTCCTTTTTAAATTCTTGTTTTGTGGTGTGCAATAAAGAGTTATCTATCTATCTATCTACTGTGATAATAAAACGTGAACTCTTATAAGTAGGTAAGTAAGTACCTCCTACCATCTGATTTTTATTTATCAATGTGTGAAAGGCGGGACTTGATTAAATCTGCTGATTTTGGTATCGGAATAAGCAGGACACGGTTACACTGACCCTGAATTTGATATATAACACTATGAACAACTTTAACTAGTAACTAAATAACCATTAATAACACATGGTTAAACTCAAGTTTAAACGCTATTACAGCTTGAGATTGAACTAACGCCCAACTGCGGCTTAATTTAACTTTGTCTGGCTCACTATTAATTCATGTACCGCGGCCACACGGACATTATATTGTGTTGTAAAATAGTCAATCATGCCAAAACTAATAAATTAAAATGTCAGAAATTTCATTTGAAAAGTTTACCTGGGTGTGCTTAGAGCTCAGAATCCCGCGCTCTACTATCTCGCTCGCGTATTTGAACATTTCTGATTATAAAAAATTACTGAGTATAAATTAAATAAAAATGAAGCGCTGAGTTTGTTACTACAACCTCACGAAGTGTTTTAGTATGTATGTATATTTTTGCTTTGATTTGTACCTATAACATAAGCAAAGGAAATATGGCACTACTATTTTTCTCAATTTCTTTGTTGAATTACATAATATGCCTTCGGTACAGGCATATAAAGCCCAAAATTGTAAATCAGACATGTCGCAAGTTTTTAAGTTATTCGCAATTTGCATGTAACTCACCGAAAACTTTAGTCCCCAAAAACAACTTACAAGCACTGAAAGTATAATTTATCCACATTTAAATATTATCACGCTAAAAGCATATCATTAAAACAGCTGGAAGCTAATTGCAAACTCCTGCATGTTGCGGCTTGTGACACAGCTTACGAGAAAATTAGCTGGTTTGTGCTGCTGTCATTGGTAATAACTCAGTCCCACTAGGAATAAGAGAGTGAGCTCTCTCAGTCATAACTCAGTCTCACTAGAAATCAGAGAGTGAACTCTCTCAGTCATAACTCAGTCTCACTAGAAATCAGAGAGTGAACTCTCTGTCATAACTCGGTCCCACTAGGAACCAGAGAGTGAACTCGCTCAGTCATAACACAGTCCCACTAGGAATCAGAAAGTAAACTCTCTCAGTTATAACACAGTACCGCTAAGAATCAGAGAGTGAACTCTCCTAGTCATATCTCAGTCCCATTAGAAATCATAGAGTAAACTCTCTTAGTCATAACTCAGTCCCACTAGGAATCAGAGAGTGAACTCTCTCAGTTATAACTCAGTACCGCTAAGAATCAGAGAGTGAACTCTCCTAGTCATATCTCAGTCCCATTAGAAATCATAGAGTAAACTCTCTTAGTCATAACTCAGTCCCACTAGGAATCAGACAGTTAACTCTCGCAGTCATAATCCCGCTAGAAATAAGAATGTGAACTTTCTTAGTTATAATTCAGTTCCACTAAAATGGTTGAACAACAAAAAAGATATGTGACTTAGAAAGGCAAACTGTAAAAGCTTTATCCTCTTTCTCCTCCCTACCTGAAGGAACGTTTATCCCTTTTCTCTACTTCTAATCGTCCCATGCGCTCTTCTCAACATCTCCTACTCAGTTATCCTCTTCACTATTTTACTTCACTATATGAGATCGTACTCAGATTCCTTCACGATAACCGCTATCAGACTGTGGAACAGCATTCCGCCTGGTCTTCGCGACGCTGTCTCTGTTAATGTCTTCAAATCCAAAATTTATAAACACTTTCTCGATAAAAATTCTTTGAGCTAAACATCTCCATGAACAATTTTTAGTATATTTAGTATTATATATAAATGTATATTACAAAATTTATAATATTTGTGTAGGTTAATAATCATTCCTTAATGAAATCTGTTCTTCGTGCACTACCCACGTAACTGTCCATAACACACAAAGGTTTAGCTGGAAGATAATGCTACATAGCATTAAGTTCGCCTTTGTACTATTTGTTAAGTGCAATAAAGTATTTTCTATCTATCTATCTATGTATCAATCTGAGCTAGCTATTTTAGTACGTATGTCTAGAATTAATCTAACAGCACATGCATGTTACATCTCAATTTAAGTTTAGACTCGCTATGAATGAGAAATGAGCTCTTTGAGACCGCAACTTCGCTAAACAACCACTGGAGTAATATGATTGAAGCAGCTTTTTATAAAGAGCTTGCGAGATGGTAAGTTAAGAGGTGCCTTTGAGTTCTTCGTGAAATAGAAACTTGTTTTGATGTTTAAGCTTGTGAGAGAAATGCATAGAAGTTGGTGCTAGAGAGCTTTTAGGCAAATGGGAATTTTAAACTAAAACTATAAAAAAAAAGTTATTACTGACTGGCTGAATCTTACTGATGCATCATTGACACCGCGAAAGTAGTGACTTGAAACTCGTTCCGTATAAATTATGGGCTCAATACTCAATATATTTTCACTTGTAGCATGTAAACTTGCCCAGCGTCATCGGTTTTTTAAAATCTGCTTATTAACAATCCTTCCCGAAAGCTAACACGTTCACACGCTGGCTTTTAACTCGCCAACAAGCAGTTTGTACAAAAGCCGTGTGTCATCGACGCTTTAGGGCTTCTACGACAACCAATTCGCAACTATCTATTAAGCCAATCTTCATGTAAAAAGTTGTGGCGACCGTGAACAGCAAGTAAGTAAGCAGCAGATGACAGTTGCGGCAGCTAAAGTTACTCCGTGTGCTGAACCCGTAAATATTTATGACTGAACCGAAGTACAAAAAAAATTGGTTGTCTGTAAAGTTGGTTTACGGACGATAGTTTAACGTAACCAGCGTAACAGGACAATGAGCGTTACTGGACAATGGCAGCGTTACCGGACAATGACGTCAAAGTTTTTGTGCATGCAGCCGGCATATTAGACGTAGTCACGTCAAAAACCCTGATATATATAGTTATACATGTCTCAAACTTCCATACTTTATGTCAGTCTAAAAGGCAATCACTCTCCGCCAGCACTCGTGCGTACTTGACCGCATATCCGCTAGTTATTCGAAATCCCAATTCGGTTACAAAGATAAAGTACCTTTGACATATTTAGAAAGGTTCGGGTTAATACATTTTGAAATGTTCTGGTGAATTGTTTTAGCCCTGTCATACTATATTCTTATAGGTACTACATTATACCATTTTCGACCGACTTCTTAAAAGGAGGAGGTATCAATTTATCAATTCGGTTTTTTGTTGTAGTTTATAAACCGATTTAAAAACAACTTTTTTTGTTTGAGAGGATATACTTTCAGATTGGTTCCATAAAAAAATGTCTAAATCGATTCAGCAGTTTAAATGAAAAAAAAAAATGAAAAAAGTCGTTGAAGTGAATAAAATTGCGTATTTTGTATGTTTTTGTAAAACCTTGATTATAAGGGAATAAAGTATTACAGGTTTTTTTTTCATTTGATATGATGTACTTTTCTTACACACACATTTTTAAATCATCAAAATTTTCATTCAAACTAGACTTAAAAATATTGCTTCGATAAATCTGTTTTGAATCGTTCCAGTAGATTGATTTTTATTCAAAACATATCCGAATAAGTTATTATAGCGAATAAGCAAGATGTGAGCACTAAAACGAAATGTATAAAATATGTTTTCAATAAGCACGTCGTTTTTCAATGCACAGAAAAATTGGTACGTTCTTCAGTGCAGACGTACTTACCCATATCGGATGAACTATTTCAATTGGGTTTTTCGCATCATGTGGGTTTAGAAGACCTTTAGTTTGCTCCGACATTATGTGATTTTCATATTCATATAACATTTAAATTTGTCATCACCATTTATTGGAAAATGCTTCAAGAGGCATCAATTTGTGGCAAACTAATAGTTCGATGACACACGGCTTTTTGACACGCTACACGCCAGCGACTTCGCTTGTAGCGTGTAAAGTCGCCCAAGTGTCATCGGCGTTTTTACAATCGGCTTGTGGATAATCCTTCCCAAAAGCTAACACGCTCATACGCTAGCGCTTAAAAACGCCAACAATCAGCTTGTAAAAAATCTTGTGTGTCATCGTGCTATAGACACTTCATCATAAATCTGAATATTAATATAAATGATTGTTTTGCGCCCTTTTATAAGACCGCCCATTTTCCACTATAATTTATATATATAATAATTCTATAATTTTAATATTTTTTCATACTATAATTGTCTAGTTTTAAGATGGTTAGCTTTATTGTATATTCTATCTATCTATCTATCTACCTGAATAGTATTTTAAATGCGCACATTGAATATATTCTGCTATTTGACAAATTATATATTCTATATTAGAGAGGGATGAAAGCCTTTCTCTATTATTTTTCCTCAAAGAAAATAGTTGGTCATCAAATTGTATCACTCAAATAATGAACCAATTTGTTGGTACCCCGAAAACTGTTCGCATAATGGGCGATAATCGTTTACGTGCATAACGAATTCTCCTCCCGTTTCCTCATGATTTCAACTACGCAGAAGATTATGTACGTAAATGACCTTCAATAAGTTTTATTTTATAGGCGTGTTTGTTTGTTTGTCCCACTAAGTTCCAGATATGGAGTTTCCTTCGCATCTGGTGAAGTGAAACTTTTTGTTATTAGTTCGGTTTAGTTAGTATTGCGTGGAATGGAACGAATCTGGTTTTCTTTTTGTTTGGCTCATGTATTATTAAACTTGGCACTATTTTACTTTACTATCAAATTTTTTTTATTATAATACTAATAATAATGATTAATTTGAGGCAACTTAATATTACAGAAAAGCAATAGGCCCATTGAAATATATACCTTACAGACTAACATAGGGTACATACAATAAACACACTATACAATACAACATAGTTAGGATTTTTTCTTCGTTGACGCCATTCTGTAGCGACGGAACACGATCCCGGCAGGCCAGAAGTCAGCTGCGAGGAACGTCTCCTTGTGCTTAGCTGATTATGAGTTTATAATTTTTGAGTCGTATTTAACACAAGCGATTTAAAAAGTAACATTATGTGAGTGCATATGAGTACGGGCTCAGTGGCGCGCCTTGGGAGAGACCTACGTCCAGCAGTGGACTGCTATAGGTTGATGATGTGATTTGATGTGAATATGATTCTCGGCCGTTATTATTAACACAGCTTGTAACATATTAAATGTGGTAACAACTCATCGTATCTTTGAAACGCCTACGTACGTAACACACATTTAGATCTCCAATAATACACATTAATCATTCCGTATCCAGATCAAGCGAGTAACCAAGTGGAACTTCAAATCTTCATTGCGATTGAGTACACAAGACTGATCAAAGCGAGCCGAAAATATGTCGCATGACTGACAATCTAGAGAAACCAGCAATGGTATGTGCAACTTGGGGAATTCTGTTTGAAGATGTTTAAGGTTATTCGAGAACTGACTTCAGAATTTTCGGGACATGTACGCTTTTGTGAGCGAAACTTGTGAACTTGTCACTCGACAAGTATTGCTGTTAGGGCGTAGCAAAGGAACATACTCACAATCACATCAAAGCGAGCCGAAAATATGTCGCATGACTGACAATCTAGAGAAACCAGCAATGGTATGTGCAACTTGGGGAATTCTGTTTGAAGATGTTTAAGGTTATTCGAGAACTGACTTCAGAATTTTCGGGACATGTACGCTTTTGTGAGCGAAACTTGTGAACTTGTCACTCGACAAGTATTGCTGTTAGGGCGTAGCAAAGGAACATACTCACAATCACATGCATACATTCGAAAACATTATCCTCCTTCTTCGCAGTTGGGTAAAAGCGAGCCGCTTGTGACCTAGACTCTAATGCGTACCTAGTCCTAAGGGACTAAATACACAGAGCAACTAGTTGCGGACAGCTACTGACTGGGACGTGGTCGAATCCGACCACGTGATACCGTGACTCAGTCAAGTGATGATGTGCCGTTGAACCTCTCGTCAGGTGAGGAGTGGTTTTACGACGCATTAGCACTAAGGCGATTGAAGGAATGTCAATGGGTTTTAAGTTGGTATGCTCGCAGTTACAAGCTGCTAGTAACCTGGTGGTGAGCCCAACATACCTCTATAGCTCTCCCCGGGCCAGAGGGAATGCGTAAACTGCATTTTCAAGGTTACTCGCATCTATTTGTTAGATGATTTTCTTAAAAAAATTGGTTGTTTGTAAAATTGGTTTACGGACGATAGTTTAACGTGACTACCAGAGTAACGGAACGATGAGCGTTACCGGACAATGACGTCAACGTTTTCGTGCATGCAGCCGGCGTTTACCGATTTATTAGACGTAGTCACGTCGAAAAAGTTGCAGCGAGCAAAGTTACTCCGTGTGTTGAGCCCGTAAGAGTCCATTCGAGGGGCTTACGCTTCGCCGCGTATAGTTAACGAGCGCGATTTTATATCCATGATTTTCTTACATGCCGCCCCTTAGGGACGCATTTAGGAATTCATTCATAAAGCTGAGAAATTAGTACCGTTTCAAACTTGTTCCTTGCTAGTGGAGTAGAGCAGGGGATAGACATGCCCGTATCTTGCACACTTGAAACGCAGAACATGGAAAGCGTTTTGTTATTGTTAAACCAAACCAATAATTTCCTTCGCTGTCAATTTCAATTTACGTAATAAAAAGTACGTAATAGGCCAATATACGTAAAAACTACATACGTACAGGGGACAAAAGGTACGTAAATCTGACTTTTCAGTACGTACTGGCAACGCTGGGTACGAGTGTCTCACACGTACTGTCCTGTGTATACGCGATGGTAATACTGGCATGCAAGGGCACAACTTGCATGCCAGTATTACTTGCAAATGTATCTTCAGTGTGTCAGTTACTTGCACATGCCTGTAACTTGCATGTCACCTACTTTCCCGATTTACTGGCATGTGTATCCCCAGCTTAAAGCTAAATGGTAAATGACCGCAGCTTTATTTTTCCTTGTTTTTGTTTTTAAACTTATTTATAAAACATTGAGTTGTGAAAGAAACGTGGAATATATGTAAATTTAAAATGTTGGTGAAAAAAAAATGCAGTATTTTTTTTACGCATCTCTTCTCCTTTTTATTAAATATCGAACAATTGAATAACTCTAAAACATATAAAGAAATTCGTTACGTGCTCCAATCCAGTTTTTACGTACTGACTTTACGTGTCTGTGAACTTACTGAATCGGAAACCTAATAACATTTACGTTTACTGATTGCCCTCAGATATTTTCTAACCTTATTTTTCATGAAGCAACATCGCTAAGTAAACAAAACTTCCCACCACACGATTTTCTTACCCGACATCGCAAAGCACCACTTCTACCTTCATAATTGGTTATTTTTCTTGTAACCTACGAAACCGTACTATTTTTTCTCGCTCTCATCTAAATTACGAGTTGGGTGCACTCTGGGGGCTCTCAAATGTTAATGCTTTGTTTGCTTACGGAGAACTGAGCGGCTGGAATGGCACAACTGCGCTCATTAACCTCCGAGAGGCAGCTTTTGAATGGAGAAATGCGAAAGAGCTGACGCAGCACCGACCCCGGTGCATTGTCTGCGCTTTGAGTGTTTGTGTTTACTTAATAATAGCTATGCCTGCGTTTTTGTCCGCGTAGTATCGAGATAAGAAGTAGCGTAGGTCCTTTTTCAAGTTCTAACCTAAATCCAAACCGAATTTCAGCCCAATCCGTGATTGGGTAAAGTGTGTTCCCTTTTTGAATAACCTAACACGATATAAAATTTCATAGAAATTTATTTAGGTCTAGGCCGGTAAGGTAGATTTGAGTCAAAAAAGGTTGTCAAAATAAGGTTCTAATTTCCAAGAATGTTTGAGAAAAAACATTTATCTATCCATTTATCCTCAGTGCCGTTTCATATTAGAGAATTAACCGGTCAATCATTGTGACATTTGACTCAAATATTTGTGTGATAGTGTGATGTGTTAAAGTATTATTTGACTGTGCGTCACTAACTTTAGATAATATGTGACTTTACTGAGTGAGCAACTGAAGAATATTATCAAGATTTTTAACGATATAACGTATCTGTGAAGCGATATAATGGGACTTAACTGCACATTCGCGCTCTGAAAGGTTTATTAGATATCCATCGTTTAGTAAATAGAAGCTTTTTAGATGGTAGTTTACAAATGTAACACGTCACATTTATTTAAAATAGTGGTCGGTAAGTATATTAACCTGTTTGTGTTGTAAATCTTGGAATGATTTAAATTCTTTGGTTTTTGAATTGCTGACATAAATTATAATACGCAAACGTTATTTACATGATTTTATTTGTTAGCTCTCAGTTTTCAAGGCTCGTATGCTTACTATAAAGATCAATGTTAGCTTTTTATAACGACACGATTGGTTGAGTGGTAAGTGTGTTGGACTGCCACACCAGTGTCGCGGGTTCGATTACCGCCTCAGGACAAACATTTGTGTGATGAACTATAATGTGTGGGAACCGGGCCCACTAGTGGACTGTAGATTTTTGGGGGTTTAGATTGGTGCTTTGGGATTGGAAACGCGGTAAATGAAAACACCGGTTAGACAACAATTTGGGCAGAGATTCGGACCTCTAACGTTTTTGGCGGCTGGAGCAGAACTGGGGCCAAAGTCGGTTGGCAAATATTTATATTAGCGGCTATATACGTGAGAGGTCCGATGCTCTTTCCTTCTTTATTCCTTTGTTTGAAAAAATCTTACAATTCTTACATTTTAGCCTGATCCTATGTTTTAAGCTACTTTTAAACCATTTCTAAGTTTTTATGTGCATAATCTACCTTGCCTATGTATCCACATTCCCTATAAATAGCAAAAAACGGAGCGACCCTCCTACCTATTTTAAGTGGTCCCTGATTGGCTATCCTTATGTATGAGCTTTATATAATGAGAAATTGCAAACTTTTTGTCTATGCCTATTTTGGGGCGGTACAGTGCCATCTGTTTTTGAGTAGCGGTGTTAATTAGCTGAGTGAAATGCAAACACTACAGGCCTTCCGTTTCATTCTAATGAGATATCTTTTCAGTTTTGCGCGCTAGGTACCTCATAATTGTATGTTGCGAACTGTTTTTCATAAGAATACCTTTGGTCCTGGCGTCTTCGGACGCGGGACTGCCACTACCAGCAGCTCCTAAGCTGGTAGGGCTTATGAAAATTACCTACCTACCAGTTCCTTTGCAACATACCTAATTCTTCTAGTGGCACTTTACTGAAAAGTACCTATATCTCGTTACCTGTTACCTATTACCTTTTGCCTGTTTTTACCTAATTACTCAGACTCCTCAACTAAATAACACCGTACCTCTCGTCTGGGCTACCTACTAGATCGAGAGGGGAATTAAAACAACAAACCAATCAATGTTTATTTGCAAATACCTAGTTACATGTACTTTAAAACTCCTAATTATACTTAAAGTACCTACCTAATGCTTTGTTTTATTTACCTATTGAAACTGCCTAATTGTTGTCTACCTATTTAACTACCTAATTATGGCTTCGTTGATGCTGCCGCTGCTCCGTCGTCCACATTCTCCCGCCGGTGCGGCCTCGCCACTAATCGGTAGGACGACGATCTTCCTCGTAGGTCGCCGTAGGATGTGGCCGCTGCTCGTGCGGACGTCCACCACGCGGACCTCGTTGTCTTTCCCAGGAAAGATGTCGGTGATGACTCCCCGCGGCCAGGTGTTTCGCGGGGAGTGCTCGTCTGCTATCACGACGAGGTCGCCGGGCTGCGGTGGTCGGCCTCTCGTGGCCGGCTCCCGCCGGTGTTGAAGCAGGGGCAGGTACTCGCGCACCCAGCGACGCCAGAATACGTCGGCTAGGTACTGGGCGCGCCGCCAGTGCTGGCGCGCAGTCTCATCTTCTTCGGAGAACGCCCCGGGTGTCGGGACGTGATGGTTGACCCCCAACAGGATGTGATTGGGTGTCAACGCCTCGGGCTCGCTCGCGTCGACCGCTACGTGGGTGAGCGGTCGGGAGTTGACCGTGTTTTCCACCTCGGCCAGTAGCGTGGCCAGGGTCTCGTCGCTCGGTGATTTTTCATGGAGTGTGTGGCGCAACGCCTCCTTGACGGAGCGCACCATGCGCTCCCATGCGCCGCCCATGAAAGGCGCTGCGGGCGGGATGAACCGCCAGTGGATGAGGCGGTTGGTCGCCTCCAGCTGCAGGCCGTCCTGCATGGCCTGCCGTAGTTCTTTGTCGGCTCCTCGGAAGCAGGTGGCGTTGTCGCTCCAGATTTCAGTGGGGCAGCCGCGTCTTGCGCACAGTCGCCTCAGCGCGCCAATGGCCGAGTCGACGCTCAGCGAGTGCACCACTTCAAGATGAATTGCTCTGGAACTCAAACACGTGAAAAGTGCCACATACCTTTTCTCGTGCCGCCTTCCCACAGTCACCGTCATAGGACCGAGATAATCGAGTCCGGTGTAGGAAAACGGACGAGAATGGTGGGAAAGCCGGGCCGCCGGCAGGTCGCCAGTGGCCGGCATCCCCGCCTTAGCCTTATTCAAACGACATATTTGACATGACTTTATTACATCCTTCACTGCTGGGCGTATTTTGACAATCCATGCCCTTGTGCGAAGCTCATTGGTCACGGTTTCAACACCGCCGTGATGTAGCTTCTTGTGTACATGTAGTATATACAATTTTACATAGCTATGCTTACCATCCAGCACTACGGGACTGGCTGTCTCGGGGTCGACGTCTGGCGCGGCCGTAATGCGCCCCTTGAGCCGCAGGGCTCCGTCGTCGCCTAGCGCGATACTCAGCGCTGCCAGGCGGCCGCTACCACCAGATGGCACCTTTGTCTTCAGTCGCTCGATATCCGCTGCGAAGCTTTCTTGTTGGCTTGCCCTTATCCAAAGGGACTCCGCTCTCTGCAGATAGTGAGCCTCTAACCCGATGTAACGCCTGCTGGAATTACTAAGCAAAGTACCTTTTTCCTTCTTTGCAGTTTGTTTTTGTCGCGCCTTTGTCCAAGTCGGATCGCGCTCTGCGTTAGCTCGCGTGCGCTTCCTTAGCGCCGCGGCTCGCTCGATCCGCCTGTCACGACACCTGTCGATGAACTGCAGTACGCGCGCTGTTGCGCGTATCAACCTCAGCCAGCTGGAAAATCTGTTTACATTCGGCAAATGATCATTATTGAAATTAAATGACATAGCGGCGCAGCATTTCGCTTCTCGCTCTTCCCCTGTCCTGCCTGTGGGGGTGCGCGTCTCTACCGGCCATGTCTCCTCGTTGTGGTAGAGAAACGCCGGGCCGACAAACCATCTGTGTTCAGCTGTGAAGTTTTCAGGAGTGGCGCGCGTCGCGTCGTCTGCGACGTTGTCCGCCGTCGGGACCCATCGCCACTCGTCCTTTTTCGTGCGATCTTCTATCTCGGCCAGCCGGTGAGCTACAAACGTTTTGAAGGTTCGCGGTTCTGCACGTATCCATGCCAGTGCAGTCCGCGAATCTGACCAATATACTCGCCTCGCTACATCCCAGTCGTGTTCTTCTAGGACCGTCGCCGCCAAACGCGCTCCTAGTAGCGCGGCCTGCAGTTCAAGTCGTGGGATCGAGGTCGGGCGTAGAGGTGCTACGCGGCTCTTGGCGGCGGCGAGTGCTACGCGTATCGTGCCATCCGCACGTACCTTACGCCAGTACACTGCCGTCGCGTAAGCTTCCTCACTCGCGTCTACGAATGTGTGCAGCTCGGTGACGACCGCCGGCTCCGCATCGTAGCATCGTGGTATCCTTACCTTTTCAACGTCGAGCAGCGACGCATACCACATGCTCCATTGATGACGTAGCTCTTCCGGAAGCGGTTCGTCCCATGCGGTGCCGTATCGCCATACCTCTTGCATCAGGCGCTTCGCTGGGGTGGTCAGTGGCGAGACTAATCCGAGCGGATCGAACAGCGCCATAATGACACTCAACGCCTCCCTCTTGGTTGGTGGTCGCGCGTTCGCCGCAACCTCTTTCGGAGTCCTGTGCGTACTGACCTTGTAAGTTATCCTGTCCTCTGTTACCACCCAGTGAAGGCCGAGTGCCTTCTCAGTTTCAGCGTCGCTCCCGCCGATAGCGACGGTGGCTTCCTCCGCTGACATGAAGTTGCGTAGGGCATCCTTGTGGGTCGCCGCCCACCCTCGCAACTCGAATCCCGCCCGCCTATGGACCGTATCTACCTCTGTACTTACCTTGCTCGCTTCCTCTACCGTTGGGAAGGATTGTAGATAGTCATCCATATAATGGTTACGGATGATGGCCGCTGCGGCTTCGGGATACTCCTTTTCATGCTCCTTAGCATTCCTGTTCTTAATGTAGAGTGCAGTGCACGGGGAAGAGGTGGCACCAAAAATCACCGATGTCATCCTGTACTCATCGGGTGGATTTTCATCTCTTCTGTCTCCCCGCCAAAGAAAACGCAGCGCATCCCGGTCCTCGGCTCTGACCTTGACCCTCATAAACATTTCCTGAATGTCAGCCGAGACCGCTACTGGATACTGCCGGAACCTCATGACGACGCCGGGCAGCGATTGAAGTAGGTCGGGTCCTGATAGAAGCTTATCGTTTAAACTCTTACCGGCATACTTCGCCGCCGCGTCATGTACGAGACGGATCTTGGGCTTCGCGGGATTCACCACCGCGAAGTGAGGCAGGTACCAAGTCCGTCCTTCACGAGGGGGCTCAGTGGCGCGCTCGGCATAGCCTGCCCTCGTGAGATTGTCTATACGTTCAAAGTATTTACCTTTTAAATCGGGATCTTTATCCAATTTTGATTCCAGATTCTTCAGACGTTTCAGCGCCACGCCGTAATTGTTTGGCAAGTTTTCCCGCGGATCCCGCCACAACAAACCAGTCTCAAAACGCCCGTCGGGTCCTCGGCGGCTAGTATTCTCGAGAATTTCCAAAGCCTTTTCCTCCGGGTCGCTACTGGGACGGCGTGCCTCAATACCTAGTGATTCTAACTGGAAATATTCCTTCATCATTTTTTCCAGTTGGTCTTCGCTCTCGCGTCTGCCCGAGAGGTGACCACAAAATTTACTCGCGCGTTGCGAGTCATCTCTTACCACGCTTCCGTGCAGGATCCACCCGAGATGCGTCAGAGAGGCGACCGGTTGACCGTCGCGCCCCTCTCTGATTTTTCGTGAAACTATGAGATGCCAGTTATCTTGGCCGATTATTACCTTTGGCTCGGCGTGGTCGTACGTTATCTCATCCAAAAGGTCGGCTAGGTGAATGCAGCCGGTCAAGTCGCGTCTTTGCACAGATTGACTCGTGAAGTCGAGACGGCGAACCGTCTGCGCGTCGTGAATGATGTACTCGCTATTACTATGACTACCTTTTACCTTGAGACTGATCCGCTGGCTTTTTTCATGTTTCACTTCTCCTCCGTTGGCATCTCGTATCCATAGTGTGTTGGTCGGCCCCTTAACGCCGAGCGCCTCCGCTATTGACTCCTCTATGAACGTGAAGGTGCTCCCTTCGTCCAATAATGCAAAGGTACTTACTTTATGGCTCGGCGTGCTCAACTCTATTTGAGCCATTTTCAGGTATGCGTGCCGATTCCTGCGCGTGGGCTCAGAGGAGAGGGATGCGGCGACTTCCGAGCGGGAAGTCGCGGGTTCGATACTGATAACACTATAATGCAGCATACTGTGATGCTTACGCCCGCAACTTTCCTTGTCGCACCCTGGTCCCTTGCACTCTAACCTTCTATGCCTTTCCTTTAGGCACCGAAAACAGATGGAATTTTTCCTCGCTAATTCCCATCTAGCATCGACATTCGCCCCAACAAAATTTGGACACTTTTCTAAACCGTGAGCTTTTTTACATAACGGGCACTCATTTACCTTTTTCTCCGTTTTTGCAGCGGCCGCGACGAACGCCTTCTGCGGGCGTTTGTTCCTCCCACGCCCGAGTTCTGGTTCGTCGAACTGCTCGGGCTCGGCGTAGGCCCCGCAGTCGAGCGCTTCCTCATCCAAGAACGCCGCGAGCTTCTTTAGCTCGGGCACGTTCTTTGTCTCGAGCCGTGCAAATCTGTAAAAGTTACGTCTCATGTTAGGGTTTAATTTATCCAATATTAATCGCACCATTTCGGGACTGTGTAGGTATTCCTGTTTACCCATTGCCTCTACTGTACCTACGATGTTGGCGATTTTGCTGGCGAAGATGCAAAGTTCGCGGTCTCCCCCTGCTAACTTTGGGAGCCGCTTTAATTTGTCGAACTCCGACAAAATGAGAGATTCGGGCCTCCCGAATCTTCTTTCGAGCGCCTCCATGATATCCTTTGGCCTCCCGTTATTGACAAGGAAGGAAACGGCTTCGGCTGCCCGCCCTCTTAGGCAGTCGCGGAGCCGGTTTCGGTTCGTGGCCTCATCATAGACACTTTCACTTTCCTGATATGACGCCCGAAAGGATAGCCAACCACTGTGGTGGCCATAATAAAGAGGTAAATCGTACCTGCACTTACCTCCCTTGAGATCTGACATTACCATCTTCAGTTCTCGGATGCGCACGGCCTGATCCGAGACGCCGACCTTCTCCTCTGGTCGCCGCTGCTCGTCTCCGCCGGTGCGGGAGTCTCCACTGCTCTCCGTCACCTCTGCACGAGCGGCAGCCTCCTCTTTGCCAGACTGACTCCTGGTGACTGGCATTTTGTTTGTTGTTCCTGTGAATCAATCGTAATTACGCGGCACTTCCTATCCGGCACTCGAAGGACAATATAATGTGTGGGAACCGGGCCCACTAGTGGACTGTAGATTTTTGGGGGTTTAGATTGGTGCTTTGGGATTGGAAACGCGGTAAATGAAAACACCGGTTAGACAACAATTTGGGCAGAGATTCGGACCTCTAACGTTTTTGGCGGCTGGAGCAGAACTGGGGCCAAAGTCGGTTGGCAAATATTTATATTAGCGGCTATATACGTGAGAGGTCCGATGCTCTTTCCTTCTTTATTCCTTTGTTTGAAAAAATCTTACAATTCTTACATTTTAGCCTGATCCTATGTTTTAAGCTACTTTTAAACCATTTCTAAGTTTTTATGTGCATAATCTACCTTGCCTATGTATCCACATTCCCTATAAATAGCAAAAAACGGAGCGACCCTCCTACCTATTTTAAGTGGTCCCTGATTGGCTATCCTTATGTATGAGCTTTATATAATGAGAAATTGCAAACTTTTTGTCTATGCCTATTTTGGGGCGGTACAGTGCCATCTGTTTTTGAGTAGCGGTGTTAATTAGCTGAGTGAAATGCAAACACTACAGGCCTTCCGTTTCATTCTAATGAGATATCTTTTCAGTTTTGCGCGCTAGGTACCTCATAATTGTATGTTGCGAACTGTTTTTCATAAGAATACCTTTGGTCCTGGCGTCTTCGGACGCGGGACTGCCACTACCAGCAGCTCCTAAGCTGGTAGGGCTTATGAAAATTACCTACCTACCAGTTCCTTTGCAACATACCTAATTCTTCTAGTGGCACTTTACTGAAAAGTACCTATATCTCGTTACCTGTTACCTATTACCTTTTGCCTGTTTTTACCTAATTACTCAGACTCCTCAACTAAATAACACCGTACCTCTCGTCTGGGCTACCTACTAGATCGAGAGGGGAATTAAAACAACAAACCAATCAATGTTTATTTGCAAATACCTAGTTACATGTACTTTAAAACTCCTAATTATACTTAAAGTACCTACCTAATGCTTTGTTTTATTTACCTATTGAAACTGCCTGATTGTTGTCTACCTATTTAACTACCTAATTATGGCTTCGTTGATGCTGCCGCTGCTCCGTCGTCCACATGAACTTTTGTGTTTGTCACAAGAGTCTGGGTGTTTTCTATAATAATAATAAATCCTAATTCAAAAAACAAACTTGAATAATACATTATTGGTAATCAGGTTAAATTTAGGGATTTAAAATAGAATAGAATACAATAGAATAGATTACATTTTTATTTTGTATCAAATTACACATTTCACAGTTTACATAACATAGTATTGCAATAATTGATACAAAAATGGTATCCACTCAGCATATGCTGCAGCAGCATGGAATGCTGCTGAGCGCTGGTTTTCTGTGGAACCGAGCTGAGCGCTGGTTTTAGTTAGTAGGGTTAATTATAAAACACGTATAAAATCTAAATTAAAGCATGAAACCTTTCACTTTTTTTGTTCACGAAATCAAAAAACATAGAGGAAACGAATAGTGTGTAGAAATTACTATAATGCGGCGTACTTTTTGAGTATTTGTCCGAAATATTTTTGTATGGAATTCGGATTTGAGGATGCCCCTTAAATAAGAAATACATCGGTATACTGACGGTCTGCCCTTAAATTAAACGTTTAACAAATTTTTGTTGTCCATCAATGTAACGCTCTGAAAAAATATCAGAACTTCTAAATTAAAGCTCATGTTTCTATATTACCCGAATGCTGTCCAACATTTATCTTTTCATATCAAAACACCACTTCACAAAAGTTCATAAAAAGGTCAAAGTTTGTTTGCATAGGGCCATAACACCAAAAAGGGCCGTTCCGTTATACACATCTCCAAAACAAACAGACGCACAAAAAAGTCGGGACAGATTATGAGAGGTTTCAAAAATAAAACCGCTGGCCGCAAAAAGTTTTGCTTGATTTAATTTGACGTGTAATTTAGCGAGAGTAGCCTAGTTTCGCGTTTTGTTCTCCTCGCCTAAATGGTTTAAGTTTGTTTCGAAAGTTTGCGCAAATAAATAAGGAAAATGTACGTATAATTAAATGAAAACTAATAGTGAAACATCGTTTAAATAAGGTGTAAATCTGTTCTAATAATACAAAGAATCTAAAAATAGTGCGCGAATACGAGACACATTTTAAAAGAGGTACATATGAATTCAAAATATTTATGATGACGGTAAGCCTCTAGTAGATCTACGTATCCAGATATCAGTAGAAGGCAGAGTTGGCCATGGGCTTAGATATATAAGAAAAAAAGCAGTGGCCTTATCACCAATATATTTCTATTTAACAATCCCATTCGTATCGAATCCCTCACAGAGGGCTTATCAGTTTAATTGAAAGAAAGAAAAAAAGAACAGGCAACGGAAGTAAAATTAATGACTGTCAATAATTTTAACATTAATTAACCTCCTCGTTAACATTTCTTATTTTCTCACTAGCTGACACCCACAACTTAGTTTGTGTTGGGATTTAACAAAATTCCTTTCTTAATACGTGCTTAAATTTTAGACAAAATTACCCTTCAATCTTCAAGTCTCTATACGTGCAGTGGTTTGGTCTGTACGTTGTCTGTCAGTCATTCAGGACAAGGCTTTTTTTATCAATCAATATACATACTCGTATAGTATAAAAGGCTGACTGACCAACAGACAATGTATAGGCCAAATCACTGAACGTAGAGACTTGAAATTTGAAGGGTGTGTTCATTAAGAAAAGTTAGTGATATTGTATATTATATACTCGCAACGCAAACGAAGTTGCATGCGTCAGCTAGTATATTGATAAATGTTTAGAACTGGAACATTATATCATGTGACGTATTATCGTATATCATTGAACAGTCAACGGAGTTTTCCAACATTGTCGGTTTATAGTTTCCATGGAAGTTGACTGCGACTGTTGGAACAGTAACTGCCGTTTGAGCAGTAAATCATCAGCGCTTTATGCCTATTGGAATTATGCGGGTAATAATAGATCCATTTTGCTAATGGTTTTACTCGTTTCTTGGTGGAAGTGGAGCTTTGGGTTTAAGTGGTTATTAAGGAAATTTTGTAATTTAGCGCAGTTTTGAAACCGAAAAATTATACTGTAATTGTAAAATAATAGATTAATTAATAATGGCCAAAGACCAAAAGGTGTGGAATAAGTTGGCGGAGACCTTTTCCAAGCAGTGGGACAAGATAGGTTAACCAAGAAACATAGAAAAAAATCTATGATATTTCACTGAACAACCATTAAGAAAAATACTCAAATAAATCATACAAACATCTGTCTTGTCTGATTCGAGAATCGAACCCGCGACTCCCAGCGTGGTAGACACGAACTCTTCTCCAAATTAAAAAAATGTAAGACTATACTTTTTATAATAGTAAACAATTTAGGTACTTGTATTTGAGGTCCTAAAAACAATTTGAGATTTAATAAGGACAAAGCTTTGAACATGAATCCTGAAAATGATATTCCATCAGAAATTTTTCATTCTAACATTTACATTATTCCACGAACATGACTGAAAAGCAAAGCTCAAAGCTGGCCATTACGGCAAATGAGAACAAGTAAAATCACTTTGAAATAGTATATTCCAACCATTTTCCCATTAACCAACACGACACGATACGACGGGAATATTTCAGGCTCTCACGTTTTAAAGCTAGAAGCGTTCGTTCCGTAGGTTAGTTGGTCATTCTAGCGCTGGCGGCGGTTAAGCTCATTCACCATTGGAATGGTTGATTTTTTTATTCAATGGTTAAATAGACATTTTATTTTATTTTTTTTGGATTTTATTTTAACAATAGATTTTAAATTAAACGACAAACTTTACTATATATTGTAAAACTTATTATTCTGAGATGAATAAGTTTTAACAAATAGCCATATTTTTTAATATTTCTCACGGATGGTTTCTGGAAAAATTACAATAACGGCAGCAAAATTATTATGTAAAATAAAAATAACAATTAAAAACGCATTAAGGTGAACAGACTCATATTTGCTTAACTAGATGCCATAAGAAGTTAAGCGTCGATTACACACGGCTTTTTTACACGCTACAAGCCAGCGTGTAAAGTCGCCCAGTATCATCGGCAATCCGCTTGTAAAAAAAAAGCCGTGCTAATTTACGAGTGCGAGCGAGTGGCGTCGCTGGCGTGTTGGCAGCTTGTAGAAAAACCGTGTGTCATTATCGTAGGTATGTTGGCTTGTAGCGAGTATCTTTGCGTATCACACACTCGCTACCTAGTTTGCTTCTGAGCGTGTAGAAAGTTTTATGTGACATTGACAAACCCTAACACGCTAGCTTTTAAACTCGCCAACAATCAGCTTGTAAAAAAGCTTGTGTGAGGGTATTTTTATGTCAACGCGATGTGGTTGGGCGTGCATTTTTTGTCTACAAGATCTATATGAATATGTATCCATAAAGGGCAAAATGATCCTCTTGCCTTCAACGCCATTTAGAAAAGCCCTCAAAATAACTGCTTTGACGTGATCTCATTCAAAAACATAGGTTTATTATAGACTCCAAACGGCAGCTCACGTTACACTGGTTTGTTTGTAACGTGAAAGGTAATGAACTAATTTGTCTTGGCCCTAACGGGGCACTTAAATCTGACCTCGCACCCAAATGGTGGTTGTTAATGACATGTATTATGTTAAACATAAGGATTTTCCCATAAATGTAACATGAGGTTGTATTCGTAGGGTCTTTGAGACTGTGGGAACGTAGTGTTACAAATTTTAATTACAAAGTTTTTTTTTTTTTTATAATAATTGAATAAAAAAAAAATGACTTCACACAGCGCCATCTAGCCCAAAACTAAGCAGAGCGTATTGTTTGTTATGTATATTTTCCACTGACCTCTACTAGTGGTATAGAGTACAGATCAGTGACATTTTCCAAATTTCACGTCAAAGGTATTATTTTCATCGCATAGACGACTTATTCACAAGAACTATGGAACAAATCTTAAACTATTCAAATAAAATAAGAATTTAACAAATCGGTTCATAAATGACGAAGTTCTGAGAGAACAAATAATTTTAAAAGAATACAACCGAATAGAGATTTTTTTTATTTGAAGTCGCTTGAAAATTTCCTGAAAACTGAGACGCAAGTGTGATACTACCAACTTCAGAATAATTAAGTAAATAGAATTATTCCAAATTTAAATGTTGCTTAATACAAGGATGTAAGCTGTTACACATCATATGTGCCTACTGTAAGGCTCGCTTGTTTTTTTTATTCGCACTAGGAGTGATAGATAAGATAACCTTCTTTAATTTTTTCCAAATAATAAAAATGTCAACGCCGCCGCGCCGCTTTCCGGCAAATTACTTTGCGACTCAGGCTTTTCCTTATGACGAACGAAAATAAAAACACCCCGTTGCGAAATTACAAAACGACATTACGTACACACGACTCACTAAAAGCTATCGCAGCGTGAAAGCCTGAGGTCGGGCTACACTAGCCGAGACAAATACAATTATCATTTTTCTTCTCTGGAAGCTAGGATTTTGTGACATAAAGCAGTCACATTGAGATGTGTATAATGAGGGGGTGAGCGGAGCGTGCTCTCGACCCGAGCGTAGCGAGGCAGTTACCTGAGGGATATGGGTGTCGTTTTTATATGGTACATAATATTACTTATTCTTTGCTTAAAGTCTTATTAAACACAGTACTAACTATGAAAATATAAGTAAAGTATGTATGTAATATAAGTAGTAAAGTTTTTTGTGTATCTCTCGTAGATAATAAATGTATATCTTTCTGTCTTTTTTCTTTCACTAATAATCTGAGACTAAAATGCAACAGTTTAAATTTAAAAAGAACTGAATTAACTCTAAATCACTTTAGTGCTGATACAATAACTGTAGTGGAAATGATTTTTTATTCAAAGTACGTATGATTCGAAGGTAATGAAATTAAAATGTTCGTGCTGTAATTATTCATTATACACAATAAAAATATCCTAAAAGATAAAAAAAAAACTATTTAAGTGTACATTAGTAAACGGACATTAGAATTAAACTAACCTCTTTGCTTGATTTTAGGCGCATTACGTGTGACTCTGCCTTTACCCACATTGATGGTGACATAGTATACAACCAATCTCAGTACGCGTACTGGCATCAAAGCGCGTGCATAAAACTCAGCTGTTGTATCGCAGCGCGTTACTGGTTTACGTTTGCAAATAAGGGCTGTCAGACGTCTGTCGGCGACCGAACGACGTTGTAAAGGGAGCCTTTTATTCCCAAGATGGTATTGTGGAATTTAGAAAATGAGCTATTTTCGTTTATGTGAATCGGCGGCAGTTATTTTGCAGTGAAGTCTCTTTTTTATTAATATATTTCATTTGGAAAAGGCCTGTGGGGTAACTTAAAATAAATATTTATTTTATAATATTTAATACCAAGGCTTCTTTGTTTTTTTTTAAGTAATAATTATTGTTAACGTGATACATTATAGAATATTCTTTCATCTAAGAACGACAAATGGTATTTCTCTTTGTAAATAAATATATCAAAATACTGATAGTTTCGTGTTTAACCAAAATTGATTTATATCCAATATGGTCATTCCTCATGTAAACAAAAGCTGCATACGCTGAGTACTACCGATAAATTATTTAAACCCCGTCGGCGGCGTCGAGACGATCTTGTTCGTTCAAATAGAGACCAAGATTTCGCACAACCAAGTAAATATTTACTCTATGACGCATGGTCAACAATGTCGTGCCATATTGATATTAACCACTGGACAATCAATCTTCTTTTGTACCGGATAGAACTGTAAATCCCATGCATGACAACTGCAATTATAAACAAGTTATTTCACAATATGATCAATTAAATAAATTAATGTTAATTTTCGTGTTTGCTCGCGATTGCACAAGTTGGGATGCTGCATTAAAAATTTGCGAGGTAACTTTTGCTCGCAAATTTATTCGAATTGCGACCAATTGAATAGCTTTTCAATTACTTTAATGATATATTTATTTGATTGAAATGTAGCTTTATCCATAAGTTAATTAGGTTGTTTTCTATTACGTAATATTTGATGAATTTTTGTACGAGCATATCTATGGGCTTCTTTTTAGATATAATATTTACATGTTGTGTGTATGGACAGTCTCTTATGTATTATGAATGTGACTTGAATGCCTTTGGTTGAACTTCAAACAATACAGGCAGTTCGTTATAACATTTTTCACAAAAAAAATAGTAAGTAACGAATGAGAGAGCTTCACTAACTGTACTCGTTATTTGTTACTTCAAACGAATAACGAAATGGAGCGTAGGTGGCTATCACGCGAGAATTTTTAATTTTAACGAAACAATTCCGTTTCATTAATGAAACTGTTTCGTTAGTAATCTAACGAGCGGAATATTCCCAACAATTGGTTGATTTTATAAATTTATCTGTTTTTATTGGAACAGTACTACGCTACGGTTGTCTGGAAGACATTGATGTCTAGCAATAAGAGCGATTTTGTAATTTTAGTTAATTTACTTTTTTTTATCGTTCAGTGGTTAAGTTGTCTGTTTGTCAGTCAGGTTAGCCTTTTATATACGGCAATTGATTACGCGTATTTTTTTTGGTACTTAAAAATTTGCGTTGTATAGATAGACGATCGCAATAAGAGCGATTTTGTAATTTTAGTTAATTTACTTTTTTTTATCGTTCAGTGGTTAAGTTGTCTGTTTGTCAGTCAGGTTAGCCTTTTATATACGGCAATTGATTACGCGTATTTTTTTTGGTACTTAAAAATTTGCGTTGTATAGATAGACGATCTAAAAAATTTCCAAATTACAGACTGTTAAATTCGTATTTCAGTATTCAGTATCTTTATTCAAAATCGGTTCAGTAGTTTAGTTTTTGAATCAAAATAACTGAAAAAAAAAGTCGTTGTGATGAACAAAAATGCGTTTTATGCTTCCCTGTGACTCTTCAGTGGTGTCTACGGTCACTAGAACAGTCCGATTGACGTCGGTTGTTGTATGTATTTATACAAACTTGATTATCATAAAAACTATTGGGTTCCAAACCTTATAATACCTATCCTCGCATTTTCCCACAACACAATTAAGCTAAACCCAAACTCGTTTGAGAATCAATAGAATTTTCTCCGTTCATACATAATTCTGGTTGAGACTTATTCCTGTAATGGCCGGTTTTTAAGCGTGCAGTAATCGTAAACTGGGACTGTAACGGATGCGCGTGCTGTCGTAAATCTGTGCGGTGCGATGCGGCGCCGCGCCGTGTGTGCATGCCCTTATTACCGTGTACCTAAATGTAGGTTTTCCACTTTCAATTACTTATACACAATTCAAAATCATCATCATTAACCCTTAGCAGTCCACTAACAAAAACATGTGTCAAATGCACGAAATTAGCCTTTTCGAGGCGCACTTGAAATCCTTTTACCACACTGGTTCGAAAGGACTAGTGACACGATTAGAAGAAGTAGTCCATTACTGGACTTAGTTCTACCCCAAGACACGTTGCTTAGCTTGATCTTCGGCTCTAAACATCCACTTTCTGTCCGCTATCGAGTGTTTTAACAGTACTCCGGACTTTATATTCAAGATCTAATATAAGAAAAGATTCCACCTAAATGTTCCATTTACAGGAAACCAACCCTCAGAGTACAACACTCGTGTTACACGTAATATCATTATTCAAACAGTGCCTCTGAATCACATAACATACCAGTCTCTAGAGGCATGAAGCATCGCGCGCTGTGGACCGATACCCGTGAGTTAGATGTGCAAACTGCCTTTAGAGGCACATACATTTCACTGGGCTTTCGAGACTGACAATCAAAATGTAGACGAGCGCTAAACAGTGAACAGTGTAGCCTATGTGAATCAAAAGTCCTGTGTAGCACTGTTTTGGTCAGGGACAGGCGTGATTTTTTACCATCAGGAGAGCGCCTAGCTCATCTTGTCACTTCTTTACTTATAAAAAAAATAGTTATCTGTAAAGTCGGTTTACGGAAGATTTAACGTGACAACATCATAACAAAACATTGACAGCGTAACGGATGAGCGTTACCGGACAATGACGTCAACATATTCGTGCATGCTGCCGGCGTTCATCGATTTATTAGACGTAGTCACGTCAAAAAAACATATTCTCTATGGGCTCTGAACTCTGAAGTGGAAGATCGAGTCATAGCATCAGCATAGATATGGCATATAACCATTGTTTGGGACAAACCAAACATATAGTGTACTAGCAACCTTAGAGTAATAAGATACAACATTCAAGTTTGTAACACTAACGAGAATGCCATTAAATAAGTTTATATATATGGCAACACTAAAGATTTTAGTTTTTTTCTAAGCTAGCAATAATTTATCTTCCTTCTCTAAACTAGCGGCTTGTGAACAACTACATTTCGACACAAAAAAAAAAAAAAACTACTACATTTTATTTTTTGCTTTCAATAAAAGTAAATGTAACAAATATAAAAACGCTTATTTCTTGAACAACCATCGGGGTATAAAAGCATAAGTCCCTTTTGTGTTGGGATTTAAAGTAGGCTTAATCCTTTTTCAAGCCCAAAAACCACTTGCCTACGTCTTTTTACAGGCCCTGTCCTTACTTTTTTACTTAACTATACACTTATGGGATTCCGTCCGGTAAATCAGTTTAGTCATTTTGGAGGGATTGAGGACCTAACATACATCTTTCCATCTGCCCTTACCAACTTTAGCCTTAATAATATTGTGTTACCAACAGTTTCAATACGCTACTATTTATTTTGAAACTACGCAACGCCGCGGGTATCAGCTTGAAATACCCTAACATAACTAAATTGTGTAATCACTAAATTACATTTTGTTGTTTCAGGTAAGATTATCCACTCCTATTTGGTGCACCTCTACGTACTGGGACCCAAACTCACTGGATACTGGATAAGTCAATCTATCTAAAGACAACTCAAGTATGTACCAGCTGATAGTCGAAGCATTTTAAAATTTAGAACAGAAACAGACAAAGAACCAAAGTATAACAAGCTTAAAGTTAAAAAAACTGAAAACCCGACTCAAAAATATTATGCATCGATTGCCAATTAATTGTTCCAAATTAAATTTAAACATATGACTTTTTTATTACCTCCTTTTAATTTCGTTTATTTTGATACCCTACTCGATAGGTTTGATAAACAAAAAATTATTAGCGACTCACTATTTTGCGCCGAATATCCGCCATTTTGATTACTTAAAACTTAAACAAAACTAAAATTTAAGAACACTATTTATTGAGACGAATCTAACGATACTTTTGCCCGGATGCACCAACCTTAAAAAATCCAAAACAATCATTTTACTCGCTAGGGAGATCTTTACGATCTAGATTCATTGCACCAACGATAAGAAATCATCTAATGCCTAAAGAATTCCTTAACTTTGGGAGCCCGTTTCTCGACCTAATAGCACTTAGAAAAAAATTACGACTTTCTTCGGTCACAGCGATAAAGCTGTACATAACACTAATAACTCAAAAAAAAAAGATTTTAGAGGGCGCTAGGGTAATGATTGCACACGGGCGGCAACATGGGCTAGAGTCAGCCCTGAACGACATCGACAATAAACAATTCATCCACGGGTGACGAAGTCGCAAGCGGGTACAGCTAGTCACAAATATAATCTAATCACTAGAGCCGCTGAAATTGGCATTTATATGCTTCTCAGCTTTGACTTTGTTGTTCTTGAATCATTGCACGTTAATTTTCATTATATCATTCCCTTTTCTTGTTGTAAGTAGGAGTAGGAACTACCTATTTTGATTTATTTAACTCGGAGAAAAACGCCGACAGTTTTAATTTTTATGTCCATCTCAGCTTCGTTTTCCAAATATCTGAGCCTATTTTCCTAAATAATAGTTCGTTTTATACACAAAACTCGGAAAATATCCTAAAATATATTTTGCTTGGTTATTTGTCTAAGGTCAATGAACCAATAAACCCACAGAATAAACCATAGAAAATCTAGATGATTGCGAGATTTATTGCTCTTTCATTCATTTCATTCACTTATTTAAAAATCACCAGACTTGGGAGTTACATAGTGTGTTCTGTTTGGTGCAATGGAAATTGATCTAAGTAAAGTTTTAGGCAGTACTTATATTAAAAAAATCCTATCAAAGTATTAGATTTTTCGACTTTGGTGCAAGGGGCAGTTTATCTGTCAAAATCCATCCAGCCATTTGGAAAATACGAGGTAATAAAGAAATTTACATACATAGACAGAAGATACGCGCAAAAAACATAATCCTTCCTTGGCAGTCGGGTAAAACATACGAGTGTACTTAAGAATATAAATTGGATAGTATTTAGTAGATTTTGTCCTTGACATACATAGATCATCATGCGTTGTCGCGCGTACGCGCGCTGCAAAATATTAAACACGAGCGGCGGCGAATCCGCTAGTGAGAAACCGCACTTATATGTTCTACAAATCTTTCTCCCACTCGATAGTTTCCACTTCTCAGCCAAGTCCGTGTCGTCTGAGAAGTTTTGCCGCAATCTCTTGCAGGACTCTTTGTTTCTTCCGAGTTGCCCTCCGAATGGCACCTTTACAAAACACCGAGTAAAGTTTTAAGTTATATATTGACGACATTGTTGCGGGTGCGGGAAAGCGGTGACCGGAGAAAGCCACTGACCGCTCTATTTCCAGCAGTGAATGTTCAAGGGTTGAAACGATGATAATGATGATTAACGATACGGCAGTATTATATGAGGCTCTATTTTATGTATAAGTATGTTTTGTATGTATATGCATATCTTAATATGGATTATTCTCAATTGCATCTGAGAATATTGTTACCGAAAAAATAAGTAATAAATAATATATATGATAATAACCTCTCTAACTCTATCTAACCTCAGAAGGTTTGCTGGAAGAAAACTCTTATTAGGGTTAAGCTCGCCTTTGTACATGTCTTTTCTTTTATGATTTGTATTCTAATATGTTTGTGTATACAATAAAGAATTACAGAATTACAGATAATATTTTAGACAATTTATACAGCGCCATCTAGCATCAAACTATTCAAACTTGTACTGTGGGAACTGATAGGATACCTAAATATTTTTTTAAACATACATAGAAAACATCCAGACACTGGATAAACAACAATGTTCATAACACAAATGCATGTCCTGAGGCGGGAATTGAAACCACGACACCGGGCGTGGCAGTCCAACACTCTTGCCACTTAGAGTAGATAGTAGTTTTGTTTACTTTTAGAGTAAGTTCTTCTGGTTAGGATGGGCTTACCAGTATTATAATAGAAGGAATAAAGCTAAGACAGCACAAACTTTCCTTTTAAAATCCCAGAAAAAAATACGCATAATCAGTTGCAGTTACTGAACACTAAAAAGCAAAAAAAAATTAAATAAAGTCGTTTTTTTTTTTAAATAAATATGGCAAAAATTGAAAAACTGTTCCCGTTTCTCGTTTTCCTTTGACCAATCAATCAATCTTTGTCAATCGGTGTGCATCGTTGATAATAATTTGAGTTTCATTCCTCACCCCGCCCTTGAGGGAGGGGTGAGGGGTATGTCGGACTTTAACCGACTAAAACCCCATGGTGGCCGACCTCTGCGCATTAGAGGGATCCCGGGATATCCAAAGAACACGTACCGGTGTCCCTCACGCACGTTGCTGTGAGGCCCATCCCAGGGCAGGCTTGCGCCGACCCCGAGCTCCGCTTGCAGTGCATGTCTACCCGTGCACTGCAGCCGTCCTGGGCTCGAGTATAATGCAGCCAGAGCCCCCACTCCGACCGCTCTCGAACACAGCAAGATCTCCCTCATTGGCAGGAGACACCGCCGCCCTCGAAACTCGGGCACCTAGCTCGAGTCATTTTGTGGAAAGTAATAATAAATTCTGACTGCACAGATACATACAACAAATCAAATCAAATTCATTTATATTTAAGATAACTAAGTACTTTTTTTACTTACTCTGTAAGATTGTATATCTTACAAACAAATTAAATTAATTTAATTTTACAATATAGTAAATAAATAAATAGTAATAAATTGAATAGCCTCTCCTGCATTGCACATTTCAGTTGTTTTTTGTTTTTTTTTTCTCGTAAATATTTTTCACCTCTGGTAGGATAAATTATCATATTAAGGTATGGTTTCGAGTTATAAAATGTTAACATAAAAAATATTTCGCGCCAAATGTGAAAATTCCTTTTAAACGTATTTTCCGTTCATGGTACTGCTTCATAAAACTGCTGTAAAATAAAAATAAAATCCTTTTGAAATACTGCAGTGAATTCGTTTTTAATACACAACGCTTAACCCACCGCCAACAATTTTACTGCAAAATTATAAAATAAATTACTGCTTCGTTAACAGCGTAAATCTATTCATTGCACCAAGAAAACTTTCTTTCATGAATCTCAACTCGTTAACTGAAAAACCTTTTTCGGGAACTGCAGCGGAAAAGTTGCGAAATCGTTTAATTTACTCTGGAAGGTACAGTTAGTGAAAAAAGTTGCAGTTTAAACTCTGTACTTTAATAAAGAGTAAACTCCAATAAATTGGAATAGTGTAACTGTAACTTGTGTTACTGAGAGTCGCAAGTCGTAAGATTGGCGTACTAGTGATGCTTATTAGATTAATCACACGTAAAAAAAAATTGTTGTCTGTTAAGAGGATTGTCCCTAATAAACGCGCGAATAGGCACTTTTGGTTTGAAAAATATTGAAGAACTCTCTGCATTTAATGACACTACAAAAATATCTCAACTGCCTAATAGACGAGTGTTCCCTTACACCGCGTGATATTTCTAAAATTATTCTTAATTTACGAGAAAAAAAATCTTTATATTGATCAAAAACATCGAAATCGACCTTTTGTATTTGAACGATTTAAGCTATATCATTGAGAATATTTGAAAATTCTTTGGTGTTATCGTAAGACAAAAGTATAAATATTTCCGACACCACGCCTTTTTTCAGAAATTCCAACCAAAAAGCAATAATCCAGGCTTAAACATCATTGATTTTTCGATCCCCGCCGTCCATACATTTTAGTATGAAAAACTTGACTCGCTATAAAATAGACAACGTGCCCGCAAAAAATTCAGTACCCCCTTAGTATTCAAGGTGACTGCACGTCCGTTGAGATCAAACGTAGACTATGACTTATCTGTGGATGGGATGACACTAAGGGTGTGTCGCGACGTCATGAGTATCGGACACAAATGCTAATATGTACCCTTCGACTAAGTAGACGATCTAGGTAAATGAGCTTTGTTATCATTTTTTTACGTACCTTAAAAAGCGTTACTAATTTTTTTCTACCCATTTCAGGTAGATATGGAAAACATACGGGAAATTACACACACAAAAAATTACATTATTGTTCACCCAGATGCAGTCTGAATTTTAAAAATCTAACATTGGGAACGTATAGGGCGTATGGGGGTGAGATCAGAAAAACCTCGACTTTTCACCCCCTTTCACCCACCTTTGAGGTGCAACATGGTATCTCAAAAAGTGTAAGTCGTACAAAGTTAAAACTTTACCCACAGGTATATTATTTGTTCTAATTTAAAATTTTTGAAAAATCCAATATGGCTGCCATACAAAAAAAATAAAAAAATAATAAAAAACTTTAAACGCTTGTATCTCGTAAACGGTTGCAGCTAGAGGCCTGATTTTTGTACTTATTATTTTGGATGAGGTGCGTTATTGCAAAGCCAGCGACCCCCACGAAGCGAGGCAGTAACCTGAGTGTTCACCCCCCCTCGGGGTGCAATATGGTATCTCGAAAAGTGTAAGTCGTACAAAGTTGAAACTTTCACCATAGGTACTTTTATTGCTCCAATTTCAAAATTTTGAAAAATCCAAATTGGCCGCCATACAAAAAAAAATATTTTTCATAAAAACTTTAAACGCTTGTATCTCGTAAACGGTTGCAGCTAGAGGCCTGATTTTTGTACTTATTATTTTGGATGAAGTGCGTTATTGCAAAGCCAGCAACCTCCACGAAGCAAGGCAGCAACCTGAGTGTTCACCCCCCTCGGGGTGCAATATGGTATCTCGAAAAGTGTAAGTCGCACAAAGTTGAAACTTTCACCATAAGTACGTTTATTGTTCCAATTTCAAAATTATGTAAAATCCAATATGGCCGCCATACAAAAAAAAATATTTTTCATAAAAACTTTAAACGCTTGTATCTCGTAAACGGTTGCAGCTAGAGGCCTGATTTTTGTACTTATTATTTTGGATGAAGTGCGTTATTGCAAAGCCAGCAACCTCCACGAAGCAAGGCAGCAACCTGAGTGTTCACCCCCCTCGGGGTGCAATATGGTATCTCGAAAAGTGTAAGTCGCACAAAGTTGAAACTTTCACCATAAGTACGTTTATTGTTCCAATTTCAAAATTACGTAAAATCCAATATGGCCGCCATACAAAAAAAAATATTTTTCATAAAAACTTTAAACGCTTGTATCTCGTAAACGGTTGCAGCTAGAGGCCTGATTTTTGTACTTATTATTTTGGATGAAGTGCGTTATTGCAAAGCCAGCAACCTCCACGAAGCAAGGCAGCAACCTAAGTGTTCACCCCCCTCGGGGTGCAATATGGTATCTCGAAAAGTGTAAGTCGCACAAAGTTGAAACTTTCACCATAAGTACGTTTATTGTTCCAATTTCAAAATTATGTAAAATCCAATATGGCCGCCATACAAAAAAAAATATTTTTCATAAAAACTTTAAACGCTTGTATCTCGTAAACGGTTGCAGCTAGAGGCCTGATTTTTGTACTTATTATTTTGGATGAAGTGCGTTATTGCAAAGCCAGCAACCTCCACGAAGCAAGGCAGCAACCTAAGTGTTCACCCCCCTCGGGGTGCAATATGGTATCTCGAAAAGTGTAAGTCGCACAAAGTTGAAACTTTCACCATAGGTATTTGGTTATTTTATTTTATTTTATTTTATTTTATTTTATTTTATTTTATTTTATTTTATTTTATTTTATTTTATTTTATTTTATTTTATTTTATTTTATTTTATTTTATTTTATTTTATTTTATTTTATTTTATTTTATTTTATTTTATTTTATTTTATTTTATTTTATTTTATTTTATTTTATTTTATTTTATTTTATTTTATTTTATTTTATTTTATTTTATTTTATTTTATTTTATTTTATTTTATTTTATTTATTTTATTTTATTTTATTTTATTTTATTTTATTTTATTTTATTTTTGTATTGCGGCTGTATTGGAGTTTTCAAAATTTTGAAATTGGAACAAAAACCAATACCTATGGTGAAAGTTTCAACTCTGTACGACTTACACTTTTCAAGATACCATGTTGCGCCCCAAGGGGGTGAAGAAGGGTGAAAATACATTTTTTTCCTGAACTCATCTCTACACTCCTATACGTTTCCTATGTTAGATTTTTAAAATTCAGACTGCATCTGGGAAAAAAATCAGTCAGTCAGTGGTAATGCAGCTTTATTTTATAAAGATTTTTTCTCATTATATAAAGCTAACGAAACTAACGTATAAAAGAAAAATATTTTAATTCGGACTAATAAAGATCCAAGGAATGAATTACTACATTTTAATGCAACTGCAACTTGTTTACATATATTTGTAATTCAGTCTGTAGTCTGTAGTCAATAGTGTTTACTTATTTCTGACATCGACTTGTTGACAATATTATGACATAAGTTGATGGCAACATAATAATATGGGTGTTTAGGTGTGTACATATTATTGTAACTAAGTATGAAGACATAATTTTGAAAATGTCGATATGTGTACATACAATTGCACGCGACTGTACTTGACTAGTTTAACGTCCGCGACTTTGTACGCGTGGGGACCATTTTCGAGTCATTATTGTGTAACTAACTCTTTGTTGACTTTGTTTCATAGATTGAGATAATATCCAAAAATCGTACACTCTGACCCCACCCTTTGCCGCTGGCTAATGAGTAGTACTCACTACTGGCCAACGGGCGTCGCGATGTCAAGCTAATGGCACAATACATTGCGTGTTTTTTATGACATTCTTCAGCATCCTACAAAGATAAAGGTGTTATGAAAATGTAACTTGTGCGTAGCACCGAAAGTATATTTGTTTCTTTCCAGGGTGGTATACTATGAGTGCGCGATGAGTCTGTATGAGTAGAAAATATCTATGTGTGTGTTCAATCAAAAGTTCCCACGCTTGCAGACCGGAGCCTTAAGTTGGTTTACGGACGATAGTTTGACGTGACTACCAGCGTAACGGGACAATGAGCGTTACCGGAAAATGACGTCAATGTTTTCGTGCATGCAGCCATAGCGGTGGCGTTCATTGTTTTATTAGACGTAGTCACGTCGAAAATACTATGCAAAATTAATAGATTTGTACATAAATTTAATTATTCATTTTATATTTTTAACATCTTTTTAATAATTAAAAGAACGGGAGAATGGTAACGATACTTTACTATAAGCCTAAAAATATACAGATTAAAAATCACTAGTTGCCATTTAGCCACATGTACCCGGAGAGGTAGGGCCTGAGGGCAAGACTAGCCACTCTCTGGATACCTCACGACGGGCGGCGGCGTAGGGGTCGGCCGAGAAAGCGTTGGAGGGACGATCTGGACGGATTCGAGAGGGAATGGTGGGAGGCCGCAAAAGATCGCGACAAGTGGAAGGATTCGGGGGAGACCTTTGCCCAACAATGGGACATAGCAAGTTGATAAAAAAAAAGCACATCTGGTACATACTAAATACATACGTGCATTAGTTTAGTAACCTAATATTAAAAAAACTGTACCACTGGTGGACCCTGTTACCCACACTAGGTCTATAAAGCGGGGTCACAGTGAGCCAACGGACTCTCTTTCACAATCGATTACATGACGATATCAATCAAAATTATTATTATAATTATAACTAAACACACAACATTGTAATCTCTGTTTTGTGTCTTGTTTCATATTAAGTGCGCGACGAATACACGAACTCATTAAACCTTATTTTAACGAGTTCGCCTAACAATTTTAACTGAATATTTATTTACCCTAAATAAATGAGCCACGCGGTGAGATCAAAGAATTTCAGAACGTACGTGGTACCTTCATCAACGATTTTATATCGTTGTTTGGGAATGTATACCTCTTAATATGTACTTAGAATTTTAAAACATTCCTAAAGGTTTATTTTTATTCGACGACACCGTGGCTTAGTTGGTAGTGACCCTGCCTACGAAGCTTGGTGTTCCGGGTTCGATCCCCGGCCGTGGCAAATATTTGTGTGACGAACACAAATGTTTGTTCTCAGGTCTTAGATGTTGTGATGTCTTGTATGTGTCCATGCCCCCTGCGACACAGGGAATCCTGCACTAGGATGTGTGTGTGAGTGTGTGAATGTTTATGTTTATTTATATGGGAACAGAGAGCGTCTCGTCACTGAGACGCTATCGTTAAATACTACTATATTACTTTGAGACGAGCCCTGCAGACCGGAACACAGTAATACTAACACATTGCTGCTTCGCAGCAGAATATCTGTCACACATGGCACCCGCACTAAAAATAATCAAATAACAGACTCAAACATTACTTCGTAATTCACAAAATCTGTGAACACATTGTTAAATGTGTTATAAAGCTTGGAGCGTAATCCGACGTCGCTACGCTCGCTAGCTAACTAGCACGTTGACAACGTGTAGAGCTCTGTACTTATTACTCCTTTCACGCCCTGATAGCTAGGATACACGCTTGTCTAACACAGAGTTTCTTACCCTAGGGTTGTACAGGCGTGCGACTTATTTAAAGACGTCTGTATTATATTTTAATAAAGCGGAAAATTTCCTTGTATGTTGCTGTAGTTGTTGGTTTTGTTGATTTGGCTTTAAGTGAGAGCCTCTACCAGGATGAAAACGAGACGCGATTTGCTAGGGTCAGTTGATTCTGGCACCGCTTTTTGAGGTGAACAGACACTGAATCTTTGCGGTGCAATCGGTGCCTAACTTACAAACTCTAGTAACTAGGCGAAAAATAACATATTTTATCTGTATTTTATTCTGATCATGGGCAAGTGTGATCTCTTACCATCAAGAGAGCGCTTAGTTCGTCTCGTCACTTGTTAAAATAAATAAATAAAATAAAGCAAGAAATGTAGATTATAAATCTAAAAACTACGTTTTATGCTTTTGCTCTATGTCGCTTTTGCTCTATGTCGCTTTTGCTCTATCTCGCTTCTTTTACAGAGATATACCGGTTTTTATAGTTTTAGTATGCATTGTCATCGAGTTATGAGCTACCCTGAGAGTTGCATCTGGATAACTAATAGGGAATGTTGGAATCGGGGTGCTCAAAATTCATATTGCAAGAAACCACCCTGAATGACAGACAGACAATAGACAGGCAGACAAGAAAAGAAAGTGACTTAAGGGGAATCCTCAAATCCGAATTCCATACAAAATGTTTCGGACAAATACTCAAAAAGTACGCCGTATTATAGTAATTTCTTCACACTATGCGTTTGGTCAATGTTTTTTGATTTCGTTAAAAAGAAAGTGAAAAGTTTCATACTTTAATTTAGATTTTCTACGTGTTTTAAAATTAACCCTACTAACTTAAAAACACGTATAAAATCTAAATTAAAGTATGAAACCTTTCACTTTTTTTAACGAAATTAAAGAACATTGACCAAACGAATAGTGTGAAGAAATTACTATAATACGGCGTACTTTTTGAGTATTTGTCCGAATCATTTTGTATGGAATTCAGATATGAGGATTGGCCTTAAAATAAAAATATTGTTAAATAAAATAAAAAAAAACTCCAACTCCTTTCGGAATAGACTCTACCATGAATGCTTTGGCTCCCTCTGATGTTGTTATTCGAAATGATTTAACCTTGTGTCAATATAATGTACCGCTAACCCAATCGCAAGGCAGCGTATACAAACAAAACACATCCTATCAAAACACAATAACATTAACCCTGTTACTGAACCTCGAAGAACCGAACTACGTGCGCAAACTAAACGGTACAAATACAACCTAGGTCAAAGTTTTCAGTAAAACCTCGCTTTCCAGTCATAAGGTGCAAAAAAAGGACACATTTTTTTTTTTTTTTGAAAGGATATATTATGTATTTTCATAATGAAATTTCATGGAAGTCGGTCTAGTAGTTTGGTTTTATAATCAAAATGACTGGAAAAATGCCATCATCCAACTAAACGAAATTGTATTTTGCTTGCATGTGACTATTCAGTGGTACTGACGGTCACTAAACTATGAAAACGAGTGACCAGACAAGCTAGGCGCTCTCTTGATCGTAAAGAATCACGCCTGCCCATGACCAGAACAATGCTACACAGGATTTTAATTCGCCTATGTGAAAAGGTGCACTATAGCGGTAGGGGAACTGAACACTAAGTAGTGCTCGTCTACTTTGAAAATTTGATGGTCAATCCGAAAGCAGTAATTTCACTAGCTACGGTGCCCATCAAACTGGAACACAGTTATGCTTGCACATAAATGCTTGCGGCAGAATATATAGAACGGAGCAGCAGATAACGCCTCCAAACGGTTAAACTACTTAGTATTTGTCATTTTTAATCACCGGAAAAAAAATACACATAATCAGTTGGACTGGAAACAGATACCTATACAAAATAAATTCGATAATAATTGGATAACCGTTAGGTAGTCGTTTTCTTATGGATTTGCGTCAATCGGTACACATCATTGATAATAATTTAAGTTAAATTCATCGTTTGGCAAACCCGAGTACCTAGCTCGAGCCAGCTGTGAAAAGCTCGGCTCGGGCGCCGCACTCGCCCTGCTGTCACTCTGTCATTTTGTAGAAACCAAAAATTCTAACTGCATAGTTTAAAAATAGATAGATATATAGATAGATAATTCTTTATTGCACACCACAAAACAAGAAAATAAACAGGAACACATACAATATAAACAAAAGTGAAGCACAATGGGCGGTCTTACCGCTAAAAGCATAGATAATCAAGTGTGACACTTTATTCCCATCGAGTAACACCATTTTATTATTTTATTCCCATCGAGTTACACCATAACATGGGTGTTACTCGTTGGGAAAAAAATCCCATGGAGTAACACCCTGACGAGGGGTGTTACGCGTTTACTTACTTACGCACTTTATATTGCCCTTATGCCCCCTTATGCATTGGCCATTTAACTTTTTTTCTACTCAAAAATTTGTGGTGTACAAACTCAAACCAGGTCAAAGTTTTCCGTGGAGCCTCGGTTTTGAGTCACAAGGCGATAGGGCGTTGTTGTCTCATTGTAAACCGATCAATCGAGTTAAATCGGCCGTCTAACTTGCCGATGACTTTACATTCGGAAGTTTAGGCAAAGCCCTTCAAGTTATTTCAAGCTTTACACCGCTCTGTGTAAGTTATTAGCGACTTGCAAAACTCAGTGTACCAAAAATTACAGAGAAGTTCATTATGCTTTCAAAACGTGAAATTAAATGTACATATATTAAAGAATATTAACTTCTGACACTGGAATATAAGCTATATACCAAACCAAAAATATTTGTTCTCGTATTTCCACCATGTTTTGGGCAACTTTATACATCGCTGTTTCACTGCCCTTCCTAAATCAGGTTTGTGTACTTACTCATATTTTTTTATTAATATATCCTTTCGGAGTGCACACTGTACACCCAGCCTTAATCAAAAGCTTACCGCTATCTCAGTAAACGCGTGGCTGGTGCAAAACAATAGTTTCCAACATGTAGTTTTGATATAGCTTATTAAAATCTACGGGATAATAGCCATTGTTTCGCACGTCTACACTAAGCTTAATGATACATTTGCCAAGTTAAATAGCTTTTGTGTTTAATTAATACTTTTAATCGGTTTTGTTTGTCCAGAGATCATTAAAAGTTGGAAACTAATCATAACTCTTTGTTTTTGACGTCACAGTCCAGTATAATAGGTATGTATGGTGTTAATTAATGTTACTGTATCATTATTAGTAAAAATAAAAAGTAAGAAGGTATTTTTACAGTCTCGCCTCGGTACTCGAGCGAGGTAATCGTGTCCTACGAAGCTAATTAGTTGTTACTTTGGAGCGCGCTGGCCGGCGGCGGCCGGGTCGCACCTTTGTTCAGTGCATCTGTGTGCGCTGGGTTATACCTAGCGTACGGAACACTGATAAGAGTGCACAATGGCTAGCCCCGTGGAATGCGCAAACAGTTTCGCAATACTAAATAGCGACAACTCTTTAAACGAGCAGCAAATGGTCGAGAATGCGATGCTTCAAAATCAAGATGCAAATCTAGTTGAAATGGAGGAAGTGCAAGGAGGAATACAAGAAGAAAATAGAGCTTCTAAGAGAAGAATAGGAGATGAAGAGTGGTCAACAATTGAGGCGAGGAAAAAGTCTAAGACTGACGTCATAGAAATGTATATTTCAAGTACTGAGAAGATGCCCAAGTTATTCGCGCTCGCTAAAACGTTCAAGTCTCTTGGATTGTTGAATATCGAGAAAGTGAAGTTTGTCAATGCATACAAAATACGTCTCGATGTGTTAGGTGAAGAATGCGCCGATAAACTGGAATCCTGTCAAATGTTGCTGGAAAAGGGTTGGAGAGTCAGCCGTGCAATGGAGAAAAACTACTCTTTTGGTGTTATCAAAAATGTGGATGTAGACATGAATGATGAGGATATCATTAAATGCATAACTTGCCCAGATACTACAGAAATTATGTCCGTATTCCGTCTCAATAGACGCGGGCCAGAAGAAAATAGTTGGAAGTCGAGTGAGTCAGTCCGGCTTTGCTTTAAGGGAGCGTATCTTCCTACTCATGTCTCAGTTGATGGTTTGCGCATTAAAGTTGACCCTTACGTCTGCCCAGTTTCGCAATGCTCACGGTGTTGGAAGTTAGGACACAAAGTAAAGAAATGCCCTTCCACTAAAACAATATGTCCAAAATGCGGAGGTGAACACGCAAACTGCGATACAGCTCATTTTAAATGCACCAACTGTGGAGGAAACCATATCTCTCTTTCAAGGACATGCCCTGCTTTTATAAAGGAAAAAAGGTTAAGGAGCATCATGGCAGAGTTTAACTGCACATACAGGAAAGCTCTCACAATCTACGTTACCCCTGACCCACCCACCCACGCCCACGCCCACGCCCACGCCCAAGCCCACGGTGCACACTAAGGCATCAGAGCAGCCTAAAAGAACGGAGCCATCGTCAGAGTATCTTAAGAACTTATTCCCAGAGTACTGCGACCCTCACTACCAGACCCCACGAAGTGCCCCCCAATATGCTGATATATTGAAGTCACCTGCTTCACATGGAAGGGCGAGCCAATCGAAACGCCCGATGAAAAAACCACCACGACGCCCTTCGTCTCCTTTCGTGTGGACAGAAGAGATAGATAGCTGTGACGACGCCTCTGACGCCAATACTACAGGTGGAGTGCCCCTTAAAAAGAAGATACCTACTGAGAAAGAGAAAAGTACCCATTTTCGAGAGCTTTTTAAGAGGTTGTTGGATATTTTATTTTTGAAAGATGCTACATTAAAATGGAAAGTGAAGATGGTGTTGAAATGCTGTGCAGAGTGTTTGCTAGTAGTAGCGGAAGACCTAATCCCGGACTGGCCGATTATACAAGCCATCTTTGACTATATATGTCAGGATGGGTAGTACACTCTACGATAATATCCGTATTAATATCATTCAATGGAACGCTCAAAGTCTTAAACCCAAATTAACCGCTTTAGAACAGTTTTTATCACAAGAAAAAATCCACATTGCCGCCCTTAGTGAGACATGGACGGTACCAGATAATCAGCTAAAAGTAAATTCTTATAACATTTATAGAAAAGATAGGTCAGACGGATATGGCGGGGTTGCAATATTAGTTCATAAATCCATAAAATGTTCTCAATTGTTTCTAGATAGTTTAAATAATGGTATAGAAATAGTTGGCGTCAAAATTCATAATTGTAGTCAGATTGAAAGTTTGTTCTCCATATATTGTGCACCATCTGTTCATACTACTCAGCGTAACTGGGAAGACTTATTTTCTCACATGACTAGCAAATCACTTATTCTTGGTGACTTTAATGGACATCACACAAACTGGTCTTGTAGAAATGATCAGCGAGGTTCGCAAATATTTGATGCGCTTATTGATTATCCCATTGTCTCATTAAACAATGGCCAGCATACACGAATAAAACTAGTAAATAATATATTACAACAGTCCTCTCCTGATATATCTTTTGTGTCTTCAGATATAGCACTACAATTTAATTGGATTACGCTTACCGAAACTTTAGGTAGCGACCATATTATAATTAAAATAACTACACATATCAATAACATAGCTAGGACAAAACTAAAACGAAACTTTAAAAAAGCCGACTGGGCTGCATATACTACTAAAATACAAGATCTTTTTTCACATTATTTATTTTCGGATAACCTTCAATTATCATACAATTATTTTATAGATAACATAAATACTGCCGCTAATTGTCATATACCATTTATTAAAATTAATCCGAACCCCCACTCTAAATTTGTTCCCAAGCCCTACTGGAATGTATCTATATCGAAAATAGTAGCCGAGCGTCGCCTAGCTCTTTCTATATTCCGACGCAATCCCACTCCAAACAATTTGATTATTCTACAAAATAAAATTAGTGAAGCACAGAAGTTAATACGTCGGGAGAAGGATATAGCGTGGCAGGAATATTGTTCGTCAGTAGATGGATCCACACCCCAACGAGAGTTGTGGCATAAACTAAAGTGGTTCAAAGGATACAAAGCACCTCACTCGTATGTAGACAAAGAGAAAGCTAGTCAACTTCTGTATAAGTTAACCCCAGATTACGTTCGGCCGCAGGATCCAACGTTCCTATCTAATAATAATAAACTAGAAATGACAATAACGAGACACGAGTTAGATCACTGCATCCGTCGTAAAGATACTTCACCTGGTTGTGATGATATATCATACTCAATGATAATGAATCTCCCAGATAATGCGAAAAATATTTTAACATTACTATATGATAAATTTTACAAGTCCGGCTTTGTACCTCATCAATGGCGCGATATCGCTATCGTACCTATACCTAAACCTATACGTGAACCTCAATCTACAACGTCATTGTCACTGCGCCCGATATCTATGATTTCTTGTCTCTGTAAGCTTTTCCACAACATACTAATCAATAGATTAGAGTGGTTTGTTGAGAAAAACAACATTTTGTCCCCATACGTGACGGGTTTTAGAAAAGGACAATCAACTCTTGATAATTTATCTAGTTTAGTTACACGAATTCAGCTGGGATTTATAGAGAGAAAGATTACAATAGCTTGTTTTATAGATATTGATAACGCATACAATAATGTTGATATTTCATCCCTGTTACGAATTATGGACGAAATAGGAGTAGGGTCTCAATTATGTAAATATATATGGAACTTTTTAATAGAACGAAATTTAAAAATTAGTGTAGACAATTTTGATTGTAGCAGAATCACCCAACGAGGCTTAGCCCAAGGAGACCCAATTTCTCCTCTTCTTTTTAACATCGCAACTTTCCAAGTATGTAAAACCATAAAGGAGGTATACATCTCACAATATGCGGACGATTTCGTTCTATATACAAATTCTGATAACACATCGGAGAGTATCAAAAATCTACAATTGGCACTGAACAAGTTAAATTTAATACTCTCAAATATAGGTCTGAATATTTCACCTGCTAAAAGTAAAATTTGTATTTTCTCAAATGGGTTTTTTAGAGACTCCGTTCACCTTTCAATTAACAATACACAATTACAAAGAGTAGATAACTTCAAATATTTGGGCTTATGGTTAGATAGGTCGCTACGATGGGCCAAACATATTAACGAAATAAAGGAAAAAAATTCTAAATTTATCAATATCTTTAAAGTATTATCCGGTTCAGGTTGGGGAATGCACCCTATTCATTTAAGACGCCTTTACATAGCATGTATACGTAGCAGAGTAGATTACGCGAGTTTTATTTACGCAAATAGCTGCAAGACACATTTAGGTAAACTAGATAGAACACAAAATCAATGCATGCGTGTTATAGGTGGGTTCATACGCAGCACACCTATACATGTTATGGAGAACGAGCTATATCTGCAACCTCTTAATGTTCGTAGGTATTATCTTGCCGGGAAGTATTGGTTACGAAAAAGGTCAGTTACTGATAATGAAATAATAAACCTATTGAACAACTTAAGTATACATAGTCAGAATTCGCTATGGAGATACAGAGCTGAACCTTTGCTGGTTACTGTTCACGATACACTTATAGATGTACCTATTTATTCTAGCCCGATAAACGATATGTTTTCTTTAGATACATGGGTTAGCAGTGTGGATATTTCCTTTATTAAACCTAATATAGAGTGTATAAATAAAGCTAAGAGAAAATATAATATAAATTCATTAAAAGTGTTATGTGATAAATACATTGCTGAGGAATATCAAAACTGTTATAAAATCTTTACGGATGGTTCAAAAGACAGTGTTTCTGGTTTAGCTGTATTCGATTCTGAAACGAACTACTCAGTTAAAATTAAAATTGAATCTAACATATCGATTATGTATACAGAACTTGTTGCTATTGCCGAGGCGGCTTCGTATATAGAATCATGCGGTATAGGTAAGTACGTTATACTTACGGACTCTAAAAGCGCCCTCTTTCACCTCATCCATTGTACCACAAATTTCCGTGGCGCACCTATAGCTTATACGATTCTTACCACTTTACGTAAACTATGGAACAATAACAAATATGTCTCTTTACAATGGATACCTTCTCACATCGGTCTGTTCGGCAATGAGGAGGCGGATCGTCTTGCCAAAGAAGCTTTAGTAGATGGCATTTCTATGAACTTCATTCCTTATCATAACGATCTCTTGCCTATTGTTAAAGAAAAATGTAGACTAATTTGGAAGGAACATTTTGACGAGCGCTCGCTCAGTAAAGGTATTTGGTACAGGACGATCCAGCCCTCCCTCTCGAGGTCGCCTTGGTTTGAAGCATCAGACTTGGTTAGGTCTGACATTGTCACTATGATGAGGCTTCGTTCGGGACACATTCCTCTGAATAGCTTTGGTTACCTCATGCGTAAAACTACTTCACCAAAATGCACCGAGTGTGACGTCGTGGAAGATGCTTACCATATTGCAGTGGAATGTGTACGGAATGAAGCGGAAAGGGTGGCTTTTGCCACTAGTTTTAATATTAATTTGTTTTCAGTAGGTCAGTGTAACAACATTTTGGCTTTTCCCCTCTCGGCTTCTGCCAAGATGTTAGTTCGCATTGTCAAATTTGGTTTAAGACGTAGGTGATATTTTTTTTTTTAGTTATGTTTTTTGTGTACTTATCCACTACATGCTATTATGATTGTACTTTGAGGGTGGCATAATCTTGTTGATTAAACCCTCTATAATAAAATAAAGATATAAAAAAAAAAAAAAAGGTATTTTTAATTATTATCAAATAAACCGGAAATTCACGTATGTATGTATTAAGGGGAATCCTCAAATCCGAATTCCATACAAAATGTTTCGGACAAATACTCAAAAAGTACGACGTATTATACCCTAGTGTTTTAACCCTACTAACTTAAAAACACGTATAAAATCTAAATTAAAGTATGAAACCTTTCACTTTTTTTGTTGACGAAATCAAAAAACATGGCCTAAACAAATAGAGTGAAGAAATTACTATAATACGGCGTAATTTTTGAGTATTTGTCCGAAATTTTTTGTATAGAATTTGGATTTGAGGATTCCCCTTAACGAATGACTAGACTTTAATATTTGTTTTGGTAATTGAAAATTTGTGGTGTATACCTTTATATTTAGGTAATTTTATGGTTTGAGCAGCTACTAAATGGTTTTTATCTCAATTTTGAAATAGATTTTCTCTGTAAGATACAAAAAGAAAAAGGTATTCTTGAGTTGTAAAAAAAATATTACACCGAATGATACTAAAACATTTTGTACGCCAGCATTCCAATTAAACTGCAATTTGTAATATTGTATCTCGAGTAAGTACCCTGGAGTACTCGTTACATTTTTATGAAAGTGGAGGGCACTTAATCGCGAGTAATTGCCGGCGATGTCAAATAGAGCACTTTTTACATCTAGAGAGGCTAGCACCAGTTTCTTTACCAAAGCTTAAAAAAAGTCGGTTTCCGCTCCATGTTTTTGTTCGCCGTATTAAGCGCGACTGCCATCGATATTCAAACCCGGATCTCTCGTGCATGATGCTGTCACAGTATCAGATATTCTGCCGCGAAGCAGTAATGTGAAAGCATTACTGTGATCCGGTTTGAAGGACGCTGTAGCTAGCAAAATTACTGGGCTTATGGGACTGACCATCAAGATGTCTCAATGTGGACGATTGCTTTAGCAGTTTTGCACCGGGCTTTGTGAATCAAAGTCCTATGTAGCACTATTCTGGTCATCAGCAAGCATGATCTCTTACCATCAGGAGAGCGCTTAATTCGTTTCGTCCCATGTTTGCACAAAAAAAATAGTTCTTTGATTCGCTTTGTATTAAAATATTTTTGGGCAGTCCAAAAGTTAAGGTAAAATTTAATTTACAATGCAACATTAAAAACTACCCTTGATGTTTATTATTCGGGTGACACACGTGTACAGTCAGCATCAAAAGTACATGACCACATTCAGATTTTCAAACTCGCTTTACACCATTTATTATACCTAAATCGCTCAACATGACACGCGCCAGTATTGGCGTCATGGCCAGTAATTTTTAAAATTAACTGTTCACCACATTGTCAAAAATATAATTATGGTGTATAGCGGTTTTGAAAATCTGAATGTGTTCATCATCTTTTGATGCTGACTGTACCTGTACGTGTGATACACGTGTGTGTGACCCGATGGGCCGCCCTCTACGATTTTACAATTCAAAATTGCAATGCTAACCTCCTTGGCGAGCTGTTAGTAAATTGAACTTAGTGGTTATTGAGTTGGCGTTAAAGTGAAATTTATTAGGTCTCTACAAAGTAGTTGGCGAAATGGCGATGATGAAAATGCCGTTACTCTCGCTAACTACAAATTTCATTTTTGGTTCGTGGTCATAGAAATATTAAAGTGTAGAACCATACCTTATGCTTAGATCACACATAGCGCATAGAACATATCGCCGAATGCTCGGCTGAGCAAGAGACGTAAGCTTTCACTGTCTCGGCCGAGTACTCGGTACGTGTGATCTAGGCATTAGTTAACTTTAGTAGGTACATTTAAAACACCCCAAATGTAGCTAAATTTTGGTTAAAATGCTAAATTTTGAAACTGAGAAGTAACAGGGCAAATGAAATGATATGTGAAATACTAATTAGTTTTTTTCAATTTCCATCGTAAAATATAACGAAAAATATTTAAAAAAGAGATGATGATTTTTATTGACGAGGTGTCTAAAATTTATGACCAGTTTTACGACTCCATCTTGTTTAAAGCTATTATATATATTTATAGATATCTCTAGATTATAACACTATTTATTTCTGTTCGTAGTCAATCGTGAAAAGGTTTATATTTAAACAATCCATGTTTTATTCATCTCAATCTCAATATTTATAAACCCATAATGCCGCTTCACATTAAAACCCGATTCCCCCCACTATGGTCTCCTTTTCTTTGTTGTTTTATTCATGGCTCTGAAACCACTCCTTTAGGTCCAGCTCCGTACATTATTGAATCCCTCCGAATATTTAACCTGATCCTCAATGGGTTCTATTTCCCTCCCGAAAACCTTGTTTATTTCTCTATTCCTTGAATATGAGTGGCATATGACAGAACAATTGGGTCACTCCATAAAGAGTCCCTGTTTGAGTCCAGTCCAGGAATGTTGAGAAACGAGAGTCTGAACGAAAGTTAGAATAAAAACTTGTCCACTAAACTTTTTTAAAAGTAAAACCTTGCGTTTTTTTAATAAATAAACTTACATTGTATCAATATATCTATCTATTAATATGTGTGCGTTAAAACACGTGCTTCACGGTGAAGGAAAACGTCGTTAGGAAACCTGCATGTCACAGAACCCAAAAAGTTCGAAAACATGTTTGTGTCAAGTGCACGAAAGGAGCCACTTCGAGGCGCACTTGAAATCGTTTGAAAGAAAGGAAGAAAAGAAGAGTTCAAAAGAATTAGAGACACGATAAGAAGTAAAAAAAATAACATCAAAGTCTCATATTCTACGTTAGGTCATGGTTTGGAGCAGCTAGTTGTAGTTACTACCTATTTGAGTAACTAGTATATTGTTGAATGAAAAACTTCTTCGAATAAATCAACCATTATTATATAAATTACAATTCATGCCCACACATTTACCATAGCCTCTGTCTAGCCTGAAAAGTTTGCTCGAAGAAAACTCTTGGTTAGGCTCGCCTTTGTGCATGTCTTTTCTATTATATTTTATTCCTCATCGTATTTTTGTGTACACTAAAGAATTAAAAGAAGAACGTAATAGTGAAATTACCACCGTATAATTTACCTTAGTGCAAACTCTAGCCGCACTTTCATCCGGATGAGTGACCTAGCTGTTTTCGCCTCAACATGAATCCTTTGATACCCAACGCGGATATTTTCGGGGTCCCCCAAACATTCGGTCCACACTTCAATATGGTTCAATATGCGGCCAGAACATTCCATTAGCATGGTAGAGATTTTAGTAGGTTGTACTACTACTATCAATTTTCAACGACTTGAGGTTATCAATTCCGTCAAATGTTTTTTTTATACTTCAGAACCTTTGTTGTACCTCAGAACTTTGTTTTTTTTTAAACTGATTTGAAAAATCTTTTTTTATTTGAGAGAACATTACCTTGCATGTATATTTTTGAAGTTGTAGTATTTGTTTAGGATACTTTTGTTAAAGTTATTATAAAAATTTGTTACGAATTATAAACTATTTAGGTAACTCCAATCAACTAGGAATAAAAACAAGGTGTGTTCTGTGTTCGCTAAAACTTCACTATTTTCCAAAAGTGTGTATGGGATGGCCCCTAAAATTTACAATAAATTACCGGCAAGCATTTTGAATAATGATGATATTTTTACATACAAGCGTAAAGTATTTAGTCTTCTTGTTGAAAAGGCATACTATTCAATCAATGAATATTTTGATGATAAACTGGAGTGAGGCTAGGTTATGATAGTAAGTTATGCATGATTGTGTAGGGAAATTTTAGAATTAGGTGACCAAAATATTGTACGCCAATAAGGTAAAACATAGAGCTCAACAACCAACCATGTTACCATCCCATTACCTGTGTTTCACAATAAATACATTTGTATTTGTATTTGAGTATATACGTCCAGATTGGTCCCAAAGAAATTTCATGAAGATCGTTTTAATAGTTTGGTCTTGCAATCAAAATAACTGGAAAAATTTCTTCAGACAAGTAAACGAAATTGCGTATTTTGCTAATTGATTGATTCAGCCAAAAATAATTTTAGTTAAAGTTCTAAACTAAAGTTTAGTTAATTAAAACCTTTGTTTAGAAATCAAGTGGATTTATTACTTAATATATTTATACTATTTGTTAATATTAATGGGTATTTTGCTTTCCTGTGACATTTCAGTGGTGTTTACGATCACTGAAACAGCCCAATTGAAGTCGGTTGTTGTATGTTTTTGTAAAACCTTGTTATGTAAATTAAATTAAATATAACATTGTTATGGGTAAGATAATTTGTATCTCTGTAGCTCTATCAACAAACTTTGTGACAAGCGTATTCGTCTAAAAGCCATTGGTACAGTTAGCTGCACAGACATGTATACACTCCCAAGCTTTTACATTTATATGACTCTTAATTTTGCAAAGAAAAGTGCACGCAAGTATTTTCAAATTAATGTAATATTACTTGTCAGAATACTTGTCAGGAGAAGAATGTCTTTGCAAAATTAAAAGTATAATATAAATATGAAAGCTTGCTAGTGTATACATGCCTGTGCAGCTGACTGTACTTATGCACTTTTTTAAAACATTATGCAAACTGTAACTTCTCTGTGACGAATCTGATACTTATACACTTGTCAAAAAAAAAATGTATTGGACCTTCGGTTGACCACAATCTCAACTGATGTTAAATGAAGATGTGGCCGACGATGAATCTCGAAGTTCTAGAAGTCACCTATTTACTCGCTTCTTGAAAAAACCAAGATTGTAGTTGTCGGGGACAGAAGCGGGTAGCGAGTTAAAATGTTGTTTAGGCAACAGGAAATATATTTCACAAATTTATAATCCGTAACTGAAAAATCAACCTGTATTCACTTACATCAAAGATTAGACACAAATTCATGCTTCGTTATTTACGATATCGGATTTGAACTGTCAAAAAATATATGTCAACAAAATCAGTGGAACTGACAACAATATCCCGTCACTCTAGCGGGAGAGTTTTTGGCAATTTCCCATAATTTCTTCCATGCTAACAGGCTAAAATGAATCTTATCTCATCGGGTCACAGTTCAAAATTGTATACCATTTTGGAGACCAGACCTGACTCTTCAGATGTATTGGGGTTCTGTTAGATCATATTTTGTAGCTTCCTGATATTAATGTATTAGGATTGGTGACGTGAACGCTTTTGTTATAGGCTAATATAATATTAGCTAGAAGTAGCATATGTATGTATGGATATCAATTTATATAAAAGGTAGTCCTGTCTGATTGGATGAATTATTGAATGACTGACAGCCTACAGGCTAAACTAAACCAACGTAGAGACTTGAAACTTAGAAGATTACAGATTACATTAAAACGCTTTTATTGTACAGTCAGCTGCACAGACATGTATACACTACCAAGCTTTCAGATTTCTATTATTATCTTTATTTTGTAAAAACATTCTTCTTCTGACAATCATTCTGACAAGTAAGCTGACTGCATTAAGGCCAATCCTAAAATCCGAATTCCATACAAAATGATTCGGACAAATACTCCAAAAGTACGCCGTATTATAGTAATTTCTTCACACTATTCGTTTCATCCATGTTTTTTGATTTCGTCAACAAAAAAAGTGAAAGGTTTCATACTTTTATTAAGATTTTATACGTGTTTTTAAGTTAGTACACACGTATATTGTCACACGTGTATTCGTGAATTCCATACAAAATGTATGGAATTCGGATTTTTCCCCTTAATTTGAAAATGCTCGCGTGCACTTTTCTTTGAAAAATTAAGAGTTATATAAACGTGAAAGCTTGGGAGTACATGTCTGTACAACTGACTGTACAATGTACAATGTACATGTACAGTACTCCTCGGAGAAACATAGATACATAAACAAAAACGTTTGAGGATGTTTTTTTCAAGAGTTGAAAGTGCGTAGGTACTAAGAAAGGAATTTTGATAAACAATCAACCAGTCTTTCAGACTCATAAACTATATACTTACTGAATTTCATCCAAATCCGTTAAGTAGTTTTGCCGTGATACAGGAGTAACAATGTATTCATCCTCAATCCTCAAATTTCGTCTTTATTTAGAAGTAGGATGTTATTCTCGTCACATGTTTACATATTTATGATTCCAATGGTATTATGATAACGAGATGTTTTGAATAATGTGACGATCTGTCCGTTTATATTCAGTGGTGTGATTTCTTAGTCTGTCGAGTCAACAATAACCTACATAACAAGGTTTGATTGTTATGACGAAAAAAAAACTTACATCTTGATAAAAAAAGCATACCTTGTGAGTATTCATCATTGTCATCAGTAGCCCAATTTTTTGACAAGCGTATTTTTGATGTGACAACGTCTAATATTTTTTTTATACACCGTATTGAATTGAAAATTTCATACAAACTGATCATTAGTTTGTGACGGATTCAATACGAAAACGTTTGTCAAAAAGTATGGTGGTAGCTATCACAAAGCACAAAAGCTTAATGTTGAAAACTGTAGTATTTTCTTTTATAAGAAACAAGCAAAACGCCAACTTTCATATTTAGAACAGCAACAAGTACATAAAGCTGTTGAAAGCTGTAACACTCACCAGCTGCGACGCGACATAGCTTGGCTCGATGCGTAATGAACATGCGCTCGTTTCAGCTAAGCTGGCTCGTAGTAGCTTGGTTTTGAAGTTTCTTGGCAAGCTTGTGTGCAAACGACGTGATTTTGTGTTAATCCTACTAATATTATTTAATGTGAAAGTTCGTGTATTTGTTACGTAGTCACGCAAAAACGTCGAAATGGACTTGGATGAAATTTTTCGCTGAGTTTATTATTTCTAATGGATACCTACTTTATGGACTGCTAACGAAAAGGTTTTCAATGTTGTTAGCTTTAATGATAAAACTAAGATGAAACTATAAACTAGCTAGAGTAACGGAGGAACAAGCTGTCTTATCAAGGAACACGTCACAAGTACAAAACCGTAAACTTTTGCGGGATAACTAAGTTGTTCCTTATTTCGAAAGTCCTGGTACTAAATGTTTAGCATATCTCGACAGCTCTATCTTGTATCTCCCATCCTAGAAGGGTTAGCATTAATATTGTAACGTTATCAAATCGAACGATCGAATCGTATGTCCGACGACCTATGGGCGAAAACGACCAGAGTGGACACCAAAGGCAAATAGATGACGTGGAAGGCCCAGAAGGAGATGGTGGCACGAACTTGACGCTCATCTACCAACCTGGACCATAGATGCCCTAAACCGAAAGGAGTGGAAAAGAGGAGGCCTTTGCCCTACGGTGGGACGTGGTTGAAAAATAAAATATCAAATGGAATCGTGTTAATAACACAGTGACACACAACATTTTAAACATAACGACGACACCGTGGCGTAGTTGGTAGTGACCCTGCCTATGAAGCTTGGTGTTCCAGGTTCGATCCCCGGCCGGGGCAAATATTTGTGTGACGAACACAAATGTTTGTTCTCGGGTCTTGGATGTTGTGATGTGTTGTATGTGTCCATGCCACCTGCGACACAGGGAATCCTAGTGCAGGGGTGAGTGTGTGAATGTTTATGTTTAATAAAGCAGTGCTACAACTGGTCTATATCTCTTTGGGTCCGGGGCAAGCGTGAGTCTAACCATCAGAAGAGGTAATTGCTAAATAAAAAAAAAACTCAACCGATTGAGATGGAATTCAGTATGGGTAGTTCACAGTTCATTTATTGATAACAAAGTATTACAAATCATACCGCGTGAAGCCGCGAACAGCAGGAAATCATTTATCAGTTTTGTGACGATATATTCCATCGAAATCGTCGTAGAGCAAGTAGTCATTTTACATTTCGTGGCGATATGTGCTATATAAATTGTCACGCAGCAGGTAGTGATTTATCATTTTCGTGGCGATATGTTCTATCAAAATCGTCGAATATCAGGTTGTTATTTTTCATTTTCGTGGCGATATGTTCCATCGAAACAGTCACACTAACTCCCGAGTGTCTCGGCAAGTCCTCGTCGTTCCACTTCTCAAGTTATCGTCGCTACTCACAAGTAAGCCGGTAGAGCCTGTTAATAATGAAAAGTAGAAACAGTTAACATGAGCTAAATTGGTCACGAACATTTTTTTTTTTTTCGCCTATCGTAATCTTTTTGCAAATCCATCTAAATTATGTATACTGAATTTATAAAGTTTGTGGGGTTAGATATACGTATGTATGTATAGATAGATGAGTGTTTGTTCCTTAATCACGCCTAATTTATTGAAACGCAAGCATATAAATAGTAAAAAAAAAAGATTGGACTGAAATTTGGTATGGGTTAGTTAACAACTGGAAAAGAACCTATGCCACTTTTTATCACGATATCGATAGTAGGTACAATAAATTACAATAAACAACATTTTGCAATTGAGCTTAAAAGGAAAGTTCTGCTGTTGGTTCTAGCTGTAACAATATGTAAGTATATTTTTATTTGATTAAAAATCTTACGGTCATTTGACGTTATCAGACGCCATAAGGCCTGTCTGAAAACAACATGTCCAGAAATACTGGCTTACATGATGAACAGAGCAAGCAAGTTCCTCTAACGTACGTGAAAGGTAAACAAAACGTATGTTGCATACGAATGGGTCTTCATCAGAGTTTGCACTAATATATTTGGCAGATCGTGCCGCACGTACAGATTTGCCCGTGAGAGCACTACGTAATTAAGTAGTGTGTTGACATGAGCGGCTACTATTGAAACCGCCTACTGTTAATTTATATTAGATGTAAAAGTTTAATATAAAATAAGAGACTAATAGTACGATGACAGCAGAGGCTTTTTTACACGCTACAAGCCAGCGTTTACGCTTGTAGCGTTAAAGTCAACCAGTGTCATCGGCGTTTTTACAATCTGCTTGTTGACATTCCTTCCCAAAAGCTAACATGCTCACACACGCTAGTTTTTAAAAACGCCAACATTCAGCGTGTAAAAAGCTTGTGTGTCATCGACGTTTAAAAGTTTCAAGTCAAATATTTGTTTTAAATGCCCAACGTTAAAAAATTGTAAACTCTGATTCGAAAATTTAATGACGTATCTATTTGTAGACTTAAAATGAATATAGCCTTGGCCATAAACTATGCTTCGTATGATACAACTATGGTATAAATGGTTCGTCTCGGCTATAACAAAATTGTTGTAGTGAAGCAAGTCTTTGCCGCCAACTTTTCGGGTCAGTACTTTAGTACTTCGTAAATTAATGTCCTACCAGTTGTCTTTGAGTTGTCTGAGAACTTCGCATCTCAACACTTTGCAAGACGAGTTTACTGAACAACTTAAATTGAAATAGTTAATTGAATTCACAGTCCTTTTGCGAAATAACTATCGGATTTGTCTAGCGACGTAGTTCTTTCTAAATGCAATGGACGCCATTTTCTATCTTATCTCTCTCATTTAGGTATGAACATTCTGAATTGATGTTACTATTATTATTATTATTATTGTGAGCCTGATTTCCCACTGCCGGGCAAACAACTTCTTTCTTTCTTTCCACTCTTTTCTGTTGAGGGCAACTGTTGACCAGTCTTCCAAGTTTCGTTCGTCTCTCCATCTTCTCCGCGGTCTGCCGTTCCGTGACGTTGTTTCCTGTCCTTGTGATGTTCCTAGTTGTGTTTTATTTTGCAGACGACTATAGTGCGACTAACTTCACAAGTGTGTGAACCTTAATTGAGTTAGTATTTTTGCGCTCAATTGATTGACCCAATATGCCACGGAAGTGGAAGGATGGCTACCTTTTGTTGCAGTTTATCTGACATCATTACCCAATTTTCTTTTTTCGCAGTATCATCGCCCATATAGGCTGGAACAAAGTCTGTCTGTGTTTGTCCATTCGATTCCGTTCGGAGTACACATGGCACTGTTTGTGCACACATGCTGCCAATCAAGGTACCTTTACTTTTAAAAGGATTCCGCTTTCAATCAGAAATGAACAAAAGAGGAAATTGATAATTATTTTTAGCCTGCTGGTGCAATAAATGTAAGAAATATAAGTGGTCATTTGAACAAATTTTGTTTATATACACAAAAAAAAGATTTATTTTTAACATAATTTTGATAAAAATAGTGTTTAAGTACTGATATTAGGTTAGTAGGTTTTCTATGGCCTTGCGTCAATCGGTACGCACCATTGATAAATTTTATGAGTTTCATTCATCGTTTAGCAAACGTACATTAAAAAAATGTAAAGTATAATCTAATACTTATATTTTCCAGTTTTCTTTTCCCAGTTTCTTTGAAATCCAGTAACAATGTTACAGGTCTATTTGGGATTTCCTGGAACCTTCACGCACGAGTGGATCGAACTAACAAGGTCGATATAAAACGAGTGCTGCACTCGACATCCAGTAGAGTAGACATACTACACGTATTTATTATTTCACTGGAAATGTACAATAATAAAACTGTTGAGAAGTCATGATAACCCACAGTATTATTCATAATATAATCTGGGTTAAATGGCGTCTTGTGAAATGTTGAAACATAATAAAATTATTAACATAACATAAACATAAACATTCACACACTCACACCCGTGCACTAGGATTCCCTGTGTCGCAGGTGGCATGGACACATACAACACATCACAACATCCAAGACCCGAGAACAAACATTTGTGTTCGTCACAGAAATATTTGCCCCGGCCGGGGATCGAACCCGGAACACCAAGCTTCGTAAGCAGGGTTACTACCAACTAAGCCACGGTGTCGTCACAGTATTGTTATTGTACATTTCATATCATTTTAAAGGAATTGCATTAAGAAAAAGTGAAAAAGTTAACACCATCGCTTACCATTAGGTGAGGTGGTGGATTAAACGATCGACTTTCACTTATTTAGAAAAATCTAGTACTCATAATGTACTTTAAAACCCTAAAAAAAGTCCTTCAAAAGTGTCTGAGTATTTCTTTTAATCTGGAATTTTAACTTACAAAACTGGCAATGTGCAGAAAATTTAAACTAGCATACAAAAATGCTCGAAAATGCTTTCACCGCAAATTTTATAGCCTCACACGCTCGCTGAAAGCAAAAGAATTTCATTTTAAAATCCATCATACTCTGGCTGCAAAGAATTCGTGGACGGAGCTAAATTTTCAAAGTTTGCTCGGAGTGTCCCTTTTGATACTACATGACGGCTGGTCCATCAATCTTCAGCAGAAAAAGGCGAGTGTATCGGGTAACATACCGAAAAATGGCTCGAGCATAACGAAGAGAAATCGCTTACCATATCATAAATCAGCCATATTGAATTACTGACCGAAGTCCCTACTATTGGAATGTTGGAGTGGGGCAGCCAGGCGCATTGCGAGTTTTCTTACATGTCTGTTTCTCATAGGACTATAGGATAGGCAACTGCTGCGTAGTTTCCACATTAGAAGTAAATGAAACAGGGTCATCTATTTATGCCTTATAACTTTTTCACCTTCTTATTATTCAAATTAAAAAAAAAAAATATTGACTAGGTTCTTATAATTATGTATATGTTAACAAAGTATGCTTAGTTTAGTAAATAATTTATGTAAGTTATGCATCTTATTCATATTCCAAGTTTATTGTTTCATTTGCATACAGGTACTTAATAATTATCTTATTTTATCTTGTTTTATTATTTTTTCTACTGAATTAACTATAATAATACTTAATTATAATAAATATAAATAAACAGTTCAATTCACTTTGCTCATCCTTAAACAAATTAAATGTATTTATAACAGTCAAGTACATATATCATGTTCGTTACGTTATATTGACGCTTTCATAACAGATAGTAAAAAAATCTGCCAATTCCATTAAATTCAGAAAACAAACTGCTAAATAAATACAAGGAAAAACCAATTCGGGTACAGACAACAAATTCGTCGAGGGAAAAGGAAATGGATTTAACAGGTAACAAAACAAACTTCCTTCGATCGAGGTACCGTCGGAAAAACAATTACGCACCTAATGAATGTCTATCAAACACTGGAATCGAAGAAACATTAGCTATTGATTTGCGATTGTGCGCTTTATGTTGGGGGAGTAGAGAGTAATATTGCGTATAGGGATGATATTGCACATTAGTGTATATTGATGGAAATTGCTCAGAATTACAGCTTCCGATCAGACTGATGCGATTTTAAGAGCGCTATGATTGAAAAGACCAGTTTAACATTATGTTATTAATAATGTACGACATTTTAATTTATTAGGATAAAAGATAATGTTAAGCCTGTGAATTAAATCGCTTAAGATGTTATTTTAATTATTGGATCTTAATCGACGATACCTTTTTTTGTTCTTAGATAGTCACAGTAATTAACGAATTAGAAAAAAAATATATACTCATTTCAATTCCAAAATTCTGAATCACCCATTTTTTTTATAGACTTCAAAAAAGGTTGAGGTTCTCAATTCAAATTCAAAGACTTTTTTATACCTCTTGGTCCCGTAAATTTTATAAAAATCGGTTCAGTCGTTGAATTTTTAAATCAAAATAACTGAACATGTCTAACTGAATGTCGTCGAAGAAAACGATTTGCGTATTTTGCGTTGGTTTCAGTGGTATTTACGGTCACTAAAACAGTCCAATTAAAGTCGGTTTTCGTATGTTTTTAAAACTTTGATTGTTTGACTCACAAAAGAAATGCTGTTTGAAAATGACACAACGTGTGTAAATGCCCTTATATTGAAACGTCTTCTTACATGAAGCCAGCCAATATCCGTTGGGTGAAGTTATGACTTGACCTTTATTGTGTGGAGTGCTTTATACTGCATATACCCGTGTAAGAAATTGCTTTACTTTCAAATTAAAAAAAAATCAAAAGTTGAAGCACTTCTCACTCCTTTCGATCCAAAGGCCGTGGGTTCGAACCCGGTTGTACACCAATAGATTTTCTGTAAAAAATTTTTTTTATAAAAAACGGCGAAAGAAATCGTGAGGAAACCGGCTTGTCATAGAACCTAAAAGTTCGTAAACACGTGTCAAGTTCACGAAAGGTGACACAAAAAAGGACTCTTCGAGGCGCACTTGAAATCCTTTCACCACACTGGTTCGAAAGAACTAGTAGAACTAGGCTACGAGTATTATTTTATTCTGCATAGTAACGAGAAAATTTCTGAATGAGACGCCAGCCTTGTTTATTAATAGTAATACCTCAAATCATTAAGACGGCTGCCGACCTCAAAGAGAGTTTTATGGATCATTTGGCGGCACCCGATTTGCTACAGATGATTTATTTTCGTGCGTTTGAATCGTTTAGACGCGCCACGTGTAAAACAGAATCGCCATTATTGCTTCCTTCCTTGTTGTGTAGTATTAAGCTGGAATCGGGAAAAAAAAGAATTGGCAAGACATGGCTTTTGCCACTAAAGGAAAAAGCCTCCTCCATGCACCAAAAATAACTAATTGTACCAAAATAATGAAGATGAGAACAAAAGATAGAAGAAACAAGTAAATAAGCTTAAAGGTTATAAAAACTGAAAATCCGACTGTGAAAATATTATAGGTACTTACATTGATTGGCAATTCATTATTCCAAATTAAATTTAAACTAATGACTTATATATATTTTTGTAATCTCCTTTTTATTTCCTTCATTTTGATACCCTACTCTATACGTTAAAAATCAACCATTTTGATTATTTTTATAAAAAAACCCCATCTAAGACAAATCTAACGATACCTTAACTTTCAAAATCCATTCACCCGTTTGGAAGATACGAGTTAACAAAGAAATTTACATATATGTACATTCATACCTACAAGATACGCGCGAAAAACCTACCTACCTAACCCTTCCTTGGCAGTCGGGTAAAAATAAGATAAATGATGTAATGAGTGTAAGATATAAAAAGCTTTTATTTTTATTATAATTTTAACGAACGTGGGCTACTTTTTATCCCAATACCAAGCGGGCGAGCCGCAGCAACTAGCAAGGGCTCATTCCCCGGAGGTCCACGACTCTATTGTTATGAAAAAACTAGGTTCATACTTTGATTAATAACGGGTCCATGACATTTTAAAATTAATAATATTTCCTTTACCAACGTGTCTATGGTTTTGCTTGGTACAGTTAGCAATAAAGGCTTCGGAGGCAATCTGAATCTGAAATCTGTAATGAGAGTATACCGCGATGTATCGATGAAAGCTCCGTCTTTCAACTCAATACCTGTTACGACAGTAGTGTGAGCAACAGGTATCGCTTTTTGTGTCCACTCGGTCGTGAGATATCGCACCTGTGCAGTACTGGAGTAAATGTCGGTAAAAATACGATCAGTTATCGATATATAGAAGTAACCACGATACTTGCCAGTCTAAGCATGGTGTGTATTTTTATTATAACGTTCAAAAACAACAAATTCACGAAAGGAAACTCTTCGTGGCGCACTTGAAATCCTTTCACCACACTGGTTCGAAAGAACTAGTAACGCGATGAGAAGAAGAATTACGAGTATTATTATATTCTGCATAGTAACAAGAAAATTTCTGAATGAGACGCCCTGTGATATCGCACCTGTGCAGTACTGGAGTAAATGTCGGTAAAATACGATCAGTTATCGATCTATAGAAGTAACCACGAGACTTGCCAGTCTAAGCATGGTGTCGTTTCGTTGTAGATTTGTTTTATATTTATTAAAACGTTCAAAAACAACATAGGGAGAAATTCTCTACGTCTGCGGTTGTCTGAAAGAGATTGTTGTCTAGCAATAAGACCGCTTTTGTAATTTTAGTTTGTTTTATTGTTTTTTTATTTATGTTAAGGCGATACAATAACGAATTATTCTATTTATTTTTAATTTTAATTTTATTTATTGGGACATCAAACAGCTGCAATATACATTTTACTTTACAGTTATAACATCTTAAGCATATTAATTATATTTCAGCCCACAACGTTATCCACAGAGTTTTAAGAGAATTATTTACCTATGAAGACCACTAGAGGGTCGGTAGGTATTATCTATAAGGTGAGCAGCTTCTATCAGTGTTGTAACAAGAGTACCTCGTAAACGGTTTTATTTATATTATTTATCTGATATGCATAGCATAATACGGGTAACACTCTACCATTATTACCCTATAATTTTCACAAAATATTTACCCTAAGTTATCCTTAAGTGTCTTTCAAATAAACCTTAGACGAGTAATTTACATTTATTTTTACATTTCAAATGAAAACTCTAAAATATACATTTCATGCTTAATTTACTCTTTTTAAGCTGCAAATTGTATGTTGAGCCGAAAAGACCTAGGCTGTCTGCATACATTTTAAATTGGGAACGTGATTTGTGTTTTTAGATTCTTTATTCAAACCAGCCAACCCGAGTGCGATTATACCTGTCATGGCGGCCAGGATTGCTATGTCACTGTATTCTAAAGGGATTATGTGAAATTCAGAGCACTATATTTATTTGCTGAATGTACGTTTTGAAGTTAAAATCTCTAGGGTTTCTTGAAATCGAAAGCTTTTATTCTGATGTGATTACTTGTGAGTTGTCACTCAAGAAGACAGTGAAAACGCACTACTATGCTAAGATAGCAAACGAGCAGAAATTTAACAGCGAAGGATTCTTAATAGTTTTATTAGAAAGCAATGAAATCTATTAATTTCTAGTTCTACATTGAATCGATGTACGAACTCGCAAAGGTCTTAGGTCAAATGAACTATGATCATATTTTTCTTAGTGGCGGTTCTTTTTGAAAATATTCGCAAGTAAATACAAAAAGCAATACCTTTGGCAAGCAGTAAACAGTATTACACGCTCCAAGTCACATCCAAGTTGGGACTGTATCATTGAATCGAATTATAGTAAAATGAAACAGCTGGATTAAAAATAAAGTACTCACACGAAGTTTTAATCGCCAAAAGACAGCATTTTCAACAGAAGATAAATATCAATATCAATCAAATTTAAAAGGCTTATTTCTGACTGATTGACTGACTGATAGACAACGCACAGACCAAACCACAGGACGTAAAGACTGAAATTTCGGGGCATGTACTAAGAAAAAAAACTAAGAAAGGAAGTTTCTTAATTCAAAACGCGAACGAAGTTGCAACTTTCAACTAGTAAACTATGTGAACTATGTACCTTGTTTATTAACAAAACCATTTACAACTTTTTTTATGGCAAATGGAAATATTTGTGGTAGAATTTTGATCACTCAACTTTAGCAGTAATAGCTAATAAATATTTTAGAATCGTGCTTTGTGAAAAAGTGTACTTGAATGAAAACTCTACTTTTGTAAAAAACCAACTGTTCTCTGTTACGCTGTGACTAAACAGTATTTTCACTTCACATGATCGACACTATAGCAGGGACTGAATTGTTTGTCTGAAAAGGGTTTCGAAGGAATTCAATTTAATCCTATCCTACTTACACTAAAGGCAAAAGTTGAAAGAGAAGATCGATGGGGTATATGATGTTTGCTTCTCAAATTCGCTAAAATAGATACGAAACTAATTTGGCTGAATTACATCAGTTTTTACATTTTACACAAAACATACAACTGGCATCGGACTGTTTTAGTGACAATAAACATGTTTGAAGAGTCATAGGAAAGCAAATACGCGATTTCAGTTATATTGATGTCTAAACTAAACTACTGAACCGATTTTAGATAATTGATTGATTCAGGCGTTACTTTACGGAAATCCATAAATTAACAAATAGTACAAATATATTTAGTAATAAATCCGCTTAATTTCTAAACAAAGGTTTTAATTAACTTAACTTTAGCATATATCATATATATTTATGTTTATATACGATTTTGATGAAATTGCTATGGAAACATCTGATTTTTTTTTCAATTTTCGGTTGATAAATGACAATGTTCTTAGGTAAAAAAAAATAAAAAAGGTTAATTGAGACCCCTTCCGATTTTTGAAGTAGGTTGACAAATGCGAAAGTTTGTGAGGATGGATGTTTGCTCGTCGATCACGTTGAAACTACTGAACTGATTTTGCTTATTATTATTTTTTTTATATCAAGCGTGCGAAGCCACTAGCATTAACTAGTCTGAAAGGTATGCGGACAGACGGAAGTAAGGAATTAGATATTTAAACAGAAGTGTTTCATTATGTTTCAAGGGATTCGAAATGCTTCAAACTTTGAAATATAATTTTATTGTTGTCGTTCCATCCCCATCTAATTGTAAAACTCTTCCGGGACGCACAACTTCAACGAGGGTCGTAATAATTTAGTAATCACAAATTAGCAACAAAAAGTTGGAACATTACAACTTCAAATCAGAACGAGGTTTAACATTTTTCGGGTTCAACAGTAAATAAGGACTAAAATTACCCCTTCATTTCTTAAACGAGATCATGAGTATGCGAATATAAATGAACAATAATTATTAAAAAAAAAACAGATTATAACTTAAAACTCAACTCATATTTGATGAAAATAAATATTGATTGACTAGCTAGCTGACATGACCACATAATGTATGTGCGAAAAACCTATTTATTTCTTAACTAATTTGTGTGCGGCTACACTTCTTGACGAATATACCCTTAAAATTTTAAGTTTCTATGTCCAGTGGTTTGGCCTGTGTGTTTTCTGTTAGTTAGGACTTAGTCATTTATATTTATGGTGTATTGGTGCCGGAAGTCGCCCGTTTTTACTTAGAAACGTGCAGAGTTAAATTTTGCATGAAAAAATTAATTCGATTATAAACCTGTAGGGTTAGGTTGCAAAGACCACCCCTGTCAGAGTCCGATACCTGACCCGTTTAAACCGTGCTAATCCTTAGATTATCAGGCGAGCCTGCCAGGAATGGACGGGAGTTTAGGACAATTAGGTCGATGCGGTCAACAAGATTGGAGGCGATCTTTGTAATGAGTTTTGTCAAAACTAAACGAGGTGAATCTTGCAACCGGGCCAAATCCTGCTTTAGGAACTACTATAAGTAATTTTGAGGATGTAAACAGGTTTTAATTGGCCGATTTAAAAAAATAAATCTATCGAGAAAAGCTTCACCAATTGTGTTTCTGTCTTACATTTATTTAGATTATATCTTCAAGTCATAAGTCATTAGTCATAAGTATTTATTTGGTAAAAAAATTTACAGGTCACAATGTTCTTATTATAATAATATAATAAATTCCATAAATTATTTGATTTAATAAAATAAAACACTAACAAACACAAACATTAAGAATAGGTAGGTACCTACAATTTGGTAGTTCAACTAGTCGTTATATAATCGTTCACTGAGTAGAAGGTCTGCTCGATCAACCAGTGCTTTAATCGGGCTTTGAAGCTAGGAAGACTTTCAGCGGATGTGACGCTCAGAGGGAGCTTATTATACACTGTCGGGCCCATGACATGCGTCAGCTTGGAGGACTTCGTGAGGGAGCGGGCCACGGCCGCAAGCTTGTCCGCGTTCCGTGTGCTGTACGAGTGGACGTCGCTATGCTTCTGGAACTCGCCTGGGTTCAACCTCACAAGTAATCACTGTATAAACATCAAGTTTGTAGCCTGTACCGTTACTGAGTAACAATGTAACGCAGCGACTCCAAATTTTCACATATCCTCTTAAACAAAAGTTTTAATATTATACAAGGTAAATAAAAAAAAACTCGATGTTACGCATTGAGTGGATAATTCCATTAAATTCTTACTATTGACTTAAGAATGAAACTCGACTCGGCGTAAATATTTAATCTAGGTCATACTACCTTGATAAGTTTATTAGGTACACCGAATATGTCTAAAACTTTGCCAAACAACCTAGTTCTAGATTTGGTAATTAAAGTTGGTTTAATTAATGTGTAGGGGATAACCCAATGGTTATGTAATTTATAAATATGAAGGGGTCTATATATATCTTCTATACCGATATATTGACTGGTTGATCAATTGACATCGGCAAGGAAAAACCTTTGAATGTAGAGACTTGAAGTGTTTTTTCTAATAAAACCTCTTAAGCCATGAGTTCATACGCTCTTTTATTCAATCAATGGTCAAATCAATTGTCTTATTATAAAAATAAATATGTGAGTAAAAGCGAGCTTATTTCTCGAATTCGAGAACGCAAAATCATAGTAACCGAGTCGCATCTCAATGAGATGATGACGTCACAAACCAACGACCGCTCTGATTTATGTTATTTTAAAAAGTTTCTTTACGTATGTGTCGGTCGATTTTGGATCTCGATCAACACGCACCGTAAGTACTTACAAATCAGTTGCAGATGAGAATTTCACAGAGTTTTCCGCTCTACTTAATGCCTAGATCACACGTACAGAGCAAACGGGCGAGACAGTAAAATGTGTCTCGGCCGAGACAGTGATGTAAGCGAGAAGCTTACGTCACTCGCTCAGCCGAGCACTCGGATTCAAAATTGATTTTAATGATATTCTTCTATTTAGATTATGATGTGATTATAAGTTAAGTTATGTAGATAAAGTATAAGATTATTTGTTGGTGACAACTTATTATACACACATTACCACTTAAGATACTAAGCAATAATAGCTCCTATTAAATAGTTTTAAAATGATAATATTAAATACAGCTGTGCTGTGCTGTTCTGCATAAAACCTATGTAATGATAAGCCCTGTTAGTTTGTGTCCGATTGTATCTCCGAGTAAAATAAAAAAAAATAGTTGTCTGTAAAGTTGGTTTACGGACGATAGTTTAACGTGACTACAAGAGTAACGGGATAATGAGCGTAACCGGACAATGACGTCAACGTTTTCGTGCATGCAGCCTTCGCGGCGGCGTTCATCGATTTATTAGATGCAGTCACGTCAAAAATCCGATAAAAATGCCGGCTTGACAGTCGCATTCTCATCCGATGTTGGCAGTTATTGTATCATGCGTACGGTACGTGGCTAATCACGTGAAAGTACGCTTGATGACGTAGTGTATACGTGGAGGATAGACGGCTTATATTTGTTTACGGAATGCTGGATCAAGCTTTCATGTTTATATTCTTTGGAATTTGTAGAGATTGGGTTATAGATTGTTGTATATAAATAATAGTAAAAAAGCCGTGTTGGCCGAGTGGGAGGTGCCTCGACTTTCGATCCGAAGGTCGTGGGTTCGAACCCGGTCGTACACCAATGGATTATTCATTACAAAAAATCTATGTGTTCATTAAAACACGTGCATAACGGTTTAGGAAAACATCGTGAAGAAACCGGCATGCCATAGAACCTAAAAAGTTTGAAAACATGTGTCGAGTGCACGAAAGGAACATCATCGAGGCACTCTTGAAATCCTTTCACAACACTGGTTCGAAAGAACTAGTGACACGATACGACGACGACAATATGTTTACGGACTGCTGGATCAAGCTTTCATGTTTATGTTCTTTGGAATTTTTGGAAATTGGGTTATGATTGTTGTTGATAAATAATGATAATTGTTTTCTATTTACAAGGTGGGGCAAAAGTAATCACCCGATGTCTGTAAGCTATATTTTTTTGGTATAAAAAAATTTAGTTCTGCTTAAATTTTGGATTTTGTTTTGTTATTTAATTAGATTTTTCCCATCTTTTTGAAAAAAATATATCTATAAATTGGCCACCGTCTGAATTGACGACCATACGGGGGCTGATTTTGAGCATTGTCCTAATGAAAATCATACCTTACAATACGAATAGCCTGTGCAGACGGTACGGCAGAGGATTTTAATGTTATATTAAAAATAAAATATCACGCTATGATTGTTTCTAGCGGTGGGTTCACTCGTAGAATTACCGCCTGCGCAGACTGACGGACGGTACGGTAGAGGATTTTAATGATTTAGATTTAAATTAATTTAAAATCCTCTGCTGTACTGTCCGCCAGTGCTCAGGCCATAATTGAACGAGTTAACCCACCGCTAGAAACAATAGATCATCATAGCGTGCTATTTCCAGTTCCAAAATGAGACTCCATAATGCGTGGTGTGGACACGATGTGACAGTTGACGAGTCTGACTGACAGTCGCATGGAAGTGCGGACTTATGTTTATTTTTGTAGAGAAATGTCTGCCAAAAGGTGTGTGTGAAAATACGCTGACCTTTGTCTATCTGAGCGGGTACACATTGGGCGTTTCAAAACGCGCGTTTTGAGAACCTGCGAGCATATGAAGCGCACGCTGTATGTCAAGCGGCATGTGTACTACTCGGGCGAATTAACATGACCCCTGGCTGACACGTGGCTCGGAACTTAATGCGGCCCCCGCTGCCCCGCGCGGCGCTCTCCGTGTTTCTTCTTCCTCTAATTGCGAAGCCTTATCATTACTTATCATTACCAAGTATTACAGGACCTGTTTTTCTATCAAGATTATCCAATTCCACGCTGTACTTTGCAGGAACGTCATTCGAGCCAGGTGTCATGTTGATTCGCCCGAGTAGTACACTTCAATAGAATTCGGGGTTCTCAAAACGCGCGTTAGCAAAGCGCGCGTTTCTAAACGCCCAAAGAGTGCCCGCTCTCTAACATAAACCCACTCGGATGGTCGAGTGGCAAATGTGTTAGGCTGTCACGACGGTGTCGCGGGTCCAATTTCCGCTACAGGACAAACATTTGTGTGATGAATATCGGTGTTTGTCCTGAGACTAGATGTTTTCTATGTATGCTATAATGATAAGGATAGAAATCATTTATTTGCGTAAACATGGTATGTGTTTATGAAAAAAATAAGAATCTTGGTAATATACATGGGTATTTTATCAGTTATCAGGTTCCCACAGTACAAGTTCTGCTTAGAGCGAAACCACACGGCTCCGTTAGGTTGCGCCACAGCGCTAGATTTAGACGCATTCAGTGCCAAAATGCCGTACAAAACTGCGACGCAACGCAACGTAACGGAGTACCTAGAGTGGCTTGACTTTTAGTTTGGGCAGAATGGTGTACGGAATTTAAATTGGTAAAGGTTATTTTTATCTGTATATTTTGCATCGATTAAAAATTTCGTTTAAGCGTAGAACTGTGCTTAATTTTTTTATTTTATTTCATTGTTGTTAAAACTCAAAATAAATAAAAATAATTAAATTTACATATTTTATTTTTACTTTCAGTGTGTGCGGGAATATAAAACACACACACACACACAGCTAATGTTTCACGTAGCACTGCTACAAATCTTGCAATCAGCTTTCGTAGAGCTGCTACGACATTACGTAGGCGTGACGTAGCTTGTTCATATGAAGAAAAATATTCTACCAGACTTTTACTTATGCCTTGATCACACGCACCGAGTACTCGGCCGATACAGTGCTCTCGGCTGAGTACTCGCTACGTACATATACATAAATATAGCGCCGAGTGCTCGGCTGATCGAGTGATGTAAGCTTTCACTGTCTCGTCCGAGTAACATTTTACTGTCTTGCCCGTTTGCTCGGTACGTGTGATCTAGGCATAAAGATTTGAACGTGCCTGATTAAGGTTAGTAAGTGAACTATTTTGAATTGGCAATTTAAAAAGAAACAGTGACCTAAATTAATATAGTAAAGTGAATTAAATTACAAAAAAAAACTTACTCACGGAAATATTTTAGCTGTAGGCATTATTTTTAAAGAATATCGAAGTTAAAACTAAAATATGTGTAAGAATATGGGTGCAAAACATGCCACTTTACCACCTGCATTTGGTTTTGCATGCACTGAGCCAACATTAACATGATAAAGAAAATATTTTTAAAAAGCTCTTATTAGGAAATGCAAATGAATTCGATTATATTTTAGACTAAAATTTACTGTAACAATTGTTATTATTATTATTATTTCTTACATTTTTAATTATAAGTTTCAAAATTTCGCTAATTTCATATACCGATTGCCATCATAAATTATACGATACCTAATGAAATAAGATAGATATAATCGAACTCAGAAATACCATGTTGCATTCGAACTTACAGGGTCCATGTACTATACCTAGTCTGTAACTACCACTTAAGACTTAAAATACTTAAATATATGTACATGGAAGCAATAAATAAATACAATACAATATATTGTAATAAACTTTTGTCCGGTAACGCTCATTGTCCCATTACGCTGGTAGTCACGTTAACCAATTTTTCTGCCATATCTAAGTTCATGGCAACTGATTATGTATATTTATTCTGGTGATTTAACATTCTTCTTCTTATCGTGTCACTAGTTCTTTCGAACCATTGTGGTGAAAGGATTTCAAGTGCGCCTCGAAGAGGCTCCTGTCGTTAAACATTTGCGGTCTATAAAGAAAGAAACCTCACAAGAGATCACAAAAGATGATAAAACCGTCGGCAACACCTCAAAACTGTGACTACAAATAGACATAATTTACAGTTTGTTTGTGTATGACAGTATGATATACACACGGACAGATAACATTCCGAAAATATTCTACCGCAGCTTACGTTGGCTTCTCAGGTATGTAGGCTAAACTTGAAGCTGTCTTGACTTAAATATGGATAGAATGTTTTTTGTACGTAAATTTTACCACGTTTTATTAAGTCTTCACTTTCTTGTTACCCGACTGCCAAGGAAAGGTTATGTTTTTCGAGCGTATCTTGTATGTATGTTTGTAAATTTGTTTGATACCTCATATCTTCCAAACGACTAGGTCGATTTTGACAGTTAAGGTATCGTTAGATTCGTCTCAATCACCCGAGCGTTATTTTAAAAATAATCATTTAGGTGGATTTTTGGAACTAAATAGTAAGTCGTTAATATTTTTTTGTTTACGAAACCTATCGAGTAGGGTATCAAACTGGTATTTTAAAGGAGATTACAAAAATATATACATATGTAAGGTTTCATCGATTTTGATGATTGAATATTCGGTTTTGAATTATTACGATATAATTAATTAACGTTGGCAACTTATTCGATGCCCATTTTGGTAGTTTTTAGTAGTAGATTTTAGTATAACGAAGCTGGTAACAACATCGTATCAAGCGGAAGTAGGGAGAAACCACGAAGTGAATTGTATCTAACTTCGGGGAGTAAAAACTGGGTCGTTGAGTCGTTGTTGGCAGGAGGCCTCTTTCTTTTGGGCGGCTGAACTGTTCGGACCTACGAGTATTTTGATAAATGTTTGTTCTGGTACCTTGAGAGTGAGATTTGATATTCGGTGGCTGGTACTTTGTACAAGACGCTGAATATTAGGTGACAATAAAAAAATATTGAAATTATACTCTTAATAGTTTTATTAGAAGTGATTGGTGAAGACCCCTAAAACATATATGTTTAAATTTAATTTGGAATAATGAATTGACAATGATTGTATAATTATTTCGCAGTCTAGTTTTCAGTTTTTCTTAAACTTTTAAAAGTCCTAACTTTCTTTCTTATTTTTTTGTCGTTCCGGGTGGAATTTTGCAACTGAAATTTCGAGAACTTCCCAATTATATATAATAAAAAATAAAATAAAAAATTTTGAGATTTTAGAGATTTAACCATGAACATATTTTATTATGTAACTTTCTATTATTATGATTTTAGAATACATTGTCATAGAGTTGTGAGCTAACCTTAAAGTTTCAGCCGGATAGCAAGGCTGAAACTTTAAGGTTAGCTCACAACTCTATGACAATGTATTCTAAAATCATAAAAATAGAAAGTTACATAATAAAAACATGTTTATGGTTAAATCTCACTCGCTCTTGCCGGACTCAAAAACATAACAAATATCCGAAACCATAACTAATTTACTGGTATAAAATGTATCCCAGCTCAGTAACTAAACCGATTCGGCGCCGGCGTCAATTAGTTAGCCACCTTCCCACCCCGTCTCGCCTAACTTCACTTGCGCAGAGCACCTCTCCGCTTTCGCCGAGCGCTATTAAACCGTGACGAAAACTATACAAAGGAAGGAATATTAAAAATACGCAACGTAAACAAAGTTGCAGAAATAACGATACTAGTATGATTTATTCACAGTGCCAGTTCTACAGCAACACAAACGAGCAATAAACCTTTAACTCCACATAAAAAGGTGCGCGGACTTTTATAAATCGGTCTTATTATCATACACCGTTTCGTCGGATAATAAACAGTAGCCCTATCACCAAACTTTTTATAGAGCGTATTCGTATGGAACCCGTTATAGGTTATCAGGTTTTTGGTTACTTCTTACCAAAATCTGAGAATCAGATATTTAGAAGGTATTAGTTTGCATGATTATTTTCTTTCAAAACGCAGTACAAACTCCTCCAGTTTCTCTATCGTCCATTTATTTGATAAAAATAGACAAACAGTCCACCTTCCATGGTATTTATATATCATGAGGAGAAAGGTAGCCTCACTGCTGAGTAGAGTCCGGGGGAGCACCAGCTACATCCTGCGAATGATAGCGACATTAATGGTCCGCTATACAAACACTGCATTACATTAGTCATTGATTAACTACTTCCACCTATCATAAGAATTTAACTTATATAGATTTAAGATTAAGACATAGATTAACCAATTCAATTGAACATTATCTTATATCGAATACATCAAAGAAAAGGCGATGGTTTGGATGACGATTTGAAAGAATTATACAAACTGATATAATAAGGTGGCGGATTCGATACGAATGTTCTGGTCTAAAAGTTCAGTGATAGTGCTACATCGGTCTCCTTCACGCCCGAGTGATTGCGTATTTGCGTCTAGCTCATGTTGTATGGTCCTTAGGGAGTGTTGCCATTCACGCATCGACGGTCACTTGCACGGAATGTTTTTATAAGAATTTACGAAAATTATTCCCCATTTTTTGCATTAAAATGTAAAATGATAATACATTTTGTACACGTTTCTCATTAATGCTCACTAGATTGGATTATTATAATACATCAAAATGCCTGTCGATTACGTGCCATCCCATTATTTCATTACAAAACCAATGTCGGCCATTTTGAATTCTACGTCACTTTTGATAGCTAATTATTCATGACGTTGTATATTTTGACGTCGTCGCGCCAAATCGCGTCGATTTATAAAGCGTCGATAACACACAAGCTTTTTACAAGCTGATTGTTGGCGAGTTTAAAAGCTAGCGTGTGAGCGTGTTAGCGTTTGTCGATGACACACAAAACCAGCCAGGTAGCCAGGTGGAGGCGCATAGCTGTAGCTGCCATTCATAAGGAACCAATTACAACACTCTGTGAAGAGCGCCTGACTAAGATGAAGAAGAATGTTGGTTTGTTGTATGTATTAGGCCGTTTTTGATGTCTGAATAGGCCATTCGCGGGTCAAGTACTTTCGAATATACAGGCCGCTCAAGTATTTCTTACATGACTTTGTAAAACTTATTGTCTGTACGAATTGCGTCATCACACTTTAATTGGCATCAGATTTGGTATTAAAAGGATTTATAATTTACAAAAACCTGACGCTTATAAATTTGACTTCGTTACATTAGCTGAATCAGTTATTACGTCTCCAGATCCATAATTTATTTTCCTCCAACCTCCCAAGAGAGGTTGTTTGATATCATAACAGTTTACCTAATCATGTCCCATTCACAGCGAACTCTCAGTTGATTAGAGACCTTATGTCATGCTAATGAAGGTCGCAATTCCTTTGTGGGGGCGTTCATTACATTCCTTCTGGGTCGAAATTAGAGGGCTGACTTGGTATAAAATAAAATTGATTGCGTTTTGTAAAACGTTCTGTAGATCTTGGGTCGTGGTTTTTCGCTTGTTGATGCGTTTTTTAGAACGAAATACCAGCGGGCACTGTTTGCGAAGATATTCCTAATTTCGTCGACTTTGTTTTAAATTGGTTGCCTATTCTTCCGAAATAGAAATTTCATGGTTGATCTAAGAAAATATTATGAAAACGTACATTTATAACTTTATTGTACATTATCGTGAAAATAAAACTTATCTTTAAAGAACATAAAGTGGAGTAATAAAGATCGGACCCAACCTCAATCTCTGATAATAAATCGGACTAATGCCAATAAAAATGATAAACTAATCCCTTGAGATAAATAGTAGTTTAAAGAATCGCAGCAACATTTCAATGGTAAGCGGCAAATTAAATATTTTTTTTTTTGTCTGTAACGTTGGTTTACGGACGAAACGCTGATTCCGACGTGACAACGTCATAACCAGCGTAACGGGGCAATGAGCGTTACCGGACAATGACGTCAACGTTTTCATGCATGTAGCCGGCGATCATTGATATATTAGACGTAGTCACGTCAAAAATCATCAGAAGTTCTTGCAACCACATTTTATAATTTTACAAAAACTGTTGGTAGCGTATTTTACTTCAACTCAAAATTGCCATGTCGTGTTCTCTTCACGACTTGTAGTTTGAATTTGTGAGCTAGATGGAAACCCGCCCCATTGTCCGGCATCAGAAGCCCGCAGTAAATCCAGCCGGTTGTACAATTAATGTTAATTCTATGCAGATTTTATTCCTGTGACGTCACGGAGATTTCCGAGTTATTAGGTAAGTAGTCCGGGGAATTTCCGTGATTTTATTCAAATTACTTATTCGTATTCTGTTGTATTTTCAAAATGTATAGCTGATTATACACACAGGTACACACGTATTACATTCTCTAATTTTTGAACCGTTTTGTGTAGTATGTCTATATCGCGCCATTTTTTTTTTGTTACATTCGAATGTAACATTGCATTACGGTTTGCCTATTTAGTTTTGATAAATCAACCGATTTAATAATGTATCTTTGAACATTTAAATCTTTATGTATTGTATTTTCACTTGAGTAATTTTTTACGCATTGGAAACCAAACTAAATTTATTTGGTTAATTAGGGTTTTTATTATGCATTTGCATTCATGTAAAGATGGCGGAGTAAGAATTTTGAAAATTCCAAATTAGTTTGTAGGCATGGCAAGAACTATGGCAACATGAATAAAACATAAACATAGAATGCATGGCAACTATGAAGAATCACATTTTATTTAGGTTTCTTTTCCGTTCTTTAAGGCCTTTACTTAAAATAATCATTTTATCTGTAAGAGCCCTCTGCCTTCTGGTGGAGACAACGACCGACTGGGTTATTTATGATTTTAATATTATTATTTATATATTTTTATTTGTGTTATTTTTTCCGTCTTAATAAACTTCTATTGTTAGCCGTTGGAAGCGTATCTTTAAGAGCAGGTATTTTTAATTTTAAATAAAAATCTATTTTCGTCGGTAAAAATGCTAAAAAGTAACGTGCCTCGATCAACAGTCTTGGCCTTGCATTGTTTTAGAAAGATCTCGATTATCTGGCAATGAGATGTAACCATTTTAGTTATAATTACACTTGATTGTACAAATTACAATTTATTGCAGTAATTACACTGATTGTTCAGGTTATTGTTTTAACTTGACGGCCGCGGTCAACGAGAACTGTTTCGGTGGAAAAAATAGGTGTTTGTGGTAATTTGTTCACTAATTCGTAGCTATTAATTGTTTGATTGTATCGCCGATAACGTTCGACCTTACTGGGCCTTGGGCCGAATACGATTTGGATGTATAATTTTGTTCGTAAAAACATAGATTCTCAAAAGATTTGGGAGAGTATATCACAAATTTTGTTTAAAAAATAGCAAAACACCATTTGAAAATTTTGATAAAAAATGTTTACTAACTAGAATTCTAGGCTCTGCAGTGATAATTTGCAGTTCTTGTAACTAGTCTAAATAAAATAAATAATTAATCCCCAAAATCACCGTACTTATTTTTCCAGGTTTGTATGATAACCATACAGAAATATTAATTAAGTATTTAATTTGGACCGAAGCCGTATATTTAAAACGGTATTTGTCTGTTTCAGGTATGTAGAGCTCGCCCTTCGGAACGCCTTACGTAAGAAATACAGCAATATAATTTCCTAACCCCGAGGCTACCAATCAACCAACATTAATAAAAACAACCTTACTTTAGTATTAACTTAAATTTGTAGGTGACCATTATTTGTTTTATTGTTATGCTAATCTGACAAGCTGCCTCATTTTTATGCGGCGTGCCCTGAAATTAATGAATGTTGAAACAGCGTGAAAGCTGTTTCAGTTTTTTTTGTAGTAATCTTACGTTCCAACACAGTCTGTTGCCGTTACACGCCATTTATTATATACTTTGAAACTATATATTTGTAATTAATACGTCGACATTTCAGTTTATATTCAGTTTTTCTGCTGAATTGGGCGACTGAGGACTGAGGTTATTTTGTAGATAGAGCATAGCATTTTTTTTAATGCAAAAACACTTATAGCCTAGTCAAAATCCGAAAAAGATTGAACATAATTCGTTAATCTGTAGAATTTTGTGAGATCGATAGCGGACACCACCAGGAGTCACCACCTAATTTGTACCGATTCTAGCACCTACGGAACCCTGTTAAATACTAAGTTGAAACTTTGAAAACAGTCCAAAAGGTAAACGGGTAAAGTCTACCTCATGAAATTTATACCACACATTACGACTATCCTAATGTACCTCTACAGTAAATATCAAAGTTTTACAAGTAGAATGACCTGATAAAAATGTTTTTTTTTTGTAGTTATATATTCAGCTCTACCTTCGTCTGTCTTTTCTACAACCTATAACTTAGGTATCTTTAAAGATCGCATCAACAAGCATCTTCTAGGTAAGCGTGTAAAAATAGATCACCACATCGCTTCCCGTCAGGTGAATCTTGGACAATCGTAAGCCTATTTCTTAAATAAAAAAAAGTGCAATATTCTACCTTTTTTGATTGAAACAGATCACGCCTGACCAAAACAGTGTTACATATAATTTTAAATAACAGGCCGGAATATAATGAAATCAAGTATATAATTTGACCTGCGTTTCAGCCTAATGCTACTTCAGTCCACTTCGTTCGGTCGACGGCTAACCGAAACACTTCCGCGGTATCAACCCGGGTCAGTGGGGGACAGAGGGTGTCAGGGGTGAATGGGGGGGGGGAATTAACATAATGGTGCCATTAATCTATGGCCATTTTTCAACAGCACCCAGCCTGTCTGTGCGTTGGTGGTTTTTTTGTGTTTGATAGAGTGTGAAAGTCGAGTTGTAGACACGAAATGGTATCGAGTGGTTTTATGCCCGCAACTTCGTTTGCGTTGCGAATTGCGTGTATTAAGAACACTTCTTTACGAACACACCCTTGAAATTTTAAGTCAGTCAGTCAAGACTAAGTAATTTATACATATTGATTGATTGATTGATTAGCTGTATGTCATCCATTACGGCGTTTGCGTTGCGAATTAACAAGATTCCTTTAGCGTCGAAGCGTCTATGACATGGGGCTACTTTGCAAGCGAGTGAGCGAGCTAGCGGTCCGGAAGGATAGTCAAATAGCAGATTGTAGAAAAGCGAAATGAGTTAACAGGCTACTAGCAAACTCGCTGGTATTTAGCTTGTTAACTGCCCTGTGTCATCGAGGCTTTAGTACACGTTGACACTTCTCTTCGAACATACCTTTGAAATTTCTAGTTTCTACCTCCAGCGGTTTTGCCCGAACGTCGTCTGTTAGGACTAAGAGGACAAAACCTTTGATAAATTTATTTTGATTACCGATATTCCGTTTGCAACAACTAGCAACTAGCAAGATAGGTGGCACCTGTTTCCTTATAATAATTAAAATAAGTTTAAAACATTATAAACTATCGTATTTTAATTTTCATAATACTCACCATACATATTTGCAAACTATAGAAATAAAACAATGTGGTGTGGTTTTAGAAGCCGCAGTATGCTAAGTTTCTCAGAAAGCCATAACATAATTTGTAGCATACATACACGTCGTCATAAATTGTATGGAAACCAAAGCCCTAAAAAGTTTTGGCGAATGGCGTCATATATCATCCAAAGGACTTTTTTAACGGCATGAATATATTCAAAGGTTTCTTTAATATTATTTTACGGTTTCAACCTTCAAGCGCCTTCAAGGAAGGTTAGTTATTCTAATTAGTTGGATTTAAATAAACAGGAAATGAGGGTAATTAGCATCTAATCTCTGTATAAATTAATAAAGTGAACCAGTGAAGATCAAGGATGTCCGAGTACAGATGTATCGCACCGAAACCTATAAAATAGTATTTGATAAAATGGGTTTTTATAAAACAATAAACTGAACAACTGATTTGAAATTTACAGAGCACATAGTCACTTGTGTAATGTGACATCGCGTAGGTATATTGCATTGACGTAAGTTCGTTTAAAGTTTATTGAATTAACGTACTTTAAACTTTAAAATTGTTGTTTCATTTTTTTTATCACAACACAAAACCATTTCTATGGGACCAATCTGGATGTATAATGTATATTCTTTCAAATAAAAATGAATTTATAAAATATTTTTTCAAATCGGTTTATAAACAACAAAGTTCTGTGTTGACAAACATTAAATTTTAACTGAATTGATAACCTCCTCCTTTTTTGAAGTCAGTTAAAAACCGAGTGTAAATACTGGTGTATGCCCCTATATGCACGTGTACGCGCGTATACGGGCGCGCTACAATAAAAACAAATCTTGAGTAGCTAATCCGCTCGGTTTAATACGCTAGTATGAAATGGCTCTTACAAAGACGATTTGTCAAGAACAAGCAAGCGAGCTACGCCACGAGCCACGAGCCATCTTGACGATGATGATCACGTAAGACAATAATCATGACAAAAAGTTTTTAAACATAGGTAAGCAGGTCATGTTTATTCATATAAAATATCATAAACAACTACTTTATTATGTACGCTGTACAAAATATTTAATTAAAATAATGATTTATCCTGTTTACGTCAGCTTCTGATTATAATAGCTATCTGAAATGACCCTGAATTGCGCATTGTCTAAGTAATCGAGTCTTTTGTTAATCCAAATTAATCCCTGTCTGAGCTGAATCCGTTTAAGACACAAAAATTATGCAAATGTTTTTCGTAAATATTCATCAAGCAGCCTTGACTTGCCCAAATTAATGGGAAAAGAAGTCACGTCAGTCGACTTTTAATAATGAGAGTTTACCTTGCATTAGATGAGCGATAAGCGAAGCGATTATCATAGCGGAGTGGTAAGATGAGAGTTTTCTTTGTATGTATTTTTTGATAAACATGAAAAATTTGAACTTTTGTACATATTCATTCTACAATCTAAAAACAGATATTTTTCTGTATTATTAGAAACTCATCATTTTACTAGAACCATTTTGAAAATATTATATTTTTTCTGAAATGTAGGTCGTAAAAATACCTTTATTGAGAACATAATATAATAAATCCAATTGAGTAAGAAGAAAATATATTAAATAAAGTTAATACCTTTATACCTTGAATGAAGCTCCATCATGAAATAACATATTTTTTTTATAAAAAAAAAACGCTAAGCTTACCGCTCAGCTTTATTCATGAGTTTTGTATCCCGCCCTTGACCTGTTTTAACGTGTTATTATTATAATAGTACAAAGTTTTGACAAAATATACGAGGGTTGGGGATTGGGGTGTAAATCGATCGGATAAGGGGCTGGATATAGGGCAATCGACCTCGCATACTTTACAATAACCCTACAGCTATACAATCAATTTCACAGAATGTAAAATTGTTTTACATTTGACCTATCTTTTTTTTGCACTCACAGTAAAATTATACAGATTTACAGATGCTGAATACTGAAAACTTGACTGCCAAAACATTTTCGCCAAAGTCGATTTTTGACACTTTATTGACGTGACTACGTCTAATAAATCGATGAACGCCGGCTGCATGCACGAAAACGTTGACGGCATTGGTAACGCTGTCATAGTCCGGTAACGCTGGTAGTCACGTTAAACTATCGTCCGTAAACCAACTTTACAGACAACCAATATTTTTTTTTATGACATTCCCACGATCAAAACGAATCTAAACATACCGTCATTTAACAAAATTCATCAAGATTTTATGGTTTTTGTAATTTTTCAAACATTTTGATGTCTTACAGATCAAAAAATCCAAAATGGCGGCATATTGGATTTTTTGACATTTAAGGTATAGCCTAAAGCACTCGCGTGACCCTAACAAATCCAACAATACTTCTTTAATCCAAATCTATTCAGCCGCTTAGCCTTTAGGGCGGCACATGGAGTCAGTCAAAAATGCATATATATGTACATACAAACACAACTCAACGAAAAACATAACTCTGCTATGCTAGGGTTGTCCATCATAGTAGTGCTGTGATTACTCTTATTGCTTAAGTGTGTTAGTGATTCTTTGATCCTGTGTGTCACCTAATGTTCCGCGTTGGCACATTACCAGCGTGCTAACAATTAAACATCTAAATTCGAATTCAACATAATAGTCCAGCTATGAAAATGTCGGAAAGAATTCGCGTCGTTACCTATTATAAATATTAGACACATCATTTAAACATGATGTAGAGTCGGGATGAAAACGAAAAGGGAAACTCACACAACAAAAACATATTTACTATAAGACTTCAGGTTTTTTTAAATAATCTGAGCAAGTACAGATTTACAAATATTTAAATATATGTATTTGTCTCAAATGAATACAAGGTTATCCGACAGAGGACCAAGGTTACCGACATAGATCAGAGAATTAGCAAGCTGAAGTGGCAGTGGGCTGGTCATATCTGCCGAAGAACCGATAACCGCTGGGGTAAACGAGTTCTTGAGTGGAGACCGCGAATCGGCAAACGTAGTGTAGGACGCCCTCCGTCCAGGTGGGGTGACGATCTGCGGAAGGTTGCAGGCAGAAGATGGATGCGGCAAGCCGAAGACAGGGCGCGATGGCGCTCATTGGGAGAGGCCTATGTCCAGCAGTGGACTGCGATAGGCTGATGATGAGTGATGATGATGATGATGAATACAAGGTGTTACGAATACGAATATTTTATTATTTAGGCGACGAATAAATGCTGACAACAAAGTTCACGATTAGTGTCATACGTATGTTCTAAGGTAGGTTAGGTACTAATCATATATGGCGTAAAGGAAAACCCCTCGTCACTGCATTTCAAAAGGCGTGGTTCATTAACCAAATAAGATGGTACCGAGACTGTCACACTTCCTGGCTGCGTACAAAAGCCATGCATTGTCCTAGTCTTCATAATGCAAAATACATAGCTTTTCATCCCCGCTTTGTAATAGCGCCCCTTTTCCTGAAAACTGCCTGCTTCTACCCCCAAGGTGGGTGAACACGTGTGTTTGCAGCTCTCTCTTTCGCTCTCGAGGCCTGATGGATTCGCTGTCTCTGTCTGTCGTCAGGCAGGAGCGCACGCATTGCAGGTGAATACGCGCTTCGCCAGTCGTGTCTAGCTCGTTGCGTGGGTGGGTCGCTTACCGCTCGCTCCGATTCCCGCGAAAATTTACGTACAATTACAATTTTTCTTTTTATTTTCACGACTGTTTATAAATTGTACCCGGTATTGTAGATGCTGATGTGTGACGTTTATTAATTTTTAACTCGGGTGGTGTTTGAAATTGTGTGATTTAAAGGCGGAAGAGCCGGTCATTCGGATTTTGTTTATATTTTCTTATTCTTTATCATCGCATGGTGAGTTTTTTTATCTTTCATAGGTGTATGAATCTTTTTAAATGTAATTATTTTCACAGAAATAGTTAAGTCAGACTAAGCGATATTTTCCAGACACCGTATATCTATATGCTAAAAGCATTGATTAAAATTCAATCCTCCGTTTATGTTTTTGGTATGTTCATGCATGATGAATCACTATGTTTGATATTATTTATCAATGAACCCGAAAGTTGTTTTCATAAATATGTAAGCACATTTCGGACTACTGCCCGCCGCCGCCGGGTGAGATGAAATTTGTTTCTCAAACGATGTTAGGCCGGAAAACTTTTGGGTTAAAGTTGATTATAAATGTTTATGATAAAAAATAGCATGAGATGTATTTTTTTATTTGAAAATAATGTAAAGAGCGGTCTATGAAAAGACTTTTAAATTATTTTTAAATCTTTGTTCAAAAAAAATATTATTATTATTATCCGCCTGAGCTTTCCCATTGTAGGGTTAAGGCCATCCCCCGTTTTCACCAACGATCTCGATCTTGCGCTTCTGTTCTCTATTTTCCATTGCCCCTTATAATCCATTTTGTTAAAATGCCCCAGGAAATGTCCTAAAAATCTAAGAAGTAGAGCGTTATTTTTCTTTAAAACTAGGCGAACTGAATGCTGTAAGAACTGAAATATAATCGCAAAGACAATAGAAATAGTAAAGTAGTTGGTTTTATAGCGATCACGAGAGATTGATGAGGCCAGATGTCGCCTCAATCAATTCTAGAGCAACAGAATGCAGCATGGCGGCGGCGGCCGCGAGCGGTTCGACTTCTTTTTCTAGCGAAATGCACCGCTAAATTTGATTGTTATTCCTCTTCTTCTTATCGTGGCACTAATTTTTTCGAAACAGCATGGTGAAAGGATTTCAAGTGCACCTTTTAGAGGCTCCTTTCGTGCACTATCGTTACACCATTAAATATTATAATTGTCTGTCCGACTATTAAAGGGCTCTATCTTGATAACCGACAATAGATAGCCATCTGAAATTTTCACAGACTGTGTGCTATTACTTTATTCCTTACAATGGACACATGCCACTTCCTTTGCGTTGCCAATTATTAAAATGACTATACTAAAATTACTATTTTAATTACGCGTCTGCACATCTTAACGATCATGCCCACGAAATTTCAAATCTCTACGTCAAATGGTTTGGACTGTGCGTTGTCTGTCAGCCAGCCAGTCAGTCACTCAGTTCCAAGCCTTTTTAAATACGTCGCAAATTTTTAATCACCAGAAAAAAACGCATAATCCGTTGCTGTTTCTAAACAGATATGGCATTTCTTTTTTAATAATTATGATAAGAATTGCACAATAGTTACCGTTAGTCGTTTTCCTACGGCTTTGCATCAATCGGTACCCATCATTGATAATAATTTAAGTTTCATTCAACGTTTTGGTAGCTCGGGCACCTAAATCGAGTCAGTTCGCTGCAGCTCGCCTCACTCTGTCATTTTGTAGAAACCTGAAAATTCTGACTGCACAGATACAACGTAGTACCCCTTCTGCATTGCCCATTTTAGTTTTTTTTGGTAATAAAAGTTTAAATATATTGACTAATGATGATGAATTATTGTTATGACCTTTGTCCACAACTCAAGTATTAATTAAAAATAGAAGAGATAAATTAATAGAACACCAACACGAGCAATGCTCTTTTTGGTAATAATTCTATCTGTTATTAAAACAGATTTCTCAACAAGAAACGGTTGGGATGCTTTTGTACTAGTTTGTCTACTAACTAATTCACTTAGTTGTAATTAACGTAACATGACGAGACGAAGCCATTGCACATCATTATGCATTTTAAACCAAAACCAGAGGGTCTCGATTCTATTAATACACAGGATTCTATTGACACTTACAAAGAAAACTATGATTTAAACTTAACCGATACAATGCAGAGTTTTAGCAATGATATGCTGATGGAGCTTATTAGTAGGTTAAATATAAATATAAACAGGGATTAAACATGAAATCTTAAAACAGATAAATAACACTACTAATGATACAAGCTTGCTTAGTTTGGGGCTTGATAGTGTTGTGTGAAATGTCAAAAAAAAAATCTTGAATTGCGTACTTATATAATACTACTAGCTGTACCCGCGTGCGACTTCGTCACCCGTGGAAGAATTGTTTATTGTCGGTGTTGTTTGTTCCACCCGCGAAATAAATATCACAGAATAGCAAAGTGGCAGTACTAAGCAAGTCAATCAAAACTTGCACATTTTCAAACCCTCTTTTTAACCACTCAAACATTGAATTTAGTAGAAAACTGAAAAATATAGCGGTGGTTATCTTCGGAGGTTAGAAAACTGCAACTTTCAATTAAATATTGTGTTTACCTGAGGAGATAGGGTCATTCAACTTCACCTTAATTAAATCCGTACCTTTTTATTTTAACTTTTATTTTGAAAATCTGTGAAACCCGTATCTAATTATTTGTTTTGTAAAATATAATTCCAAAGTTTGAGATGTATACACTCATAAAAAAAAATATTTCCATACAAACTTTAAACTTTTATATCTACCCTCTGAAAAAAAATAGCGTAATATTATATAGCCTATAACCATTTCAGGCTTAGTAGCTATGATATCATAAAGTTTCAGTTAAATCCGTTCGGTAGTTTTTACGTGATGGACGAACACACAAACCCACAAACAAACAAAAAAAGTCTTCCAATAAAAAAAACCATTTTTGGGCATGTTAATTAATCTCGTCTGAACACGTTTCCGTCAAAAAAAAACATAGGTATGTACAGAAATTCGGGGTCTTCTGCTTTATTATATGTATAGATGTACCGCAACAACATTTCTGCGGTAAGTTTGGTCCGCGGAGGGTAGCTCATCTAGTGATCTAGTGACCTATGTTGTGGGTTATATGGGTCATGATGAGCTATAGAAAGGACGCCGCGAAATAGCGGAATCCCTTTGTGTGACGCGCCGAGCCGCCTTGGGCACAATGGACCTGTAATTTATTACTGGAAATGTCAGGGATTGAAATACTTTATGAATTATTCGCGAAAGGGTCTTAACATTCCTAAATATTGTTCTTTTATTGATACTTGGAATGATAATTCCGGCTTCCTCGTGTCTGGGTGCTTTTGGTAATGTATTTCCAACTTCGGAATTATTCATTTCGAAAACATCTTTTCTAACCATTCATATTTTAGTCTCACTCATTGTCCATGCCAAGGTTGCCTGGAAGAGAACACTTTTTAGCGATAATGCCGCCCATTGTATAAGATTGTAATTTGTTCTGTATCTTTAAGGGAAGATATCGATTTATTATAATGTGTTTTTATAATGTCTCTCTTTAAAAATGAAGTTAAGTAGAGTTCCACGTTTATCCAAATTCATGCATGAATATTTAATTGTTTAATTTGAATATCCTTTGCCGATAATTCCTACTTTCTAGTACAGAAATATCTGAACCAAATGCTAGTAGTTATCTGAAGCAGTGAGCCACTTATTGCCCCCGTATGTTACCAAGATAAGTCGCTTCATTAAACAGTTGAATTTACTATTATGTAGAGCATTTGAATATACATGTCTTAAACATTTTACCATATATTTTAATTAAGCTCGAAATATGTAATATTTATACAATTATATAGACCAATGGATTAGAAACATTATTTGTAATTTCGATTATTGGAAAGGGTACTTCTAACTTTTAAATAATATTAAAAAATGTCTAAGAACATAATGTTATGTCTATGGAAATTAATAAATAAATTGAATTGGCAAATAAATACAACACACGACACGTGTATCGCGCATATCTAAATGCGTTGTCTTATAGTATAAGATAATATAGAAAATGTTAATGTTTAGATTATTATGATTTGTAGACGGCGACAGTTCAAATAAAAATAAGAAAGTACCAGGAAATCAGAGTTCGCCGAACGAAATCAGAAACACAAAAAGACAGTCCGGCCCGAATGCCAACCAAACGATTGTCGCTTTGACTTGTACAGTCGAACTAGAGTTGTTCTATTTTGATCCCACTCTCGCGACAGATAGTTGGCTAACGCCCGGTTTTCCGTATATTTATTTTCGTAAAAAAAATATACAATTCCAAATCGCCCAACCTTTTGTTTCACAATCCGGTTGCCTGGTTAAAAAAAAGCGCTCATGTTGCCAAGTAGTTTGAGTTTGTTTCCTCCGGTATTTATTGTTATTATGTAGCCTCAACAGCTGTATTGTCGCGAGATTAGAATTCTCCATCGTTCATTCGGTAGTAACGCCGTGTTAATTAATGTTTCACGTGTATACTCAATGTATTAGTCTCTAGGGATGACAATGAACTATTTCAGTGTGCTCATTTCTTGATACAGGCGCGAATATATTTGAATATTCAACCTCCATTTACTTAACGAATATATTGGAATAATCTGCCAACGGATTATCGATAAGTTTTCAGTACACTCGCATCTGTTTTCAGTATTAAGGTTGTTTTCGGTGAACATTTATTGAATTAAATATTAAGCGATTGGTATCTTACTTGAAAGTAAATTAATTATTACTATATAAAATGTTTATTTTTTTTGACGTGACTACGTCTAATAAATCGATGAACGCCGCCGCGCCGGCTGCATGCACGAAAACGTTGATGCCATTGTCCGGTAACGCTCATTGTCCCGTTACGCTGGTCACGTTAAACTATCGTCTGTAAACCAACTTTACAGACAACCAATATTTTTGAATACCTAAGCATTTGATCACAACCCCACCTGATGATAAGCAAGTACTTGAATTTTGGTTCAATCTTGTACTTGACTCTCCGCGCGATGGACCGACTACATTGTTGCGGTCGTTGAAAGTCGGTGGATGTAGAATTCTCAAGATCGCTCGTCGTGGCGTCTCATGAGGCAGGCCTATATCCAGCAGCGGACTTCTAGAGGCTGATAAGATAAATCTCGAACTTTATATTGAAATCGAATCAAAGCAACATTGTTTTATTTAAAACAAAATACTACTATTGTTAGTTGGGAGTATACAATAATATGAAAGTGTATAAACATTTGTATGAAAACCCGCATTGGTGAAGGTTTAATGAGCTTTATTGTTTATACAAAATCGTCGGTTTCATTACAAAGTCTGAAAATAACTATTAAATTTAGCAAATATTCCGAATTTTTTGAACGTTTTGTTCTAATATTTAATAGAATTTGTTTAGAACAGAAATGAAATATCCGGTCTGATGCGTTTACACTAGTTAATTTTATATTATCTACACATACACATGTTAATGATAAACAAACTGACTAATGTTTTTCGGTTGAATGGATTATGTTTTTGCATTACCCGTGAAATAATAAACGTTGAGTGACGTGACGTGATTATGCAAAATACCTAAATTTTAAAAAGATAATTTTTAAATTAGCATTGGCCGTTCAGTAATTTCAACGTCAATTCAACAAAGAAAGAAGAAGAAGCGCGGACATTTCTGTGGTAAATCTGAAACTTGGATTTTCATCTCTTGAAATCCAGTGGAGCCGGAATATTTAGTATATTAAGGATTTCTATGTGAGTAAATTAATTGTAAATTTATTAGTAAATAATACTAATAAAACCCGCGACACCGGCGTAACAGTCCAAAAAACTTGACCAATCGTGTCGTCAATATTTCTGTTGTTTTTTGTTTTATTTGAAATAGGCAAGCATTCGACCAAAACCTCACCTGATGGTAAGCGACGGTGTGGTCGAGGATTTAGCACGCTTGCCTAGTAAGAACTTATTCACTCTTGATTTGAAGTCTCCGAGGTTAAAGTGTGTCGAACAAACAGACGTCGGCAACGACTTCAATTCCCTGCTGGTACGCATCATAAATGTCCATGCGAACCGCTTGGTTCGAGTTCGTGGGATGTCAACGAGATGGGGGCGGTACCCCCCCTATGATTAAAATAATTATTATTTAACCATAGATTAATAATGGTGTTCCTATACTCCACCAAGATGGACAGTGTCAAACCAAAATGGAGTCGTAACACAGAACCAAAAAATTTCAGACACCACGTCAATAATAATATAATATCTCCATTTTCAAATAATGTTTGGTACTTTTGCGATGTAGTTTTATTAACGATGAAAAAGCCTAGTAGTTTTAACATAAAATATTTATCTAGTTGTGTTACTTCTCTTTTTCGATAATTAGCATCGGACCAAAATGTACTAGAATTTAGCCAATGTGGCTCCCTTTTCTTGGTCGCATTTTCAATGTTTTACATTGTGTTTCTATACTTTTATACTTCTGTGTATTTAACCTAGTTGTCTTTTTCGCGTTCACGTTTAATTAATTCACAAATATATAATAATATAATAGAAAAAAAGTCTAGATAGAACTATAATGGTGGAACATGAGGCCTAGATTCTTAAGCACGAACGTACAATGCCAAAACATTTTAAAATCAATGTACAATTCGCAAATATGTTTTCATTAAACACATACGAGTGTCGTGTTCGTAAGATAAATGGAAGCAGCGGTGTTTGAAGTGTCATGTTATACTCATATATATGACGTTTGAATGACAGTTCGTAATGTTAAAATGACATATTTCGGGTTTCACATAGCGTAGCAATTGGCGTCATCGATTGTGATTTACATTTTGAAATTATTGTTTTTTTTTTGTTCTTAAAAAAAGCGATCAGTGTTGCTTTCGATTCGTAGGCAGACTTTATTCTGAAAAAATATGCAAGTTTTACTTATTGAATACGAAGAGTTTTACTTAATTAAAAAGTTAATTAAAGATCAAGGAAACTTTAATCGTTTTTAATCATTTATTCGCATTACATGCAGAGTTCTCTAATATAATTATGCCTCCTAAAAACTTTAATTAACGCTACTCCATGGAGAAACGAATTTATATGCAATATCTAATACAGTTCTCGTATCTCGCCATACATCTTGCTCAAAATACGCGTATTTTATAGTTTATGGGAAATTAGCTTTGATTGCTTTACATTAATTCGGCTCATATCGGTACCCACCGCAACCCATTATAGTCTAGGAGCCGAGAGCCGGTATTAATCTAACTACGACTACTGACTTAAAAATTGTAGAGTTAGATTTTTTAATATCATAATAAACATGACTGACTTTAGTGCGGCTTTCATTAAGTATTTAACAACGTCATAATTATAATGATATTTCTATATTAATTGGATTACCAGGACCGAAAGGCTTGTAAAGAGTATTTAACAACAACAAAGTTTTTATAAAAAAGACATTATAATTATAATAATAATTCCTATATAAATTGGATTACCAGGGCCGAACAAGTTTACCTTAAATAGTAGTAATTTAGCAATAAACTCTTTTCTTTCTTTTTCATTCTTTCGCCAAGGGTTAATCGCTTATGGCTTCAACAGTACTAAAATAATAATAATTTACCGATACAAAAATATTGGACTGAATGTGGAGCTGAAAAGTAGGACGAAATAAGGTTTTGTTAATAAAAATATACTATCGGCCGAATATGACATACAATCCGGGAGGAAAGCAGATTTTTTTTATTTGGGCCGAACTTCCACGGGACGATAAATATGGCATAAATCGATATTACTTACACAGAAATTAGATGACGGTGAGCTCTTGTTCTATATCCATAAACTGTGCTTTGTTTACACAATCGATTCATAGCATCGTTTCTGTTAACCATCGCCCGCTGTTCATTTACGATTGTGTGTTTATAAAATAAGCTGTCTTCTCGCTTCAGTTTGTTTAATTTCCAGCTTTTCATTTGCATTATCTTTTATTATAATGGTTATTAGACAATGGTTGTTTGATAATCTCTGACTTCTCTGGCAAATTGAGTGTATAAGCAAAGAGATTATCTGCTTAGTGCTAAAGGATTGACTACCGACTTTTATCTTTCTAAAGCGTCGATGACACACGGCTTTTTCAAGGCAGCGAGCTCGCTTGTAGCGTGTAAACTTGCCCAGTGTCATCGGCTTTTTACAATCTGCTGGTTGACAATCCTTCCCAAAAGCTAACTCGCGCACATGCTAGCTTTTAAACTCGCCAACAATCAGTTTGGAAAAAGAGGCCGTGTTTCATCGACGCTTTTCTAAAAAAGCTTGAATGATTAAAGAGACATTGATTTGATTAAAGAGAGAGTAAGATTATTTATTATTAAATCTTAGTGGGTACTTTCTCCTTTTGACGAACACACCCTCCAAATTTCAAGTGTCTAGGTTTAGTGGTTTAACATGTGCGTTGTCTGTCAGTCAGTCAGTCAAATTCAAGCCTTTTATAATATAAAAATAGTTCGTCACTTGCTAGCTACTTAATAGCAAAAACTGTAATGACGTTCAAAGTCAATACTAATGCAGTAATGAAAAAAAAACACTTCCTTATCCTCAAAATTATACGTAATTGTACGTAATTTTCTAAAATATGTTGTAAAAACTCTGGTTAATCCAAAGGTTAGTAAAAAAATCTAACAATGTGTCGTTGAAGTGTTGTAACCTTGTCGCGAACTTGAGGATGTAACACTCCACACACGACTTCTTATAGACACGACATGCTGCGGTTACATTTTTATAAAACCAAACTTCATTGATGACCTTCTTCTTGTATAATGTTTTATGAAGTTCTGTTCGTTTGAAAAAAATAAAAAAAATAATCTATCATCATAAAAAATATGATAGAAAATGGATCAAATTTTCAATTCTCTACGTTAAACGGTTTCGGCTTGGTAATTATCAAATTGTAAGCTAATATTTCTTTCATTACTATAGTACATACAATAATATAAATTTTAAAAGTAAGATGATGTTTAGATCGTCGCGTCGCGTCGTTCACAACGTGGAAATTGCTGCTCTACCAAAACAAATTAGAAATCCTTTATTGTTTTTTTTTTTACAAAATTGTATTTCTAGTTTAGCAGCACGCCGTCGTTGCCGTGTGCAAGCTACGAGCATAGAGTACTATGCATGGCGTGTCGTAGTTGGCGATGACTGAATCGTCAAAACGTAGAGTCTTATTATAAAGCAAATCATAGGTATTGTTTATTTTCGAAACATAGATAAAATGGTTGCATACTTTTATGAATAAAATTGATAGTGTAACGGGACAATGAGCGTTACCGGACAATGACGTCAACGTTTCGTGCATGCAGCCGGCGTTCATCGATTTATTAGACGTAGTCGCGTCAAAAACATAATTTCTTAATACTCTTTGACATAGGCTTTTAACCTGTCGAAAATATGGTAAACATTTTGTGAACTGAACACGCTATTATTCTACCCAAATCGCACATTTTACATCCAGTTTTTATTTAAATTTAAAAAAAAAATCGTACCTATGTACCTTTACTACTTACAGCCCTTACATTTGAGCATGCAATTTAATCAAAGTTTATTTTTATCCGAGCAACGTAAGCGTTCTATTTGAAACATCCAAACATTTTTACTTATTTTTTCTTACCATATTCAACAATATCAACACCATTTTTTCTTTTATCTTTGAATAACATATTCAATACGTTATTGTCCAGTCAATTGGTTCTTTTACACCCTTATTCTCGCACACAAAAAAATAAATGGTTTTGAATATTCTTCTAAAAATACTCAGCGAAGTATTCTAATCGTCTCGCGTCGGCTTCTTGAAAATATTTTATCTCGTAGAGCTCCCGCTAATTGGTCTATGGACGCATACCGAGTCTTCGGTAATGGCTCGGCACTATGGCTTCACATAAATAAACTTATTGTGGACGAACTCGTCAGTTTGATTGTCTAATATCTTACATTTTCACCCAGCTGGCTCACCACCTATATCTATAAATAAAAAGCTTCGTCCTGACTGACTGACACATAACGCACATGCCAAATCACTGAACGTAGAGACCTGAAATTTCGAGGGTGTGTTGGTCAAGTCAATATTTTTTAAATAATTTATGCATGCTCTTATTATAGTATGCTTTTACTTATAGTAAATGAAAATGAAAATGACGATTTTACTAAAAATAAGTGAGATAGTAGGTACCTTTTGAGGAATGTGAATTTGAAATGGGTAAAAAAAGTTCGTTGCAAACTTACGCATTGATTTTTGGATACGCATACACCATTGTTTGAAATCAATGGTCGAATACTAACGCATTTACAGGCTATTGTACTACTTATCAGAACATTATCACTCTGACTTCAACATAACAAACAATAGCAATCGATCTTTTGTTTGTTTTTGATTGTTTAAGCCAATAAAAGTGATGGCACTGTCAAATGTTTATGTTTTCAACATTTAACGACTACTACGGGATTTGAACCCGCGTCCTTGACTTTTCGTGTCAACCTTTAGCCCTATCAAGAAACTTTTTTTCAAGCGTATTTATATCGTTACAGAAGAGTTATTTAGAGGGGAAGTGTTAAGTAGTTTGTATAAAAAAGGTATTTTTCAAAAATGTTGACATGTGTTTAAAAATGGCAAAAATACGCTTGTCAAAAAGTTTGGTAATAGTACTACTGCAAAACTCTGTCAAAAGGTATTTCAGAAACATTTTGATCTAAGTAAGTGTATTTAGTAGTTATTTGATTGAAGTACAACAACTCGTTAAATTTCCAAACATATTATTGTTTCAAGTAGCAAACACATTCGTATTTCAATCATTTTGAGTACATTATAAATTAAGTAACTTGTCCAATGTTATATAAGATTACTCCGTCTATTAATGATGCTGGACAGGAGCTATACACATCCAGGAGCTATACGAACCTCCTGCTAAACCAGACATTCTAATGAAGAATGCTACTAAGAAACATTACAAATTCAAATTATAATTTTCTTTTCATACACCATCCACCATCTTGGAGCTTAATGTCCACTTTTACCATAAATATTTTGTAATCGATCTTCTATTACAAAAACACTCATAAAATAATCTCGCTATCCTTTTAACCGGTAGCTTAAACCACAGAATAAGTAGAGATTGTTTGCATGCAGACGCTACACTTCACACCGAATACCTACACTAGTTAACACCTCCAATTCATTAGCAAATTTAATAAAAAAAACTCAGGTGCGTACTTTCAGCACTCGCTAAACACACCCAGTACCTATCTATCCAGTATCTAGTCCATTCAAAGGTTGTCTGGAAGAAATCGCGTTTTGGCGATAAGATCGCCCATTGTCCACTATTAAATACCTAGCTTTATTTACCAATGTTATGTATGTAGTAGTAATGGTGAGCAATAAAGATATTCTATCCATCTATCTACCTTTTAAGTTTCAAGTCCACTGGTTTTATCCAAATTTTACAGCTTTTTAACATAATGGTGAATGTTAGGGCATTCCGCAGATGTCGCCCTACACTTGCCTAAACGGGTCATTCTCTGATGATACAGATTTAGCAAATGTCAAATAAATCTGGGCCATAACGTATAACACTTTCGTTGAAACACTTTCATTTGCAACATATTTTATATGCATGATAAATTTAAGATTTAGGCTGATACGTAATTTTTAAAGTAAAGCCTTTAATTTGTTAGGTCTTACTGTTTTGGCTAAGTATAGTTTGTGTACCTTAAGTTTTATGCACGATGTGGTCATTTATGATTGAAATTGCATGAAACTTAGTTACTGTAAAGATATATAAGAAATTGAATGCACGACACCATGTTTATTTTGTTAAAGACCCAAATAAATGAATTGAATGAATTGAATTGAAATCCGATTTTTATACTATTACTCTTGTACTAGGTGTGTACGATCGGGAAATAAAAAGTTGCGTTCGTCAACACCGTGAACGAATGGGACTTTTTTTTCCCGATCGTCCACAGTTGACGATGACGACAGGGTGTTACCGATCGGGAATGACTCCTTTTCTTCGAGAATCTAGCCAAAGGAGATGCCGAAATACAAGGCGTACCCGTAACGTCTGCTGGCCATATAACCTTCTTGGCCATTCACGTTAAATAAAACTATACGCTGTATTTGATAAGCTGTATTTACATGAATAAGATTTTGTTAGGTGCGTGTGCAATACGTATGTTTACCACGTCCCCCGTCAAAAATGGCAGAAAATTATGTTAGCAGATTCTGACGTATAACCCCTCCCTTTGCTGGATTCTCGAAGCTCCCTTTACTCCGAGATATCCCTCAATTCCGTGCTATTACCCACAGTAGTCGGCGACCGGTTGCGAGTCACATAATTTGCATAATCGAGATGCAGGCGCGTCCTTTATTTAATGTGCTGTTCGTAAATCATTCGGTAATTATACACTGATGTCAGCGAGGAATGGCCCTATAAAGTTATTTATTTAATTAGCTGGGAGCAATGGCGAGAAATTCTAGAGACATCGTTTCGATTCGTCTCTGATGGATTAATAACCCTCGTATTATCCGTCTTATTAGGGTTAAATGTCGGCAGCTTTGAAAGTAGCTAAGCCAAATAATGCAAATTGAAGAATTGGATCAATCATTTATGTTAATTTTTGATTGGAAAACCAACAATATATTGCTTAACGTGCTGTGTTAGGTTTTAATCGGTTTTGTTGGCATATTTTCGTATCGTATTTATTTATAATTTTTTCAAAGTTCATCATCGCCCTGCTCTTATCCCCCACTTAGGTGGGGTCGGCACAAGATGTCTTTTTCATCCATTCGTCTCTATCAACCATCATCTCTGTACTCACGCCCGCTTTGTTCATCCTCTTTCACACAGTCCATTCATCTTTTCTCTGGCCTTCCTCTTCTCGTAAATCCATCTAATTTCATTTTTAAATATTTTTTTCTTCAAAGCTATTATAAAATTATTATTAAAAAAAAATGTTTTTAAGCGAAAACAAAATTCTACATATAATACGAGATTTTAATAATTGAATTGTAGTCGGTATCGAAAATAAACGAATTACTCAAGACCATTAAACATTAGCCAGATTTCCAAGGCCGAAGTGATCGAAAATTCTTCCGACAACAATAATAGGTATCCATTTAAATATTCCAACCATACGATAGATAAATTTAACCGCCTAGCGTAACTACATCACGATATAACAAGTTCACATCGTGACACGTTATGTTTTTTATCTCCGTATCAAAAGCACCGGCCGGTAATTAAAACGATTTACTTTCATGTGTTCGGTTCGGCAGTGCATGTTCGGTAAAATAGTAAAAAAGCCGAGTCACGCGTGTAATAAAGATAGGTGATTAATCAGGTACATTATTCTTTGGAACGTGTCTGGATCGTGTCCCAATTATTTTGATACCGTGGACATCGGGTTTTGCTGTTACGGTGTACTTTTTTTAGATTATCGATTACAAAACAAAAAAAATAATCGTCTGTAATGGTTTACGGACGATAGTTTAACGTGACTACCAGCGTAACGGGACAATGAGCGTTACCGGACAATGACAGCGTTACCGGACAATGACGTCAACGTTTTCGTGCATGCAGCCGGCGTTCATTGATTTATAAGACGTAGTCACGTCAAAATGCTATAGTTTTTCAACAATATAACTGAGCGTGGCCTGCATCCGCTTGTGGCGACAGTGAACTTGTAGACAAAGGGCATTAAATTATTTTGTATCTGTCAACATTTACAAAAATGTAAACCTAATTCTGTCGTCAGTAGCTCGATCACGAAAAATCCGGCAATATCGTATCTATCACAGAGAAGTAAATAGTCTGTATGACATTATGAAAAAATCATAAAAACTAATAACCCTTTTGTGGCAAATACGTTACGAACTCGATGGTCAGATTTTTTCGTGATTAGACCTTTGTTGTATTTGTTTTAATATATGAAAGCACGTTGTTTTCTTATATAATCTCCAACCTTAATCTTAAATGCATTAATTGTCCATGGTACGACATGAGGCATGCACATAGGCTTGCTTAACCCTTATAAGAAATTTCTTTCAGCAAACTCTTGGGTATAGAGACACACACAGTAGTAGAATGGTAGATTTGAAATCGGCCCGTCTCTATTAGTTGCAACACCCTAAATGGGTAACATTGTGTAGCTGTACTTATCTATTTGACTTACCTAAAATGTAACCTACCTACCCAATTTTGCAATAAATCACTGAATACTGATGCGTATACTTGAAGTATTAATGAAAACATAGAAATACTAATAAAAGTTGCTTAAGTTTAAATTTACAAATTCGAACGGGAGTTTGTCTATGATTAGTGATCTATAAATGAAAGATCACTCAACAATAACTGCTAATTCAATGATCATCGCTCGACCTTAATCCCTTTGGCTCAAATTCACATCACCCACTACGATAAATACAACTGAATGGATTGTTGTTTCAGAACGTCGAAGTGACGTTAATTTACAACGTGCCTAAATTCTCAACTGTTTCAAATTTATCTGTCTGTCTGTCCGCAGCCGATTTACACGCAGAAACTAGCGATAAATGTACAAAATATTTATTTTTATACGCCTGTTAACAATAGAGAATTCGTTCGTCACCCATTTTATTTCTGTCAGTTGGAAAGTTGTTGAAAAGTTGTATGTTTCAAAGTGTTCGGAACACTCGCTAACCGCGTGGTCCGAGAGATGCGCTTCCATTTTATTTGTAAAAAGATAGGAAAATTCCTCACAAATTTAAATAAGGGAAACTTGGAAGTGTTTGACTAAGAAATGTTATTTTACACTTGACTTTCCCAATGATTTTTCCATACTCTATCAGCCGAATAAAGCTCTATCAGCTGAGCTCTACTTTCTTCTTACTTCAAAAAGATCAAACTCAATCTACACGTTTTCACAAAAAAAATATGTATGTGCAAATGTGTTTGATACATTAGAATAATGCATCATCCACACGCAAAGGTCGTTGGTTCCATTCCAGTCTACAAAAGTTTCACCTTCTGGAAATATCACATAAAGTTGTTTGATGTTAAGAATGTTTTTCATCCGTGTTTCTACACATGTTATTTCAAAAATAATATCAGAATTAATTATAATAATATGTCTAAACGCATTAAATTTTTTAATAAATTCAGATAATAAATTGTGTAAGACTACTAAAAATGCCCCATTTTCCCTTTTCGTAAGGTATTTTAGTTTTAAGACTACAAGTCTTGTGACTTTACTTGTTAACTCTAACATATTCGTTCACATTAATTGAAAACAAATCTAGATCAAAACCGAAATGTTGTTCATATGTTTATTATTAATTTGACTGTATTTCTGCTTTGTGAAAGAAATAAATGTTGTGCATAAAATAATAATTATATCATTGTCCATAATAAGTTATCGGAAACGTAAACCGACGTAGCACGTTCAATCGCAAACGTAGGAAAAATTGCCACCCACGTCCTCGCATCCGAAGCCCCTAACAATGTTAATAAATACATTAACGGTGCAGCAATGTGTATTTATTGCGTCATCAGAACAGATTCTGAGGAAACCATTGATCTCAAACTTCGGTGCTAAGTGCGCTTTCAGATTAGCGGATCAACCGTGCGGATTCGCCGCTCGTGTTTTGTTTTTTGCAGAGCGTATACGCGCGACAAGCCACACTCGCTAGAAAAACCGAGCGTAAACGCCGATTTACGCGCGTATACGGGCGTTGGGCTTTTGAAGTTTCACGAGTACCAATCCGCCCGTATTAGCGCGACAAAAATAAGCTAGTCTGAAATCGCGCTAAGAGCTTCGGCGCGAAATCCTTGACCCTAATTAGTGAGATGTGCTTCTAAGAGTTGAATCTACATCAGTACCTTCATAATTGCTTTATTAACGGAAAATTCATCCTGATGTAGAAGATCAATCTAAGTCCGATATATTCCAAAGCTTTTAAAAATTGATTTTGATAATACGGTACTTGAATTTTCCGCCGGATTATACAATGTCTTCTGAAAATTATGTGAATTATTTTAAAATTATCGGTGTTATCTTGAACATAAAAAAATGCCATATCTGACACCTACGAGTAATAAATTCCAATGAGTATATTCTAGCGTTATAATTATGTATAGAGCATAGAAGTTAGACTAAAAGTTCGTAGGTACATATTTTGAAGCTAGATATATGAAGAGATACTCTGAAAAAAATCGGATCACAGTTTCATTTACACGAAATACGTGTTATTATATAATGATACGACTCAAGATAATCACCAAACTCCAGTGTTTAATTGTAAAGTATAATAACATTGAAAAAATAACTACAAGTAAAGACAAAATCCATAATCTGCTTCACAATTAACGTGATTAGGTCGCGGCACGGTGATTATCGTGTCCTAGATTTGTCACGCGACTTTGCATTATTATACGCTAAAACTATGATTGAGAATATTTTATACCTACATTTTATTATCATAATAAGACCGCCGATTGTAAATTTTTGTGATGTTTCCTTCTTCATGTTTTTGACGTGACTACGTTTAATAAATCGATGAGCGCCGGCTGCATGCACGAAAACGTTGACGTGACTGTCCGGTAACGCTGTCATTGTCCGGTAACGCTCATTGTCCCGTTACGCTGGTAGTCACGTTAAACTATCGTCCGTAAACCAACTTTACAGACAACCAATTTTTTTGAGGTAGAATAAGCATTGTTCAATCATTCATATCATGAGAAACCTTTGATATATAGCAGGATTGATTCAATAAACTTTGATTTGATTTTACTACGTTTAAATTTGTAAAATTGGCTTCATCTCGGCCTTATTGTTTTTGCATCTATGAAACTTGAAGTCCCTTAACTTTGTGGTTATTCTTTAAGATACTAGATTCAGTTTACGATTTTAGACTAGAGCTATTTTACTTTGTTAATACTCACCTGATGGTAAAGTTGCCATTCACTTGACATCACAATTCAATATGTATGTAAGTTAAAAGTTGTATTTACATATCCACACAAAAGCTCGAACTGGCAAGGTCACTCCGATAGTATTCTCTCACACGCTGGATCGCGTGAGATGCGCGTGCACAGACGTCATCGCCGCATGGGCAGTAAGCCTACGTCACACCATTACTTTGATCTTTGATTTATGTAGGTAATTTATGTTATTTAGGCCATACTATTGATGATAGGAAAGGAATGGTACTGGTATTATTACTATTGTTTTATCCACAATGCTCATCCACACTATACACGCAGTAAATCTGTGAAACTCCCTTCCACACATTATTCGCGCTAGCCCTTCTGTAAACATCTTCAAAAGTAAAGTAAAAGAGCATTATCTCACATTATAAGTATTGAGTATAATATGTATAATAAATATGTATTTAAAGTAGTATATTATGTATTTTTATTTATTGTGTATAGTATTTTCGTAGTTAATAACTTATATATATGTGAGTGCAAGTAAGTGTACACAAACCTTCCATTACAACACTGTCTCTCTATACTCAAAGGTTTGCTGGAAGATAACTCTTTTAAGGGTTAAGCTCGCCTATGTACATGCCTGTTATTAATTACGTGTGTTAATAGTTTTTATGTGTGCAATAAAGAGTTAAAGAATTTAAGAATGGTATACCAGTACACCACTATTGTTAAAAAAAGTTAGTTGTTTTAAAGTTGGTTTACGGACGATAGTTAAACGTGACAACGTCATAACAAAAAATTGACGGCGCAACGGGACAATGAGCGTTACCGGACAAGGACCTCAACGTTTCGTGCATGAAGTTGGCGTTCATCGATTTATTAGACGTAGTCCCGTCAAAAAGTTTTTAAACTTAAAATGACTGTCAGAAGAAATATGACAATTCACGACTGAATAACCACAAAAAAATCTGATATTTGTCATTTATTGTTATTGATTCATATTAATAAATGAAACCTCTGTCGCACTTTACATAAGTCCTTAATTTTTAGGAAATAGGTTTAAAAAGATACATCAAGACCTATGAAATCTGTTTCGTCGTCATGTCATGGTAATCGTTACACGGTAATATTTTAACGATCTTACGAATACTTTGGTACGGAATTATTCTCCATACAATTATCTTGAGTTTTATGAAGTAATTTTTAAGTTAATCACTTTATTACAGCAAAAAACATTACAAAAAAAAGTTTCGAAATGTTTCAACCCAACGAAACGGACACAGACATAATATAAATACACATATAAATTTTAATAGGAATAGTTTGTCTAAAAGCGCCGACCGCGGCGGAATATAATGCGTTTCTATTTATATTGCTTCAAAATTATCTATGCAGGTATGTTTTGAGTAGTTATAAAAGGTCAGGCGGTAAAGAAAATGTCGTTGCATTATTGAATTTGTAATTTCTAGTAGGCAGCTTATTTTTATCGTGACTACGTCTAATGAATCAATGAACGCCGGCTGCAAAACGTTGACGTCATTGGTAACGATGCCATTGTCCGGTAACGCTCATTGTCCGGTAACGCTGGTAGTCACGTTAAACTATCTTCCATTAACCAACTTTACAGACAACCAATTTTTAAAGCAATGAAAACATATGGATGGATTCATTCATATGAAACTTTCATGTTCCATTTGTATGTTAAATGGAAATAAATATTTATTGGCAATAAAAAAAAAAATATACTCTTGTATTATAATAATATTAAATAATATTTCGAAGTCAGTGCCTTTACAACAACCGTAATTAAAATAGCATGTGCTCATTTATTTCAGTTCATGCCTTTAATTATCAACATTACTTATTAATTATTTTATATGTTTTGGTATTCTATTTTAGTTTTTCAACCGACTTCAAAAAAAGAGGAGGTTGTCAATTCGGTTTTATGTTTTTTTTAACTGATTTTTTACTAATTTCATGAAAATCGGTCCAGTACTTTGGTTTTGAAATCAAAATAACTGAAAAATTACGTCATCCTAGTAAACGACATTACGTATTTTGTTCCCTATTGCCTATGACTATCCAGTGGTGTTTACGGTCACTAGAACAGTCCGATTGAAGTCGGTTGCTGTATGTTTTCGTGAAATCTTGATAATGGTATATAATATTCCAGCGTTTTTTTACCGAGTGCAAAACAAAGTGAACGCTATTACAAGAGATGTTGGCTTGTGCCAACTTTTTACCCTGAATAGATTCATCAAAGTCAGACTTACGGTCGGTCCATTACTCTAACGGCTTATAACTTCAATGGAACAACGTTAAATCTATTTAGCTAAATTTATATTTCAGGAAACCTCTTTATATGTATCAGACTTTGTAAAAAGAGACGCAAGTCAGTGTACATTATCAAAATCCGATGTTTGAAACGCGTCCTTTTTACACGCAATTTTGAAAACTCTCTCTCTTCTCGAAAAAAGAATTTCATACATTGACTCTCATCGTCTGCAAAGATTTTAGTACTTCTTCTTCTTCTCGTCCTGGCCTTATAAAAATTTAAGTACTAAAAAATAAATAATATTTTTATTAACAAATTGTATCCGAAGAGTTCTATTACAGTTAGCTAGGAAAGTTTTCAATACGATTCTTTTGCAACTACTAATACTCACTTTGCAGTTTACAGTACCATTGTAAGTAATCGAAAATAAAGATACTCCCTCTCACAATACAAGCAAAATTCCTTTCTCAGTATACTAACGTACCTACAGCCTACACTCCTATGAAGCGCTCGTCTACTTTGAGACATACTGAAGTTCCGGTTGTATTTCTATTTTTCCAGTTCTCATTATAGAACGGGCGTACGTCATCGTCATGCCAGTTATCTGTGTCAAGTGTTCCTGTTTTGTAATCATTGTGCGTTTGTGGATCAGTCGAGGTTGTCATTCGCTTTGTGTTATTTGGGGTGTTTGATAAATGGTGCTCTTTGCGAAGTCTTTCTTGTCACGATTTGGATGAACGGTTGATTTCAGACTGGAGCTATACGACATTCAAAAGGTTAATTTTATTATTTTAATGAGGAAACTTAAAAAAAATTCACTCCTTAATGATTACAAGCAAAAAACACAATTTTGTTTACTTGGACGCCATATTTTTTTCAGTTATTATGATTTATAAACTAAACTACTGCACCGATTTTTATGAAATTTGGGAGCAATCTGAAAGTATATCCTCTCAAACAAAAAAAAAATTTTCTAATCGGTTTATAGACAACAAAGTTAAAAAAAAACATTAAACCGAATTGATAATCTCCTCCTTTTTTTGAAGACAGTTGAAAAATAAAGTTAGCACAGAAAAAAAAATGTCTATGTTTAACAACCAAAGAGACTATGCTTCTTTTCTGTGATGACTTTAATTTACGACTCTATGATAATAACGTCTGTAAAAAGCTCATTAACCTTAATATTTTACATGAATGACGCTATAAACAATCGTGTTTTACAGCACGGGGTGGCTGTTTAGCGACATTGTCGCTATGTGGGTCAGCGGGCGAAACACTGATGGGTCTTGCATTCATTTTTGGGCTGTGAGTTCCCATGTCGCGCATTTCTGGGTGGGCAGGAACGCATGACACGGGATTGTACGTGTAAGAGTAATATTTCATGTAAAAATGATTTCCCAACTGAAATCACGAAAAATAAACCGAAATTTATAAATATTTTATAATTATATATATATTATAATATTTTTCTATAAAAAAATGTGTTTGTAATTGTTAGATATTAATTGTACTCTGAATATTTTTTTTTATAGTCAAAGGCGATGCAAAAATACGTACCTAAGTTCAATATTTGACCTAAACAACCGAGTTTTGGATACGACTGTATAAAAACTACATATAAGTTTTACATTAAATAAGGTTTTCGACTTCTAATACCCCGAAGGCCTTGTTCACAACTCCAATAAGCAGTCTTGTTTATGAACATTAATTTGTATCAAGGGATGAACACGAACACTAAACTCAACCAATGTTTTTAATTAAAATCCTCAGTGTGCCAAAAAGGGGTTTTAACTGGTTATAAGGGAAAATAATAAGCGTTGAAAGACCATAGCCTGAGTAATGAGAAAAAAACGTAGGGTTTTGAAATATCATATTTTCCGTTACTGTCCTTTCTAAAAAATAGTATTTGACCGAATGAAATGAAGTTCTTTGATAATAATAATAATAATTTTATTACAGACACAAGAAAAGTACAATGTAGCTTAACTAGGGCCCATATATATCATATACCTTAGAGACTAACATAAATATTTATAAAATCTTATCAATTAGCGTGTCACTGGCACTGGGGCAATGACGTGCGCGCGGTGTCGCGTATCAGTCGTCCATAAAACTTCCTGAATACGACACCCTTCGGCCGAAATCCAGTGTCCATGAAAGTTGAGAGTCGATCCGTCGGCACTCTCACCATAAATGAGGCGAAGCCCACATTACGGCGAGACTCCAATTTCTCGACTCTCAAAGTGATGCCGCATTTTTGTCGCAGGTACTTCACCACATCTTCGGTTGTCACGGCGTAGAAGACGCGTGATACGTATAGTTTCATGGTGGGTACTTCGGCACGTAGTGGGCATGGGTGCCCTGGTGCGGTCGGTGCGGCAGTTCCGCACTGATTGCGACAAGTAGGTTTCTTCTTCTTCCGCTGAACAAGTACAAAACCCTCCTTATCGCATCGCTCCTTCGCAAGAGCCAGAGGCCCAGCGGCACGGCTAGGTTCTCGGCCTCTCTGCTTCCTCCCCTTCTGTGGCTGTTGTCGCGTGGATTGAGTTGCAATCGCGGCGACATTCGCGGTGACAGCGCCTTTTTGCTTTTTTTTTTGATTCTTTGAATCTTTGACCGAATGAAGTGAAGTTCTCTGAGTCTTTGACTGAATGAAGTAAAGTTCTTGTAGTTTTTGACCGAATGAAGTGATGTTATCTGAGTATTTGACCGAATGAAGTAAAGTTTTTGAGTCTCTTTGCAACCTTTGGATGGAGAGAAGGGATAGGAGTTAGCGTCTAGGCGAGTGAGTCGCAATAAAAATATGTATACATACATACAAATATTTACACAGTTATTAATCTGTGTAAATATTTGTTCACTGCCATGTTTAACCGTGACTCCATCTAGCATCCGCAAGTGAATCGTAATAAATAACATTCCCACCAATTGTTACAGACGTTCGTTTTGACATTGCCTTATTTTGTTCAACATTTCCTTTGTGGGCTAACACGCGATCCTCCTATTAGCTGACGCTTCGAAGTTACATTTTCGAATAAGACGGTGTCTGAAAAGTAGACTTCGAGATCCAAGAACAATGGCCTGTTCTTATCTTAGGCTAGTAGCAAACGAGCCGCCGACCAAAGCGACTTGTAGCGCCACTCGTAGCGCCACAGCAAATATACACCGCAATTTATTAACCACCAGAAAAAATAAATACGCATGATCAGTTGCCGTTACTGATCACAGATACGGCAAAAAAACTTGAAAAATTAAGTACAGTAGAACTCCAATTATCCGAATTAATGGGGACCGGGACCCATTCGGATAATCAAATATTCGGATAATCGGTTTTTTTTTTTTAAATTGCCATTGGAGAGAATAAAAGCTACGTTTTGATATTGCACTATTTTTTTATTGAATTAAATGAAAGAAACATGAAATTTTCACATGTTTTAAATATAAATAAAATGTACTTATGCACAAGTTTAGAAATAAAAATCATTGTTTTTTAAACATCTCCGTCAATGTAAGTCAGTGTAGGCACAACGGCAAGTTAAGACAAGTCAAGTCAAGACTTGTTTGTGATTCGGATAATCGGCGATTCGGATAGTCGGAGTTCGGATAATTGGAGTTCTACTGTATTTAAGTATATGATGTAAATTTTGTTATTGTTATCGTTAGTCGTTGTCTTTAGTCTTACATCAATCGGTACTCATAATTGATAATTATTTGTTTTATTCATCATTTGGCAAACTCGGGTACCTAGCTCGAGCCAGCTCGCAAAAGCTCGGCTCGGGCGCTGCATTCTCCCCGCTGTCACTCTGTCATTTTGTAGAAACTCAAAATTCGGACTGCACGCACAGATACAACGTAGTACCCGTGCTGCATTGCCCATTTAATTATTTTTGGTAATTAAAAAGTTGTGGTGTATGTATAAGCCACTGGTCGCTGAAATCGTTGGCTTGTTTGCGGCGATCGTAAGAGAGCAAATTAAATTTACGTGGGGGTGCCACGTAAATATAATGCAGATTGGTGGATATTACATGCTACAGAGTCATAGAGTCATAGAACCATTCGTATTCGAACGTAAAAATTGTTGTCGGGTCTGTGATAACGGCTTTCCATTCGACCTCTTACACGAAACTTATAAAATATTGTTTTTCTCAGGTCGTAAGTTTGAATGTTGTTTTTTGTTCAAAGCGTTCATGTTGTTCATGAGTTTTTGCGCTATTCATCGTGGCTCATTACGGCTATCATGATTTAGTTATTAAAAAGAAAAAAAACTTTATCCATGTTAATTTGATTTAATGGACCATCAAATAATGTTAGAGTCACTGATCAAAACCATTTAAATCTTGCTTGTAAACAGTAAATAGTTTTAAAATTTTTCGACTATTTCCCATAATCTACTTCCATAGGATTCAAGACAAAAACAAATTTCTATTATGAAGGTTAAGCAATAAAATCATATCCATTTTTTGTAAATAATATTTTATAAAGCGCCCCTGGGACCAACAAAACAGAATCGCTCGCTTCATGAAATTATTTTCTTCTCCAATAATAATATTTCTTTTGAAATTCTGGATGTACGTAATATTATTTATTTATATGACGCACCTTACCCCAGCGTAATCAGTTATTTCCATTTTAATATAAATTTATTCGTATCACAATAGAATAATGATCATTGCTATTCAAATTTAAAATACCACTTGAGATATACCGCTTTTAAAAGTTCAAAAGGAAATATATTGACCTATTTAAAACGTATGCTTTTATGCTATTTTCTATTCGGATGTAAAAATCTGGTTCGGACCGATTAGTAACCAACCTTGATTCGACTCTTCAGTGTTCGTCCGACAGTGTATCTTTATTGCAGTAATCCATCTTCATACAAACGCTTCTGCCTGATGACGACTGCTTTTTTATCAGTTAATGGTTTTAAAGCTGCACACATTTTTTAAAGGCCATGGTATTGAGTAAATTGGAAGAAGCGCTCATTGCATGAGATAATTGTTTTCTTCTTTATCTTATCTCTTCTTCTTATCTCTTATTCTTCTCGAATATGCCAAACAGCTGGTTTGGGTGTAAGAGTAGGTATTTGAACCGTTCAAGGGCCTTTGACTTCGCTTGTTCACTATAACTATTTCGTTATAGCCGGACAAATAGCATATCGTATTCTTCAAAGCACGAAAGCGCTAATTTTTAAATCTAACTTATGGTCACCCATCCACGTGGTGACCCCACTTATCTGAAACAATTATCAAGAACGATCAAGCAATCGACGCCAAGAGTGCCAAACAATTTGAATGAAACTGCACACTTGAAGTACTATAAATCTCTTTACACTGTCGTACAGTCGTTGAAGTGCATTCACAAGTGGCCGATCAAATGTTTACGACTGACAAGAATAGGACGTTGTTCGGTGGTTTTCATTCGCTTTAGTGCCGTCCTATTTTTACGTAACACTATAGGTTTTTCTATTGCTTTCGAAGAAGTCGTAATTTTATGAAAAGAACAATAATGCACTGTTTACTTTCTACCAAATAATAAAATATGTAAATATATATGTGATGTCAAAAATTTCAGAATCAACTTGGTTTTTAAAATAATAGTGTAAATTAGCTCAAACTCAAGCGAAACTGTTACAAATTAGCTATATAATTCTTAAACAAAAAATATTCAGTACAAGGTTGCCAGTGTAAGTGTGTCATTCGGAATAACTAATGGTGCCATTTCAATTTGTACCATTTAGAAGTGATCATAAGAAACAACCATAAATATAATCATTAGATCGCAATATATGGAAGTCACAGCAACCTAGATACCGGCAGCCGTTCAATGTCAGCGATTACGAGATCTTACAAGGCTTACGACATGCGCGTGCGCAGGGCGATGCGCGCATTTCTCCGCCGGTTGCGCAGACCACTTTCGCTGATTCTTGTACGCCGTGGATATAGCTGTACTAAAAGAGACACTGTTTTTTGCATTGAAAAAGTTTTTATTAAAAACGATGAACACGCTTTTGATACCGCTGAAAAAATCCTTTGTTTATGATAACGAAATAAATCAATATTTTTATACATTCCAATTCAAATCATCTTGTTCATAATATTCCTTATTTATCTACCCAGCAGCCTCTTGCACCCACTGTTGGGTGTAGGCCTCCTCTTCAGTACGCCACCTTTTTGCGGTCCTGTGCTAGCCTGATCCACTGGCCTCCGGCTGTTTTAATGATGTCGTCCGACCATCAGGCTATTGAAGGCTTGAAGGAATTCTTAATTATTTCAGGGCACGTCCATCAATTGACAAGAGCTACAATATTATCTTGCCATGTCGCTTCCAGTGAACTTGCTTCCAAACTGGCCGAGCAAGTGGCCTACTCAACGAGGCATCGGGTCAAGTGAAATGTGTCACTCGTTGGTTGTCGCCGTTGCGTGGACGATCCGTAATGACGATGACTGTATATCATGTTAACCGCTGACAGTAATGAGCAAGTATAGTGATTTGGTATGGTTTTGATCAGTATCGTTTTTAACACTATTTGAATATAACATTGAACGAGAGCGATTTGAATATAATATTTGAGCTTCTGCCCGCGGCTTCGCCCGTGTGATATCGGGTTAGAAAGTAGCCTACCATAACTGAAATAACACATAGGTTACTTTTTTACTACGTTTCTTAGCTGGCAGAAATTTTATGAGAAGAGAAGGTTGTCAAATTCAGAACGCGCTGCAAGGATGGCCAATTGACCAAGACTTCAAGGAAGAATAAATGTACCAAATTGATAAATTTATAGATAAACATATCCCAATGTGTCCTACCTGAATCGACTCTACAATATCCACTAATAATAATAAATGTGAAAGTTCGAAATATATGGATGTTTGTTCCATAGACTACTTGTCGAATTTAGCTGTAATTTGGTATAGAGATAGTAGGAAATGGAAATGGATAGAAAACTAGACTGGTAGAAAATTCTCTAGCATTAAGTCCTCCATTTAAGTGTATGCAATAAAGTATAAAATAAATAGTATAGTCATCATCTATATTTACGAACTTTCGCATTTAATAATATTAGTGGGATTTTGTAGAGTCTATTTCAGTAGAGACACATCGCGATTTTTTATGTATTAATTTATCAATGAGGTACATTTATTCCTTAAAGTCTTGGTCAACTGGTCATCCGTGCAGCCCGGTGCTGAGTGTGACTACCTATATCTCTTCTCATAAAAATTCTGCCAGCTAGAAAACTTTAGCAAGAACGCAATTAAAAGTACGCCTATAAATGGCTGAATGCGATAAAAACTGTACCCGGTTAATGTACCGATATCGAGCCGGTTTGTGGGTATTTCGAAGCATCATTATGCCATTTTTAATTTCATTTAAAACTGGACACAACACGTAGCGTGAGACCTAGGCTATGTATGTATTGGCTGGGAGTGGAAGTGACAAGCAGTGGCGAACTCTTGTCTGTTATACACCACTGGTTTTTAATTACCGAAAAAACTTATATGAGCTATGCAGAGGGGGTACTACGTTATATCTGTGCAGTCAGAAGTTTTGGTTTATACAAATGACAGAGTGATAGCGGGGGCGAGTGCGGCGCCCGAGCCGAGCTTTTGCGAGCTGGCTCGAGCTAGGTACTCAAGTTTACCAAACGACGAATGAAACTAAATGATGCGTACCGATTGATTAATCTTCTTCTTATCGTGTTACTAGTTCTTTCGAACCAGTGTGGAGAAGGCATTTCAAGTGCGCCTTTAAGAGGCTGCTTTCGTGGACGATTGATTTTTGTATGAATTGTATGTCCAAATATCATCTCTTTTATTTTGTACCCTTGAAATTACTGCATGGCGAGCGGTACGGTAGTGCTGTACCGGCTTTATGTGAATCAAAGTCCTGTGTGTCTCGTGCCATCAAGAGAGCCCTCAGCTCGCCTCGTCACTTAAGAAATATTATTACCACACAATCTCACTTTCCGCTTTCCCTTATGAATAAGAACCCAGCAAAAAAGTTACCAAGCCAAACACGATCAGGCCTGCACGAACATCTGTCCAATTGTTTACATTGACGGCTGCTTGCAAGTTTTGCTGCAAACTCCTCAAATTTGTTGGTCGAACAACTGTTATGAGACATTGGATGTCCGTTCAGTTTTGGTGAAGTTGGTTTGAAATTTTCACTTGAAAAGTGAAAATCGGAAAAAAAAAAAATTCAGGACTTTCGTGGAAATATCGGGAGTATATATATAGTTCTATCTGTTCCCCTATTGGTGACAGGGTGAAATTTTTTATATATTTTTTATATTTTAAAATAATAAAAAGTTCCATCTGTCACCCTTTCAGCAACGGTGGGGCAGATATAACTTTTTTCCCTGCTCTTTCCGCCTAGGGTGACAGATGGGAATAATTCTTTAAATTAGATACTTTCTAAAGAAGTTTAAAGTGAATGCAACTGCGAGCAGGTAAGGGTCAATTCCTTCAAGATTTTTCTTATTTCAGCCGTTGTCGTCTGCCGTAGGTTTCCCTTTTTCCATTTCCACTCATATTGGCTTAGGGCGTCTGTGGTCCAGGATGGTTATCTTAAGTTAAATTACATATTATTGTTTTTGTATGTACTAGACTAGACGATAATAATTATGGTTAACATCCCGTTTACAGTTTTCGTTACGGCACAATGCAGTTTAAACTTTTCCTTGTTGATTTACCAAATAAATGTCTCAGATTACACTTGTGTAAACAATTACAGTACCGATATTATTCATGCTAATTTGTTAAAAAATAAGAAAATTAAAAAAAATATATTTTTTTAGACTAATCTGAAATTATATGCATTTAAAAACATAAATATTTATTTCGGTTGATAATTGACGAAGATCTGAGGTACAGTAACAGTAAAAAAATACAACGCAATTGGAACCTCTTCCTTTTATGAAGTCGGTTGAAAGAGGTAGATCATGTATATCGTTTCGTGGAAACAACCAGGCACAATACTCAGACTTACTCAGTTTAAAGCCAATATTTGCCGATTGAGGAAATATTTGTTCTGGGCAGGTATCGAATCTGCTATCTTTTGTATCCTGGCTACTTGTACCAATGTTCAATAAAGTCCACATGCATAGTACGGTGCAGTGAACGCAGTTATTGCAATGGAAGCCCCTCTAGACATTCGCAGAATTTGTTTCTTGCGGTAAACGGGTTTTACTCGAGTTAACACGAGAAACCCTATTCCGGAAACTATTTTCAGTTTTTGATATTTTTTTATAGCAGACTTAAAAAAAATATTGTATGCAGACTTTCTTGTTAAAGCTCTTCAAATTGCACTTAACGATCAAAATACTCTAGATTCTAGCTAGTATGGTTATAAGTAGTGAAATACATATATGTATAAATATACTAAACGTAAAATATAATGTATAAATATACTGAAACAGGACCCGAAAACTTTTTCCTGTACATTTTGTCGTATGTTTATTAATATCAGTTCAGAACATTCTTTAAAACTCATTCGTAATCATAAAAGTTCAATCTTAGTCAGTTCAGCATAATTCTTTTTTATAGTTTAAAATTGCTCACAACTCGCATTAAAGTTAAATCACCTTCCAAGTGTAAGGCCAATGCCCTAAAGCTTTAATCTAAGCTGCTCTAAGAAGGTCGTGAGTTCATTATTATGCATATTTATAATCTAAGTGACCTTTGTAGAAATAGTGAGTAAACAAAGTTAGATAAACTTAGATCAGTGTTTTTTTTTAATGTTCGGTCCTTTTCACTAATAAATATTTCGGTAGTCGAGTTTTCAGTTTTTATAAACTTTAATCCAGTTGAAGAAATTACATCTCACTATTCTTTCCAATATTATTCTTTCTTTTCTAATACTTTCTGGATAGATTAATGCTTTTTCCCTTAGTCACGCCTAAACTAATGAACTTCGTGAGTTGAAATTTGGTATAGGTATGGTTTAGAAGCTGAAATAGGTCAAAGGCTCGTTTTTATCCAGATTGCTCAATGAACTATTTGACAGCGGGATTATTCCATTATAATTTCGCAGCCCCAATCAGATGATCAATTTGCAAGTCTTCATTACTTCGAAGGACAATTCTTGGTCCAAATATTAAACGACCCAAAAATGCCGCGATACGAATCTCTCAATTTAATTTACCAAGTTCACCTCTAAACGTGCAAAGATTGCAGAATAAAAGTCCACGATGAGAAAGGTCAAAATTGTCGACCTTTAAAGTGGCACTGAAGATTTTTAACTTTTCACTTTATCTCGGGATCTCGGCGCAGAGTGGGTAAAGTGGTGTCGCAAGTAATGTGCCGGGTAATCTCGGAAACGGCTTGAGGGGTAATCGCGAACATTCAATTATCAGCCGAGAGTAACTTCAAGATGGGTAATTTTAAGTGGGTATTTAAGCAGTTTAGCATGTTGAAGCCAGTGTATGAAGCATTTATGTCAAATGCGGAAAATTTACTTAATTTTTGTGTTGTTTTTATGAATTCAAGGAGAGTAATTGTGCAATTCTCATGATCAATCTCATCATTTGGTCATTACCGCCCTGCCTTTATCCTATACGTGTGTATGGGATGTAGGATCGGCACAATATGTGTTTTTCTCTATTCGTCTCTATCAGCTGTCATGTCTGTTCTTATTTGTTTCGTTCATATTCTGTTTCACTCCAGACTATTCTGGCACTGGTCATTTAAAGAAGTATCGGTATTTTTCCATGCCGAACATGTTTCTCAGTGTTCTACTGCAAGTGTGCGCGAAAGGAGCCTCTTCGAGGCGCACTTGAAATCCTTTCACCACACTGGTTCGAAAGAACTAGTGACAAGATCAAAAGAAGACCGCAAGTGTTAATCAGTGCCCTATCGCACATGTTCCTCGGTGCCCTACCGCACATGTTCCTCGGTGCCCTACCGCACATGTTCCTCAGTGCCTTACCGCACATGTCACTCAGTGCCCTACTGCACATGTTCCTCAGTGCCCTACCGCACATGTCCCTCAGTGCCCTACCGCGCATGTTCCTCGGTGCCCTACCGCACATGTTCCTCGGTGCCCTACCGCACATGTCCCTCAGTGCCCTACCGCACATGTCCCTCAGTGCCCTACCGCACATGTTCCTCAGTGCCCTACCGCACATGTCCCTCAGTGCCCTACCGCACATGTCCCTTTGTGCCCTACCGCACATGTTCCTCAGTGCCCTACCGCACATGTTCCTCAATGCCCTACCACACATGATCCTCAGTGCCTTACCGCACATGTCCCTCAGTGCCCTACCGCACATGTTCCTCATTGCCCTACCGCACATGTTCCTCAGTGCCCTACCGCACATGTTCCTCAGTGCCCCACCTCGTCGTAGAACGGCGCCGTGACCCAGTTGTGAGTCATGACCTCGTCGAGCATCGTGTGAGCTCGTCGCAAATCCTTTTACTCACTGCACTTACTGGTTTTAACTGACAATAAAATTTTGATTGCAAGGAAAAATTAAAAATGTGAGTGAAAAGCTTTTATACATGGTGTAATATCTTGAGTCTTAACATGTCCGTGGAAGAAGTAAGACTCTGGAATCGAACTCACTAACTGCAGAGGAATAAATCTTAAGTATAGTTTCAACTTTCTCCCACTGACCCTTCGAGTACACCAGATTTTTTTTCAAATTTTCCAAAATAAATGTAACATAGTTTTTAACACATATTTTTGTTTATTCTAGTCGGGTTCATAATCCTAAATAAACAAAAATTATAATTACTACCAAATATAGTAAACTTAAGAACTTCTTGATTCCTTAAATGAATACCAATTACAAACATGCCTTGACATTAAATGTATACTATGGATCAAATAGTTTTTATCGTGAATACCTTATGGGTGGCAGATACTCTGCCCTTTCCATGCATCGCATTCAGCAGTTCAAGGTTCCATTAATTAACTTAGCACCTGTCTAGGCTTTGCACAGATGATAATCAAGTCTAGCGATCGTATAAACCAAGATCCGTGTAGCCATATCTATTTCAATGCTACCTTTTGTCTATAACTTCGCTAAGTACCCAGATTAAAAATGGCCTTATGTTATTTCGTATATGTTATTCCAGATCCCAAACGGAGCTTTATTTGCTGCATTTTGCAAGTGTAAGATATCTTTTCAGATTTAGTCAAAAAAAAGTTTTCCATTTATCAACTTATCGGCTCATACGATAATGCACTAAAAATACAAAGAAAAAATTCAAATCAACAAATAGATGATATTGTAAAGATTTCAAAAATATTCGTGCATCTATCAAAGCTTGTACATAGTTGAAAAATGAAAAAAAAAAGAAAAAATTCAATCTACTTGCATAATATCTTAAGTCTAACTAAGTAAAAAAATAAATGACTTGTTGAAAATGTTGACCTCTCGACCTACAGCTTACAACGTATAGACGACAGCTACTAGTAATGGGTTATTCACACGATCTGCAATTTTATTCATAGACGCGGATCAGCCCGCACCGCCCCGTAGGATGGGGAGAGTATCTTTCGTGGTAGCGCAGACACGTCTGTGCGGCGAGTTAGTAACTTGAAAGGGGTGTCATGCGGTGAGAGCTCATGGGAGGTATGAGGGTATGAGGTTATCCGCATATATACAGATATCCGTGGTAGTCTGCCCTCCGTGGACAAATCCGTAGAATCTCGCACCGTTGGAACGTGGCTTTATAAAGACCATCCTCCTGATAGAGATCTCTCAAGGTCGACATCTTTCAAACAACTTCACAAGGAAATGACATACACCAAATCAAGTGACATTCAAGTTTTGTTTTAAGTATAGGTATAGAATACTTCTGAATAACATGGTTTGATGTTATAGTTTTTTTTTTTATAGGAATAAAAACAGCTTTTAGGCAGGTACGTATTTATATTTATTACGTGGTTCGTGTCAGTATAAAATAAACTTGTTTAATTCAATACATTTTATTAAGATGTTGTGCTAAATCAAACCTATATGGAAAGGACAAAAAGATAATTAGATTCATGAGTTAGTTTCGTCAATCCCTCATACAAAAATAAAAGATTTTACGAAAAAAAAAACGCGCTCAAAACCTTGTAAATTTTAAAAGCATGCCTCATTCATATCCTTATTTACATTCATTTTAGAACAATCGTAAGATAAACATTGAATCTTTGAATAGCAAAAGCCTTCTCTATATTTAGAGCTGAGAAGCTCACGTCACGATCCGGAGATAAAGGGTCCAATCAAACGGATCAAACACGTCACATTTATCACCTCGTCTCATTATGCTGTCCCTGCGTGGAGAGAATTTTTAAAACGATCTTTTATTTATAGCCTACGCCACGACTGGCGCCAAACAAAAAAACGAAATCTTACCAGCATTCTGCAAGCCCTTTGACCATACGGTTGATTCAAGTGCATCTCTTTGTTTAATATGGGCTCCTGGTACTTCAATCCGGCCTCCACATCTTCATTTTACGGAATTTTAGTATCATTATCGTCATTTCAGCCTTTGGCAGAGTCCGGTATCGCAGTTATAGCCATCTGCAGCCAAATTAAACGTCCGACTGAAAAAAAAATTTGCCTTTGGTCCTCTACTGCTGGATATGTCTCCCCTACAACGCCAAGATAAGCGGTCACTTATGTTACAGAAATTTTATTTGAAAAATTAGGTAGGTTTATCATCGTAACCGGCCTCAAAATTTACCTTGGGACAGGCTTAAGTCTAGTATTACTAAGCTCTTTCTTAGACCCCGTTCATGGTCCTCCATCATAAAACCTTATGATGACTTTAAGTCTTTGGAACCTCCAATAGCCCTAGATGTCTTGCAAAGCCATGATATGATATCGTCATGATAGTCTTGCAAATCCCTTACTTACTTTATACGACGCTTCAACCCTTTGTGGTCCCTGACCACTTCTACAATGGACTGCCACTCACTGCGAACTTTGGCCTTCCTTCTCCGGGTGGTAAACTTTCCTATGGCCTTGAGATCTTCGCCGATGCAGTCTTGCAAAGGCTTTACATAAATATCAAAAGCTCTTATCATAATTCTACGCTATTTATTTAGCCCTTAAGTCGTTATTACATTTTCTTCATAATACTATTTCTTTGATTTGCAACATCAATTTTATCAAAACTATTACGCTTTTAATGACTAAATAAGATTTAGTATCATAATAACTTTTAAGATTAAGCTAGTTTCTAGGCTAGACTAAGTTTATATACTTGTATATTGTGTACTTCGAAGTGAGGTGTTAAAGTAGAGATTAAGAATGTAATTACAGTTCGTATCACTTCAATAAATTCTTGTATCGACTGACTTTAATTAAAATCGAATATCCTTTTTCATTAATTTATTTTCGACATTTAATACCTGTATTTAATGTTTTACTTCGATAGATAATGTTTGTTTATTGATATGGTAGTTTTATTATATTTCGTTGTCGATATTAAATGGGCCATATTCTTTTTATTATATTCATAGAAAAATAAATTACAATTACAGATGTTGTCATTTATATTCTTTGACAGGAAAATTACAATACGACTCTTTACTGTTACGCCTCTCTGTATTTTTTATCAAAAAATAATCTAAACTTCTATATAGGAATGTGATTTCGATTTTGATTTTGATTCGAGATTTAGAGTAAAAAACTCATCCCTTGCGCAACCCATATTATATTGACCCGTAAAAGTTTCAAATGAATCCAAAGGTAACCCAAAAGCCACATTAGCCCTTTAAAATCTGTCTTCACGGTCCTATGGTATTTTAGTAGGAATACTACAGAACCTCTTTTGTAAGTAATAAACGAAACTCAAACAACCACTTATGAATGTAAGTATTTTTAAGTTTGAGCGATGAAACAACTCATTTCTTCAGCGACCCATATCTCGACCCGTAAAAGACCCAAATTAATCTACTAAGGCGTAACCCGAGAACCGCATTAGCCCTTAAATCATACTCTGCCCTCATATAGAACACCTGGTGTAGATTTTCTCATTTTATATTGATGTGGATATATTTCCACGTTTCAGGCATACTCAGATAAGTGAGAGTAAGCACCTAGCTTTGCAACGAACGGTAGGTAGTTTAATGTTAGCACTCTTCTGGTCAAGAGCAGGCATATTTGAATGAAATCTATGTAAGTATTGGAAGAGCGATCAGATATTCTCATCTATTTGTGAAAAAAAATAATTGGTTGTCTGTAAATTGGGTTACGATAGTTTAACGTGACTAACAGCTTTAGCGGACAATGAGCGTTACCGGACAATGACAGCGTTACCAATGACGTCAACGTTTTCGTGCATGCAGCCGGCGTTTATCGATTTATTAGACGTAGTCACGTCAAAAAAACGAATGTGTTTTTATGGTGGATGGATAGACATCATTTACCTACTACCGATCTGTTAGTAGACGTGTACGAGTATTTGTATTGCAAGTAAGAAGAGCATTACTAAGTTGACGACAAATGTACTTTTTTTCTACTAAGATACCTAAAGAAATGTATGTTCGTTCATTCCGCTTTAAATATTTCCATGACATTAAAATAAAAAATCGTCAATATTTGTGTAACAAATTGTGTAATATTGATTAGATTTCGCTGTCGCTGATTTAGCCAACGATATTTCGTAAAGGAGCTAAAATGAAGCGACATTTTATTTTGAGATATAGAAACGTGGCCTTCCGTTGGACGCGTGACGTTGATTAACGAGGTACCTGTAGACTTATCACCAAACTTTTTGACAAGCATTTACGTTTAGAAGCCGTCACAGAAAATGTTACTGTTTGTATGATGACGTTTCGGAAAATTTCATACAAAATGATGACAATTCTGTGACGGCTTCGAACGAATATGCTTCTATTTCTAATTGGGTTGCAAATGGTTTGCACTGACGACGTCCAGCTGTGGGGTGTATTGTGCATTGACCCCTTTGTTTAGTACTTTACTCCAGCTCCCCAAGGACCCTGGGTTGATGGATGGTGTGTTCCAGTTTCCAGGTAGGGTCATCCGGCCCTTTGTCCAGGATTTGTCTTAGCCCAGTCTTCGTTCTGGCTTCTTCGGCAATGTACAACCACGTGTTCCACGGTTTCCTCCTCTGTGAAGAAACCGCGGCAGATCACACGAATATGCTTGTCAAAAAGTTTGATGATAGGGCTTCAGGTCTGTCACAACATAATTAAGGGACGCTGGTCCACTACATAGGGCCGCGAAATCTGCGTAGGCCGGTTTGGCTCATCACTATAAGTTTGACAGCTGTCAATTCAAGGTAACCCAGTTATCATAACGACTTTTCAACGAAAATAAAATCTTACATTTGAGCTTGTTAATACTACCAAAGAATAAATAATGTACCATAAGAAGCGGAACTCTCTCGAGCAATGTATGGTATTTTGAGCTCAGATGCCATGTTACCAAAGTTCATATTGTTTTACTCGCTTTTTCACTTACGCGGCTGGCGCCTATTAAACCGTTACACCGTTAAAAATGACATTTCGTCTTCACGTGTAGCGATAAAGTTGTACGTACTTACAACGTAGAAAGATACAAGACATAAACCTCCCTATATTTGGTGGATTCGAATCCACGCCAAAACCGCTAGTACTACATAAGATTCAATTCCAATTATCTTTACAAAACCCATAAGTAAACGGTCATATTCTATACGAAACGTAGAGCCATTGCGTTTGATAAAATTGAACACCAAACTGCAATGTACTGCACCAAAATACGAGACACCTAAAGTTTTTTTAAACAGGTACTTATTAAACTTTTATTGATTTATGATTAAGGGGAATCCTCAAATCCGAATTCCATACAAAATGATTCGGACAAATACTCAAAAAGTACGCCGTATTATAGTAATTTCTTCACACTATTCGTTTCGTCCATGTTTTTTTTTAAATATGGTCAACAAAAAAAGTGAATGGTTTCATACTTTAATTTAGATTTTATACGTGTTTTAAAATTAACCCTACAAACTTAAAAACACGTATAATATCTAAATTCGGATTGGCCTTAATTCTCAGAATTAATTGAATGTAAGCTTAGGTTGCCATTGTGGTATAATACCTACAAGTGCCGTGATACCTAACCATCATAAAAAATTGTGTGAATGTCAAAATATATAGCCTCTTGCCCGCAAATGTATATTAAAACTACTTTGGAAATATATTATTTGTCGTGTTCTTTCCCGTCGAGCTGTTGATTTTAGTGTTGTATTGAAGAGCGCGCGCCTCTTATCAGGGCATTTAACGCCCTTGCAGAACCAGTCACAACGATATTGTGGACCCTGTACACTAGATACCAACTACATCGAAACTGACCATCAAAATGTCTCAAGGTAGACTAGCGCTATGGCAGTGTTGCACTGGCCTATAGGATTCAAATTCCTGTGTAGCTGTTATAGTTAAGGCCAAGAGATCACGCCTGCCCATGACCAGAACAGTGCTACACAAGTTTTTCTCTCTGTTGAGTTGAGATATTTTGATCGTCTCAGTGTGAGAGTTAATAAGTTTTTAGATGTTTATTTTTAGATGAGATGATCAAATTATTTAATAAATTTAATATAATCAAGGTTTTACAAAAACATACAACAACCGGCTTCAATCGGGCTGTTCTAGTGGCCGTAGGTACCACTGAAAAGTCACAGAGAAGCAAAATACGCAATTTTGTTCATTTCAACTACTGTTTTTTATAGTTTGTTTTAAATACTAAACTACTGAACCGATTTTGATACAATTTTATGGGACCAATCCGGATAACGTCTCATACAAAAAGTTTTTTTTTCAAAACTGTATATAAACAACGAAGTTATGAGGTAACAAACATAAAAAAAACATTCACCGAATTGAGACCTCCTTTTTTGAAGTTGGTTGAAAATAAAGTTTTTGATTATAGTGTACGGGGTCCTTTTGATTTTACCATGTAATATTTAATGTACGACCATGTAATACAGTACGCAGCCTCGTAAAGATGGATTATAGCTTGCTTTAGCAGCTGGCTTAGCTCGGGGCCATACTTGTGATATGCTAATTAGATATGGCTCGGATTAACTAGATATTATAATGTTATTTTTTAACAGGTATATTTTGTATATATTTTATAAATATATAAAGTCCATTTTTTTTTATTTGTATAAAGTAGTAACCGATAAAGCTTCACAAAAAAATCAAAACCTTATAAAATATGTAGTTAAAGAAAGTTTATATTGTAACTTTATCTTTACTTTTACAAAAGTAATCAAGAAGTATGAACTAAAAATATGGTATGGGTTAAGTCCCAAAATCCCTGTAATTTTTCAAAAAAAAATTCATACAAAAATTTGAATTTAAGGGGATGTGTCATCGCAGGATTTCTGAATCCCCTTTCATAATCGTTAGGGTGATTTCGGACTAACCCAAAATTGTATTACACCTTAAAATTGAAAGTGAGACTTACTTATTTTGTTTTGGTAAATTCAGTTCTTTAATTGTATGAACGTAACATTAGAGGATATCCAATGCGTTATATTTAGACATTAAGGTATAAACAAATCAAAAATCACAAGGAAAACATCAAATTTAGATATAAAAAACACAAAATAGAAAAAAAAAACACTAACACACTATTTAAAACATAATTATCTATATAATATTATGTCTCATTCCAACACAACATTCTCACAGTAAATGAGACACATTCGTTCTATCACCTTCCATTCATTTTCAAAAACGTAACGTAAAAGTCTAGTTACTAGTTATGACGGAGACACATTGACAGACTGTAGAATTTTTACATATTATTTGAATACAAACTCCTCATTATATTACGTTTACATCTCCAAATGGTTTGTGGCCAGTATTTTACATTGTAATAGTGAATTTGCGAAAAATATTATCATTTTCATACATATTTCCATACATATCGCTATAGATTTAAAGCTCGTGGGAATCTTGGGTTAAGTTTTAATAATATACTCGTAATGTGTATGATATATTAGAGTTTAAGATAAGAATATGGTTTTTGAAGTGCACTTGGGGCTTTTAATTTTTCCTAATTTATGGGTTGAATGGGCGGAAGCCGAGGTCGAAGTCAAAACCTTTGGGAGGCGTCCCCTGCAGGATTCCATGTAGATGTCCCGGCTTGAGTCCGTCTGGCTAGATATTCCCCGGCAGGATTCCGTCGAGATTGTACCCGGCAGTATTCCGTCTAGATGGGCCCCGGCAGGACTCCGTCTAGACGGTCCCCGGCAGGATTCCCTCTAAATGGTCCCTGGGAGGATTCTGTCGATACGGCTTCTTCCAACTACCATATCTTCTAAGCGTAAGCATACTGTGTTCCGATTTGAAGGGCAATAAAGTTTGAAGTTTGAAGGGCTATCGGGAATAACTATCAAAATTCCTTAAAACTGAACGAGTGTCGTAGAAGTGTTGTACCGGTGAATCAAAGACCTATGTAGCATTGTTCTGGTCAGGCGATTTTTATCAACAATTCTCAAGAGCGATCATAATCGAATGCCTTCGAATCACTCAATGTATCCAATGAAATTAAGTACTGTTGTAACTCGACCTGTATCAAAATAATCTTTAAGTTCCTTCCCCTAACTACTGGACTTGTATGTTAGAAGACAAAGTATTCATAATACATAATATATGAATCATTGAATGTATGAACATTGTATGAATGTCACAGCTGCGGACATTCTGTTAGTCAAATTAGATCGTGTTTACGAGTACCTACGTCCAGTTTTACTGCATACACTTTTATGTTCTGTTTCGACTTTATATGGCCTTATTTATATCCCTGAAGAGATATACGTGTTCCGATATTCGTACTTGAAATGCATTTGACTTGAATTAAGGCTCGCAAAAAAATAGTTATGTTTGGCGTTCTTTTAGATCGCGCTTGCTAATGCTAGGTAGGATTTTGAACACATAAAATATATTTGAATTTAGAAGTAAACTCTATGATATCAAATAATTTAGACTCATTACACGTCCAAAAAAAGTACGGTTCTCTATGTATTTGTAGAGTATTTGCTTCGTGAAGAACCTCATTTTGTAGTCTTTGCTATTTTTATTTATTTTTCCGTGCCAAGGCATGTTATAAATGGTATCCCGTGATAGTCGACAATTTGCCACTTTAAGCTGGTTCCATAGTTTCTAGAATTTTCAGGGTTCCGTGTATTTTTTCCAATATAAAGTCCAAGTTTTTTTACCAATGAATTTTACTGGCTTGACTTATATTCCATACTTCTAAACTAAGCCATACAAAATCACAGAACGCTAAAAATATTGATTTACGTGTGTTCTGTTTTTATTGAAGAAATACATCTTAAACCTTGACCGATTTGTAGTAGATGATTTTTTGTACGGGGCGCATAGATGGTTTAATCTTACAGTCTGAGGAATAGCAAAGAAAAATGTTCTCAACACAAAAATGCGCAAAGAAATCTTAAGGACAGTTTTGATAGAAACTAAAAGTGTAAATGTACTGAACCGTTCTTTTTGCACACGCTCTGCCACTTGACCGATATTTTCGCTATCGCTAAAAATCCTCTCAGCAAAAATGCGAAAAAAAATCACAGGGATAGTTTTGATAGAAACTAAAAGTGTAAAGGTACGGAACCGTTCTTTTTGCACCCGCACTGCCACTTGACCGATATTTTTGCTATCGTCCCGATGAGTCGACCAGTAATATTTATCAAAGGTTTTTTCTTGTTACAGGTAAGTGAACTCACCCGACTGGGTCCAGTCTTGCAGCTGCTTTGTAAGGTATTGCTTAATCTATGAGTATTAATTCAAACTTCTCTATTTTTCACGAGGGAAATGTATTAGGTTTTTTTTTGCCAGGTAATTCTCACATATTTTTTTTAGAGACGATGGAAATAAACTTTGTATCTATTGGCATATATACAATATTATATTCTATTGACAATAGACAAGTCATTCATTCATAGTGACTTAGCTGCAAATAAGATAGATTAAGGAGTTCAAAAAATCAAAGTAAAGCGAGGTGTCTTTTTCTTCTTTTATGTAAAAAAATAGCTTAAATCCACAATGTCGTTTGCGTTGCGAATTATTAACAAAATCCTTTTCTTAGTAGAGTTCTGAATATTTCTGATATGATCTTTATCTGTCGCGTTTCTAGTTTTTCCCCAATTTCCTTCGCTTCTGTTAAATATATCAAAACAATAAATATATTAAAATATTACGTGAGGTTGTAGTAACAAAATCACCTATCCACTTTTTGAAATCAATAAAATGAGTCAATTTTATATCTCGAAAAATGTACAAATGTGCGAGCGAGACAGCGGCGCGCGGGATTCTGGGCCTTGAATGAATGAATGATTGATTGATTTGTCTCAAGTATTGTTAGTTAGAGACAGGTCTTATGAATGTATAAAGTAGAGTCACATACTTCACTGAAGAATAAGTACAGTATACTAATTTTCTTTTAAATGATAAAACATAAGTTCTACTTAATCTCGATCCATGTGTCTAAAAAAAAAATCATATATATAATCATCATATTTAGTGAATCACAACGTCCCATTAAATAATCACATGCAAAATATAACAAAATTAACCTACAATAATAATTTATCGATACTTATACCTACAATTGACCTAGTCTAATGTCAAATTATACAATAAAAAATAGATGTCAAAAGATAGAGAAGAAAAAATAATTATTAGAGTATTCTAAGAAGTCCGATATTTTAACTAAGTAGATATTTTTGAACAATCTTTTACACGTTCTCAAACTACTACTAGCTTGTAGAGGTCGTAAATTTTATTGAGTTCGTATCCTAGTCCATGCACGCGTAGAACTAATCGATTGATATATTATATACCACCAGTCGCCAGCAACTTAGTACTGCATAGCAAGAGAAACACTTATATCATGATTACAACGAGGAAGACAGATGCCAACTTGCAGTGGGGATGTGCCAAAGTAAATCTCGATGATTTGCATCGAACATTGTAAGATTATTCCAATACGTGGAAGAGTTAGTACATTATTCTATGTTGTAGGACCTGAAAGTTTATCCTTTTTTTTCATAGGAACGTTTATGAACAATTGGATTTAAATATTTTATGTGAAGCAATCGAGCAAGACTTGAGTCTTTAGTCCTAAATTTAGCCGAAAATGTTAAAGAGGAGCTTCAGTGAGGAGGACCCTTTTTCAAACGACTTCATAAAAGGAGGAGGTTATCAATTCGATTGAATGTTTTTTTATTTAGTGTGTGTTACCTCAGAACTTTGTTGTTTATTAACCGATTTGAAAATATACTGTTTTGTTTGAGAGGATATACTTTCACAGGTCCCATAGATTTTTATCAAAATCGGTTCTGTAGTTTAGGTTTTAAATAAAAATAACTGGAAAAAAAAAGTCGTTGAAGTGAACGAAATTGCGTACTTTGCTTCTCTGTGACTTTTCTGTGTTGCATAAGGTCACTAGAACCATCTAGAATAGAACAGTCCGATTGAAGTCGGTTGTTGTATGATTTTCTAAAACTTTGATTTTTGACAGAATACTTTGGTGTTTTACTTATGTTAATTATTTATATAAATATGTAAAAGCTGACAACTAAAAAAAATATTTTTTGGAAAACCAGCTATGAACAACAGTGCTTCACAGAAACCCAATCATTTTACACGGTACCTACTTCCTTGATGCATCAATATCATAATTAATGTTCCCAATATCGCTTCGTTATACTGAGATATATTTCGATTCTGTATTTTACCTGTTATTGGTTAGTTTCCTGTTACAATTTATTTTCGCATTCCAACTTATAGCAATCACGCCATAATCAAATTGTTCTCACAGGCATTTAGATTGAATTGAAAATGTACATAAAATTAAATCAAACGTATTGTCTGTACGTTTTTATGGGAAACCAGTTTTATTCGTTAGTGTGGTGCAACAAAAACCCAAGCGTAAAAGCTTTTTTCGGTATGACTGATTGGTTGTAATTGATTTGGGGTCAAAGGCCTTTTTGGGTTGAAATGATTTTTGAGTTTGGGCGAAGGTCAGATACATCTGAAGAGATCAATCAATCACGAGGTCTATTACCGAGCATTTCCGGAGAATTCGTTCCGTGTCTTGAACCTCGATACGTATTTGTTGCAAGCTCTCATTGTCTCCTGGGAAAGTACTGAGTTACTTGATTGCTGAAATTCGAAGCCATTTACTTAATACTAAGTTAAGCTACTTAACATTTTTTCTCAGTACCTATTTATTTTTGTATTAAAGTTACTTGATTGCTAAAATTCGAAGCCATGTACTTAATAATAAGTTAAGCTACTTACTTACTTACATGACGCCTTTCTTTTCTTAATATAATCAATATAAAAATAAGCTTACTTAGGCACAATATTTTGTTTTGAACTAGATTCGTATTCCAATAAGTGAACATGACAAGGTTAAAAAGTGTTGTAAGTCTTAAAACTAAAATTCCATATGAACAGGGAAAATGTATTTTTTGTAATCTGTTCACAATTTATTGTATTGCTTATTACATTTCATATTTTTACGCATTATTTTCCATTCGGTTTAAGTGGTGAAGAAATTGCGTTCAATATTTAAGATTCTATTAGGATAGAACAATAAAGTTTGCAGCGCGATCTTTTGAGCGGAGTATCTCTTGTGATTTACAATTCAAATGGGCCCTGTTCCATCAGTGCTCAGCTCCTCGATCGGTTTACTTTATCAATTGGTTTCAGGGAGAATCGGTTGGTCTTTTCAGGTTAGAGTGGCTTGTTATATTTGAAAGGGATGTCAGGTCTTTGATACTCTATAAAATTAGGTTAAATGGAACATTTTATTTTTGCGGCAAATAATCTTAGTATTACTGTACTGTATATTGTGCATGAATAATGCACGAAAGGAGCCTTTTCGAGGCGCACTTTAAATCCTTTCACCACACTGCACTGGTTCGAAAGAACTAGTGACACGATAAGAAGAAGACTAAAAGTTCTTACTTGATGTTACTCTAAAAGCTTATTAAAAGTCTCAGTCTAAACATATGTAGCTATAGTAAAAAAAGTTAAAACTGGAAATGGAAATTAAGGTAACGGAAATATATATGATATAGTGAGACATTATAATATATGAAAATATAATATTAGTAAGAGCTTTTACATACAGTTTCATGATTATCACAACGATAACAATAAATAAAAAAGTAACAAATACTTACAGGTTATACGATACTATATGAAATAGGATACTATATTTATTTTACTCATAAAATCAACTGATCTAACTAAATACCAAATGGTTAATAGCCAAAGTTACTAAGAACATAATAATTTGTTTTTTTTTACTAACAATAACTTAGACAAAGTTTAGATATAATGATTTTCATTACCTCGGCCCTAACAATGACTTGTTGACACACTAATTGCTAATTGTAGATTGCTTTCGCAATGTACTTGTCTCTCTAAATTACTCTTTAAACACTTCATCGCAGTTGTGATGGTGAGCATCTTCGCAATTAAAAATCACTTGACGTTGTCGCAACCGACTCTACCATTGTACAGGTGGATATCTCGCAATCACCACGATAATCCACAGCTCATTTAGAAATAAACATTGTATTTGCTTAAAAAAAAATCTGGACACAGATTTTAGTATTTAGTAAGACTTAGTTCGATTGGACTATTTTTTACGTAAATTCAAATTCAAATTCGTTTAGTCTTCTTCTTCTTATCGTGTCACTAGTTCTTTCAAACCAGGGTGGTGAAAGGATTTCAAGTGAGCCGCGAAGAGGCTCCTTTTGTGCACTTTTAGTCGTTTCGTTTTATAAATACATAATACAGAAGTGACGAAACGAGCTAGGTTTATCCTTATTGTAAGAGATCAGGCTAACCTATGACTTGAACAGTGCTACAATTCTTTAGCGCACAATTAGTTTTTTTGTTGTTAGTAGGTATAATAGAGATCTCACAAGATTGGTCTTGCGAGCTGAATGACGCGTTTCTTTGGAAATACCATATTTATTAAATACAAGGAAGAAGGCATTTAAAAAATAATAAAGATTTTAAATTTTTGCTTCTAGTAAAAAAATAAAGACGGTCATTACCGAAATGATTCCACATAAACAACTATCAGTATGTGGTCAATATGGACCAGCTGTTCAGTGTTACCCCAAGGCTCAGCCGCAACCTTGGCTTCAAACTGCCTTAATGACCCACAGTTTACCGGCTTATGCACTAAAATTACCGGCAAATGACCGCTTTTGAGATACGCTAAATTGGTAAGGACGTACTTTGGTCTCATGGCTAGATCGTAAGCTGACCAAATTGACCAGTACTGCCAGAATAAAAGAAGATTGTATAGATTGTGCTTCTTGAGTAGCCTAGGGGGCTCTTTCGGACCATTATGTGAAGCTACTTCGAAGTTGAATGAGCCTTTGTCTACTTTGGAACAAATTGATTAGTGTTGAGCTGAGTCGATAGTAATGTATTTTGTCTTTCATAACATGCGGTGTAGCAAGTATTATTGACGCTAGTTGAGAGTAGGCTTGTGTTTTTGATACACTATACCTAAAGTCTGATTAAGCTCTACTCTAGATGCTATATGGATCATTTAGGGGTGTCAATGCTACATGCTTACATGCCGGTACTTTTAAATACTGGAGGACGTGATGGCCGAGTGGATGAGGCCCTTACCTTGCGATCTGATGGTCGCAGGTTCGAATCCCGGTGGCAGTCATGCGTAAATGGGATTTTTTCGGTCGAAAAAAATCTATCTATGCATCCTACGTTCTCACAACGGTGAAGAAAAACATCGTGAGGAAACCGGCATGTCGTAGAACCTAGTTCGAAAACATGTATCGAGGGCACGAAAGGAGCCTCTACAAGGCGCACTTGAAATCCTTTCACCACACTGGTTCGAAGGAACTAGTGACACGATAAGAAGAAGTATTTAATACATGTTGAGAAATCTCTACATAGTTAAAGAAATAACGTAGAATAATGTGAATAACTTAGTAGGTAACTTTATTATTATTTCTAAACTAAGTCAATCTTTTAAGACGTACATTGACAAAGTAGCTGTTTGTTATTCGTAAATAAACAAAATTAAATAAAATTAAATCAAGGTTTTACACAAACATAGTATAATTGATTTCAACTGGACTGTTTTAGTAACCGTAAACACTACTGAAAAGTCACAGGGAGGCAAAATACGCAATTTCGTTGACTACGACGATATATTAATTGTTCTGAGGTAACATGAAAAAAAAAACATGCAACCGAATTGATAACCTCCTCGTTTTTGAAGTCGGTTGAAAATAGTGTTGATCACGTGTCGTCGCTTCACATATTCCAATTTCAATTCGTCGCATATTCCACGCTTAATGTATTATGTAATCAAAAATCTAATCTAGACTCAACGCCGTTCCCACATGTTTATAATCTTGAATAACCAAAAAGAATGGACCGTGAAATTACTTTTCCCGAAATAAGCTCATAAAGAGGTAGTAATGTCTGCGAGGGTGCTCCTAAATTGCAAGTTCAACGTCTAACAATATACTGAAATCAAGGTCATTCACGTATCTTGACCCTCAATTTAATGGCTGTAAAACCTTCGCCAGTCATTCAGTAATTAGAGGTTGCATCGTCAGCCTTGCCGAAACATGCTACACCATGGTGTAGGTACTTAGGTTTATACAGACATCCAGATTTCGCATCCAATCTGCTTGGATCCAATCCGATCAAAATTATACTTTGCACTTTTTAAAACTCGCTGTAGATTTCAGCTTTACGTCAATTATAAATTTAACCATACATTCACTCTATACCTTTATTTTCATACAAGAGATAATTGTATAGGTATTTATTGTACTTTACGTTACGTAGAGATTTTATTTAGGAATGTTTGGAATTCGTTGAAACAGCGGTGGTTAGTTGCAGATTAGTTATCGCCACAGTGCCTAGTAACAAAAGAGAAAATAAATAAAATTGACAATGATATTTCATACCGCTTACATCCCATTGATCTGGAGTCACGGTATTGACTCCGAAACCAAAATAAACTTTATCTTTGAAACCCGTCACAAAAAATTGGGTTCCTACTGTAGTGTAGATATCGGAAAGTCTGTACAACCTGCAACTGTTCTATGTACCTGCCGACTACCGGTAGCATTCTCAAACGATGATTTGCCTCCTTATTTTTGTGGTACAAATTACAAGGTACCATTAAGTGCTGTGTACAGAAAATTAACGTTTCATGTTTAGTTGATGGTGTTTTTTTGTATACTTGAAGAAAAGAAACATTAGGAAACTGCGTAGTAGGTAACTTCATAAATTACTTTATGATTGACTAGCTGCTGGTCCTCGCTTCTCCAGCGTGATACTGGGATAACAAGCATAAAGTTTATAAAAACTGAAAACCCGACTACCAAAATAAAATAATTTTAATATGAAAATAAAAAAATAATAATAAGTTACAACAAAAAAACACAAATCATTATCATAATCCTTACATGCTAAATACAAGCTAAGTTTAGCTAAGCTAACCAAGCTAAGTTAAATAAAGCTAAGTGTAGGTATTTACAATTACCAATGCATTTTGTAGAGAGATTCAAACATTATATTCGTATTTACTAACGGCCCTACACTAGGTAAGCCTGTATCGTGGAAACCTTGTTTTACGATATTTCAAACAAAAAAGCTTAGGCAACCTACGAAATATTTGAGAGAAATGAACATTTTCGCTATAATTTGAGTGAGAGAATTTCCTGTCTTAGTGTACGATACGAAATACGATAAAATCTATGTTACTAGCTTGACCTAGATGAATCCAACGACACCTAATTTATCAAAATCCGTTCACCTGTTAAGCCTGTAGGGCGGTGCATAGAGTCAGACATACCATACATTCGAAAAACTCAGTCGCGCGGGTAAAAAGTAGTCCATATCAATTTATCCAAGTCTGTTTAAACTATTATTTTTGACATTTTGTTATAATAACATAATTTATTGGCTATAATATTATCTTTGACATTTTTTTTTTAATCTGTAAAGGTAATGATAAGTTTATTTATTTTAAAATGTACATTGTGTGTAGAATAACGGGTATAAATACGGGCCGGGCAACGTTGTTTATTCACTCTCGTTTCGAACTTCGGCGAGTCCACACCTCCTGATGATGCCTCGTGTAGAGGCGAAACACGTGTCGTATCTTTAAACTTTGGTTTTCCGTTCGTTGACTCTTTGGTTTATAATATAGTAATATGTAATAAAGTTATAAACTAAAGTTAAGTTAATTAAAACCTTTGTTTAGAAATCCAGCGGATTTATTACTAAATATATTTATATAATTTGTTGATATTTATGGATTTCCGCAAAGTAACGCCTGAATCAATCAATTATGTAGAATAGTGTTTGGGCGCCTTGGAGTTATCTCTAAGCCCATTCAGAGTTTTTTCGAAATAAATATTAATTATCAAATATCAAATATCCTTTTCCAAGTTCTGATCTCACCAATTCATCCATTCTCCCAATTGTTGGCATATTATTAGTGGGCTAAAAATAATGGTATAAAGAGCTGCAGGAAGCAATCATATCATAGAAAATCTCAAGTAATAGAGCAATTCTCGCGGGGTCAGCCGCACCGACCGACCTCGCAGCTACTGGTACTATCAATTTGGAGTTATAACATTTGATATTTATTGCAACCGGTTTTTATATTGAACATTGGGCTGTGTGTTCTGTGATTTTCAACAGACTTCAAAAAGGAGGAGGTTATCAATGCGGTTGATTTTTTTTTTATTTCAGTGTTTTTACCTCTGAACTTTGTTGTTTATAAACAGATTTTAAAAATTATTTTTTTGTTTGAGAGTTTATATCTTCAAATTAGTCCCATACAAATTTAATTAAAATCGATTCAGAAGTTTAATTTTTATATCCAAATAACTGAAAAAACGATGTCGTTGAAGTAAACAAAATTGCGTGTTTTGCTTCCCTGTGACTTTTCAGTGGTCTCCACTAAAACAGTCCAATTGAAGTCCATTGTCTATGTTTTGTAAAACCTTGATTATTGTAACTTGGCAAAAGTTAAATTAATATTTAAAGAAAGTTTTATATTTTTGTCTACCATTATCATGAATACTTTTATTATCATAATATAAACTGGCTGATGACCGCAACTTTGTTTTCGATGCGAATTTTCAAAATTATTTTCTTATCATGCATTAGCACAAACTAACTCTACATTTTACAGTAGGTACTTAAGCAACGGAAAACTGTTCTAACATACATGTTTTCAGAGAAACTGTGAACAGAATTCAAGATTCAGAGACTTGAAATTTGTAACGCAATTTTATTCAACTTCATATTTTACTTGCGTAGTTAACATTTCAAGTAAGATCAAATCGCATTGAAAATATAAGATTTAAGATTTTTAATATAATTTTAAAATATAAGTGACAAGGCCCGTTAAGCGATCTCTAAGTGGTAAGAGATCACGCCTGCCCATGACCATGATTTTTTTATTTATTTATTTATTATGACCAGAACAGTTTCAAAAGTTTTCTTTTATATTTTTTATGTAAACAAGTTTTAGGTTTAGAGCTAGATGAAATATATTACGCCTGTTACAGTAACAGTAACATACTACTTAAGAAATGCTATATGAGAACTATTTATTTGTATTCTAAATTGCGTAACCGTTTGAAATATCGACACGATCAATCTTTTTTAACGTATCACTCACTTTGTCCGCGCCGATATTGCTTCCTTCATTGATATGAGGGTCGACTTTTGGAATCGCTTCCATTGAAACGGCTAACGATTTATTGTACCCAAAAGTAAATTCATAAATCCAAAGTACAGTAGGGAGACTCAAATGAAATAACAGTTAGGCCAGTTTCAGTGCCCGACCGACCGCCGTCAGTGCGTACGTCGGTCGCGCTTGTCATTTGTATGAAAAGTCACAAGTCGAGACAGTGCTCGACCGATCGTACGCACGCGTGACCTTGTGAATTTTCATACAAATGACAAGCGCGACCGACGACGTACGCACCGACGCGACGGTCGTTCGAGCACTGAAACCGGCCTTAGGATATTAATTTAATTCAAAACTATTTATTTTTTAACCTGAAAAGCCGTGTAAAGCAAGATCAGTTTCAGGCTACCGAATATCATCGATATCATTCATTATGATCGTTCCTGCGTATACACTACGTTAAAATATTGGTTGTCCATAAAGTTGGTTTACGGACGATAGTTTAACGTGACTACCAGCGTAACGGGACAATGAACGTTACCGGACAATGACGTCAACGTTTTCGTGCATGCAGCCGTTCATCGATTTATTAGACGTAGTCACGTCAAAAAATCAGCGTATGTTTTACTAAAGCAATAACTACGGATTGAACACGTGTACCTTAAATGAGTACACCGAATGAGAAGAATCAATGACCAAATCGTCAGTACAAAGTTATAATCCATGGTGTCACTTTTTCAATAAATCATACGCTACGCACATTTGCGTAGTGTGTACAGGTAAGGTGATGGACGGCCTTGCCACCTACTAAGATACGCGGGGCCCATTTCGAATCAGGCGGACTCTCCCTCGATGCTTATCCTGTTTGTCATCACAAATCCTCTTTATTTTTAATTATACGCTTTTGAATACGCTGATATTAATTTTAAATTAAGACTAACTGACACCCGCTAACTTAGTTTTCGTTGCGTATTTTCAAAAATCCTATTTTAGATAATTGATTGATTCAGGCGTCACTTTGCGGAAATCCATAAATGTCAACAAATTATATAAATATATTTAGTAATAAATCCGCTTAATTTCAAAGTTTAAAGATACGACACGTGTTTCGCCTCTACACGAGGCATCATCAGGTGTGGACTCGCCGAAGTCCGAAACGAGAGTCCACATCTCCTGATGATGCCTGTTAAACTTTGAAATTAAGCGGATTTATTACTAAATATATTTATATAATTTGTTGATATCCTATTATAGTTAACACTGATCAACAAACAATGCCCCAAGTCTCTTCATTCGGTGATTTGGCTTGTACTTTGTCTGTCAGTCAAACAAACCTTTTATACTTTTATACATGTATAATGATTGATACCGCATAAAATGGTTAAAAAATTCAAAAGTTTAAAATCAATATTTATGAAAAAAAAATCATGCATGACAAATAGACTGACTAACAGACAAAGTACGGGCAAACCACTGAATGTAGAGACTTTGTGTTGTTCTTCGAGAAGTGCAAGAGCGTTCTAAAGCGTCGATTACACGGGGCTAAGTTTACGAGCTGCTAGTCGGCGAGTTTAAAAGCTAGCGACTGAGCGAGTTAGCGGTCCGAAGGATAGTCAACTAGCAAATTGTAAAAAAGCCGATGACACGGGGACACGTTTATCAAGCTACTATCGAACTCGCTGGCTTGTAGCTTGTAAACTAACCCTGTGTCATCGACGCTTCAGAAAGAAACTTTAACAAGCCGTAACGCAAACGAAACTGTAGATGTCAGTGAGTCAAGGAAATAAGATTTGAGACTTTATGGCAAGGGTTTTTTATGCTCAATTGTAGCCTTAAAATTATTTATTAATATTATTATATTATTCATAATTCTGTGTCATGGCGGTGTTAGTCACCATTTGAATAATAATGGCAAAAACATGTTAATGACAATCGTTATCGTTGCGACGGGCGCATCCTGCGTATGACTTATTATCTTGACTTTTTTCCCTTTGATGCACCTTTTGTTTGAATAACTTATTTTAGCGGTGATTATTATTCTGTTCGCTCGTATAATAATGTGTTAACAATGTTACTTTGTGGATAGGTTTTTGTTGAAAGTATTGGGTGATCTTATGATGATAACACAATATACAATTTGGAGGTCTTCTAATATTGCCATCCTACCTGTTGTGTCAAAATAATTTCATTTTTTTTATTAACCTTTATCGTCCCTGGGCACCATTTCTGGGTACCTATTCTGGGTTCTAAGTTGGGTATTTGGTCTAACTTAGTCCATGCCTTCTGGCCTTTAGCCATAGTCAAATTTCAGTTAAGTTTTTGACGTGATTGCGACTAATAAATCGGTGAACACCGGCTGCATGCACGAAAACGTTGACGTCATTGTCCGGTAACGCTCATCCGTTACGCTGTCAAGGTTTTGTTATGACTTTGTCACGTTAAACTATCTTCCGTAAACCAACTTTACAGATAACCAATTTTTTTTTCTAATTTTGGAGTTCATCCTTAATTGATTAAATGGTGGTAAAGGGACTAACTTAGTGAGACAGTCTCTTCCAAATGAATTTGCTTCAGATATTTTGTAATAAACACGTTAGAAGTTATTAAAAAGGTTATCATAAAAAAGCTGGACATCAACGAAATGTTGTATTACTAATTAATTCTAAGCTTTTGTGTTAAGATAAATGGTGTACGTTTAGTTTCGTATTTAACTTTGTGAGTAATGTTAGCTCGTCATTTAACGTATTTCAAACCGTTTCTAAATTGCTGGCGTTTATTTGGATAATTTTAAGATTAATTTGGTGTTTAGTTTTGTATAGCATTTTCTAAGAAAACGTCTACAATCTATTAGAAATTAATGCATAATAATTTCTTGGAACCTTTTCACGAGAATAAAAATATTCAAAATTTAACAAAAAAAAAAGATACTACGATCAACTTCAATTAGACTATTTTCAACACCACTTAAGACACAGAAAGACAAAATACACAATTTCGTTTACTTTTATGTCATTTTTTTTTCAGTTATTTTTTGTTGAAAATCGTGATTGCGATTAAATTTCTATGGAGTCCCAATCTGAAAGTATTTTCTTCAACAAAAAAATATTTTTCTAAATCGGTTGATAGGTACAGACAGCATCATAGATAAGTATTCCCCTTTCATTATAATACCCAGCTTCAAATCCCTTCAAATCACCGCCCGCGGCGTATGTAGATAGATTATATTTGTAAAACCGTATGTAAGCCTAAAAATAATTTCAAGTACCTATGACAATATTTGAAAGGATTTATAGCTGGGTGTCCTGTGCAAGGGATACTTATCTCTGACGCTGTGTGTACATAATAATGTACATGACGAAATTCTGAGGTAACAAGTTTTAAAAAACTGAATCGAGACCGCCTCCTTTTTTGAAGTCGGTTAAAAATACGACGATAATTATGGCTGCTCTATGATGTAGGTGCTTATAAAACTTTCATTGAAAGCCAATAATCTCTGAAATCTGTATTCTGAAACTACATTTGGGTCTAAATCTAGAGCCATTCCATCTTTAATCCCTTTTCTTGCCAGTTCATGTTATTAATCTTCGCTTGGCACCTAAGCTTACTTCGTACCTTTCTCATTCAATTGTGGCTTCCATCATGTATTCAAGTGACAAATAGATTCCAATTGTCGTGACACGAGGGCCGCGTACAATGAAAATGATCTCGGTTCATATCAGGGTCGCGGCAAATGGTTGCAAGACGCGACCGGGAGATGTGTTTGTTACTGAAGTAGATTTTTCTTGTACAAATGAAACAAAAGGTCTTATTTCATTTCATCTAGTACCGAACTACTTGCTTTTCGAGACTGAGCATCAAAATTCAGCAGTGTTGCAAGAGCCTATGTGAATCATAGTAGGTACTGTGTAGCACTGTTCTGGTCATGAACAGGCGTGGTCTCTTACCATAAGGAATGTTTAAAACAATTTGCTCTTAATTTAAAAGTGTTTCTAAAATGCTTATTAGTCGTGGCAACAAAACGGGAATAAAAAAAAATGTATGGAAAAAAAAATCAACAAAAGAATATAAATATTACGCTTATAGGTTTGTTAAATCTCGATTTTTCAGTCTTCTTGTGTTTATTATTATTATGTTTTTCTTCATTCTTTTATTTTATGTTTTATACTATATCGTGTTTTTGAGTACGATAAAAAATTTAAGTATCACCTATAAATTTTCAAAATTTTATGTAATTTGATATTGCAGTTTTCTCTACCTACCAAACCTATATTACTGGTTGAAATGTTTGATAGCTAGTTACCAACTCACATCATATCTTAGATTATGGCACCTGATATCAAATCGTAAATTCCATTGTTCAGTAGAGTTTATTGCGTCGATATAGATTTAAAATGGGCCTCAAAAATACATCCTGTATCAGGCACAAGCCATAGACTTGTCTAGACGATTTAATGTAATCTTTAAGTAGTTTTCATTTCTATCTAAAAAAAAATTGTTGAGAGTAAAAAAGTAAAGTTGGTTTACGGACGATAGTTTAACGTGACTACCAGCGTAACGGGACAATGAGCGTTACCGGACAATGACGTTACCGGACAGTGACGTCAACGTTTTCGTTCATGCAGCCGGCGCGGCGGCGTTCATCGATTTATTAGACGTAGCCACGTGAAAAAGTTAATTAAAATAGATACAGTTGTATCGGAATAAAAACATCCATTAATGCATCTTTTATAGTCCATCTGTTAAAAGACTTATACTGGAATGAAAACGAATCTTGATTATGTTATAAATAGGGGAATAAATTAGTTTCATAAACAATGGCATTATCTTTTCGTATTATAATTTTAAGTCCATGGCTAATATGAACGTAGTTTGTTTTTGCGATCTGGCTCATGCATCAGTGATCACAATTACATGTAGGTACAGTCGAAGCAATTTTATTTTTTGGATTCGTTATGGGTCAAAGTGCAGTTGCAAAAATATCGTAACATTTCATGCGTGTAGGTTGAAAAAAAATCGGGACCTCGGCTCTATACATTTTTGCCTATTGTTTTTTACCCTGCAACGCAATTGCTAGTACAAAACTGCGAATTTACCAATACAAAAAAAAACTTGGGCCGAATAAAGAGCTGAAAAGTAGGACGAAATAAGAATTTTTAAATTAAAATATACTATGGGCTGAATACGGCATACAATGCGGGACGAAAGCAGATTTTTGTATATGGGCTGAAATTCCTCGTCACAAATAAGGCATAAATCGACACAGTGTGGCTTCGCTCTAAGCTATGGGTGTCAGCTAGTTATATTATTTTTCATTAAGAGGATATGTGAAACTGTCAGAAATGACAGCTGCCGAATTGTAAGACAGTGATAGCGCAATTATACACGTTACCTCGAGGGAAGAGGTTAGATGTCGCTCAAAAGTAACGGACGTAAGCGACAAATGATAAAACATCGTATTGCTTGAAAAGAATTGTTTTTAAAAAAATCTTTTACATTTATCTAAGTTCTGTGATTACTCACTCAATAGTATAAAAATAAACCGTAAATATTCTCTAAATTCGGAGGATGGATGTAAATCAGATTTTAAGAGGGCCTATTTCAAAAAATAAATCTATCGAGAAAAGTTTCACCAATCGTGTTTCTGTCTTACATTTATTTAGATTATATCCTCAAGTAATCACTGTATTAACATCAAGTTTGGAAACGAATGCGATTCATTCTTAGTCGCTAACGGTACACCGTTACCGACTAAGAATGAATCGCAGCGACTCCAAATTTTCACATAGCTTCTTAAATGGTTATTTTCCCGACTGTACCTCTGATAGGCATCTTATCCTGATGAGTTGGCTGCCAAGGTTCCAGTTCTCATCTATTGTATTGTCTTCGGACACAGACTGGTATATTGTCGGAGTAATTCATAGATTGGCCGATAAATGAAATATCGTTCAAACACATCTATTTTATTGCTCGGCGATAGATTGAAGGTCAGCTATTTTTTATTGGAATTGATAAACAATACGAAGTCTGAAGATGAATATTATTCACAAATCGGCCTTTGGTTGGTTTTCAACCGACTTCAAAAAAGGATGAAGTTCTCAATGCGGTTTTTTTTTAATGTTTGTTACCTCAGAACTTTGTTGTTTATAAGCGTTTTTGAAGCGATAATGCGTAAGCGCACGGCGTCCCTGATACGCAGGATGATATTAAATTTACATTTATTTATGTAAATTTAATATTTTTTTTTTGTTTTGTGTTGATTTTTGAATTTTGTTTACTTTTTAATTATTATTTTTTGTGTGACATTTAATTGTATTGTGTTGTATGGATTTTAATCTGAAATAAATTGTTTTATTATTATAAACCGATTTGAAAAATTCTATATATTTATTGGATATATTTTCAGATTGGTGTCATATAAATTTCATCAAAATCGGTTCAGTAGTTTAGTATTTAAATCAAAATAACTGAAAAAAATATGTCGTTGAAAAAAGCAAAATTGCAAAATTGCTTATTTGCTTTGCTGTGACTTTTCAGTTGTGTTAATGATCACTGAAACAGTTCAATTGTAAGTCGGTGGTTGTATGTTTTTAAAAAATCCTTGATTATTTTATTGGAATTGATAAACAATACGTCTGAGGAAAAATATTATTCACAAAATCGGCCTTTGGTTTGTTTTGTTCTAGTAAGTACTTGTAAATATAATCAACAATATCAGTAGCAAGAGCCCGATCTTCGGCTCTATCCACCTCCTGCCAGCTATAGCGCGCAGAGAGCATAGAGCGCTGTTTCTGACCATACTGCTGTAATAGCAGCACTTGAGTGCTTATTTTATTGTTATTCGTAAAAAAATATGGGCATAATAAATTATGTCAATAAACGTCCTTTCATAATTAATTCTAACTGAATCCTAATTATTTTCCATTTATCTACACATGCGAGTATTTTATCCTAAGAAGGCATAAAATACAAACACATTTCCTTCAATTGAAAGTGAACTCTACACGTTAGTAATAGAGTCTCTTTTCATTTGCCTTTTCTCTTTTACATCTTCTGTGTAGAAGGCGTAAGACACACGTTCGTAGAATGATAAACGTGCCACTTGCCTCTTAAGAAACGTGTGAAAGGCCTTAATACTACAGGATGTATTGTTTTCATTTTCTAAAGCCTTTTCATCGTTTTGATGGGTTTTGTTGAAATAAACGAACTTGGTAATAATGAAAGGAATAAGCACTTTCAAAGGTTGTGAACAGGACTGTAATTTGTGAGTGTTAGTGAATTTTTTTATCGTCAAAATAACTTAACGGGAATCCTCAAATCCGAATTCCATACAAAATGTTGCGGACAAATACTCAAAAAGTACGCCGTATTATAGTAATTTCGTCACACTATTCGTTTCGTCTATGTTTTTTTTAATTTTGTCAACAAAAAAGGTGAAAGGTTTCATACTTTTATTTAGATTTAATACGTGTTTTAAAATTAACCCTACTAACTTAAAAACACGTATAAAATCTACATTTTAGATTTTTTTTTAGTTTTTTTTTTTTAATATTTTGAGGATTAGCCTTAAACATAAACAACGTATTATAAGAGATGATAATGTGTATGATGGAACCATGATGTGTACTGAAACTATAATATAGAAATTATATTTATTTTCTTGACTAGTTTTAGCGTCATAATCAACCTTCTTGTATTTCGCTTATCTCCGATTTGCCTGGATTGTATAAAAATTGGATATTTTTTATATTAAATGGTCTTTTTTATGCTGGTAATGATAAATCGTATAGAATGATACCTTTATCGTTTGTAAAAGTAATTTTACAACCACTGTGAAGCATATACATATAAGTATAACACCAAAAAAAGTTTTTCAAGACCATTTGTAAAGTGGCCATTATTATTTGTTATTTCACATTCAGTACATAAAATTAGGTGCCGAATAGTTTTTATTCACATGTAAAGATTAAATGAAGTGCCCGCATCCGGTCCTACTGGTTATTGTTTATTCTGTGGTCAGTTACGTAACTACTTGCACGTACGCTTGTTGATTTGTTTTATTTCATTTGGACGTGTTTTGTTGAACTGTGGCCGTAGGGCTGTCAGCCACGTGTTGTTAATTTGAATTAGTTGTGTATGTATGGAATTTTGATGGTGACTGATTTAGCTCCGGGGTGGCCTGAAGACAAAAAAACCATCGATTAAGAAAACAATAATGGGTGCACCATAAAATTTCGTTTGAAAATAGATTTTAATTTTTACCCGACTACGGCGAAGCAAAAAGGAGGGTTATGATTTTGACTGTAATGTATGTATGTGAGTATGTTCATCTGTTCCCTCATATATTCTAAACTACTTATCATCATTTGATAAATGAGGTATCATTAAACGCTTTTGTCCGCAGGTATAGCCTATGTGACGTCACATTAAATTGAATATGGCTCCCTCTAGAGAACCAAAAGTCATAAACTAAAAAAATCATATCAGAATTTTTTCTTGTTTCATACTATTTAGAGCGTGATTTTTCAGTAGTCGGGTTTAAGTTTTTGAACTAAATTTTATGCATTTAACTATTAAATTAACAAGCCCTGTAACAATGCTGCAGCGGTTTCAATTTAATCCTTTTATTTTAATAACCCCGTTGCCAGAGCAAACATTTATTAATAAGTTTTTTTTTTATATTCTTTTGACAGCCCTATAACCGTCAATAATGTTATTAGCATCATATCACGACTAACAATGAAGGTGCAAAAAAGTCGCCAGAAAACATCGATAATAACTCGATTTGATCCGGTGGTACTAATTTGCCTATACTGTGGCCGATTCATCGCGTATAATATGTTCATATTCATAAGTAATATGATTTTTTTGTAATACGGCGATCGTTATAGGTATTGATTGGTTTAATGTAATATTACTTTATTACTTTTGTGATTGAAGATCTTACAAATTATTGGGTACGGTTTTGAGTTACATCATCTCCCTGTCCTTATCTCACTTAGGTGGAGATGGCACAACAATTATTTTTCTTTCATCTATCAGCCGCTTCGAGAATCTAGCGAAAGGAGACGTTATACGTCAGAACCTGCAAACATAAATTTTATGCCATTAACGGGGGACGCGGTAAACACGCATTGCACACGCGCTTAACTAAATCTTATTCATGTAACTAAATATTATTCATGTAAACGCACACTATTAATAATCTCGCACACCATCTTAAAATATGCCCACAGTTATCAAATACAGTGTATAGTTTTATTTAACGTGAATGGCCAAGAAGGTTATATGGCCAACAGAGGGGTGCGCCTTGCATTAACATCTCCTTTGGCTAAATTCTCGAAGATCAGCCGTCATCTTTATAGGAACGCCTGTTTATTATGTATAACGTTGTTATAGCATCTTATCATACATATTTAGCAACTATTAATATACCTACTATTTCAGAATTATTAAGAAAAATACATTCTCTCTTCGCAATCGTGTAAAAACTCTGTATATACAATTATTTCCATAAAAAATTCTTTATTACTTTATTATGTTTCTAATTTAAACTATCTTTGTTTACAGGTAAGTCCTTGCCACAATTCACCAACAAATCGAGTACCGATGGAAACGTGATGTCATAATATCTATTAAGAAAACAATACTTAATCACAGCAAGTATGTATAATTTGTACAAACGTTGGCTTTAAATTATAATTATCACATCGATTCTTAAGATAACACTAACTATAATAATCGCCTTCTTTCGGATTTGTAGAGCATAATCGCAGGCGCACAAATCATAAAAACTATTTTAGAAAAGTTAGCGTCAAAATGCCAAAAGGTGATGAGTGAAGTGCTATAGAGGCTCTATGGAGGTGTCATGTCAACTCGGGCGAATTAACATGACACCAAAATGACGTAAATGCAAAGTAAAGTGTAGAAATGGATAATCTTGGTAGGGAAGAGGACATGGGGTACTTAAATAAATAAAATAAATATTAAGGACATTTCACACAACACCATCTAGCCCCAAACTAAGCAGAACTTGTACGGCTTATAGAATACTTAAATACTTTTTTTTTGTAAATACACTCATAGTATACATAGAAAACACCCAGACTCAGGACAAACACCGATGTTCATCACACAAATGTTTGTCCTGAAGCGGGAATCGAACCCGCGACACCCGGGCGTGGCAGTCCAATATACTTGCTATTCGACCATCCGTGTCGTCTTAGTGATGATAAGGCTTCACAATAAGAGGAAGAAAAAACACGGAGGGCGCCGCGCGGGGCAGCGGGGGTAGCATCGAGTTCCGAGCCAGGTGTCATGTTAATTCGACCAAGTGTACAATACCAACCCGATGCACGGAGGAAAAAAGTACCCGATGATAGATTATATCGCTGTCCATAGAAATTTAGTTCAACCTGATTAGATGTGTAATTATTTTCTGTCCTCAACTGTATGTGCCTTTATTTTATCTTGTAGGTATTAATCGTTTGATTCATTATACTGTCGTTATGAGCCCTCTGTTAATTGGAATCGCCTTGAGCTGTATTGAAACTCTACGAGTAGGTAAATAATGCGTACTTATAGCTCAGAATATTAACGATAAGCAGCTAAAACAAAAAAAAATACGCCATTATTTAAGTATTTTAGTGTTCAGACGAATAAGAGTAGACTCTAGAAGAGTCTTAGAAGTCCCCACTTAAGAGTCCCCTCTTATTCTCTGCTTTTTAGGTGAACACAGGTATGCCTAAACTTAACAGCCTCCAAACCCGGTAAATAGTATTTATGTAATATTTTCTTGAAAAAAAAAAAACATCAATTGAATCAAGCATTTTCTTCAAAAGTATTGCGTAACACTGTTTTGGTCATGGGCAGGCGTTATCTCTACTCTAACATCGATAATGTTACGTTAAATTGGGCATAAAAGACACGACCAAAAAGTTTTTAATGACTTATCAATGATCTTACCTTATGTGAAAAATACCTTGCGAAAGAAATAATAGTGGTCTTAAACCTTTTCTGTTTTAATTTAAACAATAAACATTTATTTGCATTTTAACATCGCACCAGTCATAACAAACAGTCGTGACAAATTTACCTAATTGGCCGTTTAAGTTTACAAGAAAAGAGTAAAAATAAAATAAGACTTCGGCTTTGCATAAGCCTAGCGATTAGCGGGGAATCGCTTGATCTAATTGACAAAAAAGCAAAGTATAGAGCCCCATACTGATACGCGAATGTAAAAAAAAGCGTGCACTTGCTGTTTGTTCGCTTCTGAAATCTAATTTGAAAATACGTCTATTGAGACAAATTAAACATAAACATTCACACACTCCCACCCCTGCACTAGGATTCCCTGTGTGTGTTTGCGTGTGTGTGATTATTTCATGGGTTAAAAATTTTACTCGCATAGTTTACGATAGGATAACTCAACCGGCTGTTATACACTCCACATTCAAATTCGCTAATCTTCTCGCTCAGCTTATGCACGATTTCAGTCTCCCATTTACAAAAATAAAGATTAAACAACCGCTCTAGACTAAAAATATGCATAATTATCATTTAAAGTAATGAAACAACTGCAATTATCATAATCCTACGCGCTTTTCCATCTGCCGCCATTAATTAGGTATTAATGTAGGCATACTCTACATTGCTTTGTATATTTATGTAAGAGACGGCCACGGCAGACTGATAAACTGATAAACACAGCGTATAAAATAAAATCTAGGACATTTTCAAATCAAAAAGTACTTGGTCAAACTGAAATAATCCGCTCACCGTCCGGTGTCGCAGTAATGTCCCTACGGCCACCAGAAAACACGTCCATTTGAAAAAAAACCATAATCTCTTTCGTGAATTTGCCTCCTTAGTAACATTTGGTGTTTTCTATGTATGTATTAACAAAAAAAAAGTATTTAATTATTGTATCAGCCATCTGGTTCCCACACAGGGTTCCCATAATACAAACTCTGCTTAGTTTGGGGCTAGTGCAAAATGGTTATATTTTTTTTTATTTATAAGCTTTTGGATTTAAGTATAATACACCAGTTGGCAATTTGGTTTGTTGTCTAACTATATGTATTGTTTTGGATGGGAACGTGTCATCCAAAACAAATTTGACAAATTGAAATTTTCAAGTGCTTTTGTGTTTTGGAGGACTTTTAAGTTGAAATGGTGACATGGAAAATGAATATCGTACCACTCTGAGCCAGCGGTTTGCTCTATGAGCTGTGATAGTAACTAGCTGTTTCAGAAATGTTAATTGCTTGCAGTTTCTTGGTTTAATGCATTCGGATTAAAGTTTGCATAAAGTCGGCGGCTTAGATAGCTCTGTTTAGTTCAGTTTGAACTTCTGCGTTTCAAATAGCTCGATAAGGACATCCGCCGTTCAGTTGCGTCTTTTCGAGCATAGTTACTGTATTTTACCACGTTTTTCTTCTTTGTCTGTCTGCCTGTCGTTACGGGTGGAATCTTGGAACTCAAATTTCGAGCACCTCCTGATTAGGAACCCGGCTGAAACTCTCAGGGTAGCTCACAACACGATGACAATTGTTTTTAAAACTATATCAACCGCTATAAATCTTATAAAGTAGCGAGATAGAGCAAAACGTAAAAAAGGGGCTAAGGATATTTAGAGATGAGAATGAAGTGTCTCAATGAAGAATACTATAAACAAAATGTAATGGATGATGGAGGCAAGTGGAGGAATTCGACTTTTTGGTGAAAACATAACTCGTAAACACGCGCAAAAACAAGATGATGAAAACTGTTCGAATGGATACCTCGTATGGAATAAAATTTTCCTTTTATTTCATGCATTTAAGTTTTTTGTCACATTTAAACGACAGAGAGTTTTTAGATAATTGATTGATTCAGGCGTTACTTTGCGGAAATCCATAAATATCAATAAATTATATAAATGTATTTAGTAATAAATCCGCTTAATTTCTAAACAAAGGTTTTAATTAACTTAACTTTAGTTCAACTAAACCAAAGAGTCAAAGAACAGAAAACCAAAGTTTAAAGATACGACACGTGTTTCGCCTCTACACGAGGCATCATCAGGAGGTGTGGACTCGCCGAAGTTTGAAACGAGAGTTACACTCTTTTATCTTTAAAATTTGGTTTTCTGTTCTTTGACTCTTTGGTTTAGTTGAACTAAAGTTAAGTTAATTAAAACCTTGGTTTAGAAATTAAGCGGATAATTTATTGAGTTTTTAGATTGTTTTTTCGCGGATTTCTCAAACAAATTTCCTTGAATCGCCTAATTGTAAGAATGTAATTGATAAATTAAAGTGCATCGTAAAAGATATGTAAAACTATTATACCAGTATATAAACATACGATAATGTTACTATTTCTGTTATATTCAACAGTAAATTCCATGTTTTCTCATTACTTGCAACTTCTTCCATCATAAAACCTTGACCTTAAAATTCTATTAATTGAAATGAAATGAAATGGAATTTATTTGCCTTTACAATACAATATAAACTTATAACTAATCTAAATAATTATAACTTATGACTTACTCTAACCCTTTTCGTATTTATTAAGTGTATTTGTATGGCAAAAAAGGACTGTACACATTGAATTGCAATTTACCATTCAAAAATATTACATAAGAATAAAGAGCACAAACGTATTTCCAATTTATACTTTTTAAATACCGAGAGCCATTAAAAAATATTTAAAAAAGAAAATTTCCTCACTTTGGTAAATAGGTACTATTTGCAGCCTAATAACATTAGGATCTGAATTGCAATCATAAGGCTATAGATTTTTCAACAAATCTCGTCCTTATTTACTAGAACAATGATATTGCACTCGTGTGTAAAAAGTATAAGCAGTTCAGGCGTCCAATTAAAAGTAAATTATCATCGATGGAAGAATAATACCTACATAGTGATGATTTCATCCGGCCAAGTAAGGGCTTGATTACGAGACCTTTAGCATAATACGAGGGTTCATGGTTACTGTTAACTCGACGTATTCACTACACTACTACTCGGGCAAATGAACATAACACCTGGCTCGAATGACGTTTGTGTAAAGTACAGCGTGGAATTGGATAATCTTAATAGAGATGAGGTCCTGTAATACTTGGTAATGATAAGTAATGATAAGGCTTTGCAATTAGAGGAAGAAGAAACACGGAGGGCGGGGGGCGGAGCAGCGGGGGAATCATCAAGTTCTAATCCACGTGTCATGTTGATTCGCCCGAGTAGTACATAACGTTGTAGATACACATAATGTTCTTTATTGCTCATCGCCATGTTAGTACTTCATCTTCATGGCCCGAAGCCGGTAAAAGGACTTCCAAGTTGGAAGTCCATTTGACTAAAAGAAAGACTCAACTAGGAGAGCTCTAAATTATGAAAACAAATTCGCTAAACAGGATTTTCAACAAATAAAAATATTAAGTGATTAATAAATCTAAAATGGTTTCATATTACATACATACCACATTGCAAATATTCTCACAACAAAACTGGCTTTTTATGTAAACATGGCGTTATAACAAAAGTTTTAATTACCAACTTAAAACATTGTCTGTAAAGTTGTTTTTCGGACGATAGTTTAACGTGACTACCAGCTTAACGGGACAATAAGCGTTACCGGACAATAACAGCACTACCGGACAATGACGTCAACAGTTTCGTGCATGCAGCTGGCATTTATCGATTTATTAGACGTAGTCACGTCAGAATATGCCTAATCAGTTGCAGTTACAGAAAACAGGGCAAAAAAATAATTTAAAAAAAGGTCAAATTTCTGTATAACATAACAGTTAACTAGAAATATTAGCTCATCTTCGCGTAATAGGTACGCGGACTCATTGAATACTTGCCAATATTCTGGGTATTGGATGATGCTACTGTTTACCATTAAATGTTTATTTATTTAATTTAACCACAGTCTGCGAAGAATCGTGATTATTGTAAATCCTTATTGCATGGCATGATCATGAGTTAATCCTATCTCTGGCTTGTAACCATTTAAGTACGTACAAGGAATTATGTATGAGGTCAGACGGATTATGATGATTAGAGCCAGAAAAACCATAAGGTTCAAATCTTTTTCGTAACGAAAAAGATTACGAAAAAGATTTGTGGCGCTGTTTTGTGTAGGTATATATGTATCTACTTATATATTGTGATAAAATAGATTTCGTATGAACTTGAGGATTCACTTGTAAATATTATCTATTTTATTTGTTAATACTATCTTATTTTGATCATGCAGCTATGAAATGATGTCGTTTGGATTTCTTAGACATAAGGAATTCATATACGAATTGTGGAAAAATGTGATTTAATAAATGAAATGAAGTAGCATTATAGGTATTCAAATTCCAATTTGTAGTAATAAACTAACTATACTTAAGGCCCAGAATCCCGCGCGCCGTCATTTCGCTCGCACATTTGTATATTTTTGAAGATATAAATTGACTGAGTAAAAATATTTTATTTTATATTTTGAAAAAGTGGATCGGTGAATTTTTTACTACAACCACACGAAATGTTTAAGTATATTTTTTTGTTTTGATTATGTTTAACATGAGCGAAGGAGTTTAAGAAAAACTGTTTTACCCAATCTCCTTTTTTGAAATTTTTACTCTGTCAATTTATATCTCCAAAAATGTACAAATGTGCGAAAGAGATAGAAGCGTTTATGGGCAAGGCAATCAAATGAATTTGAATCTGACTTCACTTTAAATATTTTTAGACCACCTATCTCGAAGCCACCTATAGAAGATATTTCACGAATTCAAACCGATAAGAAATTGGTGAATTTTTGACTAAGAATTTATCCTCTTATAGGGCTAGACAGCACTTAGAATAGCTATATAATAGTAATATCGTAGGTCTATAATTTTCTTGATCCACACATTTCACAATCCTATTAGACATACAATTATTTTAATGATATACTTACTAGATTCCGGCGAATAATAGTAAAATCATATGTCCTTGGACTTAAAACCCGTCATTACTATGCCGATAGATGTTCAATTGCATGGCATGTTGCGAAAAGGCGATGTTTTACACAATATCGTTGAAATGACACATCGGTGTAGTACGTGATTAGGATTCAATAATAACATTACTCTTCTTCTTCGCAGTCGGGTAAAAGGAACCTGGGTTCCTGGGATGACTGGTCATCCCATTGTAGTGCCCAAAAGAGGAAATAGTGAGTCACTCCAGTGGTTGTTTGATAGTTGTTAGATAAAGATTTTTTAGGAACTTACTTGTCATCAATAAATATAAATTACTCAACGTAAAGACTAAACATTTGGAGAATGTGTTCATCCTGATTTCTATTTATGTGACGAAGTTTTAACATTACCAACTTCACGTTACCTTTATTGATGTACTTTTATATATTATTGTTTACAGTTGACAAATGCTTGCTATTTACTCTATTTGCACACCTGCACTGGTAAAATATGTTTTGTCTAAAACTAATAATGTAACAACTTAATCTACACATGTTTACGCAAATAACTGATCTTTATCTTTATCTTTAAAAACCACCGTCAGAGATGAATGGCGCAGGATTGTAAAGCTTGTCACAACCCCTATCATGATCATGATGTCATGACAACCACGATCACTCTGCCAAGAGTGTAACGACCAAGAAGTACCCTTCTAGCTTTTCAGAGCACCTTGGCAGCACTTATTCAAAGGAATTTACGAGTAACACTAACGATGGCATAAATAAAAACAAAAATATGGACCTGCGCAAACAATAAAATACAAAAACACATACAAACCTCTGTATTTAAATATCTTCAATTTTCACGTCGCGTCGTCTGCTGACACGTTACATGATGATGATAATCATTAGGTCGTCAGCGCCATTATCGAGTCGCAATTGAATACACTCGAATGTGTTGGACAATCGTCTATAATAGTTATTAGCCCATTGTCTACAGTGATGTACTATTCGTGACAATGAAACACGTAATGGTAGCTTTGGGAGAGCAGCTGGTCAATCCGATGTGATTGACTCTCCTTTTCAAAGACTTCAAAAATGGAGGAGGTTCTCAATTCGGTTGAATGTTGTTTTTTTTATGTTTGTTACCTCATAACTATGTTGTTTATAAACCAATTTGAAAAAAATATTTTTTTGTTATCCTATACTTTCAGATTGGTTCCATAGAAATTTCATGAAAATCGGTTCAGTATTTACTGTGTTTTGAAATCAAAATAACTGAAAAAAATTACGTCATCCAAGTAAACGAAATTACGTTTTTAGCAAAATACGTAATTTCGTTTACCTGTAACTAACCAATGGTGTTTACGGTTACTAAAACAGTCCGATTAAAACCTACTTCAATCGTACTTGTAGTATGTTTTCGTAAAACCTTTATTATGATGAAAAGAAGGTTGGTTTTGTCAATTTTATTTCATTGAGGAAGATTTCTCCTAACACATTAAGCATATTAATTATTGGCTCTTGTGTATCCCATCTTAGATCTTATTTTTTGCGTGTCCAGTTTACTTAAAAACTAGCTATATTTGAATACACTGTGGCTGTGATAATACACATCATCGTATCACGATCATAATTTCGCGTCATAATTTAAACGAAGACTTTGGTTGCAGATGATTTATTTTTATGCTACGTATGTACTTATAAATTTGGATCAAGTCTTCAATACTGTCCTAAAAGAAACAAAAATGTTGTTTCTTTTCATCCATTCTGACACAACAGATATGGTACAGATTGATCGTGACATTTATGAATCTGCAAGCATTAGTGTGTCATGGATCCTTTTTGCACTTATTTTATGCAACTTGTATTAAACATTAGGCATGGAAATAACGAGTATCATGTTATTTATATGGTATAAAACTGATCACACATAACACTTGTTACTTTCTGAGATCAAGTCTGTTACAAAATCACCGAAGTTATCCGCCCAATGCGCCCCGGCAGGCGATTTTGTACGATGTGATCTCATGATACTTGTCACCATTCACAATTTGATTCGTATCGTAAATAACAATAATAGACAGTCAGTAGTGGGTTGACCTGCTGACTGAGATTGGGTGTGATTGCGTAACGTCGCGTGATGCATGAATTATTTTTACAAAATGTGATAATTATCACATTAGGCCACTGATGAAAAATCACCACCATCACCAATTTCATTGTTAGAAAATGAAATCATATCACCAAGTGACAATGAAATAGAAGTAGCAATCATTTCATTGTCATCATAGAGTTTATACTTATTTACTAAATATATAAAAATAATATATATAAATATATAGTGTAGTCGTAGGCTATCCGTGGCGTCAACAACCGGCTTCGACGGAAGACCAGCGTTGGTTGATATACATACCAACCAACATATGCTGAGTCGGAGACCTTTTTGCACCACGCTATCTGTATATTGTAATAACATCGTTTATTATTATTTTTTTTCATGTGTCTATAACTGTTTGTGTATACTGTGTCGTGTGCAAATAAATATTTTCATTTTCATTTTTCATTTTCATTTTCATTTTTTTCATTTTCATTTCCATGCCTAGTATACATACGTGCGTAAATTCGATTACCGATCAAGCAAATGTGGACGTTAAAAACTACGTAATCATTTAAACCGCATATCGAACGCGCGAAATGGCGTGATCGATGATCGAATCGGTGCCGGCGCTGTGATACTAGTCTGGGGACCCAGGCTTTGCTTAATTTATTTAACTCTACAATGTTATACGTTTAAATTATTTTATTTTATTTATACCTTTTGGGAAATTTTAAATTTTATTGTGTTTTGTTTATTTTTAATTTATTTCATTTTGTTAGAATGGTTGGAAAGATGAATGTTTGCTCTACTACATTTAGTACATTTTTTTTATTACAGCATAAGCTAACTACTACAATCTATATATAGGTATATAACAAAATTTACAAAAGGAAACAATTGGGCCACCCATAGACCGTTGCAAACGATCTATAGGTAGCTCAACTGCTCCAACTCGATACCCGAGTACTTTAGTACAATCGAAACTACTTATTTGACTGAAATTTAGTATAGTCGCAGACGGTAATATTTTATTTTATAACCGATACCGCGCGGCTGAAGTGGCTTTAATTCATGATAAACAGTAAGTAATGCAAAAAATAAGGGCTGACTGAAGGTCACTGAATTTTGTAATCTCTTTTTGTTGTCATGATAAATGTGTTATCAAAGCGCCGGTATTTGGTTCCTTGATGAACCACTTATCTTGAGCTCTGCAATTTCCAATCAATTATTGTCCATTTTACAGCTAAGCTTACCTTTACAACCCTCGATTTCCTGAAATTTGTCAATCAATTTTCAACTGTAATCCTTTGTAATAGAGATGCTGCTTTCGACCTCCGATATGTGTAGGATTTGGTGTATAATTTGGGGATATTTATTTTAATATCGCGTGTAATTATTGGAAAAGTACACCATTATGAGTTTATTATAACATTTATTGGTCGTTAAATAGTTTTTTTGTTAAATTAAAACGGGCTTCACGCCACAACCGCAACGATAATAATTAAATATTTTGATGACATTTCTTTTAATTTTATCGTTACTGCGGTAAATGCTTTTATCTTATAACAACTTAATGTAATTTAACAACTTATTTCTTGCGGTAAATCAAAGATGCAGCGCTTCATTGAGGTTACTTTTTGAAGTGAAAACTTCTGTAGGCGCACGGAGTAAATTGTTTGCTTGACGACTTCGACGAGCTTTGATGCATTATTGGAGTGAAAACTTTTTCAGGCGCGCTGAGCCATTTATTTTGTGTATATTGTATGAGACTGAGCCGCCACGCTCGGCTATGTAACGTTGTTCGGGTAAAGTCGGCTCCAGTCGACTTATGTAATGTAGTTTTCACTCCTGTCGTGTGTCGTGTCTATGTGTCTGTGTGTGTGTCTATGTGTCTGTGTGTGGGTCACATCGTTTTTTGTGCTGAACTGAACAACCCTTGTAAAATTGCCACATACTAACCTTTATACCTTTGTGATCTCCTTAAAAAATCTCAATTATATTAACTTGCGTGCAGTAACCACGATATTTTTAAAGCGGTCCGTACGCCCCCTGTCCCTTTTCGGACGCATATTTAAGAACTCTACACAAAGCGAGTTTCCATCAGCTGGTTCCGAATTTATGTTCATCTAAGCTGAATACCATTAATTCTGCTCGGAATATTTACATCTGTAAAGAACCTTTCACAGTGACTGCTGTTCACAGCGAAAAAAATCAAAAACATGTCGATACTTACTAATTTGAAAATGGAAATGAACACTTTATCAAAATTTCGCATTTTTTTGAGACTTATAATACATTTGTTACTTTGCTGCTTTAGTAAAAAAATATTTTAAGTATCTTCTCACTTATAATAGTTAAGACTTTGTGTGTAGATCATCATAAACATTAAGTATATAAAAAAAATAAAAGCCAAGTAACAATATTATATGTTGTAGTAAAATTGGCACATTGTGCTTTAATTTTTTTTTTTTTTTTATAACTTGTCTTATCTGGATAGCAGATCAAAATTTGCCAGTCATATTAATAAAAAGGTTGGTTTTTTTTATGAAATACTAAAGATGGGTTCAAACCAAGTTTATTTCTGTAATATTATACCCGTTCCTAGGTTCGTTTGTGAGAGCTTATGAGTTCAGCAACTGCGGCAGGTGCAAAAATATATACTTATGGGCCCTACCACACGCACAAGTTTCACGACAGTTTTGCCTGCGCAGGCCGGCTTGTACACGGAAAAATCGGTTATACACAAAACTACTGTTGTTTTTAAAAAAAAATTGCGTATTTTGCTTCCCTGTGACTTTTCAGTGGTGCCTACGGTCACTAGAACAGTCCAATTGAAGTCGGTTGTTGTATGTTTTTCTAAACCTTGATTATTATTTATATTGATTAACGACAAATATATTTTAATAACAAATTAATCAATGTCAAACATTTTTTTTATTATCAATTAATCAATGACAAACATATTTTTAAATACTTACTAGTAGTATGATCATATATATCGCAGTATTAAAATCTGTGATAATGAACAGCGTGCAATTACCTTTAGATCTCCAACTGACGTCAAATACAAAATGTATTTTCAAAAAGTATCTTTGTATTTTTTTTGTATGCGAATTAAGTTTGGAGGAAAAAAAGTCGGTTGTTTGCGATTTGCAAGTATTATGCATCGTCCTGTTTGGATTTACGGCCACAAGCTTTGTTTCATTTTTCCATTGTGTTTCATTAATAAGTCAGCGAAATGGGTTGTGTTGATCAACGTACAATAACTTATTAATATGCATGTGATCACACCTTAATTTGAAGCTACGTCTTAGTTTCTAAATACTCACGAACGTTTGTTACTAGTTAAGGAACTAACTAACACCCAAATAAATTAGTAAAAATGATAAATTGAGCTATAAATATGTATAAAAGGCTTAGTGCTGCCTGACTGACTGAATGAATTACTGGCTGTCTGACTGACTAAAGAGAGCCTAAACAGACAATGTAAAAACTAGTAGTCTGCTGACTGTGAGTGGAATTGGTTGTGTGACATCGCGTCATGCGTGAATTATAATATAACATTAGTCACATAAGGCCACTGATGAAAAATAACAGTGTGATACAAAATCACCGTGATTGAGCTGTTACAAAATGAAATCATTTAACCATGTGACAATAAAAATAGTAGAAGCAATCATTTCCATGCCTACTTCTAACGCATTATCCAACTTCAGACGCGCTGAGCATTTATTTGTAATAACATAGATACGTGATTACTAACAGAAGTTTCATTCCGTTCGAGAGTTTAAAAAATACACAATAGGTCAGTTCTCGAGGCTATAAATGTATCGTTGACCCATAAACGTACTAATAGGACATATTCCCACGAATTTTAATTTAAAACGCTACCATTGTTGCGGGATGGGCGGGTCGGTTGTAAAGTATGGTTCAGTAATCACTGTGTATTTGTGCCGACTGATCGATCGATCGATATTGATCTGCGTTGATTGTTCGAGTTTTTTATGAGGTTACTATTCAGCGTGTATCTAGCTGGAGGATATGTATGTCGGTGTGTTCAGGCCACAGAAGTATTAAATTATAGAAACACAATGTTGTTGTAGTACATTGAAAATGCGACCAATAAAAGAAGCCACATTGGCTAACTTCTAGTACATTTTTGTTCCGATGCTTATTTTCAAAATATAGAAGTAACCGGTCTAGATAATATCTATCCTTGTTACTTCTCTTTTTCGAATCTTTTTCGAAAAAAAATCTACTTTGTATAATATAATTATGTTAAAACCACTGGGTTTTTTCATTCTTAATAAAACTACATCCTAAAAAGTAACAAACATTATTTGAAAATGGAGATATTTCATATTTATTGACGAGGTGTTTGAAATTTATTGGTCCTGTCTTACGACTCCATTTTGGTTTGATACTGTCCATCTATAGGAACACCGTTATTCATCTATGGTTAAGACTGCCCAAAGGGCTTCAATGTGTTGTCGATAGATGTAACAAGCGCAGTTACATAGATCTATAACAACTTGATTTCGATCCTTTAGAAAGTTATACAATAGACTTCAATCAAAATAATATATCCGCGCCTGGAACAATTAATTAATTTGTATGGTAAAGTTAATGTTCCTCTGCAGCTTCGAAATATGCACGCTTCATAAGTGCAAGAAATTGGGTCTTTTTTATGTATTCTATATGTTTTTTGACGACACCGATGGTAGAATGGCAAGTGTATTGGACTACCACGCCCTGTGCCACGGGTTCGATTCCCACTTCAGGACAAACATTTGTGTGATGAACATCGGTGTTTGTCCTGAGTCTGGGTGTTTTCTATGTATTCTATGTATGTATTTACAAAAAAAAGTATTTAAGTATTCTATCAGCTATCTGGTTCCCACAGCACAAACTCTGATTAGTTTGGGGCTAGATGGTGTTCTGTGAAATGTCCAAAATATTTATTTATTTACAAAAGAAACTCTGTTTAGTTTGGGGCTAGATGGCGTTGCGCGAAATGTCCAAACATTTTATATATATTTATTTCTTACGAAACGTAAACGCACTACTTTATAAGTACCTACTTATTATTACTAGAACACTCATCATAAATGAATCGTATTTATTAAACGTGATTCATCAAATAGGTTTGCTATTAGAATTAATTTGGAATGATTACTATATGCGTACTTTCATGATTGATAGCGACGTGTTTGATTGAAGTATCTGGCCGATGCGATGGATCAATTGAATGATTAGCAGTATCTGATTATCGGATTAGTAATTATCGGCGGGTTAAAAATATATTTTCCAACAACAAGTGGGATTACTGATTTGATTATTTTTATTATCTTTGAGTTGCTGCTATAAAAATGCATTAGAGAAGATATAAAACTTGTTTGTATTGAGAACTCAAAATAAAAGGAAGTCTTAGGCATTACAGAGAACATTTTTTTAAAAATTGCTAAAGTGCGGTTACGGGTAATTAAAAAAAACTCCTAATATATACTTAAAACGTGGGTAACTTTTGAACTGCCTTCTCACATATTAATAAAATAAAAGAGACCAGAATGAGATGAAAATTATCAAACTTTTACACACGTTACATATTGGTATTGGACTACCACGCCCTGTGTCACGGGTTCGATTCCCACTTCAGGACAAACATTTGTGTGATGAACATCGGTGTTTGTCCTGAGTGTTTTCTATGTATTCTATGTATGTATTTACAAAAAAAAGTATTTAAGTATTCTATCAGTTATCTGGCTCCCATAGTACAAGCTCTGCTTAGTTTGGGGTTAGATGGCATTGCGTGAAATGTCCAAAATATTTATTATAATTATTATTATTATAAACAAATTCGCCGCCTGTAGGCTATTCAAATTTCGCCGCCCCTACCAACACTTACATTTTTATGCCTATACACAATCATACAAATCACAATATTATGTTTATCAATAAAACTATAAGTCCATGATTTGTGCGTTACTGCCTAGCCGCGTAGCGTGGTGAGAAAAAAAATCGCCCAAAATTTGCCGCTCCTTAAAATGCGCTGCCCTAGGTCCGAGCCTTTTCAGCCTATTGGTAAACTCACCACTGGATACCAGGATGTAGATATGTTATAAAAGCCGGCATGACGTGGTTTCCATCGACCGAATAAACCTGCCATTGTCCCGCTAATTGTGGATCGATTTGTGAACTGAACTATGACCGCTGCGGGTCGCTTTGTCGCTTTATATCTGAATGGCTGCTACACGCTGAGCGATGAGCGGAGCGGTGTAAGGGACCAGCGTTTGTAGTTACTTGCTGCAGCGTTGCAAACACTCTGTACAATTAGTTTATCCAGCATTTATAAAATGCGTTTAAAAGTACAATACAATAATTTTAGTCTCCAAAAACACAATATCACAGAATAGTTCACAATTGACGCACTAGGGGCAAGCTTGTACCGCGTTATTACGTATTAGTTATACGACCTTACTGAGCGTCTGACAAAAAAAGAAAGACGTGGAAATTTGATTTGTAATCCACTTGAAATCCAATTGAATTGAATTGTACGTAGATAATATTTTGGTAACCCAAGTATATGTAGAGCTTAAACTTGTTTCGAAAAGTTTAAGAATTGGAACTCGCTTCCAAAAATTTTGAACACAATAATTTTATAATAGTTATGTAATTTTAATAAAGCCTTTGCCCAGTATTGCGTTTATTGTTGATAAATAAATAATAAATTTGTAAATCGCTCTCCGCTTCGCTCACACTTCAATCATGAGTGGTCGAGGCCGAAGCTCTAATGGCCCGATACATTTTTTGAACCTTTTGTTGGGTGGCCATTGTTAATTTGGGATTCATTAGTTCGTATTATGATTCCGATGCGGATGTTTTGGTTTGTCGTGGGCGGGATTTTGGCGGGAAAATGGGAGGGTTAGATCACAAATTTGTAAGGAGGATGTTATAAGCAATGATAAACTTTTATTGTTTTTTTATTGTAGTCTCAGAAGCGTGGCTGGTTTTTTATAAATTACTTAGCACGATTTTTCTGTTTTCGCGATATTAAAATACTAAGGGCTGGCGCCCATACGGCGCGCGGCGGAGCGCAGCAGTGTTTAGCAGCAATTTTTGTGTTATTTGATATAATTTCAATGAAGACAATGTTAAATATAGTTTGACAGTGAAAATGCTCTGCGCTGCGCTTCTGCGTAAGTGTTCCGGCCATAAAAAGATTATTTTTTAGGTTTTGTTACATGATATTCCATTTAATTGTTCAACGCTGTCCCCAGACATTAATTTTTGATGGCGGCAAAGTGAAAGTGCTCCAAGGCCGACACATTCTTTGTTCCCGGGCCACAGAATAAATTTTAGTACCTACTTATGCGGTTTTTGTAACGACGGGCCAGTACAATGACTCGACATGTGACTTGGCTCTTGTATCAATCTTGTATACTCGTAATTAGAGTTATCAAGTGACGGAATCGCCATGGCAACAACACAGTGTGAAAATAATAATAGTAATGGACATTTCACAACACAAACCATCTAGCCCCAAACTTAGCAAGCTTGTATTATGGGAACCAAATAACTGATAGAATACTTATTTTTTTTTGTGAATACACATATAGAATACATAGAAAACATCCAGACTCAGTACAAACACCAATGTTCATCACACTAATGTTTGTCCTGAAGCGGGAATTGAACCTGCGATACTCGGCGTAGCAGTCCAATGCACTTGCCACTCGACTTTCTGTGTCGTCGTGAAAAATACGTTCATAAGCTCACTTAGAATCACGAATAAAACTGAACAAAAAAACTTATTACGTTAATATCATCATCAACCTATAGCAGTTCACTGCTGGATGTAGGTATCTTTCAAAGCGCGCCACTGAGCCCGATCTTCGGCTCTTCTCATCCACCTTCAGCTAGCTATAGCGCTATCTGGCCAAAGGTCGTCGTACACTACGCTTGCCTAGACGCGGTCTCCACTCAAGATCGCTGATATGCATAAGATATTGTAACATAATTACTGATTATAAGAAAAAAAAAACCTAAATCAGATCTTTAAAAGATTTCACGATATATTTACCACAGCCACAGGCAACTCTGAAGTTACTACTGTACTGACTGTAACACAGATTACTAAATAGTTGGTAGATTGTTGCTCTACCTGACACATAATGTCACATAGTTGACATAGTACCGACTGATGCTCTACCTTACACAGAAGGTCTCTTAGTTAGTACTGACTGATGCTCAACCTTACACAGAAGGTCTCATATTTTGTAACGACTGATGTTTCTACCTTATACAGGAGGTATCTTAGTTAGTACTAACTGATGCTCTACCTTACACAGAAAGTCACATATTTAGTATCGACTGATACTCTACCTTATTCAGAAAGTCACATATTTAGTACCGACTGATGCTCTACCTTACACAGAAGGCCACATAGTTAGTACCGACTGATGCTCTACCTCACAAAGAAGGTCACATAGTAAGTACCTATACTGGTCACTCGACGCTGATGATGCGTTATATATCTGGTCTGTTTTCTTTATATTTTTCGCTCTAATAAATGCGCACGCGTCGCTGAACACTTTGATCTATTTTGAGACCGTCTGGCTTCGCTTGTCAATAGAAAACCAATGGGAAATTTAAACTTTTTGATCTTTTTCAAATAGATTTCAGTTAGTTGGGTATATTTTGATAAATTTTAAATAGTATTTTATTAATGTATATTTATTCTCTATTATATCTATCGAATTAAAATAAACCTAGTATAAATTAACCTACTAATCTGATTTGGTCGACGGTTAGTTAGTATTGAAACCGGAAATCGTTCGAGGCGCGAGACGGCCGGAAGTACCGGTAAAGGAACGCTTTCAAGGCTTCCGTGATTTAGCGCACCTCGGGGAGGTTCGTTAGCCGGGAAACTCAAGCTATAGTTTATTGGAATTATTCGGGTTAAATTGCAGTACCGGTCCGTTCCTAATGCTTAAGGGAGAGATAATTGTGCGGTCATTTTGGTTTTGAAATTCCCTAGTCTTGATATTGTTCAAGATTATTAGTAAGGTTGCTTATAAAAATAAAATTAGCCTTAAGAGGATATGTTAGTAAGGAGAGGAAAGAGATTAGTTATAGATTTTTTGTCGCTCAAAAGTAACTGACGTAAGCGACAAATGATAAATATTGCTTAAAAAGTATTGAATTTATAAAAAAAATCTTTTACATGTAAGTATCTAAGTTCTTTGATTATTTACTCAATAGTATAAAAAAATACCGTGAATATTCTCTTAATTCGGAGGATGGATGTATTACAGATTTTATGAGGTCTAAATTTCAAAAAATATATTTATATTGTTTATCGTTGTGTACTGCTGAGTAAGAATGTAACGCAGCGACTCCATATTTTCAGGAGGATTCCCCACAAAGGAAGATAGCCTTAATTATAGGTTAACCATTTAGGATTGATCCAAAGAAAACAATCAGCAAGATTAAATTGAAATTTGAATATTTTACCAGAATCATCTTGTATCAGTTGAGATAAGAACTTGCGTTTGACGCCACCTTATCACATGTTTAACGATGCCATGTTTTTAGAATCTTCCAAAAAGTACAAAATTGTTATTTTTGTTAACATACAGACAGAGTATAGTCGCTCTTTCCTGTTTTAGTTTTTATAAACTGTATTTTATAATCCAGAGCATAATACACTAGCTTGTACAATACGTAAAAACAGAATAGAACCTAATAAAGTGTTTATTTTGTCCCCAGGTACAAGTGCAAAAGTGCATTAGGTTGTATGCGTGTCGGCCAATAGGCAGTGTCTGTGTGTTGATGTGGCAAAGCTGATAAGCTGGCGTGGTACGGGGGGAGCGCGATGCAGGCGGGGGGAGGGTGGTTCGTGCCCTGGACGATGGGCGGGATGGGCATGCAGAAATTCGCGGTAGCCCTGCCGATGGGCGGGGTGATGCCGCTGGTGCCGCCGATGCTGGCAGCGCTGCCGCCGCAGCCGCCGCCGCTGAGGCTCATCGCGCCACCGCCCATGCCGCATCCCGGGAGAAAGGTAATAATAATAATTATTATATGGAGCCTGCGCTGTCCCACTGCTGGGCAAAGGCCTCCCCCGATTCCCTCCACTCTTCCCTGTCCTGTGCCAAACTGGTCTAGTCTGGGCGGAACGCGATGAGCTCGTCCCGCCACCTTTTCGGTCTGCCGCGTCGTCGCCGTGTCACGTCATTCGGTGGTCATTTTAGCCCAAAGGTCGTTCGACATGCGGCAGACATGACCAGCCCAATCCCATTTGAGCTTGGCGGCTTTCGAAGCTACGTCGGCGATTTGTGTTCGGGAGCGCAGCTCGGCTATAATAATCTGTTTAAAGCTGAACAAGACAAAATTTCAAAATACACTGACATAGCTTTTGAAATTTCCGCCATGTGGAACTCTGAAGCTATTATTGTTCCAATAACCATTTCAGCACATGGACTCATCGGTAAGAATATTCATCACCACCTTCAGACATTGTCACTACCAAATTACATCATTACAAAACCCCAAAAAGCAGCAGTACTCGATACAGCTCACATTGTGAGACAATTCCTCTCTCTGAAGCCCTAATTAGAGCCCATATTGAAAGTTCAGTCAGTAAACATACTAATATCTAATACCACCTTGCCTCTCTCTCATTCGTATTTTTATGGCGACTGACGCCATAATTTCTCATAGCTATGTTTAGTCGTTAGGCAAACATATTCTTGCAAATGCACCATTGATTATTTCAAGTGCCGGCTCAAACATTTTGTAATAAATATTTATAATATCGACTGAAATTGACTGTCATCCTTCTCCATCTCGATATCAGTCGCAACGAAATCAATTCCAGTAAAATTTTCAAAAACCCCCTTTAGATTCATATTAAAACTTCCAAGTTTGACTGCAGCGAAATCAATTCCATTCAAATTTTCAAAAACCACATGCGATTCATATTAAATTCCTCCGTATAGTTTGACTGCAGGATATTGGAAAAGTTTTCAACAGGGAACAGTGAATTTGTGTATATTTCGGGGAACCAACCCCAATCATACCGTCCTTCGTCATTCCTCCTCATTCCATTCATTCCGAAATATTAAATTCCATAAATAGTTGTGATGGTACAGTCAGCTGCACAGATATGTATTCACTCCCAAGCTTTCACATTTATATTACTCATAATTTTTCTATGAAAACTGCACGCGAGCATTTTCAAATTAATGTACACATCTTACTTGTCAGAAGATGAATGTCTTGGCAAAATTAAGAGTATAATATAAATGTGAAAGCATGAGAGAGTATATATGTCTGTGCAGCTGACTGTACTATAGTCCCATCAAAATGATTCCCCGTATTCGATCCAACATAACTTCACTAAGGTAATCTCAACGGAACAACGGGCCTTTAACCCTCAATAATATCGAACAAATGAGTGAAACCAACGGGTTCCGTCCTAAATTACCCCACGTAATGGATAAAGGACCCGTGTCATGTGATGCCTCTTTCCATTACTTTACTTATATGCCGGAAAATCTTTGGGTTAGTTTGATCTTCGAGCGGGAAAATGTAAGGAGCATCAGCATTTATTTTTTAATTTTTTTCCGACTGCCAAGGAAGGGTCATATTTTCGCGCGTATCTTGTATGTTTGTAAGTTTCTGTATTAACACTTATCTTCCAAATGGCTGGATGGAATTCGATAGTTAAGATTTCGTTAGATTTGTCTAAAATACCCAAGTGTCCATACACAAAAAATATCGAAATGGTGGATTTTTGGTGCTAAATTGTAAATCGTTATTTTTTTACCAAACCTATCGAGTAGGGTATCGAAATGAAAAAAATTAAAAGGAGATTACAAATATACATATGTGAGTAAGGCATGCGACTGTCATAGAGCAAGAAAAAAGCTGCAGCTCAGCTTCAGTTACAGCTTTTATAAACTCTAAGCTTGAATTATTTATGTAAAAGAATGTTGCAAACCCAGATAAAAACTGTAGCTAAATTTAGAGTCTGATGTCGCGTCTATAGTAGAGAGTAGCGATCGGATAGTTAGATAAAGCCTTTTAGTAAAAACTATCTCAAACGCAAGTTACTCCCATAAAGAAAAGGAGCTTTGTTACAAACTTGCTAACTCACGCCAATCACAATGTTAGATTAATCCGAACGAAATTAACTTGTTACCCTGTACGGTCTGCACAATAAGAGCATTCATAAATCAAAACGTAATTGCCACTATGGAAGCCGGTCATTAGCTAACACAGTCGCAAATTAGTGCTCCAAGCGTTTTGTTGCTGACGGTACAAGCTGATGATTGTGCTGGCTGTACAGAATTATGGCTTTGAAGGATTAATTTGCTGATGCTCTATGAAGTTAGCCTCCTTTAATGTAGGGCGGCAATTTTAAAGAGTTTTAAGTATAGTCAGTAAGTCTTTTCTACATTTTTCTTCTGATAGGGTTCAAAATGCACTACTTATAATCTCTTTTTTACCTGACTGCGAAAGAGGGTTATGTTTTTCGAGTTTTTACCCGACTGCCAAGGAAGGGTTATGTTTTTCGCGCGTATCTTCTATGTATGTAAGTTTCTGCGTTACCTCGTATCTTCTAAACGGCTGGATGGATTTTGACAGTTAAGGTATCGTTAAATTCGTCTCAATAACCCAAGTATTCTTATTTTTCGGGTTTTTTTTAGATACTCAAAATGGCGGTTTATTGGAGCTAAATAGTAAGTCTTTAATTTTTTTTTGTTGACAAAAACTATCGAGTATGGTATCAAAATGAAGGTATTAGAAGGAAGGAGATTACAAATACATAGGTATATATTTAAGTTATATGTATGTTTACATTTAATTTGGAATAATTAATTGACAATGAATGTATAATTATTTTGCAGTCCGTTTTCAGTTTTTTAAACCTCAAGCTAGTTTACTTACGTAAGGAGAGTTTGAAAAATGACTTAGAATACGGGGGTGATGCCTACTTGCACCAAACTGTCAAAGTACCTAAGCAATTACTTTTCTGGCTTGATAGTTCTTAACAGTCCAGATACTGACCGTTAAGAACTGACAAGCGAGTAAAGTAATTGCTTAGGAACTTTGAAAGTTTGGTGCAAGTCGACATGAGTGTCGCAAATGTCTCCTAGTGTATCTGGGATTTATTCTCAAATATAAATTGATGTGTGACTAATTGAGCACTTTCATATAAATTAACCTTTTATACATAATTTCTACTAAACGTCCCGTTTATATTTATAGTGTAGTTCGCCAAAGCGTAAAATCTTTTCTTAATAAGATCACTTGCATTTCGCTCACGGATCATGCATATATTGCAATTACCGTCAAACTCTGCCATTATGGTAAAATTAATAGAGTCGCTATTTATACTTCAATTTAAAACTTATGAGGTAAAGTGGACCCGTGCATAAATACAATAAGAGAATTTGTTTAAGCTGCGTTTTGATAAACATGCTAGGTTTTACCTACCTATTTGACTGTCTGTCATAAATGTTACCGATCTCTGTTTTTATTCTGTCCGCAGCAATTGTTATTATGTTCCTTATATGCAGTGTACTTGTACTACAAATACTCATTTTTTCATTTTTCTTCTATTTCAGCTATTGTGCTTGACTTTACCGAAAACTTCTTACCCAGAAAAATTACAACCCGGGTTTTGATTCGACCCAGTCTAACACAAAATCCATTTTAATCCCAACCCATAACAAGTTCGATTTATTTATTTTAATCATAACTCATTAAGTGCACTTGGATTCGTTTTTGTTTACAAGGTGTTTTACAAAATGTACAGCTGTGCATTGCCGTTTTCAAAACATGTGTTTTTAAATAATTATGTGTATTTAATATCCTTATAAGCCCGTAAGGAGGGCCAAACGAAGTTTTTGACGTGACTACGTCTACTAAATCGATAAACGCCGCCGCGCGATAAATGTCCGGTAACGCTCATTGTCCGGAAACGGTCCGGTAACGATCATTGTCCCGTTACGCTGGTAGTGACGTTATTCATAAAATTACCTACAGTGAAAATTATTATGTTATTTTTTAACAATTTTTTCCAAATGTTTTACGTTAACTTACCTTATGGGTAAAGTTTTAACCTATTCACGTAAATTGTAGTTATGTTTAGAGCCACTGTCGTTTTTTCATTGATACATACTTTTTCGTTGGCTTTATTTGGTGTTTCGCAAGTTAGTTGCAACGTATTATTTCTATAACCTCAGTCACAGTAAATGTATGAATGCTCCCCATTGAGATCTCATTAAAACCGATGGATCAGACAGGTTTATTCATTCCAGTTATTGTAAGGTACAAAATTAGCTTACTTATCATTTTAACAACTACACTTATCGATTTTTCTAGCTACAATGTCTGACATCACGTGGTAGTTTCATTTCATTGTCGCGACACATCGTCACTTTCCATGCTTGCCTCGAGCATGTTTTTATAATTAAATGTTCAAAATCTTAAAAAAAAACAGATTACATAATGGATTTATAGTTTTTTGTGGACGTGATATAAATTGCCGTAAGTCTTATTTTGTCTGCTAAAGGTAAATATTGTTTCTCAAATTTTAACAGCATCGGCACCAGCCTCTTCTTCTTATCGTGTCACTAGTTTTTTCGAACCAGTGTGGTGAAAGGATTTCAAGTGCACCTCGAAGGGGCTTCTTTCGTGCACATGTTAACGTACTTTTTTGGTTCTATGACATTCCGGTTTCCTCGCTATGTTTTTTTTCACCTTTAAGCACATGTTTATAATGCACGTAGATTTTTTGGACAAAAAATCCATTAGTGTTCGTCCGGGTTCGAACCCACGACCTTCGGGTCGAAATTCGAGGCACCTCCCACTCAGCCAACACGGCTAAGAATCAATAATCGATCTTGAGATATATACAATTAGTTCCCGATTTAATTTTTAAGAGAACTTTCTAGAAATATCATAAATAGCTTGCTAAAAAAAAATATATTCCTAGATTTGCTTTTTGATATATTCCTAGATTTTTCCTGTTAGTTTATCTTCGTGTACACATAAGTGAGGCGAACTATGAAATGTTAAACTAGTCGGTACATTATCTAGTCGATCTTGGCGCAAAAAACAAGCACCCAGTAAGCGACGTTCTCACAGTGTCTAGTTAATGTTTGTTTATTTTTTTACGTAGACATAATCTTTTCTAACATAAATTGAGCCCAGTGCATACGGATTCATTATAGAGTAGAGTTTAAATTGATCTTGCTAGGTTACTACCCTGTTTTCTTAAGGCACAGATACCCGCGAGCCGCTATCTCGCTCGCACATTGGTGCATAGTTGAAGATATAAATTGAGATGAGTATAAATTTCAAAAAAGTGGAGTGGTAGAATTTATTAAGGGTAATCCTCAAATCCGAATTCCATACAAAATGTTTCGGATTAATACTCAAAAAGTACGCCATATTATAGTAATTTCTTCACACTATTAATTTCGTCCATGTTTTTTGATTTCATCAACAAAAAAAATGAAAGGTTTCATACTTTACTTTAGATTTTATACGTGTTTTAAAATTAACCCTACTAACTTAAAAACACGTATAAAATCTAAATTAAAGTATGAAACCCTTCATTTTCTTTGTTGATGAAATCAAAAAACATGGACGAAATGAATAGTGTGAAGAAATTACTATAATACGGCGTACTTTTTGAGTATTTGTCCGAAACATTTTGTATGGAATGCAGATTTGAGGATTACCCTTAATACAACCTCACGAAATGTTTTAGTATATTTTTAACCGACTTCAAAAAAGGAGGAGGTTATCAATTCGGTTGTTTTTTTTTAGAGGATGTAAAGTTTAAGATGCTTTTAGACCAAAAGTTAAATGCACCTGTCTCCTGAAATTAAGACAAGATCTAAATTAAAGTCACATTTAGATAAAATCCGAAAAAGCTCTATACCATTGTTTATCTGTTTTCTACTAAAATCAATGTTTAAACGGGTAAATAGTGGGATTGAAAATTTACAGTCAGCTGCACAGATATATATACACTCCCAAGCTTTCACATTTATATTACTCTTAATATTGCAAATAAAAATGCACGCCAGCTATTTTAAATTAATGTAGTCATTTTACTTGTCAGAAAAATAATGTCTTGGCAATATTAAGAGTATAATATAAATGTAAAAACTTGCGAGTGTATACATATCTGTGCAGCTGACTGTACGTTTAACGTTGCTTATAATGATCTACTGGTGCTTCCTCTGGTAGATTTTTTTGGAATCTGCAGAGGTAAATGGCTTATTGAAGTCGGGTTTGATATGTTTTTGTTAAACCTCGATTATTTGTATTGAAATGTAAAGCAAATGAGATCTTCTTAAAAGTATGAGTTTTTCCAATAAACATTTGTGATACCTATCTTGATACTCATATAGGGCATGCGTTTGCGCATTGCGTGTGTTACAAAAATTCGCTTCATTGATTTCTGAGTAGGTTTTTTGCAAGAACCGCCAAGACCGGTGTGACTCGTTCGCTTTGAATGTAGAACCCTACTTATTTTATTAATAGGGTCCAGTTGCGGTCTATTTATTGTAAGTATTCCTATTTATTAATAGGATGGTGCTATATTTTCATTGTAAAATAATTTTAAAAGCAAGGTATTTAGTTACTGAGGAACTCTAAAAAAGAACACTAACTAGGTTAATTCTAACAAATCATTGAACTAACTAGATACTCGTATCATCAAACAAAATATTGAATGTCCAAGATGGGAGAATGCACCACAATATTTGACATCTGTATGTACATGTATTTTACGCTATAAATATAATATACCTACCTATATAATATAGTAAAAATACTTTATAATAATATCATCATCTGGCCTTTCGCTGCGACATCGCCCAATCCATTTGGTAATTTAACTTTTTTTAATTCAATAATAATTTTAACAACTACAATAATTTTGGTTGCCTGATAATATAACTAAAAAATCATTAAGGTTTATGAAGGTGCTAATTGGAGTTAACATTTCGATCGTCAGTTAGAGATAAATCCATCTCTTTGCATCGTATTCCTCAATTTTGAGGGACGTGACCCCTCCACGGATCACTTTTTCCCTGACAATTTTGCACCAGCTAGGTCGGTTTTCGGCTGCGTGGATGGCTTTGCAGTTAAGTGTCAAGAGTGGTGCGGATCAGGTCAAACTATCGCATCGGGGTCTCTTTCCTCGCTCATTGTTACCGAAAATATCGAGCTTTTTGGTAACAACCAGTGTTTTTAAATTATCAGCTCTCTTTCGAGCTATATGACCTAAATAATCAAGGACTCATTGCAGGCTAGTAGTGACTTTGAGCTCGTTGAGTATTGTACATTCGTCCTTTGGGCAGAATAGAGGTAGATAGATACTCTTATCGTGGATACTAAATTAAAATCAACACAATAGGATTTTTCCTTTAAAAACAACAAAACATATAAAAAACAACTTAGGACCACCATCAAATAGTCCGATAAAAAATATTCAATTTGTACAGTACAAAAAACCTAATCTGAACGCTTATTTAAAATTCGACACACGCTCTGTCGGTTAGGACAAACGTTTAACGAGTTGTATTGCGTGAGAATCGGTGTAACGATTGGATAATCGATATAATCGTGATACGTATCGATATTCCGTGATAGACATCGATACACGTGATTGGTATCGATATGTAAACAAGCGGCCAATTTTCGTTTGTATTGATTGACACCGTCACATGATTGTTTCTGTTTGCTTAATTAGCTAAATCGGCGGTGTCGTGAAACAAACGATCCGATGTTAAGGCCCAGAATTCCGCGCGCCGTTATCTCGTTCGCACATTAGTACATTTTTGGAGATATAAATTGACTGAGTGTAAATTTAGGAACACAATGTAGGAAATAGGGCAAAACTGTTTTTCCCTATCTCCTTCGCGTATGTTAAACATATTATGAGAACAAAAAATATACTAATTTTTTTTTTGTTGGTAGTACAAATCACCCTTCTAGTTTTTTGAAAATTAAAAAAATACTCTGACAATTTATAACTTAAAAAGAGTGAAATAACTATTCAAGGGAAGCGTGCTACATCGTCGACTGAACACACCAATTATTATAATTTTAGAGGGTGATCAAACAAAAGACTTGAAAAACTTAAAATTTTAGCACTATTGTTGGCCAGTTAGTGCTATATTAAATCCCAGAATCCTGCGCGTCGCTATTTCACTCGTACATTTGTAATTTTTTTAAGTTACAACCTCAAAAACATCCAAAATTATAGTTCAGTTCAGTTTCTTCATTCCTAGTCTTATATTATAAATTAAATAGTGGTCGAGAAACAGATTTTTCATTGCATTACCATCTAATTAGTACCATCTCCAGAGGGTTTTTGTCTTATTTAAGCCCTCCTACTCGTATCCTGTTTATTCAATGTTGGTAATTCTAATTCCGTACTCTCTATTACTCAGTAGCAAAACAGTATTAACCCTAGTTTTTAACGGTGTTCTTATAGAACTCCGAGATTGAGATCTTAAAACCAAGATAGAGTCGTAAAACAGAACTAAAAATTTTCAGACACACCACTTCAATAAAAATTAAATATCTCCAATTTCATTTTTTTTTTTTTGTTACGATGGAGTTTGTTTAACCTAGTAATTTTAATCTAAGTATAAGTTGGTATAATTAGAATACTTTTTTGTCGCGTTTTAATATACTACGGTATTATTCTATACTATAATATTTCTACGGTATTAACTATGTTATCAGAACAGCATCACGATTTCCTACTACTTTCGTGCGTGATGGACTCTTCAAATAAATGTCGACGCTTGAAAGGCAATAATTACCAAGCGACATATTGGCAACTTTACAGGAGAGCGTTTTAAAGTTTTTTTTTTTGGAAAAAAATTCGTCATAAATCGCCTATTAGTCGTAGTCACTTGATTCTAACGATTTTTAAATGTAGTTAAAACGCTTTATAAACTGGCTTTTAAAGATGATGCATTTTCTCAATACTTTAAGAAATAGTGTCGGTTAGTAAAATATTTATCAAAATCACAAACAGGTAAAAACTACTTACCGACAACAATATTTTTATATAAAACATGTAAAATTAACTAAATCCTAGTAGTTTATAATTGTGTTTGAAGCAAAATGATACATCCAGATCTAAAGTATGTTTGACACATAGGTAAAATTATCTAAATAAAAACAAAAAAAACTTTTCTGTCAAGCAATTTCAACCGAAGTACAAATTAAATGAGGTATGTGTAGGATTTTTTTGAACAAGTAACAAAACAATTAGGTTTTATTACACAAAATTAACAATATCGCCGAACTTGCTCAACTTGCTGCACATACAGGAAACCTGAAAGAGCTTTATAACTACTACTTTATAACTATAACTTTATGTAATAAGGCCACAAATACCCTGGCAGGAAAAATAAACTTCAGAAAAGTACCCATCCGTGATAAAGGAGGTAAACCTTTAGCTATTCCTTCAGCTCGATTGAATCGATGGCACGAGCATTTCCAGGAAGTATTTAACCAGGGATCTTGTGAGGTACCAATAGACCCAACAATACCAGCGATGCCGCCTCACTTATCGAAGACGCTAGAAATAACTGGTGATCCCCCTTCTAAAGACGAAGTCGCAAATGCCATTATTGCACTAAAAGCAGGTAAAGCCCCCGGAATCGACCTGATCCCTTCAGAAATGTTACAAGCTGATCTTACAACAGCCGTCAACTGTCTAATACAATTACTGGCCAAGGTCTGGGATACTGAAACTATACCCAATGACTGGAACATGGGGCTTCTTGTCACTCACTGTACCGAGAAAAGGTGACATAAGCCAGTGCAGTAACTGGAGAGGCATCGCACTTCTCTCAATACCATCGAAGGTTCTTATTTCGGGTATTACTGGATCAACTTTCCAAGGTAATAGACCCGCTACTTCGCAACGAACAAGCATGGTTCCAGCGGTTAGCACGCTCCTGCACCGATCAGATAAACACACTGCGCATCATTGCAAGAACAGGCATCAAAATGGCAAAGAAAGCAATCTTACCTAGTAGATTTCGAAAAGCTTTTGACACTCTTCAATGGCATAGTATCTGGGCGCGTCTATACACTCTAGGAGTACCGCCAAAGATAATCAAAGTGATCCAAGCTTTGTATGCAAAGTATGCCTGTAAAGTGAGCTATGACTGGTCTCCGACAACATCATTGTGCAGGCAGGTGTACGCCAGGGCTGCCTCCTCTCACCTTTGCTATTCCTTGTGGTATTGGATGGAGTGCTGGAGCGTGTCAACAAGAACAAACGCCACGGAATAGATAACCTAGACTATGCCGATGATCTTTGTCTTTTCAGGCACAGTTCTTTTCAGACGAGCAGACAAGCAAGCCAAACTAGATGACCTTAGAAGAAAAAGAAGCAGCAACCACGGGACTTAAAATTAATACAGGAGATGAGACCCGGCGTAAGCGACACAACGCCTTTGATTGGCCAGGAATAGGTGGAGCAGGTCCATCAATTTGTCTACCTTGGGAGTATTGTATCTGAAGTTGGTTGTACCGAACAGGATATAGACACTCCTGCAATCCTCAAAGAACGTTTTACGTATCTCTGGATGTCCCACTCTCGATCCGTATGCTCTTCATCTTCAAACCCCACTTCATACCCCGCATTTCTATGGCAGCTCTTTTACGATCCAAGCTACTTATCTATGGAATGCACTGCTAGTGTCAATTCAACATGCTAAGTCCCTTCAAATTTTTAAAATGTTGGTCGTTGAGCATTATTTAGCCACACCTACGAATTAATAAAATATTTTTCACAGCTCTTGATTTATTGTTAATTTTTATCACTCATTTATCTGATATTTATATTTTTATTTGATTTATATTCGTTTTTTTTGTATATACCGCCATATTCGTTTATCTTTTTCTTAATTTTTCAATTTAATATATTGAATAATCTGTTTTGTAATTGGTACTTTTTGCTATTATACTTTTTAATAAGCTTTCGTTCTCAATTAACGTTATGACAAATGAGGACGGTCCTCATTTGTCCAACAGTATCCAGTCCATGCAAAGATTGTCTGGAAGAGATCGCTCTTTAGCGATAAGACCACCCATTGTCCACTGTTATATACCTAGCTTTATTTTTCCTTTATAATGTGTTAGTACTAAGATGGTGAGCAATAAAGTATATTCTATCTATCTATCTATCTATAGAATCTAAAAAGGAGCCTTTGCACAGTTGCGTTCGATATGGCAGTCACGGAAACTAACCAGAAGAGTGAAGCTCAAGATATTCCAGTTCAATGTGAAAACCAATCTGCTGTATGGGTGCGAGACGTGGAAAGTAACGAAAAACATCACGCGTAAGATCCAGGTTTTCATAAACCGGTGCCTTCCGACAAATTTTTGGAATCTTTTGGCCGGGCTAAATGACCAACGTCGACCTGTTAGAGAAGTGCCATGAATCGCCCATGGATTCAATAAAGCGTCATAAATGGAACTGGATTGGCCACACGCTACGCAGAGTGCCCGACCACATCCCAAAGCAAGCTCTAGACGGGAACCCGCAGGGCAAGAGAAAGCGTGGCCATCCCAAGACTTGGCGAAGATCGGTGGAGTTGGAGGTCAAAGCCATAGGTAAATCTTGAAGCGAAATTAAACGTGAAGCTCCAGACAGATCAAGATGGAAGCTCACTATGGACGCCCTCTGCCCCACTTGGGGGTCATAGGATTAAGGCAAGACACAAAATTAAAGATCAAACTGCGAAAAATCTCTCGCGTGGATAGCTGATCTTATAAAGAACGTGGACTGTCGTAGTAAATAAATAAGGCATTTTATTTTTATACATAGTTCTTATTAGAAATTTCAAAATTAGTATGCTAATTTTGAAATTTCTAATAAGGTAATTAGGTAAAATGCATTTTTTATGAAGAAAAAATGGCTAAAACTACTGTTACAATAAATTAAAAACTGGAATGGGTTTCTGGTACCTATTCTTACTCATTTATAGTACCTATTATTTCCAATGAAACAAAATTTAAATCTACCTCAAATCTACATCAAGTATTAAGTTTCAGAATATCCTTTTTCAGCAGTCTTACGAGTATATCCTCGATATCTTGACCCCTAGAAATTAAATACGTTTCGATTGAGAGAATAAATGATTTAATTATTCAACTAAGCAGTTACATTACCAAAGTCAAATCTCTGCTAACCACCCCAGCGTTTGACATAGCTAGCTAAATGATGTTAGGTATCTATTATCTTATTCCGATTCGTTATGTGCCTAAAACAATAAATTTAAATCAATATAAAATACGCATTCAAAAAGCTAACATTAGTAAAATCTTCATAATGCACTTACCGAGTATACAATTCAAGCTACGCGATGCACTATGTGCGATACGCGCGAGCACGCAGGTTGCCTATGCGACAAGACTAAATCATTATTATGTTACCACAGCCACTCAAAATTTGCTTTACAGCGCGGATAAGCGACAAAACAAAATACGAACATAAGGGATAAGCTCAGTTTTATACAAATTTTATTTCAGAAATAGTTATCTAAGTAACAAAAACCGTAAAAAAAACGGCAGGTAAAAAATTACCAAACGACAAAATATATCCTTTTTAGGCAGGTAAATATTACTACTTTACGTTTGCAAGTCCATTGCATTTAGGTTAAAAGTACTAAATGACAATGAATACATAATTAAGGTGTGTTAGAAAGTCTTTAATAACGAGGAAAAAAATAAATAATACAGGTAAAATTTCATAGGTAATCTTTATACCCTAGGTACCGCCCGGCAAAAAATACTCTATGTTCAAACGTATAATTTCGAATCTAGGCAAAGATTACTATGTAAAAAAATTAAAGATCGAATAAATACTAAGTGAAAATTATTCATAAATCGCTAAAATTTTAGTCGCTTGGACGCCGAAAACTGTGAAAATGTGCATTTTTTTTAAATTACCAAGCGACACCAACTTCGTCCTAGAGACATGAGAGTAGGACCAATCGACGCAGAATTTTTTTCTGATTCCAATGATATATATAACTCAATATCGCCCAAAATGTCGCTTGGTAATTTTTGCCTTTCAAGCGTCGATGTGTAATCTGTCATTACATATCATTGGGACTGTGTACGGCCGCTGTGTCCGTCCAACCACCATATTTCTACACTCTTCAAATAATCTGTGAACTTTAAACTTTAGGGAATAAGGTTCAGAGTCGTGTTGGTTTTGTGTCAGAACCGCAAATTTATTGTTGAATCGATACAAATCACGGGAAGCATTCGGCCGAGTCGTGTGCTTGGAAACCAATTTCCTGTTTCTTTCATATTGAAATGTAAGTGCCGCCCCCTGTGATGGGTTGCCGCCAAATTTACGAGTCGATTTGCAAAGTTTTTTCAAGGAGATTTTCAAGTTTAGTGATGTTATTTTTGAAAGCAAGATTTTGTGTTTGTACTCACTCGAGAGATTATAATCGTTTCTACCAGTGTTTCTTTATTGAAAATCACTACATTCTAGTTTAGGAGAAATATACCATCAATTCTAAAATGATATACAAAGACTGGTAGAGACAAGGACTCTTCGAAGTGTACATTATTTTTGAAGTTCCATCATCAAAATAAAAAAAAAAAACTGTGACAAAAAAAACTCACAATTAAATCACTAAAAAACTGAAAAAGATTCAACTGGAACACAAGAAAAGAAAATACTTATTTTGGAACAAAAGTCTATAACAATTTAAGTTGTGAAATGTATTGAATAACACTCTTATCTAAATCTGTGCATTCGACCTTCCTCGAGATAGCTATATTCACCCAATCTTAAAATCCAGCTAGACATTCTTAAATTATACAATTCAGAAGTAAACTTGGTTGCTATATAATTTTATCAGTCGCTTAAACGGATTTTTACAAGAAAATACGCCCTTACTTTTTTCTGGTGACACAAGGTGACTCAAACAAATGGTCCGCGAAGTTAGACGCAACATTAATTCCTGTCCTTGAAAGGATTTTTTATTGTAAGTAGAAAATAATTTTGTTTCAAAAATAGCTAGACATTTCCAGGTTCTTTAACTTATCGTTATCATGTAATGTTACTACGATACGATTACGTTGCGTTGACGTTATCGTATCGTAGACCGAGAAGTCAACAATTTGTATGAAGTTTTGAAAAATAATCACTCAAACTGTTGACTTCTCGGTAACGGATACGATACGATAACGTTAACGCAAAAGCTTATGATCGAGCTACTGAACTATACTTATTGCCCATATGAAATGTCAGCTCAGTTGGTTCTGGTCATAAATTAATATCTCATTCAGAGGAAACTCTTATTATATTACATTTTATTCAATGGTACTTCATAAAATTCTTCCTTTAACATTTCATTTATTAGTTCTTAGATATGAGTCTCGAGGTAAGGACAATATTCTGACTGCCCACGCCTGAAGCACTCTGCTGTGAAATTTCCAAATTAGATACAAGATTTTTCTTTAGCCAGACAACAAAGAAGCAAATATCTACATCTAACCTTGAATTTCTCCGCGTCCTCACAATACCATGAATACAATGAAACAAGAGAACAGCTGGTTCACTCCAGAAGCCCAACCTTCAGTAAAATTTCTGCTTCGTTCTTACCCAGCAAGAAGTTGGGTGTTTTTTATGTGTAGCATCACCTTTCGCTTTCTGCCAATTTGTGGCAGTGATTTCGTGAAAAGGAAGTGTCTTACAGGGTGTGTAGCCGTCAGATAGTACCAATCTTATAAAAATGAGTTGAATAGAACCCTACCATTTGAAGGAGATGTCACATGTTACACATCATAATATGTGACTACTGTAAGGCTCGCTCATTTTTTTTTCTGTTAAACTTATATCCTATCATCCTAGCATGAAATTTTGTAGTTGAAGTTCTTAATCGTTCGTAAATTGTTACAAAAGCTCTACCTTCAGTTTCTAAAGTAAATGTAAATTAATATTAGTTTTACAAGCCGATTAAATTTAGAATTCTCATACGTAGATACCTTTTATTTATTTAATATTCAAGGTATTGTAATTAAAATACGTTACAATATATTTTAATTTACGATAGAGTTAAAGAAATCATTGTGCCTCTGTTATGAGTACCTGACTACATGCTTATAGTTATTATATGTTAGATATATATATTAATTTTCAGACAAAACATCCATTGTACACATAAAATAAAATACTCTATAATAAATGTCAAATTGTAACTGGTATTCTATTGTATTGTATATGGATTGAACTTTATCATTTCTCATTGATTGACCTAGCTGTTTCCAACTGTGCTGTAACCAAAAAATATTAAAAATCAACGCTGGTGTCACGACAACGAGCCGTTTTAAAAAGGGTCAAGGGATTCGCCCTTTGGTTTTGGTCCTTTTTTAATTTGAACAAAAGGAAGAGGAACGCGAATTTCTTTGTAATCACTGACTTTTTGTAAACCTCTCCCGATTATTTGGAGCATCCAAATTGGTTTTGGTTTCAAGAACGAATTAGATCCATGATGTATTTTTTTATCGTTGAATAGTTTTAACCAGTAGTGCATAATTTTTTAAGATTTTATGTTATTATGATGAGTTCAAAATAAAATATTTTTATTTATTTTTCTAGAATTCCATAAAAAGGTTTTTTTTTAAATTAATTTATGTTTAATTTAGCTATTGCTCGCTATCGTTCCAAGAAACATTAATTTATCATCTGAATCTGGGTGTTTTCTATGTATTATATGTACGTAGTAAGTATTGTATCATTTATCTGGTACCCATAGTACAAGCTCTGTTTAGTTTGGGGCTAGACGGCGTTGTGTCAAATGTCCAAAAATATTTATTTTTTTCATAAAGGCGTAAATTAATTCGAGATAAAATTCCTTTCCTTAAAAGGACCCGCTCAAAAAGGATCCAATAATAATCATTGACCAATTATATTAATTAATTCTATTAATTTTCTCCCGGCGAATCAATCAATGACCGTTGAATCAATTAGCTTTTTGCTGTCGTATCGATTGCTTAGCAATGCTATGCTATTAAATTTTTTATTTGATATTGAACATCGACTCAGGTGCAACAAAGTTATGAGGAGTAATTTAACTTTTTTTGGCATTGTTCCAATATAACCAGAGACTAAATATCTTTTTAGATACACCATAAATTCCATAAACCTTGGTTTTGGAAATTATGCTCTGATATAGGTATTATCACTTTTACAAAATAAAATGATTCTAAAACACGATTGCTCGTTTGTACCTATCTTATTGCTTGAAATGATAAAACACAAATATTCTTCATTTGTCTTAATTTTCTTTTGGGCGGATTCAAATACCTACTTATTGCTCTATGTGCTGTTGACTAGCGTTTTTTGTCGCTCGGATACGGGCGGTTTCATCATCATCATCATCAACCTATAGCAGTCCACTGCTGGACGTAGGTCTCTCCCAAGGCGCGCCACTGAGCCCGATCTTCGGCTCTCCTCATCCACCTTCTGCCAGTTATAGCGCGCAGATCATCGCTCCATCTGGCCAAAGGTCGTCCTACACTGCGTTTGCCTAGTCGTGGTCTCCACTCAAGAACACGTTTATCCCAACGGTTGTCGGTTCTTCGGCAGACGGACGGATTGCCACTCGCGAAACTGTAAAAACCCAACGCGTGTATACCGTTTACGCTCGATATTTTCTAGCGAGTGTCAGTAGCATGTGCCGTCTCTGGCAGCTTGTCGCGCGTATACGCGCTGCAAAAACAAAACACGAGCGGCGCATCCGCTCGGTTAATCCGCTAATCTGAAACCGCTCTATCTCTCTAGTCACTGATAGACAAAACTATAGTTTTAAAGCTTCTATGTGTGTAATTAATAAGGCATTTATTCTTCTTTTCGTGTCATTAGGTCTCGAACCAGTGTGCTGAAAGGCTTTCAAGTGCGCCTCGAAGACGCTCCTTCTGTGCTCTTGACACATGTGTTTCGAAGTTTTAAGGTTCTATGACATATATATATATGCCAGTTTCCTCGCGAGGTTTTTTTCACCGTTAAGCACGTGTTATAATGCACACATAGATTTTCTGAACAGAACAATCCATTGGTGTACGACCGGATTCGAATCCACGACCTTCTGAACCTCACAATCACGACACCTCCCACTCGGTCAACACTGCTTTTTGAAAAATTAATCAAAAACATGCTTTTAGATTGAAATCACAACTTATTATCGTGTTATTATAACTCGCATTATACTGTGATTATACAAAGTAAACTAATTAAAACTTTAATCGAGTTTCGGTGTCACAATCAAGAAATGTTTTGTTAGCTGCCGCATTACTGGATAACACCATCCTATGAGTTATTAATTAACATCCAACAGCAACGTTTTGAAAATAACGTGCATATTTAATCAGGTATATCGCTATTCAATGTATGTATTAGCATTAAAATCATAATTTATTTTCTGTAGGCTAAATAACAAATATTAAGTACTTTAATAATTTATGATCATGATTTATGTGGTAAGAATTGAAATAGATCTGATGTTGTTCTTCAAATCCAATCAATTTAGAATAAAGTTATAAGTATTAGTATATTAGTATTTTTTATTTATATTTAGTTATTTTATTTATATTGCTGCTGTAGAATTCACTAGCTGCAGTATCTTTTAAAACTGTACAAAATATATATCGTAAGCCACCAAAAAACTGGACACAAGATCTAAAAAAAAAACCGACACAAAAAAGGGGTTAATGTTAATTATATGTAGAATAAGTAGTATATAAAAAAAACCTCCATTTGGTTGTTCTTAAACACCAATGTAGGGACACTTGGGTTTTTGAGACGAATCTAACGATTTCTGAAACTAACGAAATCTATCCAGCCATTTGGAAGATGCGAGGAATACACAAACATACAAGATACGCGTGAAAAACATAACCCTTCCTTGGCAGTCGGGTGAAAACACTGGCATGTAGGTATGTGTCATAGCTATAGGGACACTAATGCCTACTTAAGGGGAATCCTCAAGGCAAATTCCATACAAAATGTTTCGGACAAATACTCAAAGAGTACGCCGTATTATAGTAATTTCTTCACACTATTCGTTATGTCTATGTTATTTGATTTCGTCAACAAAAAAAGTGAAAGGTTTCATACTTTAATTAAGATTTTATACGTGTTTTAAAATTAATCCTACTAACTTAAAAACACGTATAAAATCTAAATTAAAGTATGAAATCTTTCACTTTTTTTGTTGACGAAATCAAAAAACATGGACGAAAGACGAATAGTGTGAAGAAATTACTCTATTACGGCGTACTTTTTGAGTATTTGTCCGAAACATTTTGTATTGAATCGAATTTGAGGATTAGCCTTAAAGATCTTAAGCTGACCAGATTCAGACCACTTAGATCTTTCGAATAAAGTAATTGCTTAGGTTTGGTACCAGTGAGCATTAATGTCAGCTAAGAATCGAACCCACTTCAACTAGATACTCTAGACCCCAAATGCGTCGTCACGGGAGGTCGCCTAAAGTTCTAATTAAGTGTAACTTTGTCTTAGAAACAACACGCTCCTAAATATAGCAGTTGACACAAAGAACATCCATTAAATTAAGCAAAGTATACGCGGAAAGTTCGGAAGGAAGAATTATGTAAGTACCTCCGGAAATAGGGCGGTGACTTTCGAGGCACAGAGTTACCGGGTCACAGTGACAGGGTATGACTTGTTAGAAAAATATTCCTGGCTAGTAACATTGTGCTACGTTAGAGTGTGACTATTTGGGAACTAGTGCACGAAGAGGCTAGGGCTTCCCTCTTCGAGGCGCACTTGAAATCCTTTCACCATATTGGTTCGGAAGAACTAGTGACACGATAAGAAGAAGAAGTTGGGAACTGGGAGGGAGAGTCATTTAGGTACATAAATAAAATACATGTGTATTTTTTCTTGTAAACCCTATTTTAATGACGTTTTTTTTATAAGTAAGTGTTGAGTGCCGTGATCAAGATTAGTAATGTAAAAATATTATTGTGTTCCGGTTTGAAGAGCACTTTAGCTAGTGAAATTACTGACCTTTCTACTAATTAAAATGTCTTTAAGTGACTAAGACTGTACAAAACTGTATAAATTAAATTCATGTAATTCCAAGTTATGTGCAGCACTGTTTTGGTCATGGGCAGGCGTTATCTTATACCATAAAGAAATCGCCATATTCGCCTCGTTTACATGAAAAAGGTGCTAATGCGAAACTGGTCAATCTAGTCTATCAGTTTGCGTGAGCGCTTTTACCATAAAAGACCAGCGCTCACGCAGCATAATGTTGAGTGGATTACCATTTTTGTATCAATTATTGTTATTATCCTATGTTATGTGAACTGTGTTATTTCGTACAAAATAAGAAATATTATTTTCCATTCGAAAACTATGAATACCTACCTAATTTCCGGTTATTTGCCAATTTTACCGGTTTTTCTTAACTTCACCCCTAGCTCGGGTAAACACCCGTGAAACGAGTTCGGGGCCGTTAACGCCACGTAGACCGTGACCGCCAAAAATATACGTAGTCTGCGGAATATTCTACGTAGACTCTTTGAAAAGCTTTTCTAGAATGCTTTGTTCTAATTTTCTATTTTACGAAGCTTTGCATGTAATCAAGATAAAAAGACGAGTAACTTTAATGTTATTCTAGGTCTTGTTCCATATTATCTACGCAAATTTTCAGCCTGAAACTTAAAGTAGAGTCTCTTTGGATGGAATAAAAACATGCCGATTTTAAAAAGTCATATTTTGGACCTTACACAGGCGACCAATTTTAGCGCATCTTCTTTTTTTGATCAGACCCTAAGTAGGGTATCCACTATGTTCTGTTCGCGCACCTCTTTACACGGCTTTAATGGATACGGGATGCACTCCTCTGCATGCAACACGCTAAGAATCATCACAGCTCGGATTGCCGGTCGCGGAGCGTGCAACGTTGCACGCTCTGAGTTCGCAAACGTATCCACTATAAAGAGCAGTTGCAGCAGCGTGTAGTGCAAGAGGTTCGCGAACATAGTGGATACCCACCTTTAGCCGTGTCGTGATTATATTAAAATACGCGCAATATATCTGGATAAATGTTTCTCACTCAATTACGCCAAAACCACTAAACCGATTGGGCTTAGGTATAGGTAAAGTTTAGCTTAGCTTAGCATTACTTGAAGACCGTGTAAATTGAACCAATCATTCATTGGTTGATTTTTCCAGTGTTAAATGTTTTCAATTACACTACCGTCTTGTACAAAATGTAATATGTACTTTAAAAAAAAACGACTCAAAGAATAACAAAAAACGCAATTTCGTTAGATGACATATTATTTTTCCTGTTATTTGATTTAAAAATTCTATAGAATCAATATCTAAGTCAATGCTTTAAAAAATACACAGAAATTAGAACATGCTCCTTTTTTTAAAGTCGGTTGACAAGGGCTGCTCTGCTAGTCGACCTATAAATTGTATATAACAAGCTCAAATGGTGCTCCTCCAGAATTCTTACTTCCAAGAACAGGGCTCGGCTTTCCTTTGTCCACAGGCATTCGTATCAGCTTTATTTTAATTCCTTCGTCGTCACCGCGAGAGCCTTTTTGCGGCACCGAGTTGAGTGTGGAAAGTATTAGAATACCTTTAAGTTGTGACATGAATTTAAACTCGCGTCCTGTTTATGTGACCTCGCTATACAGGCTTATAGTCCTAGTGCGGCGAACAGAGACAAACTTTGGTACTAGTTTACCTATATTATTGTAAGCTTAATGTAAAATCAAAATTGACCGGCACGTTTTTTCTGTTAAATAAACATTTTTACTTTTTTTTTTTTATAATGTGTTTATAATAAGGCTTCTTCTTCTTAGCGAGTTGAATGGTGACAACTTGAAAAAAATATATAGTAAGGTTCGAATATAATTAGGCTGATTTAAATAATTGCATTTCTTCTATAAACAAGAATTTAAATTGTTTTTTTTTTTGTTTAAATACGAAAGAAAATATGGTCTATGATAATAGTATCGTATTGAAAAGCCTTTCAATCGCCATTGTGTAATTGCGTATAAGGCTTCTCCTTTTCAGCGAGTCGATAGTTACATTTACATAGGTACTTATATGACTTTCAATGATTACTATTAAGGCTTGAATATAAAAAGGCGGATTTATATGGTTGCATTTTCTTGTATATAAATATAAATTATGTTTTTGCTTTTATTACAAGAATGGTCTATGATTATATTATTATTATATGTTATGGTGGTTTTAATTGCCATTGTAATATCAAAGCTGGATCATTATTTGGAAACTTTTTCCCCTGATTTATTTCTCGATTACCTACGCAAAAACTACGAATGCGATAGGATTAAAATTCAGTATGAGTGTAGTTTTGGATCTGAACAAGGATATAGGATAATTTTTAAATCGATATACCAGGGCAAAGCTGTGTGCAGCAACTAGTTGAAAAATATATCTCTAAAGTAATGGCCGCGTAGCCGTACCTTTCGATTTGTCACGGTATGCTTGACGCGAATTCGACTTGCGTTTTCCCCGTCTCGTCGAAGTATCGACGTTTGTTTTTGGTCCCGTTTTAGTCGCTTTTTCTTTGTCCCGAAATTTGACGAAGGTTTTTAGTGGTCGTAAACCGGTACCAAGTTATGTTGGGATTTTAATAGGACCTCCACGTGCTTTGGTTGAAACGGCTGGAACAATAATAATTTGTATTGCAACTCAAAAAAAAACTTTTGAGTTTGAAATTCGGTTAAAAATATTTTTTTTAAAAATGATTTCTTAGAGATAAAGATGTTAATAGACTAATTTTAATGAATCTTATTGAAAAAAGAAAAACATGTATCACGGGAGTCCAGATACACTTTTTCTAGCGGGTTTCTACAGGAAATTATTTCGTAACCATTTGTTTGTTTTAAATAAATTATTTGATTATATGACTAAACAAGTATTTGCAGCGTTTTGTCATGAATTCAGGGATATAATTGGACTAAAAGAAACATGTTTTATTTCAGTTTAACCATTCAGGTCACACAAAGAAGTTCAATAAATACAAACAGTATACGTAATTGTAATACTAATCAGTCCAGTAATCAGTGCGGTGGTCCGTGTCGATGGGCGATGACCGAAATACACGCGTCACTGCCACATAACAACCAATTAGCGGGTACTTACACGTCTATTATCTAATCTACATCGCTCACATTTTTTTAAATGAAAACAAGTGACGAGACGAGGTAGACGCTCTCCTGGGCTGGAGGTCACACCTGCCTATGACCAGAACAGTCCTACACAAGACTTTGATTCACATAGGCCAGTGCACCCCACCAGTGTTAGCGTTACTGGAACGCCAGAACACTTTGAGACATTTTGACGGTAATCAGTTTCGAAAGTCCAGTAATTTCACTAGCTCCAGTGCCCTTCAAACCGGGTGGGTTAACCTCATGTAATACATTATCGAAACTTCTTTATAACGCAAGCCAAGCCAGCCAATGCCACGCCAGCCAGCTATACCACGCCATGCCACGCCAAGCCACGCCAAGCCGCGCAATGCCTGCCAGCGCCACCTAACGGTGTAATCAGAACGTCGTTGGTGGTAGCTTCACACCATCCCTACTCTACCGCCAGTCGCCTGAACATAGCCACCGCGCCCCGCCAAAATGAGGAGGAGGGACTCGGAGGAAGATAAATAGGCGCGGAGTTCATTTTAATGATTACTTTTATTCCGGCATTACAATAAGCAGAAACTCTGTACAAATTTCTATTAAAAATATATCAAAATTTACATTATTTCATTCTCGTCGTTTCATCTTACAAAGATTTGATACCGATGGTGGAAAATAAAAATAATAATTAAATATAAAAGAGTCTTACTGTTTGCATCGACAATCCACAGTTTCCATATAAGCGGGTGGTGTACGCAAAATACTAACTTTATGTATGTTTTTACAATAATAAAATCGCATCGTAGTTGTCTACCCATTACTGAGACACGCGGTAAAAAACGTACTCTTTAACCACAATAATTGTAATATTTTGCTTTACAACCCCGTTTCTGTGAAACGCGAAGGGAATCCCTGAGTTATCACCTTTTGTTATTTTTAAAGAAAGTACCAAGAGAACTCGATTCGTTCCATAAAGTATAGTATTATTTATTTGATTTCATATATTGCGGACAACAAACAGTTACTTACATTTATACATACATAAGTAAGTAATTCTCATCATTATTTATGTAATTAAACCGTCCTTCGTTATTGTGTGACTGTATAAATCATCGCATAACCAGAAAAACTGAACGTAGAGACTTGAAACTTTGAAAGTGTTTTCTCTATTTGGTATAGGCGCTTAAATAAGCATAGATTTGAATTTCCTACATCTGTAGGTACATAACTGATTATATGTTATGACTTACGGTACTTGTAACCACTGTATTTATATGAGTTTTGTTGTATTTTAAATTTAATATCGCAGCCATTAAGCAATTAAGTAACTCATAAAAAGAATAAAGAATTGTAGAATAAACTTCTTTTTTGAAACAGCCATAACCTAATAACCCAGAGGTAGGTGCTGAGCTATTGCTCTATCAAAATGTAAAAGATATATTCGAATACGAGTCGTGTTCGAGTTCTCATAGTACCACCACTATGCGAAAGGTCCACTTATTGTGCCCTAGTGTCGGACAGTAAACCACGGTGGTAAAACAGTAATGATTTCTGTTTAATATCACATTGTTCCTTAAATGGAGTGCTCTAAGAGGTTTGCTTACATCGACACGGGACAATGCTAAGAAACATAAAAAAATGTGAGTCTAGCAAGTTTTCGGCATCAAAAAATTTCATCAATCATTCGAATCGAAAAAAGAAAACTTGATCTTGTTTCTCTCAGAATATGAGCTTGGGGACATTACCAATAAAAATCTCTGATGCAAACTCTAGATCTTCCAATAGTTTCTCGTAGACTTTCGCGATCATCACACATAGTTATTAGATTGTAACGGGTATTTATCGCGCTCACCTCATATATATATTTTTTATGTCCCGACGTTAGGACTGTATTGCAACAGCCGTGCTGACAGTAAACCCGTGACCACGGCTGTTGTAATACAGTCGAAACGTCGGGACACAAAATATATATTAATTATGAGGTGAGCGCGATAAATACCCGTTACAATCTAATAACTATCTAGATCTTCCAGTCTAAAAATGCCAATTCACTCGCGCTATCAGTCTAAGTAAGGGCGTTTTTGTGTCGGCGTTAGTGGAGAGGCGTGTATTCTTAGAATGAAATATCCAGAAAAATACGGTCCTAAATCTCGCGCGTAATCACCATGCAGTAAACCTTTAAATACTTTAAATGTACTAGGAGAAACAGCTTACATCTAGGACAAACCATTCGTGGCTTTTTAGATGTTTTGTTTTACCTTTATGTACTTATTCTTATACAATAAAAAAAATCAATAATGAGACGTAGTCCGTCCCGGACCCATCTCGTGTTGGGATGCTGAGTATTTAAGAGTCCAGTTCATAAGTTCAAGGTAGGCATTTATCTTCCAGAATTGTGTCCAGATGACGATTGAAACGGCGATTAAGTCGACAATAAATTTTTATTGTATCGGCAATTACATACTTATCTGGATTCTCTCTTTTGTTTATTGTCCGCTCATCTTTGTTCTTGCTCATTATTTTACATATTACATAGGTATTATTTTTACATTATTTTATGTTCGTTGTTTAATAATATCCAGGTTTTTTACGTATAGGATAAATATGCATGAATAAATTCCACCGTTTTGATTTTTACATGGTGATAAAAAATATACCTACCTCTTTATTAATAAATTGTGCTTTTGGGTTTGGCGCGACGACAATAAAAAGGAGTTACATCTTTTCAAGGTCCTAGGACTCTGACCTCAAGGACATAATACGCACCCATGGGTAGGGTAAAAATATGGGTAAAAATGACATCGTAAAAATTTACGGTAACTTCGTCATCGCCAAGCTCATCACTTCGACCACGTCGTAAATGATACTGCACTTCACAGTGTCCGGACCACACATTCATTTTACGCCTCGTGCTTTTATGAATAGCTTTTGTCTCCTTTTTCGTCCTTAACAGTGTTTTGTGGTTCACAATACCAATGGTTGCATGAATACAATGAGGAATCACCAATATTCATCAACTACAATCTTCCTTTGTTACTTTTCGTAGTTTAACAAGTACTTTCTACTGAAAAATACTTTGTTTTAAAATACTTATTCATTATATTAATACTTATGTATTTTGGCATTAAAAAATAAAATAAATTTTATTGTTTACATAAAAACCTTAACGGTACACAGAAAATGCTGTTATTATTAATACCTAAGTATTAATGAATTTGTACCTAATGAAGCATTGTTCCTCGCACTAGGTCTCTAATGAGCCTGTATGGCGAGGTCACAGAGACTCCCCTCGGACTCTCGGAATTGACACACATATTTTTATAATTTCTGTCCCCATTAGTAATTTTAGTTATTTTCTATTCAAATACATAGTTACATAGCTTTTACCAAGCTGTAGGTATCATCGCATTATGTATCTTTGACTTGCCTTGTATAACGGTCTTTGTTATATTGGTCAAAAATAAATTAAATGAAATAAAACATTATCCAACTATAAGTTTTATCTGAAAACCTAGATTAGAAAACGCACTTACGTTTCACTCATGGTAAAACGTGTTTTTAAACCACTGTTGTATTATTTATAATTTCATTCGCTTAAATTTTAATGCTGATTTTATTGTTAGGTTTTATATTATTCTAATTTTGTGTCTATAACACGAGACGACATTATTGTTTTATTTGATAAAAGCAATAGCTCTGAAGCCTATCTCTCGAGTTTATAACCGCCCCAGCCTTTACACCTTTCAGCCAAGTTTCTCAAAGCCCTATTAATTCTTAATTAAGATCCGTCTACATCCATGCTAAGGTCGTTGACTCCCATTTAACGAATATTTCGCACATTCGATCCGACGACACGATCGGTCGATTGGCAAGCGTGTTGGACTGCTACGCCGAGTGTAGCGGGTTCGATTCCCGCTTCAGGACAAACACTTGTGTATGAATTTCGGTGTTCGTCCTGAGTCTGGGTGTTTTCTATGTATTTTATGTACGTATTGACAAAATAAAATTATTTTAGTATTCTATTAGTCATATGTTTAGTTTGGGGCTAGATTTCGCCGTGTGAAATGTTCAAAATATTTAATTTATTTTACATTACAACGTATTATTAACTAGAATAGAAAAGATTTCTGGTCCCGACTAGGTACTTCGAAGACTTATTAAAGCATCAATTTATAACATCAAGAATTAATATTTGAATCCTTTTACCTCACAAACGTACTTAACGTTTGATGAGGTAAGTCGGTCTTTGCGAGGCTTAAATATTCCTAATTAAGAAAAAAACGCGATCCATTTAGAAATAGTGATCGGAGAACTTAACTTCTTTTTCTTATCGTGTCACTAGTTCTTGCAAACCAGTGTGGTGAAAGGATTTCAAGTGCGTCTCGAAGAGGCTTCTTTCGTGCATTCGACATATGTTTTTCGAACTTTTAGGTTCTATGACATGCCGGTTTCCTCACCGGATGACTGTACACCCTTACGTCGAATATAAGGAGCCTTCGTCACCAGCGCCGCGGTAACGGACAACGACAAATAAGACGTCTTTCGCCACGTACTCAGCTAATTTACCTGACACTAATGGCTACTTCTCAATTGTTCCCTCCGTAAAGCTATCAGGAGCATTGGCATCAGTCCACGTGGATAGGTCAGGCATTCATGCCGTCGCAACAGTACAGTTTGCTTTGAGTCAGATTAAAAGTTCAAACAAGAAATGCAGATTAAAATCTAAAAACCACGTTTTTGTGCTTTTACTCTATCACGCTTCCTTTACGAGATAGCAGCAGTTTATATGTTTTTTGAGGTTAGATCGGCATCGCAAACTTAATGGTTTTAGAATGTATTGTCATCGAGTCGGGAGCTACCCTGAAAGTTTCAAAAATAAGTCTTCAAACATTTAACAGTAGTTATACTAAGCGTCAAACAACTTGACTTCTGGCGAACCACGTGACGACACCGTGGCTTAGTTGGTTGTGACCCTGCCTACGAAGCTTGGTGTTCCGGGTTCGATCCCCGGCCGGGGCAAATATTTGTGACGAACACAAATGTTTGTTCTCGGGTATTGGATGTTGTGATGTCTTGTATGTGTGCATGCCACCTGCGACACAGGGAATCCTAGTGCAGGGGTGTGAGTGTGTGAATGTTTGTTTGTTTTTTTAAAGATGCTCAGAACGCAATTCGTATGTCAAATTGGTTATGCACGTCTTCGTCACGATTATGTCAGAGGACAACTTAACAAACATTGGTTCGTAAACAAACGATTACTCATGTCAAACTACTAGGAAGTTTTAGTGCGGTTTCAGACTGGCGTATTTTTGTCGCTCGTATATATTTTGTGTTGTTCAAAAGCCCAAGCGCCAGAATGTGCGCGTGTATCGGCGTTTACGCTCGGTTTTTTCTTGCGAGTGTCAGTAGGATGAGACGTCTCTCGCGGCTTGTCACGCGTATACGCGCTGCAAATAACTAAGCACAAACGGCTATTCCGCCCGGTTAATCCTCTAATCTGAAACCACACTTAGAAGAACACTAAATACATATATAGGATGTCCCACCCCTATCAGATGTTTAGATGATTGCTTAAACACAGGTCTAAGTCTTAATACATATAAGATTTATACATATATTATTGTATCTTCTGGAGCTCTTAACTCTATACTAGGCCTCACAAGATCCTATATTTATTTCCTACTTACATTACCTGCAATGTATTTAGTTCCCAGAGATGATGGCATCATTATTGTATCTGAATGTTCCAGAATAGTTCAAAGACACTTCATCACTCAGAATCGCGTGACTTGGTACGCTTAGGTGCGGGTATCACTAACTTAGTGTGTGGTGCAAGCGGGAAACTGAAGCGATTTTTTTACGTTTTTAGATCAGTCACAGGGTTTTAAATGCAAGGTTTCATTTGATATAAAAGATCCGAAAATACGAGAAAAGGAAGTGAAATTTAAAAATAAATTTACTGTATAAAATTATGAGTTAGCTTATGGCTGCAAATATATTTAGTATAACTATTATATTTTTAGTCGATTATTTGCATCATAGTATAAATAAGTTGATTATTTGTACTATGATGCAATAAACTGATTCTTTTTCATATAGACCCGTAATAATCTAATAACTATGTGTGGTGTGATAATAGCGAAAATCCACGAAAAACTAATAACTAAATAAATACTGGAAGTAATACTGACAAATCTACTGAAAATAGGTACTCTACTGGATATTTTAGTATTCACGTAATATAACGTTGTCGGTCATCAGGAATCGCAATAATACACTCATAATATTTTCCAAATTCACTACATTATCTGCTTGAAACTTCTACTCCAGGCACCTATAAAGAGACGAAGTTTATTAAAGAGACCAGATTTTAAGTATCAAGAAAGCCAGAAAATACTTACTAATCTTTTAATTAAAATCTTAAAATCTTTTACGAGAAATGAAATTGAAGACCGTCGAAAACTAAGCAAAGAAAATGAATGATACTGACACCCGTATTCTATCTAAGTCAGTCCTCGAACTTAGACTCACTTTACAAAAGTAGTAACATGTCTGACGCTTTACTAAAGGTTTCGTCTGTCACCTGTCATATTTCAAATGTAAGTATTTTGTTGAGTGAAAAAAACGTCTTATAATATGGGTGTGAAATCTCCTTTAACTTGCGTCAAACCCGAAACGACCGTGACGAGAGCTCATCAAATACTAAAACAGTCAATTCCAACATCTGATGCGAGTAATTTCGGCGCGACCAATTCCACTCCGGCTCTTCATAGATTCTTGAATTGACTGCGTCTTACACGAATATAGCTAGACGCATGTTTTGTTTCGTCTATTTAATAGAAGATACAGTCAAAACATGCGGCTAATAGACTGTATTATGTCAAAAGGCACTGTACTGTAAATATATGTAGAAACATAAAATTTCATTATTATCAATTAATAAATAATAATCAGTTTCCAAAATACATGGCAAAAAAACTTGAGAAATAAAGTCGATCAAATTAAATAAGATAAAAATTGGATAACTCTTACCTCTAGTCGTTTTCCTATGAATTTGTGTCAGGCGGTCATCATTGATAATAATTTAAGTTTCGTTCATCGTTTAACAAACCCGAGTACTTGCTCGAGCCAGCTCGCAAAAGCACAGCTCGGGCGCCGCACTCGCCCCGCTGTCACTCTGCCATTTTGTAGAAACCTAAAATTCTGACTGCACAGATACAACGTAGTACCCCTTCTGCATTGTCAATTTAAGTTTTTTGACAGACAAAGCACAGACCAAAAATTCGCCATTATTCCGATCTTTGCTGTATACTTTGTAACAACGTTATCGTTCGACGATACGAATCGTTGTTGTAAATCATGATCTCTTACGCCAGACGGAGAACAGAAATCAATCAGCTTGCCGTCAGATCAAAACAAAATGTCTTTGGCATCGCTGCCAGCTTGCGTACGAAGGTATGTCTATCTGTATCACGAGCTATTGTCTGGTTTTACGTATGCGGCAGTGGGCCAGTGGAATCCGACTGCCCACATAACGGCCTAAATACGAAGGATGGCGAAATGCTAGCAGAAAATTTACCAGTGATTTGTTGATTTGTGATGCGCCCATGATTATGTACTTTATCATCTTATATTGTAGGTACACTTGCCTGCACTTATTCCAAAACTTACATCCAACGTTTTCAAAATTATTCCTTACTAGCTGGTGCCTGCGACTTAGTCTGCGCAGGTATCTTTATAAACTTAAGCCTATGTGTTATTCTGATGTATAAGCTACATATATTATTGTAAAGTTTCATTAAAATCCATTCAGTAGTTTTTACGTGAAAGAGTAACAAACATCCATTCATCCGTCCATACTTACAAACTTTCGTGTTTATAATATTAGTAAGATTGGTACCGGTAAACTAAATTTAGCGTTGCGATATAATTTTGAAAACTTTGGACGTAAATAAGACATATGTACCTATTAGTGTAGGCGGCTGTACACTTTTGGTCGGGGCATTGTGGTCTTTAACTATCAGGAGAGCGTCTTATCTCAGCTTTGTATGTTGTTAACCTACATAACACGAGTATGTTCAGAAAACAGTTTATATTTTTTACAGGAGTAAGGTTTTACGTGGGTGGCACATTTATAGTTAATTGCAATCATTCTCGTCTGACCGTCATAAGTTTTTATGACTTTCTCGGTACAAATCCGAATCAAAACGTCTGTAACGTCGGCAATGCAAAAGCAATTATAGATTTAACGGGCGGTACACACGAGCGACTCGTAAAACTTTATTGACCGGACAAGCGACAAAACGCACCGCCACCAACGCGTCGTTAAGCGGCGTTAGATTGATTTATAAATGCCGACACTTATAAAAGTACTAGATGACCCGCGTGCGACTTCGTTTTCTTCAACGGGTGGTTGAAGATTTTTTTATTGTCGATGCGATGTTATTTGTTCCACCCGCAGATGAAATGTCACAGAATAGCAAAGTGTCAGTTCTAAGCAAGTCAATCAATACTACATTTATACTTCTTTAACTACCCTCTGAAGAGATGGAGCGTAATCTTATATAGCCTATGTCCTTTTCAGGCTTCGTGCGTATGATATTGTAAAGTTTTAGTTAAATCCGTTTCGTAGTTTTTAAATGATGGAGGCACACACAAACAAACGTACAAAGTCTTCCAATAAAAAAAAATACTTCTTTATTATATGTATAGATAGATATACATACGTGTACGAGTAATTGTTAATCAACTTAAATGTTGCTAGTAAATGTCATATTTTGTCGTGTAGAGATAAATCGTCCGGACGCTAGTGTTTATAAAAGTTTTATGAATGCAGACGATGAAGCTATTGCTGTTATTAAATTAAATGTCATGGATGAAAACAAATACTTACATAAGTGCTCTTTTATACCACAACATTTAAATATTTTACGGTCAGATGTTTTTGTAAATGTTTTTCAGTATATGTATTCCAAGAATTTCCATTCGCTCCGTATATGTTACAGCAGACCTTATTATTATTATCGGCCTGAACTGTCCCATTGTAGGGTAAAGACCTACCCCCATTTTCGCCAACGATTTCTCGATCTTGCGCTGCTATTCTCCATTCCCCGTCGAACGCATCCAGTTCGTCGTGCCATCGACTACGTGGTCTACCGCAGACCTATCACAATTTATTTAACAGTACTAATACACCCGTATTGTAAGTCAGTCCTCAAACTCAAACTCACCTTACGTAAGAAGTAAAATGGCCGCCGCTTTACTAAAGGTTTCGGCGGTCACCTGTCAAATTTCTAATGTTAGTATTTCCTTGAACTAAAAAATCGCCTTAGAATACGGGTGATCCATATTAGAAGTCGAAAGTATCCTTTCAAGCATATATCAGAATAATTTTATTAAAACCCGTAAATTGATTCTATACGGGCTATAGGGGCGTTAAAAGCGGTGTTGGCCGAGTGGGAGGTGCCTCGACTTACGATCCGAAGATCGTGAGTTCGAACCGGTCGAACACCAATGAATTTTTCTGTTTCAAAAAGATCTATGTGTGCATTTAAAACACGTGCTTAACGGTGAAGGAAAACATCGTGTGGAAACCGGCATGTCATAGAACCTAAAAAGCTCGAAAACATATGTCAAGTTCACGAAAGGAGCCTCTTCGAGGCGCACTAGAAATCCTTTCCTACCTACTGGTTCGAAAGAGATATATAGTGATACGATAAGAAGAAGAAGATAGGGGCGTTTCATTCAATGAAGTAAATAATAATATACTACTTTCAAACAAGTGCTTTCAAAAAGCTATCAAAAAATTTTCATCAACCCTCCAATTTCGGGGTTGAAAATCTGTTTGCATTGTTCATCCTGATTTGTCAATAAATGAAGATTGTGTTGTTCTATCAGCTTTCCATTACAGTTTTCGAACTCATTCAATTAAAACTTTGTACAATTTGTTGATGTTTTCGTTTGATCGGAGCTTTTCGATCGAACAATTTTGTGTGTTAAAATTTAAAACAAATTTACAGTTACAGTTTTTTTATTCATGAAAGTAAAAATCCTTCTGATAATAATTTTATAAAAAGCTGAAGTTTGTGAGCATGGATTGGTTTTTATTTCTCTATCACTCCAAAACCATTGAACGGATTTTGTTCAAGTTATTGTTTAGGAGCTTGAAAAAGATATAAACTTTTTTTTTTAAATGACGCAGTTAACTTCAAATGTTAAAAAAAAACATATTATGATGAAAACTGCAGCGTAAAGCTACGCGGTGGTATCCTACCGCTACGGCGTAGCATGTCGTAGGCTACGGTCGCAGCTACGCAACAAACCTAGTTATTTTTTATAGCTTGTAATTAGGTGGAGCTTGTATAAATAATAAATAACACAGAAATATAAAAAAAATAATAAACTATAAATAACCTAGTCGGTCGTTGCCACCACCAGACGGCAACGTGCCCAGAACGCTGGCGGCATTGCCACGTTGAATGGCAATGCTTATACGCTGTGCAAAGTAGAAACCAGCATCCTGGTCACGTGTAGACTCTTTTAGCCTATCAGCCAGATCTTTGTAGAATATATATAATATAGCTTGTATATATGTATATATATGGTATTAGATAAAAATATAATTATTTTAGTAATAGTAGTAATACTAGCCCGTACTGCAGAGCAAATGCCTTCCTTTTCTGCTACCATAACATCTTTTGCTGCAGAATACTTAAAACATCGTCAAAATGCAAAGCCTCCTTTGTGAACGCCATTCTCTCTGCTCATATGCTTTTCGCATCTGGAAGTTGCCCATAACTCTTCACAATAAACGTATATTTATATTTCCTGACGGAATGACTGACTGACAACGTACAGTCAGCTGCACAGAGATATATACACTACGAAGCTTTAACATTTATATTGTTGATTGATTCAGGCGTTACTTTGCGGAAATCCATAAATATCAACAAATTATTTGTTCGTTGACTCTTTGGTTTATAATATAGTAATATGTACTAAAGTTCTAAACTAAAGTTAAGTTAATTAAAACCTTTGTTTAGAAATCAAGCGGATTTATTACTAAATATATTTATATAATTTGTTGATATTTATATTATTCTTAATTTTGAAAAGAAAAGTGCACGCAAGATTTCTCAAATAAGGTAGTCATTTTACTTGTCAGAATAAGAATGTCTTTTCAAAATAAGTAGTACAATATAAATGTTAAAGCTTGAGAGTGTATACATGTCTGTGCACCTGACTGAACATGCTACTGAACGTAAAGAGTAAAGACATGAAACTTGGAGGAAGTATTCTTCTAGTGCTGAAAGTGCGTACTAAGAAATGATTTTTGGTAATTCGGAACGTAAACAAAGTTGCAGGCGTCTGCTAGTTACTTATACTTTGTGATATAATATCGCATGTCACACAATCACACTGAACATCCAAGCCGTATAAATCATGATTACGCATGCGATGCATCATGAAAAGAAGCGTACTCCGTCTGTCTACCCCTCAGCGACTTGGTGATGGATGGGTGGTCATCGTTCACAGTACGCTGGAATAGTGGTGCTGATTGTCATTTTAATGGAACGCCAGAATAATGAGAGAGCTTACATATAAGAAAAAAATTAATACTTATAATAATAGTTTTACCTTACTTACTTTTACTTTTTTATGGTACTTTTGGAGTCAGCTCGCATTGTGAGAAGGTTCCTCACTCAGCAGCCCTAGCCACCAGCCGCTTGGGCTCTACTCCGCGACTAGTGGTCCACCGTTTTTTATATATTTTTTACAATAGTATTTATTAGCTGTTTATTTAAATAGTTTAAAAAAAAAATGATAAATAAATGATAATAATAATAATAAATAATCAAGGTTTTACAAAAATCATACAATAACCGACTTCAATCGGACTGTTCTAGTGACCGTAGGCACCACTGAAAAGTCACAGGGAAGCGAAATACGCAATTTTGTTCACTTCAACGACTTTAGTTTTAGTTTAATTTTAAAATCAAATTAACTGAAAAAAAAATCGTTGAAGCGAACAAATTGCATATTTCACTTCCTCGTGACTTTTCAGTGGTACCTACGGTCACTAGAACAGTCCGATTAAAGACGGTTGTTGTATGTTTTTGTAAAACCTTGATTATATTTGATAGTAACATTTTAGTGGTACTTATAATTAGCTTTGTTAAACATTTAGGGCCCTTTTTAGATATTTGTTGTTCTAAAGTGACTCTTTTCTCGTTGTTTCAGGGTGAAAAAGACAACGGAAAAAACTGTATACTGTCGTGTGAGAAAAGGAAAGCTGATGACACCGACGTTAATAAGGATCTGAAAAAGGTAGGCAAGAGAGTTTAAGTTTAGTTTAAGGGGAATCCTCAAATCCGAATTCCATACAAAATGTTTCGGACAAATACTCAAAACGTACGCCGTATAATAGTAATTTCTTCACACTATTCGTTACGTCCATGTTTTTTGATTTCGTCAACAAAAAATGTGAAAGGTTTCATACTTTAATTTAGATTTTATACGTGTTTTAAAATTAACCCTACTAACTTAAAAAGGATTACCCTTAAGGGTAATCCTTAAATCCGAGTTCCATACAAAAATGTTCGGACAAATACTCAAAAAATACGCCGTATTATAGTAATTTCTACACACTATTCGTTTCGTCCATGTTTTTTGATTTCGTCAACAAAAAAAAATAAAGTTTTCATACTTTAATTTAGATTTTATACGTGTTTTAAAATTAACCCTACTAACTTAACTACTTTTTGAGTATTTGTCCGAAACATTTTGTATGGAATTCGGATTTGAGGATTAGCCTTAAAATCATTATAACTGTAAATGGTTAGTTATAGTCCTTACCAAATATGCTTTATTCTGATTCATATTAATAACTAGCTGGTGCCCGCGACTTCGTCTGCGCAGGTATCTTTATAAATTGTAGCCTATGTGTTATTCTGATGTATAAACTATATTATTGTAAAGTTTCATTAAAATCCATTCAGTAGTTTTTACGTGAAAGAGTAACAAACATCCATCCATCCATCCTTACCAACTTTCGCGTTTATAATATTAAGTAGGATAATAATATATAAATATTTTGGACATTTCACACAATGCAGTCTAGCCCCGAACTAAGCAGAGCTTACACTATGTGAAACAGATAAACTGATAGAATACTTATATACATACATACATAGAATAAATAGAAAACACCCAGACTCAGGACAAACTTCAATGTTCGTCACACATGTTTGTCCCGAAGCGGGAATCGAACCCGAGACACTCGGCATAGCAGTCCAACGTACTTGCCACTCGACCATCCGTGTCGTCATTACATATGCATACCTGACTCTGGTTTACTTATCAGTCTGAGTACCAACTGACTGTTAAGCTCCGTACTCACATTCGGTATTACTCGATAGTGTAGTAACACAACTTTTTTTTTTTGGAGTACCAAAACGAGTAAATATTAACGTGTGGACCGCAATACTTAAAGCTCGAAGGCTCGCATCGAGCCGGCTCGATGGAATTAAGGCTCGAACGGTTCGGTGAATACTGTACAGTGCGCGTCACTCGATAGATAATGCTGAATGTGTGGACGAAAGTTCATGCCATGGTTTTTACTCGACATGATAGCTCGATCGAGCAAACCCGTATGTGAACGGAGCTTTAGACAACGCTCTAAACAGACTGCTCAGCAGACTATATTGCAGTAGACAAAAAATACTCTGGATATCTTTGTATACAACTTCTTTGTTATGTCTGACCATGTTTTTAGATTATATATTTTATAAATTGTGTATTTACATATACTGCATGTATACAATTATTAATCAATAAAAGGGATATTAGCAATGATAAACAATTTATAAATCGTAAAACAGTTCAATGGAATGCCGTCAAGCACGGGGACTGTACGTACAGTAAGCTGCACAGACATGTATATACTCTCAAGTTTTCACATTTATATTATACTATTCATTTTGCAAAGACAATATTCATGTATCATTAAATTATATAAATATATTTAGTAATAAATCCGCTTGATTTCTAAACAAAGGTTTTAATTAACTTAACTTTAGTACATATTAATAAATAAAATAAATAAAAAATAAAAAAGCTTTTATTTCCTTTACACAAATTACATATTAAGTAACATAAGGATTATATTTATTATGTGTAGGGACCGCCAATGGCGGTGAAAGCCTCCTCCAGGGTTTTCCATTTTTGCCTGTCTCTAGCTGTTCTAGACCATAGTTTTCCAGCCACCTTTACTATGTCGTCGCTCCAGCGGGTAGCTGGTCTTCCTCTTCTCCGCTTCGTGTCACGGGGAGTCCAGTTAGTAATAATTTGGCTCCATCTATTCTCTTTTTTTTAGTACATATTACTATATTATAAACCAAAGAGTCAACGAACAGAAAACCAAAGTTTAAAGATACGACACGTGTTTCGCCTCTACACGAGGCATCATCACGCCATCATAATCAATCATAATCATAAGCATCATTACGAGGCGAAACACGTGTCATATCTTTAAACTTTGGTTTTCTGTTCGTTGACTCTTTGGTTTATAATATAGTAATATGTACTAAAGTTCTAAACTAAAGTTAAGTTAATTAAAACCTTTGTTTAGAAATCAAGCGGATTTATTACTAAATATATTTATATAATATGTTGATATTTATGGATATCCGCAAAGTAACGCCTGAATCAATCAATTATCAATATTCATGTGACTAGTAAGATGACTGCATTAATTTGTAAATACTTGAGTGCCCTTTTCATTGCAAAATTAAGAATAATGTAAATGTGAAAGCTTGGGAGTGTATAAATTTCTGTGCAGCTGATTGTACGTAGGCGAGTAAAGCCAGTAATAAATCATAGTGAGCTAACAGATATTACCCAAGAACTATAAGCGGAAACTGCGCCTGTATTGCGCTCTAGATTAGGTGCATTAGTTAAATTTTACTCAATTCAAATTTCATAAACCTTTGTATTTGTTGAAGCACCAGCTTCTTTCCGGGGCTTAGTGTGCGTTATTTTTGAGAAATAGTAATATATCCTGTATATTTTTCCATATATTAAACTACGTAAATCTTTATCGATGTTCATATCTCATAGTATAGTCATAGGCTATCCGTGGCGTCAACAAACGGCTTCGACGGAAGACCAGCGTTGGTTGATACACCTACCAACCAACATATGCTGAGTCGGAGACCTTTTTGCACCACGCTATCTGTATCAATATACAGATAGCGTGGTGCAAAAAGGTCTTCGACAAACAAAGGTTAATACAATTATTAACATCGTTTATATATTTTTTTATGTGTCTATAACTGTTTGTGTATCGTGTGCAAATAAATATTTTCATTTTCATTTTCATAACAAATCGTTTCAGTAATTTCAACATGATTCAGTACAGTAACAAATATTAATTCATTAATTCACACAAACTTTGACTCTATTTGATATTATTGTAGTATGAGCAAGTTTAGGTTTTGTTTGTTAATAATTATTTTCTTAGGTGATCATTATAATCAACATTATTTAAATAAGCGCATTGTTAAATGTAGGTTTTCTCTCATTTTGTAGAATAAGCTTGATTTTTGATTCTTTTCATCTTATTTATACCTGATGTTGTGTGATTTTTGCCTTGATAATTTCTCCGTTTACTCCGTCGGTTGTCAAAGTAGTAAGAATGAATGAATTAATGATTATTATTTGTTTCAAGTATGGTTAGTTACAGACAGATCTTATCAATGTCGACACCGTGGCTTAGTTGGTAGTGACCCTGCCTACGAAGCTTGGTGTTCCGGGTTCGATCCCCGGCCGGGCCAAATATTTGTGACGAACACAAATGTTTGTTCTCGGGTCTTGGATGTTGTGATGTGTTGTATGCGTCCATGCCACCTGCGACACAGGGAATCCTAGTGCAGGGGTGTGAGTGTGTGAATGTTTGTTTGTTTAAAAAGTAGAGTCACATGACTCAAGTCTTTAAAAGAGGCGGTTTCCTTCAGAGAATCCCATTTGTAACTGATTTAACTGCACACTACATATTATTTGTGTTACCTCATAGCACATAAATATATCTAGTCAAGAATACATGACGAGTAGATGGAACACCATAATCTATGGATTTGTGGACGGATAGATGAGTTGGCGCTGTTCCAAATATGTGGAAGAAACCCGCTCTGCTGTGATTGTGATAACTACGAGTACCCTTGAATTATTATGTTAATTGGAAAAATAGATGTGCTTAGATAAATACGTGTGGATGGCTACGGTCTGAGTTAGGGTGTAAGAATAAGTAAGTGTATAGATAAAATTACTCACCTCATAGAATTTAATTTAGAACGCGCTCTAAATCTAAACTCTGAGGCGTTGTCCTAATAGAACGCAATCACGCGACCATCGCAAGTTCGCGCGAACGTCGGCGTCGGTCGCGCGAATCCGCGATCAAACGGACTAACGTCAAATACCCGAACTTGCAAAGGTTGCGTGATCGCGTTCTATTATTACAACGCCTGATAGATAAAACGGAAGTTTTCCCGGGAAATTGTTAAACCGAAATAAATCCTTATTTTTTATTATTCGTTGAGTAAAATCTCCTGATACCTTTTTTTGTACACATATATAGAACGAAATCCGCTTTTCGTAACCGACACGAGTGAAAAATGAATATACTTTTAATTCCGATTTTAATTTACGCAACGAGTCGTCCGCCATTCATAAGGCCCACCGACCATCTGCTTCGCGAATTTTAATCAAGGGTGTTGCCGTTTCAATCATTTTGATATTTCATTTTCGTGGAAACGTGTGCTTTATTTCAGCTGGTTTTAGTAGCTTTCGACAGATTAATATTACTGGGAAGCTTTTCACCGATCATATTCTGATTGGATGAATGCCGGCTACCGTATTTGTTTAAGCTCGCGTTTGGCTCTGGTAGAGCTGAGTTGGAAGTTCGCTTTCGAGCTGAATTTATGGATAGTTTATTATTACTTTACCATAAATTACATTCCTAAAATGCACAACGTATTCAGCAGTTAAAATATTATTCCATTCAGTAGCAGCTACGAAAAATTCGCAAAACATAAAATCCGAGGCTTTTCATGCGAAATAATTGTTAATTCACCAAATGCTGATAAAAAAATTAAATATTAAAATGGCTTAAAATAACAAACACGAATTTGTAAAAAAAAATATATGACGCGAGGCAGAAGCGACCGGCCGCAGCATCCTGTAGATTGTTTCGTTTTAAAAACTTTTCTCATTTCACATCTCGATCGAAGTAACTGTTTGATGTACTGTGACTAGGGCTGTTTTATCCGTCTTTTAATCCCTTGATCGGATAATCGGATTCATTGTGGGATAGGTACGCTAAGATCGGCTTACCTGCCGCTAAGCCGTATAAGGAGTTGCGCAAACGAACGACTAATATCAGTTTAATCGTTTTTAATTTTATGAGCAATATTAGGCATGCGTAGACGAGGACCATCATGGTCTATTATTGCTCCCTGATTTTTTTCCGACTAGTTTCCAACTTCTTGGCGTCCAATCGGTCGGATATACTGGCGTAAGCTTGCACAAGTCCAGAAAACTGCGTATGTACAGTCAGCTGAACAGACATATATACACTCCCAAGCTTTTACATTTATATTATACTCTTATTTTTGCAAAGACATCCTTCTTCTGATAAGAAATCTGACAAGTAAGATGAGTACATTCAAAAATGCTTGCGTGTACTTTTATTTCCAAAATTAAGAATATTATAACCTAAACTTGTTTAGGTTAACAAGTTAACAAGTTTAGGAAACTATACAATAACGTGTGTTGAAAGATTCCAACACACGTTATTGCATAGTATTGTATTTATTTATTTATATTGATATATAGTTGCGCAAGTCTAAACTTGCGTAAGGATATCGTAAGGTGTGTGGCCGGCTTAAAACAACATAAGGTATTTTATATTTTATCATTCTTTTCCAATCACTAGGTATAGGAATACGTCCTTTTGACCGAACTTTTATGGGCTCTTTCCTGTAAACAATTTCACCGAATTTTCTATCAATCTACTGTTTTTGGTATTCGATTGGTTTTAGATGGAAAAAGTTGGTCCCGTCCAAATTTACGGATTTCAAATGATTTCTGACAATGTTCGAGAGTATTTTATGTTAGTTATATTTTCAGACAGAGTATTTCAGGGACAGATTCCTTTGAGTAATTGCTTTTTTGTTTTTGTTTCAGGCAAAGTTGGAAACAAAAGCGCTAAAAGCAAAAAGGCCAGGCTTCACAGATGATAGGTACAACGAGACGTCATATTACATGGAAAATTGTGAGTACCTAACTTTATTAATGTGCCAGCTGCTGTCTGGGATAAAATAGTTATTTGTACCCAAGGGCTTGAGGCAAGCCAGCTTATACAAGACCTTTATCAGCCCGAGACAAAGGCGATAACGGATATTTAAATTGAGGATAAAATGGGGTTCAGAAACGAGGTATACACAAAATTATATTCATATTTATATTCATTTATTTATTGTTTCATTTGCATACAGGTTATATAACTTAGGTGTAAGTAGCTTATAGATACACAATGCACATGAACCCTGTAAGGGCGCAACAACTTTAAGTTAATTTTTTGCTCGGTAGGCATCTAATTCACTTATGTTTATTTCATAGTCAAATTAATTATGTATTACAAAAATATTGATATATTAGCATTTGTATTTTTGTTTGAGTGATGTCAGGTTTTAAATATTGTTAATTCTAATGTCAATTTTAATTTTAATGTCAAATAAATATGCTAAATCAATATTTTTATAATTAAAAAAAAAGTAATATATACACTTTTATTGTTAGTATAATCAAACAAATTTAAAGTGCAATGAGCGCCCATTTCGTAATTCAAACACAGAGACAGGTATTCAATGTTACCACGATATTCGAAGTTATAAAATAGTTATGTTTAGGCCCTCATAATACCCTGGGTATTACGAAGGACGGAAGTTAGTAATGTGAAAAAAGTTTTCTACTTTAGGCATGAACCTATTACAAACTGAACGACTTTCTACAGATTTTAAATATAATAAAAGAATAATTATTTTTTTACATTGTATCCTTCTCCGCCTCCTTAACAATAACCCCCTTAATAACCTGTACCGAATTAACGCCAAATCAGTTCAGTAACTTTGGCGTGAGGAAAAGCAACATCTATCCTCCTTTTCTCATCCACATTCTAAGAGGAAGTCTTATCGTGTGACTTGTTCTTTCAAACCAGTGTGGTGAAAGGATTTCAAGTTCGCCTTAAAGAGGCGTCCTTTCGTCCACTTGACACATGTTTTCGAACTTTTTAGGTTCTATGACATGCCAGTTTCCTCACGATGTTTTCCTTCACCGTTAAGCACGCGTTTTTAATTCAACACATTTTTTTTAACACATTGATGGGATGTCATTAATTTTCTTATATATTATTTTTCTTTTTTTCATATTATAAACCTATTATATTTAATACAGCGATAAGAGTGTACAAAACATATGAACTCTTTATTAAACATAATATGAACATTCTACTAATCTCTTGATATTATATTGTAAATTGTAAACAAAAGACACATTGAATGAAATAAATAAAAATATTATGAAATAACACGAATATAACTGTAAGTACAATCAGTTACAATATTTGTGGAGAAATATCTGGTTCTTTCATAATACAACTCTCGTTCTGTATAATCTTGGCTCCGTAAATAGAAACCATTTCAATCAGAATCGACGGAATCTTTTATGTAATCCACTCTATATTTATAAAAGATCTTGCTTATGGATGTCATATTATGATATTGTTGCCTCAATGATAGTGTTTTCGTCTGTGATATCATACTTTAATATGCCTAAACTTTACGAATTTGAATCTAATTTTAATTTGCAATATCTATTTTACGTAATGATTAACAATACTTAGATTAACAGTATTACAGCCATTATCCGCCATTATACACAATCAATATCCACCCACAGAATTATAAAAAAAATAATCATAAGACCACTAGAGGATCGGTAGTTTCGGTATGTATTATTTATCAAAGTGAGCAGCTTATAGCTGTATTGTATCAATATTAATAAAACACCTGTTTAGTTAAACGGTGAAGAAAAACATCGTGAGGAAATTGAATCGAATTCAATTTAATTTTAGTTGCTTTTACTTTCACCACACTGGTTCGACAGAACTAGTGGCACACCAGCCTCCACGATCTTGTGTATCTCACATACAGGTAGTTCTCGCGACCCTTGCGACTATAAGTGTGGTTTCAGTCTAGCGTATTTTCGACGCGCGTATACGATGGGGTAAACAAGTTCTTGAGTGGAGACCGCGAATCGGTAAACGTAGTGTAAGACGCGCTCCGGCCAGAATGGGAGATGATTTGCAAAAGGTTGCAGGCAGAAGACGGATGCGGAAAGCCGAAGACAGGGCGCGATGACGCTCATTGGGAGAGGTCTATGTCCAGCAGTTGACTGCGATATGCTTGATGATCAGACGCTCGGATTGGTACTCGCGAAACTTCAAAACCGTGTCGCACGTAGAGGCGCTTATACATGCGTATACCAGCGTTTACGCCTCTAGCGAGTGTCGGTAGTACGAGACGTTTCTCGCGGCTTGCATTAATAATAATAAAGATTTATTTCAGGCAACTTAATATTACAGAAAAGCAATAGGCCCATAGAAATATACACCTTCCAGGCTAACATACATACCATAAACACACAATACAATACAACATAATTAGGATTTTTTCTTCGTCGACGCCATCCTGTAGTGACAATCTAATTCTAATTCTAATTTGGGGAAGGGGTTACATGTGGTCTGCACTGACGTCCCGCTGTGGGGTGTATTGTGCATTGACCCCTTTTTTGTACTAACTCTACCCCAGCCAGCCCAGCTCCCCAAAATAGCGGAGCAGGACCCTGGGTTGATGGATGGTGTGTTCCAGTTTCCCGGTAGGGTCATCCGGGCCCGTATCCAGGATTTTCCTCAGTCCAGTCTTCTTTCTGGCCTCTTCTGTAGCTGTGCAGTGCACAACCACGTGTTCCACGGTTTCCTCCTCTGCGAAGCAACCGCGACAGATTACACTGTCCGTCGCACCCATCTTAAACAGTGACAATCGTGACAACGAGCGTTGTCGTGCGTACACGCGCGGCATAATCCAAATACGAGCGACGAATCCACCCGGTTGATTCGCTAATCTGAAACCGCACTAACATTACCATAATCAATACCATAACCCCAAAAACTTCAAATGGGAACTACGTAAGTGTAGCACATGTTCGTTCGTCGTTACCTGCTACGGGTGTTTGCGGAAATTGAATGCAACCCCAAATGGCTACCAAACATAAAGCAATTCATAAGTCGTTACCGCGCCGCAGTACAGTCACTCACAAAATAGATATGAAATCCTAATTGGTTTATTAAAGAATGAAATTACTTGAAAACTTTTCAGGACTACCTGTCTAACAGAAAATTTAAGATTTAGGAAAAGTGTTTGTACATTTACGTATTTATAGAAAAATAGATATGTTCCTGGTTACGTTATTTCCTAACAAACTGTAGTTCTAATATGAGTAGCTATAGAAATAAATAATAGTTTCAGCGACAGGTATCATAGAATATTAATAAATAAAGTAAAACAATCTGATCTATAATTTAAACCAAACCCTTAATTCTAATTTTGGTAAGGGGTTGCAAATGGTCTGCACTGACGTCCCGCTATGGAGTGTAATTGTGCATTGACCCCTTTCTTTACACTAATTTTTCCCAGCCAGCAAAACCCAATTTAAACACTTTTCCCTAAGTTATTATTTTTAATTTAAAAAATTCAAAGACACTTTTCTTCTTGATTGTCTTCTACCACCTGAATTCACCGTAGACGGCAATGCGGTGGATGACTAAGGCCATTTGGATCATAATGAAACACCTCCTACCTTAACTATAGCTTATGTAACTAGGTAGTAAAGCTAGCTAATCATTAATGGCCCCGACAGCTAAGATAATGGATAACGTATTACGTTTAAAAGCTGTTTGTGGTTATGACAACCACGTTCATCATATAGTGCGTATAAGCAAATACCTTTACTTTAAATCTGTAATTATATAAAAATAAAAATAAAGTTTTGGACATTTCATACTAAGCCATCTATCTAGTCCCAAACTAAACAGAGCTTGTACAATTTCATTTATTGCAAATGACTGAATTACTTCATTATTGCAAATGACTTAATTACCGAATTACTTCTTTACAAAAATATTTATTCTTAAAAATAGAATTTAAAAAAAATGTTCCTTTACAGGCCTCAGGAAAGTTTACCCCTACTACTTCACATTCACAACGTTCACGAAAGGGAGGTGGGTGGGTGAGAAGATTCTCGATGTGTTTGCGAGAGAGTTCAGAGCTCACCCAGCTGCTGAGTACGAACGCTGCATCAGGGCTGGCACCCTAACAGTCAACTACGACAGGGTCGACCCGGACTACAGGCTGAAACACAACGACCTTCTAGCCAACGTGGTTCATAGGTAAGCTTACTGATCGCTTATAGTACGGCACAGTCCCAATACTCTTGAACATACATACACTCGACAGATCGACACGATATCCAATGTAAATATTAACCCATTTCGTATAAAGATAGTGTTCTATAATGAAAATGTATCTTGCTCAAAACATACAGGCACCCAAATTTACTCTCTATAGTTATTCTATTTCACGATGAAGGTTTAATCTTGGTTACATGCACATTGAGTTAGTGTGCGTAACCTCGGGAGCATTCAGTTACGATCGCGACGCGGCATCGAATGACGCGAATGCATCTGTACATGTCACTACTACAACCACGGTCAAACCTTCTTCGTGAAATGGAATACCTATCTGTAGCTAGATCCAAAACCTCACAAAACGTCATTTTCTTGTTATCGTATGGTAACATACTATACGGTTGGGTTTGGTCGTAATTTGCTCGTTACGTTTAAGACTAATGAAGTTTTGTAGAACACTATATTTTATGAAAACGTCTTCTATTTCTTTTCTCGCCTTCTTGTGAACGTATTTACCTTACACCTTACGATTGCTCTACCGACGGCGGAAAACTGGCGGAAAGAAAGGCGTCGGTGAGCAAAGCTTGTTTGTATTTTCAGGTGTTTATGTATTTAGTCCACTGTAACACAGTCTTCGGTAACGGAGCCGAGCACCGAATGAGCATGCGGGTGCACTGTTTGGCCAGAATCCAACGAACATTGAAGCCTTTTTTTTACAATTTTGAAAAATATCATCCAGGATTATTACCTTTCAAACATATACCAAAGTAAACTAGAACAGACACGCTGTAATTTTCATACATAACATGAAATTCTACATCACTTGACTCGCGTGTTTTGTATTAAAATAACAGTTATTTTCTGCTCTTGTTCTTTCTGTATGTTTTGGCCTCTTGTCGCGTTCGTTGGTCAGATTCTGTCACATTATACACGGTGTTTCGCTCACGCATGTTCATTTGTTGACGTTTTGTACTCGTCTGTACCGCGGACATATCGACAGGTCCTGAGCAATGGCCGTAGTTGTACAGTAACCGCTATGGAGAGGACTAACGGCTTTCAGGTTTCTGTAAATATCAAAAAGAAAAAAAACCCTGTTGATGTTGGTTTGTAAATAACATTCTATCGCAAAGCAGAAATCTAATATAAACAAATTAATTGGAATACCTTTAAAAAAATATTCGGAATTTATTTAAAACGAAGACAGCCTAAAAACCAGTACGTGGTATGGGTTGCAATCGCAAAAGAAGCAAAAGACTGAATGCGTCATCGAACTTCTGATTGTCATAATCGTTTTATAGGCCATTGGTTATCTCCATGCGAGAACACGGCTGCTCACCGCACTGTAACCTTGCTCAGCATCAGGGGGCTGTCGATGACGTGTGTATCGTTCCAGGCACGAAGTCCCGGTCACCAGCCAACCCATCACCCTCGTTCATATCGACGAGGACATAGTGGTTGTCAACAAACCGGCATCTATCCCCGTAAGTGGCAATTGAGACAGCCATGTTATGTGTACGCTTATCATACTCTACACTACTTGTTGTTGTGTCTTGCATGGTTGTGGCTTGCTTACTAATCATTATCATGGAATGGCACTCTCATCACACAGACTACCACGAAGGTTTGTACAAAAAACGACACTTCACATCAGATGAGATCGATGGTAGATTTATCAGTAAAGCAACGCGGGAGCGGCGCGTGTTGCGTTTGCGATGAGTTGGAAAATCAATTATACGAAACGAACAGAAGGCTACGATGACACGCACCAGGCGGAGTGGCTGTGACCAGAGGCCCGATCACGAAAAAATCGAGTTTGTATCGTATCCGTTACAGAAATGTCAAAAATATGTATGACGGCTACAAAAAAAAATACAAATTGATAACCATTCTATGACGGATAAGATCGATTGTTAATTTTTTTGTGATCGGGTCTTAGGTCGCGATGTTCGCGCGTCTTGCGCCTTTATCAAATGTTGGCAGTACATACTAAAGATTCACACTGCTACAACGGCAGACGCATGTCTTCACTCCTTTTTTTCTCCGCTCATTTCAGATGCAAGAGGGGCCACCCCTACATAGCCTTTCTGTAACACCATATAAAAAATATTCGGTGTTCAAAAAAAAAAGCAAAAATCTTTTATTCAAATTTTACTTGTAGTTTTTTTACAAGGTTTGGAAGCTCTTCTGGTAGTTAATTTTGATAAACCTGTGTTAGAAGAGCCCCCTCTTATTATCTATGGCCTATGTTTTCTTTTTGTAGATACATTTAAAAACAATAATGCACAATAAAGTAAGTGCTTAATTCTGAATTTATGTGAAGAATAATACAGAATCAAAATTACAGGACGGTAAAAATTTGCTTTTTATTCGGACAATGCAGCTAGCATCCGCGGCATGCTGGCATTCTGTTGTCGAAATGTCCATATGGTCATCATTTCATATAAATTATTAACACAGTCTATTTACTTCTCAAAATGTTGTTCTTATTATAAAGTAAGTACCTATTTTGAAATTCTACTACAATTTGAATTTTCAAGCTTTAACTTCAGGACATTTTTAACGTGACTACGTCTAATAAATGGATGAACACCGCCGTGCTGGCTGCATGCACGAAAACGTTGACTTCATTGTCCGGTAACGCTCATTGTCCCGTTACGCTGGTAGTTACGTTAAACTATCGTCCGTAAACCAACTTTACAGACAACCATTTTTTTTTGCATAATTTTCCAATCTACCTTTCGTTCGGGTCCAATGAATTCGGAAAACGAAATCTGTAAACAAAATTCCTCGTAAAGCCGTTCAGCGACCCTCGGACCCTCGGGACTGAAAGGCACGTTCCTCCTTAATTCCTTCCACGATTCCTATATAAATCCACCATGATATATGATGGGCTTCGTTCTCAAATCAGCTTTTCTTAGAAAACAGGCATCCCTCAAAGCGCGCTTACGTAAAGCGGTCCTTGGTTGCTCTGTACAGTGATGGAAGAGAGCTGTTATTGCGAGGTGGATTTCATATTGGCTTGCGGTGCAGAACTGAAGAAGGACATTTATATACGAACCGCTTTGATTCGTGGCTTTTTTTAAAATCATTTAAACAAAAAAATCCGGCACGCTGCCATCGAGTATAGAGTTGAACAAGTTGAGCTATATACAGATCGCTTGCAATGATCTATAGCTGGAACAATTGTTGATTTTGAACATTTTGTTATAAAATAATGTACCTATTAAACTTATACATATCATGTTAGCTAGAGTGATATATAATTTCATACAAATAACTTTTAATTTTGCTTAGTAATCATTTTCTGAGATGTTTACGCTGTTCAGAGTTACGTCACAACTTGGTAGAACTATCGAACATCACTTTTTTCATGTGACCGGTTTAAAAGTGGCTCGTGTATTATTGACTGAAACTGGGTACTAGGCAGTATTGGTGGTATTAGTATGCAAAGTAGCCTCTACTGGTATCGACTTTTTTTTATATTTGTTTGACATTGCAAAATAATGCATCGCATGTGTCGAAGTTGAAACAATTTTTTACATTATACGAAGTGTTCGGTTTTACAACTTGTGGTGTATATCTATTAGATATTTAGATATTTATTTAAAAAAAAAAACTCTGAATGGGCTTACAGAGAAGGCGTCCAAACACTATCCTACATAGATATTGTAAGGGTGTTAAGTTTTTTTATTATATAATTATTTATTTTTTGGTTCAAAACTATAACTTTCTATCAGGTACCTAAAAATAACTTTTTACATCTATGCTTACTATATTTATAGGCGAGTAAAGTAATCATATATTGTTGAATTGTAATTTTCTAACAACAACTCAAAAAGTTTTGCAGAACACAACACCAAATCTAGTTATTATAAATAGAACTTTGTTTATTCTGTGTTCAAGTGATTGATTTGATTAGATCAAGTGTGGCGATTCTAGAAATCTCATACAATTTAATTCCAGTGTTACTTGAAATAGAAAACATACAACCCCCCAACCGTTTTATGTATCAGTGTAATTCAGTTAAAACTTAGACACATTGCATCTTAGTAAGTAAAACAATTAAACCGTATATCACGAGGACTTCCAGCTATGATAGTTTTCTCACGTGCAGACTGCTTCTGAAGTTGTTCAAACTGTGTCTTACTGTCGTGAGATGCATAATTCAAGCTTCTATTTTACTTTTAATAACAAAGTTGAGAATAATATTTTGACATGAAAGTTGAGGAGAATGTTAGTCTTTGAAAATTTTTAAGTACGAGTTGCTTTTAGGGGTCAAAATCTGAATAGGAACCTTTCACAAATATTATTAACGATATTTATATATCAATATTAACGACTACTATTAGGGTTTGATGGAACCTGAAAATGGAAATCAAATAAATTATGTGGAAATCCTAAAATTCGAGTCAACACTTAAAATACAATGTATTTTGTTAACTTGAAAAATCATGAGTATAAATTACACTAATTATAAAAAAATTAAATAAAATGATAAATAATTTAAATGTTTTTTGCCATTTAACGATTATAATTATAAAATTATAAACGTTGAATGGCAATGCTTATACGCTGTGCAAATTAAAAGCCGGCATATTGGTCATGTGAAGACTCTTTTTAGCCTACCCTTTTATATCTGGTAATAAAACAAAATAATTAAAATATAAATAAATATCCTTTCTTAAAAAAACTTTTGAAATATCATTTTTCACATTCAATTTGCTACTGTAACAAAGTATTTGTATTCACCCGCACGAACGATGAACGCTCAGTTGATAAATGCTGAAACCCGCAGTGGATTCATATTCAGACTGAATGATCGCTTCCATTCGTCGTAAAAAAACTTCATAAATTCGCTAGACTGTTGCACCTGCTCGTAATCTGTTACTCATTCTTCATCCATAAAAAGATATTTATTCATCATTGCTCTACAGAGAGGTAGAAATCCACCAATGAGATTTCTTCTATTGCAAAAAATGCTAAATGTTGCAAGATTATTGGTTGATTTTGTCCTTGTTTTATCCTAGTTTTTTACCTTACACACTCCCACTAGAGAATAAACTTACATGTATAATTTTTTTTTAGGTTTTTTGTAACCTTTTGTCATCCACCGCTCTAACTAAATGTTTTGTGACCTTCCCTCTTTCTTTCATCCTTTTCTCTCTATTACTTACGTACCTCTCTCTCACACATACTTCATAATGCCTACAAAAAATATTGTAAGAGTACGGCTTTATTAGATATTTATTGAAGAGTTTTCAGGAACTTAAGAAATATTTTTGAAGTGAAAACTTATTTAGGCGCACTGAGCACTTTATTTCGTGGGTATTGAATGAGAATGAGCCGTTACGCTCGGCTATATGTAACGCTCGTTCAGGTAAATTCGGCTCGAGTCGCCTTGATGAAGTTCTCACTTCTGTGGTCGCACACACCGTTTTTTCCATTTCTATTATCTAAATATAAGCAAAATAAAATTTCTACAATTGTTGTTTTTCTTAACTCCAACACAAAACCTGAAAATCTGAACACAGAGCACACAAATACACAATAGTTCCTGTATTAGATACTGCGATCCCGCTACAGAGCCAGTTGGGATTAACCTAAGGCCTTCGTCACACGGAGAAAGTTGCTGCGAGTTCAATTTAAACTACAAATCGCTGTGACAAAGAAAACTATCAAAGATTTGATACGCATCAAAGGAGTCTGATTCCGAAGTTACTTATCTGAAATAGAGTAGCGATTTTCGATTTGGATTTGCTACTACGCAATACTTCTAACTTTAGAACCACACTCATTCAGTGACCATACAATAATACAAAAAAGATTGAGTAAGTCTCTAGCTCTTCAAAAAGAAACTCTAGACTCCATTTAAAAAACTGAGACAGTGAATCAAAATCTTGCAATAATTTGGTTGTTAACATTTTTATAAGCACTTTTTGAGAGGGGCTATTGAGAGAAATCATTTTACAATACTCCCGTAGCGTAGGGTTGCAGCTTAGCTATAAACCATGCGTTAGTGAAAATCGCGTTACGCCTCAAATGTAGAGCTTTCAAGTGATAATATGCAACTCGCAGGATACTAGCTCCGTGTGATCGGCCCTTAGCTCTCGTAAATAACTTCATGGCGTAGCTAAACAAGTGTTTACTCGCTGCGCGCTCTATTTATTGTATCATCAACGATGTTGTAATTCACTTTATTGTTGATTATGTTGATATGCTACTTATTTTTGTTACATTTCTTGTTAGGATTGAGTAAAACAAAAAAACAACAAGAAAAGTGTACCTACCTATTTATTTTCTTTATAACTAGGTAAGTATTTAATTCTTTTTGTTAAAAAATACAAATTATTAGGTGGATATTATGTATTTACTCACATAAGAACATTGAATTTCATCACTTGTAGAGTTGCATTTGAACTTGATCAGTATTTTTAATAAATATTAATAACCAATACAATTCCAATAAATATGACTATACAAAGTCAGCTATGACCATACAAAGTCAGTCACACACAACCTAAATATGACTATGCAAAGTCAGATACAATACAAGACTAAACTTACCTACTACTATAAGGTATACCTAAAAACTTTAAAACTAACAGTACTTAGTAGGTACTTTTGTGACTGTCAACACTAGGACAAATCTAAAAAATGTAAATTTATTATCGGCTGTAAGTTTAAACAATAAGTCTAAGTTACATTAATACTAAGAGCTGTGGATTTTGTATAATAAAAAATAAATAAAATAAAATAAAATAAAGACGACTATACAATACACGCCGTACTCTTCAAACTCGTCAGAGCAGTGCTCCTACTCGCTCTACCCGGGCCTTACAGTTCCCATCCAAAATCAGTTACAACATAAATATGACTATGCAAAGTCACATTAGACTACAATAAGTCAGTTACAACATAAATATGACTATGCAAAGTCACATAAGACTACACAAAGTTCGTTACAACATAAATATGACTATGCAAAGTCACATAAGACTACACAAAGTCCGTTATAACATAAATATGACTATGCAAAGTCACATAAGAGTACACAAAGTCAGTTACAACATCAACAATGCTTATTATCCGTATTGACGTATGTTATCCGTGGTGGGCCAGGCACGAGACTCCAGTGCTCGCTTGTCCTTTGCGCGTCATACATGTGGACGAAGACCTACTTGTGCTAGACAAGCCTTGCTCGCTGCCGGTGAGTGCATTGACCTTTTGTTTGCTGAAGGACTCTGATCGGCTCCACTTTCCCATCCTAAATCTGTATATTGTTAAAGTTTAATCTGTACTCCAGATATGTTCTAAGATATCGAGTGTTTGATTCGTACGCCGCGGATTACACTTTCGCGATGTGCCGTCACTCAGACCATGGACTATACTCATATTTCAGAATCGTGAATCCGTTCAAGAACTATCGGTAGCTCTTTTCTATGAGCCATGCTATGCGGTGATGATGACTGGTCTCCTACCAAGTCAGCTTAGCGGACACTTAAGCGGATCATTCACTAGACGGACCGTCCCGACGGGAACGGAAGTCTGCAGACACGCCCGTTGGACCTCGCTACTATAGGTCTGTGTTTTGCAATGCAATGTTTGCTAGTATAGGACCGTCGCAGTTAGTCTGGCAAACCTATAATAGCGAGGTCTGCAGACTTGCCCGCGGACATGTCCTACTCGTGAATACCCCGCTTTAGACTAGTGTTACGGTGCTACAAATGCCATCATTTTTCGTGTTTAAGGGTAATCCTCAAATCCGAATTCCATACAAAATGTTTTGGACAAATACTCAAAAAGTACACCGTATTATAGTAATTTCTTCACAATATTCATTTCGTCCATGTTTTTTGATTTCGTCAACAAAAAAAATGAAGGGTTTCCTACTTTCATTTAGATTTTATACGTGTTTTTAAGTTAGTTGGGTTAATTTTAAAACACATATAAAATCTAAATTAAAGTATGAAACCTTTCACTTTTTTTGTTGATGAAATTAAAAAACATGGACGAAACGAATAGTGTGAAGAAATTACTATAATACGGCGTACTTTTTGAGTATTTGTCCGAATCATTTTGTATGGAATTCGGATTTGAGGATTCCCTTTAACATTTGAAAATCCTGAAAATTATTTTTGCATAGTAATTTCACGAAACCTTGGAAATACGAGTACAATACAATTTTAGATGTCAAAAACGTATTATATTTTGTAGCTGGATTTTACGAAGCGACGGCGTAATGAGATGGTTTTAGAAGGTATCTTTGACATAAAGCCGAGAGTAATATTTCTTGTTCAACTTTTGAAATAACATTTCTTTGTTCACCATTTTATCTGAATTACGGCTACTCCCCGAGGATGTGAAAACTCAGATGAGAAAAGAAAAGTAACAACATTGAACACTGAGATAACGCGGTGGCGGCCCCGTGTTACCTAAATGAAACTTTTTCTGGGCTGTGATTCTAAGCAGGGATGTAGTCCGTAGGTAGTAGGACTGTTTCAAGTATATGAACATTAAAAGTGGTTTGAAATGTACTCATTTTGGATGAATGAGATTTGAGGGAAAGGAGTATCGGAGGATGTCTTTCTATAAAAGTAATGCAATCTTCTGAGAGAGTTTTATTTTTTAGGGTTTTCTTTCTTCTCTCACTGCCCATTTCACTAGGTTTTTTTCTACCTTTTAATTGAAATACATACTAAATCTTTGTTTTATTTTAGCTATGTAAAATCTATATTTTTGGACATTACACAACGCCGTCTAGCTCCAAACTAAGCACTCGAAACCCCAGATAGGGTTCAGAATGTCCCTGTCCATCCCTGACTACTTCTCTGTCCTAAGTTCAGCCATCAGAGTCCGAAGCGATTGTGATCTGCACAGAGTTTGGGACTTTATACTTTTATACGGAACTTAAACGCGGTCTCGGAATACCACTTGGAGTGGTCCACGTCTCGAGGATTGCGACCCTCTGTCTTGTTCTTAACTGGTTACCTGGTCAGCAAATAACAAATCAAAACCTATTATTTTGATTTCTTTCTCTTGAGTATTTTTTCGTGTCTATTATTAACCTCAAAAAGGAAGAGTATAGGTAAGTATTTGAAAAGTTAACTATCGTCAGTTGTGTTAATGTAAATGAATTTATTGACGCGTTGAACATATAAGTTCACGCAAAATTCTATTTGCTTAAATTTTCTTAACTCGTCTAATTTATCGTTTCATTTAGTGCAGAATGAAAATAAATTTCAATTTTAATTTCCAAAGTTTTCGCTAATGATGAGCTTTCTACGCTCAACGACGCTCAACTTGTTATACAAATCAAGTTTGGAAGTCTCAATTTTGGGAAATTGAAAGTTTGCTTACTTGGTAACCCTTTATTTCAATAAAGCTTTTACTAAAATCTCACTTGTTAAAATGTCAAAACTTTTTAATAATTACTCGTGCATGTCAAGATATTTCACGTAATTTTGAGCCGCTTTTACATTCCAGATCACTGCTTCAGTTTTATATATGTTCTAAAGCTAAGCATAACGGGGCGTCCCAAAATTACGTAGATTTCTAAATCCAAAAAACATTTCGAACTCTTTCTTTTGGTCTTAAAGTATGAGTTAGAAAGACAACAGTGGTTTTACCCTTTTGCATCGTTTTCCATGCTTGCATCTCATCTCACGCTTGCGTGTCACTGTGCCAATGTTATTAAGCACCACATCCTGTACATTGTTTGTTTTTAAAACGTTTGTAACATTGTTTAATTCAACAACTTTACATTCAAATTGTCTGCTACAAAACTGCCGAATAATGTTTTTCATCGTTATGTACAAACTTTACAGCAACGGCCAAAGAGTTGACCCCCGAAGCACTCCATGTTAAAAACACGTTCTAATAAAACGAGCTTGTTTCCCAGGTACACCCGTGCGGTAGATACAGACACAACACTGTCGTTTTCATCCTCGCAAAGGAGTACAACTTGAAAAACCTAAGGACCATTCACAGACTCGACAGGTTAACGTCAGGTGAGCATAAAAGGCAAAAGCGCTATGAATTTTAATGCGAGCCGTAAAGCTATGAATGGAAAGAAAACTGTTTTGTAAATACGATTTGCTTTAGTTCCCTACTATGTAATAAGATTATTTCAGTTTCCGAGATATTTCGCTATGATTCTCAGATTGTTAGTTACCTACCTATATATTTATTCAAATTACTATCGAATAGATTGTTTGTCAGTTACATATAACGGTATTATTGTCAAAATCATGATTAACTAATTTATTTGTCGCTAAATAATCGGATATAGATATAGAATCGGAATAGCGCTACCCAAAACTGTCAATAACATGCGAGTACACAAACACTGTTGTTTTTATAAAGAGCTTATGAGTAACCATTCCATTCGTTTGAACTCACCTTCATGTTTGTGCAATCAGGACTTCTATTGTTCGGCCGGAGTCCCAAGAAGGCGCGGCAGATGGAGCACCAGATCAGGAACAGACAAGTGTTGAAGGAATACGTGTGCAGGGTAGATGGCGTTTTTCCTGAGTGAGTAACATATCTTTAATGCATTTCTCTATTATCACGACGACATTGTTGTGGTTGCGGAAAGTCGGTGGATTGAGGCGGCTTGAAATCGCACGTCGTGGCGTCTTACGAAGGAGGCCTATGCCCAACAGTCCACTCAACAGTAATAATTATTTTCACCAATTTAAGGAAGTGGTATGTCTGTATTTTATCCATTTTTAAAAAAAATTAATTAGAATTTCAGCGTAGAGTATTTCAACTCAAATTTGGAGCACTTCCCGATTAGCTATCCGGCTGAAACTTTCATAATAGCGCACAAATCGATGACAATGCTTTTTAAATCCATCTATTAGCATGCAATATTAACCTCAAAAAACCATAAAAACCGCTATATCTCGCGAGCGAGTAAGAGCAAAAGCATAAAAACGTTATTTTTCGATTTTATTCTGCATTAGGTTCTTCTATTCTAGGCGTTTGGATAAAAAGGCAAAAGCCGCATTTACTGCGTCAAACCTACCTGAGTGATATTATTCTATTACTTGTGTAAATGTTTGAGTTGGAGATTGCATGTTATTCTACAGTACAATTCTGTCGCGTAACGCTTGCGCTAAACTCAATAAATAAGAAACGAGATGACTCTCTGAAAACTTCGAATGCTACTTTAAAGCACAAAGATATACAGACGAGGTCCTTGTTAGGTCCAGATTATTCAAAGCTGTTCGAGCAAAACCAACATAATAATATTAGGTCACACGTCGCTTGCGACATTGATTAGGATGCGATTGTGTCTATTTTTCAACCGACTCCAAAAAAGGAGGAGGTTATCAATTCGGTTGGATGTTTTTATTTTTTTAATGTTTGTTACTTCAGAATTTTGTTGTTTATGGCCGATTTGAAAAAATAATTTTTTGTTTGAGAGAATATACTTTCAGATTGGTTTCATAGAATTTTATCAAAATCGGTTCAGTAGTTTAGGCTGTAAATCAAAATAACTGAAAAAAAAGGCGTTGAAGTTTAACAAAATTGCGTATTTTGCTTCCTTGTGACTTGTCAGTGGTGCCTACGATCACTAGACCCGTCCAATTTTAGTTGGTTGTTGTATGTTTTTGTAAAACCTTGATTATTAAATTGATTGTTTGTGCACTGAAGGCAACTTTTTAGAAATGTATACTCAATCAATTTACATCATCAAAAGTACATTATGTGCAAGAGAGATAGCGCGGCGCGGGATTCTGGGTCTAAAAGCTGTCACTTCTTGTTTCACAGCGACGAGATCGAATGCCTTGAGCCCATCGAAGTCGTGAGCTACAAGATCGGTGTGTGCAAGGTGTCTCCTAAGGGCAAGGATTGCTCCACTGTGTTCAAGCGGCTCGGGTACAACGCGGTCAGCAACACCAGTGTCGTGCTCTGCAAACCCAAGACCGGCAGGATGCACCAGATCAGAGTGCATCTGCAGTATCTGGGTATGTATTTTTTTCTGGTGATATCTTGCCTTGAGCCGAAAGAAGTTTACATAAAAAAAAACCCTTAATGGTACACAGAAAATGCTGTTATCATTATTACCTAAGTATTAATTAAGTTGTACCTAATGAAGCATTGTTCCTCGCACTAGGTCTCTAATGAGCCTGTATGGCGAGGTCACAGAGACTCCCCTCGGACTCAATCAAAAATAAATTTGACTAGTAATAATTTTAGGAACGTGTTATTGTTGTTACGTTTGTGGATTTTAATATACAATGTTATGCTAGGAATTAAACTAAATTATGATGCACTATAGTCCTTTTTATGTTGTGTATGTATGTGGGATAGTATGTAGTTGTGAGCTACAAGCTCGTCGTGTGCTCGTAAAAAACTAAATAACTCATATTTGTTCGAGTTATAATTTGTCGCATGATTGTCAACTTTAATTATAATTTCACTTTCATTATTCGTAAAATGTACTAATTCGTTAAACCACGTATTTATTTTTTCTTTTTACACAAAGCTAATATCATTGCGTGACATCCTTCGGTAGCTACGAATATACAATTCCCTTGTGAGGGCCAGTGTTTGTCTTTCAAGGCTGTTTGCCAGTGAATACGTACGTGGGTTATCCAACTGGACTGTTTGAATTACACAACATGCCATACGGGCTCGTGAGTAGATAATGAGTAATTTATGTTAAAATTTTGATAACGTGAAGCTACAAGAAGGCAATATGAACATAGATAACTACACAGTCTAATGAAAAATAGACCAGGCCGAAGCTTTAAAGCGGGTACACATTGGGCTTTTTTAAACGCCCGCTTTGCGAACGCGCGTTTTGATATACCCGAATTCTATTGAAGTACACACACATGCCGTATAAAGAGATAAAGAAATTTGCTATTTCCTTAAATTTTTTGTAATACATTTTTTGCAAAGATTGATCCTCATCAGCAACAGAATCCATTAAAATTCATTCGAAGCGATTTCCGTCAAAAGAAAAGATAAAAAAAAACTATATAATTATGCAGTTATTGTTTTCTTATAAATCGAGGGCATGACTCCTTTCACGACTTTTCTCAACTCTCGTGGTTTCGGACTTGGCCATCATTGCCATTCTCAAAAAACACCCTGTATAGTCACCATATTACAAACGCTGTTTAATTTGAGGCTGAATTGCAATGTAGGAAAAAAATTGGTCTGTTTTGTGGTTTTTCAGGATGAAAAACATTTTATTGATTTTCTTACTCTCAATCGCAGGGTACCCAGTCGTGAACGATCCTCTATACAACCACCCAGTGTTCGGCCCCCTGCGAGGCAAAGGGGGCGACACGGGGGGCAAATCCGACGAGCAACTCGTAAGGGATCTGATCGCGATCCACAACGCTGAGAACTGGCTTGGCGTGGACGCCGCTGATGATGACATGCTGTTCTCCAAGCCTGCGTCTGATGATAAAGGTAACTGAAGAACTAAAGGCTTGTGCAAACTCCGCAGACGATATGGCGGATAATTTTAAATCTATCAATTGTTTTAAATACATCATCATCATCCTCAGCCAGTATCAAACGCCCTAGAGAGTAAAGTGATTTGAATTTGGAACTTCGAATTCGTGTGGGAACTCTTGGTAAACTCTAAATAAAATAATAAGGCATTGTAAAGAGGTTTGTTCTAAAATCGAACAAGCCACCATGAGCACAACCTAAAAAAAAGAATAAAAGGCGCGATTACAAAGAACGCGACACAAAAGACGGTGTTTGCTGCTGTGTATAATAGGGTACAGATCAGTAGCTGCTGGAGCCCTGGCTTTTTATTATCTCGCAGAAGGTGTGAAAAGTAGAGTATGCCCCTCTTGGATAAAGCCTGTCTTCGTCTTGGGCAGCTTAAACCCCTCGCTTCACTCAGGACCTACATAACTCCCTCGTTTTCTGAGTCCCTCGTTGCTAGGTCGTTCAATAGGTATGCTATCCCTTTGGTGCATTATCTTATATTTTGTGTTATAGTGGGTGAATACGACTGCGACACGAGCCCCGCATCGCGCGAGTCTTCGCCGCGGCTCGAGTCGCCCGCGCCCGGACTCACACCCACCACTGTCTTGACACGTGAGTTGCAGTACATTCTCAACGGTCAGACCACCTGCAGATCTCTTTTGAAAAAGGAGACGGAGCAAAAAAAATATTTATACCAGTCGTGTCTGATAGTTCTCGAGTGTTACGCGAGAAAGGAGTCAAAGTAGAATACATAACACTCGCTGTTCAACAACTTCATGCATTTGATTTCCTCTCTTATAGATAGATAGATATATTATTATATATTGCACACTAACACAAAAAAAAAAAAAGTACATGTACAGAAAGAAGAAAACAATGGTAAAAAAATTTTGGGCGATGGGCGGTCGTGTCGCTGAAAAGCGATCTCTTCCCTGAAAACCTTTGGATGGACAAGCTGTTGAACAAAATGTGGACTTATTATTGTCGAATTAATAGCAGACCCGTTATGGCACTACTGTATTTGTTAGTCCCAAAAAGCGTCAACCTCGGTTTTCTCTCAAAGTAGATTGTACAGACCGAAGTAGGGATATTTCGGGTCTATATCGCAAGTATACTTAGCTTAGACTGAGAAGTCTTTAAATAGACCTGTACAAAGATATTTGTTCTTAATTAAATTAGAAAGGTTCTGTATTTTAATCACATGTGTAAACTTAGGCCGGTTTCAGTGCTGGACCGACCGTCGCGTCGGTGCGTACGTCGGTCGCGCCTGTCATTTGTATGAAAATTCACAAGGTTATGCGTGCGTGCGGTCGATCGACCACTGTCACCACTTGTGAATTTTCATACAAATGACAATCGCGCGACCGACGTACGCACCGACGCGACGGTCGGTCGAGCACTGAAACTGGCCTTAGTAATTATATATTTTTTGGAAAATAAACTTTATTTTTATTATTGTTTTGGTGTTTCCCTCAGCGACTCTGGCCAGTCCGTCGAGCGCGGTGGAGGCGCCGATGGAGGGGGCGGAGTCCCCCGCGCCGCGCTCCCCGCAACCCTCGCCCCCCGACCACAATGATGACTCCAGTGACGCCAAGGTACGTCGATTTTTCTACGATAAAATAGGAATCTTTCTCCTTTTCAACCGACTTCAAGAAAGGAGGAAGTTATCAATTCGGCTGAATGGTTTTTTATTTTTATTATTATTAAATCATTTATTTCAGATAAAAATCCATTATTCACATCAAATATTTACAAATTCAAACTCACAAAATGAATATGAAATAAAATAAAATCGATACCATATTTATTATTGGAATATACTAACAAAATATATTGTTTCTGCAGCATCCGCAAACTCGTTCAAGAACAGACTCGACACTTGGTTACGAACCAACAAGACTATGTTAAAAAGTGACAGAAAACTACAAAAAAATCCAACACTGTGTGACATAGACATATCAGCGGAAGCTGCTCGTCTATCAACAATTAAATAAATAAAATAAATAAACATTATGGAAAACCGTAGCGCGGTGGCGATCAGTTGTTAGCCAATCAGAGGACGCATAGTGAACACGTCACTATCGATTGGCCAACAACTGATCGCCACCGCGAACGCCTCCGCGGACGCGGTCTGCTATTAATTCGACAATTACAGGCGGAAAAAGAACACCAAAAGTTATGGGAGCGCGGCACTGACTGTGCACATACAAAACTAATGTTTCCTCAATTAGACAAAAATCTAACAAATAAATTACTAAAACTAAAACGCGAAGACCTTCGTTTGCTGGTGGGAGTCATCACAGGTCACTGTGATCTCAACCACCATCTAGTTAAGACAGGAGCTACAGATATCGACATCTGTAGAGGCTGCTTACAAAATCAAGAGACCGTGGAGCATGTGATCATCCACTGTCAGGCTACAGAGGAGAGTAGGGTTAAGACAGGCTTACGTAGGCTGCTAGACTCCTCTCCACCAAATGTGTCGGCCAGCACTTTATTGGAACGGTGCTGTCAACAACCCAGCATCCTGCTCCGTTACTTCAAGGAACTGGGATGGCTGGGACAGGGTTAATACATTTTTCGGGGGGCAATGCACAATGCACCCTTCAACGGGACGCCAGTGCAGACCGCTGTACCCCCTACTTAGAATAAGAATAAGAATAAGCCTCCGCGGACGCGAGCTGAACGCGTTGGTTTGGTCAAGCCTTAACACCAAACGAATATTTTGGCACCAAAACTAATAACCATTATTTCTCCCCATTCACAGTCGGATAAAGTGACCGTGGCCACACAGACCGGGTGCTCCCCGACCGCAAGCTCGGCGCCCGCAGTGACGAGCGGGGGAGACGCGCTCGCCACCGACCCGCACTGCTACGAGTGCCGCGTTCGGTACCGCGACCCGCGGCCCCGCGACCTCGTCATGTACCTGCACGCCTGGAAGTACAAGGTGACTATAGTGTAATGGAACGTCGCCGTGATGAGCAAGCGGTACCGGACACTACAAATGCTTGCTCAATCCAGGTGTAATAAATACTACCAATTAGTGAAATAGCTGACATTCAAAATATAAATTATTTAATCAATAGTGACATAGATAGTGACATTGAAAACAAATTGACATATGATAATAGTAAATTTAATTTTAAGAACTTTATAACATCCCAATCGAAATGACATCAAAGGAAATTTTAGAATTAGGTGACCGAAATATTGTATGCCAATAAGGTAAAACATAGAGCTCAACAACCAACCATGTTACCATCCCATTACCTGTGTTTCACAATAAATACATTTGTATTTGTATTTGTATTTGTATAAGTGGTGTGCCTCTTGCGGCTCTCTTTGCGTGCCGCTCAACATTCTAGTTTGCTGCGTTCTATGTGTAGGTGAATCTTCGTCTAACAGCTTACTGCTTAAAATCAATAATAATCAAGTTATTCTTGTCAATTTATTTAAGGCAATTAGTATTAGGAAATCGGAAAGATCAGTTTATATTATGGGTCCATCTGTATATAACAGGCTGCCGCACTCGATCAAGGTAGATGCAACCTCCACAATGATGTTTAAGACACGACTCCGTAAATGGCTTCTTGAGAACAGCTTCTACTCCATAGATGAATTCAAGAAGCTCCCAATTAATTAATTTGATTGTTAATAATATAATAATAATAATATAATAATACTTATACCTTTTTTCAATTTATGTTACAATACGTAAGTTTACATAAATTGTATTATGTACATAATATAACCTTGTTATAATACTATGTACAACCCCACTGACATGTAACTTGGTGTTATAAATAAATTTCTGTATTCTGTATAACAAAATCGAATTAGGCTCATAGTTACGAGTATAACGACTTTCTAGAATCTAGATTAACATGCATCATCCAATCTCACATCTCAATCTCACTTATCATTCCAATTATTAAGAAAAAACTTATGTACAATACATTATTTTGATCTCGATTTGTATTCAATTATGTGAACATGTCAACGTTAAAAAGTGTTGCAAGTACCTACTTATTACAAAAAAAACTTACCTACTTCTAATTCTAATTTGGGTAAGGGGTTACAAACATCTGCACTGACGTCCCGTTATGGGGTGTATTGTGCATTGACCCCTTTTTTACACTAACTTTACCCCAGCCAGCCCAACTCCCCAAAATAGTAGCTGCGCAGTGCAACCATGAGTTCCACGGTTTCCTCCTCTGAGAAGCAACCCTGGCAGATCACGCTGTCCGTCGTACCCATTTTAAACAGGTGGTTGATATAGAATGAGAAAGAAACTTACTTATATTGTCCATTGGTTCCAGGGTCCCGGCTGGGAGTACGAGACGGAGCTCCCGCAGTGGGCGAGCGTGGAGTGGGAAGAGCAGGACGCCTCATAGTCGATGGCTCTATCTCTCTCGCGCCTGCGCCTGTGACGGACCCGCGAATGACAGCTCGTCAACCAATAGGCGATTAGCACCGTTTCGTTACACTCAGCAACTTCGGCCACTGACCCGCAAGAGCTTAATAATTGGCATGAGCGATTTTTTAACGCGCGTTAAAAATCCGTTTAAATAGATTGCATTTTTCGCGTTTCAAAATCGCTGACGTGTGAACAGCTATGTACTTGGAAATGTATTTGTTCTGTTTGAACGGATTTTTAAAGCGCGTTCAAAACTCGCTCGTGCGAATGAGCTCTAAAGCCTGCTACCGTTTTTTTTTTTTGTAAAACCTATTACGTTTCGTAGTTGGGCAAAGGCCTCCCCCAAATCCTTTTTTTGTTCCGAGGTTAACACAGGTCCCACAAATAATAGCAACAATATCATGATGCCAACTTGATTACCTATATTTCATTATTATATTAAAAATCATTATGGTAACTGTCAGTTTTAAAAGGGTAATATAAAGAATTGTCGTGTAAAAGAGCCTTTATTGGTGTGGGAATAGAGACAGGTGCGGATCGATGACCGAGGTTCTTGTGTGATGCGGACATTTGCACAGATTGGTGCAAATGTCCGCGTCACTAGAGTGTTGGTGATACCGGGTTTGATTCCGTTGGCCAGTGCCGGCGTTGATTGTTTAAATAAGTGAGATTTAGAATAGGTATGTCATGGCAGCCATTTTAGAGCTGTCACTTTGACTTTGACGTTTCTTGTCTGTATTGCTTTCAAATAATTTGCGGGTAGAATTGAAACAGGTAATCTTGGTAGTTTCCACAACAATGCTGTTCTTTGGTAATTTTAGTGAACTTAAGAGCACGTTCAGTTCGTTTTTTAACTTAGAGGCCATCAATAGAATAAAGATCGATTAAAACTTACTTTTTAGATGAAGATTTATGTTCCTATCGGCCTAGAATATTTCGTCAAGTTTCTTGTAGTTTTTAGTAAGTATTAATTTTATGTAATATATTGGTTCTCGAAAGATTTGTATATTGCTTCAACAACGCAGGGTCTATAACAGAATCAATTTAATGTTTTTACTATAAAAAAACAAGATAGTAGGTACTTCTTGATAAGTGAAATTGTATTTGAATTGCTTTTTTCTCAAACTTTAAACTGTTTTCGAATTGTAAATATAAAACTTGTTACTTATTTCAACAAATTCTCGGACCAGTATTTACAAATATTTTCTTACTGTAATTGAACAGAATAAGAGGAAGCTATCTCCATAATTAGATGCATAAATAGAAGTCGACGAATAGTTGTCACGTTTTGGCTTCCATATAATTGACGTAGAACAGTTAAAATAGTAGGCATTCATAAAATTTTGTACTTTATATACATACATAGCGAACGTATTATAAATATCCGTAAAGGTAGACTTCAAGTTAAGTAATTAAATATCAATCGAGGCCAGTCGTGCGCTTGTGTTTTAATTTTTTCTCATTACAAAAGACATACTTATACAGACAAAACAATAGTGAATTTGTTTCATACACCTTATAACTTTTTATAAAATACTTTATTTATAAAAAGTTATTAAGTATATTGTGGGGCACTCAAGCAGCAGTAGTAAAGACAGTGTGGGGAGTATTCTTGACAATTTCTTATATTTTGAGTGTTTTGTTTAGTGTTAAGCTTATGCTTCGTTCGTTTTGACATTGGATTGTTTTTCAAATATTAGAATGCTACACGCTGGTTCGTTATGTATCATTATGTAGAATGTATGTATACCTAATGTAGAATTAACAAAAGAATTAAAAGACAAGTTTTTGTGACACTAAAATATTTTCACGAGCTTTTATATAAATTAGTATTATAACAATAATGAATATGTATATTTTTATTACTTCTAGCGTAGTTGTAGTTGACAGTACTTTTATGTTTTACGATGGATTTACAGGATTTGTGTTAAAATAAGTCCGAAATGCAAGGACAATGAATTTAACGTGTAAACGACGGTGATTTTAATAATCTTAATATCAAATCCTTGTTTTTCCAATCGCTGTCGACTGTATATAATGGCTTGTTTATCATAACGCTTTCTTTGTTTTATCATTATCAACAAAATAGATATCATTCTGGCTATCCATTACCTGTTTTGGGATCAAACTAAATATTAAATGTGATCGGGAATAAATAGATGAATGGGTACAGATTAAAAACAATAAATTATACATTTAGTTTCATAAAGTTGTTTTCTTTCAATAAATAATTGAATTGTAAATTATAATAAGCTTGTACAAAATAAGATATTGAGGCTTTATGTTTAAGATGCTGTTTAATTCTTTCATTTTTATTTCTACTTAACGTTATATACAGCAATGTATATTATGTTTCTTTAAAAGTGTTAGTATTATACAGCATGTTTGGCATAATGTCAAATTCTGTGGCATATCACCTAGGTACCACTGTGAAGGGTGGTGGACTCGAGTCCCCACACTATCCAAAAATTGTTATATTTTTAAATAGTATGTAAGAACTGTTCATACATTTGGTTACTCATCGGCTGATTGAGTTTGGACGAAGGCTGGTGATACAATGTCGAGTTTTATCACAATATCAATAATGGATTCAATATTTTCCGGTCTGCTTGATTTGAGCAATATATGGAAACCAGCTTATTTAATTTTTAAACCAGCTTTCGGGAATCAGTTTGCTTTTGATAAAAAAATAATAAATCGTAAAAAAGACATTTTTGTCACAGTACTATCGATTTATTCATTTATTTGTAAGAAGTTTCATGTGCCTTCTCAAAATAATGGTAAAATTAAATAAATTTGTAATAATATGTTTTTAATTACAATGACATGTGATTGTTACACGTTTTAACGTAAGTAGGTTACATTTGGCACTGTCGAGCTTTTAACTGTTGAAACTTTAATGAAGGATTCAAATACGATATTTGTTTGCTGGAAATAAAACTATAAAGTGAATCCTGTAGTTTATATCTGAATATTAAAATTGATTATGATAACGGTTTTTAATAATCGCAGTGTGACAGAGGCTTTATTTTGCCTGTCAGTAACACTTCTCTACTGGCATTCGAAGCTCGATTTTGGCACAGTTCGCAAAGTAAAGTTTTCTTATACCTTTATTTTGAGTAATTGTGAATAAGTTTGTGTCGTGCCATAGACGGCTTACCTACGTTCATTTGTATTTGAACGATGACATAATGAAAGACATTGTTAATTTTATAAGTATTTCGTAGGTTTCGTATATTAAGGGTATTATAGTGTTTCCTTCTTTAGATTCATGTTATAAGATTCATGTTTCCACTTAAATTTAATTAGATTAAAGTTCATTATTGAATGTTTCTTTGTTTTATTCCTTACTCGATTGCATATTATCCGGATTAAAATTAACCAAATGGTCTAATAATAATGATTTGACGACACGGATGGTCGAATGGCAAGTGTGTTAGACTGCCACGCCCGGTGTCGCGGGTTCGATTCCCATATTACAAGCCCTGCTTAGTTTGGTGCTAGATGGCGCTCTGTGAAATGTCCAAAATATTTATTATTATTAATAATGAATGAGGTTTCTAGGTGCTTAACCTTAATCAAATCAAATCTTATCTCATTTTTATTTACCCGACTACGAAGAAGGAAGTTTATGTTTTTCAAGTATATTTGTGTTTGTCTGACTCTATTTGCCGCCCTGAGGGTAGACGGGTGAATTTATTTTGATAAATAAGGTGTTGTTCGCGCCATTCGTATGTCGCTTATTTTTATTATCTACCTACATTTTCCTACCTACCCACTTAATCCACACATTATTCACAACTATCCTTGTCCCTCCTTACCGCTACTCCGCTACAAGAAACCAGCTGACCCTTTCAGTCTGCAATCGACCCTGATCGATTGTGGATGTCGTATGCGCTCCCGCACTCCACTACCCTTATAAGTACCAACTTCTTGCTGCGCTGGATGCACCGATTCTTGGTCACCGCTCCGCTCGCCCGAACCAGCACAAGGGTTCCCAACCCGACCTGGAAGCCTCGACCACGCGGTGGCTTCCTCCGCGACGCGCAGTGTGCCCCTCGCGACGCCCGCCATTTTCTCATCGACTATCGAAGGCCGCTAAGAGACAAGAGAACAGCCGAGAAGAAGCGCTTACCAGGCTTAGGATATCCAAGACGAACCCTCCGGATTGTGGATCCAAGGTGATCGTAGCTTGCGCAGTGCTTTCTGGAGTAAAGGTCAGTTTCCATCCTTCCTATCTTCCTCGTTTTTTCCCATGGTTGCGTTCAGCTAGATAATACCTACATCGCTGCCGCGCCGTAACAGGTGTCGTTTAATTCATCTAGGCTAGGATATAAAAAAATAGCAATTAAATTGAAAATAGGATACTAGGTACCACGCAGGCGAAACCGCGCACCGCAACCGATAATACCTACAGCTGATGTAGGTAAGCTAATTCGCAGCTGCAGATGGTATTACAAGCTAATCCCAAGCTAATTAGTATAGCTGTCATCGTTTTGTTAATTAGGGACAGCCGAGACTTGCTAATTGGTGCTAGGATTATCTTGACGAAATGGTCGGTTTAGCGGCAAATATTTTGGGAGGTGCCTCGCCTTTCGATCCGAAGTCTCTTCTCAGGAGTCTCTTCGAGGTGCACTTGAAATCCTTTTACCACACTGGTTCGAAAGAACTAGTGACACGATAAGAAGAGGAGAATTATTTTACAACAGTTGAAGCCATAAGTTTTAGCTCTATAATGCTCTACTTACATAAGGGCATGTACAATTTCAAATTGAAATACTTATAACCTAGGTATACTTAAATGAAATATCTATGTATTTTCTATCTAATGTAACCAGGTATCTAGTTATTAGAGATTTGTAGGATATCACAAATTGTCTTCAGAAAACAGTGCGTGGACAAGTCCTGCCAAAACGAGCCTGCAGGCTGCAAACATACACAGGGTGGTCCAAAAGGTGACGTCAAAAAGTTTTTTTTAGATTCCTACCTGGGTGTATCTGATAATACCCCATGTATGTTCCGCGATTTTTAGTAGTTTAGAAGTTATGATTTTTTTAATGTGTATTTGCGAATTTACTGCCGGAGCACCTTAAAAAAATTATAACTTGTTTTTATTTTTCTGGCATTCTGGTATTTTTTATCTCTTGATTAGTCACGACCAGGGCCACCATTCGCTACCAGCTTATCGTTCAATTTAGGGACACGATGTATATACACGTTAAAATTTTAATCACCATAAAAAAAATACGCATAGTCAGTTGCCGTTACTGAACACATAAACGGCAAAAAAAATTGAAAAAAGTAAGTCAAATTTTTGTCAATTTTTTTTCTAAAAATGGATAACTGTTACCGTTAGTCGTATTTCTATGGATTTGTATCAGGCGGTATCCTTTATTGATAATAATTTAAGTTTTATTCATCGTTTGGCAAACCCGGGTACCTAGCTCGAGCCAGCTCGCAAAATCTCGGCTCGGGCGCCGCACTCGCGCCGCTGTCACTCTGTCATTTTGTAGAAATTCAAAATTCTGACTGCACAGATACAACGTAGTACCCCGTCTGCATTGCCCATTTAATTTTTTTTTGGTAATTAAAAAATGGTGGTGCATATATTTTTATCATCCTGGGGGATTTCCTAGAAAGGCATCAATAAATCAGCGCTACAAATATGGTATTACACGGATGCTATCGGGTTGCGGCACCGATTCGGGGCCCCGGGGAAATAAAAGAGGTACACAATCAATCACATTGTATGTTTATAGTTTTTAACTATTTCAGAGAGTTTTGCTTTAAGATGATGTTTATCTAAATCTAATCAATAAGTAGTTCTATTCTACTTATTGATTACAGGCGGCGAGTTGCGAGCCTTTCGGTCTTCTACAAGATTCACTTCGGAGAGTGCGCGCAGGAGCTACACGATCTAATCCCGCCATCTCCCTTTTACCACCGTACTAGCAGGCGTACGGGGGGGTACCACCCCTATCTCGTAGACATCCCACGAACTCGAACCAAGCGGTTCGCATCCACATTTATGGTGCGCACCAGCAGGGAGTGGAACTCGCTGCCGGCGTCTGTTTTTCCGACACACTATAATCTTGGAGTCTTCAAATCAAGAGTGAATAAGTTCTTACTAGGCAAGCGTGCTTCATCCTCGACCACACCGTCACTTACCATCAGGTGAGGTTGTGGTCAAATGCTTGTCTATTCGATATAAAAAAAAAAAATTAAAAAAAAAAATAACTTGGGTACTTAGATAAAGTTTTGAGATAGACAGTGGCGGATTTTCAAAAGCACCGCCTGTAGGCCATTCTAATTTTGACGTCCCTGCCGACCTTTACATTTCAATAACCCGATAATGTGGATTTACATTTAGGTACTTACTTACTAAGATTTATACGAATCTATTAATTTCTGGAAAGGAAAAAAAATTGCCACAAATTGCCCCGAATTTTATTGAGTCACTTTTTTGTCTGTCTGTCTGTCGTTCCGGGTGGTTGGAACTCAAATTTCAAACACATCCCGATCAGCTATCAAGCTGTAACTTTCAGGTTAGCTCACAGCTCGATGACGATGCATTCTAAATCCTTTAAATAATAATACAAAAAATTATCAAAAAAAATCCGACATAACTTCAAACCAACCACAAACGCTTCTGTATCTCGTAAAGGAAGCGTGATAGAGCAAATCATAAAAAACGTGGTTTGTACAGTTTTAATCTAACATATGCTTGTTTTGTTATATAGAAACTATGGTAGGTATGCCTACCATACGAATTAAAATTCAAGCCGCACTCTGTAATACATCTGCGGTTGCTGATTCATATCCGGCCGAGAGCTAAATTGTGTCAAAAACAGAATAATTATTGCAAACATTGTCTTCTTCAACATTTGTTACACAGCTTACAATTAAAAAAGGTTCAATGTCTGCTGTTTTGAGTTATTTTTATAATGTTTGTACATACAATTAGGATAGTTCTTTTAGGCTAGTTTCATATTAGTTATAATGTAAACTTAGAAGTAAGTTTTGTAAATAAAGACATAAAATTCGAAATATTTACCCCCTAAATATTTACTCAGATCAAAGAGGCCAAACTCATACCTAGACCGATAAACATTTTGTATATGTTGAAAAGAATCTCTTTTTGAAAATAATAGAGTAACTAAAATATTTTTATTTATTTTTCTGTGAACCATTGCTTCTCCTTACCTCAACTCTCTCTACATACCGCAGTTTAAGAAGTCTATGTTTTAACTATACCAATGAATACATATAGTTATACTCTAACTTAACTATTATAATTAAAAAAAGGACTGTACAGGTACTCTTGCGTTTTACTACTCTACTTTTTAGTACCCAGTAGCTAACCTACTCTACTACTGGTGTTTTTCCACAACCATGAAATGAGCAAACGTTTATTTTCTTCTACAAAAATAACCAAAACTCGATTCGACCCCGGATATTAAACATCGAAGCCAAGCTTAGTGTGATCGGAATGCCATCAATCAAAGATTTGCCCTCACTCAGAGTAAAGTTATAACCGTAGCGGAAATCAAGTTAGTTATCAGTTTGGTGTCTGTAGGAAGTTACATTGAACGTTTTTAGATTATAAATAAGTGACAGGACTATCAAGATATTCGTCTGATGATAAAAGTCGGTTCTGAACGAGGAGCAGGTATTATTTATAAAAATAGGAAATATCTTATTTACAGAACCTAAAACTTTACTTTACTTACATGTTCCGTCTAGGACAGCTGCTAGCAGATATAAGTCTAAGTATTTGGTTAGGTAACCACATTTGAAAGGCTTGTTCAATTCGAACAAAAATACTTATTGGAGTTCTAACTTAGGTACTTTTCTTCTACCTAATGTTTTCTTTACTGATGACATTATAATTATTCCTGATTTTTTACTGATAGAGTTCGCTGCTCTACGAGAATAAAACCTACATACATGCTGCCGTGGCAAAACTATTGTACATTGACACAAAAAACACTTCACCTTAGAGCTGCTCGCTGCAAGGGAACAAGGTCAACTGATAATAAATAATATCCCTGTCGCAACCCTTCATAATGTCTATCTCGCTCAAACCTGTAGTATATTTCGCTCTAATGGCATGAAGACTCACTAACGAATGAAACACTCTCTTGTAAAGTTGTAATGTTTTAACTGACTGTACATTAGTAAAATCTTATAGAGCTATTGGCAGTTAATGTACAAATATTTAAATTTATAATACTTTTTTCGTAGAGCCATTGGGAAATAAGAAACAATAGAATTATAGAGCTTTGGGAATAAGCCAACTAAACTTCAGCCAGACAACAAACAAATAAATCTTTTATTATCTTAGCATATTCCGAAAAAAATAATATTACGTAAAAAAATCAGAAGTTGCATCATACAATCATTGTGAGCATTATTATGTAGTAGGTGAGTAGCGTACGTATGTAAGTCAGGAAAGGCGCATGCTATCAGGAGTAGATACTGGAATCTACCAGATAAAACAACCTGCAACTTTATGACGAATCCGAAGTGTAGATATTGTATTGTATGTATTTATTGTCATGTAGGTACATACAGGTAAGTATTTTAGGTCTTAAGTGATAGTTATACTGACTAGGACCCTGTCAGGGCGATACAACATGATATTTCTTCCTGAGTGCGATTATATCTAAGTATCTGGTTATTTCGTTAGGTTTATCTAGGTAGGTTGATCCACCCAACTCATGCAATCAACTCAAAAATTAAGTCATGTTCAACTAAAGCATATGAGATTTAAGCATCATGGTGTAGAACTAGTACCTAATATGTAGCAGTGATATGATAAAGAAAGATAAATCATGTTATCGTAAAGCATTTAATTTTGTCATGATTGAATGTTATCATGAATGTATTCATCATCTAGCTAGGCCATCTTCGGTTCATTGTATGGTAATGATGGATATCGTGACGTAGTGTCTGACCCTACGTCAAACATATGTTTAACCAGCTATTTAATGGTCTAAAAATCAGTGAGTCACTTGCCATCGCTAGAGATGGGGGCGCTTAGGTCGATGTCTCTGAAACACAGAACGTATGTACGTTTACTTGTTTACGCAATTTCAAAGTATCAACATAAATCTGTAGTGTATCTCCTATGAGAACCAGCCTACATCTAGGAAAAAACCTTTTTATTGTACTAATTGTTAAATAAAAAATAGAAACATAATATGAATGTATAAATACCGGTCTACCAAAAAAATCAGTTCACATATTTCGCCGTGATCGATCCACTAAGGAAGAATCAAGGAAGCTTTTTAACCGAATTCAAAAATGGAGGTTCTCAGTTCAGTTTTTTTTTCAATGTTTTTGCCAACAATTTATTTCATTAGAGCCTCTGAATTTTGAATAAGTTCTGTCCGCCCGCACAAACATGTGTTAACCTAATTAAGCTAGTTAAAACATAATTTGATATAGGTACTGCCTTATTGCTCAGAAAGCCTTTCAATTGTAAACAGAATAATCTTAAGCCTACTTAAGTTTCAGATCCTGTAAATTTTAAAATAAACATGAGTTAATCATCAACTCAAGTACAATTACAAGTACATGCAATGTGCAATCGTCCTTCAAAAATGATAAACCAATCATCGACAGTTATCTTATCAATGTCCCCTCACTATACTTTATCGATATGAGGCGACGATCGTTTTCGCAAAATCAGGCGCTCGCGCATTTTAATTCTACCGGGAAACAGTCAAGACGTGTTTATAATATCTGAATTATTTTATTAGCATATTTATTGCATCATCAGATTGTGAAAAGTTTAATTTTGTCTTTAATGACTTCGAAGATGGAAGAACAAGAAAAGCCAGAGACGGCAGCTGATGTCAGCTGGTTTAGCCTTAAAACTTCTAATTCAAGGTACCTACTTAACCTTTTTTTCAGGAACGTTTTGTATCCCAAAAGCTCAAAACTCTTACCTACTAATAAATTTTATCTCTAAAAATTCGGTCTTTGAGTGGCTCAATGGTTTTGTTTTGCAAATTTTGTTAAAAAGATTTGAGTAGTTGGCATATGCTGTAATAAATTCAATAATTTTCCGAATATATTGGAAAATAACTGACCAATTATCTATATAAATATAGATAGGTATTAGTTAAATTTTTAGATTGTATGCTGCAGTAGTTTTTGACTATTTTAAAGCGCAAATATCTAAGTACACAAAGCTCGTCAGTGCTAAATGTGCTAATGTTAACAAAATGACTTACCATTTATCATACATATTATGTATATATAGGTATTAGAACAATTTTTAGATTTAATGCTGCATTATTTTTTGATTATTTTTAGAGTGCAAATATCTAAACACAAAGCTACACAAAGCTGGCCAGGAGTGAATGATGAAATATGTAATTCTTTGTAGAGTCAGTGCTAATGCTAAAATACGCACACACATTCAAATATGACATGACAGGCGAAAAACTACTCAAAATTTTTAACCATTTTAAGTACCAGAACTTAAAGTTCTTCAGGTTAAAGGTCATAGCACACATATCAACTCCGAAAGGGATCGTCATGGTATCAGTCATTGCCTATTTAAGTTTATTTGGTATCTTATTAAAAACTTGTAGTGTATATCTATGGAACGGTGAAAGAAAACATGCAACAATAATGCTGCAGCATTTTTTGACTATTTTTAGAGTGCAAATATCTAAGTACCTACACAAAGCTGGCCAAGAGTGAATGATGTAATATGTATTCTTTGTAGAGTCAGTACTAATGCTAAAAATAACGCAAGCACAATCAAGTAGCTAAGGAAAACGTAAACGTAATATAATTTAATAAACTAATAATCATACCCTTTAACAAAGTAGGTTATTAACTGTAATATTATTTTTAGCAAGAACGTTTGCTATTCACCTGTATAAATATTTTTTTTACTCTAAATTTATTGGACATAACACATGCCAAGGTCATTGAACTTACAAATTTAGCAAACAACATGAGTTGCTCTATCAGAACATGTAGCAAATGTCTTATTATTCTTTATTACCGACTTCAAAAAATGAGGAGGTTCTCAATTCAGTTGTATTTTTTTTGTATTATTGTTAATTGTTACCTCAGAACTTTGTTATAAACTTTATTTTATTTATTCACCACCAATTTTTAATTACCAAAAAAAATTAAATGGGCAATGCAGACGGGGTACTACGTTGCATCTGTGCAGTCAGAATTTTGGACTTCTACAAAATGGCAGAGTGACAGCGGCGCGACTGCGGCGCCCGAGCCGAGGTTTTGTGAGCTGGCTCGAGCTAGGTACCCGGGTTTGCCAAACGATGAATAAAACTTAAATTATTACCAATTAATATATATATCCGCCTGACGCAAATCCATAGGAAAACGACTAACGGTAACAGTTATTAAATTGTAATCAAATTTATTTTGAAAAAAAAAACGAATTAATTTTTTCAAGTTTTTTGCCGTATATGTGTTCAGTAACGGCAACTGACTATATTTTTTTTTTTGGTGATTAAAATTTGACCGTGTATAAACCGATTTGAAAAATTCCTTTTGTTTTGAGAGGACCTACTTTCAGATTGGTCCCATAGAAATTTCATCTAAATCGGCTTTGTAGTTTTGTTTTTTTATAATACCTGAAAAAAGATATGTCATCGTAGTAAACGAAATTTCGTATTTTTCTACCCTGTGACCATTTAGTGGTGTTTACGGTGACTAATTTTACACTATAATTATTATCTACATAATAAACTTGTTTAATTATTTATTTTTACAAAATAGAGGTTTAGGATACCTACTTGATAATTTGTAACGTGGGTGAAATATTAGTCTCTATTGGAAGGTCAAACGCAAAGAGGATGCTAAACGTGTAGATACAACTAATAAATACAACTTGCCTTGATTATAATAATAAAAAAAAACTTGTTTGATAGAACAGAAATAACAACTTATATAAATAAACAGAAGTAAGTATAGTAAAAACTCTACATCACACAACACTACTCATATTAGAGTTAATACAACTCTTTTCTTCTCATTCTTAGTTGATAAAAAGATCGTTGCAATCAATCTGTAGGTAGCTCACTTAATGATGGCGTGCTAACGATAAAAGTATGCTTTGATTTATTAATCTTCTCTGTTATTCGATTTAACATAATACATAACAGGTTGTAAATTAAACATAGTCATTACTAGGTAAGTTAACATTATTTGTATGTCCGAGACGGACAAAAAATATTGAACCAGAAATAGTATTTTACAATAAAGCGTTTGTATTTGTATATATTTGTATTAAGACTCTTTAGGCTTGCCCTAGTACGGGGTATATTTGTGAACTATTGTGTAATATCTGATCATCATCATTTTCTGGTCCTTTTCCCACTTACGTGGGGTCGGCACAACATGTCTTCTTCTTCCATTCGTCTCTATCACCCGTCATCTCTGTACTTACACCTGTTTTATTTATGCGTATATGGGTTTTATCGGTCGAAAAAATCTATGTATGCCTATGCATCCCACGTTCTAGCAACGGTGAAGGGAAACATCGTGAGGGAACCGGCATGTTAAAGGACATAAAAATAATGTTCTATGGCATGTGATATCCACCAATCCGTATTGGCTCCGCGTGGTGGATTAATACCAATTCACTCTCCAACCGAGAGTAGGCTTGAGTCCCAGCAGTGATAACATAATAGGCTGATTATGCTATGGACAATATCTAGTTGTTTTTTTTTGCAGCCAAGCAAAATCTTCTAATAAGAAGGGGAATGACGAGCCTGATCGACCTATGCAGCCTCCGCCTCCGGACCAGGAGAAGGTGCCATTCGATAAGCTTGGCTTGTACTATGACATGACAGGCCAAAAACTACTCATAATTTTTAACCATTTTAAGTACGAGAGCTCTAAGTTCTTCAGGTAAGTGCGTTTAAGGTTTTAGCACACATATCAACTCGGGAAGGGATCGTCACCGTATCGATCATTGCCTATTTAAGTTTTTTTTGGTAATTAAAATCTATGAAAAGGTGAAGGAATACATCGTGTGGAAACCGGCTAAAAAGTTCGAAAACATGTGTCAAGTGCACGAAAGGATCCTCTTCGAAGCGCACTTGAAATCCTTTCGCCATATTGGCTCGAAAGAACTAGGGAAGCGATAAGAAGAAGATCTATGAAATATGGTTTTGGGCTCAACGCATCCACTTTTTACCGGCTGCCTTTCGTTGGTCGTTACTCCACCTAGCCGTTAGCCGTTGTCCATTATTGCCTTCAGTGGTTTTCGGTTCTTCGGCATACATGGCCAGGTTGGCCTGCTGGCCAGCCGACTGGCATTTAGATTACTAATCTATACTTACCTAGATATTACCTAAAGATTGCTATCTAGCAATAAGACCGCCCTTGTAATTTTAGTTTGTATTTCTTATTTTTATTTATTTTAAGGTGATACAATAAAGCTTAGTCTATTCTATTCTACCTTACATATTTTCAGGTACAAGAAGCCTTCAGACAGAACTGGCACTGACCAAGACGTAATCAGACTTCAAAAAACTTTTAAAGACATTGGATTTCAAATTGATGTTCACAACGACTTGACCTACTCGGAAATTAAGAACATTATGTATAAAGGTACCTTAAGTTAATAGTATTAACATTCATATATTTGTACCGTTATTTTGTAAAAACCGTAACTCTACAGTTTAGCGGTTTTCAAAGACTTAAATTACAAAGTAAAATTACAAACTGTACTAATGTACTACTAAAGTCTGCTATGAAATAGACCAATCAGAGGACCGTACACAAATTAACGGTTTTAAAATTGTAAAACAAATGATCACCCAATAAGTAATAATAAATTGCCGTAACAATTTTTTACCACCTATTTATTACCTACACTTTGACTTTCTTGTTGCCTGTCTATGGAATCTTGCAACTGAAATTTCGAGCACTTCTTAATTAGCTATCCGGCTTGACACTGGCTTAACACACTATGTCTGGAGTTTAAGGTGAAGAATAACATTTTGCGTAAAAAAACCGTAGTTTTTAGATTTTAATCTACATTGCTTGTTACAGTATCCTCTAAAGACCACAGAAGCACCTCCTGTGTGGCGGTGGTGATCCTGACTCACGGAGTGGAGGGTGAGGTTTTCGCCCGTGACCGACCCTACCTGCTGCATGACGTCATCAATCCGATGCAGAACGGAGACCCCGGTCTGGTCGGGAAACCCAAGCTATTCTTCGTGCAGGTACGTAACAGTTATTTGTATACGAAGGGCTTAAAGCAAGCGATTTTACACGAGGCTTTTATCAGCCCGAGCTTTGGCTCGAGGGCGGATATTTAGGCGAGTATAAAATGGGCTCCAGGAACGAGGTATACACAAGATTTTTCACTTTAGTTGCGAGGAAATTAAACAAATTTAAACTGAGATGAGCGCCCATTTCGTAATTAAAACACGGAGACAGCCATCCAATGCTATGTTTAGGTATAATAGTTATGGTCCCTCATAATATCCTGATCAATGGGTGTTATGAAGGACCTTAGTTCGAAATTTACAAAAAGGAGAGGACCTGCCTCGCCTTTTTGTAAATTTCGCGTACCGAGTGCCTGACTCTAATGTGCTGTCACCTTTAGTTAGTGCATTAACTAACTTACAATTGTTTCACATGTTCAAAACGTCTGAGTAGGTACCTGTCAGAGAATAGAGGATTAAGTCGTACAATGCATAGTTTTTCCCTACCCTGAAGTAAAAAAAGGCCTTGACTAAATCGAGTGTTATGTAAAAATAAATATTGGCAGTAATGCAATAATTAATTGCTGTAAATTACGTAAGACACGTAATCATTAATCATACTTATTATGTTAACTCTTTAACATCGCAAAACAACGAAGACAAATAAATAATAAATAGATATAGATATAATAAGTAGCAGAAATAACACCATGAAAGAGGCAATATTTCTATACTTTAATACATATATTAAATTAAATTAAATGTAGACTCAATTTGGTTTAGGAATAGTATATATTTCATAGCTTATATAAGAACAAAATGTAACTGTGAGTCTAATGTTAAATAAATAAGATTAAAATAAATAAATAAATATGGTGCATCTGCATTTCAAACTGATTATCTCTGATTGCAGGTCACCACGCCTTCTTACAATGAAATATCTAGCATTTTACAAAATGCTTTCACTATTTTTTCTCTCTGATCGCTACCTTGCTGCTGTAAAAGTCCAGAAAAGATGTCCTGTAAGTACTTACCTAAGCTACTTACATTTCTTTGTAAAAAGGAGGAAGATAAGGTGCTTCAGTCACTTCACACCATAAAGTTAGTGACGTGACTTAGTTCTATACTGCTCTTAATCGTAAAAAGCTATACTTGCATCTCTTTCATTAACCGATCTTTTGGGGGCGACAGCCGAAAGTATCCGAGATCTGTGCTTCACACAGGCTGTGCTAACGGAATATTACGACCGAAACTTCAGCCGCTAAACTTTCGGCGCCGAACCTGTCACTACATATCAGCCGAAGACTTTTATACAGCATACCTAAATATACAGCTAAAACGTCGAGTCATACTTACATGAATGTATGAAACGTATCATTAATTCATTCATAAATATTAACTAGGTAGGGTAAACCAACCTATTATTGGCACCCTAGAGTTTAGTTAGAAAAAACAAGAAAATTGTAGATTATTCAATTTCAATATACTGTTATTACTTTTAAAAGCATACTGAAATTGAATAATCTACAATTTCCTTGTTTTTTTGCCAAAAGTAGGTTGGTTTACCCTAAATGCTATAAAGACTGGTTATAATATAAACTATGCACTTTCGTTTTGCAGGCTTGCCGAGGGGGGCACATGGATTCGGGCAAACGGGTGGAGACGGACGGGGGGCGCGAGAGCATCGTGCTGCCTTCGCATTCCGACACCCTGGTCATGCGTTCGACTTCTGAACGTAAGTCCCCAGCCCGCTTATACTGGACTTCTTCTTCTTAAGGGTAATCCTCAAGGCAAATTTCCATACAAAGTGTTTCGAACAAATACTCAAAAAGTACGCCGTATTATAGTAATTTCTTCACACTATTCGTTTGGTCTATGTTTTCCGATTGTGTGAACACAAATTAGTAAGGTTTCATACTTTAATTTAGATTTTATACGAGTTTTAAAATTAGTCGAAATTCGTGAAAACTGAACATGCTAACTATTAGTATTAGTCACATGCCAACAGGGTCCCCAAACAATTTTTTATACAAATACTTTTTATAATTTTTTATACAATTTTTTTTTTGTGCCAAGGCACGCTACACCACTGGGCTAGATGGCGTTAAAATATATATATATATATGTATTTATTTATTCAGTGGTACGTCTAGTTCACTTATTTTCAGATTACCTGTCATACCGCGACTGCACCGGATCCTGGCTGATGAAGAGTCTGTGCGAGGTGCTGGATACGCATCATCAGTATTACGACCTGCTTCAAATGCTAGTGCTCGTCAACCAGGTACTAAATAAAGTATGTCATTTGTAAAATGAAATGAAATAAATTGAGATGAAATGGTTTGTTGATGACGGCACCGTGGCTTAGTTGGTAGTCTATTATAAGTAAGTAATTTATTTTTCACACCACCTGCTCGACAATGTCCAATTACATATCATGCTATCATCAAGGTAAAGCAAAGCATTACCTACCTAGGGAGGTAATGTTGTATGAAACTCCCGAGGGTAGTATGTGATTTGAATTTGGAACGTCAAATTCGTGTGGAAACTCGTGGAAAACTCTAAGTAAAAGAACGCCCCTAAGGCATTGTAAAAAGGTTTGTTCTAAAATCGAATTGGCCACAAGACGGTGTTGGCTGCTTAGTTCGGAGCCCTGGATTTTTATTGCCTGGCAGGTGTGAAAAGTAGAGTATGCTATCTAAAAGTATTTAGCAACAAATCTTTTAAATTATTGTTTGCCAAATTTATGAAAACTATGATATTTGACATCGCAATTCCAAAATTCTTTTAAATTAAATTCTAATTCATCTACTTTGAGAACTTGAAGTCCTTGTTATGCTAGTCTATTTGTGTTTCCCAAACGGATAGACGGATTTTAATTTGTATTTGGGCTATACATATTATACATAATTGAAATAATCAATTTGGTTCTTATTAAGTACGGTCGGCTCTATAATTGTCTTTACACCCAGCTTACGCCAATATTCTTTTGTGATTAAACTACTTGTGGTATTTATTAGGGGTATATCTTAAGTGGTTTATTCACATCAGTAGTTTATTCACACACACACATGATGTGTTTGTGTGAGTGGTTTAATCACAGGAGAAAACCGGGCGGCGTAAGCTGGGTGTAAAGACAATTATAGAGCCGACTGTACGTCAGTCAGCATCAAAAGTCGATGACCACATTCTGATTTTCAAAATCGCTTTACACCATATAATATTTTTTAACAATGTGGTGTTAATTTTGATCATCATCCAATACTATGTCATATATGTCATATATGTATCCAATGCTTGTCATGTTTGCGATTTAGGCATAATAAATGCTGTGATCGATTTGACAATCTGAATGTGGTCATCGACTTTTGATGCTGACTGTACCTACTTACTTTACTCGTACATTCTATGCAAAACTGTCCAGTCTTTTAAGAATCATGAGCTATTTTCCAAGTTTTGTGAGTTTTTAATTAAGCATTGTTTTTCAGTGTGTAAGTAGTAGATAATAGTGTTTGAAAAAATATTGTTTTTGTCTGAAAGGATAATATACCTACTTTCAGATTGGTCCCATAGAAAATTCAATAAAAGGGTCACTAGTTTAGGTTTTAAATCAAAACAACTAAAAAAAAGTTGTTGAAGTGAACAAAATTGCTTATTTTGCTTCCCTGTGACTTTTCAGTGGTGCCTACGGTCACTAGAACAGTCCGATTGAAGTTGGTTGTTGTATGTTTTTGTTAAACCTTAACCTTTACCTTAACCTTTGTTATGTTAACATAACATTCACACACTCACACCCCTGCACTAGGATTCCCTGTGTCGCAGGTGGCATGGACACATACAAGACATCACAACATCCAAGACCCGAGAACAAACATTTGTGTTCGTCACAAATATTTGCCCCGGCCGGGGATCGAACCCGGAACACCAAGCTTCGTAGGCAGGGTCACTACCAACAAAGCCACGGTGTCGTCTATTAATTTTGTCTTGGTTTTTCAGAGCGTAGCATACAAATCCACATTCACACCTGACTGCGAGATCACGGCGAACAAGAAGCAAATGCCTGAAACTACGCACACTATGACCAAGTTTCTTAGATTTAATTAAACTATACATAATTACATACCTACGTACTTATCTACTTATTGAATTAGGTAGGTACTTAAAATTTAAGTTAAATCTAATTATATTTTTACTGTGTTTATTGATTTCGTGTGTAACTTTAATTTCAGTTTAAAAATGTAACGATTTGGATTTCATCTGTTCTATTATGTTTTTTTGTAAATAAATTAATTCTAAATTTTAAATATTTAGGACAAATAAATTATGTAAAAAATAAAAATAAATAAAAATAAAATAAAATAAATTATGTAGTTTAGTAATTTTGCCAAGATCGCACCTTGTCACCTATATTTTTGACAAGCGTATTCGTAACGAATCTGTCAGTTTTTATGACGTTTTAAAAAAAAGTTAAAACTGATAATTTAGTTAAATAAATTACAAACCGACGGATTCAATACAATATGCTCCATATAGGGCGCACATGTTGGCTGACTAAGAAGGCAGTCAACGCTTATTTTGGACAAATCTTAGGCCCTAGGATTATTGTATTTTATTGATAGGCTATTGTGTTGCCTAGTAGGACCTAGGCAATCAAACTGTTACAAATTAGTCTGAATAATAGTATTGAATAAGTAAGTAACAACTTTGAATTTATAATTAACATATTTTTTTATTGTAGCTGCCTAAGTTTATTTTTAAATTATTCCCACCAACCAAAACCCATAATTTGGCTCTAGTACATAGGTACTTTTAGATTATGTTTTTAATACATTCACTGCCTTAAACCTTAGAACTGATAATAATGTTACCATCCACTCACTTCGTACTCGTATGAGTGTGAGATAGGATCAATAAAATTAATAAAAAATAAAGTTATTCAACAGTTTGTTTTATTTATTCTGTTCCAATGGCAACATTATCGCCGCAGTATAGTATATATTTAAAATGAGGAATTACCCTAAATAGTCTTTCACAATATACTATTATTGCATATTTCCGGGTCACAATTTGCATTACCTAAACACATATGGCGTATAGTACCTACTGGTATTCCTGTCTCGCCCGCTAGGTCGCGCGTACCAAATTTTTTAAGGATTTAATAATTACTTACTACTTGTAATAACGAAAAAAAAGACCTCCAGGTTCTAGAAATAATATTACAAACGTGCACTAAAAATCCAATTTAATCCAAACAAGTTTTCATGTGTAGGTTAGGTACGCGCGGGAGGGCGAATCAGGGGTATCTACTATTAGCCTTAACTCTCTTCGTAACAAACATTAATTTAGGTATTTATCATCGCAAACATTCATATTCTTATATTACGTAGTGTGATTTTGAAAAATCTCACTTTGAAACGGTTGTTTCATCACAAAAGCACTTAATTTTCGCTACTGCACCGCTGAAAAAACGACTGCTTCATTATTGAAAACGTCCAGGTACGAAATGTGGAGCGGGTCATCTATTTCTTGTTCTTATTTTCTTCTGTAAAACTCTCAAGCAATGGGTTTTTATTGGGAAACAAAAAATCAACGAGTACCTATAACAAAACCAAAGGTAAGGAAGGCATACTTATTGGATTTCTACAGTGTGTTCCCATGTTGTGTTTAAGTTAGTGTCTACTTACTTTTATAAAATAGAAATCATGTATTGTACACCAAAACTTATGATTAAATCCTAACATAGAAAATAAAAAGTAGGTATAGGTAATGGGCGGTCTTTTAGCTAAGAAGCGACAACCTTTGGATGGAGACATAATTTAAAATAAAAGTTTTGCTAGAGGTGCATTATCGGGGGATTTATTGATCTAGTTTTAGTTGTTATACCTACTGTGTTTTTTTTTTAAATAAAACTTATCCTTTTTGTACAATAAATATTAGAAATTAAAAAAGATGGGCCACTGAGAGCGGGTACACATTGGGCGCAAGCAAAGCGTACGTTTCAAAACGCCCCAATATGTACCCGTTCTGAGTCGACAATTGCCCATGCGGCTATTCGGTGCAAACCAAAGGGTTCTCCAAAAGATCCATTTTCGTAATTCCTTGCACCTACAAGGTCTTGGTTCTTTAATATTGGCCGAGGCTACCGCCAGGAGATTTAATATTAATATTAATTCAGGAGTTGGCCGACGTCGCCTTCGCTGGATGCAGCCTGTGCTACTTTGATACGATTTTTGGTGCCAAAAATCCGTCCAGGTTAGCTTATTTCCTTTCATTTAAGATAATTTTATTTAATACCCACTTTTTAACCTGCATTGTAGATATGAATACATTGTTATAAGGTTCTTGAAAACAAAAAAACTCCATTTAAATTTGAACAATTTTTTTTTGTTCAATCTCTTCTTATGGACTACAAGCCCAAGATTATAGGATCTTCGTACAAAGTCTTGAATCAACTTATCAGCTGTTATTGTATCGACCGGAATAATTCTCAGCTTTATCTGGTGACCACAAAAATACAGTCATAGCCAATTCTTTAGTACAGTCGTGTAATATTGGTCCAAGAACGTAGATTAGATAAGATTATGTTATGCTATTCAGCTATGCTTCGAAAACTCGTAGAAGAGTCTACGAAGAGCTTTGCCTCAATTACATAAGGTCGTAGAAGGGTCTACAAAAGTCTTTGCCACAGCTACGTAAGGTCGTAGAGGGGTCAACGAAGGGCTTTGCTACAGCCACGTCAGATCGTAGATGGCTCTACGAAGAGCTTTGTCACAGCACGAAAATCGTGGAAGGGTCTACGAAGGGCATTGCTACAGCTACGTCAGATCGTAGATGGCTCTACGACGAGCTTTGCGACAACTACGTAAGGTCGTAGAAGGGTCTACAAAGGCCTTTGTCACAACTACGTAATGTCGTAGATGGGTCTACGAAGGGCTTTGTCATAGCTACGTAAGGTCGTCGAAGGGTCTACGAAGGTCTTTGACGCAGCTACGTAATTTCGTAGAAGGTTGGGACATTTTTCAGATTTTCAGAGTTATGGTTTCAATACTCCTTCGTGCTGAACAGCGATGCACGCGGCTTAGGGTCTCGTGCGGCTCGGAGATAAACCCGTACGAAACCCGGCTCGTAAAAATCCGAGTCTCGACCGAGACGAAGGCTAACTGAAATTGGATTTGGATGTGGGTCAATGTTATCTTTACACAGTCTAGTTACATTTCATACACACGATGTTACAAAGGAAATTCGCAGATATTATTAAAATGTCTTCACTTCTCTGAGAAGAAAAGATGTAATAGTAGATTATGCACTTTATGCACTAAGGGGATAAAGCAGTGTCTTATGTCGCGGGTGGCATATTGAACCCTGAGCTAACGAGGGGACTCAGTTAACTCCTGAGTGACGCGAGGGGTTCAAGCAACCCAAGACGAAGATAGGCTTTATCCCAGAGGAGCATACTCTACTTTTCACACCTTCTGCGAGGCAATAAAAAGCCAGGGCTCCAGCAGCGAACACCGTCTTTTGTTTCACAATCTTTGAAGTCGCGCCTTTTGGTTTTTTCTTTTTGAGGGGCCAGTTCGGTTTTCGGACAAACCTTTTTGCAATGCCATATGGGCGTTCTTTTACTTATAGTTTTCCACGAGTTTCCACACGAATTTGACGTTCCAAATTCAAATCACATTACAACCCTTGGGAGTTTCATACAACATTACCTCCCTAGAGAGGTACTAATGCTTTGCTTTACCTTGATAATAGCATGATATGTAATTGGACATTGTCGAGCAGGTGGTGTGAAAACGGTTTTTTTTAATGTAATTTAATGTACAAAACAAAAAAGATATTTAGAAGGTATTCCGTACTAAGCGATCACGCCAACCCGTAGGTACCAGGTGCCAAACAGGACTTTGATTCACATAGGCCGTTGCAATTCTGATATAACGATCGTCCACTTTGATAAATTTTATGGTCAGTCTCGAAAGCCCATTAATTTATATCGTGCTAGGAACAAGTAACAACAACCGGAACAGTAGGTAACTGTGTTCCGGTTATGAGTACATTTCTGCTTACCGACAAGCGAGCGCCAAAATGCACTGTTCGTATTGAAACAAGCATTTAAATGGATTTATGAATAGTGCAAATTATTACTATATTATTATACCTAGTTTTATATATGTATATATTTTATATATACCTAGATCACACGTACTCGGCCGAGACAGTGAAAGCTTACATTACTCGCTCAGCCGCACTCGGCGCTATGTTTAAACGAACCGAGTACTCTGCCGAGAGCACTCTCGGCCTAGTACTCAGTACGTCTTATCTAGTTAGAGCTTTCGTTTATAAGAGATTTCGACAATAATCGATAAAAACCGCATGTCTTTATTTTATGCAAAGCCAAAGCGCGGGCATCAAGTAATCAATATAATTATTATATAATAAAAAATATGACATAAACTAGTAGATTGCCTTGACCTTCAACAAGTCTGCGAGACAAGGTCAAAATTAGCATAGAAATTACCTACATGGTAGTAAAATTAGGCAGGTAGGAAGGTCTTACTTACTTATTAAGCAAGTAGGTACGAAGTAGCTACTTAATTACTTAAGTAGGTACATTGCAGAAGATATTTTTTTTTATGAAAATGAACGTTTCCTCCAAAAAGTAGGTATCTGTGTTAACACATGAGCATGTCCTCAACCCTTTTTTTAAAAAAAATTCAAGTCTCTTTTATATTTATCATGTATTTAGGTATTTTATTGTATACCTACATAGTGTAGTTTTCCAACAATAAAATTATTTCTTTCTTTATTTTTTCTTTCAATCCATAACTGTCCTCAATCAGTATCTACCTGTATCTTGTATGTGTAGAAACAATGTGCAATAATGGTACCTATCTCATTTCGGTTGTTACATAATAACTATTACTATCTCTACCACGAAGAATGACGATAGCCTCTGACCCGACCGCGTGCCGAGCCGGAGATCCGGAGACAGTTATCAACAACTCTTCGTAGACAAATAAGGTCATATAATAGACAAACAAGGTCAGATATAAGGATAAATGACTAGACTAGAATATATAGATTTACCTGTATGTAGAGATTACCGTTGAGAGGCGTCTCCTGCAACATTCCGTCTAGATGGGTACCAACACAGTGCCAGATATTCCGTCGCAAAGCAGTAATGTGTAAGCATTACTGTGTTCTGGTTTAATGGACAATGTAATTGGTTAAATTACTGGGTTTTGAGATCGATCACTGAAAATTGGACGAGTACTATAGCAGTGTTGCACCGGCATGTGTAAATCGAAGTCCTGTGTAGGACTGTTCTGGGTACGGGCAGGCGTGCATGATCTTTTGACATCATGAGAATTTCTGGCGCGTCTCGTCAATAACAGGCACGATATGTCCATGAAGAAGTGTAAGCATGCGATTCTATATTACTTTATTGTGTAGGTACCTATTTGTTAGCATTTTCAACCGACTTCAAAAAAGGAGGAGGCAACAAATACAACTACAAATGTATCCAAATATATATAATTTTACCTCAGAACTTTGTTGTAGGTATAAGTATAAACCGATTTAAAAATTTTTTTTTTGTTTGATAGGGGTTTACTTTCAGATTGGTTCAAAATTTTATCAAAATCGATGCAGTAGTTTAGTTTCAAATAAAAATTAACATTTCCCTGTGACGTTTCTGTGGTGCCTACGGTCACTGGAACAGTCCGATCGAAGTTGGTTGTTGTAGATAGGTATGTTTTTGTAAAACCGTGTTACCATTGTGAAAACTATTAAATGTATTGAGTAAAAGTATTGAGTACAAACTTAATTGAAAATAGGCGCGTTCTAAGAAATAATCTTCTTCATTCGCAACGCAAACGAAGTTGCGGTTGTCAACTAGTTAGGTATCTCTAAACTTGTTTGTCTATGACGAGTTGCCTGATATGGAACCGGATCTGCACCCTATCTTTAAAGCTAAAAATCACTAATCATATTATTACTTATCAACAGACACAAGGCACAACAAACCAAGGGTGCTCCATGCTGCGCTCCACATAGATGCCGGTGTGGTACTGCGGTCGAACATCTTGGTCACCATGGATTATCGTGCACTAGGAGTGCTGGCAGAATTTCCCGCCACAGTAGTCTTAACGAAATCATTCGCCGGGCTTTTACCACCGCCAATGTGCCAGCCGTTCTCGAGCCGAACGGTCTAAGTCGTGACGATGGTAAGCGGCCTGACGGTATGACGCTTATCCCATGGAGAATGGGCAGGCCCTTGGTGTGGGACGCTACATGCGTAGACACTTTGGCACCTTCTCATTTGCCAGGGACGCAAGTTAGGGCTGGTGCGGCGGCAAACTCTGCTGAAGATCTCAAGCGGCGTAAATATGTAGGTCTTGATAGGTCGTACATGTTTGAGCCCTTTGGGGTCGAGACCCTAGGTCCATGGGGAATGGGAGCCTACCGCGTTTTTAAAATTTTGTCAGAGCGTCTGGTCGAAGCGACGCGTGATCAGAGGGCTGGCAGCTATCTGGGCCAAAGAATAAGCCTTGCTATACAAAGAGGCAATGCAGCCAGTATCCTCGGCACGCTGCCATCGGGTATCGAGTTGGAGCAGTTGAGCTACCTATAGATCGTTTGCAACGGTCTATGGGTGGCCCAATTGTTTCCTTTTGTAAATTTTGTAATATATCTATATATAGATTGTAGTAGTTAGCTTATGCTGTAATAAAAAATTATCTCACAAACCAAGTGAGATTCTTCAACTTTATATAAGTAGGTAGTTACTTACCTACTTAACTTTTTGCCTTAATGCATCAGGTTTACACGAGACGAAAGACGAGAGCTGTTTTTTATCATTATACAAATAAAAACCCATCAATCAATATTATTTATAATGTGTATATAAAAGATTTGGGCCTGACTGATAGACAGTACAGATCAAACCGCTGATCGTAGAGACTTGAAACTCGGAGGTTGTGTTCGTCAAGAGCTGAAAGTGAGTACCTACTAAGAAAGGTATTTTGAAAATACACAACGCAAACGTGCAGGCGTCAGTTAGTCGTAAATAATTGTTTGAAATCTCAAGCCTTTTGTATTTTAATGTAGTGGTAGGTACATATGAATAAAAGCTATCAGAAATCAATGTTAAAAATCCTGTTCTGATACGGTATCTAAAGTTATTGACCATGGGGTCATTTTAGACTCTGATAAATTAATCAGTTACCACCAACGCGTGGTTTAAAACAGACGTATTTTTTTTTTATAAGTAGGTAGGTACTAGTGAGGACAATGTTGCTTAAAGTTTTTCATTTATCTGTGGTTGCGTTGAATTGCTTTACCATCTGGTATGACCAAATGTACGTGGATCTGCCCTTCCCCTCGAAGGAAATTGAAAAGTTTCCCTTCAAAGCCCGCCAACTTTTTTTGACCATGTGGTGTTTGGTAAGCCATTTTTTACCTTATTCTTTGTATTCAACTTAAGCAACTATATTATATATATAATTATTAAAGCTTATGTGGATATATGAATTAATTTACAATAAAATCGGTATTTCATAGACGGTCACGTTAATTGACCTTTGAAGGAGCTCGAGAATCGAACCCGGCTATAACAAAACAACATAGGAACATACTTACATAGTTGAAGTCGTCAAACCTAGTCAGAAACCTTCAGGCGGTTTGAAAGTGCCGACACCAGTAGCCGTATCACGATTTCAAATTATCTGCGATCTAGTCAATGAGGTGTCACGTGCCTATAACAGCCCTACCCAGAAACTGAAGAGAATACTGAAAATTTAAACTAAAATTGCATAGGTATTGGATACTTTAATTTTTGCAAATAATAATTCGTCTTTACCTACGCACTATAACTTCACTAAAAAACCAAGTTTGATGCCGCCTTGTTTCTATCGCAATTATGATAAATGTCGGAGGCGGTCTTGTCTAATGCTGTTTTATAATATTTTTATTATAATCTTCAGTTTATTATCAGCTGAACTGACATGCGGCTAAAAGTGCCCTCCGAGATTACGAGCCCTGATGCACTGTGATAATAACGCCACTGTACCTACCTACCTACTCTTTATCTACCTTTAGACTACATGAGTGAGCTAAAAGTATCAACGAGATATATTATTATAAACCTTACATAGTTTTTCATCTGTTTCAGATAATCCAGACCGCGTACTTCTCTGTATCGTTTCTGAACGACATTAGCGGTACCAACGCTACTGCTCCAAAAAAGCCGCCCCTAATCAGAAAAACCAAAGACCTGCTATTCAGCCTCGCCTTCTCCATGGCCATATACGTATCATTGGTCTTCTGGGGAATCTACACTATCGACAAAAACCTCATCTTACCAAACGAAATAGAAAAACTTATCCCAGTTTGGTTAAACCATGTGATGCACACGTTAATCGTCCCGTTCATTTTTATCGAATTGCTGGTCACCAGAAGAAACTACCCTACCAGGAGTCTCGGAATCAAAGTACTAGTAGCAATTATGTGGACTTATTTAATATGGTTATTTGCCGTTTATTCAAAGACCGGGATATGGGCATATCCATTCTTAGGGTTTCTAAGTTGGCCATCGAGAATTGTTTTTTCGTTCGGTAGTATGTTGGTGGGACTGATCCTGTATGTTTTAGGCGAGAAAATTAATTATCTGGTTTCCCCTACAGCTGTGTATGCGAATGGCGTTAATGGTAAAAAGAAACATTGAGTTCAAACCTTGTCTTTTATTTCACGTTCATACATAGGTATTACTATATGTACAGTCGGCTCTGTTATTGTCTTTACACTCAGCTTACGCCGCCGGTGTTCTCCTGTGATTAAACCACTCACACAAACACATCATGTGTTTGCATGAGTAAACTACTGATGTGATTAAACCACTTAAGGTTTACCAATAATATAAACTACAAGTGGTTTAATCACAGGAGAACACTGGCATAAGCTGGGTGTAAAGACAATTACAGAGCCGACTGTACCTAGGTCCTTCCCCTAATTGATAGAATCAAACCCACTACTAGGTACCTACCTACTGCTGGATAAAGTTAGGCACTGTCTTGTATGTACTGTACCTACACTGCATTATGATAAACTAAACTCTAGGTGTATGTATTTACTTATCTACTTCTAGCCTTATGCCCACTTGCACCAGACCTAAGGAATTACTTTATTCGCTTGGTAGATCTTAAAGTATTGTATCTGTTACTGTACCTACAGTTAAGTTCTTCCTAGCGAGTAAAGTAATTCTTAGGAATTTCGATGAGTTTGGTGCAAGTAGGCATTAGTATCTCCTTGTAACTCCTGTGATTGCACAAAATAGAATTAATAATGCAAATTTTAATAACATTATTTATTATTAGATACAATATCTTATTCAAATATAGACTTCAGATTCAAATCCTTTTACAATAAAATCTACTTCAGTTTCATCTTCATTCTTTTTCTTCCTCCTTTTTTTTCCTGTTGCTGACCATCTTACTGTCTGAATATTCATCTTTTCAATGCATTGGTCAAATATATTACTTAAGCTCTTGTAGTACATCAACACAGTATTTGCACCTTTTATATACTCACTAATGAATTTAAAAGGATCTAGTTGGTTCTCTAACCGAACTGCAATGTTGTATACAAATGTCCCGTTGAAACTTTTACAGTACTTTGTACTTTCAAATGGGCATCGGCACAAAACGTTTAGGGAATTCATTTGCATCAAACAACATTGGTATTGTGCAAATGAATGCATTTTCTTACTGTCATAACTTTTAGGACGCTTTCTGATTTTATCGTCCAGTTCAAAATGTTTCAGGAAAATACTGGCTGCTATCAGACAATCTTCATACTGAACTTTATTTTTATTTAACAGTTCTGTTTCTTCGTATTGAGGTTTATTATTTCTAAGCTCTTGAAGTTTCTTATCATACTTTGAGTTGAAAAAATGGTGACCTCGGAACGTTCCTGTCTTCTCATCGATGACTTCTAGCATAACATAGCTCAGGAGTATACTATGCACATGACTTATTGGCACAGAACAATTGGACACCCACCACAAAATTGATATCATGATCAATTGGAAATTCGATGGCAACAATTCAATTGCTGTAAGGTCTAACAGCTCCATCTTTTCTTTGAGAAAATGGTGGAAGTATATCTTCAGTTGTTCTTCAGAAAGCTTTGGAAAGGATATATCTAGAGGTCTAGGCAAAGCATATTCCTTGTCAACATTGATCCTTTTGTATGACAAGTCGGTATCACGACAAACGTAAATCAATTTGTCATGTGAGAAATCTGTTAGAATGTCATATGCATATCGTAGAATTGGCAAGTTGCATAGGAAGCTGTCATCATCCGTGTAGTCTTCGGCTTGTGGGGAGCAGAAGTATAAATGATGTGTGTATAAGTTTAGATAAGGTTTTGGTATTTTATTGAACCGAATCTCATTTGTGTACCAATCGGGTAAGCCCAATTCTTTGCTACTGTCAGTTTCATCTGCATCTTCGTAATCTGAACTTTCATCAGATGGAGTGCCAAGAAACCAGGTCTTTGGTTGTTTATAGTCTAATGTGAATCTTTCATCAAATTCCTCAAAAGAATTTTCAGGCTGATCACAGATCTTTATTTCTTCCAATTCAGTTTTAGGCAAGTTTGATTCATCAGTTATATTGAAGTACTTTAGTGAACGGCAGTCTGTTCGTTTGTAACCATCAATGCTTTTCTTCATGATATTCTCCACCTTTTCTTTTTGACTCTTCTTCAACCTCTCTACTATTTTAGTCCGCGCTGAGGGCAATGTTTCAGTCTGCAGCCACTTAAACAGTCCATGAATACATCTTTGTTGGTCATTCTTCTTTCTACTCCTCTTAGGAAGTTTAAGTTCCATAAAGAACTTCCTAAAGACCCGCTTCTCTACATAATCATTACCGAGTAATGTCGCTAGCAATGGTAGGAGTTCTTCTTTCAGTCCACCAAAGTGGTTAATCAGATATTCAACTCTATACAATCTACATTCTAGAGCATTAAACTGACTGCCATCTTTTTCGACTTGCTTCGGTTTGCTCTCAAGTGTGTTAAACGGGATGTATAGGACATTGTATATAAAAAAATCAGAATCATAACTCAGTACCGGACAGTTGAGACGTCTAGCCATCGCAGCGATTTCATCATCAGCTTCAAACTCACAGACTGTGTACGGCACGGACATATCCATGAGCGCTTCAATGAAAACATCTCTGAGGAGTAGCGGGAATATTTGCAGGTTACCTTGCGTGACGGGATCGAGACGAGACGCGCCATTGATTTTGGATCGTAGACGACTGTACGCTGTTTTCAGCTTCCTCTGTTCGTAGCTGCCGTCGAAGATCACGTAAGGTCTGATGTTGCATTTCTGAAGACGTTTAAAGAAGTTACGTACGTACGTTGCAAACTTGTCGTAGTCACCCCCGAAAGCGGAGAAGCAGTTTAGTCGTCGGTAGATCTGGGCGCACAGGCTGTGTCCATCGATTACAATACAAGAATCGTGTAGCAAGTATTTTTTCAGAAACGCCTCTTCGTTTGAGTTGATGTAAGTGGTCAAACCTCTGACACCCATGATCAGAAGACACTATTTTCGATAAGCTATAATATCTCTGATAGCTCTTTTTGAAGTAAATAAAAAAAATATATAGGTTATTTTGTTTACATTTTTTTTTTAATATTTCCCCACATGGGAAGGCTAAAGTCTTATTACGACCATACTGCCTTGTCATACGTTTATTTTTTTAAATAATTATATTTCATTGATTTGAGAAATAATTTATTGTCACCGTCACAACTTTTCCAATTTCCCGCCAAAACTCCTTTACAATTTGAATTTAAACATTTTATTTTAATGGTTTCTGTATTTTCTCCTATCTTTTATATCGATAATTTTACTGAAATGCCTATATTTAAAAACATTTGCCACTTCCTACAAGTAATGCTCGGTTGAACAGCACGCAACCCTTTGAATCGATCATTAAAATCGGTTAAATCGAATTCAGTTTTTAAAGTGAAAACTTTTTTATGCACGCTGAGCATGTATGTTCTGTTTTGTGGGTATTGAATAAGACTGAGCCGTCATGCTCGGTTAAAAAACGCTCATTCGGGTAAAGTCAGCTCAAATCTTTAGAAGTGATAAAGTTTTCACTTCTATCGTGCGTGTGGTCGTTTTTTATAAAAAGAAAATACCTTAAAATAAAAATTGCGCAGGTTGGCAGGCAGCAGTTTTCTCAGCACAATCTACTCGTGCTGAGAAAAGTAAGTATGTGTCATCGATTGCAAAATTTTAAAGAGCACCGATCAATATAATCAATATAAGGACTCTGCCTTACATAATTTAGGGAGTTTGTAATGAATTAATTATAATGATTGATGAATATTTGTTACTTAACACGCTGAAACTACTGAAACGTTTGAGATATATATCTCTTTGGTATGAATATAGTTTTCGAGCTGAAATTTTCAAGTCGTTCGATCATTATGAATCGATCTATGTTCATCGAGTCAGACGGGCAAACATGAACCGATCGACTTTCGCTCGCCCACCATTAGCCCATCACTACTTACTACAATCCAATGTGGCGGGCCGCGTGTGTTTAATTTTGAAAACACGTGCCTTTCAGTATAATTATCAATAAAACTACTGTCTTCCTTGATTAACTAAGCAATATTATTGCATATCAGTGTTATTTCCTAACTGCATCGTTGTACACGGTAAGCTCCAGTAGTTTCGAACCATAACTATAATGTCTGAATCGGAACTATAAATTGTTATTTTGCAGCAAAAACACGATGACTGAGGAGAAAGAAATAAAAGAATCCAACGGCGAAGAGAAGGAGACCACCACCGAGGATCAGGATCAAGAAACAGAGCTGGAAAGTTCAATTATTCGTCAAGTCGAATATTATTTTGGTGAGTCACCACACTTTTGCCGACAAAACAGTAAGTAGGTTTACATACCTGTAAGTATGTTTACAAAATTTACGAACATCGCTGCACTGTGTTTAAAATAGAATAGTGTTTACGATAAAGATGCAGGTTCATACTCCGTCATAATGTTTTTTACATCAAGTCGTACCATGCTAATGTGTTGACCAAGAAGAAAGGTCTCAGTCTAGATACAAGGCCGAATCGGCGTTTGTATGTGTGTATGTATGTATGTTTTGATTTATCAAACAAAAGCGGTTCAAGAGTTTACTCTTGAATCGCTCATCCAATCAAGAAATTTGAAAGGTAGGTAAGTTCAAAACAATTTTTGAGTTCTTAGATGAGCTAAATCAGTAAAAAAATGGTGCCAGTTATCTACTGTAAAACAGTTATGTGTTAGCATTACTATGTTCCAGTAAGGGCACTATACTTAGTAAAATAACTGGGATTTTGAGACTGACCATCAAGAGTGCTCAGCTTGTCTTGTCACTTGTTACATTATTAAAAAGCTGTAATCTAGACAGCCTATTTATATTATTTCTTCTTCTTATCATGTCACTAGTTCTTTCGAACCAGTGTGGTGAAAGGATTTCAAGTGCATCTCAAAGAGGCTCCTTTTGTGCACTATTTATATAAATAATAACATTATTGAGTTTGGACAATTCATACAATGCCTAATAGCCCTAAACTAAGCAGAGCTTGTACTATGAGAACCAGATAACTGATAAAAAATGTACATACCTTTTTTTTTAAATACTTATTTCCTATTTATAACACCCAGACAATAAAAATTTGCATATTCTCCAGGTGATGTAAACCTCCCTCGAGACAAGTTCCTCCGAGAGCAAGTGCAGATAGACGATGGTTGGGTGCCTCTAGAGGTGCTCACCAAGTTCAACCGACTCGCAAAGCTAACCTGCGATACGGACGTTATTGCCAAGGCTCTACTCAAGTCCACTACTGGTTTGCTTGAGGTAAGTAGCTCAACCCCGACCACCAATGGGGCGGCAGAGGGCTCGTCTTATGCAGAACACAGTTCAACAAGTGCGCCTCGAAGAGGCTCCTTTATAAGTTCTTAATAAGTTTTTAACTAATAACATTATAGGTTCTATGACATACCAGTTTCCTGGATGTTTTTCTTCACCGTTAAGCATGTGTTATAATGTAAACATAGATTTATTAATCCATTCATGTACGACCGGATTCGAACCCACGACCTTCGGAACGAAAGTCGCGGCACCTCCGGCCAACGCGACTTTTTGTCCAGCGCAGTGTGACATAGACACATCAGCGAAAGCTGTTCGTCTATCAACAAATAAATAAATACAGACATCACATTGGATTATTGATGTAGGGTAAACCAACCTATTATTGGCACCATAGTTTTAATTTTTTGATTCAATTTCAGTATGCTTTTAAAAGTAATAAAAGTAAACTGAAATTGAATAATCTACAATTCCCTTGGTTTTTCTTATTAACCTCTAGGGTGCCAATAATAGGCTGGGTGCCAATAATAGGATGGGTGCCAATAATACTTTGGTTTACCCTATAAACAGATTGCTAAGAAGCAGGATAATAAAAAAAAAGGCAAGAAGATGATAACACTTTGATTTTTAGATATCAGAAGACAACAAAAAGGCCCGTCGTCACCCAGAAATGCCGGTCCCAGAGTTGAATGAAGAGCGTCGCAAAGAGCTCGCGTCCCGCACACTCTACGTCAAGGGGTTCAACAAGGAGGCCAGTCTGGATGATATACTGGCCTTCTTCAAGACGCATGCTGAGGTGGAGCACGTGGTCATGAGGAAGTATCAGGAGAGGAACACGAGGAAACGCATGTTTAAGGGCTCGGTGTTCGCGCTGTTCAAGACTAAAGAGGATGTGAGTATTGTTCAGTCGACAACTCGACACTTGAGCTGGGTGGTTAGATGATGTACATAACATCTTGATGGATTGTACTAAATACATAGATAGAAGAGATTTGCTGATGCGTGGATTAAATAGATATGATGTAGGTACTTTCGTTAATATTCTAGCGGTACCTATTTCCGAAGCTGCAGAATTGTTATTTGGAAGCATCACCTTTAAACTGCTTTAAAATGTTTCATCATTTAGTATAAGTACATAATTTGTGGTTTTCTCGTTTAGGATACGATGGGACTGTTATACCCAAGTAGGTAAAAGTCTCTAATAAATTAAAAAAAAACCCGACACTGATGGGTTATGAAAGATAGATAACTTATAAGTTATGAAACTGGAAACACAACTGCCAAAATATTATTTTAATATCGGATGTTTTGCACTTAAATTTAATTCTTTGACACTCCCATGACCAAAAGAAATCTAGAGATTCCTCATTTACCTAAATCGATCAAGTTTTGATGGTTTTGGCGCCATATTTTAGGCAATTGATTGATTCAGGCGTTACTTTGCGGAAATCCATAAATATCAACAAATTATATAAATATATTTAGTAATAAATCCGCTTGATTTCTAAACAAAGGTTTTAATTAACTTTAGTTTAGAACTTTAATACATATTACTATATTATAAACCAAAGAGTTAAAACAAACAGAAAACCAAAGTTTAAAGATACGACACGTGTTTCGCCTCTACACGACTCTACTCTACTCTCGTTTCGAACTTCGGCGATCACACCTCCTGATGATGCCTCGTGTAGAGGCGAAACACGTGTCGTATCTTTAAACTTTGGTTTTCTGTTCGTTGACTCTTTGGTTTATAATATAGTAATATGTAATAAAGTTCTAAACTAAAGTTAAGTTAATTAAAACCTTTGTTTAGAAATCAAGCGGATTTATTACTAAATATATTTATATAATTTGTTGATATTTTAGGCATTTTAAAAAAGTCACTCTCATCATTATTTAAATAGTTAGTTTTCACGCAAAAAGGACCGGCTAATGAGTCAAATTGCGGAAAATGGAGTTACTACACAATTATATTATAACATTTAACTCTCATCGTGAGTTTCGGGATTTAAAAAAATGCCTATGCCCGTCAGTTCAGTGATTTCTCCATGCTACGTCAGATACTTTCGCATTTATACATCGAAAATTGCCGTTACAGAACACAAATATGGTGGAAAAAATTTAGTCTACTTTGTGACAAAATGTATACTAATAAAAGAAATATTATTTAAAATCATAGGATTAGTAGTAAGTATAATTCCATTATCAAAATTTCAGGCAGAGAGGTTCCGAAACCTGAAAGATTTGAAATACGAAGAAACAGATCTGGTTGTGCTGTGGCAGGAAGCCTACGTCTCCAAGAAACAGGAGGAATATGCGGCCAAGAAAGAGGACAAAGAAAAAAAGAATAAAAATAAGGAGGTAACTCATCATTAAGAACTATACTATCATTTTAATTTTAATAATTTTCTACTTTGCAAACAGGAGTATGTGTTCCATCTACAATATTCAAGATACTTTCTCTCCATGTGGCATTTCCGTGGGACGCCCTGTATCTTCGACAATTTAGCCGCCAAAGGAGAAGTTAACGCAAGGCGAACCCCTCTGCCGACCATACACGTTAAGAGGATATGTGAAACTGTCAGAAATGACAGCTGCCGAATTGTAAGACAGTGATAGCGCAATTAGACACCTTACCCCGAGGGAAGAGGTTAGATATAGATTTCAGTCGCTCAAAAGTAACGGACGTAAGCGACAAATGATAAATCATCATATTGCTTGAAAAGTATTGAATTTATAAAAAAATCCTTTTACATCTATCTAAGTTATGTGATTACTCACTCAATAGTATAAAAATAAACCGCAAATATTCTCTCAATTCGGAGGATGGATGTAAATCAGATTTTAAGAAGGCCTATTTCAAAAAATAAATCTATCGAGAAAAGTTTCACCAATCGTGTTTCTGTCCTACATTTATTCAGATTATATCCTCAAGTAATCACTGTATTAACATCAAGTTTGTAAACTGTACCGTTACCGAATAAGAATGAAACGCAGTGACTCCAAATTTTCACATAGTCTCTTAAATAAAACTATACGCCGTATTTGATAACTGTGTGCGAATTTTAAGATGGTGTGCGAGATTATTGTAGTGTGCGTTTACATGAAAGCTTTGTTAGGCGCGTGTGCAATGCGTGTTTACCTCGTCCCCCGTCAAAAATGGCAGAAAATTATGTTGGCAGATTCTGCCGTTTGACATCTCCTTTTGCTAAATTCTCGAAGCCCTGTATAGGTAAACTATTTATTTATTTTGTCTTTTAGCAACCTGAGAAGGAGCCATTGAAGCTGCCGACCGGGACGGTGCTGTTCTTCAGCGAGGGCTCCAACAAGACCAAGCGGGAGGACATACGGGACGCGCTCACACCTTACGGTACACTATTTGAGACACGCTTTACCTGAATGCGAAGGAGGGTTATGTTTTTAACCGATGACGTCAAAAAAGTGGTTCTCAATTCGGTAGTTTTTTTTATGTTGGTTACCTCAGAAATTTGTTCTTTATAAACATTATTATATATTCTGTAAGAGAGAATATACTTTTAGATTGGTCTCATAGGAATTTCATCAAAATCCGTTTAGTAGTTTACTTTATAAATCAAAATTAACTGACAAAAAAATGGCCTCGAAGTAAACGATGTGTTGTGTATTTGTATTTTGCTTCCCTGTGACTTTTCAGTGGTGTTTACGGTCACTAGAACAGTCCAATTGAAGACGGTTGTAGTATGATTTTTGTAAAACCTTGATTATTTTAATAGACATAACCCATGTTGATGCGAATAAATAATTAAGTGTTGGGTTAATTAAGTTTTTATAAATTAAAGCTTGAAAAACTTTTTTTTCCAGAAGCGGAAGTGGCGTACATAGACTTCAATCTCGGCGACACGCAAGGCTGGGTGCGCTTTACAAAGGAAAACGCAGCCAAAGAGGTCAGCGAGAAAATAACTGATGGAAAAATCGAAATTGGAGACAACGAAGTCGTGTTCAAACTAGTGGAAGGAGACGAAGAGAAAGCCTATCTCGATAAGACTGTAGAAGAAATGTACAAGCGTAGGAAACATATGAAAAACAATAAATACAACAACAAAGGGAAGAATCCCAGAGGCAACTTCAAAGGAAATAGAGGGCATGGCAGGAAGAGGAAACCGGACGGCAATGATGACGGGCCGCCCGCGAAAGTGAAACAGGATAGTTAGATTTAGAATAAGCTAAGTCGAAGGCCACACTGCGCGGCGCGGGTCATATAAGCTAAGTTGAAGGCCACACTGCGCGGCGCGGGTCATATAAGCTAAGTTGAAGGCCACACTGCGCGGCGCGGGTAATATAAGCTAAGTTGAAGGCCACACTGCGCGGCGCGGGTAATATAGCTAAGTTGAAGGCCACACTGCGCGGCGCGGGTCATTCCCGGTCGGTAAAACCCCGTCGTATTTTTTTTCTCGATCGTCAACCAACAGTGTAGACGACAGTGTGTTACCGACCGGGAATGACCCACGACGCGTCTTGTGTCTGCGTTTGCCGCTATAGAAAGTCTACTTTTAACGGTTTAAGAATTTTTTTTCTCAAAAGACTTAAAAAAATACAAGCTCTTGAATTTAAAATAAGTTAACACTTTGAATAAAATCGCGGAGTACCCGTAAATGATGACAAACTCTCAAAGAAACACGAAAGGAGGTAATAACCTCCTAGGACACAGTGACTGGAGGCGCGTTTTGCAGATAAAATGTGTTATGAATGAATACTACTTAAACAAATTGAACCTTTAGTATGTGGTAATATTTTTAGTCTTTTTGTCGTGTCACTAGTTTTGAACCAGGGTGGTGAAAGGATTTCAAGTGCGCCTCGAAGAGGCCCCTTTCGTCACTATATTTTAGTACCTACGTACTGCGAACATTTTATAAAGAATGGTCGCGATCGCCTGACGCGGGTCAACGTGAAGCCTCCCGTTCGATTCGTATTATTGTTTTCGACGCGCCGCCCCAGCTTAGCCTTGCCGTTGGGCTCAATTTACACTGTTTTGAAACGAATTGGAAGCAAATGGAATCAACAATGAAATTGTCAATAATTAATGTCTGTTTCCCACGATCCGCGATTCTACGGATTGATTGAACAATCGTAACATACACCGAGTAACATGATATTTAATCTAAAATAAATCTGATCTCACTTAATACTTGTTACTTTCTGTGACCAAGGTTATAAATGCCTAAAATGGTGCTATAGAAAGAGATAGACATCGTCAGTTGATGCACTGACTAAATTGCTTGTTTACCTCTGAATATCATGAACAAATGATATTTTATAGATATCTTAAATATGAGCCCATATTTAAAATATGTATCTATAAAAAAAATACTTGTGTTCTTTTTCTCTTAAAATAATTTGTAACATCATTTTAAGCACCTACTAAAATGGATTCAAGTTATATTACTAGACAATTACATAGAAATAGCAATAATTCCCATGCCTACATCCATTCCATTGTGCAGCAGTGTAAATTGAGCCTTAGTGCCTTAAAGGATAAATCCACTTGTATGATTAATGATAGGTGCTATAAAGCTAAACTGCCACTGTGCTGTGCCCATTAATTTGTTCAAATTTTTACATACAAACCTTAGCTTTTAAAATTGTGTATCAGGTATGCCGAAACACAAATTGTTGCGTTGTGTTTGAAACCTATTGAAAAGAGTATTTTGATGATGGTTGTTGTTTTTAATAGCTGATCAATAAACATTATTACATAAATCAATTTTTAGTTTTATTCGGTAAATTTTGTTTGGTGGCGTAGGCAATTTTTTAGAGAAGATAAGCCGATGGCCGACGCATATGTATACTCTTATGCTACGGCTCCACTGTCGCGTGATAGTTCGTGGTGCGGTTGCGCGCCAAAACTTGGAAGACGAAGCGGTTGGCCACGTTGTACTGTACCCCTAATGTTTGATAGTCTCCAAAACTCAATAGTGAGCTCGCTCAAACGAATAGTTTACGTTGTAATCGGCAGTACGGGCTAAATTTTTCGTATTAAGTTTACACGATATCAACCATCGACTAGCTCGATTGAACGAACTTCATGGTATATACTTCTAACTCTTTTACACGTCGGCAAAAGAAATAGATTTACATATCCTTTACGTTTGGCGCTTTGTACCACGCTTTGTCATATGACCATACTGCCTTGTCATACGTTTATTATTATTTTTTATGGAGGCATCGTTTTTTTATAGGAAAAATGAGCCCATCACAATTTAAAATTATGGATAGATTTCATAGAGTGGTAATTATTTCTCTCTCTGGAAAAAAGTCTACAAGATGTGTCTCGAAATTTGTATAATAACCCTACCCTTATCCTTAGTTTTAGAAATGGTGACTTAAATAAACCGGTCGAAGGCCCTCATGTCAGGCTGAGAGCAATAAAATGTGGCAGGATTTACAGATATTTACAAATACTAGCTTGTTCGCATATCTCTCACCAACTTTTATCTAGTGAGTGGGAATACTACAAAAGTTTTCGTAAACGTCCTAGTTTACTACCGCTGACTTGTCAAAGTTAGAACTCGTACTGCCAAAGTGCCATAAACAGCTCGAAAACTTTTTTGGTATTCGAATACTATGTTTCGATCCAACTCATACTGCCGATTTTAGTTCATGAAAGTTTTCGCTAGGGGCGCTGTAAGCAAATGTATGGAAGGAAACGAAACTACATAAAGTTTTCGAAAACTATCAAAACTCGTACTAAGGGTACTGCAGGGCTATTCGTTAAGCTGTCATTAGTTCTCGTTATCAAATGGTACGTCAAATTTGACAGAAAATGGCCGACCTCTCGAAGCCGATAGCGACAGAATGTTATGTTATGTTATGTGTGGTGACTCCGTTTTCCGCAATTGGACTCGTTAGGCGGTCCTTTTTGCGTGAGAATGTTACCTGCTGGCTACGGATGTAGCCAGCCTAACTCCGTCTAGAAGCGCAGAAGATTCCTCGGCTCTTCACAGGCTTCGCGGAGCGACCCCGGTTGCCCGAGGGTTTCGTGTCGTTGTGCTGTTACTCCCACTCCAGGACTACGTGGGCAGCTGATTCTTCTTCTGTCAAGCAGCCTCTGCAAAGTGGGCTGTCAGTGTTTCCAGTATTGTAAAGATGTTTGTTCAGAAGGCAGTGTCCTGTGATCGTTCCCACTATCACGCGTAAGTCTATCCTTTTTAGGTTTATCAGACGACGTGTCAGTCTCGGTGTTATGGTTGGCAGGGCCATTCTCGATTGTCGACAGTCCGCGGTGTTAGTCCAGCGGTCGTTGTGTTGTTTATGGGTGATATTCCTTATCCACGCTCGCATCTGAGAAAGGGGTAGGAAGGGGTGAGGCCCCGCCCTGGTGGTCGGATCCCCTTCTGGCTAGCTCATCTGCGGCGTCGTTTCCTAGTGATATACTGTGTCCTTTTATCCATTGTAGAGTCACCTCGTTTACTACCGATATGGCCTCTAGGGACAGATGACATTCATGTACAAGCCTCGAGCTACATGTGTAGCCTTCCAAGGCTTTTAATATTGCCATACTGTCGGAGAGGATTCTAATCTTGTGATTCCGTACGCCTCTCCGAATTATGGCGTTGGCAGCTTCTGTTATTGCTACGCACTCGCATTGGAAAATGGAACTGTGCGTGCCTAGTGTCATACTTATGTTCATATTAAGGTCAAGCGAGTGAATACCCGCTCCTGTGCCTGTTTTTGTCTTGGATGATAGCGACAGAAATCCTATGGTGACGTCATTTTTTTCCCAGTCTTGACTATCGAATTCGATAACGAGAACTAATGACAGCTTTACGAATAGCCCAGCAGTTCATTCTTTGTACTTCTTGATGGCGCTGTTGTGTGAAATTTGACATTGAAAATAAAATCAAATGTCGATTTTATGTGATGTGACCAAAGAGCTTCTATACTATGTATACCTAGAGTACTAGAGAGCTAAATCGCCATTTTGTTTTATTTACGGATTAAGAATTCTGAACCTTATTAATTAGAGATTAAGTTCTTTTTTAATTAAATCTAAATATAAGGATTCATAATCCTTGATAAAGACCCACTCATTAAGGAGTGCGTCTCGTTCACACAGTTGCCAGCATACAATTAAAATTAACATGGCCATACTTTTTGAAGTAAGTGCGAAAATTTTCGAAATTAGACGATTTTCTCTAAATATTATTCAGATTCATTTGAAAGGTTTAGTACAGTCGCTGTCATGTAGGTTAGGTACCTAACAAAACGAAAAATAATTACTGTTCGAAAGAAACCGTATTAAACCATTGAATCAGATTACCTCACTAGAATGCGGCGCACCGCCCTATTTTTTGTTGATATTTTAATGTACCTATGTATAATATAATTTTAAAACAATATTGCAAAGTAACGTAAGTATATAACATTGCTATCTTATTGAGCAGATTGAATTTTCCCTTGGTTGCTTGTTTAATATTCAAAGTTCAAAAGTCTCAATGCAATAATCAAAGTTCAAAAATTATGGTCGCCCTACAGAACGAGACACACTCCTTACTAGTTCTAGCTCTTTCGGCTCGCGGTTTTCGTGTGAGTCGGCATTCTAGATACATAGTATACAAGTTCTTTGGATGTGATGTGACAATTGTTTATTGATTTTCTGTTTTGAACATGTCGTGAAGTGGGTTTTGGCGGGAACATGAAAAATGGCGCATTGGCGGCATTAAATTAAATGACAAAACTTGTATATCTTTGAGTGTTTAAGTGTAAAAACGGTGGTTTTTTATCCATTAAGTGCTCGTGAACGTGTATGAGTGTTGGTGAATGGTGTAATGCTGTAAAACGTGACTTTTCGTGTTGCCTCCAAAACTCCATAAAAGCCTCTAGTAAAGTCGCAACCATTACTACTTTACAGGGGCATGACTTGACTAATCGACTCTGACTTAAGACAAAATAATCTCTCCAATTACTTGACACTGGCTATACCTTTACTGTTTATACCTTTGATGTGAAGCCAAAACTGAAGAACTCCGGTTTGCTTCGAAAAAAAAAAAAAAAAAAAGTGAAGTAATTGTGAATTATTTCGATTTTGATCGTGAGCTTTAGGTAAAAAAATTCTGAAACTAAATGAGAAGTACTGTTTCTAGTAATGTCGGAAAATCATGAAAATATGCAGCTTGAAAATCGGGACGACGACGGCAGAGCTGGTGGAGCGATTCCTATAGTCGGAGACGTTATCGGGGCCACAGTTTACAGCGAGCGATTCGTGCTCAAAGTATTGATGAAGCTCTCAAACCTACAAGTTCTCGCGGGAGCTGTAGAAGACGATAACTTCGAGAGAGAGCTTAGCACTCTCTGGGAAATGACTGCAGAGAAGGATGTGGTTTTATTCTTACAAGACCATGGTGCTCTTGTAGTATTCAGTTTTGCTTTGACGGAGCTTCAGGGTGAGTGTATGCGCCATGTAGAGTTGATCGTCGGCATCATAGCTAATATGTGCTGCGTGAAAGACGCCGCCGCAGCCGTATTCAGCAACAGAAACCTACTACTTATGATCCTGGAATATCTAAAAGGTGACGACAGTTCTGTTATGGTCCAATCTCTACGTATGGTCACTCATTGCTTGTATCTGGCAGATCAGGATGAACGGAAGTCATGGATGATTGTTTTCAAAGGTTTCCAATATGCAGAAGCTCTATGCTTTATTCTTAAGAACTCAGCTAACAAAGACTTGTTGATCACCGCATTAGAAAATTTCAATACTTTATGTGAGTATTTCAATGTAGAGCCTCTACGGAATGAATTTTTCTCTCAATTTGTCAATTTGGAAGTGTTGTCATCAGTATCAACTGCATTTGATGAGATAATGGTAAAACAGAAGAGGTTCTGTGAGAATGATGATCTAGAACGAATATTAGCTATTACTCTACAAATTGGCCTAAACTTAGTCTGGTTTGATCAAACACCCAAGATTTATAATGAAAACAGAGGGAGTGTGGTAACGATGATAACTCAGATCCTCAAATATTACGAACATAAAATTGTAAACAATAAAGTACTGGACACGGATTTGGAGCACATCATTGAATCCTCAAACATAATTGTGACTACGTTAAAAGTTGCCGAAATATCTGGACCAAATAAATTCTTCTACCCAGGATACAGAATTTGGAAAACATTGTCACTGAAAGTCAATAAATTCGGTTGCATGTTGGATGAAAAGGATGAGGTGGAAAAAGTTGATAGATCAATTTACCAACTGAGCGAATTCCTGTGTACTTACATGGCGCAATGCTCCAGGGATGATTTTGAGGAAATTATGACTGAAATCAAACCAGACTTCAAACATATAGTTGATGCAACAAAAAAACAGCAAACCAAAGATACCATCAGAGACAGGGTTGCCACATCCAATTTGAACAAAAGATAGAAATAAGAAAAGTAGCTAAGTTTAACTTATTTTGTGTAATTATTGATTTGAACCAAAGCTATGATATGAATAGCCAATGTTTAAATCTATGTAAGATTTAGTAAATTTAATAAAACAATTTGAGTCCACTCTAGTGTCTTCGGTTTTTTGTAAGTAGGAGTTACTGTTATTCCTCATTGATGTTTCGAAATATTCATTCAATTAGTTTTATAATTTTTTTAACTTGTGAATAAGTAGGTACATAATTATTTTATCTAGTGTATTAAATATGATGGAATAAGGAAGCCAATACCATCTCTTAGACTATTTAAAACTTCCATCCTATTTCTGTATTGAGTAAATCAACAGGTCTCCAAAATTATAAGGTTAATCTCCTATGCAGTATTGTAATAATATTTGAAATACCCACTGTCATAAAAATTATGAACAAAGTTTAAGGAAATAAAACGACAATATGTGTACGGGATTATATATTTTTTAGACATTGTAAAGCAACATTTACATTACGATAAACGAGTTTTACACCGTCGTTCCCAAGGAACGAGCGCCGCTATCCGAATGTAACAGTAACACAGCACTCACGCGCCCAGGCATTCAGACCACACATAAAACATTCACAAATACTGAAGGATAATATTTAGAGATTAATAACTGTTTAATTTACATTAATGTACTTATAACTAACTAACCACGAGGCTACGCGCCCCTAGAGCGGGGCAAAAATCGCATTATATTTTAAATATCAATTCGTTATATTCAATATATCGTAAAGATAATAAAAACAGGATAAAGACTAGACTTTACACTGAACAACGATGAATTAGCTAACAGCAACATATCGCGTACACGCCTCTGTGGCGCGGCTCACTAAATATACAGTACACGATCCGCGACTGGACGCTGATACAACCAACAATTAGCCATTGATATCCTCAAACACATTTGTGTCAACAGCAACAGCATCAGAATTATCGAGTCCACAGTTCCTACTTTCTACACACACTTCGATCCCATGTGTTAAAGCCATAATAACTATAAAATTAACGACTTACCGCATAACTATAAAAATAAAACTATGTGTCCGGCAGCGCGGCCGCGGCACAGAGGCGCTCCGAAACATACATAAAAAAACATCACTTGTTACCTACTCAATAAATTACATAAATAATCTGAATTTAAAACAAATTCTTAGGCTTCCAAAAAACATATTGTAGAACCATAATTTCTAAGCTCCCCACCCACACTGAACTTGCAAAATTGGTCAAGTGCGAGTGAGGATTTTACATCAAAATATTTACAAAAAAAAACACTGCAGGCGGTCGAACCGAGTTGATATGAAAGCACTGCTAGTGACCCCTTTGTACCGACGGGATATGTATTCAATATTTATATTGTGACACAAAACCGACGTAATTTAAAACATAAAATACAAAAGTTAATTCACTCACGCTTCGTCAAAGAAAATAACTTGATGAGAAATGATAATACAAAATAAAATGTTGAATACTTTTCTATGGGTTCAGCCAATATGGTCCAATTTTGGCACAAAACGTACAAAAATGTTAAATAATACTTTTAAAACTGCACAGAAATGCAGTGTTGTAACCCTCCGCTGGCAGGACGAAAGTGTTAACCGTGTGAGTAACTATCAAACGATCGCCTAAGCTTTACACTCCTTTTGCATCTCCGAATAACATAAATCGTTAGTACAAACGACATATCTGGTAGATGCAAAGGGAACGGCTATTTCTACGTTTAAATTCTTTGGTAATTTTTTGTGAGCAACGACAGACGATCACTGTTGAGTATATCAAGCCAAGCAATACTATAAAATACTGCGCTTTAGACCGAATAATGTTAAAACAAGCGAGTAATGGTTAAGGTAGGAACACACTGTTGTTGTCGAAGACAAAGAGCTCGCATTAACATATTATAGTTTAAAGTCGTTTTTGTGTCCTAGACAAATCTGGTAAGGTTTCAAAGCGCCCTTAGAAAAGAAAATATTGATAACTTTTTGGTGAATAAATAAATATAAGAAAAATAACATCTAATCCTCACATTTTAAACGCATCCTGATATAACGCACCTTTAGTAATGTGCATATAAAACTTTGTTCTCAATCCTTTTTCCCATTTGACGTTAAAGCGTCGATGACACAGGGCTATTTACTAGCTACAAGCCAGCGAGTTCGCTAGTAGCTTGTTAACTCGCCCCGTGTCATCGGCTTTTTTACAATCTGCTATTTGAAAATCCTTCCGGACCGCTAGCTTTTAAACTCGCTGGCTTGTAACTTGTTAACTAGCCCTGTGTCATCGACGCTTAAAGAAATCTTACACGCAACAGTGTGTTCCTAGCTTTACTTACAAACATGTCGACTTATCGACTGGCTCATGGACTCTTATTGCTTTCACATAAGCGTATTATTTAGAGTAGGTACGCATCCATTTGTACTTGCACACACTAAACACGAGTAAATATGTAATAAACAACCTACATTCCCGATTCGTTGTCTTATTCGGACAGTAATGCTATGTTTACACCCGCCCAGTACTTGGGATAGTGGGTGTAAACGGACCATAGACAGCAACTGACTTCAATCCGACTGTTCTAGTGACCGTAGACACCACTGAAAAGTCACAGGTAAGCAAAATTCGCAATTTTGTTCACTTCGACAACTTTTTTTTCAGTTATTTTGATTTCCAAACCAAAGCACTGAACCGATTTTCATGAAATCTCTATGGGATCAAAGATTTTTCAAATCGGTTCAACCGGATTGATAAACTCCTCTTTTTTGAAGTCTGTTAAGTAGAGGGTGGGTGTAAATTTAGTCTATGATTCACATACAGGGTAAATCTACCTACAGGAATAATAACAGTTTGTTTATTTATACGGCAAGGGCGATTTCGATTGCAATATCGTTTCAGTTAAAACTAGAATGCATTGCACGATTTGTTGTGTCGAATGTGGGATAGACTTGACTATAGGCTCTCGTCTTTTTTGAGACAAGTTAATTGCATCATTTCAGATGATGTGACGTGTTTAACATAATTCTTTAAAGTAGCGTATCACCAAATAGTTTCGACAAGCGTATTCGTATCAAAGCCTTAAAAATCGATACGATCTATACCTACGAAAAATTATTTGAAACTTTGCAAAACGTTATACGAATTAACTTCTCTGTGACGGATTCGACACGAATACGCTAGTCGAAAAGGTTGGTGATAGTGTCAACAAAAGAGAGGCACGTATTAAGCCTGGATGACACAGAGCTAGTGTACAAGCTGCAAGCCAACGAGTTCACTTGTAGCTTATAAACTCGGCCCGTTTTATCGCATTTTTTACAATCTGCTAGTTGACAATCCTTCCGGACCGCTAACTCGCTCACTCGCTAGCTATTAAACTCGCCGACTAGCAGCTCGTAAACTAGCTCTGTGCCATCGACGTTTTACGGCTTCGTCAAGTCTAACCCAATGTTCTACTAGTAGAACTAAGTCGACTGCCTCGTAGGACTACAATTATTGACCTATTATAGGTCTCGTGGGTAATAATCTATTGATAGGCCTCGGCACTAGCAATCGAAATAATAGAGTACGATTCTGACTAACCGCAGCGATCTGTTAATTAATTATGCCCGAGATAGACGAGGCTAGTTTTCTAAGCTAGATAGTAAGTTGATAGTTCCCAGTAGTTCCATTATGAGTTGTTCCATGGAACTAGAGGGAATATTTTTTAGCAACATTGGCTTCGTGTTAATAGAACTAGCTTCATTTCTAGGCTAGTACGCTAGTGAAGAAGCTAGTTCTGTTTAAACGAAGCCAGAGCTGCTAGCTTACTATCGCTATCTTGCTATCCCGGCATGAAAAACTAGCCTCGTCTATCTCGGGCATAAGAAATAATAACCCTTGTATTATTGGGCAAATATAAGGGTTAACTGAACTTTACAGTTTATTTCCTTTAAATTATAAACCTTCAATCATTATGTATTTGATTGAAATTGTTACTCTTTGAGACTCAAAAAAGTCAAATAACATTTTTGAGTTAAAAATTGCGTGTGCTTTTGTGTTATTTATTGCGTTACCTTCGTTTGTTTGTTAATTTCAATTTAAGTTACAAACTTTAGAATAAGCCTGTACTAACAAAATATGGTGTCATTTGAAACTGAAAAAACAATTTTGATTTGATTCGAATAATAAGAATTATAATCCAAACGCTGCGGTGGGTCATCACGATCACATTTTATTAAGCGACGATTACACAGGGCTAGTTTAATAGCTACAAGCTAGCGAGATCGCTTGTAGCTTATAAACTCGCCCGATGGCTTTTTTTACAATCCGCTTGTTGACAATCCTTCCCGAAAGCTGACTCGTTCACTCGCTAACTTTTAACATCGTCGGCTTGTAGCTCGTAAACTAGCCGTGTATCATCGACGTTTAAGGTATATTATATTTCTCAACGCGATTTACAAACATGTTTAACTATATATTTGGTATTAAAATAAATCAGAAAAATAAAATCACAAAAATATTTTGCGGTTTAAACACGCGTTTAAGGTTTAAAACACATTCGTTAGGTTCGAAACACGCGTGTAGATTTTAAAATACATTTGTAAGGGTTAAACACGCGTGTAAGGTTAAACCATGTTTGTAAGGTTTAAACATGTATTGTAAGGGTAAACAAGTTTGTATGGTTTAAACATGTTTGTAAGGGTTAATAATATTTGTAAGGGTTAAACACGTTTGTAAAGCGTGTTTGGCCGCGAGATTCTGCTCCGTGCGTCGACGCGTGCGTTCGATTACGCGCCGGAAAAGCCGTAGACCTCGAGCACTCGTATTTCGAAGTCGCCGCTCGGACACAGCGGCGGGTTGTTGAACGTCGAGCAGCGGTCCGTCTTGCCGAAACGGATGTTCTCGTCCATCCAAATCGCTTGGCCGTCACTGGAAATGTTGAAGATACGTGTGAGCAAGTGTTTAGATTTGGTTTTAAGGTGCGGTTAGTAGGCCCAATAAAACAAGTGTGCGATATAGTCTGTGAAAGAATTTGCTTAAGCCATTATATTCAATTGATCAATTGAATCACAGACTATACTGCATATCACGATATAAACGTCGGTGAGATGTTATTTTGAATTTTGATGTCTGACTTAGAACCTAACCTACATCTGATTGAATATGATTTTATTGTGAATTTAAAATGTAACGACGTTAGGGCGCCTTCAAATTAAGTTCTAACGCCTCTAATTTAAAGGCGTCCTTAGTATATAATAATATCTCTGTATGTAATTTTTTTTTTAGTTACATTTTTTTCTGAAATAAACCCTTTTGAATTTATGTTTAAGAATAAGGTTCAGGCATCCCTAATTTTAATAATATTAAAGTTTGTGCGAATGGATGTGTAGATGCTGATGGAAGATAGTTTATCAATCACGATATGATAATTGGTTAATATAATATTGTTACTGGATCTCGAATTATGGACAAAAAGATACACTGAAGTTAAAAAATATAAAAAAACATGATTCACTTGAAACACCAAACAATCCAAACATGCGTGTTTTGACAGAACGAAGTAATGAACCTTATAAAGTTTTTAATCTTATTTTTTTTAACTACTGAATTCAAAGTGAACTCTGTTCTTTATTAATATTAATATATATAATACTAGCGGGAGCCCGCGACTTCGTCTGCGCAGGTATCTTTATAAATTGTAGCCTATGTGTTATTCTGATGTATAAGCTATATTATTGTAAAGTTTCATTAAAATCCATTCAGTAGTTTTTACGTGAAAGAGGAACAAACATCCATCTATCCTTACAAACTTTCGCGTTTATAATATTAGTAGGATAATACAGCCGAAACGTCGGGACAAAAAAAGATAAGGCGCGATAAATATCCGTTAGAATCGAATAACTGGGTCAATGTAAATCAGCCATTATTCCTAACATGAAACCAATTAATATATGAAGACACCGTGGCTTAGTTGGTAGTGACCCTGCCTACGAAGCTTGGTGTTCCGGGTTCGATCCCCGGCCGGGGCAAATATTTGTGACGAACACAAATGTTTGTTCTCGGGTCTTGGATGTTGTGATGTGTTGTATGTGTCCATGCCACCTGCGACACAGGGAATCCTAGTGCAGGGGTGTGAGTGTGTGAATGTATGTTTGTATGTTTGTATATCTTAATGAAACGTTGACGAACGCAACACCCCATGCTAAACCAACACTTGTCATACCCTCCTCCAACTGTAATCATGGTATTATCGGCCGCCATGAACAGGGAATTGGCGTGCGGCGTTCTAGTATCCTCATTGTCTTCGAGACATCCCACCCAGGGATATTTCGCTCTTTGCGGGTACAGGCTGAAATATCAAGGTATAATAGGTAAATATAAATGGGGTTGAACTAACCCGCCTCCGATGGTGATCATTTTTGTATCGGCAGCCATGAAAAGTTCTGAGCCATGAGCTACTTTTTCTTCTCCCTTCTCGCTGGCAGCGCAACCGACCCAGGGGTATTTCGCTCGTTCCGGGTAAAGGCTGCAAACACATGCGTGTTATGTGATGGTGTTATTTATGTACATGTGAGATGTTTGTATGAGACAGGGGGTTATCCATCAATTACGTCACAGGAATTTTTGTGACTTTTTGACCTCTTTGGCACAGCTGGTCAGATTTGCGAGACTATCCTATCCGATCCTTAGTGTGAAGTCTCATAATTTTGGCAAACAAACAATAGTTTCGAAATTAGTTTAACTTCAATTTTATTTTTATAAAAACTCAAATATCATTAATTTTACTTATTTTGAAAGATAAAAACTTAATCATCTTCATTCTATGGACTTTGAACACGCTTCTTTAAATTATTTTTAACTCACATAGATGTATTCGATTTTGAAATGTGTCTCGAAACATAGGACCCCTGCCACCCCTTGTCACAATGTCACACTCCGCCCTTCATGTTTTTTGGGTAAAAATGAATCAAATCGATTTTTTTTAATTTTATGTTTGGATTAACGTGAAGTTTTCATAGATGAAGCGAACACCCAAACAAAATGGTCGGTTAAACATTGAATTATCAATTATGAATAAAAAAAACTATTTAGCATACAAGTAAAAATAGTCGTAACCTTTAAATTAATATTGAATTAGGATAAACCACACCTTACGAATATGATCGATCATTGACAATGGACTCCACACAAACAACTCCATACAAAAAAAAAATCTCTGTAAGATAGTTAAGTAATGCTAAAAACACAATATACATAGGTACTTTATAACTACAAAAATAATCATGCATCATTTTAAGTGAACATGCAATGAAAAGTGAAACAGAAAAAGCCTTCACCCGAAGAGCTAAATAAAATATTAGAGCACATTTAAATGAAATAAGAAATAAAAGATTCTAATGTCGCAGGTAAGAAAAACTATAGCTTATCTATTAAGTAAGTATACATGTAAAGCCAGTCGCAAACAAGCCACCGAACACAGCGACCGGTGGCTGGCGACCATCAGTTTACATACGGCGGCGTGTGGAGGCAATATAATGTATGAAAACTGATTGCCGCCAGCCACCGGTCGCTGTGGTCGGTGCCTCGTTTTCGGCGACCGTAATAGGCACGCATAAATCACAGTAATCAAGCATAAATTTATCCTAAAAAGTTAAATGTTGAATTTAATAATTAAATTAACACATAGCAGAAGAAGGAGCTAAAGACATTACGGAATAATTCATGGTTTATTTATTTTCACACCACCTGCTCTACAATGTTCAATTACATATCATGCTATCATCAAGGTAAAGCAAAGCATTACCTCTCTAGGGAGGTAATATTGTATGAAAATCCCAAGGGTTGTAATTTCCACATTACAACCCTTGGGATTGGAATGGAATTTGAATTTGGAACGTCAATTTCGTGTGGAAATTCGTGGAAAACTCTAAGTAAAAGAACGCCCATATGCCATTGTAAAAAGGTTTGTTCAAAAATCGAACATGCCACTCATAAAAAAAAGAAAAAAGGCGCGACTTCAAAGATTGTGAAACAAAAGACGTTGCATGTTCGCTGATGGAGCCCTGGCTTTTTATTGCCTCGCAGAAGGTGTGAAAAGTAGAGTATGCTCCTCTGGGATAAAGCCTGTCTTCGTCTTGGGTAACTTGAACCCCTCGCGTCACTCAGGACTCTACATAACTCCCTCGCTTCGCTCAGGAGTTAACTGAGTCCCTCGTTAGCTCAGGGTTCAATATGCCACCCGCGACATAAGACACTGCTTTATCCCCTTAGTGCTTAATCTACTTCAAACCGAAATGTATAACATCAACCGCGGTCGCCATTTTGAAAAAGAAAATGGCGGACAGGACAGTTGAACAGCAGAATAAAAGTACTAATAAAGTAACTGCGTAAAGTTATTTGTAATATTCACCTAAAGAGGAATGTCTCTCCGGTGCCGAAGTAGGCCTGTCTGTTGCCACGCTCGTCCTTTTGGTTCCGCTCGAACCACCGCGTCGAACAATACGCACCGAACACCTGCAAATATAACAAAATAATTAAAACGTTAGTACACTATGATACACTAATAGATACATTGGGTGATACACTATGATACCTTGTTAGTTACTATCATACGTTGGTAGTTGGGACAATGATGATTCACCGGTTGGTACACTATGATACACTGCAGGTTGGTACACTATAATACACTGCAGATTGATAGATAGATAGATGAACACTTAATTGTACACAAACAAGAACAAAACAGAGTAAAACAATAGAACAAGAATACAAAGGCCTTAAGGTAGGTAGTACAAGGGGCGGCCTTATCGCTGTAAGCGATCTCTTCCAGGCAACAGGTTGGTACACTATGCAGGTTTAACTAATACTCTGCAGATATGTTCACTATGATACACTGCAGGTTGGTACATTATGATACATTGCAGGTTGGAACACTATTTTATTTGCATTTATTTATTTTACTTTAACTAGAACGGCTTACACCACGTATCTACTATGATACACTCACCTCGTTGTTGCAAGTCTTGATCATGAGCAGAGTGGGCTCGTGGTGCTCTACCCTCACGTAGAATGTGGTGAGCGAGCAGCCGTGCTCCTCGGCAGTGTACAGCAGCACTGGTTGGTACACTATGATACACTGCAGGTTGGTACACTATGATACACTGCAGGTTGGTACACTATGATACACTGCAGGTTAGTACACTATGGTACACTCACCTCGTTGTTGCAAGTCTTGATCATGAGCAGAGTGGGCTCGTGGTGCTCTACCCTCACGTAGAATGTGGTGAGCGAGCAGCCGTGCTCCTCGGCAGTGTACAGCAGCACTGGTTGGTACACTATGATACACTGCAGGTTGGTACACTATGATACACTGCAGGTTGGTACACTATGATACACTCACCTCGTTGTTGCAAGTCTTGATCATAAGCAGAGTGGGCTCGTGGTGCTCTACCCTCACGTAGAATGTGGTGAGCGAGCAGCCGTGCTCCTCGGTAGTGTACAGTAGCACCGGTTAGTACAATATGATACACTGCAGATTAGTACACTATGATACACTACCTCGTTGTTACAAGTCTTGATCATGAACAGAGTGGGCTCGTGGTGCTCTACCCTCACGTAGAATGTGGTGAGCGAGCAGCCGTGCTCCTCGGCAGTGTACAGCAGCACCGGTTGGTACACTATGATACACTGCAGGTTGGTACACTATGATACACTGCAGGTTGGTACACTATGATACACTGCAGGTTAGTACACTATGGTACACTCACCTCGTTGTTGCAAGTCTTGATCATGAGCAGAGTGGGCTCGTGGTGCTCTACCCTCACGTAGAATGTGGTGAGCGAGCAGCCGTGCTCCTCGGTAGTGTACAGTAGCACCGGTTGGTACATCGTAATTCTCACTGGCAGCCATGACCAAAGCGTGAACAGCTGGAAACACCAGATCGATCGTTTTATTGATGATATGGTTATAATTTTGATGATTTCTTGATGACATCTATAAATGGATTTTTTGTAGTTCTGAGTTCGTTTCTGACGGTTTTGTACAAATGCGAATGCGTGCAATACTTATACGAGTGCTGTTTACGTTCTGTTTCTCAAAAATTTTCATAACTCTAACAGTAAAGCGTCGATTACACACGTCTTTTTTACAAGCTGATTGTTGACGTATTTAAAAGCTAGCGAGTTAGCTTTGGAAGGATTGTATAAAAGCCGATGACACTGAGCGAGTTTACAAGCTACAAGCGAACTCGTTGGCTTGTAGCGTGTAAAAATGCCGTGAGTCATCGACGCTATACCTAGTGTTTGTCGTGAATTTGAATAGTGAGTATGAGAAAAAGTATGAGAGACTATACGTACTGTTAGAGGTTTCAAGGCACATTGAATAGGAAACAGAGCGTTGAAAGAACACGAAAAACACAATCATTCATAAAACGATCATCGTCCTTTTAAATTGTCTTATTGTACGATGACACATGGCTTTTTCGCTACACGCCAGCGACTTCGCTTGTAGCGTGTAAAGTCGCCCAATGTCATCGGCGTTTTTACAATCAGCTTGTTGACAATCCTTCCCAAAAGCTAACACGCTCACACGCTAGCGTTTAAAAACGCCAACAATCAGCTTATAAAAAAGCTTGTGTGGCATCGACGCTTTACAACAAGTCAGCAAACAGACTTTTTTTTTTTAAACAGACTAGCAGGACGTAACTTTTTATGAATAAGAATGTTGAAGAGAATACTAAAAGAGAATAGAAAAATAACTGTTTCAGCTAAAGAAAATGGCGATTTTCGTTAATTTAACACAATTTACTTAGCTACAACTTATTACAATACCTACGGAATGAATAAAACTTATAAACAAAAAGACGACACAATATTAGTGTACATTAGTAACGCTACAGGTGGAAGGTGCAGTATGTGCACACTTATACAATTTATAAAATATAAATACTTATACATGCGACATTCAATGTTTACACAATAATAGAGGAATGAATTTAGAAGAGGCAAGTTGAATTATCAGTGTGAATAATAATACGGCAAAACCACGGATGAAAAGTTAGTGTCTGCAGAGCATAAAAAATGCCCGAACGGGGACTTTTATACTTTTTGTAGAAAAGGGTAAACATTGAAGTTCGAACTCACTATTTTTTACATATTAGAACGTAGACAAAAACATCGCATGCAACATGAAACAGTAGTAGAATCAGCTAAACAAACAACACAATTAGTTCTAGCTAGCCTATTTGAGTGGGAGCCAAATTTACATTCGAGTAAAGCTCGGTACAGACGGGGCCATAAATGATATTAACATACACATACTACACTAATAGCATTGTGGCATTCTGGACTATTCTTTTCGCAACATATGAAAAAAACATAAATATGTATAACTATTAATGGTTTTGATAGCACCTCAAACACGATGATCTAACTACAAAGTTTTATTATTTTATAAATAAAAGCCCACTAGTTAGCAACAACTAACTAGACTAGGTAGTACCGAAAAAAGGTAATCTACACAACTCTACAAAATAAATAGAACGTGTATAAAGTCGTGCGTGGTCTCAAAACAAAATGATCGATCATGATTTGAAATTTAAACAGAAAGTTATGGAAAAATCATAAAATGTGACGAAAAAGAAACAATTTATAATAGTCATTCGTGTTACTTTGACTCAGTCGCAGATCTTTCACGAAAATCGTTATTCACGCGTCGTCTGAAATCGCATATAACGCAAGTGATGATTGTCTTGTAGTGTTTTTTATAATGTTATTTAATTTGGAAGAAGATAATACATAAGTCCCTCGCGTAACATTAACATCATAAATGTTTGTTCCGTTTGAAAGTGCATCAGAGCTGTGTCACCGCAGGACGTTTTCTTGGCAGAGAGACGAATACATGCAACAGGGTTTCGTAAGCCAGTGTAACATTTTCACGGATATTGATATTGTAATTTTTTTAAAAGACCAGAGTATATTTAAAGCAGGTTTTGTGATGATTTAAATCACTTGATTATAATCAGTGATTTAAATCGCGATTAAAATAAGGTGATTTTTTTTAAAGAAATTAATTATTAAGATGACAACAAAACGGCCAGACTGCGAAAAAGGGTCATTTTTTAAAATAATTATCAAATCATATCAAAATATTTATTTCGGACAACTATGAGGATTAAAAAAAAATTGATTAATTGGAATGAATGATATAAAAAATAACAAAAAATCAGATTTTAATCAAATAACTCCAATTTAAATAAAAAAAACGATTATTTGGATTCTTTCAAAGGGTTTTTTTATCAATGCGACATAGTGGCACGTCTAGATATTTTATGAAAACTAGTATAAACGCCACAGTGGCGCCTCAGTAGCGCTTCCTCACGCCTCTTATTTTAAGACCCTAAGGTTCATCTGTCACCAGTCAAATTTCAAAAAAATACTTCATTTCCTTGAGTGTAAAAATCTTTGAGTAGGTACGTGTAAGCCTTTTATAGATATTGATTGATGATCAATAACGGACTGTTCTTACGAAACCCTGCACTACCTACACACATTCCACCGAATAATACGTGCCACCACGACAACTATCCCGTATTAGTGCTGCGATGCCACTGAAATAACTTACTTACGGAGCTAACCAAGGCACAAAATAAACAAAGCAAATATCATATTACAGTTTTACAAATTAAACTTAACTTTGGTAAACAAATAAGGATAATTTCGTTCACAGAAGTAGGTACAAGAATGCCGTGCAATAAATTTTGGCTAATCCCTTTTTTTCTGTCACACTTCTTCATTAATAATCCAAGTCTGTTTTATACCTTTGGATGGTAAGAGCCAAAAAAATCCTTTTCTTGTACCACGAGGGCAAAATCGCAGGTAGCATCACGATAAAATATCAAAAGTTTCAGCTCGTCGCCACTATTCGAAGTTTCATTTCATTTCTATCCTCATTCCTAGTAGATGTATTCCCTGTGTGGCTGTTGCGAGGATGTTTCTAACAACACGCACGCGGGCTACTTGTACAGCAAAGTGCAACCGCAAACGGATCGCCGACTACAGCGACCGGTGGCCGGCGTCTGTAAGTTTTCATACATTTTGTTGCTGCATCGCTTGGTCGCCAGGCCACTAGCGGCACGGGTAACGGCCGCGCGCGACAGATACTAAATGTATGAAAACTGATAGACGTCGGCACCTGTAGCTGAAGTCCGCGATCCGTTTGCGGGGAACTTAGGTATACTTGAAAATCCGTCAGATATATTGCAGTCTCAATGCGACGCTGCATCATTGAGAATGTGGCTAGATGGCTACGATCCGTAAGTAAGTTATTCGCGCGTGGGCTCGAGTACCGGGTACTGAATGGGTACTGGGTCAAACCTTCTGCCGGAGGTCGGATGCGTGCTGCCGCTGGTCGCGGAACACCGCATTAGGGAAGGGGAACCACAGAGCCAGGTGGGAGGAGCGCGGACTCTGTGAACGCCATACTACACTCTTACCCCGATATCATCAAACCATGTGCGTTCGCGGATGGTGTAGCAAACTGAAGTCAGCAGTTTGCTGCGACTTTTAGGGAATCAAAGAAGCTTGTAGTGCGATGACATAACTTTAGAGATCGCTGTATAATACCTATATGACCGCTATGTTTAGCGAAGAATTCGATGGTTGGTCGATAAAGTTTTGACGTTCAAATTGAAAGTCAAGTAGGTATACGGGTAGTATAGGCCAGGATAGTGGTTTAGGACAGTAGAAAATAACAAATAAAATTAGTTTTAGCATCTAATACTCTTTAGCATAGCGATCGCTAATTGTTACAAAAAAACCATAGAGAATCTTGTCTATCTTGATTATAGCGATCGCTAAAGTTGTGTACTCGTACTTTTTCAGTATAAAACGGGGAACCACTCTAGTTTATTGTGGCTTATTACTTCAGAAAATTTGCTTTGTTGTTAGTTATCTGTATGATTTGATAAGAGGAAGTGTAATCCGCGAACGCAGTAAGACAAGGTACTAAGATAAGGTACCTGTCAGCTAATATGAATGACATGCTCGCTATACAGGGATGTCATTGTCTTGTCTCCGGGATGTAGTAATTCCTAAGAAGTCAGGAACAGGGAATAGGGTAACCTTAAAAAACCTCATCGATTTCTTATATTTACGGATCATGTTTGTGTCCCTTTTTATTGAGTAATTTAAAAAACAGAAAATAATCATGATGATTATAAGATAAAACAAAAATTGTAGCTTTAACAAATATACAAAATCAACATAGGTCACAATAACATTAAACAATCAGAACGTAGCCTCATGCAGACTAGCTTAATACTCATCATAAGGCAAAATAATCAAGCTAACTGTATTTGGAGACTTCTAAGCCAGTTAATATTCGACGTACATCTAACTAAACGAACGATATTGCTTTAACGCATTTTCTTATTAGCCTACCATCCAACTTATCCAACCTACCATCCAACAAAAATGGCAGCACTTTTTTATTCCTTTCTTTTATACTTCTTGATAATAACTTTCAGGTGCCAGATTAATGTCTGGCTAACACCTGGCCTACCACCTGCTGGCCAAAAGTGTCTCCTAAAGTTTTTATACTCACTGAAATTACCGTTCTGCTAGGTCCATATATATATAGCCTATTCTTTCAGCTATTTTCGATAGTCAGCATATTTTTTAAAGCAATCCCGTTCGTTACAGATGTAGATCTAACATAGTACTAGCATTAGGCTATCGGCTTCAAAAAAAGAGATATAAAACACCTAAGTGACAAGCAGTGCATCTAAACATCGATAAAAATGTCGCAAGCTCATAATGGGGCGACACTTATGGTGAATACTTCTTACTTCACTCTGGTCAAGAATCTGCGACTTGAGCGCTTGGATGGGGTATACGCCCATCGATAGGGCGCGCGGGCCCGGAGAATGGGAGCCCTAACAGGAAAATCGACACACGGTTAGCACTCACACAAAACAATCGATATCATGCCACCTCCACGACACTTCACTATCGATCTATCGATATCCATGTTATGTGTATTTTGACAACACATGCCATCTCAAAAATGCTCTCTCGAAAGATATGTTTACAAAAGTATCTTACAGAGAAAGATCACACTGAAAACATTGAAAATAAAAACACGAATTCATACATTCAAAGCTAATGGGATGATTGATCCGATTCGGTTTTCTAGTCGAATGATACATCGAGAGACACAACAATATCATTCACAATCCGACTATCGCTACACAGACGAAAATAACATAACTCGACTAACAACTGAAGGGAATGTATCTGACGGTAATGGACACTCTGATCGAAATTGTAATTTTCGATGACGTTAGTTTGTTAGATCGCAATTGGATGATCGAATGAGAAAAAGCCAAAGCCACGGCTATTGTCGAGTACGATACCATCTGTTTGCACGTTTCTTCAGACATTCTCTGCAAACCAAGTAATATACCGATATACACACTATACTGTAATACTGCAGGCATTTGTGTGTGTGCGGCGAGTGAGGTTACACATTCATATTATTGTCTGTTAGACCGCCCGTTGTCAGAACATATACATAAGGCAGTGTAAATTAATATGTAAATATACAAAAAATATAAGACTGGAGAAAATCTACCCTAAATTTCTTCAGAAAGGTAACCTACCCAATCCGTATTTAAAGAGACGTAACTTTGCGCGCGTGACCTGAATTTAGACAATTTCAGTAAGATTGTAGAAACATGCAAGTAGTGGTAGAACTTACCTCGCGAATGGTCAGCGTGTGAGACATCATCTGAATGTTGACCTGTGATTGGCTGGTGGGCAGGTTGTCGGATGATCGCGACCGGACCAATCGGGACCCTGTGATCACCTGCTTCGATTTTAGCGTCATTTCCGTTTTAATAAACACCCTGGATATGTATTGTGAGCTGGGAAAAAGAAAACATTTATTAGCTATTATTATTTCAATGGCACAAAACAATTATCATGCTAATATGTAAGCTTGATTTTATACAACACCGTCTAATTCTACCTACATGAATACGATTGAATTGAAAATACAAGACAATTCCGTAGGTTTACGATCGTTGTGAAATAAATCACAAAAATCAGAGTTCGATCAGAGGATCGGCAAGCTAAAGTGGCAATGCACAGTACATATCTGCCGAAGAATACTTGTACAGGTAAGCGTGTTCTTGAGTGGAGACGACGACGCGACGTCGCGACATCTATGCATGTAGGGTTGGCAAAGATTAGTTGAGAATATTAAGGATTGACCTTCAGTTCCCTCACCTCAGTGCGCGTATGCTGAATGCAGTTCTCAGCAGTTTGGTGGGCGAGGCGGGCATGTTTCGGCAGAACTTGTCAATAGCGTGGTCCACCCCGTTCTTGGTGGCCTCCGCGAACCACTCAGAGTTCTGATTGGTTGCGTGCTTGTGGAATAGGATGAGGATCGCGAGCGCTACCCTGTAGAACACCTGGAGGGATATTTGGGGAATAAGAAAGCTGACAATAGCGCAATGTTCAAATTACGGAGAAGTAAATCTGTGTTGACAACCTATTTTTCGGATGAAATTGAGTGGTATACATGAAAAAGTTGATTTCATACTTTAATTCAGATTTTATACGTGTTTTTAAGTTAGTAGGGTTAATTTTAAAACACGTATAAAATCTAAATTAAAGTATGAAATTACTATAATACGGCGTACTTTTTGAGTATTTGTCCGAAACATTTTGTATGGAAATTTGCCTTGAGGGTTCCCCTTAAAGGGACATAACATAATTAAAAATTGCAAAATAAACGATGTCTGCCGCCATAAAACACTTGCGTACAGCAGACAGACTCTGCTTGAAAATTAGTGGATTTTTTAACTGATGCAATTCAAAACTTCCAAGAACCATTTCCAATTGTTAAGATAAGATCTTTTGCCAAAATGTAAATTGACATTCTTGTAGAATTTAACAATTCCTAACAGAATGAAACAATTCCTAACATTTGTAAAGGTACATAATTGTTATAATAGTCAATCTTCTAGCTATACATTCTGCCTCCTTAGTTGTATAACTGAAAACCCTTGTGTATCTATACCTTGATCCCCTCATGGAAGAAGCAGTCGAGGACCCTGACGAGGTGCGGGAAGGGCAACGCGGCCAGGATCCACCACTGCCAGTCCGCGTAGATACGCTCCGGTCCGATAGCGCCCGAGAGGCGAGACAGGTGCTGCGCCGCCGACTTCTACAAACAACCGGACGGTTACGGAAATCGAGTGGGAGACAAACTGGACTTAAGCACTCCAAGATGTGGACAGAATATTATTTAGTTAAAAAAAATCATATTCTTAATGCAATTGATCCTGCCAAAATATAAGATATTGAAGGTTTTATGAGGAATGAAACGACATTTATTCAACAATTCTATATAAGCCGCTAAGGCAAACGAAATATTGCCTCTTTCTAGCCTCAAAAGTTCGCTTGAAGAAAACTCTTGTAACGCTTTTGTACATACATATCTTTTTATTTGTGATTTATGTAACCTTTTCGTTTATGTACGATAAACCAATAAAAATTACAAACAAATGCAATTCCGAAAAGTTCGCTTCTGCCATATCTATCTACACAATAAAGCAGTCGATCACATCAGACCTCTTTGTCTCTACTCCGCATCTGAGATCGCATTGCAAGACTTGCAAGTGCATGATGAAGTAAACAGCAGGGCATTGCACCGGAGACTCAGATGTGATAGCCACCGGTCAAGGCGTAGAGGGTTCAAGCGTTTCCTCGATCGATTTTAAAATTGAAGCCATTCACCCCTTATCGACTTAATAATAGCTAGTTCGGAGCTCTACAACCTTTTGTTTACGTGAGTGATATGTGATTCAATCTTCCATTTTTCATGGTCCCTTTTCAGACTTTCAGAAGTTTAATATGATGTCATTGAAGCTTGTCGCTAAGGAATACGCAGACCATTAGGAAAAACAGACAATAACACATTAAAATTACATTTATTTATGTTTGTTTACTATGACTCATTGTGAACGTGCGATCAACGTAACGTTAAATTGCATTTTTATCGATTCAGTAATGTTATGACATAGATCGGGCGATATAAAATGTCGACAATTCATCAACTTCCTTGTTAAGTCTTGAGTCTTGGGGTGTGAAGTAAAGTCAGTAGTGCGTGAGCTCTTTGTGACGAAAGTAAATACGGATCCTGTTGACATTTCATCTGTATTCGAGAGACGCCATAATATTTCCTCATTTCGTATAACGGTGTCACTTCCCTTATTTACACCGCCTCAAGAAGGCACTTTGTATGGGGTATTCGTGACGGGTACTTGCACGTACGCGTAAGATGATTACTGTATCATTTCAGGTTTTCTGTTACGTATGTTTTGTCTGAATATCATGGGAATCAAATAAATTTCTTTCTTTCTTTGCCTGTTTAGCACTGTTATGGTTATGGGCAGGCGTGGTCTCTTAGCACTTGTTTACAATTAAAAAATATCCAAGGTTTTACAAAAACATCCTACAACTGATTTCAATCAGACTGTTCTTATGACCGTACACACCACTGAAAATAATTTTTAAAATCGGTTCGTATACAACAAATTTCTGAGGTAACAAAGTTAAAAAAAAAACAATAAAAAAATCTACCGAATTGATAACCTCCTCTATTTTGAAGTCGGTTGAAAAGTACGCGGTTTCGTTTACTTTGACGTCATATTTATTTTTCAGTTATTTTGATTTAAAATCTAAACTACTGAACTGATCTTGATAAACTTTTTATGGGACCAATCTGGAAGAATATCCTATCCTATTAAACAAAAATACATATTTTTTAAAATCGGTTTATAAACAACAAGACATGGGTCGGAAACATAAATAAAATCATTCAACCGATTTGCGAACCTTTTCCTTTTAAGAGAGACCTATGTGAAACAGCTCGGTTAACAAATTGGCTGCTAGAATCGGCTGGATTTTACTTGATTCTAGCATCTAAATAAACTGGCATGCTAGCTACTTCTTCCTTCAACCCCTCGAATTTAAATCAAAGCTTGGAATGAGTTATGTAACCCTCGCGTGTCAGTGACGGTGCACTATAAAATGTCCGATAATTTATTCCTGAAGCACGACCGTCACGCGATGTGGTACGGACCAGGATGGTATGGTAACGTATTGGATACGTACGACATAACAGTAAATAAACCATTAGTTATAATTTATCTTCTTTTGACGATTGTTTTGTAAAAGAAACTAATACCGACTTGCACCAAACTTGTAAGGTTCCTAAGCAATAACTTTACTCGCTTGGCAGTTCTTAACGGTCAGAATCTCGACTGTTAAGAACTACCAAGCGAGTAAAGTAATTACTTAGGAACTTTGACAGTTTGGTGCAAGTAGGCATAAATATACCTCTAAAAAAAATCAAAATTAAAACTGTATGAGGTGGTTAAAACTTAGTTTATGTGTTATGTGCCACACACGATAAATTTCGATCACAAGTTAATACGGGCAGATTGGTACTCGCGAAACTTCAAAAGCGTGTCGCGCGTACACGGGCGTTTACGCTGCGTTTTTCCTAGCGAGTGTCAGTAGCATCGTGTCATAACACGAGCGGCAAATCCGCTCGGTCAGTCCGCCAATCTGAAATCGCACTAATTAGTTCAATAAAAATCCCGTATCATCCATATCAAAAAATAATGATAAAGTAACTTTGTTGCCCTGTCTTATTTCACGTGCGTAGGTAAGGATTATTTCTTTGTCTTGTTTTTCTATCAATTTCTCATAGCCCTTGTCATGTTCCCAAACTTTTAACGACGCGTCATTCTGGCTAACAAGGAATTAATTGGCAACTTACACTGTATCAAATTTTAATAAGCAGCTTGGAAATCGTTCAGGATTTTACGTAAACATGGGACGAAACAAGCTAAGCGCTCTCCTGATGGTAATAGATCACGCCTGCTCATGACCAGAACAATGCTACACAGAACTTAGATTCACATAGGCTGCTGCAACATTATATAAAGCGCTCGTCCACATTTTGATGATCAGTCTCAAAAGCCCAGTAATTGTTACAGTGCCCTTCAAACCGGAATACTATAATGCTAATAAATGACTGCTTTGCGGCTGAATAAATGGCACTGTGTTGGTACCTAGACGGCATCCTGCAGGAAACGCCTCCCAACGGTATAAATATGGCGTGTCTTGCCAATAATGAAATAGTTTTCATAGATTTGTAGTACTAGGTATGGAAAGTATACCGAGTAACATGTTATTTATTATATCATGGTATAAAACTGATCACATATAACACTTGTTACTTTCTGAGACCAAATCTGTTACGAAATTGCCAGTGATATCCGCCCGCCCGCGCCTCTGCTGGCGATTTCGTACGCCGGCGGACGCTGTGATGTCATGATACTTTTCACCATTCATAATTTCATTCGTATCGTAGTAATAGATAAGACAAAGACGTAGCAACAGTAAAGATTAAATACTCTGACAATCATGATGAATGAGACAATAGACTGACGTGAAAACTCTGACTCAACTAGGGAAACCCTAGTAATTCTGCTGCAATTCATGAAAATTAAAGACAAGGTACATTTTTATAATCAAGATTTTACAACAACCGACTTCAATCGGACTGTTCTAGGGACTGTACTGTTCGAGGACGTGGTAGCCGAGTGGATGAGGCAAGGACCTTGCGATCTGATGGTCGCGGGTTCGAACCCGGTGGCAGTCATGCGTAAATGGGTTTTTTCGGTCGAAAAAATCTATGTACAGTGCATCCCACGTTCTCGCAACGGTGAAGGAAAACATCGTGAGGAAACCGGCATGTCATAGAACCTAAAACACACACTGATGGTTTTCATGCCATCATGCGCAAAAAGACCGCATCCCTGATGAGCAGAGTACGGGGCAGCTGCAACAGCATCCTGAGGACTGTAGCGGAGAGTACGATATCGCCGCTATGGAAGTGCCTTGTGCAGAGGATTATAAACGGGGGAAACTATTTCCCTTGTTGATAATCCTCGGCACAATGCACTTCCTTGTTTAATTTTATTTTAATTAAAATAAATTCAATTATAATCCTCAATTTAGTCAATACATTTAATTCAATTTCATTCCATTTAATTCAATTTTATTTTATTTTTAATCGATTTAATTTAATTTTTATTCAATTCAATTTAATTTATTTTAATTAAATTTGTTTTATTTTTATTTTAATGTTTGTAATTTAATAATTTATTGTAATATAATATGTCATGTGAAACTTTATATGGATCTTGTAGTCCGAAATAAAATATTTTTATTATTTTATTTAAAACGCTCGAAAACATGTGTCGAGTGCAAAAAAGGGCCTCTTCGAGGCGCACTTGAAATCCTTTCACCACACTGGTTCGAAAGAACTAGTGACACGATAAGAAGAAGAAGGGACCGTAGGTAGTCTTACCTCTGTGACGTAGGCACCACTGAAAAGTCACAGGGAAGCAAATTACGCACTTTTGTTCACTTCAACGAGTTTTTTTTCAGTTATTTTGATTTAAGAACTAAACTACTGAACCGATTTTGATATTTCTAGGGGACCAATCTGAAAGTAAAACCTCTCACACAAAAAATAATATTTCCAATCGGTTTATAAACAACAAAGTGGCTTAGTTGGTAGTGACCCTGCCTACGACGCTTGGTGTTCCGGGTTCGATCCCTGGCCGGGGCAAATATTTGTGACGAACACAAATGTTTGTTCTCGGGTCTTGGATGTTGTGATGTGTTGTATGTGTCCATGCCACCTGCGACACAGGGAATCCTAGTGCAGGGGTGTGAGTGTGTGAATGTTTTATAAAAAAAAAAAAGTTCTGAGGTAACAAACATATGTATAAAAAAAAAACGAATTGAGAATCTGCTCCTTTTTTGAAGTCGGTTGAAAAGAGGTATAATCAGATAAGATATTGATGCTGATTACTCGCGGGCGTGTTTACGAGTTAACATATCTCTCGAGCTGATAACGCGTGAGATTACACAATGTTTGTCGGCATTTTTCAACTTTATTAGGTAACAGTTGGTTGCTATGGTATGAAAATAGATGGATTTACGAGCAGAGGACTGTGAAAGAGGATATGAACAAAGTAGGTGTTAGTTAGTACAGAGATGACGGCTGATAGAGACGAATGGAAGAAGAAGACATGCTGTGCCGAGCCCTAACTACGAGTGGGATAAGGACAAGGAGATGATGAGTTGGTTGCTATGGTTTCCGTTTCTTCTTCTTATCGTGTCACTAGTTCCTTCGAACCAGTGTGAAAATAATTCAAGTGCGCCTCAAAGCGGCTCCTTTCGTGCTCCTGACACATGTTTTTCGAAATTTTTATCAAAATGCCTCAATGTGGACGAGCGCTTTGGCAGTGTTGCACCGGCCTCTGTGTGAATCAAAGTCCTGTGTAGCGATGTTCTAGTAATGGGAAGGCGTGATCTCTTATCATCAGGAGAGCGCTTAGCTCGTCTAGTCCTTTGTTATTGCATAAAAAATTAATAAGAGAATTGTAGTACCGTAGTATTGTAGTATTTATATTGATTTTATCATAGAAGGAGACTTACGGCATGTTTCTTGGCGATCTGCATGACAGTTTTCCAAGTGACTTCGTTGAGTAGTTTAGTCTGCGTGATGAACATCTTCTCTTTGGATGCGACCAGGCTCGCCATGCAGTGGTAGCATTCTTCCTCTGCGAACAACAAAACAATTTTGTATTAATATAAGGGTTTTTTAAGACTTTAGTGGCTTACGAATTTAATGCCTAATTGCACCAAACTATCAAAGTTCCTAAGCAATTACTTTACTCGCTTGGCATTTCTTAACGGTCAGGATCTGGACTGTTAAGAGCTAACAAGCGAGTAAAGTAATTGCTTAGGAACTTTGACAGTTTGGTGCAATTAGGCAAAAGATACGTTTTATAAGGCTGTTTGGACCAAAATGAAGTGGGGCGATTGAGAGCTTAGTGACTTTATATTTTACCCCCAAGTATTTTTTTAATCCCCCTAAAAACCCCTAAATCAATATTTTTTCGTAATTTTCCTTTGTATGCAGTGCAAATCAAGTCTTAATTTTTTTTAAGTTATAAAATACAGCTAAGAACTATATTTTTTTGTATTGTAGTGCCCAAAGCCTTCAACTTAGCAAATTATCACGCATGAGACACATGTCACGCAGGCTTAGTGCAGATTTTGTCAGGGCCTCTAAATACCACCTAAAATTCCCCCTAAATTAAGGGGGAAAACCCTTAAGTTTTCACCACTGAATGCACAACGCCAACGAAGTTGCGGGCGACAGCTAGTACAAACTAAAGCGTTTTACCTCATACCAGATCACGGTCGGCAAACTCAATCACGACCCAAACCCCTACAGAGATATTGTCGATGGCACAAAACGAGAGGAGCAATATAAAAGGTCCAATTAACCTAGAATGAGTCCCGGCCCGGCCGGTGGCTGTCGCTCACACGACAAATTGAAGAGGGACGTCCAATTTAAAACCTCCTGGGCAAAGAACGGACGGTAATTCCCAGACGTACTTGTCTGGATCAGGACCCCTTATGATCGGATCGAATAAAGAACTGAGACTAAAGATACTGTCTACTATGTTTATAATCAAAGTTTTTTACAGTTATTTTGATTTCGAACTAAGTACTACTGAACCGATTTTCATGAAATTTTTATGAGACCAACCTGAAAGTACATCTTTTTGAATCAATCATATTTCAAATCGCTTGATAAATGACGAAGTTAAAAAAAAAAAGAACCTCTTCCTTTTTTTGCAGTCGATTTGGAAGTTGATATTATAACAAAGGTCAGAACACGATTCTTCTTACATCTTTAAGATGTAAGAAGAATCGTGTTCTGTGTTCTAAATGTTAAAGGTTCAATTGGTTAAACCCCAAGGAATAGCAGTCTAGTGGCAGGATCAATTCCAAAACGGATGTGTTTGATAGAGATATGAGGCGAATATAAAGGAAATACTAATTTTGTCTTTAAGCTTTTTTTTTTTTTTTTTTAATTGAACCTTTAGCATTTAGAACACAGAACACGATTCTTCTTACATTAGCATTTAGAACACAGAACACGATTCTTCTTACATCGATGTAAGAAGAATCGTGTTCTGTGTTCTAAATGCTAAAGGTTCAATTGGTTAAACCCCAAGGAATAGCAGTCTAGTGGCAGGATCAATTCCAAAACGGATGTGTTTGATAGAGATATGAGGCGAATATAAAGGAAATACTCATTTTGTCTTGCTTCACAGGCAATCACATGAAGCCGGCCTGTGGAGCTGTATAGCTTAGCTGAAAATCAGCGTTGAAGTCTACTGCCATACATGCTGAGCATGGACCTCTTTTGACTGCACTGTACATCTGAGTAACTACTTACCTATTGTTTTATCATTGTGTGTTTGTACAGTTTATTAAGTCAAAATAAATAATTATGTTTCTTTACTTATGTTTATAGTGTCATATATTCAGTTTTAAATATTCACCGAGGAGGGGCGACGACGCAGGCTCTAGAGACGCTCTGGTGTGACGAAATCGATGCCTACCAGGCAGATCGGTGAGAGGCGGCTAGCGACCGCAAGAAGTGGAAGGAGATGGAGATCTTTGCGATGAGATCGTGACTACCAACGTTACGGGAAAATTAGCGTTACCGGACAATGTCGTCAACGTTTTCGTGCATGCAGACGGCTCGGCGGCGTTTATCAATTTATTAGACGTAGTCACGTCCCTACACTGTACCCTAAAGTGGAATTGGTAGAGCCCCTGTTTATTCTGTGTTATCGGTTTCCTATAAGCGTCTGTGGTTGTTCTTACATCCGCATAGTTCGCCTACGTAAATAAAACTCTTAAATTCACCAATTGGATGCTTGGAACGGACCCAACATCAATCAATCTTGCTCTACATTTAATAATATTAATATTTTTAAACTGCTAATTATACTTATAAACGCTATTATTTCGAACTAGCTGATGCCGCCCATAGTTTCGCCTAAGTGGTATCGAGATGGTGATGATGAAAGTAGCTTATGTCCTTTTCCAGCGTCAATTATGATCACCGAATTTCAGCTCAATCTGTGCGGGATTTTTGCGTTATTGGAAAGCAAATATTAATCTTTATGAATTCATTAACAGCTCGCTTTTACAATATCAGTAAAATGTTCTGTCTTGTACTTTCGATGAGACAGAACAGCTATCTCACGAAGATTCTACTCCTGCGACAAATATGATGTTATTTGTAATTTTAAAATGCTCATATTTATTTAATTTACAAATGTCTAAATAAAACTTACGATTATAAATAAAGATTGTTTGATCTCGGTCAACTACAGAAATAGGGAAGTATTTCCGTCAACCTTTGGTCGCTGTATATAAATTTCTAAAAGATGTTTTAACAGGTGGCTTCAGTCACCGGCCGCTGCGGTGACCCATTTACTGACCATGAAAGCAGATGCCATCTAAACAAGTAAATATTATGTAATTTAACTGCCAACAAGTAAACATTTTTAATTCATGTTTTTCTAACGTAACCACGTCTCACCATACATCTCATACACCACAAGTTTTTATTACCAAAAAATTTAGAAGGGCACTGCAGAAGGGGTACTACGTTGTATTTGTGCAGTCTTAATTTTTGGTTACTACAAAATGACAGAGAGAAAGCGGGGAGAGTGTGGCGCCCGAGCCGAGCTTTTGCGAGCTGGCTCGAGTTTGCATGCACTGCAAGCACGGGGTCGGCGCAAGCCTTCCCTGGGATGGGCCTCACAGCAACGTGCGTGAAGTACACCGGTACGCGTTCTTCGGATATCCCGGGGTCCCTTTAATGCGCAGAGGTCGGCCACCATGGGTTTTTAGTCGGTTAGAGTCCGACATAACCCGTCCGCCCTACCCCAAGGTATCCATGAGGATTTCCCCCATGCAAAAAAAAAGGTACCCGAGTTTGCCAAATGATGAATGAAACTTACACAATAATAATCAATGATGCGTATGTATATCTTTACTTCATCTTCGCAAGGCTAAACTCTCGATAAAATTTCAAAATAATGATTGGGAACGAATGCTAATGTGACAGAGGCACCCTATGAACTCGTCATCTTCCATAAAACAATTTTCCTCACACAATAAAGTGTCTCTAAGTGGAAATCCCGGTTTCCGCAGCGGGTAAAGCTATTAGGAGCTTTTCACACCAACGGGGGTGCTTTCAACGCCGCGCCAGTACAGCGTAGGATCAGCTTAGGGCTGCTAAAAAGGCCACTAAGACTATATAGAACCTACTTTTAGTACTCGGTAGGTATTAAATTAAAACCCATATTTAGATATAGTTAAAATTTTTTGCTTAGAGAATCAGTCAGTGAACTCTTGCTTGACTCTATTTTATACTGACCACGTAATATCTGTAACTTACCATACATGTAAGCAAAAAATCATTCAATAATTCATCCATTCATTCATTCGAAGAACAATCGACCGAATGCATGATGTTTTTTTTTACATTATGTTAAAAAGTAATATCTCCAAATTGCGACATATGTGATAAAATCGATGACGTTCAACACGCATTGATGGAATGTGTGCGGAACGCTGATGAAAGACAAACTATTTTTGGTACAACAAAAATTTACAATGTGGGCCAATGCAACAGCATTTTGTCAAAACCTTTGTCACAAGAAGCCAAAAAACTTTATGGTCTTTTAGCAAAATTTTTCTTAAGGTAGGTTAGTCATGTTTTTGTTTTTTTAGTTAAAGATAACTGTTGTTTTTTTCCAATTGGGCGATGTGGTCGCACAGCGACAAAGCCCTTTATTTTTTGTTGTGTTAATAAATTAAAAAAAAAAAAAACATTATGTTATTTATCTTTTTTCATGTAAACAAATGGCGAGACTAGCTCAGCGCTCTCCTGAAATCTCTAACTGTCTCCTATAACCATAACAATGCTACACTGCTCTTTGATTCCCATAGACTAACACTGCTAAAGCGCTCGTCCAACTTGAGACATTCTGATGATCAGTCAGATCAGTTCCCTTCCAACCGGAACACAGTAATGCTAACACATTACTACTTTTCGGCAGAATACTTGGCACAGAGTTGGTGCCCGTCTAGGCGGCATCCTGCAGGAGTCGCCTCCCAACCAACGGTAAGAACACTGATTGATTGATTCATCATGATTTCCTACCATATGAGTAGGTACGTTTGGAAAGGCTTTCCCAGGTTTTAACGACCATGCCGCGGTCGAATGCGACCGGGACTCCGTGACCCTGTCAAGTGATTTGTATTTATTTATTAAATTAAAACGGATTATCCAATTACATTAATTTAAAAATTGTTTACATCATAGTTTCGTCAAAATAGTATCAATAATCATAGTAGTCAAATAAGTCAAACAATAAGAAAAAAAAAAGTACAGTAACATAATAGCAAAAATAAGTCATTCAATATTAATATAACACGCAATCATTCATCACACTCACAGAACCTTAAGCATACTGACAAAATTTTCGACCATCCATCCGCAAACAAATCACACTCAGGACTAGCATCCAGGAGAGCGTTGAGCGCCGTGAGGATGCGCGGAATGGGTGACCGAGCTCGCGCTGCCGTGCGGGACAGAGGTACGGCAAATAATTTATGCTTCCGACTTCGAAGATAATTATCCGGAACAAAGAGTCGACACAACACATCACTCAAGTCAGGGGCGTCGATCTTCCCATGCAGAATTTTGCAGCCAAGTGTGATGTGGTCAAAGTTCCGCCGAACCTCAAGTGAATTATGTGATGATGCGCCGTCGAGCCTCCGGTGACGAGTGGTTTGACGACGCATTAGCACTAAGGTGATTGAAGGCATGTCAATGGGGTTTTAGTCGGTATGCTACCAGTTACTAGCATTGCTAGTAACCTGGTGGTGAGCCCAACATACCTCTACGGCCCTCCCCGGGTCGGAGGGGATGCGTAAACTGCATTTTCCCATTGTTAAAAAAAAGGTTTTAACGACCATGACTCGTTTCAAAATCAACTCTTATATTATCAAGCTTTTATTAAGTCCTCCAAAGTTGGCATCCCTATGAAAGGTCGGAGCTAAGTTACACTCTAAGACTGAGTGCAAAGACTTCCTACTAAGTTCCTACTACTACAAAGTGTAACCATTCGAATGGAAGAGAAGTGTTCGTAATTTTGTTACGGCACGAGGAAAATAGGGGAAAAGGGAAACAGGCTGTTCATTGTGTTTAAGTTGGCTTATCGTAAAGTGAATTGTCACATAGTTTTTGTACGAGAAAGGATAATTATTTGTCAACAAATTATATAAATATATTTAGTAATAAATCCGCTTGATTTCTAAACAAAGGTCTTAATTAACTTAACTTTAGTTTAGAACTTTAGTACATATTACTATATTATAAACCAAAGAGTCAATGAACAGAAAACCAAAGTTTAAAGATACGACACGTGTTTCGCCTCTACACGAGGCATCATCAGGAGGTGTGGACTCGCCGAAGTTCGAAACGAGAGTAAAAAAGAGAGAAGTTCGGCGAGTCCACACCTCCTGATGATGCCTCGTGTAGAGGCGAAACACGTGTCGTATCTTTAAACTTTGGTTTTCTGTTCATTGACTCTTTGGTTTATAATATAGTAATATGTACTAAAGTTCTAAACTAAAGTTAAGTTAATTAAGACCTTTGTTTAGAAATCAAGCGGATTTATTACTAAATATATTTATATAATTTGTTGATATTTATGGATTTCCGCAAAGTAACGCCTGAATTAATCGATAATTATTTGGCTTTGTTCACTGTTGCATATCGAATGGGCGTGTCTTACATTGTTCGAATCGTTCGTACCCCACCCCTCACACACACACCTAATTGTATTTTAGCATGCAAAATTCTGTGAGGATGAAATTAAGATGAAAGATATTAGGCATAGATGCGTATAAATAGTATCTTATGAATCTTAAGGTTTACCATTTGTTGCCTAATTATTTTTTTTGGTAACTGACAAAATACATAGAAAGTTAGATGCAGAAGCTTAATCCACGACCATACTTTCAGACAAACCAGATCCCGTGAACCGCGAGATAGACCGTGTACCAGATAGACATTTAGTATATATCCCGTGGTTGTCTTGTCACCGCGAATAGAATTAACAGGCCCTTCTTCTTCATATCGTGTCACTAGTTCTTTTTAAACAGTGTGATGAAAGGATTTCAAGTGCGCCTCGAAGAGGCTCTTTTCGTACACTTGACACATATTTTCGAACTTCTTAGGTTCTATGACGTGCCGTGTTTCCTCACGATGTTTTTCTTCGCCGTTAAGCATGTGTTTTAATGCGCACTTGCAACAGGCCCTGATGATCATGTTTACCTATTTCCTCCGTAATTATACTCATGACATAGATGTGGTGCGCCTTCCTTTCAGAGCGTTCACCCGCGGTTTACGTAATTCAAGTTCGATGCTACTGGCTGAATGTCGCCGCTTTAAATGGAGCAAAGTTGTTTACATTCGTTTTCTCCTCGGTCTGTCGTTCCCTCACTGTTGAGGATCGTGTGACGGCGTGTAAAGTCCTTCAATGGCTTTCATCCACTTCCCTCTAGCTTCAGTTTGATGAAGTGCTATATTCACCGACATTTCAGGACATTCTAACACCAGTCTGACCATTGTTAACAGTTCTGCGTGCAATTTCCGAGGCCGAGGGATAGAAGTTAATACGGGGTAAGCAAACCGATGACAAGTCCTGTTGTTTTTCCAAGTGTAGTTTTTCTACTACTACGGGTACGTTTGTGCGATGAACGAGCAGTATGCAGAACTTAGGATTCCCATCAGTACTCCTACTACAGAATCAGTAACCCTGATTTACCCTCTCGCTCGCGCGTGAAAATACCTTGCCCATAGGAAAAAAATCTTTGGGCAAAGTTTTACACATGAAAACTTGTTTGGATTGAATTGGATTTTTTACTGCACGATTGTAATGTTATTTTTTTTAGATCCTGGAGGTTTTTTTTTCGTAATTACAAGTAGTAATTTTCAAATCTTCAAAAATGTAAGTGCGCGCGAATCAGGGGTATAGTACCCCGTCTTAAGATGGCAGACATTGTGAAATTTAAAGATTTTTATAACATTTCATGTAAGTACAATAGCTGTATTGAATTTATTTGGTTTCCCATTGTTCGGACACATTGGCAAACCACAAAAAGATCTAAGTATTGCCAAACGGTTCGGTAAACAATAACCAAAACGTCACCTGCGGGTCAAGGATTTATTCCTTCAAGAAGACGTACAACTGGGCGCAACTGGTGAGTGAATGAATATATAAACAGCAAATAAAACACATACAAAAATATATTATACACAGGAAAACAATCGGCGTGGTGGCCCGGCGATTTACCAAGTACCATTAACAATAACACCTGAAAATATCAAGAAAATACTTATACAAAGATGTAAAAGTACGGATTGAAGGTGTTATTAGACCAAAAGTTAAATGAACCTGTCTTCTCAAGTACCTGTACACAATATCTTATTTAAAGTCACATTTTTATGATTTCCGAAGATAAGTGCAGCCAAGTTTTTCAGTATTCTACTAAATTCAATGTTTGAGTGGTTAAAAAGAGTGGTTGAAAATTTGCAAGTATTGATTGACTTGCTTAGTACTGACACTTTGCTATTCCGTGATATTTCTTTCGCGGGTGGAACAAACATCGACAACGACAATAAGCAATTCTTCCACGGGTGACGGACGAAGTCGCACGCGGGTAAGCTAGTTATTCAATAAAGCCAGGAAATTATAATAGAGGTGTACGACTAATATTATAAAAGTAAAAGTTGGTGCATACCGTAACTATTCATCGAATTATCTATTCATTAATATGCGATTATATATATTATAATCGCATATTAATGAATACACATAACTTAATATTAATAAATAGAGTAAAAATTAGAGGATACGCTTGTAAAACCAGACTCTTATGAGACTGGCGTAACAAGAGCTCGCACTTAACTTACAACTAGTTTTTTTTTAATTCTTTCATTATTAATTTTTACATTTTCCGCTTACATTTAACATTAAAATTTCTAATTGCTACTTATCTTATCATGTTTATATTTAAGTTCAGCTTGTAATTTATTAACCTGAGGGTGGGCGCTGATGCCTATCATACAGGGTAACCATTATCCTAGTTTAGGTATCAGTAGTTACACTAAAACTGAACCTTTTTTACCTTTAAGCTATCTTTAAAAACTAAATTGCTTTTGTATACTATCCTAAATGTAATAAGGTGCCAATAAATCATTTATCATTTATCAATTAAGCTGAAATTCGACATGTTCTCTTTAATTTCAGTAACTAGAACCCAATTCATTAAACCAATAACCGTTTACCGTCCATAAAAGCCAATACGAATACGACCAATATCATATTTTTATGAATATCTCTTGACTGGCAATATGTGGGTGAGGCCAGCCGTCTATAAACTCCAGCTGTTTAGTACCTTGCAATGAATGTAATAAGCAACGTTTTATGATGAACACTTTATTGTTTCTTATACTTTACCTACCTATAGCTGAATATGTAGAGAAGTACACACAGCGTCAGAGATAAGTATCCCCCTTGCACAAGACACCCAGCTATAAATCCTTCCAAAAAATTGTAATACTTTAACTTTTTTTTAGGCTTACATATGATTATACAAATATAATCTATTTTTTAAAGGCAAAACTTCTCCATTCGCCGCGACGGTGATTTTAAAAAGATTTGAAGCTGGGTATTATAATGCATATCTATGACGCTGTCTGTACATATTTTTAGTTTTATACATTGATTGTTAGCATTTTTAAACGCTAGCGTGTGAGCGTCTTAGCGTTTGGGAGGGCTGGGATTGTCAACAAGCAGATTGTTAAAAAGCCGATGACACTGGGCGACTTTACACGCTACAAGCGGAGTCGCTGGCGTGTAGCATGTAAAAAACCGTGTGTCATCATACTATAGGCTTTTTTACACGCTACACGCCAGCGAGTTCGCTTTTAGCTTGTAAACTCGCCAAGTGTCAACGGCTTTTTAACAATTTTCTTGTTGACAATCCTTCCCGAAAGCTTACTCGCTCACTCCCTATATTATAAACTCGCCGGCTTGTAGCGTGTAAACTAGCCGTGTGTCATCGACGCTTAACAAACAATATTACAGGTATATTTTCAAAACTGGCAAGAACACATTCACACGTGCTCTTGTACAGTGTCTGTGAATAAGATGGCGCGGCGGCAGCGGCGTGCCCGTATTGTGATTTGTAACCTGTCAAATAACATTCTAAAAGTGTGGTGAAATTGCATTAGTGTAGGTACTTTGACAGCGCCAGCTTCCGTTGACCGACCTGCACTAACTTTTATCTGGTCGATACCGGCTTTAAAAATAAATAATAATAAAATACTTATGTGTAAATATGGGAAATAGAGACCTTTGGGGGCAAATTTCGAACGGCCGGCCTTTTTCGGCGCTGACTTTCACGAAAAAGAACTGTAATTCTTGCAATTCTTTAATGTACACGATAATATACAAATCATAAAAGAAAAGATATGTACAAAGGCGAGCTTAACCCTAATAACTAGTTTTCTTCCAGCAAACCTTTGAGTTAGAGAGAGATTATGTTTATAGGCGTCCCAATTGGCATTACCGCGATGCTCTCGCGCGACGCGATACCAATTAGGACGCCTATTTGACGTTAGTACGTTTGATCGCGGATTCGCGCGAACTTGCGATGGTCGCGTGATCGCGTTCTATTAGGACAATGCCTAAAGATAGGTTTTTAATACATTCAAGGGCATCGACCGGAGATACCACATGTAGGAGAGGTGATGTAGGAGAGTTGGTTATGGTTACACGCATACTGACTGGCTGGCATGGCATGGTTTGATGACAGTCATAAAAATCTCGCACTGACGGGCGCCATAAAACGTATGTGAAACGACCGCGCTCTCGGCATTTCTTCATCAGCATATTTTGAATGCGAATAAATTAAATAAATAATAATATACATACATTCTACTCTTATAACCTACTACCTACCTACCAACTCAAGAAAATAAATTATAACTCGTGACCTTATTTAACTATCTCTAGATCTAAAATACTAAATTGTATATGGCATAAGTCTCTTGTTGAAATAAATTTATCTTTATCTTTATACACGCACAGTCAGCTGCAAAGACACGTAAATACTCCCAAGCTTTTACTTTTATTTTTAATTTTACAAACACATTATTATTCTGTCAAGAATTCTGACTAGTATAAGAATAAGAATAAGAAAACATTTATTTGCTTACACATGTATAACACATTAAAAGAAAACACATTACAAAGATAAGAAAGAGAAAAAAAAGTGTAAACAAAAAGGAGAGTCACTCAGCATTTGTCTCAGGCTGGTTTTCTATGATATGACTAGTAATATGACTACTTTAATTTGAAGATACTTGCGTGCCCTTTTCTTTGCAAAATCAATGTGAAAGCTTGGGAGTTTATACATCTCTGTGTAGCTGACTGTACATGAATTAAATATTAGTCATAATTAAAGTTAGATAAAACTTGAATCTTAGTAATTAGTGCCCTCCAGTTATTGTTCTACAATTCGTACTTTATCAATGTATTAATATTCATATATTTTTTTTAAATGAAGAAGCGGTTTTGTAAGAAAATCTCAGTCCCTAATAAATTGAAATCCATGGTCATAGAGTTAACTGGAAAATCATGGTCAAGGTTTTGTCAGAGAAAAGAGTTATGCATTGCGTTTCTGTAACTGAGCCAAGATCTTAGATACAACTGGAGCTGCAAATGAAAATGCCCATTTGGCAAAGAGAAAAGAAATAACCTCTTACTTTAAAATATATGTACCTACTGTTGTTTTAGTTTCAAAGTAGAGTCAAATCAGAATGAGGATAAATATGACGACCACCGCACCGCACTGTTGTTATCAAGTCCGTATTCACAAGTTAATATACTTATCAGCCTACCTACTTATAATTTTAAGCGACAGTTACCCAAGCAATACTTATTATGTCACAGCAAATTATTTAACCTATGTATATTATTATTAGGTACACTATTGAAATTCTAGTTGTAGACTTGAATCTTCGACACATATTTATTAATGTTTCGCTAAAAACTCGCAGTGAGTCTGACGCTAGTTACCTTCTTGTATACCTACTTACTTACTACTACTACCTTACTGTATTTTCTATCATAGTATATAAGTGTTACTCCATAAGAAGTGGTTGTAATTAAGAGGAAATAAATAAATTAGGTTATCTTAAAAAAAAAAGACTTGAAGTATTCTTCTCTTATTATCTTTACTTTTCGTAAACGCTACAACATTTCGTCCTAATATCATACAACTTAAAAAAAAGAATGCATAGTTTCTTTAAGAAAAGCGCCTTTTTTTTTTAAATCATTTATTAAGGAAAAGGGTTTGTTCAAACAAGAACATGTCACCCTCGTAATGTAAACATAACATAAAACAATACAAAATTAAATAACAAAAAAACTAAAATAACTACCAACATTAATTGAAAAATAAAGAACCACATACATTATACATAATCACATACCTAATGATCTTTAGCAGCTAGGTAATAAAGCTCATACAATTTAGTAGCCTCCTCAGAAAGAGGTTGAGCTAAAAAACTGTTACAGCCTCCCACCTGCCAAAATGTTTGGTTACCTCGAAAATGTAGCTGTCGAAGGTTATCGTTCTTGTCACACTCCATGAGAACATGGTACACATCTTCAATTTTACCACACTTCTCACAGTTCGGAGAGGAACTCTTCTTCATTAAGTGTGCGAACTTGTTCAAGGGAATGTGACCAGACCGAAGACGAAAAGCCGTTATTATATCTTTTCTTTTCATAGAACAGTGGTCAAACAACAAACGAAGAAGAGTAGGTTGAACTGTTTTGTACCATATCCCTTTATGTAAGGATCTCTCGTCAAAATGTTCGGACCATAGTTTAAGGCAGTTATTTCTAATACTAAGCAAAGCGCCTTATTCAACAACTGCCATGATAACCACCTACTTGTAAAAGCACTCAGAAGCCCAAAATACAAGCGCTCAGCTATCTCAGCTTAGTTTGGGCCTCACCGCCACCTTCTGTAAATGGTATCCTACACGTGTAAAACCAAAAGCGCTAAATGTACTATTAATTAGTGTATTTGCATACTACCTAATCATTTGGATAAATAAATTGATTTTATTAAGTTAAATTTATATTTAGTAGTTACTAGTTGTGTTACCAGGCCGAGCCAGCGAACAGGCAATCATTCGCCGCTCTCATTGGCGTAATCAACTCGGTAATTGACATAATCAGAGCATTGTGTTCGCCGGTGATAGAGCATCACTGAATTACGCAGGGTAATCTGTTTGAAAAACGATTTGTATTCAGAATAGCTTGAGGATAAAGCATAATGAAAGGAATAAGCGATTAGCTAAGTCCTGACTTCTTGTTTAGACATTATGAGATGATCCAAAAACAGGACCTTCTGTAGTAACTTGTTGAAAATGATGTTACATGCCTAATGCACCTTACTGCTAAGGATAAAGCAACAATGAAAGGAATAAGCGAATAGCTCAAAGTAAACCTATTTTATTTTATTATTATTTTTACAATTTTTCGAAAACTTACAGCTAGTTAAGATCTATTGTAAAGAAAGTAAGTGCCACCTATTACTAAAAATTTTAAGTAATGCAATAAACAAAGAAACGTAGACGATAACACACGTCTAAGCCTATGCGTCATTTAACATAGATATATAGATATAACTGAGTTTAGGTAATTGAGAAGAAATGTTTTCCTAATACACGCTTCAGCTGAGTAGCGCTGGTACAAAATAGATCAATATCGATATCTGCCTGTGTAGTTAAAGTATTGAAACATCTGCATACCCTTATTATGTATGACTTTTGTCTGTCTATCCTGACATCTTGTTTAGACATTATGAGATGATCCAAAAACAGGACACTCTAACTTGTTGAAAATGATGCTACGTACCTAATACACAACACTGCTAGGTATTTTAAATGAATAAATATAAAATAGCAGTCGTCCAAATGTTCTGCTCATGTCGTAAAAAAACCTTATGTTTTATTTTCATAGATAAATAGCACGCACCACAAACATTTTTAACTATCATGTTATAAACGAATTCGCTAAAATTAAGTCGGCAAAAAATACAACAACACTGTTTGTAGATTTATGTTGTAATTACAGTTTCACTCGAACAATCAAATAATTTCGAAATAGCAATTATATGCATCTGTAGATAATGAAAAGGGCAAACAAGATGAATAAATAACAATTTAAATCGACAACTTAAATAAACCAGCAGCATTTCCATTAAAAAGTAACATGTGCGATGACAATAAAAATGCTAAAAATAAACATTACATGACGATACAAAAAAAAACTCACGTACAGTAAAATGTCAACAATATGATAGGTACTTTGAACTTTGTGAGACCAAAACTGGTCCATTGATCGCTAACATTGACCTATGGCCATAGTGACGACGGCGGCGGCCCTGAGACACGAAACACGAGAACCGGCAAGAGTATGAGTAATTTGAGATAATCAGCTGGCGACAGGCACGAGACCGATAAAACGGATAAAATGGATAATCAGCTGGCTGAGCGAACTCCAATCAAGGACGGTTTGTTTAATCTCCATTCATCAGAATTCAGCAAATTCTCACAGATCAAAGGTTTTTTTATGTTTGACGACACGATTGGTCGAGTTGCAAGTGTGTTGGAGAGTATGAGTTATTTGAGATAATCTGCTGGCGACAGGCACGAGACCGATAAAACGGATAAAATGGATAATCAGCTGGCTGAGCGAACTCCAATCAAGGACGGTTTGTTTAATCTCCATTCATCAGAATTCAGCAATTTCTCACAGATCAAAGGTTTTTTTATGTTTGACGACACGATTGGTCGAGTTGCGAGTGTCTTGGAGAGTATGAGTAATTTGAGATAATCAGCTGGCGACAGGCACGAGACCGATAAAACGGATAAAATGGATAATCAGCTGGCTGAGCGAACTCCAATCAAGGACGGTTTGTTTAATCTCCATTCATCAGAATTAAGCAATTTCTCGCATATCAAAGGTTTTTTTATGTTTGACGACACGATTGGTCGAGTTGCGAGTGTCTTGGAGAGTATGAGTAATTTGAGATAATCAGCTGGCGACAGGCACGAGACCGATAAAACGGATAAAATGGATAATCAGCTGGCTGAGCGAACTCCAATCAAGGACGGTTTGTTTAATCTCCATTCATCAGAATTAAGCAATTTCTCGCAGATCAAAGGTTTTTTTATGTTTGACGACACGATTGGTCGAGTTGCAAGTGTGTTGGAGAGTATGAGTTATTTGAGATAATCAGCTGGCGATAGGCACGAGACCGATAAAACGGATAATCAGATGGCTGAGCGAACTCCAATCAAGGACGGTTTGTTTAATCTCCATTCATCAGAATTCAGCAATTTCTCACAGATCAAAGGTTTTTTTATGTTTGACGACACGATTGGTCGAGTTGCAAGTGTGTTGGAGAGTATGAGTTATTTGAGATAATCTGCTGGCGACAGGCACGAGACCGATAAAACGGATAAAATGGATAATCAGCTGGCTGAGCGAACTCCAATCAAGGACGGTTTGTTTAATCTCCATTCATCAGAATTCAGCAATTTCTCACAGATCAAAGGTTTTTTTATGTTTGACGACACGATTGGTCGAGTTGCAAGTGTGTTGGAGAGTATGAGTTATTTGAGATAATCTGCTGGCGACAGGCACGAGACCGATAAAACGGATAAAATGGATAATCAGCTGGCTGAGCGAACTCCAATCAAGGACGGTTTGTTTAATCTCCATTCATCAGAATTCAGCAATTTCTCACAGATCAAAGGTTTTTTTTATGTTTGACGACACGATTGGTCGAGTTGCAAGTGTGTTGGAGAGTATGAGTTATTTGAGATAATCTGCTGGCGACAGGCACGAGACCGATAAAACGGATAAAATGGATAATCAGCTGGCTGAGCGAACTCCAATCAAGGACGGTTTGTTTAATCTCCATTCATCAGAATTCAGCAATTTCTCACAGATCAAAGGTTTTTTTATGTTTGACGACACGATTGGTCGAGTTGCAAGTGTGTTGGAGAGTATGAGTTATTTGAGATAATCTGCTGGCGACAGGCACGAGACCGATAAAACGGATAAAATGGATAATCAGCTGGCTGAGCGAACTCCAATCAAGGACGGTTTGTTTAATCTCCATTCATCAGAATTAAGCAATTTCTCGCAGATCAAAGGTTTTTTTATGTTTGACGACACGATTGGTCGAGTTGCGAGTGTCTTGGAGAGTATGAGTAATTTGAGATAATCAGCTGGCGACAGGCACGAGACCGATAAAACGGATAAAATGGATAATCAGCTGGCTGAGCGAACTCCAATCAAGGACGGTTTGTTTAATCTCCATTCATCAGAATTCAGCAATTTCTCACAGATCAAAGGTTTTTTTATGTTTGACGACACGATTGGTCGAGTTGCAAGTGTGTTGGAGAGTATGAGTTATTTGAGATAATCTGCTGGCGACAGGCACGAGACCGATAAAACGGATAAAATGGATAATCAGCTGGCTGAGCGAACTCCAATCAAGGACGGTTTGTTTAATCTCCATTCATCAGAATTCAGCAATTTCTCACAGATCAAAGGTTTTTTTATGTTTGACGACACGATTGGTCGAGTTGCAAGTGTGTTGGAGAGTATGAGTTATTTGAGATAATCTGCTGGCGACAGGCACGAGACCGATAAAACGGATAAAATGGATAATCAGCTGGCTGAGCGAACTCCAATCAAGGACGGTTTGTTTAATCTCCATTCATCAGAATTCAGCAATTTCTCACAGATCAAAGGTTTTTTTTATGTTTGACGACACGATTGGTCGAGTTGCAAGTGTGTTGGAGAGTATGAGTTATTTGAGATAATCTGCTGGCGACAGGCACGAGACCGATAAAACGGATAAAATGGATAATCAGCTGGCTGAGCGAACTCCAATCAAGGACGGTTTGTTTAATCTCCATTCATCAGAATTCAGCAATTTCTCACAGATCAAAGGTTTTTTTATGTTTGACGACACGATTGGTCGAGTTGCAAGTGTGTTGGAGAGTATGAGTTATTTGAGATAATCTGCTGGCGACAGGCACGAGACCGATAAAACGGATAAAATGGATAATCAGCTGGCTGAGCGAACTCCAATCAAGGACGGTTTGTTTAATCTCCATTCATCAGAATTAAGCAATTTCTCGCAGATCAAAGGTTTTTTTATGTTTGACGACACGATTGGTCGAGTGGCGAGTGTCTTGGAGAGTATGAGTAATTTGAGATAATCAGCTGGCGACAGGCACGAGACCGATAAAACGGATAAAATGGATAATCAGCTGGCTGAGCGAACTCCAATCAAGGACGGTTTGTTTAATCTCCATTCATCAGAATTAAGCAATTTCTCGCAGATCAAAGGTTTTTTTATGTTTGACGACACGATTGGTCGAGTTGCAAGTGTGTTGGAGAGTATGAGTTATTTGAGATAATCAGCTGGCGATAGGCACGAGACCGATAAAACGGATAATCAGATGGCTGAGCGAACTCCAATCAAGGACGGTTTGTTTAATCTCCATTCATCAGAATTCAGCAATTTCTCGCAGATCAAAGGTTTTTTTATGTTTGACGACACGATTGGTCGAGTTGCGAGTGTCTTGGAGAGTATGAGTAATTTGAGATAATCAGCTGGCGACAGGCACGAGACCGATAAAACGGATAAAATGGATAATCAGCTGGCTGAGCGAACTCCAATCAAGGACGGTTTGTTTAATCTCCATTCATCAGAATTAAGCAATTTCTCGCAGATCAAAGGTTTTTTTATGTTTGACGACACGATTGGTCGAGTTGCAAGTGTGTTGGAGAGTATGAGTTATTTGAGATAATCAGCTGGCGATAGGCACGAGACCGATAAAACGGATAATCAGATGGCTGAGCGAACTCCAATCAAGGACGGTTTGTTTAATCTCCATTCATCAGAATTCAGCAATTTCTCACAGATCAAAAGTTTTTTTTATGTTTGACGACACGATTGGTCGAGTTGCAAGTGTATTGGAGAGTATGAGTAATTTGAGATAATCAGCTGGCGATGGGCACGAGATTGATAAAACGGATAATCAGATGGCTGAGCGAACTCCAATCAAGAACGCTTTAATCTCCATTCATTAGACATCAGCAATTTCTCACAGATCAAAGGCTTTTTTATGTTTGACGACATGATTGGTCTAGTGTACCCAAGTGTGTTGGACTGCCGTGTCGCGGGTTCGATTCCCGCTTCAGGACTAACATTTGTTGATGAACATCGAACTCCAGTCATCAATGGGGTTAGACGGCATTGTATGATATGTCCAAAATATTTATTTTATGTAAACAAGTCGAGACTAGCTAGGCTCTCTCCTGATGGTAAGAGATCATGCCTGCCCATAACCATAACAGTGCTAAACAAGACTGTTATTCTTATAGACCGATGCAACACTGTTATAGCGCTCGTGAACCTTGAGACATTTCGATGGTCAGTCTCGAAAGCTCAGTAATTTCACTAGCTACAGTGCCAATCCAACCGGAACACAGTAATGCTAACACATTACTGCTTTGCGGCAGAATATCTGGCACTGTGTAGGCAGGTACCTACCTATCTAGACGGTATCCTGCAGGGGAGAGCAGAGGATGGCGCAAGTACAGAGAAAAGCACAACTGGTTCCGGTTGAGCTGCAAACGATGATGATGATGAAATAGATTTCTTTGAATTTATAACAAAAGATGCACTTGGGTACTTTCCTAGTAGTGTACTTATTTTTTCATTCGAATGTTCTTTATCTCAACAAGTTATCGATTTTAATGTTGATATTATCTGATTAACTCCATAACGCATCTGATATAAAGGCGGAACAATCAGTCGTATGCTTTTATTATTCCGAAGAGTAATATCTATTTCATATTAGGCATGTGATAGATTATTGTAAACAGTAGGTATTTATTATGAAGTTAGAAGATATTTAAACTTTTGGAACCTAAAAACGCCCTAATAATTATTGTTTTGGTAATTTAAATAAATGATTTTATTAATTTTATATTTTTTTTCATTATTTCACTAATATTCTTTACATTTAAGATCCCTTTTCTAACACATGCATATCATAGCAATCAATGGTATGACAGGCCTAGCCTGTTTGTGAAAATCTAAACTAGCAGATTTCTGTACCAGACAGAAGTACACATATCATCGCACGTAACCTACATGTATCAGCCTGGAATCTGAATTATTATGGTAATTCACATGCAATTACAATATCTATCATAATAATAACATAGAAATAATGAAAATAGGTATGATAAGTCTTAAAAAATATCTAAGTTTTAAATGGAAACCCATGTCTAAACGCTAATGAAGTTACTCTGCAAATTACAATTATAGAAATACCAATAGAATACTAGACTGAAAATTCTCCAACAAAGCTTATTATGTTAGAAGCAAAATTTTGACTGCACCGATACAACGTAGTACCCCTTATGCATTGCAATTTTTTTTTTAATAAACATAATTAATAAAATCTAGTGTAAGTAAAAGTACATAACTACATACCTACTTAAATAAAAAATAATTTCTGCAGCTTTAGTTAAAACTCTTGTCTTCAACTCATGGTGTAAATCTTCAATTTACCAGAGACAAGGAACCATTGCAAATGTACCGGCTGGGACGTCATCGCTAGCAATAATCCCATTTTACAGTCTTGTCTACGTGATCTTGGACATGAGAAGACGCTTATCTTTTGTGTATCTGACGGGTTTAGTTAGACTTAGGCTGCTTTTCCACCGGAGATGTGCAGTGATGATGCGAAGATGAGAAAGCTAAGCTAAAAAGTATGTGACCGTTTCCATTGATGCTAAGCTATGTAGCGGAACTAGTAAGATGTGCTATGAATATGTGTCGCCGCGAGGTAGTTGAGCGGGGAAGGGGCGCAGCTCGAGCTATGCTATGCATCGACAGTACGGTAGGCACATAGGCACGGGGAGTGTAGGTGTCTGCACATAGCTACACTACTCGCGACCATATATCACGCATCCATCCATATAAAAACTTAGCTTAGTAGAACCAGTTTCCACCAGTGCTTTGTTATGTGGATCAATGAATACGATTGGTGGATATCAAACGCATCTATAGTAACGTAGCATAGCACATCTCTGGTGGAAAAGCAGCCTAAGTTTGAATTTTTCTGGCAAAATTTTTTTGGAATGTCTACACCAGTGTCTATGTCTTTCAAGATGTCAGCGGTTTTTTTAAGGTTTTTCTAAGTTACTGATTAGAAAAGTCTTCCTTGCATGAGAAAGTTAATGTTTGATTCTTATAAGCAACTTTTTTGACACAATTGCTAAATAACTAGTTTTCATCAATCGTATATTCTGCAATGAAAATGAATATCCCTAGCTAGACAATCGTAATTAAATTAACAATATGGTGGGAAAAAAACTTTGTACACTTTACGTGCCACTCAAATACACCTCTGTGTCATTAGTCATTAACACTTTTAAGCACATATTCAATGAGATGGTAGAGTTCAGTAGCCCCAAATATGTTTTCGTTAAACTGGTAAGTCAGGATCATAAACATGAATTGTAAATGGTATCAATTTACACTTGTGTTTGTCTTACGTCAATCTTTATCAATGATAAGAGTGAGTTACGTGGGCACCGTAACATTTTTAAAGACAATGGAGACTTATTTTATAATAATAATAATAAATTGATTTATTCAGATAATTAAATTCTACATAATGTCATAAAGAAATCAGAAATTATTTAAATAAAAAAAAATTACTTTACTAAAATTCTATTTTAGGGTTTGCTCTAATTTCTCTCCTAAAACTTTTTGAACCCTTGACAATTTTACGTGCATGGGCTCTTCTCTAATAAAATAAAAAATATATGTGATGAGAAATTTACATTGATTATAATGTTTGGTGATTAGTACTCTTCCACTTGAAATCATTTCACCACACTGGTTCGAAAAAACTAGTGACACTATAAGAAGCAGATACCTATCAAGGTATAGGTATTATAAATACACGCTCATTTTAGCATGAATAGTTCCACATTTACAAATTCAACAAATCCAATTTAAACTACACTTAACTATTAAACTTTACCTATTAATATATATGTTACTAGATAAACATAGCTTCATCAGGATTGCCAAAGTTTCCCCGTTGGCATCTCCGAAATTAAAGCCCGTTGATTGAATACGGTAAGTAAATCATGGTAAATCGTATTATGTAACGTGGCTGAAGTTAGGCCGTAATACGTTCGCAAACTTGAGTAATGAAATTCACGTAGCCCGCCCGTCAGCCTCTAGAAGATTTATTATGATGGAATCAGCTCGAAGGAAAGATTAAGCAATGTATAAATAAATCTTAATAATATATAAAGAGTTGTGTATTGACTGACTGACTGAGAGACTGACAGACAGACAACGCAAAGGCCACTGGATGTAGAGTCTTGACATTTCAAAGATATGTGTTCTAGCAGGATGACTGAATGTCAACGTCAGTCAGTTGTCATTGATGTGACAGCGGCGTGCATTATTTTTCATAACCTATAATTTTCTACACTCTTGTTCTACTGTACTGTATAAAGACAGAAATATTATTGAAATTAAAGCTCATAAATGTAAAGAGATTTTTAATCAAGCATGGTTGGAGGAAACCGCCGAAACAATATGTTTATCAAGAAGTGTAGGCGCGTACAAAGAAAGAAGGAATTTCGTTATTCGCAACGCAAACGTAGTTTCGAGTTTTTAACTAGTAATGAATAAATTAATATTTAGGACATGTCACACAACGGCATACATAATGGCAGAGGTAACAATTATTTTAGGTCAACAACTTAACAAAACAAGGGTTGTTTTTGAAACTTGTTCAGAATTGAGTGATTGAATTGTTTAAATAAAAATTGAATTAACAGCACAGATAATAGAGATAGCCAGAGTCTCTTATCAAGGAGAACAAGCAAAACCTTTCACGTAAGTAGTAAACACGTCAATGTTTATTGGCTTTAAAATTGTTATAGGACTGAATTTGTAGTAATGTATTTTAATGACATTATCAGGCAATTTCCCAATTTTATTTATCATGTGCCAGTGCTGATACTTTTTGCCCTTTGGTTATTTATTAAACTCATATTTTAATCGACGTATACATTAAATGATAAGATTAAGTTATGTATTAAATGTATATTTTAAAAAGTGGAAATAAATTGTCGTTGTAAAGTTCTGTAATACGAGGTTCGTACTTGTAATAATTTCAACACTATAATCGAAATCCCTTACAATAAAATAAACGACAAACTAAGCAATGCAAACGGAAGTACATACGCCATTAGTTTACCAATAGTAATGGTTATATTATAGAGCCATAACCTATTGTAAAGTAACAAATCTCCACAAAATTACATTTAATTAATGAGTCCAAAGAAAACATAAAACACTATAATAGTTTCGAATCCAAGATATACGAAACCAATTAAATCTCTGATGGCAACATTGACACAGTTATACAAAGAGGTAATAATCTTAATAAAACCCAACAGAGAGAAGTAAAAGTCCTTGCACTATTGGCAGTTGCGTTAGAGGTCAACTACCAGTGTGCAGTGTAATTGCATGTAACGATATCATGTGAGCTCTAAGATTCATAATAATGTAAATATTTCCAGACAGGCTTGTAGTGACTAGTGACATTGTATTGATTGATACATAGAGACAAAATTTCATTGGATACAATTTATATCGGCACGCAACATCAGTAAATTGTTATTTCAGAACCAAGTTGAAGAATATATTCATAACGCAGATGATTCACAAGAAAGGTAAGCGGAAGCTATTCTTGGTAGCCATAAAAAAACCTGTGGATAAAACTGATTCTGGTTATAAATAGATCGAGGGACACTTAAACCAGTGAATGAGCCAATCACAGCAATAATGAATGAATCCATGCAGTAATTGGAGTAATTCGCGTGGTTCACGAGGCCAGCAAACATGGCTGCATTTATGGTTCTATTATTTATTCTGTGGTACCAGCGATGATCGTAAACCCGCTTTGATGTACCACCATATCACGCTCCGGCAATTTGTTCATTGAATTATGTTTATCAATTTCGTAAATTCTTTGGTCCGTATTTAACAAACTCGTCGTCAAAATTTCTATCACCAAAGTGTTTGGTGATGTTTGAGAACGTTTTAACTTCATGGATTATTTAAATTGTTGGAGATTATCTTCACGTTTGGTTAATATTTCAAATCTCTCAAATTTGAATACGTAATTCGATGAGACGCTTGAAATATTCCGAGCGGATGCTAAGTTAATTTTTAGACTAAATTTAAAATTCATAAATGTAAGCCCTATTTAATTTTCACTTAAGCTCTTTGAGTATAAAACGCGAAATGATAGAAGAGAGTCGTCAACATGACCTACATCCCCTTAACGATGCTCTAAGGGAATCGGGGTGAAAGCTCGTACGAAATGGAACACGAGAATAATCTTCCGGGGAACAGCCGTCGCGCGTCTTCGGGAGTAGTAATAATAAATTTAAAAAAAAAACATAGAATAGAAGTTGTTCATAGTGATACACCAAAGTTTTTATGTGATTAGCATTTTTCTAATAACCTAGCTAGAGTATTTATAACTAAGGATCAAGAAGAAGTCATACTTAGATAAAAAATAAATGAGTTGAAACAGTTTTTTTATATTAGCTGTGTGTAAAATCTAGGATTGTGATCGGCTGTACGCCATATATACTTGACCCACTTGCGTAAGTGAACGAACTTACTTGAATAAGTTTGCGAATAGGCTGTTTTACTCAAAGAACTACGATGACAAAGAAAACGAGTCAAGATTCAAGATATTTAATTTAGCACAAAATGAAATGAAACTGAAAGGCAAAAAGGCAAGTGCGTTTGCGATCCCGATCACGTAGCTCAGTGAGCGAATATTGTTTGCCCTATCGATCGTTTATGTCTGTACTTTCAGCTTGAAAGCCTTTGAGAACGACCCAAAAGTTTGTTTGAAATATACGAGCCTAAAGTCGGTCTAACTAACCGGACTATCTCAAAGTCGTCGGTAGAATTTCTAAATCGAATGGAAGAGCCTAAAAATAGACAGAAATTTCAGTCGGAGTGGCGTCTGTAAAATTTTATGCCGTCTACTTTCAAACATAAAACAACAGAGCGAACTCTGCTGCAGAGATTGGAGATGTAGAAAAACGTTTCTAGATAGTCGTCCTTGAGATATCGTTTAGATCAAACCTCGTGATGTTTGGTAAAAAATGCCGAGTTTTCGGTTAAAGCTTTTGTTGGTTGACTCCACGAGTAGACAAAAAGTTAAGTGAAGTTGGGTCAATTGTATCGATCGCTGATAAAATGAGATCTGATTGATGTTGTGATCACTTTGGTTCGCTTGGATAAGATTAACATTCGTAGAGCAAAAAAATTACAAAAGATGATGAAACGATGACAATCTAAGGAGATAAGAATAAGAACCAGTTGAAATACATTTACAAAAGTAAATAAATTAACGAGGGATGAAGTTACTGGTACAAGCATTATTATAGTTTAGCTTCGTTACACTAAATTCACAGCATTCGCCTTGGGCGAGAGATCTTACACATACTTAAATGTAGATCGTCGTTTGATTTAGTCTGAATAAACATATCTTTAAGACCGAGGAAATTTGAAAAATGTAGGATTTCTTAATGATAGTTTTTGTTTTCCCCACCTTTGCTATACCTAATAATATAGAGCACCACGGGATATACCATGGATAAACCACATTTTCTGAAGTATAAAAATATTGAGTCCAAGAAATTATCTGTATGATCATCATCAGTCATCATCTACTCATACTACAGCTACAGTATAGACTTATAGAGGCTATACTGAAGATAGAATAACAAAATAATTGTAGTTACCAATCAACCAATGATATCACAGACATCTTATGTTATGACACCATCTCATGCTAAACGACCTTGGATTGATGTGACTATTCGATGCTATAAAACTATCGACCAACAAAAACACCGTAATCTATGTAACCGAGGGTCTAAAGAAACTTTTATTGAACCCCCAGTAGGAAAGGCACGCGATATCGATACGCATCTATTACACTATTTGCGAGAAAACATAGAAAGGGTGGTCGACTTTCATCGGGAATAGAAATAGGTTGTTTTCTTTCCTCTTTTATACGAGTAGGGAGAGCGCCTGCGTAATTTGAAATGAACCTTTTCTCATAAAAAGGTTAAGCTTTGAAGCTGAGTTAGATTCAATGAATTAAATTATTCGAGCATAAAAATCTACAAGCTTCCGAGACCCCGAGTGTTTGCCCAAATATTAACAAAGTAACTGATTAAAATGAGACTACTTTGGCGGGTATTAGAACAAGGTTCGCTTTCATGGGAAAGTTTTTAAAACAAGATAATTATTCCCGAACCCAACACTCGTGTACAGGCTCCAGGGTTTCCTTTGTGTTCCGTAACAACAGGAAAAATTTATTAAGCCTTATCTACGTGTCGCCGGTGAAATAAACCATTTGTAAGCGAGAACGGAACAGGAAGCCGAGTCTCGACTCAATGCTCACAGAGAACGAACAAACAACATGTAATGACGTTTCTATTCAAGCTTTTTGTAAGGCCCTTTCGACCTTTGTGGTGGAATCGCCGCGAGTGGTGTTCGGTTCAATGCGTGTTTAATTTAATAAAATGAACGGCTTACCGAATTGAATAAATAATTAATGAAATGAGCCTTATAACTGGTCTGGAAATGATAACACCTGGAGAGAACAGATGCAGACGATAGCAGAAGGGGAATAACAAAAGACCGTCAGCCAGCAAATACGAGATTTCTCCCGTGGCGGTCAAATTGTTAGCGGTTCTGTTACGCTGTAGCTCAGCGTTGCCAGATCGATACGGCGAGAGCAGGGGCACTGGCGGCGCGCCAACCACTAAAACAAGGCAGGCCCCAGTTTATGTCGACGCTTTAAAACGAATCACACACGGTTACTCTATGTATTCTAACAAAATAAACGAATTGAACGCCGTGGTCGATGACGCGACGTGAACTCTTGGCACGGATCCGGTTGGAACCAGAAGATAGCGAAGTTTGCCTTTGAGTGTCATGGGCGTGTTCGATCCGAATAATAGTGGCATATAACAGGTGTAACGTCCAGTATTTACATTAATGCATTAGCAATTTTGTCGTTGTGTTAACAATGTTTACGACATAAAAAGAAAACAAGAGATATCGCGAAAATAGCTAAAAAAGGAAAATGGAATTGGGCGGGCCATATATCAAGAAAAAAAGAAGATAGATGGAGCATCATAACCACAACTTGGTGTCCAAGAGACGCATTAAGAAAAAAAGGAAGACCTCCCACTAGATGGAGAGACGAAATAAAAGATTACGAAGGAACACTTTGGCCCCGCTCAACACAAAATAAAACAGAGTGGAAAAAGAAGGGGGAGGCCTTTGCCCGGCAGTGGGATGAACTATAAAAAACTTAACACCTACATACATAATAACTATTGTAACTGGCTTAATTAAATAAATAAATTAACAATTTATAGAGATGCGATCGAACAATCCAATGAAAGAGACAACACTGAATAATAAACTGAAATAAAATTACGTAAATAACCGATGGTAACAATGAAATGGCAATATTAGTAGGAATGGAACTCCTAGAACGGAAGGCACTGCTGACGCTTTGCATACTAAGTAGTCCCGCAGCACTGCATTGTTAAAACTTGGTCTATTTTAAACCAGGACTATTGTTAATTAATCTATAGGGCTGATAAGCTACGATCTAGATTGTTTTGTTTATATTAAAATGTATTGTTTTTTATGTGAACCAAAGACATATATTGCATAGAGCTGCTGTTACATAAACAAATTGTGTAGAGCGCGAGAGGATATTGTCACTTTTAGAGGCATCCGCTACCAAATTGAGTCAACTCAACAGCATAGAGCCCGCCTTCTTCCTTGTATTTACAAAGCACCTACACCTTAGAAAATAAAATAGTTCTAGAACAGAGCACCTAATTATCCCATTAGATCAATTAATCTTCCCAGAAAAGCCATTTCATGGCTCAATTAAAGAGATTTGCGGGAACATGCCCGTTCCCCCATTCCCAGTTTAGATGAAGTTCATAGCTGCGATGTATACCACCTTTCCATTTAACATGATTATAACGTGTGTGAGAGAGGAAGTGAGATGTAGGAAATTGACAGGCTCGACGGGCGCAAATCTGTGGCATACCGACGTTTATTTGTCGTGATACCACGGCGACCCAGTCACATGCAATCTAAAGTATTCCAAACCTTACGACTGCGAACTAGCGAGCAATTTAGATCGCTATAAACCAGGAATACGAAATTCGTGCGAAGAATAGAGCACCTTGCGATCTGGGTCTTAGGGTTTAGATCTTGTCAGCATATAACAATGATGATGTAGACCGGAGAGATAGCTCCGGCAATTTGCCTATTGTCGAGTTCAATTATCGCCCCCCGCACTTATTACTGAATTAAGGCGAGACGGTCTATAAAATTTATGACGCCTGCTGCAGGATTGAGAGTATGCTTGGTAAATGTTGACTTCCCTGAATCAAATTGCGTTTATTCATCGTTCCATTTCTAGTGATACGACCATCTGGCCTTCTGCAGTATTCTAATTGGATTGTAAAAGCATTCGTCTGGTTAACGCCGAGTCTTAAGATATAATTCATGAAATAAGCTACAGTAGAGCCATTTATTGGTCGATCGGCAATGTTATAGTAAATTCATCATAATGCCAGTAATGACAACCAATAAAGCTGCGGTCGCTTATTCATAAACCGAGGGAACCGCAGTAATAAAATTAACAGCTTCCATACAGGCTATTGATGCGAAAATAATCAATGAGCAATTTTAAAACTCATAAAATATTTTTATTTTTCAGTTTCAGCGGTGCAATAAAGCGAACTTGATATGAAGACCACAATTTACAACCAGCGAAACGATAAGTTATATCTTATTTTAAAATATTAAGATGACGCCTAAAAACATGTAGATAAACTATCTTGATTTATTATTGTTGTGAGGACTTCCATTTCCGTTCCATACTATTAAAATTTATTAGTAAAACAGAACAATAAAGGTGACAAAATGCAGCCTTGTAACTCCTGTAAGTCTCACAACAGAACTGGTGTGGTGACTGACGAAAGTGATTAATACAATGAGGGCTTTTCAATAAAAAAAAAATCACGCATTTTATTTTGGTAACTAGATTGCGCTGCACAAAAGTTAATTGTCAATGGCAAGTGTCATAATAAACAACGAAATTTTCTGTTTTATTTGTTAGATTTTTGACACTTGCTGTTCATACAGCGCCATCTATCTTAGTTTATGGCAACCACTTTTTTTAATGTGTCATTGAAAAGCCCTCATTGAAAAGGAATTATTCCCATCTGTCACCCTGCTCTGTCCGCCTAGACTCTAGACCCTAGAGAAACAGATGAGACAAAAAGGTTATATTTGTCCCCCTTTTAGTAACAAGGGGACAGATGGAACGAAAAGGCTAGTTCGAAACAGTACTCACCCGGCATGAAGTGCAGCAACGCAGCGGTGATGGGATACAGACTCGGACTGTAGGTGATGTCGGGGCAGGCGTATCCGAGAACGGACACTACGCGGTCGGCGACCGCCCTGCCCTTGCGGGTCAGGTGGTAGCCCAGGCAGTGTGTCGCCTCCACGAACGGTGGCAGCATGATCGGCTTGTCGGGAAGCTCGACTGTGCCGAAAACCTGGAGCAATACAAAAGGCATATTAATTATGGACTAAGTAAACACATTCATAATAATTCGGGTTGTGTAAATAGTGTGTGTAGAGTGAGGTAGAGTAAGGTAGAGTGTTTTTGTGGTGATATGAGTTGGTAGAAGAAAGGGAACATAGAAGTAAGATTAGGTAATAATGCTCAGTAAATCTTCAGTTTGTGAATAGTCAAGGTTTTGTAAATATTGTTTAAGATTTTTTTAACATTCAAAGTAAGTGATGTTGTACAGTGAATGTTCCATGATAATAGAAAAGAAAGAATAAAAAAAGAAAAGAAATAATTTTATTGATGGAAAAATATAAAATAAATGAACAAAAAAGTCAAATTACAACAAAATAGGGTAAACAGAGTCCTCCATACAATAGGTGCCTAGCTCAGCTTTAATGCTGCAGCGTACTGGCAGCACGCTGCAGCGCTGGTGTTCTGCTAGACCCCAGTGGCGACGACACGGATCGTATATCTACCCAAAAACTTTTTATTACCTAAAATAAGACTAAAACATTTTTTAAGAGTAATTTAACAGTATAAAATTTTTGTCTTTCTGGCAACATTACTAATTTATGTAATTTCACCCAATTGGGTCATTTGAAATTTTTAGCCATAGACAAGGCTAGAGTGATAATAGCTGCTTCTAATAACATTTTCATAAATTAGGGCAACAAAAATCAGTTAGCGACTTTGGCCTAAAGCGTCGATGACACGCGGCTAGTTTACAAGTTACAAGCCAGCAAGTTTAAAAGCTAGCGAGTTAGCTATCGGGAAGGATTGTCAACGAGCAGATTGTAAAAAAGCCGAAACACGGGTGGGTTAACTCGGCTTTTAGCTAGCAAACTAGCCGTGTGTCATCGGCGCTTAAAGCTGATCTGGAATGGGACAGATGTGGCTGGCTAAACATGATATATGATAGTGTTAACGATCGTGAAAATATTCGTGTAAATCAGTTGCATCATCTTTACTTAGTTATAAGGGACGTAGCTATAAAAACTTCTGATAACATTCAATATGTCAACTTATCAAAATTATATAACCAAACACTTGTAGAGTATGTCTTTGAATCGGATCCTGTCAATTGATTTAGAGTGCTCATATAAATTTGTTGTCCAATCTCCGGCGGCACATTCGCGAGTTGTGTCGTGATTATCCAATTTACGAGCAAGGACGAACCGACATGACAGTCGGCTAACTATAATTTCACAGTAGCTTCATTTGTCTTTGAAGGCATCACTGTAGAATGGGCATACATTATAACGTATGTTTGAATACGTTTAAATGTATGTTCTTCATACCACTTCATAAAACTTGTGTGTATAATGTTATGCTTATCATTTTTCAATGTATACTTGACCTTAACTGCTACTTTTTGCAATAACAAAAATGAGGCTATTATCACACACAGAGCCGTTTAACTAAGTCTTGAATAAATATTTCCTTAACTCAAGATAAGACAATTTAGAGCGCACTAAAACTTAATTCCAATGACTAGATGACAAAATAATATTAATAAAGTTACGAAATTTGTTCTACATTAAGAATTTATCATTGGTTCATTGAACGATATAAATCTTTATTCAGATAAGGATGAAGTAAATACAGTCCGTATACGTTTAGGAGTAAATTCTTATAAATGTAAAACTCTGGGAGAAAATAACGTAAATCTCGAGGAGCAACGACCGCGTTCAATCTGAAAATCGGTCGAAAAGATAATATCGTTTATCAGGGACAGACAACACAACGGTCGAATCATTTGTTGGCTTAAGACAGACATCGATATTTATACGAAAACAAAGCTTTGATCTCTGACATACGGATCAAGTAGCTGAAAATTAAACAAAGCAAAACTTTATAATTTGGCACATGCACGTACAGTCAGCTGCACCAATGTGTATACCCTCTGAAAGCTTTCTCATTTATATTATGCTCTTAATTTTGCAAAGAAATTCTTCTGACAAGAATTTAGACAATTGAGAGAACTACATTAATTTAAAAATGCTTGCGTGCTCTTTTCTTTGCAAAATTAAGAGTAATATAAATGTTAAAGCTTGTGAGTGTATACATGTCTGTGCAGTTGACTGTACATACAAAGTGTTGTGCGAATTTTGTGACACTTCTAAATTTAACACAATAAAGAACAATGCTTGCGTTGAACATTTTATACTCTTGTGGAAAACATAGATGGCCTCATTAAGTCTATCGTTTGCAAATTACAAGTGTGAAGCGTGCACTTAGACTGCGAGTGCTAGTTTGAAGTGTGTGACTAATGAAGTTATTGTTTTGTTCGGAGATAAAGTTCTTTACTACTTCTACACGACCATTACACTCAATATTCATTTAATTTAAAAAAACATTGCAATTAGCATTGGAGAAATTTAAATGGTTATCGCACTAAACTGGTGGTCAAATCAAATAAAGTTGTAATTTTCAAATAAAATAAATATTTTGGACATTTCACACAACGCTATCTAGCCCCAAACTAAGCAGAGTTTGTACTTTTGGGAACCAAATAACTAATAGAATACTTAATTACATTTTTTCATACATAGAATACATATAGAAACACCCAGACTCAAGACAAACACCAATGTTCGTCACACAAATGGTCCCGAAGCGGGAATCGAACCCGCGACACTCGGCGTTGCAGTCCAACGCACTTGCCCATGTACCACCCTTGTCGTCTACTGAAATCGTCACTTTGAAAGCAATATTCTTATTTCGTATACTTCTCTTCTAGTTGATTTGACGATGATAGCGTGTTTAATTATAAATTGTTCTAAAAATGCCGGGTGTAAGACAGCTTACGTAGTTCAGTCTATTTGTTATTTCTTCACGTACTCCGCGTCCGGCATTAATGAATTTCAGAGCGTAGAGTTTTTTATCATCCTAACTGAAGCATACTTCCGATTAGAGTTCAGTTCAGTTTTATGGGCCTACCACAAGCACAAGCTTCACCACAGTTTTGCCTGCACAGGCCGGCTTGTACACGGAACACCACGGTGAAATTACCGACCACACGCACGGTATTCCGTGTAAAAACCGGCCTGCGCAGGCAAATTGTGGTGAAGCTTGTGAGTGTGGTAGGCCCATTAGGTAAACAACTAAAGAATTAAATTAAAGACATCAAGCGGATGAAAAATAGTTATTTGTTCACCAAGGGCCTGAAGCAAGCCACTCTATACGAGACTTTTATCAGCCCGAGCCGAAAGCGAGGGCGGATATTCAAGTCGAGTATAAAATGGGCTTCAGGACTGAGGTATACACAAGATTTTTCACTTCAATTACAGAGAACAAACTTTAACTGAAATGAGCGCCTATTTCATAATTCAAAGTCAGAGACAGCCATCCAATGTTACAACAATATTCGAAATAGTTATATCAAAGTCCCTCATAATACCCTGATCGATGGATATTATGAAGGACCCAAGTTCGAAATATGAATAAAGCTCTCAACTTCCGGCATTAAACCTATTACCAACTAAACCTCTTTGAACAGATTTTATGAGCAATCACTTTATTTTCCTAGGGCCTAACATGCAGTTTTACTTCCCCTAAAGCATGCAAGAAGTTGAACTTTACGAGCATGAGAAATGAAAAAGATGTTTGTTGTTGGCATCGCGTGAGCTAGCCACGCCCCCGGCGCGGGCGCACGCTCAGTGGTGGGCAGGCGTCCTTCGCGCAGTCAAGGCCGCCCACGCGCTTAGATCACACGGACACGAGCCCCAAACCTGCTCCAGGCCCGTTTTGTTTACAAGCCTCCGACCAAACCAGTCCTCCATTATGCGAAACGTGCACGTGCTCGGAAAATGACTATACCTCACGTCACGCACCAATAATATTTACGGCCATAGACGAATAACGGTGTTCCTTTAGAACAAGAAGATAGACAGTATCAAACCAAAATAGTTACGGAAATTATCAGACACCCTGTCAAGTCAATAAAAATGAAATATATCTATTTTCAAATAATGTTTATTATTTTTTATGATGTAGTTTCATTAACAATGAAAAATAAATATAGTATTTAAAAAAAAACCCATCTAAGTACACTCGGGTGATTGAGAATCTAACGATACCTTAATTGTCAAAATCCATTTGACCGTTTGGAAGATACGAGGTAACACAGCAATTTACATACATACACACAAGATACGCGAAAAACATAACCCTTCCTTGGCAGTCGGGCAAAAAACCTTATTTAGAACAAATTATATAAATATATTTAGTAATAAATCCGCTCAATTTCTAAACAAAGGTTTTTATTAACTTAACTTTAGTTCAACTAAACCAAAGAGTCAAAGAACAGAAAACCAAAGTTTAAAGATATGACACGTGTTTCGCCTCTACACGAGGCATCATCAGGAGGTGTGGACTCGCCGAAGTTTGAAACGAGAGTATTACTAAATATATTTATATAATTTGTTGATATTTATAGATTTCCGCAAAGTAACGCCTGAATCAATCAATTACCTTATTTAGAAAGTGAGAATATGGTCTGGCAATATACCTACCTATTCATAATGGAGTGCAGTTAGTTAATAAATTACATCATTTCAACTATGACACAGGAAATCCTAAAGCGCAGGGTAAGTGTCTCAGCGTTAGTTGATTTATTTATTTGCTATCTTATGTATTGTGTTTCTACGTCAAACGTCTATTACGTCAACATAATAAGGATTATCATAGTGATGCGTTCTACAGTTCTAAGTTAAGGTCGAATAGCACGTGGGCATAGGTGGGTAGAGCAAATTTATCCCTCAGTTTTATGAGACTAAACAAATAACAAATTCGTTATACATATATGCTTCTGCTGTTCACCTCGGAAATTAGGCATTTTCATTCAACCTTGCTGTCGCACATGCATAATGTAACGCGCTATTGAGAGCTTTCAATGCGCCAATTCTAGTGTTCACTGAATTTTCTAACACAACTTATATGTGTAAATTCGTTGTACAATTTACTCTGGAAACAAAAATGATTTTTGTTTTCAATATTTCAAAGAATGCACAGTATATACTTACACCCGTATTCTAAGTCAGTCCTCAAACTCAAACTCACTTTATTTAAAGTAGTAAAATGGCCGCCGCTTTACCAAAGGTTTCGGCTGTCACCTGTCAAATTTCAGTTCAGTATAGGTTAGGAAAAAAATGTTACAAACGGAACATAATCGGGAAATGAGAACCTATTCTTAAATTGTCGTTTAATTAATACAAATGTCGTTCAATGATTATAGCGCAGGCATGAGTAAGCACAATGATTGCATTGTCCGTATCACGACACACCTTGAGTATATCATTAGGTGAAGTGTGTCACGTGAAGTGGGCAGGATCATAGGTAGACGAGAGCAACAATGGACACGTGTGTGGGCGAAGCGCCGAGGCCCTAATTAGTGCAGGCACAACCCCGACGCGACCTCTCGCCACCGACAATCAACGCCTAATTGAATAAAGTGGACCGACAAAAGCCAAATCGCGAATTTGATGCACTTTATTCCATGTTCTGTTTGACTTCATTTATGATTTCGTTTTTAAGGGGAATCCTCAAATCCGAATTCCATACAAAATGTTTCAGACAAATACTCTAAAAGTACGCCGTATTATAGTAATTTCTTCACACTATTCGTTTCGTCCATGTTTTTTGATTTCGTCAACAAAAAAAGTGAAAGGTTTCATACTTTAATTTAGATTTTATACGTGTTTTAAACAAAAAAAACATCGACAAAAACGAACCGAAACATTTTGTATGGAATTCGGATTTGAGGAATAAATAGCCTTAAGCTGGCAGTGCTTTGCATTGCCTTGCCTCGCGCTTCGGTTTTGCTAAATCTTTGCAAACATCGAAGATCGATTAGTAAATTACGAAACACAATTTTGTGTAAAACACCGGAGTAACACGAGTGAGTGGGTATGAAAATTAACTCCGAAAATAAGGCACAAGTATTCTTACATGCTGCTGTACAAATAAATACGCAACCACTGTTATTCTCTTGCGAATAAGATCGATGATACTATTTTCGTCCGAGCGAATCCACAAGGCGGATTCCGTCGGAAATAACTTCATGTTTTACCATCGCACAGTGAGCCTCTGTAAATCTTTCGCGAGCAAATGTCGATTGTGAAAAACACTCCTGTTATCTGCGGACTAGATATTGACGTCGAGTGGAACGACAGAGAGGCCATAGAGCACTTAGAAGCAATGGTAATACTATTCATGATAATGATGCAAGGTAAATGATAACAAAAAATAAAACGAGACCAGACAAAATCAGATGTTACAAATGAAGTATAAATAAGAATAAGACTCAAGCGAGGTAACTCAAAATTATGTTTTAAAACAACTGTTACGACACCTAAACGTGTCTTATCTGAAGCGGCAAAGTACCTAGACAATTTATGAAGCACTAGGGATATCTGCAAAGAATAGCATTATTAATTTTCTTTACAAATTTTGTAAAGAAACGAACAGTTCTTGCATTTTTATCTTCACTCTCTCAAACATATTTCAAAACAAATAATAACAAAGATAATAATGAAAATTAATGACAAAGGCATTTAAAAGATAAAAACAATCAAATGAACACGGCACTTATTGTTGATGACAGAGAAACATTTCAGTCGACCAAAACTCTAGCATATAGTAGGCAAATTCCGCTGTCCTATTTTGATGGATGAATCGCATAACAACAATAATTAATAGATACATATTGTATGTGTCATAGACAATTTTCGTATCACTCCAGTTAACGTTCTTAGTAAACATAAACAGTGTTGATATGATAACCTTTGGCACAGGAAACTTATATTAAAATAACAGTCTTCAGAGAAGCAACTACAACTTTAGCAAAGCACTTTTTTTATTCGGTAAAAATTAAGGTAAAGAAAAAATAATGGAAAAAGTATTTCGTTAACGAAATCTTGCAAGGGATACCTCCTGAACGAAATTTTAACAAATGTAAATAATATTTAATTATTTTAAAAGTACTGCGTTTAAATATAATGGTTAATTTATTGTGGATTCTGAGGTACAAAACATTGAGTAAATAACTTGATTACAATAAAGTTTCCAATTAAATATTGAACAGTGTTATATAACATGCATTTTATGCAGGAATCTGAGGTAGAAAGTATTAAATGAGATACTTGATAATAGTTCTACTATGACGCAACCTGTTTACAACGCCTTGCTTTTATTAAGTTTGATTGATAACGTGATATTAGCGAGTGACCCAAAGGTTATCTGCACAGAACATTATTCAAATATAGTCGGTGCTGATTATTTTATGCGTGTTTAACGTGTCAACTTATCTGCATTCGCTTACAGTGTAATGCATCTATGTCTGGTGAAAATAGAAATGTTATTGAAAGTCAAACATTTTGGCAATAGCGAAGTTCTCAATAGTTTTGGAGAGAACCAGTTGTGATAAATTATATATCAGGACACTTGGAAAGGCGTGGTAAAGGCAGGTGGAGTAGGAACTTGACAGAATGGATGCATAGAGAGGGAAAACGCAGCGTCGGGTGACCACCAGCTCGATGGATTGATGACATCCACAATATTGCAGGCAAAACCTGGTTTAGATCCGCACAGCACAGACGAGATTGGCATTTAATGGAGGAGGCCTATGCCTAGCAGTGGGCTGATAATGGCTGAGGATGATGGTGATTAATAATTTGATTTTCATTCACAAGTAAAAGATTGGAAAATTGAATCTGGCATCATCACAACACTCCAATAACTCTAATTGAAAGACCAAGAGTGTCAGGACGCGCGCCGCCGCTCGCGCCTCGCGCCGGTCAAAGGAACAAAAAGCCGGTCGCCGATGACGTTGGCACATAAGAGTACGTACTGTTTACCATTTTTCTCTTGGCATTCCAAATTATATCGTAAAATATTGGCAATGGCCAGTGTATTATCCCACTGAAATAGATCGACCTAATAAATAGGAAATGACTGCGGCACCATTGCGCAACCATCGCCGACACGGATGTGAATGTGCCTCGACTCTGAATGCTGTGAGATAGTTACACAATGCCGCATCTATTTGAATTCATCATATGATCATAGTGCACTATGGTAGCAGATTGATGGAGAGAATTATATCTGGTAGAGGATTTCATAACAGATCTACGCACAGCTTTTGTGTTCTTTATTCTTTGACTTAGCCGCTGCGAGCGATTGTGTCGCAAAAGTGGACAGAAGAAAACTTACATACAATAGAACCAAGTTGGTACACACACAACATTATTTTGGCAGCATAAGGAAAATCTTCTATCTTATCGAATGAAGTAACCGAGACATAGGTCTCATGTAGTACAATACGAACATAGGTCCAGTAGTGGACTGTATTGGTTGATGATGAAGCATTTTGTTTACGTTTTAAAATATAAAATTTATGGACCATAAATCGTTGCAAGTACACAGAGTCACGAAGATAATAATAATGAAAGGGACAACATTAAACGCATTACTCTTGATAAAACTTACTCCAAACGTGACCCCAGAGTTCGGAGACCTCGATGCGAATGCGACACTTCATTACTTAAATTACGACCAGTAAACGTCTTTGTTCGTTCTATGTTTGTGATTTGATATGAATTGCAGATACCTACAAGAATTCAAAGTTCGATTGTAATAACTTGCAAGATATCGGACAGTTAATTGGCCCTTTATTTGTGTATGTTATACATTCGAACCGGCTGAATCTCGTGAGTAACAAAAGACAGGAATCAGTTCAAAGGAATATTCCAGAGCATTTGAAGGCGTTACGGATAGTATTATAGGTAATCGATATTGTTTATGGTAATAAGAATATCACGTTATGTGAGGCATTAACAGCACCTGCCATTGCCAATTATTTTGCTACGTAGTTACATGAAATATAATATGTACCAACTGAAAATGAAATATTATACATGTACATGAACTGTAATATGTACGAACGATTCTATAAACATACAGTAGGTAGAGTAAATTTTATCATCAAGATAAATCAATATACTAAGTGTAAAAAACGTATTTAAATTCGATTACATTACGGATTTGTGAAAGCAATAAATGTAATGGATAAACTAATGTATTGTTTTTCACGTTATTCCTCCAAAATATAATTTTAATCAATTTGAAAAGACAACAATTAACTAAATCGCTAGCGTAGTTTTCGGAGGACGTGGTGGCCGATTGGATCAGGCCCTTGCCTTGCGATCTGATGGTCGCGGGTTTGAATCCCAGTGGCAGTCATGCGTAAATGGTTTTTTTCGGTCGAAAAAATCTATGCATGCATCCCACGTTCTCGCAACGGTGAAGGAAAACATCGTGAGGAAACCGGCATGTCAAGGGCAGAAAAAAAAAAGAAAAGTTCTATTGCATGTGACATCCACCAATCCGCATTCGGTCCGCGTGGTCCCATTCGCTCTCCTGCCGAGAGTAGGCCTGAGTCCCAGCAGTGGGAACATTAAAGACTGATTATGCGGCTAGCGTAGTTGTTTATCAACATTGATTTAAGTAAGCCAATAACACTTGCAGCTAAGCTTTGTTTAAACAATTACTATGTCGAATAATATATCATGTACAAACAGCGTCAGAGATAAGTATCCCCCTTGCACAAGACCTTCCAAAAAATTGTAATACTCAAAATTATTTTTAGGCTTACATACGGTTATACAAATATAATCTATTTTTAAAAGGCAAAACTTCAACATTCGCCGCGACGGTCATTTAAAGGGATTTGAAGCTGGGTATTATAATGCAAGGGGGACACTTATCTATGACGCTGTTTGTACATAAGTGCGCAGCGGAGTAAACTATTCGACCAAGATGGTGGACTAGTAAATAAACATGACACATTAGAACTTATAACAGGTTCATGCGGCGTGACAACAACGTGTTAACTACTAGCTGATAACATTGGTTGGACATTAGGCACGGAAATGATTGCTACTTCTATGTCATTGTCACATGGTCATATGATTTTGTAACAGTGAAATCACCGGTGATTTTTCATCAGTGGCCTAATGTGATAATGTAACATTTTGTTAAAAATTCACGAAAGACGCAACTTCACGCAATCACTCCCACTCACAGTCAGCATAATACTGGCTGTCTGTTATTGGTATTTACGATACGAATGAAATTACGTACGTAAAGCGTACAAAATCGCCTGTTCGGTAGCGTCGGGTGGATATCACCGGTGATTTTATAACAGACTTGGTCTCAAAAAATAACAAGTGTTACGTGTGATCAGTGTTATACTATGATAAATAACATGTTACTCGGTTTTTATTTTCCATGCCTATTAGACATAGACATAGAATGGCGACGCGATATAGGTAATCATGCAATGGAACGTTAACGAACGCCTTAGAAAAATGCAATTGGGTTAGGTCAGAAATTTATAAAGAAAACATATACGAAGATACTACAAATGATAAATTAAAACTACGTATAAGGTATTACTCTACTTAGATATAATATGCCAAAATGGTTTTAATTTATATTCCCATGAAAACTAATAAGAACTACATAGCATATTGAGCAAGTTAATAGCAATAAGTTCTTATGGAATTTGTCTAGAAGTATATTATGTTTTATTTTATTTATTCCAAACTGGAGCAGACCAAACCAGCACAAATCGTCCTGATTACAAGAACCAGATTGTTTGTGATGTGTCGAGTGCACGAAAGGAGCCTCTTCGAGGCGCACTTGAATTCCTTTCACCACACTGGTTCGAAAGAACTAGTGACACGATAAGAAGACCCTGGTCTCAATATTATCTTATGTTTTACTATCATCAGGGTTAACTAAGTCCGGTTAGTACATTCAACGCAAATCTGCAAATAACACAATTGCCGTAACAACCATTGAGGTACTAAGTAACATCATGTTTTATAGATTTCAATAAATCATTACGTTAAAGATCATTTGATTTAATGAAAGTCGTCATAGACTATTACCACAGATTACTGAGATATACACAACTATTACTATTATGTCAAACTGTCTCTTTAATGAATTTATTGTTGTGTTTAAATGTATTGTTTTTGTTATCAATTTGTAAGACTTAAGTTCTCAATTTATCTCTACTTTATTCAATCTGTGAGTGATGCTGATGAGTTCCGATGAAATCAGGGCCAATTATAACGCTTTCTGCACCGACAACAGAGCTGCATAAATATACATTATGTAGATAAATCTGTTTCGATTCGATATGAGATAAGAGCAATGTATGCAGTACATTGCGATATTTAGGCTTATTTGAAACATGGTGTTTCTTCATATTTCTAGTTCTGTTATTGTTTTCATATTATATTTTTACCTTAATCCCAGATAACGCCTATTTACCTAACTATAAAAGCTACATGATTTTACTGTCTCATAATACTGTTCTATTTTATTTTTTTTTGTTTATTTTGGATTAAGAATCAGCTACTTTTAAATGTATGTCATATGAGTATGACTTAGTTTAGAAATAATAATATAGTATTCACAGGTTAACATATAAGATTTACGAATAAATAGCGACTAGGAAGGTCAGAGGCAATAATTTTACAAGCAACACCGAAAGTACTCCAGGTTGAATTCTATATCTTAAACTTACAAAGGAACACAAGAATTACAAACACGTATCTTTTCAAATATCAAAGAAATACTTATACCGAATCGGTACAAATAAAACGCCTGACGGGAATAAACCCATTCATTCGATGAATCAAAAGTACCATCAGGTGTAAAGGAAGCGATACAATCTCAAGGTCTTTGGAAAAGGAGTGCGAAAAGGCGAGAGCAGGAAACGCCTGTCTACATTTGTCCACTTCCTGTCTTATGATGCTGTCATCACCGGCCATAATTTGGAACCGGTGCTTGATCGCCCAGATCAGCTGACTCACAAGGACGTGCTTGCCAGTGCGTATAATCGAATTTTCCACATATTTTTGGTTTCGTTCCACGCTAAAGATAAATCTGTTGATATTCCGTATTTATTGGTCATCATAGTTTAATCGAGTTTGAGTCTTTACGAGTATGTTACTAAAATATCATCAAATATAACCTTGAACTCGGCAACGATAAATTCAGTTCAACAGTCGTAAAATCCAAAATTAATGAAATGTAATTCCCGAATACACATTAAGTCCACTTTACTGGATTCACGTGACCACAATGCAGTAGAAGGTGAGAAAAACAAAATGGTGTATTGGTCTATTTTAGAATTTGGCCGGTAGCCATTGCGGGCCGGTTTACCTATGCGCGTGTATCAATCATCTTAAAATTATTGATTTAATGCCTTACTAGATCTCGGATTGGAATTTTAATGGCTGGAACAAGCCGTATCGCATTATCTCTACAGCTTCTGTTGGATGGAAATTTTAGCGGAACATAATTAATCAGTATGAACTGGATTTAGAGTTAGACACACCTCTGAAATTCTTATCGGTAATTATTCATGCAATGTCGTCGGAGTCACTGCATGGTTCTCATTAAAGGCACAATCACGATGTTGTTGTAGGTCTAGTCTAGCAGCGCTAAGGACTGATTTTATCATTTTGTCACGTTTATGATATACTTTTGATCGATCGTTGCAATAATAGCTGAAACATAGTTTTTAATCGTCAAAAAGATTGGTAGAGTCAGTTGGGATGAAAATGAAAAATCAATGTTTATTTCGTACGAAGACTTGCTTTGACTTCAGCAAGTAAACATGTAAGAAAACCGGTATGACATCTCGATTGGTTGGTAATGGATCTGTCCTTGAGCCCAAAATGAAAGACGTATCAATATGCATTGGGCTGTTTGGGCAAAGACAGAAAGCTTCATGTTAAGGACCTCTCGGTTTTCAAACATAAGTGTGGCCAAACTTTGCAGCAAACCAATGTAGGTAGGTTCAAGCCTGGAATGAAACACGAGACGTAACAATGCTAATTGAAGTGAATAAAGTGTCATCGATACCATTTATCGAGTCATAATCGATAATCGCGTATTTGACGCTACGAGTTTGATATTACAGGATATATCACCACGTGGTGCTTCATTAAGTAAGACATCGTTCATTGATAAAATGGTAGAATGAAGTAGAATAAGACTGCTCATTGTTGCTAGGCAGAAAGGAAGCCATGCAGGCTTTAGTAAATCTATGTTTGAAAATAGTGTTTCTTAGTTCCTAGGCGAAGGAAATAGGGAAAAACAGTTTTGCCCAAACTCAATGTTCCTTATGTTAAACATTATACAGATAACGGCGCGCATGATTCTGGGCCTTAATTCCAACTTATCAAACGACAAAGGCAAAACGAATAGCAATGTCAGACGACCCAGCCATAATCTCATTACGCGAAATCGGATTATAGAGGGCGAAATGATGACACTGCGTTTAATTAAAAATATGACCGCTGAATATTCCAGGGAATCCTCGCAAATAAATTTACCGTCGGACTGGACATTATCTCTTGTGTTAATTAAGTAATTATATCAAAACAAAAACAACAGGGACATTGCTGAATTAAGAATTCTAATTAGAAATTTTTCGGCGTACTTTAGCTTCTAAATTCCCAGTTTTATAAACAAATTGTAGAGCACTTATTGAATACAAAGCTGCTCGTAAGCCTTTTGACAAGTGATCATGTTTTGCTAATTCCATTTTAACTAAAACTCATCTCAAAAGGCTCTTTTTAACCTTTGTGTACCTTCTGTAGAGTTTCTCTCAATTTTCTCAATTTCATGAAAAAAAATCTTACGTATTTACCTGACTGCCAAGAAAGGGTTATTTTTTTACATATATTTTTATAATTTCGAGCATGTGAGACAAATTGCGCAATAATCCACAGTTATCGGCAGGTGAGTATGGTGTGCGACAGACGAGGTCAAGGCGAGTATGTCGTTGCCACTAACAGAGTTCATGTCATCCATCACACCCATCGGTGTTATACTAGCTTATAAACTACACTTCATATTTATAGAGATATATTTTAAAGAATTAAAGCGTCGATGAAACAGGGCTAGTTTACAAGTTACAAGCCAGCGAATTTTTGCGGCTTTTTTACAATTTGCTAGTTGAAAATCCTTCCCGAAAGCTAACTCGCTCACTCGCTAGCTTGTAAAGTAGCCTTGTGTCATCGACGCTTAATAATTCGGATTGGGCTCATAACATTACATTTTTTTTTATTGACATCAGTAACCCTAAATGTTATCCGTACAAGAACTCTCATTCCTCTTATCATCATAAATAAGAAAGAAAACGAAATCTGACGCAGAGCTACATATTTTATTGTACAATATTATATGATGCATGATCGATAAGCTAGATCTAAGGCTCAATAAAACCAATAGATAGAAGCAACCGCAAGCTGGAAGCCAAGAATCTTCCAAGGTTACACCTAACACCATAAGCTCTGCTTGTGCTTGCCAAAGGCCGAGTTTCTTGTTACAAAATCTACATTACATGAATGTAAATCAGCGTGAAATTGCAAAAAGCGTAAGTTTACAATTTAACGTGAAAACGTTAAATTATAAACTGTCGACAAATTGTGAACACTACGTTAGTCTGCTATGACATATACCGATCAATGGATTATTCACAAAGTAAACGGATTTAATATCGTTAATTATATGCGATCACTGTCACACACTCATATCAAAAGTTATGTGCAGTGTTATAGAGAAGGAACTTGCGTTTACATTTTGTCGACAGTTGACAATTTAAAAAATTCGTTATCATCGTCCGATATCGGTCGCCATTGACAGTGAACTCGCTGGAAGCCACAGAAATTGAGCCCCATTTATATGCGAAAATTACATCCAAAATTGGTCCACCAGGATACACCACCTACAGCGAAGTTGCGGCAGCCATTTGGCTGAAATTATATTCCAAACTTTCCTCCTTATTTTGTATTATGCTACTGTTTTGCTGCCGTCATAATAATGGACTAAGAATACGACATGTTCGTAATTTATGCCGGAGATTTGACTCATATTTGGCATAAGTTTTGGATGATTCGGGGCATTTCCTTGCTAGTAGCCCTTACCTGGCAAATATCCCAAGTGATTCATACGTTCAGTCGCTTCAACGGAATGGATTGTCATTGTAAAGATATCGAGATAATAAACAGGGTAAATGCTATTTCTGAGAAATTAGAGACATCGAGGTCGTAATTTAGGTCAGATCAGAAAATCAGATCATAACGACCAGTGGTTATTAATGTCATAGAAGGATCAGTACATTATGTATTGTCATGATGTCAAAGTATTGATGGTTATAAAGTTTGAACTTTAATATAAACAAGCTTATGAACTTGGTTACAAAAACTGCAAACCCGAATGCGAAAATATTATACTAACATTGATTGCCAATTCATTATTTTAAATTAAAAAGGACTATATGACTTATACATATTTTTTTGTAATCTCCTTTTAATTTTCTTTATTTTGATACCATAATCGATAGGTTTGGTAAACAAAAATGTATTAACGACTTACTAGTTAGCGCCAAAAATCTGCCATTTTGATTATTTTTTTATAAAAACCCTGCATCTGAGAACACTCGGGTTATTGAGACGAATCTAAAATCTAACGATACCTTAACTGTCAAAATCCGTCCAACCCTTTTGGAAGATATAGATAACAAAGAAATTTCCTTGGCAGTCGGGTAATTAATTAATCATTAGTGAAGGTATTTTGGTGTAAAATAAAGTATTTAATTTATTCTCCATTGAGTTTAAAAATAACAACGCAACACAACACTTAGCATATACTTCAAAACTTTCCAATATCAAAAGTTGCGAGAGCGTCTCGCGAATTTTGGTGCATGCGTATGCGCAGGTTATAACGAACGCTACATGCGATATATGGAGCTGGGGAGCTGCGAAGGTGAACAACTAAGAACAGTTGATGTCGTGCCAATCGCGTACCTAGTGCACAGCAATAATAGCCCATTGCTCACTATTTAATCCAGAGCCAAAAACTTATGGCGAAATTGTATTTTCCATGTCAGACGTGCGTTACAATTAAGTATTGTTTAGTATAGACGATACCGTGGCTTAGTTGGTAGTGACCCTGCCTACGAAGCTTGGTGCTCCGGGTTCGATCCCCGGCCAGAGCAAATATTTGTGTGATGATCACAAATGTTTGTTCTCGGGTCTTGGATTTTGTGATGTCTTGTATGTGTCCATGCCACCTGCGACACAGGTCACAATCCTATTTCAAGGGTGTGAGTGTGTGAATGTTTATTTATTTATTTATTTATTATTAAATTATCGACTGTCAACAGCCACCTGCGACTTAATTAGTTAGCCATTGTTGACGAAGGCGGTTAATTAAGATGCGCGAGCGGTCTCATTGTGACGCGGTCCGCGCTTGCGCAGCCTGATTTCGAACACAAGGCCTACGCCTGCGACGCGAGCGACAAACAACGCCGGCAAGCCTCCGCGACTGTTACGTGCGGTAGGCACGATGTGATTTAGATTAAAACCTGTTATTTATAAACCTTGAACGTCGAACAGGTTTATTTCCACATGGTAAAAGTTAAATTCAAAAAATGTGTTATTAACTCAAGTGACTGAAGCTCCAAAGGCTTGTTGGGAATTGCAAAATACTGGTATTCAGGATACCGAACAATGGACACACGACTAGAATAATTACTAAGAGAACTGGCCACATTTGCACCAATGAAGAGACGTTAGAATGAAAATAAGCAGTCACGACCTTGCGGAGGACGTCACCTTTTTATCCGGGGGCGCAATATCTGACAAACATTTGGACGCCGCTCTGCAAGGTAAATAGACATGACCTTGATGGATCCGACGCGCGGCTGTCGGGTGATAACCGCTCTCTTTATCGGAACTGTTACAACCAGTTTCTCATAAAGATTTAGCAAGACTCGCGGGAAAAAACCTTTAGTTGCGTAACCGAGATCACTGACCTGTGTAACCATGTCCCAGTAGAATCCGTCGAGCATAGACTTTCCATGTTGATGTTGGCGGCAGAGCGCGGGCCAGAGGGAGGCGCGGACGGGGCTGTTGATCGGCCACGAGTTCTCCCTGATGACGAGCTTGAGCTCGCGTTTGCGGCTCTGATTGAGGAGCGGCTGGACCTCCTCGTAGGTTTTGAGGGGCGCTTTCTTGCCTGCGAATAACGGGGTGGGTAAGCACTGCGTCCAGATATGCGTGGGGGTGTCGGGCACGGCGAGAGACTCGGCGCTGGGGGCGCGGAACGCGGCCGGTTCTATATACATCGCGAGGGCGCGGGGCACATGCTTTCGGTGCGCGCGCGCCGGCGGCACTGCCACTCGCGGTAAGCTTGCCAGCCAGCCTCCGGAAAATGCGATAGCGACAACACTGTCACACTTCGATTGTTTATTTGACTGTGTGACTCGTGCCGTGGTATAATCGACCCCATTAGATAAAATAATAATATTTTTCTCAGTTTTCTTTGTTTATGGAAGAATTTGAATCAGATAAACAGTGAATTTAAATGCTTATTAATGACAAAGTATTCCCCTTGTAGGCGGTAAATTATGGAAATGATCCTGAGCCAAACAAAGGCTATATTTTATTTTTTGCCACGTAAACATCGCACGTAGATAGCACACGATAACAACATGCACAGGGTATAAATAGGAATCGAATCAAAGCATAACGCAATGTTGGAACTGAGCCAATCAAACAAACGAAATTTTCGTAGTGCATACGTAACAAACTAACAAAACAATCAACGGAGACATAGATCCATTAAAACAACACACCAAAGCTCATTAGTGCAATAAACTCACAGCGTAGGAAAATAATAACAGGTTTCTTGAAATAATTAACTCTATTTACCTGAGATTCATTCTATCTATGGCACGAGGGCATTGCCACAGCTCTATTAAAAATGTATCAACTATCGATCAGCCATTAGGCTTGTTCGTAGCAATTGGAAATAGCTTCATTTGAATCGAAATGTCAACGGTCTGCATAGGTACTTTAAATCTAGTAAAATCGATGTAGTACGAATGATGAATTTGTTATGTTGCATTAAATATTAAGTAGCAAGATCAAATATTTCTGTTAATTTCCAAATATTTTGATGTAGTAGAAGAACCTTGATTTTTTTTATTTTATTTATTTTAAGATGCAACATTACATATTTATATCCAATGTGTTTTAATAATGACCTATGTTGAATGTGTGTATACTGTGTGCAATAAAGAGTATAAGAATCTAAGAGCTGAAAAAAACTGCAATAAAAATTTTATGACTACTACTACTATCTACGATTTAAAAAAATATGTGTTTTTTTTAATAACGCAGCAAGTAACAGTGTTGTTAAATTGGATAACATATCTAAATAGTAAGTTCTTTTACATTTCGCTTAGTGAATTTCTAATTTTGGATTTGGAATTTTGAATTCCCATTCTGAATGAGCGGTAGAAATTTTCTCCGCTATGGTCTCACAGGCCTGTCTACAGTACTATCGGGTTAAGTAAACAACAAGTGTGATAAGGCTAGGTTATCTGCGCCAGCAGTTGAGACCGGAGAGCCGCGATTGACACACAAGTTAATAAAAGTAAGCGAGCCATACTATATGTAAAAATTAAATTTGGTAGTATTAAACAATATACATATATTGTACATCGCAAATTGTTGATCGCCAGAAAAAAATACGCACAATCAGTTGCCATTACTGAACACAAATATGACAAAAAAAACATGAAAATTTTTTGTCAAAATTAATTTGATAAAAATTGGTACCAATTGCCAATTTTTATCAATTTATTATATGTATAAAGAAATTAACAATTTTTATCAATTTATTATATGTATAAAGACCTGACTGACTGATTGACACGTGGCAGACCACGTACAGGCCGAACCGCTGAATGTAGAGACTTAAAACTTGGAAGGTGTGTTTGTCTAGAAGTGCAGGCGCGTACAAAGAAAGGGATTTTATTAGTTCACAATGCAAACGAAGTTGCGAGCATCAGCTAGTTTTAAAATATTACAACACCTTCGAGTTTGTCTCAAGTCAGAATTAATTCAAAAGTAATGATATTTACCAGTTAACATACCTTATTATTATGGTTGTTAAAAATGTAATGTACAAAAAATACTTTTATGACACCAGCGATAAACATTTATGTAATTACATTGTAACTCACATTGTGATTGCTTATATTACTTGAAAATAATGAAATTATGGCGGTATCTATCGAACTGTTGTTTGAAGGTAAATCAATTAGTCATTTATATCCTCTATGTATTCAAACATTACTTTAATGTATTACACAAAGAAATTCAGTGGAATCATTATGACACTGCACTTGTAAAGCTGATGAAAGAAAACATTGCTCAAAAAATATTTTGATAAGACTCTCCCAGGACTCTAGATGGCTCATATTTCTAAGTCGAGATGATAATATTAATCGATTTTAATAACTTTATTCGAGTGTTGTTATGTAAGCTACAGATAGCTCAAATGATCCAAGTCGACAACCGAACCCCATATAAAAAAGTATGTTATTTAAGTTCATTCACAGTAGCTAGGTAATTATTTATTTTCACTTGCACTGATTTTGAGGAAGTGGTACAGAAATATTAATTTTATTATCCAGACTGGCGCCCAACGGTGAACACCCTATAATTTGGGTTTCATAAAATCAAATAGGTTGATTCAAGGCAACCCGGCGGCTGCTACACTCATTTGCGGTTAAAAAGTTGATCTATCAATCGAAAAGTTAATATCCATAATTACATCGCCCTAGATTAAAACATTTTAAAGAGTACCGAGAATATTTCGACTCGAAGAACAGTATTTATATCTCTCTGAAGTGAGATTGTGAAAATATATAAGCGGTGCTATTTTCAATGCTACTGTCTGCAGCGAGTAGATAAACAAATTGGCAAGTGTTTGTGTATGAAAGCACCTCATACATTGTGAAGTGGCCATGTTGAATCGTATACGTGTGGGCAAAGCTCTACATTTCGCACATGAATCTTTCCACACAATCACCATTGGTATTCAGTACAGGAACAGTAAGCCAGTAAACCGCTACATTGAGTGATATCGTTCCGGGCTTCGGTTAGATAAGCTGTCAAAATCCGGCCCAGTTGCTATAAAATTTATATCGCGTGAAAACTCTTTAACTAAGTAATAAGACCCTAAAAGCAGGGTTGATAAAAGTCATGATTTTATTTTTAAAAATAACAAAATAATCGAATTTTTTTTTAATTAAATCGTCCATGTATTTGATTAATATCAGGTTGTTTTTTTTATATATTCGTATTTTTAAATTCGGAAGTCAGTTATTGTTAAGAAAAATCACAAAACAATAAATTGATTCCTTTAAAAAATCACTTGATTTTAATCGCGATTTATTCATATTCATCACAACCCTGCCTAAAATTTAATTCATCTCAATAGTCGGCGAAAGTGTTTACCAAAGATTACCAGCATATTACAATCCCTGTAGGAACCACATTGAGCTAGCAACATATTATCGGATCGGAACTATTTTGTCCATGCGTGGAAAATAAATAATAGACTAAAAATGAAAAAAAGTTTCAGATCGCAGATCGTCACCCCACCTGGCCGTAGGGCGTCCTACACTACGTTTCCCGATTCGCGGTCTCCACTCAAGAACTCGTTTACCCCAGCCACTTTTAATCTGAATATTCTAACACAAAACACGACTGTGACAAAGTAAAGCTTAATTAGATACATTTAATACAGATAGGAAGGAAATTTGAATACCGTCCAAAAATGTGGTACGATTTTGAATCACGCGCATTTCCAATTTAGCTAGTTAAGTACTAAACTTAAGTACTAAGTTAAGTCATAGTTAACAGAGTAGACTTGTTACTACACAGTCATAGTAGTGATAAACAACATTCTACTCAAGATTTCAGACAGGCATTATAATCACAATTAACTCCAAATAAAAATGTTTAGAATGTCTCGTGTACAGGAAATATAGGTGCATTACACAATTAAAGAAGATGAATGGCCTACGCATGCAATTTAGAATTATAATAAGATCAAAGGCAACGAGAAAAAAATATAGGAAGAAAACAGTGACACAGATTACATTCTTATGTGTATATTTTCTATGAAATGATGATGCGGAAGGTGTATGAATTTCAAGCGCATTTCAGGTATAATAATATAGATGAGTATACCTACCTATAAATAAGGTAAGGAAGGAAGAACTTCGTCCGAATAATATGAAATGAGACAACTTGGTTGTGCATTGAAATACAATTTTGGATTTGAATCACAAAATAAATGTCAGATTTCAACAAGAGGCAAATAAATAATAAACATAAAATTTCCTGTTTTGAATATAGACCGGGAATTGAGGTAAATTTACGCATCGATAAATCAATGAATTCAATGAAGGAAATGACTCACATAGTGCTTCGGGATTATCAGAAAGAGGTGATCTTCGCAAGGTTTCCAGCAGAACCAACGATAATGCAAAATACATGCAGTATACTTAGCTCACCGAAGCATTCATGGCCAATGTTGGAAATGTGCTTGTGGTCACGCGCGCATCTCTACATACTTTTATTGTTTCTTACCTATTGTGAGCAGTTAGCGGAATTTAAGAATATGAAAAATATTTTTAGAACACTAAATATTTACCTTTCTTTGTTTCAGGGTATAAATGGAGGAATATGGAGCCTGCCTCTTTATTTAAAAGCTAAGCAGAAAACAAAAACAGAAATGAATTAGCAAGAATGAAGCGAGAGCATGAGGTTGAATATACCAGAAGTGTATGAAGTCATTTGCATTAGGTTGCAATCAGAAGGATGAGTAGGAAGACAGGGCGCGATGGCGCACTTTCGGAGAGGCTTGTCCATCATTGGATTGCAATAGGCTGATTGATGTTAATGAGTGAAGTTAACTGCTCATGATGAAGAGCAACAGACTCATAATTTGAAGACATTAATGCCTGGACGAGAGACGCCCAAGACCGGGAGGGAGGCATATACCCAGCAGTGGGTGACACCGGGCTGATGATAAACATTCACACACTCACACCCCTGCACTAGGATACCCTGTGTCGCAGGTGGCGTGGACACATACAAGACATCACAACATCCAAGACCCGAGAACAAACATTTGTGTTCGTCACAAATATTTGCCCCGGCCGGGGATCGAACCCGGAACACCAAGCTTCGTAGGCAGGTTCACTACCAACTAAGCCACGGTGTCGTCACCAACTAAGCCACGATTAGACGAGACATGATGATGATGAATGCCTACTTGCACTAAACTGTCAAAGTCCCTAAGCAATTACTTTATTCGCTTGGTAGTTCTTAACAGTCCAAATTCTGACCGTTAAGAACTGACAAGCGAGTAAAGTAATCGCTTTGAAAGATGACAAAAACCATTGGAAAGTATCATGACAAGCAGGTGGTTTAAGGAATCAAAATAAATCATACACATAATTACTGAAATAAGGCCTATCGCCGTATCACGCGTTACCCCCTCTATGCGCGTGCGCACAGCATTGGTCAAATAACATCAGACCATGCTAAAGTAGCTAATCACGCAAAAAAATTGCCTCTTTCTAAGTTATTATGATTATATGGTTAGCTTAGCATGTTTCAGTTTTGAAAATTACTAGCTATAAAAAAGCAGGTCTTAGGCGTTGTCCTAATAGAACGCGATCACGCGATCGTCGCGCGAGCAAGCGATGCGACCGTCGCGCGAATCCGCGATCAAACGTACTAACGTCAAATAGGCGTCCCGATTGGCATTCGCGCGACGCGACGGACGCGATGCCAATTGGGACGCCTATTTGACGTTAGTACGTTTGATCGCGTGATCGCGCAATCGACGTTCGCGCGAACTTGCCATGGTCGCGTCATCGCGTTCTATTAGGACACTGCCTTAGGCTAATTTGAGCCGGACTTCTTTTAAATTGCTGTTGTTTGTACAATTGGATAACGGTTCATTTTAAACACTAAGTACACGAAAGGAGCCACTAGTGCACGAAAGGAGCCTATAGTGCACGAAAGGAGCCTCTTCGAGGCGCAATTGAAATCCTTTCACCACTATCACAGAACTAGTGATACGATAAGAGAAATAATAAAAAAATTAAACCTTGTGAGGATGGAATTATTACTGTGTTGACTATTGACATTTTCAAGCTGAAACTACTTCTTGTTGGCTTGGTATGTGAGGCATGGCATGAATGAGGTCGAAAGGCCCTAAAAATCATCTACATATAATATGCCTATTGCCTACATACTTTTTATTCCCATAATCGTGCAAAAGCAGCTATGCAGTCGCCTTATTATTATTTTCTAATATGTTTGCTAGGTTAAATACCAGGGATTCAGATAAATGACATTTCCAATCAATACCTATGTTTATAATACTCTGATGAAGGTATTATCGAAAAAAATAGTTATTCTTTATCAAACAATCTCTGTCGTTAAGTCACAGCTTAGCGTTCCATTAACAAGTGTGTGCTTGAGATACAACAATAGCATCTTATCAAGCAAACAGATTTCTTCACTGATAAGCGGTAATCGAGATGAATCTCGTTTGCAGTGATAACAAAACGCATTGTCGACCTAGATACCAGCGGAATACTAATGGGACTGAATAATGGAGTCACGATCTATCATTGCTGCTGTCCTGTCCATCTGGCGTTAACACGTGGAGTGAAATGATACGCAACATAGAGTTTGCATGCGAAATGCTCGATTTCTACGGTAACAGTTCCCGAATATTTGCTATATTTGGCCAAATAAGTTATTTAAATAATTTATTTAAAGGTAACTAAAACTAGCAAACAGATGTCCCGATCTATTGATGATCTTCATCGTTAATTTTGTCATCCCTGATATTAAATAAAAAAAATTGGTTGTCTGTAAAGTTGGTTTACGGACGATAGTTTAACGCGACTACCAGCGTAACGGGACAATGAGCGTTACCGGACAATGACGTCAACGTTTTCGTATGCAGCCGGCGTTCATCGATTTATTAGACGTAGTCACGTCAAAAACATGATATAATTTTCAAAAATGTTTGGAGGGGTGTTATCCAAAAAAATAACGCATTATCATGATTGCATAGGATTTTTGTAGACGTCATCGTATGACGTCGAGGATTACCAACGAATGGAGCTTTCCTTATCAAGATTTTGTTTGCAGGGAAGAACCTTCATGACGCATAACAGATATTACAGATAGGATTGGAAATAACGTAAATTATCCTTATACTAACTTCCGTTATTATATTAACACATACATACATACATAATATGTTTGTTGTATATATCACTTTTGTGATAAGGTATCTCTTTTGTGAGCGTAAAACCATGCAAAATATGAGCGATTGTTAAGAAGTCCATAAAAAAGATAGAAAGACAACATCTATTACATAAATGACTATCACTGGGCAGAGCTGGAACAGCATAAAGGAGGAACCGTAGTATTTGAAAAGTGGTCTACCACAAGTCAGCCTGTTTATAAAGAACTAAGGTTGGCGATTGATTAAAATTTTAGGTAATACTGCTTGGCTATCGTAAGGTCTAATGAAGTAGTTTTAGGCCTTTTAAAAAACCTAGATAATAATATAATAAAAATTAAAGCTTTTTAATTCTTACACTCATTACATCGTTTATCTTATTTTTACTTAATATTTTTTACGTGTTACTTCTATCTATTGTGCTAATTCTAATCCTCTTTATTTTTGGTGCAAGAACCACCTTTAGTGGCAAAAGCCTCCTTCATGTCTTGCCATTTATTTCTCTCTCTAGCTACTCTACTCCAGGTAACACCGGTTATTTGGGCAATGCCATCGCTCCATCCCTTGTAAAGTCTACCTTGTTTACGTTTTTTGCCTATATTTTTCGTCGGAACTCTTTGTATTATGTCCTGCCCATTTCCATTTGCCCATCCAAAACCTCGGTACCAAACTAAAAACCCTGTATTCCTGAAGAATGCCTTCAATGCACGTTTGCAGTGTACAATCGGCAGTATGTCTCGGTTTCACAAACAATGCTGAGACATTATGCTATTTCGGAGAAACGTGCCAGCGAGCTGCGCTAGTATGTCAAACGCTCAATATTGAGGAAGGACTAGGCTAGGGCTAGACTATCAAGTTATAACTTGTAGAGAGACTTTTTACTTGATTCAAAGAAGGTTTAATTACGCCCGATCATTCAGACTTTTTAAGATCTCAATCCCAAGGGAGGGAGCCATGAGTCTCGTAAATTAGCAGTCTGAATTGTAGGAAAATTAGACTAGCCATGAAGCCATTTTATATACAAGCACTTAGGTACGTACTAGGTATTGTATGATGTATTATTTTCGTGATTACAGTAGACACAGGTCTATTAAAACAAGGAAGTAGGTACCTATATATTACATTATGCAGATATATTTTTCATCTTATAGAAAAATATACATAATATGAAAATATATTAAATAGTAGTACTGAAAATATATTAGATAATGGTGATAAAATAGTTTGATCAATAAATACATTGATGTCTATACTAAACTATAATTTATCAGTCTGAAATATAAACAATTTATGTCTGTTTCTATTTTCTAATTTATGATCTTAAATACAAACATGACCAATCATAAAACTGGTTGCATAATATATATTTTTGGATCTGATTAGAAAATTAAAACCAAAAAGTTAGTTTACTCAGAGTTTATAGAAAAAACAAATCTGTTTGGTATATTAATATGGGTACCTATGTGTTCATATTTAAACTTAAAATCCTTATTTCATGTATCTTAAATTAACTGTTATGTGACAAAAGCACATAATTGTTTTGTTTATGTTACAGTGTTATTTTGTAATTTACCTACTTGTAATGTGAAAACTTTGTTAGGGCTTAGATCAATTTAGATCATGTATAAGACTAAAGATTTCTTAAATGAAAAACTAAATAATAATTTAATTATGCCAAAGAATTCAATTCAAAAATTTGCCAGCTTAATATTAATCAATTAACTAGTGGTACTAACATTTATTTTCGATTGATAAGCAACGTTCTATTAAGGATAATAATCATGATAAAAACTGTTTTTTTATCTATTAAATTGGTACAATTTTTAGCTTTAACAAAAGACAGAGATTCACTATAACAATGGCATAACCTAAACTAGCTGACGCCCGCAACTTAATTTGCATTGTGAATTTATAAAATCCCTTTCTTAGTATGCACTTCTCGACAAACACATCTTCCAAGTTTTCAGTCTCTACGTTCAGCGGTTTGGCCTTTATGTTGTCTGTTTGTCAGTCAGTCAGTCAGCTAAGCCTTTAAGATGATTGATAGGTCAAAGTATGCATAAAGTATAAACTATGATATTTTTTAAAAAGTCATACTTGAACATGTAATCAACAAATCAGATATTACGTACCATAATTTGGGGGTAAAGAGTACCCAATTTGATAATCAAATGTTTGATATTATATAATTGTCTATTATACATTTTAAACTACTCAATGTCTAGGCCACATTTTATAGACAATTTTGCAAATGTAAGTTTTATACTCTTGTACACAAAGAGGTTCAGTATTAACCTTTTTATCGCAGAATTTACAAATTTTAGTTTGATCCGATAGTCAACGGTAAAATGTAACAGTTGTTACAAGCACAATTTCTGTTTTACCAAAACAATTAAATTAAATGAGTGCACGTTAGGAGCTTTTTTGAGGCGCACTTGAAATCCTTTCACCACACTGGTTCGAAAGAACTAGTGACACAAAAAGAAGAATGATTGTATTCTTACCAGGAGGACTATCAGTCAGGATTGTGATACCGGTGGGGTCGACATGGGGTGGGAATGCCTCATACAGGTCAGGCTCCTCTTCAAGCACTGCAGACAACATTACGGAGGGCATCCCGACACTTGCACTTCACTACACTGTCACCGTTCCCAAGCTCACACCGAAACAAACTGATCCATAGTACCCATACAGTCCCGACCGCTATCTAAGTCAAATCCTGTTGCACCATCTTCAAATCTGTAAGAGAAACGTTTGTTCAAACAGCATCCAACTAACTGATAACACTATCACAGACTCAGTGATTATACCCGGAGCTGATAAGATGATCTTCACAATGACTGAATTTGATTAATTTAATTTTACACTCACTAAGCACATAATCAAACTCGATAGCTTAGATTCTTAGGGCACGCACTACACGATTTCGTGCGATTCCCACGGGAAACAAACCAATTTGCGGTCACCAAAATATGTTTAATCACTGTGAAGATCAGCTGATCGCGACGCTGCCAGGCAGACTTGACATTTTATGTCTATTTTAAGACATACGGGCAGCTGATTCAATGTCAGATGCCAAGTGCTGCGGGCGTGAGGAATCGACGGGAGCACTGACACTGATACCGAGCGAACGCGGCACCAGCGCACGCACTTAAGTTCACTCGAGCAATGGAACACTCCAAGAGGATGGCGTACTCACCGGAATCCTGCCGGTAAATGATGCGGAGGAGGTTCTGCGCCTCCGTATTTACCGCTTGACAATCCTCGCTACACCCGCCCAGTTCCCGGCCGCGACCCGTAATCACGAATAGGATAATAGCCTCGCTTTGTCACCACGAACACGGTACGGATGTCTCGGCGACTGACCCGGGGTACATTGTAATATGTCTGGGAAGATTTCGATAATCAAATTATCGAGGTATTCGGTGAAAGTCGACTTTACAGAGCGATCACCGCGGTGTTTTTCGTGAAAATGGCGATCTGCCAGGCGGGTTATGATATCAAAAATATTTTCTTGATGGTTGCAAAAGTTTACACGTCTTCAATAATCACGGAGAAGTCGGAAAAGGTGAACATGAATCCTTTATTGCTGGATTGCCGTCGATCGTGATTTTACTGTGTGAAGCGACACCATTGAAATTTTATCCATAGACTAAAATTATTTTACGATAACGAAAAAACAGATGAGACATGCACGGAATAATCATATCGTGCGTGCGTAGTCTTTTATGCCGTGTCTTTTGAGAGCTGTGTGCTGTGTGTGTGACATACACACAGTACGTCCTCGCTCGCTCGTAGTGAGATGTTAGGTTGGGGCATCATGGTCGGGGTACCATTTACCAGAGTAGAGTAGAGTTAGTCAATGTAAAATTTTGGCTGATAAACGATTGAATTGATTATATTTCTCTGAATTGAATGGAGATAAATTAATCCATTTCAAAGTGGCCAAAAAAATACTTTTGTCGTACCTACAGAATAAACTAATTTCTATTAATGACTATTTATTGTTTTTGTATACAGGATACAGATACAGGCACACGAGGTGCCCTTGACAAGTACTAGCTACTAGGATTCACTCTCGGATAGGAGAGCCAGCGGAAGGATGATAAAAATTCAAAGGATTGGTGGTTTAATAAAACTATTAAAACTAAGTAGAGCCAGACACTGGTCGAAACAGGAAGAAAGAACTGAAAATATGTATTGTAATTTGGTTTGATAATTATAATGACTGACACATCTATCCTATTAATAGTCAGTTGATCTTTTGCTACAAGAACCCTCCCGGTCCCCTACCCCATCCCTACTCTAGCGAAAGTGTTGTCCTTTTCTTTTTCGTGCAGTATTTCCATTTTTCATCCTTATCGCACGGTTTATGGCAACTATAAAGGTTAGGCCTAGGACACATGTATAGGAAATTAAGAGATTTTTTTTAATACTAATCTAATATATTATCTATTAGAAATCCATTTCATGGCACATATATAGGGGTGTTGTATGTAGTGTTTGGTTTGTTAGTTTATGCCTAATAGATCCGTGTTATTAACACAGATCAATTTTATTCTATTAGGTATTAGGACAAAAGTACGTACCTACATATAGGTAAGTATATTTATAAAAAAACGGAGTTTGCTTATTTTAAGTGGTAAATAATTTCATCAAAGTGACTCGAGCCAACTTTACCCGAACACGCGTTACATAGCCAAGAGTGATGGCCCAGTCTCATTCAATACCCACAAAAAAGTTCTCAGCGCGTAAAGAAGTTTTGACTTTAATAAACATCGTTAATCGTTACGTTCCAATCAATCAGGAGAGTAAGCACTTACGGGCGGCAGAAAAACTTAAACTCGTGAAATGTGCATATCAATGGTCCAAATCTACGATAGGTATACGTTTTCATAGTACCTATTTATTTTAAATTTTAACCTATTCGACTGAATGAAAGGAGGTATCAGAGTCTAGTTGATACTAGGGCAAATCGGCGATTATATTATGTTTGTTCAACGAAAACTGCCGAACCGCTCATTCGCTCATCCTATCGTATAACATTATGAAGACGGATAGTTGGTAAGTTCAAAATTTTTTTTGAGTAGGTGTGTACCAGACCTTACCTTACCTTGCACAGCAAGCAAGGAAGTTTCTCTACCATAATGGTAGATTTTCAAATAGAATATTAGATATGAAGGGATTCCATACAAATACTTAAATATATGAAAAAATAAATAATTTATACACAATTACTTAATTTTCAAAGAAATGGACCAGTTTTAGAAAAGTTTGGTGTCATTCCAGAATATTATACGCATAGAACTTAGGAAAGCACGTCGGTCGTGGACACTGGAACCCTGTAACAATCAACAAATTATATAAATATATTTAGTAATAAATCCGCTTAATTTCTAAACTAAGGTTTTAATTAACTTAACTTTAGTTCAACTAAACCAAAGAGTCAATAAACAGAAAACCAAAGTTTAAAGATACGACACGTGTTTCGCCTCTACACGAGGCATCATCAGGAGGTGTGGACTCGCCGAAGTTTGAAACGAGAGTGAATAAACATAATTTTTTCGATAATTGATTGATTCAGGCGTTACTTTGCGGAAATCCATAAATATCAACAAATTATATAAATATATTTAGTAATAAATCCGCTTGATTTCTAAACAAAGGTTTTAATTAACTTAACTTTAGTTTAGAACTTTAGTACATATTACTATATTATAAACCAAAGAGTCAACGAACAGAAAACCAAAGTTCAAAGATACGACACGTGTTTCGCCTCTACACGAGGCATCATCAGGAGGTTTGGACTCGCCGAAGTTCGAAACGAGAGAGAATAAACAACGTTGCCCGGCCCGTTTTGTTTGTGTTATTTTTAAAACATGGTTGATAATTTGATCAAAAATAAACGTCGAAACATTGTTCGTTCATTATTGTATGCATTGCCACCGGATAGGTCTGAGAAATATTTATTCCACACCTCCTGATGATGCCTCGTGTAGAGGCGAAACACGTGTCGTATCTTTGAACTTTGGTTTTCTGTTCGTTGACTCTTTGGTTTATAATATAGTAATATGTACTAAAGTTCTGAACTAAAGTTAAGTTAATTAAAACCTTTGTTTAGAAATCAAGCGGATTTATTACTAAATATATTTATATAATTTGTTGATAATTTTTTCGGATGGACGTTTGATGCAGTTAGCCGCAGATGGCTGTTACTGCGTCACCGGACTCTACAAGTGAATAAACAAAGTTGTCCGGCCCGTATTTATACCCGTTGTGGAGATGAGTCGCTTGTCGTATGATCCGACGTCCTTTGTTGAGGATTTTTGTGACGTGACCTGATGATGCCTCGTGTAGAGGCGAAACACGTGTCGTATCTTTAAACTTTGGTTTTCTGTTCATTGACTCTTTGGTTTAGTTGAACTAAAGTTAAGTTAATTAAAACCTTAGTTTAGAAATTAAGCGGATTTATTACTAAATATATTTAAATAATTTGTTGATATTTATGGATTTCCGCAAAGTAACGCCTGATTCAATCAATTACCATGTAACAAATTTGCTAGTAGTTTCTATAAAATTGAACTGGTAACATTTATTTCAATGAAAGGTTTCAAAAAGTTATCAGTGTCAGTGTCAATATCAAAATTACAGCTCTGTTAGTGCTGCTAACTGAGCATTTCTGATGCTAGATCAAGCATTATTATTCGGATAAAAAAAAATTGAATGAGCAGCGAATTTTTCCTAGTTATTGTATTAACTTAATGGTTAATCAATACAATAACACATGCTCGCAAGCATTGTGTGTGTGTCTTATGAATGGAATGAAATGCGAGAAGATTTGGTTTTTCAGTTATTTGGTAATTAGGTAGGTACATATATGCATCAAATACGTATATACCTACTAAAATTGCTGCCTAATAATAAAATTATTGAATGAATTTCAATGACAACACGCTTATGGAATGCAATGTACATTGCAACGACGACGCATAGGTTGCATTGCATTGCAGAATGCTCTTTTATTATACTGCTTCACTGTTTCTGAAAAACTTGTTCACTGACTTCGTAAGATATTTTAGGACATCCTCTTTACCCTGTTATTTAATGCAATTTCTGGCAAATAAATCTATATGTATCTAAACTGTGGTTGTAAATAATATTTTCATTAATAAATACAGGGCCATAAACTTATATCCCCTCTGGCTTGATGGAGTGGAGAGATGATTTGCGCGTTATAAATAGCTGGCATAAGGTGGATGAAAGACTAAATTAAAATATTTTTACCTAGGTATTTGTAATTAATGTTAAATTGTTGGTGAACCAAAACAATAATAATAATAATATTGGGCTCAGTGCAGTGGCACGCCTACGTTCACGACTGCTATAAGTTGGTGATGATGATGAATAAATCCAGCAAAATATTTCTAATTTGTAAGATTTTTTTTGGCTCGTCCCGTTCTTTTAGCAACTACCCGCGTTGAATCGAGCTAGCAACCCTATTGTACGATTATGTGTTGCTTGTTGTGGGGGGTTTCGTGATAATTTTGTACATTAATTATTTCGTTACATTAAATAGTTCTTTTACATTGTTATTCCAATCCTAGTGCTATGGGAATTATGCTACAATGTCTGCTCCAAAATCAAAGTGCTTGAAAGGTTTGTAAACTATTATTTCGATGTATTTTCCTCCGTAATTTGTAGGGCTTTGTGAAAGACAAGTTATTATTGTATTTATTTACATTTACAGATACCGTGACTGTGTTGATTAACGCCGCTGGAGATAGCGACAATTCCGTAAACAATGTCGTTATAAAATCACTCACCAAAGTTGCCAATGCATACCCAAATGAAGTGATCGAAATATTTTGCGAGTTTTATAAATACACCGCAAAAGTGAATTCGCTACAGCTCGGAAACATTGTGAAGTAAGTACTTACCTGCCTATATTTAAAATAAACGTATTATTTCCATTAGGCCATAATTTGTCCATTAGAATTTGTGGTAGGTATGTGTCTCAATGCTTAGAGAAATAAATAAAATGAGGTAGGTATGCCTTTATCAAAAAGTAAATGTATGTACCATAGGTATTCAACCATTTGTAACATATTAAAGTACATAAGTAAGGTTATAAGGAATATACTTATATCACATTAATGTTATAATAATTAAGGATTTGTGAACTATCTTCAATTTCTTCCTAAATTTTATTATGTGTTTAATTAATGTAGTGTCAATAAACCTGATACATTGATTCTGATTATTACTTATAAGCTATCTTACCATTTTAGCTAATTGTATATAAACACTGTATATTTTTGGCTTCCATTTGAACCCTATTAGGCAAGTTCTAGAAATAAGATGCAACTTACTTAGTTAATTACAATAATATTATCAATATTATTCTTGTACTCGACCTAAAAGTCTAAATATGGCTTTGTCCACAGGGTCCTAGAACAAACATGTGTGAACCAAGTGAAGAGACTAGACTCCACGGTTGTGACAGAATTAGTCAGCTCGATGCTCCGAGCAATGACGGAGAATACGGCTTACGAACCTGCAGTCCAGATGGGAGCTTCCGCTGTGTTGGTGGCTGTTGGTCATGAGTTTTTGGACTTGGTGAGTAATTTTTTTATTAAACTTCTAGGTTTTATTATTCTCCTGTTAAATGAAAATCAATATCACTTAAATTATAATCACACCAGCTGACCCCCACAATTTAGGTTGAAAACCAGCATTGTTTTGCCTTCTAGGTATTTACCTAGGCATTGCACAACAACACTTTGCTGAGACCTATTGGTCTCCATACTTGTAAAGTAGTTTTTTCATGTGAGTAAGTACTTATTAAGGTATATTATGTCTTATGCGTTAAAATGTGGTTCTATGTGATAAGTACGTACTTCCATTTGTATAGTGGAGCCTATTAACTAATTTCTTTCTTTCTAATATATGAATCAGAAACTGCTACAAAACTAATGCATGAAATTATACTTTAAAATCTCAATCTCAACTAGAAATGATAGCATAAGCAGCCTATAATGTTCCTACTGCTGGGACTCAGGCCTACTCTCGGTAAGAGAGTGAATGCGTCATAATCCACCACGCGGACCCAATGCGGATAGGTGGATGTCACGTGCCATAGAACATTGTTTTTTTGTGCTTTGACATGCCTGTTTCCTCACGATGTTTTCCTTCACCGTTGCGAGAACGTGGGATGCATACATAGATTTTTTCGACCGAAAAAACCCATTTACGCATGACTGCCATCGGGATTCGAACCCGCGACCATCGGATCGCTAAGCAAGGGCCTCATCCACGCGGCCACCACGTCCTCCTGAGAAATGATAATGTAACTTGAATGCTAAATTGCTGTCTTTTGAAACAAGTTGTCTGCATAAATAGATATACACATTTGAATTCCATAAATAAACTTGAATATAAATGTAACATTTTAAATGAAATTGTATTTGAATCCAGTGAACAGAACAGAGTAAACACGACAGAGTAATTTAATATGATAAGTTGAGCACATGCTTTATCATAGAGGTCATGTTTGCACAAGGAATGATTCATTTCACGTAAATAAACCTATAACTCAACAGATTGTTTAAAATGTTGATACAATCGAAACGTCCGGACAAAAATAGATAAGGTGAGAGCGCGATAAATACCCTTTACAAAATAACTATATTTAAAATAGTCAGAAAAGAGTCCTTGTAATATTCGTTTTTTTTAGTAAGTATGCAAAGTGGTTGGCTCTGGTGTTAAAGTTATGAAACTGCCCCAAGGTTTCCCAACAGAACTACTTTTTTTTATTTCTAAAAGAAATGGCTCACATAGTTCTTAATAGGTGCGTTAATCAATCAATATAATTGTATAAAAGGCTTGGTCCTGCCTGACCGACTGACTGACTGACAGACAATGCAAAGACTGAACACTGAATGTAGATATTCATATTCATTTATTTATTGTTTCATTTGCATACAGGTTATATAACTTAGGTGTAAGTGGCTTATAGATACACAATGCACATGAACCCTGTAAGGGCGCAACAACTATGAGTTAATTTTTTGCTCAGTAGGCATCTAATCTAAGATAACTATAAGTATAAACCTTGGAGGGTATTTTCGTCTATAAGTTGGAGCGCATTCTAAGAAAGGAATTTAGTTAATTTGAAAATATGGTACATAAATTCCAGTCAACGTGGTCTCCGTATTTCCCGTAACCGACATTCAATTGCTCAATTTAGTTAAAAAAAAAACGATTCAGTTGTTTCCTAAACTTTCTTCTCGACGGTGATAAATCATTCAGTCTGTCTGTCAGTACAAGTTGATTTACATGATCTAGGCCGGCTAGAAGTTAGGTGATACTATATATGATGGGATAAGCCACACAAACACCAACGAATGTTGAAGTGAGACGGAATGATTCGAACGCGAACTTCTAGCCGGCCTAGATCCGCCGGCCGCACTTGTGTAGATTTTGAAGCTAAGTAAAAAATGTGATTTCTCAGGTACTCCGTTCGCTGATCGACCAGATATCCCCAGCGTCGGTACCCCACTACACTATAGCCCACACGCTCGGAACCCTCGCCGCTGTTAACACTCACGGCGTGGTCCCACAAATCAAGGAGATCCTCAGCAAAATGCTGCCCCTACTTTCCTTGGTCAAGAATGACGGGTTGAAACAGTCTTTTGCTTATGGTAATTGAATGTAACACGACAAACAAGTAAAATTTTAGCTTTGTCAAAATAGTTTGCTAGTAATTTTTTTTCTAAGAAAGATGCCTATTCTAAAGAAGTTGTATATTTCCTTCTAGCTTTCGGCCATTTCGCGATAGCTGTGTCCGAGCAAATAGGTGACAACGTAGAGAAAGACAACATAACATCAATAAAAGACAATTTTGTCACAGAGTTCACGATTATATTCGACGTGCTGTACAACCAATGGCTTCTTTCCCACGAGCCTAAAGTATCAGAATCCGTGCTTGAAGCTCTTGGACCAATCACAAGGCTCATATCTGAGAGACAGTTCAACGAAACGGTCAACAAGTTCGTGCTATCACTGCTGTCTATGTATCGAAAACCGACAGTCAACTTCTACTACATAAGTCAATGTATATCGTACCTACTCTCCCCGTCGTTGTTGAACCCAAAGCTAAACCTTAGCGATAACGTGATAAGCAACATAAACCATGTCCTCTTCAATTTGGTCCTGTTAGAGCCAGATTATGATCAACCGCATACAGTCAAAAACCACTTTGAAATTCTACGATGCTTTGACCATATGGCGAATCAATTTTCCGATCAAACGATCGAAAGTCTTCTGCATCAGTGCAAGAATAACCAAGAAAAAGATAGAATGAAAGCTGTAATTATTCTCACACACTTGACGACATCATCACAAGTTTTCGTTGACAACTACGCAGTGAAATTCGTGGCGATACTAAAAGTCATGACGGCAATGGAGCAAGGATTGAAGATGAAGAAGTTACTGGTAAAAGCGATAGTAGGTTTGGTGTACAGAAACTGTATAATGACACCAGAAGAATTTACAATGGTAGAGTTTATTATCAAGCACTGCGGTTTCGAAGGAGCTCCAAACGTTTCGAAGCACGAAGTAGCAGATTTGAAAGACACTTGTAAAAGTTCTATGGTGCTCATGTGTAACACAGTGACTGGTGTGCGAGCACAGCTCCGCAACTTGCTGCTAACTGCTCTGACTGTCGACGATTTCACACCGGCAATGGGGACTGTTAGCCTATGCCTGAGTTCCTTACTTCAAAATAACTCTGAAGTAATCGACGAAGGTCAATCAGATAAAGATTTTGCAAAAGTGGCTCCAGATCTGGTCTTTGTTCGATGCCTCACTCACATAGTAGATCCGAAAGAAGTTGATAGAAATAAGAACTTGCTGGTATTTCTTGAAGAATACTCTGGGGATGTGCACAAAAATCTAAAAAATTCATGGACAGTTGAAATCCAAAGATTGCTTAAGTTTGTAGACAAGTGCGAATCGAAAGAACATTGGCACGGGATGCTGTTGGATCTCTTAGTTTCAGCAGTAGAACAGGTCAATAACAGCAAATGGGTAGAAGTTATAGCGACGCTGATTTCTCAACAAGTGCTAGCCAAGAAACAGGCACCTATGCACAAAGGAATATCATTACAATATCTGGCAATTTTGTCCTGCCACATGACAAATGCAGCCGTTGTGGAGAAAATTCTTAAAATCATAGTGCTCGCTTTGAAATCTATACCTATGGAAAGCTGTGAATATGTAAGCAAAGCGGCGGGCATAGCATCTCGCCAACACGGAGAATTCGTCATGAATGAAATCGACGCGATCAACAAGGAGAATGAATCGAGAAGAGGCAGCAAAATCCTAAACCTCTTTTCTTCACGAAGTTCTAAAAGTGAACTAGAGATTGGCATTGTGAAATACGCTGTGATAACTTGCTACGGGAAAGTGGCGTGTGAATGTCTCGATGTCCACGTTCTAGCCAGATTGGGCGACAACGTTACAACCATTCTGTACGACATTTTAAAATCAAACCCGCCGTTTGATCTATGCAAAGCGAGTGTAACAACTCTTTACGAAATCAGCAAAGCGTTACACCCGGCTGCACATCACAACGTCGCATTGAGAAACCGGTGGCAACTACTAAACGCAGTTTTGGAACAAATATACAACTCTAATTTGGATAAACGAAACGTCGAACTTTATCCTATCATTGTTAAGGCGTCGAAAGCTTTAACTAAATTACAGAAGGGCACATTACCCGAAGAAAGGAATACGATACTCAGAGTTTTATTCAACAGCATTTTCGGTGAACTGTCTTCTTTCAAGCGCAAATACGAAATCGAAGGCAACGGAGACAAAAATGATCAACTGGCGAAGACACTGAACGATAGCTTGGTATTGCTCCACCAATTGATAAAAGAGCTCATCATACAGTCAACATGTTTAAGCACTATAGACGATCTCATCAGTTTGCTAATTGAATGGATGAGGCACGAAAACGACGAGATCCGAACAGCAGCCGTATTGATTTTACAGGTAGTTTTCGACACTTACATCAAAAACGTTAAATTGAACTATGAAACTCCGAGTAAATTCGGTCAGATGGGCTATTTACTCGGGCTTACTGTCCCGGGAGTGGCTGATACTAATTTCTCTGTGAGACTGACTACCATAGACTGCATCAAACTGATAGTGCAAATACAAGATTTGTACGAAGGACATACGATTGAACCGAACGATGAATGCATGTCCAATCTAAGTCATTTACAGAACAATGTATTAACCAATGATGTTAACAGTATGAGCGAGTATTGTATGTTCTTATGCGACACAATAGCGCCCAAAATACCACACCAACACACAATGCAGTTTATCGAAAGCTTATTAGAAGGGTTTGATAACCAGGAGTACAGAAGTATAGGAATCAGTTCAGTTTTGGATGCGTATTTCATCAATAAAGGTCAGGATTTATACCAAAGTGTGGAGAGAATAGTGGAGATCATGATAGCTACGATGGAAGTGGTCAATGATGAAGCGAAGCTGAAACTGATGAAGCCACTTTCCTCGCTCACGCGTCATCATTCCAATGCAGTAACCGCTGTGCTACTCGGTCAAAGGCTTCCTTTGAAACCGTAAGTCGAAATTATCAATATGAATAATCCTCGTATTCGTATTATTCCTTCTATGTTCATAATAATTCTCAGAAGATTTAAGGCATACTTAGGATTCAGAACCACCAGTTTAAAAATCTAAGCTTCGATTTATTGTCTCACACAACAAGGTGTTCTTCAGGGAACGTAGCTACCTACGTTCCGTCCACTTTTATTAATTTTTTTCACAACTCTCATCCACGTAAATTCTTTAGATAAATCTTCAAAACATCACGATTCGGCAACACGAGTTTTTGACGCATTTTAATATCGAAATATCGGCGTCTAGAAAACGTAATAATCATACTAAATGTCCCGTCTCGACTTATATCCGTTTACAAAGCTCTGAATGTGTTAAAAACAGGTCCGTAGTGGTATGCTGGCATCAGCTGGCGAAGGACGAAGCTTTGTCTCCGGCTATCACTGACAACTTCCTGCGACTGATGACTTCAGTAGAGCTGTACGAGGATCCCTACCACATCACTGAGAACCACGTCGCCGCTCTGCAACCTCTTACTGTAAGTTAAATCGAATTTATCTGTGATTTTTAGCGTTGTCTACGACGCACACACATTACTACTCGAGCGAATTAACATGACACCTGGCTGACACGTGTCTCGGAACTTGATGCTTCCCCCGCTGCCCCGCGCGGCGCCCTCCGTGTTTCTTCTTCCTCTAATTGCGAAGCCTTATCATTACTTATCATTACCAAGTATTACAGGACCTCTTCTCTGTCAAGATGTTCCAATTCCACGCTGTACTTTGCACAAACGTCATTCGAGCCAGATGTCATGTTAATTCGACCGAGTTATACTTAATAGACCTGAATAATACAATGTGTTATTCTCCACGTATAAATTGTCTATTTTCCAGCTCATAAGCGCCTTAGGAGAGATGCTACAAGAACCGGCAATGAAGCCGATTTGCGAAGCCAAGTTCTCCGATCTATTCTCAGTGCTGTACACCACGCTTGTGTGTTATATCGAAGCGGAGCCACCGGCGTACGCCCCCACTACTACCAAAGGGCAGGAGAGATTCGGCTTTGTCCCCAACAGAGAGGCCATCCGGCTTTCACCAGCTAGAATCACAATGGCTACGTTCAACGCGTTTTTAGAACGGGCCGAGTGTCATAAGGTTAGTTTATAACACTGTTACAGTAACATAAGGTTCAGTTGAGTCGCCTGCGTATGCGCCATCTGCTACCAAAGGACAGGAGAGATTCGGCTTTGTCCCCAACAGAGAGGCCATCCGACTTTCACCAGCTAGAATCACAATAGCTTAGTTCAACGCTTTTTTAGAATGGACCGAGTGTCATAAGGTCAGTTTATAACACTGTTACAGTAACATTAGGTTCAGTTGAGTCGCCTGCGTACGTGCCCACTGCTACCAAAGGACAGGAGAGATTCGGCTTTGTCCCCAACAGAGAGGCCATCCGACTTTCACCAGCTAGAATCACAATGGCTACGTTCAACGCGTTTTTAGAACGGGCCGAGTGTCATAAGGGCCGTTTATAACACTGTTACAGTAAAATTAGGTTCAGTTGAGTCGCCTGCGTACGTGCCCACTGCTACCAAAGGGCAGGAAAGATTTGGCTTTCTCCAACAGAGAGGCCATCCGACTTTCACCAGCTAGAATCACAATGGCTACGTTCAACGCGTTTTTAGAACGGGCCGAGTGTCATAAGGTTAGTTTATAACACTGTTACAGTAACATAAGGTTCAGTTGAGTCGCCTGCGTATGCGCCATCTGCTACCAAAGGACAGGAGAGATTCGGCTTTGTCCCCAACAGAGAGGCCATCCGACTTTCACCAGCTAGAATCACAATGGCTATGTTCAACGCGTTTTTAGAACGGGCCGAATGTCATAAGGTCAGTTTTTGTAATAGCTCAAGAAGCAAACAGGAAGAATTTAATAAATCTAATGTAAAACTGCTTTAAGCTGCTATTATGTTTTATCAACGCTACAGAATTTGTACTCGTAATATTGGATTAAAAGAAATTGGATATACCTATCATTCTTCTGAGATTGGATTAGTCTTTGTCATGGGAAGTAAAGTTAGTGTCAAAAAATCAAAATGGCGGCTTAATTTCCGCTGGTAGGTTTTGCAAACTTACATTATCATCATCATAAAGGCCTTTTGGATGTAGTGTATCCATTTTTGGATGTAGGCCTCGTCCAAGCGCCTTCAGTCTTAATAAATTTTAAGGTGTTTTTTTTTCTTGAAATTTTTAAGTAACATTTTTCAAGTTGTGTTATATCTCCAGACCTGAATCATTTTTTAAATAGAGTAAACCAACCTATTATTGGCATCACCGCCGCCTATTATTGGCGCCCTGGAGTTAAGTGCGAAAAAACAAGGAAAATATAGATTATTCAATTTCAGTATACTTTTATTACTTTTAAAAGTATTAAGATAATTTCCTTGTTTTTTCGCACTAAACTCTAGGGTGCCAATAATAGGTTGTTTTACCTTTTTTAATGATGATGATATATCTCCAGATCCGCGAAGCGTGTTCTCTGTGCCTGAGCATCGAGCATGGCGACTCGAGCGCGACCGTAGCGGAGCTCGCGCCGCTCGTGTGCGGCGCGCTGTGGGGGGATGTCGCGCGACATGCGGCGCGACTAGCCGCGCGACTCGCCACCTACGCGCGCGCCGCACTGCCGCGACAGAGGCTCGCGGCCGTCGCGCTGCTGGCCGATATGCTCAACTATAGGTAAAAAATAATATTAATAATATTGTTTACATAAAAACCTTAACGGTACACAGAAAAAGCTGTTACTATTATTACATAAGTATTGATGAAGTTGTACCTAATGAAGCATTCAATTCAATTTCAATTTCAAAAATTCTTTATTTCGTAACTTATTGTAGCATAGTTCCAGTGTACGTATATTCCTAAAACTAGACAAACATATATAATTTTCTGTTTTTTTAAAGTACTGATGACTTATTTAAAAATTTATATAAAAAAAAAAATGATTTAATTATTAAATTAATGAAGCATTGTTCCTCGCACTAGGTCTCTAATGAGCCTGTATGGCGAGGTCACAGAGACTCATGCAGACTTGCACCAAACTTTCAAATTTACTAAGCAATTACTTTACTCGCTTGGCAGTTCTTAACGGTCAGAATCTAAACTGTTAAGAACTACCAAGCGAGCAAAGTAATTGCTTAGGGACTTAGACAGTTTGGTTCAAGTAGGCATCAGACAGGTAACGTTACTATTGATGGGTTCGAGTAACACCTAAACGAATAATAGTGTCACAAGTATACTCACGGTTTAATAGCGCTGACCTTGAATGCGCAGAAGTTGATGTTTAGATGTGTTTGGCGGGAGGGGTGCGACGCGACAGGCGCCCAGCGCCGGCGTCTATTGGTCGCTTAGCCACCTTCCCGCCGTCTCGCCTCACCTCACTTGCGCAGAGCTTCCCTCCACTTTAGCATTATTAAATCATGAAGACACCTGTACTTATTGTGTTTTTTTTTTTTCCCAATGAGCATCACCCCGATTCAGAGTAATGCTCGTTGGGATTTACTTGACATAACACCAAGTGTCATGGTGTTACTCCATTAAGCTCCGTACTCACATACGGTTTTCCTCGATCGAGCTAAAAACCATTGCATGAACTTTCGTCCACACATTCAGCATTATCTATCGAGTGACGCGCACTGTACAGTATTCACCGAACCGTTCAAGCCCTAATTACATCGAGCCGGCTCCATGCGAGCCTTCGGACCTTTAAGTTTTGCGGTCCACACGTTAATAAAACTAAATTTATATTTAATTACATTGTAAATTTGTGATACTACCTAATAAAAGTAAGGAAATAAACTAAGTTCCTATTAGTTAAGTTGCTGTGCCCAACAGGGTGAATATAGTACCATAGCCCTAAGGTGTAAGTGTACATATTTATCTGCAATAAATAAATTACTAAATTACTAATATTTACTCGTTTTGGTGTAAAACTATCGAGTAAAACTGTATGTGAGTACCAGAGTACCAGAGTACGTAGCTTTAGGGTGCGCGCTGTGGGCGGACGTCCCGTGACATGCGGCGCGATTAGCCGCACGACGCATCTATCAGATATCAGCAGTCCATCTAAAAAATATCTCACACTACACGTTATGTTTCTAGATGCAACGACAACAACGTGATCATAGAGACAGTGCTGGCCACACTCTCGGCGGGCTGGAAGGACGAGAACGAATGCGTGCGTGCGGCGAGCCTGAGGGGCGCCGCACACATCGCGCGCCTGCGGGGCGACCAGAGGGACAAGGCGCGGTCGCACGCGCTGCAGGCGCTCAGCCAGGGCGTGGACGCGCCGCACACCAGGTATACACAGTGTACACTACACACACTCTACAAAGTGTATACACAGAGCGACGTACACCGCGCGACTTCAACTACACACTGTACAGTGCGCAGTGGCTTTCAATATGTGAAAATGTAGAGTGCTTATTTCTGTGTGTGTAATGTTGAGTGTTTGTATGCGAGTATGTGTGAGTGTGTGTGGGTTTATGTGTGTGTGTGTAGGTTGTGTAGTGTCTACAGGTCTCTACACACCTAAGCAGCCCGGCGACACAGCCCGCCGGGAATCCAGACTCCTTTGAACAATCGTATACAAAACCCCAAACCAGCGGGTTGTGTAGAGGCCTTACAAAGTGTCTTATGTTTTGAGAAAAACTTTCTGTAACTAGCAACTGACCATGTGTATTTTTTTTCTGGTGATTTAAAATTGACCGTGTATAATCTTAGGTCATCGTCAGACAACGTGCCGCTGGCCGCCATCCAGGGCCTGTCCACCCTGCTGGCCGAGACGGACGCGCTGGACAAAGACATGGACCGGGAGTTGCTGGCCATCTCGCAGAAGATCCGCCCCTTTATGAATACCGAGTGTGCGCTGCTGAGGTTGGTACTGCGGTACACTGGCTTGAGTGACAAATATTTATTCATCTTTACATACCTGTACGTAGATAACACTGGTCTACCAAAAACTAATAAATAAAAAGAAACACAAAAAAATGTTTTTCTCATGAATTCAAATTGCATTTTTGATATTTCTCATACATGAGTGGTTTTTTGAGAAGGGCAGTCATGGCTTAATCCGAAACAGAGTGCTAGAGAGTTAGAGAAAAGTCGTGAAAGGAGTCATGTTCTCGATTTATAAGCGCTGTAAGACGCGCTGTAAGCACGCGGTCGACGCGCTGTAAGCACGCGGTCGGCGCGCTGTAAGCACGCGGTCGACGCGCTGTAAGCACGCGGTCGGCGCGCTGTAAGCACGCGGTCGACGCGCTGTAAGCACGCGGTCGGCGCGCTGTAAGCACGCGGTCGACGCGCTGTAAGCACGCGGTCGGCGCGCTGTAAGCACGCGGTCGACGCGCTGTAAGCACGCGGTCGGCGCGCTGTAAGCACGCGGTCGGCGCGCTGTAAGCACGCGGTCGACGCGCTGTAAGCACGCGGTCGGCGCGCTGTAAGCACGCGGTCGACGCGCTGTAAGCACGCGGTCGGCGCGCTATAAGCACGCGGTCGACGCGCTGTAAGCACGCGGTCGGCGCGCTGTAAGCACGCGGTCGACGCGCTGTAAGCACGCGGTCGGCGCGCTGTAAGCACGCGGTCGACGCGCTGTAAGCACGCGGTCGACGCGCTGTAAGCACGCGGTCGGCGCGCTGTAAGCACGCGGTCGACGCGCTGTAAGCACGCGGTCGGCGCGCTGTAAGCAGGCGGCCCGGTCGCTTGAAGCGCGCAGGCTACTGGTCGAGTTGTATAATAGCGGCAAGCGCGTTGACTGCCCGTCCCAGTGGCTTCTTTATCATTATGAAAATACACACGTTTTAATGGTCTAATTTGAATGATAAGTTAATTTTTGGGTTGGAGCGGTGCCGGTATATTGTACCATGATGCAGCCTCATGGGTACTAGTAATCATAAAGTGTAATAATATAGTGACTTTTACAGAGAAGGGTCCATCCGTCTGTTCGGCGTGATCGCGGGCCGAGTGAAAGGGGATCTGGTGGAGCAAGCCGTCAGCTCGTTGCCTTGCTTCCTGCTGCACCTGTGCGACTCCAGCCAACCTGTGGTCAGGGTAAGTATCTACAGTCAAAATGACTATTACAGAAATTGGGCCATCCATTATCGCCGCCGCCGCCAATGCTCCTACTTAGAGCGGTTTCAGACTAGCGTTTTTTACGTGCGTATACGGGTTTATACCGGCGTTAACGGTTTTTTTGGAGCGAGTGTCAGTAGTAACGAGAGCAAGCTCGATAACGCTCGTACACGTGCTGCAAGAAACGAAACACGAGCGGCAAATCCGCTTAGTTAATACGCTAGATTGAAACCGCTCTTACACTCGCGTGAATGGAGGAATGTGCATTTTGAAACTGAAAGATCTTTACCACATTGAAGCAATAATAAAGCTTTATGTCTTGTGTGAACATTCACTTTCAGCTTTATTTAGAAACGAAGACTAAACTCGAGGTCACCCCCTGACTTTCTCAGTTCTAGACTAGTTTTCCTCTTACAATTAAGAAATTTCACAAGAAGGACTAGCAGGGACTAACCAAACGAGCATCTTTATTCATGACTTATGGGAAAAATCTGCTTATTTCTCTAAACCTAGCGGCCCCCTAGTTTGGGCAAGGACTATCTATGGCAGATTTTTGACATGTTATCTGACAGTTGCTAGGCAACACGGCCATCAGCATAACAAAATCTTTTTGAGCGTATTATTTACTTACGTTCCGTTTGCTCCTTAGTAAACTACATACGTTACCATAGATGAAATATAAATAAATGTCATTTAAATTCATATCACCTTCCTATTACTACGACGATATAATTTTGCGCATATTGGAACAACAAAGATAAATCCTGGTTGGCGTAAAACTCGTTTCTAAATAAAGCTGTTTGAGTTCCATAGAGTTCTGCCGCAGCTTCAAGACTTACACAAAAAAGAATCCAATAATATATTCTCGTGGGCACCCAAATTAAATCGTGATCAAACCAGCACCCTCACGGTTCATCACTTCCTTAGTAACAGAGTGGCGGAAACGGAATACATATACTGCCGGAAGATGTTGTTTCTGCAGCATCTACAAACTCATTCAAGAACAAACTCGACACTTGGTTACGAACCAACAAGACGACACCGTGGCTTAGTTGGTAGTGACCCTGCCTACGAAGTTGGTGTTCCGGGTTTGATCCCCGGCCGGAGAAATATTCGTGTGACGAACACTAATGTTTGTTCTCGGGTCTTGGATGTTGTGATGTGTTGTATGTGTCCATGCCACCTGCGACACAGGGAATCCTAGTGCAGGGGTGTGAGTGTGTGAATGTTTAGTTGAAGTCTCAATATGTCAAAAAAAAAGTGACAGAAAACTACTAAAAAATCCAACACTGTGTGACATAGACATCTCAGCGAAAGATGTTCGACTTTAAAAAAAAAATATAAGACATTTAATGATTTTCCAGGCCAGCAAGTTCACATTGAAACAGGTATTCAAGACGTTCAACGTGAAGAAGTCCAACGACCTCGTCCAGACGCACCTCCTCGACGAGGGGAGGTTGTATCTTGACGAGTTCCTGTCCGCGCTGCTCCGGCAAATGGCGGACGAGATGCCGAGCTGTGTGACGGCGTGTCTGCAGTCTGCCGTCAACTACCTGCATTGTAGTGACGATCTAAAGGCACATCCTCCTCTACTGATAGGTGAGTAGGCTTCCAATGACCTCGTCTTCGCACCTCCTCAAGGGGAGGATGTATCTTGACGAGATGCCGAGCTGTGTGACGGCGTGTCTGCAGTCCGCCGTCAACTACCTGCATTGTAGTGACGATCTGAAGGCACACCCTCCTCTACTGATAGGTGAGTAGGCTTCCAATGACCTCGTCTTCGCACCTCCTCAAGGGGAGGATGTATCTTGACGAGATGCCGAGCTGTGTGACGGCGTGTCTGCAGTCCGCCGTCAACTACCTGCATTGTAGTGACGATCTGAAGGCACACCCTCCTCTACTGATAGGTGAGTAGGCTTCCAATGACCTCGTCTTCGCACCTCCTCAAGGGGAGGATGTATCTTGACGAGATGCCGAGCTGTGTGACGGCGTGTCTGCAGTCCGCCGTCAACTACCTGCATTGTAGTGACGATCTGAAGGCACACCCTCCTCTACTGATAGGTGAGTAGGCTTCCAATGACCTCGTCTTCGCACCTCCTCAAGGGGAGGATGTATCTTGACGAGATGCCGAGCTGTGTGACGGCGTGTCTGCAGTCCGCCGTCAACTACCTGCATTGTAGTGACGATCTGAAGGCACACCCTCCTCTACTGATAGGTGAGTAGGCTTCCAATGACCTCGTCTTCGCACCTCCTCAAGGGGAGGATGTATCTTGACGAGATGCCGAGCTGTGTGACGGCGTGTCTGCACTCCGCCGTCGGCCTCCTCTACTGATAGGTGAGTAGTCAAATCTGGAGTCGCTGCGTTACATTCTTACTCAGTAACTTGATGTTAATACAGTGATTTCTTGAGGATATAATCTAAATAAATGTAAGACAGAAACACGAATGTTTTTTTGAAATCGGCCCTCATAAAACCTGTTTTACATCTACCCTCTGAATTTAGTGATTTTTTACGGTTTATTTTCATACTATTCTCTAAGTAAATCACAGAACTTAGATAAATGTAAAAAGATTTTTTTTATATATTCAACACTTTTCAAGCGACACGATTTATTTGTCGCTTGCGTCAGTTATTTTGAGCGACAAAAATTTATATCTAACCTCTTCTTTCGCCTCTTAGTTCGCTTGCAGCGTGTAAACTCACCCTGTATCATCGGCTCTTTTACAATCTGCTTGTTGACAATCCTTCACGAAAGCTAACTCGCTCACACACTAGCTTTTAAACTCGCCAACAAGCAGCGTGTAAAAAAGCAGTGTGTCATCGACGCTTTAATAACCTAATTTAATTCCCCCTAGGTCTTCTATACGCGGAATTACATCGAATCCGAGAGAAATATCCCGAAGAGACGCAGTTGGATCCTGAGGTGACTAAAAGCGCGCGCACCCGACTTCTTCTGCTCATTAAGGATTCCAATCCTAATGTCCGACAGAACGCCGCCATGGCTCTGTCCAACATCTGTCTGGTTTGCGCACTTGAGGATTAGATGTAAGTTACACCAGAAAAGAGATGGTTGCTGGCTTAAGCCATGTATTCATTGAGAAACAATGTTTCGGATACACTGTTTCTAAAACATCACGTAGACGTTTACAGAAATGTTTCGGAAACTCTGCCGTCCACATTATCAGTTGTTAACAATAAATATTTCTATTATTTTAAGCGTTTTTTCGTCGCACCACACTATCTCCATGTTTATGACACAAGTTTCATGCGCATCCACACTCATATGCATTTGTTGCGAAACTGGTTTGTTTCTGTGCTCTCCATCCTGAGCGGGGAGCACAGAAATATGCTGAGAAACACGTAGTGTTTACCGAAACAAATTAATATGTTTCAGAAACATATTTATTTATACAAATTAATTATATTTATACAAATTAATATGTTTCAGAAACATATTTATTAGTTTCAGAAACACGTAAATTTTGTTTTTGAAACAGTGTTTATAAACAAATGTTTCTCAGTGAATACAAGGCTTTATGAACTAAAACACAATTGTTATGAAACGAGAACTAAACTCTTGGTTACTCCCTAAGTTTTCCCAGTTCAGTGTTCCTCTTATAGTACGATGACACACGGCTTTTTTTACACGCTACAAGTCAGCGTTTACGCTTGCAGCGTGTAAAGTCGCCCAGTGTCATCGGCGTTTTCACAATCTGCTTGTTGACAATCCTTTCCAAAAGCTAACACGTTCACACGTTTAGTTTGTAATTTTTATAGGGACTAACCGCTAACCATAAAAAGTCCTTAACTTTTCAAGACTCAAACACGAATCATAGCCGATTTTGCTTTGTTTAAAAACATAATAATGCTTAAGCTTTTTATTAAATGGAGACTGAAAAAAATTAGGTGTAATGTATTGAAAAAAGAGTTTAAAGCTTATTAAAAAAAAACATAATTATTGCACATTGTTTAGAGGTAAAGACTAACAAATAAAGGGTTACCATATTACCACTTACTGATCGATAACTTTGATCAAAATTATTAGTTTTATATCCATTTAATATTTTTTTGAAAAACAGAATTCGTATGATTTTTGAGTGTTTATATTGTCAAAATTATAAAGTACATATGAAATTATTTGTAAATATTGAGTACTAATCGCTAAAAGCTGTTAAAATTATATAAAAACAAAATATTTAAGAAATAAAAATAAAAATAATACCAATAACATTGTGTATGTATAAAATGGAATATGCGTTGTTTAAGACAATATTTATTATGTATAAAATGGAAGATGTTTTATAAGTTAAATAATAATTTGTTTATGAATAAAGATCAATCAATGTTTTTTCTGCATTTTCTTCATCGTAACTCTAGCGGCTGTATTCTTGCATTCTTTACAGCTGCAAAAAGTTTTTTTTGAGCATAACAAAGTTGATACCAGAGAATAGCTAGGATCAAAATGGTCCATTCCCATATTCTCCACTGGTACAGCTTAGTGGGGACTATTAGAATGAACGAAATTCACTGTCCAGTTAGTTGGGACTGTGAGAATGAACCAATATTACTGCACTGTTAGTAGGGACTGAAAATGAACTAACATCGCTGCACTGTTAGAAGGGACTGAGAATGAACCAAACATCACTGCCCTGTTAGTCGGGACTGTGAGAATGAACCAATATTACTGCACTGTTAGTAGGGACTGAGAATGAACCAACATCACTGCCCTGTTAGTAGAGACTGAAAATGAACTAACATCACTGCCCTGTTAGTCGGGACTGTGAGAATGAACCAATATTACTGCACTGTTAGTAGGGACTGAAAATGAACTAACATCGCTGCACTGTTAGAAGGGACTGAGAATGAACCAAACATCACTGCCCTGTTAGTCGGGACTGTGAGAATGAACCAATATTACTGCATTGTTAGTAGAGACTGAGAATGAGTCAGGTGGCTTAGAAACTCAAAGCTGGGCACCTACTGGCACGTACGGTACGTACGATTTAAAATAAGGTTCTACAAAAATATACAACAACCGACTTCAATCGGCCTGCTCTAGTGACCGTAAACACTACTGAATAGTCACGGGGAAGCAAAATACGCAATTTCGTTTACTTGGATGACGTGAATTTTTTCAGTTATTGTGATTTCAAAACCAAAGCAGGTACTGAACCGATTTTGGTAGAATTTCTAAGAGACCAATCTGGAAGTCTATTTTATCCTCTCAAACAAAAAAAGAATTGTTCAAGTCTGTTTCTAAACAATAAAGTTCTGAGGTAACAAACATAAAAAAATCAACCGAATTGATAACCTCCTCCCTTTTTGAAGTCTGTTGAAAAAAAAAACTAGACAGGAACTAACGGAAAATTGTTTATGGCCGATTGGAAGCTTACTTCGGGGTTCTCGCGAGCCAGAACTGCCTGGTAGGATCTGCGTAGGTGCGCAGTTGGCGGCTGTCCCAAGACACAGAATCCATTCGCCATTCCTCCGGCACGCGCGGCAAAGTGAGGTTGCGGATAGTTATCTGTCAAATATCGTATTTTTTATTTATTTACGAAGAACATTTTACTTCGCGTTTGGCTCCACACATACCTAGTGTATATTAGGGCCTCCAGTACCGGTTCCTTTTTCCAGTACCGGGATTTCGGTACCGGCACACGGCCGGAACCGGGAGTACCGGGATTTTCGGTATTCCCGAAAATAATTAGTAGCCTATTATTAAGTCAAACAGAAAACGATAAAATAAAGAAAAGTCGAGCGAAATATAACGAAAAGTTATAAGTTATATTTTTATATTTATATATAATTTACTGCAAGCATGTTATGTAAGAGAAAAAATTCGCGTAACTAATTGAATATTGCATTAACAATACAGTACCAATTTTAAAGTTATATATCAAGTATAAATGGCTTATAACGAAAGTTTTGAAGTGGATATTTCTTTGTTTGCAGGATTGTATAGGATTACAGTTCAAAAGTTAGTACGTCACATGCGTAACAACACTTCTAAACGAAGGTTGATTTGATTTCTAATAAAATAATAGTTTTTAATCGTACTTTATTTGTTATTAATCTTCACAAGCCAATGCTCAATGATCATGTCAATGTCAATGATCGGCCTCATAAGTATGTTAAAATAAGAAAGTGCCAATTTTATTAATTTCCTCTGTGATAAACTATCGATATGTATATGTGTCAGTTTAAAATTTTTGTCAGAGACGTAACATAAAGAAGTATTCACTTATAATTTACGGTTGTATCTTCGACACAATCCGTCGCTTTTTAACCAGTGCGTTCTACCCATAATTAAATACTCAACCAAGGCGTGAACACTCACTGTTCTGCTAGATATCTATTTAGATAAACGACGCAATAATACACTATTAACGAGCTACGCTTGGAGTTTGAGATACTTGAAGGGAACTAATGTCATTAACAAAGCTTATAAACCCGTATATCCATAGTCAGCTGGTTTTAATAAACATAAAGCACAGTCGAATTGCAGAAAACGGAATCATTATTCATTATTTCTTATTAATAGTAGGCTAATAAACTGTTGATGACAACATCGGAGAAAATGGAAGACGAGCTAGACTCCTACTTGGAAGACTGGAAGACAGTTTCCCTTGACAGAAAAGAGTGGAAAGAAGGAAGGGAGGCCTTTGCCTTGCAGTGGGACGATTCAGGCTCATAATAAAATAATAATAAGAAATAAAAATAATACGTTCAGTGGCTTAGGTTTTGGAAAGACCGTCACGTCAGTACATACAACCCCAAAGCCCATGTTATTCTTTAAATAAATGCATTGAGACGACGATACCAACAATAAGCTGATATTGCAACATTTCCTAAGTTCTGAACATCAACAGCACCTTTGAAAGTTAGTAAGATGGGCGGGTAGGATCTAGTGGGTAGAGGAGTTACTGTCTTTCCTTCTTTGTACTAACAGAATGCTCTATTTAGCTATGGTTTTAAAGATAAAACCCTAAATTTTAAGTAATCCCGAAAGTACCGAAAATCCCGGTTCTGGATTTTTCTAGTACCGGTGCTGGAGACAGCCGAGAATCCCGGGATTTCCCGGGATTTTCGGTTCCGGGATTTCCCGGTACTATGCCCTAGTGTATATACGTTTAATAATATTTGACGACACGGATGGTCGAATGGCAAGTGTACCTATTGGACTGCCACGCCCGGTGTCGCGGGTTCGATTCCCGCTTCAGGACAAACATTTTTGTGATGAATATCGATGTTTGTTCTGTATGGGTGGGTCCTGTAAGTATGTATTATATGTATGTATTTACAAAAAAAATATTATTCTATAAGCCAAGTATTCTATAAGCCATCTGGTTCTCAAAATACAAGGCTCTGCTTAGTTTGGGGCTAAATGGTGTAATGCGAAATGTCAAAAAAAAAATAATTAGTGTCAAGTAATTTTATTTTCTTGGTCTTCCAACAATTGTTACAATGATTAGTTAATTTAGATACTTATCGACTTATTATAACTGAATGTATCGCATTCGTGGTCAAGTTGGCATATTCCTGAAATCCTTACCAGCAATCCCCCCTGGTAGGGATTTCGTGAAAAAGTCTCTAAATCCCCCCTAACACCAACCACCAATCGCAGTGGAGATTTCGGGAATATTTTGTCTCGAAATCCCTACTATTACACACCGACACCGTGGCTTAGTTGGTAGTGACCCTGCCTACGAAGCTTGGTGTTCCGGGTTCGATCCCCGGCTGGGGCAAATATTTGTGACGAACACAAATGTTTGTTCTCGGGTCTTGGATGTTGTGATGTCTTGTATGTGTCCATGCCACCTGCGACACAGGGAATCCTAGTGCAGGGGTGTGAGTGTGTGAATGTTATGTTATGTTATGTTATGTTATTATGAACAATGAACATATTTCAAATAATAGGTAGGTACACATAACGGTTTCCTCACGATGTTTTCCTTCACCGTTAAGCGCGTGTTGTAATTCACACATAGATTTTTTAAATAGAAAAATGGATTGGTGTACGACCGGGTTTGAAGCCACGACCTTCGGATCGAAAGTCGAGGCACCTCCCACTCGGCCAACATGGCCTTTTGCAGTATCAAGCAGTGGAAACATTACAGGCTGATTTTGTTATGTTATGTAAAGCGTCGATGACACACGGCATTTTTACACGGTACAAGCCAGCGAGTTCGCTTGTAGCTTGTGAAATCGCCCTGTATCATCGTCTTTTTACAATCTGCTTGTTGACAATCCTTCCCGAAAGCTCGCTCACACGCTAGTTTTTAAACTCGACAACAATCAGCTTGTAAAAAGGCCGTGTGTGATCGATGCGCAGTGGAATTATAGGCTGATTGTGATTATGTAATGTTATGTAAGTCTCACAGGGTTGGCAGGAGCTGGTGTGCCAGGGAATGGAGCTCGAAAACTGTCATTTTTCGCCTTGGCCACCGCTTCTCGTGTCGCATACACATTTGACGTTAGATACATGTTGTCTGTTAGGATTTTACGGGGCCTGAAAACGAAGCAGTAAAGTCCTATTTATCATCGTTGAAATAGAGTAAGAAAGGGTATACAGGGGGGTTTTTTGAGGAGGGCCAAAGGGCAAAGTCCGAAACCACGAGTTACAGAAAAGTCGTGAAAGGAGTCATGCCCTCTATTTATAAGAAAACAATATCTGCATAGGTAGGTAATTATCTTTTTTTTTAAACTTTTACTTTTTAATGAAAGCGACCCGAATTTTTTTTTTTAAAAGACGCTCTGTTTAATTGAACCAATGGATTCTGTTGCTGATAAGGATAATTTTTTGCAAAAATATGTATATTACTAAAAATAAAGGAAGTAGTAGGTAGTAAGAATTTTTCAAATCGGTTTAATAACAACAAAGCTCTGAGGTAACAAACATTAAAAAAACAACCGATTGTATAACCTCCTCCTTTTTAAGTCGGTTGAAAATGTACAAATGTGCGAGTGAGATAGCGGCGCGCGGGATTCTGGGCCCTAAGGCACTTGGTAGAAAGAGACTAGTCAAAACACTTGTTTGATGGGCTGATTGCCAACCTGCCCATATCGGGCACAAATTGTAATATCGATTGCCAAATGCTCGCTATGGGTTTGTAATTCGACACCTGTTCTAGCCTTTCGTTAATAATAAATATCAATGTTCCTAAACCATAACGTCCCTTCATTCTAGTAACGATTGACGTGCGATAGAATTGGCTAGGTAGGTACCTAATATATCAAGCGTCGCACTTGACTACAAGCACTGGCTTCATTGAGTTCAAACCTCGGAAAAATCAGTATATTTTTGTTAAATTCCTCAGAACTTGAGTTTATTTAATTATTCTATTACAAATGTTACACAAATGGATACAAAAATTTCAAAGATCACGAAAATATACGGTTTAATACATATTTTCTACCAAAAACAGCTCTAACTGCCCAGCGTAAAAAAATGGTTGGCGGCCATCTTGACCTTGGCAACCAATCGCCATTTTTTTTTATAGTATCGCATCCAGGAAGCTATTTAAAAAAAATGCTTTAAATTGACTTACCCATCATCCATATCGTCGAGGCTCTCCGCTGGAGTGATGTAGACGCGCGGGCGAGTCTTCTGCACGCTCCTCCGTTCAATGTCTGGGTCGGGTTCCTACGATACCAAAAAACACTGTCAGATATTCAACCGCAAAGCAGTTATGTGAAAGCATTACTGTGTTAAAAAGCTGTGTTGGCTGAGTGATGTGCCCGACTTTCGATCCGAAGGTTGAGGGCTCGAACCCGGTCGTACACCAATGGATCTTTCTGTTCAAAAAATCTATGTGTGCATTAAAACACGTGCTTAGCGGTGCAGGAAAACATCGTGAGGAAACCGGCATGTCATAGCATAGAATCTAAAAAGTTCGAATACATGAGTCAAGTGCACGAAAATAGCCTCTTCGCCACCCTGGTTCGAAAGAACTAGTGACACGATAAGAAGAAGATACTGTGTTCCGGTTTGAAGGGGTGGTAGCTAAGCTAGTGAAATTACTGGGCTTTCGAGAATACTAATCGAAATGTCTCAAAGTGGACGAGCGCTGGAAAAGGGACACCAAATACCGCTGGGCGGAGTCCCCAACACAGTTCCTGATATTCTGCCGCAAAGCAGTCATGTGTAAGCATTACTGTGTGCCAATTTGAAGGGCACTGTAGGTAGTGAAATTACTTTGCTTTCGAATATGACCACTAAAATGTCTCAAAGTGGACGAGCGTTATTGTTGTAACCGCTGGGCTATGTGAATCTAAGTCGTGTTTAGCACTATTCTGGTTATGGGCAAGCGTGATCTCTTACCATCAGAAGAGCGCCAAGCTCATCTCGTTACTTGTTTGCTTGGGTTCGAGAGCAGTCGGAGTGGGGGGGGCTTTGGCTGCACTATACTCGAACCCGGGACGGCTGCAGTGCACGGGGAGGCATGCACTGCAAGCGGGTCTCGGGGTCGGTGCAAGCCTTCCCTGGGATGGACCTCGCAGCAACGTGCGTGAGGGACACCAGTACGAGTTCTTCGGATATCACAGGGCCCCTCTAATGCGCAGAGGTCGGCCACCATGGGGTTTTAGTCGCTTAGAGTCCGACATAACCCGTCCGCCCACCCCCCAGGGGTGGAAGGCATCTATGAAGGTTGGTATGCATAGCAGCTTTATTTCTACTTACATAGGTTTTCTGAATGTCGTGAGGAGTCGTCCTAACGATATCCTTTGGCTTTCCAAACACATCGAATGGCACAATTGGTCTGTTCCAATCAGTGAGAGCGTAAACATCCTTCACGGGGCGCGGCCTGATTCGTACACACATATCTTTTCGCTTATACTGCGTTGTGATGATAGGAATTATTTCCCCATCTTGGTAATCTGTTCTTTGGCCGGACTCGTAGTTGAAAAGCATAGATTCAAAGCGTTTTTTGTGGTCCGGCATTGTAGAGGTCCAAATAAATTATAAAAAAATAAATTAGCGTCAAAATAAAATATCTAAATAAACACGCGTTTACAAAAAATCTATTTTTTCTATGACGTCATCATAAAATATGATGAAGTTTTGTTACGCAATGTCAATTGATTAAACCTACTCTACTAAGTATGAAATAAAAAGGTTTGATAATTTCTAAAGTAGGCGTGGATTATGTCACCGTAAAGTTGTAAAAACAGTAAGTTACAAATAAACAATTTAAAAATACGTTATAACAAACTGTCGAAAAATTATAAACACCTCGAAAGTCTGTTATGAAATAGACCAATCAAAGGACCGTTTACAAATTCACGGTATTAGGTAAAACCGTAAGACTGAATGATCACATATAAAGAAGGCAAAAAATCCTAATTTACTAATCAGAGCAGTACCATGATTTTGATTAGTCTGTTATTATAAATATAAATAGCATGGTACCCTAGTTGCGTTAAGTATATTTTGACGGTTTACAATTTAACGTTATTCAAACAATTCAATTGTAAATTTACGATTTTTGTAATTTTACACTGACATTTGAGTGAGGTAGGTATTGTCGCGAATCACCTACTTACTAATGGTCGCGAAGCTAAAAGTATCTATAGGTAAGTATTCAATACTATGTACGCATGTATGAGTTTTCAGGTAAATGCATAAACGTAACAGTGGAATGGTAGGTAATGTAAAATAAATAGAAAATTATGTTACCTTGGTGTCAGATTAGGGTAGACCGATGACCCGGTGCGTGACATCTCGTACGACTCAGCATCGTCCAGCATGATGAGAGGATGAAGACATCGACACGACGACCATGACGCGACCCGGTGTGATGCTTTGTAGATTGGATCGACGTACCTATATCTAGATATATGTCTGAGGTCTGAGCATAGCCTCGGTCAGACCATGTAACTTCCGTAATTATCTGAGCACCTAAAAGTGAGAACACACTGAGCGTAACATCGGAACTGGTCGGACGTTGTAGTAATCTGGGTTGGGGTTAAAACCCCTCGAATGACCTCCAAATAGTCTTTCCCTGATCTCACAACTTAACGTAAATGTCCTTAATTACCAACGCACCCCTAAAGAATCACAGATAGCAACATGCGTGGACGGTGTCACTACCGAACACGTTATTAGACACAACAAGAACATACGAACTTATAATGTAAGACACAACACATAATAGTTATTATAGCAGTGATACCTAGGAACGGTATCATTACCGAACACGTTATTATATGTACTTATAGTAAACCGCCACATACCGTGAGATACCTACAGATGCGTATTGCGCTTGCATCTGAATTGAAGTGGTAGGTACGTAAATGTATCGTGAACGCTGTACACAGTACATACCTAGGGCTTGCAATTTGGATATCCGAATTATCCGGATATCCGCCCCATTTTAATATCCGAATAATGAGGGCAACAGAATCCGGATAATTTGGATAAAACGGATAGTAAAAAAAAAAGAAACACCGTTTTAATATGGTTTAAACTGTTAAAAACATTTACTTTAGCATTGTGGGCAATACGTACACGTTTACAGTAAGTAATTTTTATTTAAAACACTGTTTTTCAGTCCTACAAAAAAAACTTTACGTTTCGCCATGTTTGTTTGTCGGTCCGTAAATAGTCAACGTCATTATTGCTATTCAGGGACAGTTAAGAATACGGATTCAAAATAAAAAAAAAACCGTTTTTTTTTTAATTTTTTTAGTCGTTAAAATTTTTTATTGGTTTAAATTTATTATCTAATTTTAGTCGTTAGTACTCAGAAAGTGATCCAACACGTTATTAAACGTATAATTATCTGATTTTTGTGATTTAATTGGTATTATTAAGGTTTTTTTAATACTATCCGAATTATCCGAAATATCCGGATAATAGGATTTACTACTATCCGAATTATCCGGATACCAAAAATCAACGGATAATGCAAGCCCTATACATACCTGAGCCCAGGGCGCTAAAGCAATCCTTTTACACGTTGATATCTAGAATATGCTAGTGAACACGTGAATAAGGATTATGAGGAAAGTTATACCTGTAGGACCTGTTGAGAACTAATATCTAGCACTCACCAAATATCCTGAGGTGAAAACACTGAGCACTGAACACTGACTTGATAATTCTGCGAACAAAACCCACCGAGAATTGACCACGCCATTCGAACGTACCCACTAGACTGGCGCAAGTCTACCCGCACTTGCCGCTCACGACAGACTGGAGCCGAGGCTTGTTACTACTAAAAGTGGTCGGGCCGGTGTTGCTATGTTATATCTATAATTCTACCTGTGTATGCGTCTACTTCGTATCACTCGCTATGAAATTATAATCGCGATTACGTTTCGCGACAGGTATTGCTTGAAAGGGACCGCCTATCTACGTACATATATTCCTTTACTTGCCTAATGCTTAGGCAACCTAGCCTACAGTAAGAATAAGAAGAGTGCTATGCTATACAAAATAAAATATATAATAAATATTAGATAAAACCGGAATATTATGTTTAAAAACATTTTCTTTATTAAACTTAAACAAAAATTAACAAAATAGACTACAACGAATTCTAAATCAATTTATATCCGTAAAGCTATCTAAAAATAATTATAAAGTACATAAATGTGTTAATAATAAATTAATGTAGGTAACTACAGTCAACGGGTACGTTTAATTTGCCCCCGCATCTTTCTGTGAGCTTCTGCTGCTGCCGTCTCATCACATGCTCTGCATCTGAAATAAATTAAAAATACAAAAAAAAAATAAGTAGGTAGGTAAGTAGGTACATATTAGAAATAAAATCTGTGCCATACAAAAAGTCAATCGCCTTCTCAACTGCTTCGTAAGGCGCATAAAAATTGCACTCAAGTCATTAGTCATTGCAAACACCTACCTCATTACAAATTTTCCCATTTTGAAATACCAAAACAAACTGAAACTCTTTTCTGAACTGCTCAAAAAACTCAGGTTATAGGTAGGATCAAAGAGTATAAGTAACAGGTACCTCCTAGGTAACTGGTACCTTAACAAACCTGGTAAGGTACCAGTTAAAGACTCATATTACACATTGGGTTAAAATGACTTCCAATCATAATCGACTACGCCGAATGTCGCGGGTTGGTTTCCCGCTAGAGGACAAATATTTTTGCGATGAACATCGTTGTTTGTCCTGAGTCTGGGCATTTCTGGGTGTTTTCTATGTATGTACAGACAGCGTCATAGATAAGTATCCCCTTGCACAAGACAAGACGGATCAAGACACCCAGCTTCAAATCCCTTCAAAACGCCCCGCGCCGCGTACAAATAAATTTTGCCTGCAAAAATAATGTAAACCAAAGCAAAATTTTATACCTAGGTACTATTTTTTGTACGATTTGAGGCTATGTGTCTTATGCAAGGGGGATATTTATCTATGACGCTGACTGTACCTACCTATTAAAAAAAGTATAATAAAAGTATTCAATCAGTTATATGGTTCCCATAGTACAAGCTTGCTTAGATTGGGGCTAGATTGCGATATGTGTAAAGTACAAACATTATTATTATTATAACTTGTAAGGTAACATACTTATGAAGTTCCTGCTTCAGCCAGAACTCCTCGGTAGGGCTGCAATGTCCTCTCAACTGTTTTCTGTCCCATGAGATAGACTCCATTTTCCACTCCGGAGGCACCACTGGCAATTTCAGTTTGGGAAGAGTCATCTAAAGGCATCACGCAAATATTATAAAGGAGAAAGTACCTACCTAAGAATGCATGGGTGGATATGTCGATTACCTAAGTCATATTATCTAGATGCGTAGGTACGAAATTGTGTTACGAGTTGCAGTAGCCAATTTGGAAGTCATTAAACAAAAAAAAATATAAGAATGTATGAATGAATGACTGGCCCATACAAAGAGGAAGGTACTGACCGCATTAGCAGGTGCCGGCAAGCCGGGGAATGGAGCCTGCACATAGAAGTAAGGAGAAATTGCCTCCCGCAATCCTCGCGTTGTTTCGCTCGTGTACATATCGTTGCATAGAATAGTCCTGGCGCGTGTGTCAGTGACGTTATCAGAGCTAGCGACTGGCCTACAGAAAGAGGAAGGTAGGTACTGACCATGTTAGCAGGCGCCGGCAAGCCCGGGAAAGGAGCCTGCACATAGAAGTAAGGAGAAATTGCCTCCCGCAATCCTCGCGTTGTTTCGCTCGTGTACATATCGTTGCATAGAATAGTCCTGGCGCGTGTGTCAGTGACGTTATCAGAGCTAGCCACTGGCCTACAGAAAGAGGAAGGTAGGTACTGACCATGTTAGCAGGCGCCGGCAAGCCCGGGAAAGGAGCCTGCACATAGAAGTAAGGAGAAATTGCCTCCCGCAATCCTCGCGTTGTTTCGCTCGTGTACATATCGTTGCATAGAATAGTCCTGGCGCGTGTGTCAGTGACGTTATCAGAGCTAGCCACTGGCCTACAGAAAGAGGAAGGTAGGTACTGACCATGTTAGCAGGCGCCGGCAAGCCCGGGAAAGGAGCCTGCATATAGAAATAGGGAGAAATTGCCTCCCGCAATTCTCGCGTCGTTTCGCTCGTGTACATATCGTTGCATAGAATAGTCCTGGCGCGTGTGTCAGTGACGTTTTAGAGCTAGCCACTGGCCTACAGAAAGAGGAAGGTAGGTACTGACCATGTTAGCAGGCGCCGGCAAGCCCGGGAAAGGAGCCTGCATATAGAAATAGGGAGAAATTGCCTCCCGCAATTCTCGCGTCGTTTCGCTCGTGTACATATCGTTGCATAGAATAGTCCTGGCGCGTGTGTCAGTGACGTTTTAGAGCTAGCCACTGGCCTACAGAAAGAGGAAGGTAGGTACTGACCATGTTAGCAGGCGCCGGCAAGCCCGGGAAAGGAGCCTGCACATAGAAATAGGGAGAAATTGCCTCCCGCAATTCTCGCGTCGTTTCGCTCGTGTACATATCGTTGCATAGAATAGTTCTGGCGCGTATCTCAGTTACGTTATCAGAGCTAGCCACTGGCTTACAAAGAGGAAGGTAGGTACTTACCGTGTTAGCAGGCGCAGGCAAGCCGGGGAATGGAGCCTGCACATTGAAGTAAGGAGTAACTGCCTCCCGCAATCCTCGCGTTGTTTCGCTCGTGTACATATCGTTGCATAGAATAGTCCTAGCGCGTGAGTCAGTGATGTCATCCATGCTGACTGCTGGCGTCATTACGCGGCGTGGACGCGTCTTCTGAGCCTCTTCGCGATCAGGATCTATGTTTTTCTCCTGGAAAGTTAAGCTGGTAAGCATTAGTAATCCGTAAAAGAACCATAAGGTCACCGACTTCGCTTTCAGAATCAGAAAAATCAAAGCATTGGGCGAGCCGTGTCCAAAAAGGAGGTGCTCAATTTTACTTCACAACTTTGTTCTCTATTTCGTCTTTTAATCGATTTGAAAAATCCTTTTTTGTTTGATATTTTGCGACTTCACGGTCGTGTATATATAAAATCTTGATTAGGTACTAGGTAAGGTACCCTTGTTGATGACCCTCGGGCCTCGGCACAATGCACTTTATCTTATCTTATTTAATTCAAATATTTTATTTATTAGGTAGGTAATATCTGGCAGGACAAAAGTAACGTGTTACCTACCTAGGTACCTACCTACTTATCACTCCAACTCACATAACGCTCCTGCACATCCGTTGGACAAGTTCTTATAATCTCCTTTCTCTTCAACAACAAATCAAACGGTATCGCTTTGGCTTTCCAATCAGAAATGGTATGCACGTCTTTCAACGGACGAAATGTGGATTTCGCAGGAGCCTCTTTCTTCTTATAGGTGGTGGGAACAGGTTCAGTTAAAGTGAATCGTTGGTAACTAGTACTATAGGTGGTGCCGAAGTCGAATAGCATTGAATTCATTCGCTTTGAATATTCCTCGGACATGATTATGTTCGAAAAACGGAAGTTAGATACGTTTAATGCAGTATCTTTGCTACGAATCGATCTTATTTTCCTTCACCAAAATCGAGAATTGGCAAGTGACAAACGCTGACTTTTGTCTTTTGTGCTTTGATGACACATTAATTTATATTTTAAAAAAGATTTCTATTCTATGTAGATAAGGTTTTGTATGATATTTACTTACTTGTAAAAAAGCTGTGTCATCGACGCTTTAAAAGCGACAAAAAATAACTTGTTTGTCGCTTAGTATACCCATGACCAGATCAGTGCTACACAGGACTTTGATTCGAAGGTCTGTGCAACACTGCTATAGCAATAATAATAATAACGCTTGACTAATATTATATAAAAAAAAATAGCGCTCGTCCACTCTGATTCATTAGAAACATTCTGGTATTTCAAAATAATTGAATTGTCCTTGAAGACCATTAAAATCTTTAAAGATGTTAAATATTGTTATGTTTAATAAATACACGGGAAATAATTTAAATAATTTATTTGAAAATTCACTAATACACTAAGTAAAATAAACATTTGATAAACACAGAATACACTAAAACAATAGTTTTATAAAAATAAATTGATTGATATATCACAAAACTAGTAAGTTTCATTTGGAATCTCAGGGACTTATAAGTAGATAAAATGTACATAATATTTGATACAATATGTCCGGTCTTGAGTTTTCCATATTTAAGGGGATTGTTTTTCAAGTTTAAACTAACAGGCTAGTTTTGACATTACGTGAGAAAACGTAAAAATGTGTAGTATTTTTTCAGTAAGAATAGGTATTCTCAATTAATATAATTGTCTCTTATGCCCTGAGTATCAAATTAAACTGTATCATGGCCGCTAAAGTGACCTTTTGTCATTCAAATATCACATCAATTTCATTTTCTTAGTACTTTCAAGTATTTAGTTATGTTCATTTTCGTACATGAACTGGAGTAATACCTATAAAAAATAAAAATGGCTGTCATTTCAAGGGGATGGATGGGGATCATTGTTGGGGATGGGTGAGGGGGGGGGGGGGGGGGGGGGGCAGAATAGCCGATAAAAAAAACTTGAAAAACAACCCCCTTAAATATTGTTAACTCAAGTCCAGACCTATTGTATATTCATAGGTACCTACTCTCACTCTGTTTTTAGAAAGTGCTGGATAGTAGTTGAATAATGCATTAAATAGTAAAGCCAATTTATGAGGAGTAATAAGAATTATTTTTAATTAATATAATAAAATCGTAAGTATTCTATAAGTGTTATAGGGATTTTTTCGAAAGAATTAATAATCAAATTATTGCTTATCCATATCAATAGGTAACTTATGCATTATTACTTTCGGCATATTTTTTATGCATATCTGGTCCCAAAATAAGAGCTAAGCTAAATTTGATTAAGTAGATTAAATATTATTAAAAAGCTTCAAATATATTATATCAAAATTGTCTATTTAGATATGACTAATTTGATAGATTTTTTTTGTTGAAAAATATTATAAAAGCCAAAATGCTTGTAACGATTCAATTATTATTTACAATTCTTTGGATCATTATGTCTTTTTATTTTGTAAGTGAAAACTGATTACATACATTTACCGAAATTAAATTATTTTGCTAATACACGTCTAGAACGAGATCAGATATTCAATACAAAAATATACTGTTCTAAAGGTACAGTCGCCGGCACTAATATGCCAACGTCCAAAATTTTCAAAATTATGTCACAAGTCTAGTTTCATTAAGATATACAAAGCGAAAACTCAAAAATTATGGCACCATCAACTTCTGCCATACATATGTAATGTATCATATAATAATATGTCATATATTATGAAAAGTCAATCATTGTATGGAATACCTAGGCATTCTATAAAATGCCGGGTTTGTTTAAGCAATTTTAAAATATATAATCTATACCTATTTTAAAATTGCCTAAACATTTTGTCATCAGTAATGTTCACAAGATTTTATACATTTTTATTAGACTATATTGATAATGAAATATTTTTTGAGTGTGACCTCATTTTGTAAATTTTGGACTAAGACTTATTAGTAATTAAATAAATCGAAACTAGAGTCTTACTGTTTTTCAGATTAACAAAAAATTAGATATTTAATTTATACTTATAATAATATAATTATTTAAAAAGCATACTTTTAATCTCTGCCTTGCAAAGACAGTACATTCATTTATATTTAGGGACGTTATTTTTCAATTTATCCGTTACTGGTCAATAATATTATAATAAATATCCCAAACCTATCTATGTACATATTTACAATAATTAAATAATTTCCTAATACATAACTATCTAACATTTGGTAGGTAAATGCCCATCGCCTGTATTTGATGTTATTATAAGGAACTAATTCATATCGCTTACTTATTTTATTTTATTAATCATAGACAAAATCACAATAACAAAATATGCTTAATAAAATGTAGATTATGTTATGACACATGAATCAGAGCAAAAAGCTCTCATTTTAAGCATTTTAAAACACGATAAATTTAATTCTTCAATTTTAAAATATCAGAGTACCATGAAATATGCACTTAAAATGAAAGAAAACTATTGGCACGGCATTGGATATTTTATTTTTTATGAATTGGTTTATTTAGGATAAGATGTGGAGAAAACGATGAAAGGCAAGTTTAACCTTTGACCTGATTAATGTTTAATTTGTGATATTCAGGCCAAAATGAGGACGAATCAGTCAAGACGTTTTTCTCAGATTTGGTCGATCGAAATAACAACATAAACACACACTCACAGCCCTGCACTAGGATTCCCTGTGTCGCAGGTAGCATGGACACATACAACACATCACTACATCCAAGACTCAAGACCAAACATTCGTGTTCGTCACACAAATATTTGCCCCGGCCGGGGATCGAACCCGGAACACCAAGCTTCGTAGGCAGGGTCACTACCAACTAAGCCACGGTGTCGTCAAGGGATAGAATGAGGACGAAATACACACTCCTTTGAGGACAAACGGCTAAATTGTCTAACATCTTACCATCTTCGAGATATTGACTTCTACCCAAAAGTACCAAAGCGCCATTTTAGCTACAAGGCGTTTTAGTACTTTTGCCTTTTCAGTGATGTAGTTAAAAAGGGCTAAATTATCTAACGTTATACCACCATATATCGGAGTTATTGACCTCTACCCAAATGGGATGTTATACACGTAATTTGTAGTTCAAGAGGGCTATATTGTCTAACACCATCAATAGGAATTTTGACCTCTGCACATATGTGACATAATGATGACCAAAAAACACCACATGCAGTTCAAAAAGCCTAAATTGTCTAACCTCTTCCCACCACCAATCCGGGAAAATATTGACCTCTGCCTGAAACACACTACTTGTAGTTTAAAAGAACTAATTTCTTTAACCTAATACTTATCGAGGATATTGACCTCTGTCCAAATGTGACATAATGAAGACTAAATAAACAACATTTGCAGTTCAAAAAGGCTAAATTGTATAACCTCTTACTACCACCAATCAGGGAATATAGTCATCTCCCAAATAGGACAAAATGAGGTCAAAATACACATCACTTGCAATTCATAAGGGCTAAATTGTCACCACCATATATCAGGTATGACCTCTGTCCGTATCACCATATCACTTATAATACAAAAGGGCTAAATTGTCTAACCTCTCACAGGTCTCTCAACGAAAGCTGGCGCTGTCAAAGTACTCACACTAATACAATTTCAATACACTTTGACAAATTTAGGATAACTTTGACAGATCACAATAGTTGATTAGATAGACACTAAATAAGCGCACGTTTGAATGTGTTGTACATGCCAGCTTTTGTTAATATACCTACACCTCCACGAGGAACATTGACCTGTACCCAAATGGGACGGAATGAAAACACATTACTTGCTCATAATATCAATCGGGGATATTGACCTCTGCCCAAATAGGACAATATGGCGACGCCGGGCCGCCCCAAGACCAGCCGCGCGGGATGGCAAGGTGACTTAGCCCTGACTTTACGGCACCTGAGTGACCATTGAAGTGACTTTTGTCTATGGTGCCCGGGCAGAGAATACTGCTCATGCCTTTATGGTTGCCATCCACTGTCGTTACCACTTCTGGGTCGAGTAGGGACTCGAAGGCGTTTAGTGCTGGAATAAGAAAAGAAACAATTAGTTTCATGCTCGTAAAGTTCCATTTTATGTGCCTAGATAGGGGGAGTAATCCTGCAATTTAGGCCCAAGGGCCAAAAAAAGTAATAGTTTTTATAATTCTGTTCTGTTCTTTGATTTACTTAGGCCAGTGCAACACTGCTATTAGTGCTCGTGCACTTTGAGACATTTTGATGGTTAGGCTCTAAGGTCCAGTAATTTCATTAGCTACAGTGCCCTTCAAGCTGGAACACAGTAATGCTTACGCATTTATATAAACGCAGTGCTGTGTTCCGAGTTGAGTAGCTGAAGTTACCATCAAAATGTCTCAAAGTGAACGAGCGTTATAACAGTGTTACACCGGCCTATGTGAATCAAAATCCTGTGTAGCACTGTTCTGGACATGGAAAGGCGTAACCAAAAGATTACCACTGGTAAGAGAACCGGGAGAGCGCCTAGCTCGTCTCGTCATATGTTTCCATAAAAAAAAAAACAATCTGTGCTCACTAAGTCCTAGCAACAGTGCTATCAACGACAGCCTACAGATTACAGGATTATAGCGATACGTAACTACTTAATCTTACGTTCATCGTTCAGTTATTGTGGTCATGTGTTTAATACGTGATATCAAACAATATATAAAAAGTCAGTCTTGTCTGACTGACAGACAACGCACAAGCGAAACCCACTGGACGTAGAGGAAACTTGAAATTTCGTCAAGAGCTGAAAGTGCGTACTAAGAAAGGAATTTTATTAATTTACAACGCAAACAAAGCTGCAGGCGTCAGCTAGTTGACTGGTTCTGCGTTTTCCACGAAGTTTATTCGCACGAATTGGGGAATCACTGAATTTCAAAATAAATATTATTTCCTTTATAATGTTTATCCAGCATCAAGAGGACCTCTTTTGGCTCTGACTGTACAAAAACATAAATTAAAAGCAAAACAGCCTTAGTAACTCGGTTCGGGAGAATCACTGAAAGGAAATAATATTTATTTTGAAATTAAGTTATTCCCCCATTCGTGCGAATAAACTTCGTGGGAAACGCAGAACCAATCAGCTAGTTTAGATATAAATGAAGAATAACTGTGGCGAAATAACAAGACTGTAAATTAAAAATCTAAAAACCACGTTTTTAGGTTCTCTATCTCACTTCTCTTAAGAGATATAGCGGTTTTAAGGGTTTTAGAATGCATTGTTATCGAGTTGCGAGCTACCCTGACAGTTTCAACCGGATAGTTAAACGGAAAGTGTACCAAAATATTTATAAATAGTTGTGCAAGGTTTGGCACATGAAAACTTGTTTGGATTGAATTGGAGTTTTTACTGCTCGTTTGTTATGTTATTTTCTAGTGCCTGGAGGTTTTAATTTTCGTAATTACAAGTACTATTTTTAAATCTTCAAAAATGTACGTATGCGCGAGTGAGAGTCAGGGGTACGCAGGGTTAAAAACAGTATTTTTTTAATTTTATTAATCGAACAGTTCAAATGATTTAAAAAAAAATTATGTTGTTTAATCTTCTTTGCTCAGGCTATTAATTTAAAATCAATTTGACCTATAATATTTTATTTCTAGACTAGGTATTTTCAAATTCGCTTTAGTAAATTATATATTTACAAAAATCGATCAATGGATTAACAAACTTTCTTTCGACGGCCGACATAGGGACTTTCCTAGCGGGACTTTACCGGCAAAAAATTACTCATGAACCATGAATTCTATTCTATAAATACAAGTGCCTTTCTTTCTTATATTTCATTAATCTATGTAAAAAAACATATGGTAAAAAAACACGTGTTTTAAATCAAGTTGTTATAATCATGCCAACCCTTGCCTATTCGCCTTAAGAGGATATGTGAAACTGTCAGAAATGACAGCTGCCGAATTGTAAGACAGTGATAGCGCAATTAGACACCTTACCCCGAGGGAAGAGGTTAGATATAGATTTTTGTCGCTCAAAAGTAATGGACGTAAGCGACAAATGATAAAACATCGTATTGCTTGAAAAGTATTAAATTTATAAAAAAATCCTTTTACATTTATCTAAGTTCTATGATTACTCACTCAATAGTATAAAAATAAATCGTAAATATTCTCTGAATTCGGAGGATGGATGTAAATGAGATTTTTTGAGGGCCTATTTCAAAAAATAAATCTATCGAGAAAAGTTTCACCAATCGTGTTTCTGTCTTACATTTATTTAGATTATATCCTCAAGTAATCACTGTATTAACATCAAGTTTGTAAACTGTACCGTTACCGAGTAAGAATAAAACGCAGCGGCTCCAAATTTTCACATAGCCTCTTAATAAAAACGTGAAAAAATAATGGTTACGAAATATAATGGTGACGTGGGGTGATTTGCACAGGTGGATCCAAGTCATATTTATTTATCATTTGTAGAGGTTATTAGCCCAGCTGTTTCCTTTGGTTACTATCCAAAAATACACGTGCGAAAGTATATTACAGCGGCAATTTACGTATATAAAATATGTGAGGATTGAGTATGAATAGATGTTTGTTGCTACATCATGATAAAACTACTGAATTGCTTTGGCTGCTTCTTCTAATCGTGTCACTAGTTCTTTCGAACCAGTGTGGTGAGAGGATTTCAAGTGCGCCTCGAAGAGGCTCCTTTCGTGCACTTGACACATGATTTCCAAATTTTTAGGTTCTATGACATGCCGGTTTCCTCACGATGTTTTCCTTCACTGTTAAACACGTGTTTTAATTCACACATAGATTTATTTGAACAGATAAATCCATTGGTGAACGACCGGGTTTGACCCACGACCTTCGAATCGAAAGTCAAGGCACTTCCCACTCGGCCAACTCGGCTTTTTTTTCTTATTGATATAGATAGATATACGCCTGTCCATAGCCATAACAGTGCAACACAATGCTTTGATTCCTTCCCTTCTAACCGGAACACACTAATGTTAACACATTACTGCTTTACGACATACCTGGCACTGTTTTGGTACCTTTGGGAGACAGTAATGTACAACATGTTAATGCCCGACGTCGGAATCTACACCACGGAATCTAAGTCCTAAGTCCTAGTCCACAATACAGGAATGCGCGACACGGAAATGCACAGCAGGAATAGAAAACCGTTAGGACGCGGATTCCCAGGCTGCGAAAGTATATTACAGCGGCAATTTACGTATATAAAATATGTGAGGATTGAGTATGAATAGATGTTTGTTGCTACATCATGATAAAACTACTGAATTGCTTTGGCTGCTTCTTCTAATCGTGTCACTAGTTCTTTCGAACCAGTGTGGTGAGAGGATTTCAAGTGCGCCTCGAAGAGGCTCCTTTCGTGCACTTGACACATGATTTCCAAATTTTTAGGTTCTATGACATGCCGGTTTCCTCACGATGTTTTCCTTCACTGTTAAACACGTGTTTTAATTCACACATAGATTTATTTGAACAGATAAATCCATTGGTGAACGACCGGGTTTGACCCACGACCTTCGAATCGAAAGTCAAGGCACTTCCCACTCGGCCAACTCGGCTTTTTTTTCTTATTGATATAGATAGATATACGCCTGTCCATAGCCATAACAGTGCAACACAATGCTTTGATTCCTTCCCTTCTAACCGGAACACACTAATGTTAACACATTACTGCTTTACGACATACCTGGCACTGTTTTGGTACCTTTGGGAGACAGTAATGTACAACATGTTAATGCCCGACGTCGGAATCTACACCACGGAATCTAAGTCCTAAGTCCTAGTCCACAATACAGGAATGCGCGACACGGAAATGCACAGCAGGAATAGAAAACCGTTAGGACGCGGATTCCCAGGCTGTACATTTCAGGGTCATACATTACCATGTCGCGCATTCCGGGATGTTGTACTATTTATACGTATATTTATTCTTCAGTCTTTGTTCTCAATATTTAATTTATCTACCAATCAACGCTGACCTCTGATCGCTAGCCCATTATGGACACCTGCACAGCGCTATAATGAGACTAGATACCTATCAATATATACAAAAGACAAAGTCCTGACTGACTGACAAAGAACACACAAAACAAAACTTTATAAAATAAGCCGACCGATCCACTAGTTAAATTAAATTAATTAAACATTCACACACTCACACCCCTGCACTAGGATTCCCTGTGTTGCAGGTGGCATGGACACATACAACACATCACAACATCCAAGACCCGAGAACAAACATTTGTGTTCGTCAAAAATATTTGCCCCGGCCGGGGATCGAACCCTGAACACCAAGCTTCGTAGGCAGGGTCACTACCAACTAAGCCACGGTGTCGTCTAGTGGTCTTCTTATGTAATTTTTTTTTAACATTTAGGATAACGCAGTGGGCTGTGATATTGTTAATCTAAGTATTAATACTATTAAATAAATATAAATAAAAATATTTTATTTCGGACTACAAGATCCATATTTCACTTGACACATTAAATTACACTAATAAATTACATAAAATTAAATTAACTAAAACAAATTAAATTATTGTATATTAAAGTTTCATACTTTAATTTAGATTTTATACGTGTTTTTAAGTTGGTAGGGTTAATTTTAAAACACGTATAAAATCTAAATTAAAGTATGAAACCTTACACTTTTTTTGTTGACGAAATCGAAAAACATGGACGAAACGAATAGTGTGAAGAAATTACTATAATACGGCGTACTTTTTGTGTATTTGTCCGAAACATTTTGTATGGAATTCGGATTTGAGGATTCCCCTTAAGTAAGATGTACATTGCAGTTTTTGGTTGTCCCGAATAATTAAATTAAAATTAAGCGTTAGGCCCTGTCCGCACTGCGATATTTCACCGCGTGTTTTTTTCTATAAAGTGTCGTTGACACACAAGCTTTTTTACAAGCTGATTGTTGGCGAGTTTAAAAGCTAGCGTGTGAGCGTTTGTCGATGACACACCAAACTTTTTACACGCTCAGAAGCGAACTAGCTAGCGAGCGCTAAGATACTAGCTACAAGCCAACTCGCCAGCGACTGGCGTGTAAAGTAGCCTGGCTTTCTATGATTTTTGTTACAGCTTTCTTACAAGAAGATTGTAAAGAAGCAGATTTTAAAACGCCGATAACACTGGGCGACTTAACACGCTACAAGCGTAAACGCTGGCTTGTAGCGTGTAAAAAGCCGTGTGTCATCGACGCTTAACACATGGATTTGAATCTTATAGGAGTAGCTGTACTAACGTTAAAAAATCATGCGGAAAAATATCGCAGTGCGGACAGGGCCTTAGTATAGTATCGAGATGATAAATGAACTCACTAGTGACATTCTCCCTGGCACTGAACTCGCCCAAACACACCACGTGCGAGTGACTCGCCCGCGCTCTTTGGGCTATGGACTGTATACTTTTCGCGTCTTCTTCGGTCAGTCGATCGCTGCATTGTACATTGACTAGAATTATCGGTCGGCCGCAGAGTAGGAACGCTGTAAGCCAAATAATGGGTTATAAATCATAGAAAACAGTACATAGATAAATAATAATCAAGGTTTTACATAAACATAGTACAACCGACTTCAATTGGACTGTTTTAGTGACCGTAAACACCACTGAATAGTCACAGGGAAGCAAGTTACGCAATTTCGTTTACGTGGATGACGTAATTTTTTCAGCTTTTTATTTTGATTTCAAAACCAAACTACTGAACCGATTTTGATTAAATTTCTATGGGACCAGTCTGAAAGTATATCCTCACAAACAAAAAATCACATTCAAATAAAATCGGTTTATAAACAAAAAAGTTCAGAGGTAACAAACATGAAAAAAAAAACACCAAATGGATAACCTCCTCCTTTTTCAAGTCTGTTGAAAATACGAAATTTTGTTCAATTCAACGACTTTTTTTTTCAGTTATTTTGATTTAAAAACCTAACTACTGAACCGATTCTTTCATTATGCGAACCGACAAGGAATGGAATGCTCTGCCGGGGCGTCAGTGTTTCCCGTTCACTATAATTTGGGTGTCTTCAAGTCAAGAGTGAATAGGATTATTCTAGGTAAGTGTGCTACATCGTCGCCCACATCGTCACTTACCATCAGGTGAGATGGTGGTCAAACGCAAGCCTATAAATAGTTAAAAAAAAAACGATTTTGTAAAAATTTCTATGGGACCAATCTGAAAGTATAACCGATCAAAAAAAACCTCTGGTGGGTATTGTGGAGATTTGGTAGAGCTAGTAACAGTGGGCCAGATCTGTTTACGGGAGCGAACGCAAACTCATAAAAACTAATTTTCTTAGCCGCTTATAAACTTTCATTTGCGTTTTATCGCTCACCGGCTTCATAACGCTTTTGCTTTCAGATATTGAGTCATTTGGCATTATATCAAACATTCGCGTACTAAACTATTGCACGAATATAAAGGGTGCCTTTAAAGATAGTTTATGTTGGTTTGTTCGAAGAATACTTCTTAGAATCGACATGCACAATATTTTGGGCACGCCACCGATCACAAAGTTCACTATGAGATGGGATTAACCCTCTAAGAAGAAAATACTACGTAGTAGTTCTAAAGAAAAAAAACAAGCTAAGTCTCTCATTTCGCTCGCCGCGGCAAGAAAAGGCAGTCGGTCCCTCCCCTTACCAAAATTCTGAACCCGCCACTGCATTGCAAAATGACTTATTAGGTAGGTTTTTTTTAGTTTTCATTTCAAGAAGTAAAACTAGGTCGGCAAGTCTATGCCTATTAAACATTTATTTAGCATAATGGCACGTTGGTACAAACAGTTTTGCCACCCCTGATCTAGACTTTGTGAACTTCACTCCTTCACTTCGTTTGTCCAACGCTATGCGTACGGTATGGCATTATACTGCATTTCACTGTTAGCTGGCAAAGACTGGAGCATCGGACATTCACGCAACTGTATATCATAGCAGTCGCCAGTCAAGCAATTATGCAAATGTGCTCCTTTTAAATCATTGACATTAAGTTTAGGCTCACTTGGAGAGTTATCAACCCTATTCCTTGGTTCATAGAGGTCAATTCCGCTTGGCATATTTGGCAGACGTCCATATAAATTGTGAATGAAGACTATCGACCAGATAGGGAATGGATGACGACAGGCATTTAAATTTCGACCATTAGATATTCGTCTATGAATTGACAATGCTCAATTCAATTGCAATTGATGTTATAGTGGGGTTTCCAACACCTTAGCTTCTAGATTTGTCAACACGAAACGACCTTCACGGTGCACGGTGGGCCGGACAATGCGAGCTAAATTGAGACAAATGATCCGCACATAAGGTATGCTGTTGCTAGGAAGTAGGCTTGGCAAGCTTTCATGTGTTCCCATAGATGAATAACGGTGTTCCTTTAGAACACCAAGATAAACAGTATCAAACCAATGGAGTCATAAAATAGGGCAAAAATTTTCAGACATCTCGTCATTAAAAAAGAGTATTATCTCTATTTTCTAATAATTTTTGTTTCTTATTACGATGGAGTTTTATTAAAGCCTAGTAAATGTCTTATAGTATTTATTTAACTAGCCCTGTTACTTCTCTTTTTCAAAATTTTACTTCGGCCAAGAATTTTCCGAAATGAACTATAACTACTGCTTACTTTTGCGTGGTTAAGGCCAATCCTCAAATCCGAATTCCATACAAAATGGTTCGGACAAATACTCAAAAAGTACGCCGTATTATAGTAATTTCTTCACACTATTCGTTCCATCCATGTTTTTTGATTTCGTCAACATAAAAAGTGAAAGGTTTCATACTTTAATTTAGATTTTATACGTGTTATTAAGTTAGTAGGGTTAATTTTAAAACACGTATAAAATCTAAATGAAAGTATGAAACCTTTCACTTTTTTTGTTGACGAAATCAAAAAACATGGACGAAACGAATAGTGTGAAGAAATTACTATAATACGGGCGTACTTTTTGAGTATTTGTCCGAAACATTTTGTATAGAATTCGGATTTGAGGATTCCCCTTAAGGCAAAGCATTAATCCATTAATCTCTTTTCGAAACTTTTGCTTTTAAAATATAAAATAGGATTTTATGGTATGTCACTATTACAGAATGATGCAATTTTTTCATGAAACAAGATGTTAAATATTGCAGATAACTTTATCCGATTACAATAATGTGTAAGTAAGTATTTTTGAACATGACTCGGATAAAACAAAATATTTTATCAATGTTATGGAAATGAGCCACTTTATTGATGAATACAGTCACAAACATAAACGATAAACATTAAACCAAAAATAATTACGACGCAAAAGGCCAAAATACAAAAAGAGTAAAGAACAAAGATTCGGAGAAGCAAATCCATTTTGCAGTCATTATCAATAGATCATCGACTGATGATCTCACTATACAAAGTATAGCCTCATTTCAGAGCTATTTCGTGAAAGACTTGTTAGCGAAGATTTGAGACCGCTATGAAGTAATCGTTTCGTACAAGGTACAACCAAGCCAATTATGCAAATTGACTGGAGAATCAGTCATTGTTACTTCAATGCTTTGTGAATCATAAATGTCTGAAGCGAACGTTCGATGATAACTCGTGAAAATACAAGCGAAACCAGAGATCAAAGGTTTAAAATACATATAATAACCTTGCATTTCCCTCAAATATTGTATCACTTGCATACCCGCAACTTTGTTTGCGTTGCGAATCTAAAGTCCTTTCTTAGTACGAACCTACACTTCTTGATGAACATACCCTCGAAAGGATGGGGCCATCGTGCGAAGAACGCTGGGCTCACGCTTGAATTGAATTTGTGCCAAAAAGCAAAGCCCACCATTATTTGAGTCTAGAATTTAAGAATTCAATTCGAATAGGATAAAAATAGCGAATAGGATTGGTTTTTCACGGACCCTCTCGAGTGCATGTGTCAAGAGTGAGGTCGGCCCAGGCCAAAATGGTCCGGACTTTTTCAATTCTCTACTCTCTACGTCTAGTGGTTTTACTTTTGTATGACTTGTGTCACTCAGTCAGTGACGCAAAAAGCCAGCTAAATATATAAAATAAATTATAAAATAATACAGAATAGCTAAACCTTGTATCAATATCTGTAACAGGCTAAGTCCTGACTGACTGACTGACAGACAGGTCAAACCACTGAACGTAGAGACTTGAAATTTGGAAGGTATAATTGCGAAGTTGCGAGTCAGTTAGTATATATCGATGATTGATTATCATAAATGATACTCTGACAGCAATGATAATATACTGTAATAATGTTTCACAACACGTAGAGACTTGAAATTTGGAAGGTATAATTGCGAAGTTGCGAGTCAGTTAGTATATATCGATGATTGATTATCATAAATGATACTCTGACAGCAATGTTATATACTGTAATAATGTTTCACAACACGTAGAGACTTGAAATTTGGAAGGTATAATTGCGAAGTTGCGGGTCAGTTAGTATATATCGATGATTGATTATCATAAATGATACTCTGACAGCAATGATAATATACTGTAATAATGTTTCACAACACGTAGAGACTTGAAATTTGGAAGGTATAATTGCGAAGTTGCGAGTCAGTTAGTATACATCGATGATTGATTTTCATGATTGATACTCTGAAAGCAATGATAAATATACTGTAACAATGTTTCACAAGCAGGTTAAAACTCATTTGATATCACCACAATATCTACATACGAGTATACTTCATGTTCAGAACATGGGTAAAACTGCTTGAAAAGTGTAGATACATATTCCTGAACTTATTTATTGTTATCATACCGCGATATGAATGGCACTGTTATCTTCAATTGAAATTGCCATGTTTGTGGCAGTGTTATGATTCTCATGCACGCATTTACGTAACCCTGAATCCAAGTGCATCAGAAAATTTTCCATAAGTGTCGTTCTTTTACACTGATTACGATTTGCACTTTGTAAAATCATTTTTATTTTAAACATACGTATTCATTTTATTTTTGGATTGCCACTCGTATTTATTATTGATAATAAGTATTAAAGTTTATTATCTAATATAAAAAAATATTACTGAAGCATGTTTAAATGATTTGATTTTAAATTTCGTATACTTATGTCTGAAAATAAACATTGACGAATAAACAAACCATCATCAGACAATGTGTTAGCAAAAATTCTAATAAAAACACGAGAGATTGACAAGCAGCGAGATAACCTTGAAAATCTACAATTTCTGATAATGTTCTCCACACTTGATAAGACTTTGTTAAGATCTTAGATAATCGCGATTTTCATAAACCATTTTTACACTATTTCTAAGAATAATACAAAATAAATCATGCCGTTAGCATAATTTTGTCGGATCGGAAGGTGACCTTTCCTTTATGAGAGCGAGGTTTCAAGTCACACAATAGACCACTTCACCTTTTAGCTTGGAAGCTTTTATCGGTGCCAATTTGTGCGACACATACGTTTTCAGAAACGGCCGCTATAATAAGCAGCTGTACTTGCAATTATTATCTCAGCGGAAGGTGCAGCGTAAAACGGCCTTCTCACGATGAACCGATGACATTTTGACGGTCACAGGAAGTCATTATTATTATATCGATGATGATATGGCGTTTTATGAAGAGAGCAATGCAGCAGTGAACGTCTACCTAAACTGTAGGTCCGAGCCAAGGACTGAAGATCGGGCTCGGAGGCACATTTTAGTGAATTCTGACCCACATAATCATGATCATCATACAAATTTAAAAACTAGACGCTAATTTAGCGAAGAGCGTGATCTTTGACCCTTGTCCCAATTACTGCCAGCATTACGCGAATCTTCGCACCTTCTATGTTTTAATACAATGCTTGACGATACGCAGTCTCCGTGTCCACTCAGGAACACGTTCGACACAACGGTCCCACAAGATGATGATTTGAGTAAAGCCTCCGACAAAGTGGTTCGCTTGCAGATAATTCACACGATGCATTCATGCAAATCAATATTATTATTTTCCAGTGTTCACTTTGCACGCAATGTTACGTTCATGTAATCGTGCGATTACGAATGCTTATTGTTTCCGTTAATTCTTTCAAGCGTGTACAGCGTTGAACAATGGGCAGAGGTTTCAGGCGTACCTCGGGGTGGTTACTTGGGACGTCTGTTGTTTGTTTCATTCATGACAGATAAATATCTATATTGACATAAGTTTTATTCACTTATTGATTAATATGAAATGACTTTCAAGCAATCATTATGTTTATAACTGATGCTTCGCGTGACATCCATAACGAATTATTAATTAAAGAGTGTATTGTTTGAGGATAGTGGTTACGTAATTAATTAGCATTTTAATTAGCCCAACGACCCTTACCAGTGAAGACCGAAACTACGAACATAATGAATCGCATCGACCTGTCCAAATCAGTTCACCTGTCCAGTACAAGTAATATAGTATTCTAGATCAGAATGAAGTTGACGATAGATTAGAATAAAAAGATCCAATCTTTTGCAATTTAAAACATATCGAATATGCAGAGCTGTTAATCAGAAAAATACTTCTTTATCCCCGTATACTTTCCATGGTTTTTAGAGAACGCAAAGGAACGGTGGACCATAAAATGTCCACATGATAGGTACTATAACTAACTATCAGATCTACGTTTATGGCGACATGGTTCTATCTGTGAGTATATCTATGATAGTTTTATTACGGCCGGCGGATCTAGGCCGGCTTGAAGTTCGCGCTTGAATCATTCCGTCTTAATTCAGCATGCGTTATATTCGTGACGTTTATCTCACTCTAAAGTATCGTCGCCTAACTTCAAGCCGGTTTAGATCCGCCGCCGGCCGTACTATACAACTTTGTAAATACTGACCTTGTGAAGTGGCCGCATATCTCTCTCCTCTTAGCGCGTCTAGTTCAGAAACTAGAGTCCTCGCTTCGACTTCTTCCGTGAGCATGCACACTTGGTCCAGCTGAATGTCTTCCACTGTTATTCCACGGTTCGAGGCGTCGAAGATGAAGCCTAGTTTCTGGCTAGAAGAAAAATTATCATTGTACTTTTGTTTTAGGAAAAGGCGAAATTACTAAAGCGTTGATGGCACACGGCTTTTTTACACGCTGCAATCCAGCGAGTTCGCTTGTAGCTTGTAGTGTCATCGGCTTTTTTACAATCTGCTTGTTGACGAAAGCTAACTCGCTCACACGCTAGCTTTTAAACTCGCTAACAAGCAGCGTGTAAAAAAGCCGTATGTCATCGACGTATGTAAGTAGGTACATATCTATAATTCTACAATTGAAATATCCTTTAACAATTTTTTTATAACTAGATAAGATAAGCACGATACCTACAATGTTAATTTTGTTGGTGACCCAAATAAACGAATTACTAACATGAATTAAATTTAATTCCACATTTACATTCATTCATATACTGCAGAATGAGTCGTTTTTTTTCATTCACGCCAAAACTACTGAACCAATTGACCTGTTATTCATTATGGACGACATGGTTTAGGTTTTGGAAAAGGATAAATGTACTGATAAAATACTTAAAAACCTATATTTTTTTGTAAATAAATACAATGCAGTCTGCAACAACTCCAGATTCAGATAAACATCGATGTTCATCACATAAATGTTTGTCCTGGCTGAAGCGGGAATCGAACCTGTGACTCTATACAAGCGAAGTTGCGAGCAGCACTTAGTATTTAATAAAATTATGATTTGATAGACACTTTCCTGCTCACTGCTGCGGAAGTGGGCCATAGTTTGACACTTTAGTGAGCTTCCGTGCGCCTAATGGCTAGTTTCGTCGACTAATACGGGTAAGGTGTGTTACAGGTAACACCTACCTAACATTATACGAATTAACAAATCGATATTTGAGTTGCAACTAACTAAAGGTTTTTTTGTCCGATACATGACCTTATTTATATTTATAACTCTACTAGATGTTGTTGATCTGTCTTCATAATTTACAGCTCATGAGCTCATTAACTAAACCTTTACCGAATTTCAGTTCAAGCTGTTGGTTTTCAGCGTATTTTACCAAAAACATCAATACATCCATCCATTCATACAAATTTTGGAATATCAATTAATCAATAATTAAAAAGCTTAGTCTTGACTGATAAACGTAGAGATTTGTAAAGGATGTGTTTGTCAAGAGCCGAGTGCGTGCGATTAAAAAAAAAGTTCTCAACGCAACGAGGTTTCAGGGTGTAAATACGTATAATATAAGTATTTTCTGTTACATTTTTTTGTTAACCTCTAGTTATTATGCTGAATATTTCTGACTCATCTAACCACATCATGATTATTTTTAAGCACAGATTTGTTCTGACTCCACATCCTTCCTGTCCATATTTGCTTTTCGTCAAAGTGAACTCTTTGTTTGGTGAACACACGACACAGTGGCTTAGTGCGATTACAGGTTAGCGGATTATCCAGGCGGATTCGCTGCTCGTGTTTTGTTTTTTTCAGCGCGTGTATACAACGCGGTATAAAACTAATCACACATAACACTTGTTATGCTCCGTGTCTGTTATAAAATCACCGGAGATAAAAAAAAAACATTTATATAAAGATATTATTATAAGGTACAGGTTTAAGTAAACGTACCTAGTATACAATGAAGAAATAAATGAATGAAGGCTAAAATTACAAAATTAAACTATAAAATTTAAGACTATTGTAACTAAGTAGGTTAAAATAGTTAAATTAATCCGCTCGACGCGTCCGAGTAGGCGATTTTGTACACCGGCGATCGCTGTGATTGATTCAATTCCGTGTTCTTCAAGTACCGTGTGTACTTGAAGTACCAGTGTGTAACAGTGCGAATGGCGACAAGTACCGTACTTGTCGCCATTCGCAATTTCATTCGTATCGTAAATAGCAATAACAGTCAGTGTGCTGATTGTGAGTGGCAGTGATTGCGTGACGTCGCGGCATGCGTGAATTATTTAAATAAAATATGACAAAATCACTTTAGGTCACTGAAGAAAAAAAAGGTTATAGACCTGTTACAAAATGTAATAATATCACCATGTGACAATGAAATGGAAGTAGCAATCATTTCAATGCCTACTACTGACACTCGCTAGAAAAAACTGAGCGTAAATGCCGGTATATGCGCGACACGCTTTTGAAGTTTCGCAAGTACCAATCCACCCGTATACGCCCGACGAAAATACGCCAGTCTGTAACCGCATTTTAAAAACAAACGATTAATAAGAAGGTTATTAGGTTTGATGCCCGGCATTTGATACACAGCACAAAGACAATATTGTCTAGCAAGTAGATAATAACCTGATTGTAGACAATAACACAAATTTGCATATATTTGCGTTTTTGTCTAAACATAATTGTTTATCAGCGAATTAATGAACGATTAGTAGATACCCGCAACTTCGCTTGCGCTGCGAAATAATACAATTCTTACTTAGTACGCGCCTACACTTCTTGACGAACATATTAACGTCCAGTGGTTTTGTCTGTATGTATGTTGTCTGTCAGTCAGTTCAGTCAGTCAGCAAGCCTTTTATATATTTACTAACTAACGCCCGCAACTTTATTTGCGTTGCATGTTTTCAAATTCTCATTTTCAGCTCTTGAAAAATACATCATCTAAGTTTTAAGTCTCTAAGTTCAGTAGTTTGACTTGTACGTTGTCAGTCAGGAGTCAGGACCAAGCCTTTTATATATATTGATGATGATTTCCATATTTTTCTTGTTATGTATATATGTAATGTACCTAGATGTCTACACAGTCGTAACTATTTTTATGAGCGTGAATATCGTGGTCGGTAAATAACTATGGTGCAAGTGTTTTTAATGCGATTGGACCATACGGCATACCTTATTTTATGATATTTTGCAAATTTTTAGACAAGCTATTATTGGAATTTATTTTGCGTTAAAGATGATGTGACCAGGGCCCTGTACAACCAAACTTACAAATTGTAAATTGTAATTGTAGTTTACAAGTTACAATTCTACAAGTTTCTGTTTAACCAAGAATACAATTTACAATTCTACCATGGTGGAATAATGGATAACTGACAAAATTGTAAAATTGTAGCTACAATTCTACATATTTCTGTTCAACCAACATTTTTTTCTTTACAAGTGACAATTTACAAATTTGTAGGGAAAACTGCTTGGTTGAACGCATAATTGTAATTACAATTTTTCAATTTTTGTAAATTGTAGCAAATTTCCGACATGTGGGCTCGCCTTGTGTCAGAAACTTACAATTTTTTTACCTCAGTATATTATGTGAAAAAAAATGATGGTTTTATAATTATTAAATAATGGTTCTAACAACTTATAGTGGAAGTAGTGCAACGGCGAGTTTTTCGTAAAAGAATAAATTTTGATGTGAGATTTTACATGCAACAAAATATTTGGGGTCTGCAAAATAATACATTAATACAATAGGTAAATAAAATATTTTATACAATTTTAGGTATAAAATATTTTATTTTAACATTTTACAAAATATAGTGTCATTGAATGAACTGAAATAAACAATTTTGATTTTTATTGGATTTGAAAACTACTGATTGTCAGAAAAACCTCAATTTAAGAATCTCCAACAAAAAACTTACATTTTATGTAAATTGTAACTTACAATTACAAATTTGTAGTTACAATATTGTCATCGAAATCTACAGGCGTTTTGCGCACTTGTAAATGTTGGTTAAACAGCATGTGTAATTTACATATTTGTAATGTTTTTATTTGTGAAGTTTTTACATATTTGTAAGGTTGGTTAAACAGCACTTGTCATACAATTTTACAAATTTGTCAAATATTTACAAAATTGTCGAATTGTAATGTTCGTTGAACACGGCCCAGACCATCGCGTTGATGTAATTTCGTCAATAAAGTAATTTTCAATTATTGATTAAAATTCGAAATGACCTCTGCTTAGTTTGGGGGCTAAAAAGCTTGGTGTGAAATGTCCTCAATATATTTTATTATAAATAAGATTTGGATTCACGACACCAGTTATCAAAAATCTCTAATAATTTATCAATGAAAATAAATTAATCTATTGATTTAGCGTCAGCTGCAAGAAAACATCGCTGAATCCTTTAAAATCATTGGCGATTATTTCTGAAGAAATCTTATCACGACACGTGTTTTGCAACGCGATGAATTGATTAATTTCAGACAATGAACAATAGTTACACACACACAAAAGGTACCTAGCCTACATACGTATTTGGTAGGTACTTGAAACAGCTCGATGAATAAGTCTTTACTTCAAACTTTACTTATTGAAAATACATTCAACCGTTTTTTATAAGGCCTTAATTACACTGACACAGGTAACTCAGTCGGAGTAACTCAAGGACCGGCTTTGGATCCTTTATTTTTAATTTGTTTTCCGACAAAATGAGCGCTATGAGGATAATGACAATGTTTTAAAAATTTCAAGGTTTTAATTTTCTGCCTTCACGACTCCGAATACTTGTCGTAACAAAATCTTACTTCGGCCCGCGGTTTCGTTCGCTGTGTAACCTACATAAATAATAAATAAAGAAGGGATGGAAATGATTGCTACTTCTATTTCATTGTCATAATGATATGATTTCAATTTGTCAAAGTGAAATCATTGTAATAATCATTGGTGGTATTTTTTTTTAATCATCGGTGATAAAAAAAAATCTTTAACTTAAAATTATTCAGTACCATTAAAAGCTCACCTTTCTATGCTTCGAGGAAGACAGTACTCCCACCGCTGACTGTTTCCTTTCCATTCCCTGATCCGCCTCAGGACGGGAGAGTTTAGCTCATCACAGATTATCTTCAGGGCCGCCTCGTTCAGCACATCTTGAACAGCTAGTATAGATAACCTGGAGATATTTTCATCACATTAGTCCACTGATGTGATGTACTGAAGTGAGGAGATCAACATGGCGCTCTTCAGTCAAGTTGTCTGATGGGGGGACAGATATAAAGATATAACTTTATCAATTATCGTTCCATCTGTCACCCTGTTGCTTGAAGGCGGACAGATAGAACATTTTGGTCCCATCTGTCCCCCTAGGCGGACAGAGCAGGGTGACAGATGGGACTAATATGTAGTATAGACATGTTGAGCTAGGCGGTCTCCCTACGCCGGTGATGTTCTCAATATTCCGGGACATCCCCCGCCACCCCACAGGGGCGGGGTCCACCTTAGGCGGACGATCACCGACAGGGCTGCGGTCGAATCCGACCGGGACCCCGTGACCCTGTCAAGTGATGATGCGCCGTCGAACCTCTCGTCTCGTGGTTTGACGACGCATTAGCACTGAGGTGATTGAAGGAATGTCAATGGGTGTTTAGTCAGTATGCTACCAGCTACTAGCACTCTGCTATTAACTTGGTGATGAGTCCGACATACTCCTCTGGCCCTGGGATGCGTAAACTGCATTTTCTCATTTAAAAAAAAATATATAAAAGGCCGTCTCCTGATAATATGAGATCATGCCTGATATGACTAGAACAGTGCTACACAGAACTTTGAATCACATACGCCGCGTCGTATGTGTGACCGGCGCGCCGGTGTAACATGGATATTAGTATGCATCTTCTTTAACACAATTAGGTATTTAAAGTGAGCATCATACACCAATAATTTTGCTACTTACAGTAATCGCAAAGAATCTCACAGAAATAAATTAATTTTGTGAGTTTCTGTGCATTACTGTGTTGTCAAATTTGATCAGCTGTAGGTAAAATAAAGATAAATTATGTATGTAAATATATAATAGGTATCCATGCATGGTAACAAGAAACCAAATATATGAGGGATACCTAATATTGATAATGATTTGTAAATGAATTATCAAAATAATAATTTCAAAACATATTAAAAAATAAGAAATTTTGCTGTTAACTAACACACATTTAAAATCTATTTATAAAAATAATATGGACATATTGTTCACTGGAAATCCCAAGTTGCCTTAAATTATGGATAATCACACACATAAATACCTAGTAATATTATAAACAAATATGATGTTTTTCCTCAAATAAACCAAAACTACTTAACTAAACACTATTTCAGTGAGGATTATCAATAGACAATAGCTCAGGTCAAAACAAAGAAAGAACATAAGCTTCTGTCTATTAGAAATTGAGTAATATTGTACTAAAAAATAACTTACTTATTTTCCAAAATAGTCCTACATATCACCTCCCTTACTCCCGGATTTGATATCTTGTCTATATTAAGCTGATGAAGGTTCCATGAGGCCAGTCTGCAGCATCGTACACCATCCCTCTCATATGTAAACACTTCTTCAACAACAGGTCTATGGGAGTATGCCGATAGCAAATCTAGTATATCGTTCAAAGGAGCAGTTGCAAACCCATTTGGTAACGTCAACGGAAACTTGATGGGCATTGATAAACTTTTTCTATGAGGTGACCGGGCACTTGAAACACCATTCGGTATAGTCTCTTTAGCTATCTCTAAAGATTCTGCCCAGCCATTGATATGTCCGTTCAGGTACTGAACGCTTTCACTTTTTCTTAGCTCAACACTTAAATAATGTTTTACGGTGCTCAGTCTGATTATATCCATTCCTCTGACTTTGATCAGATCATCGAGTGATTTGAACGGTCCTTTCTTTACTCGGTAGTCGACTATGTTGGCTGCTAGTTCCTGGTTAAGGCCGGGGACACATTGTAGTTGGAACACACTGGATGAGTTGATTGAACAAAGTTTGCTTTCAAAAGGGGCGCGCACACTGTCTAAGGATTGAGTGCAAGAACTAGCTCGAGATATTTGCTTCTTAGTATTTGTACATATTTCTGGCCTTAGCAGTTCTAGCTTCTCAGCTCCTATACCTAGAACAAGTATTATCTTTTGTGTAAAAGTTTAATATACAGAGTAACTATTCAATTCAGAATTTCAAATCATGCATGTTTTAAGTTTAATTCTAAGTCATTGATTGAGCAATAGATGAATTCACCTATTAAATATTGGTTGAGAACTACATATCTTTCTAGACTGATAAATCTTACCATATCAATGATTAAAAAAATAAAATTAGCTTAGTCCTTTATTTTTGTAGGCATAGATAGATAAATAGATTTGATTAAGATAGTACAAGGGGCGGCCTTATAGCTGTGAACGATTTCTTCCAGGCAACCCGGCATATTATGACAAAGCAAGACTTAGTTATTTCTGGAATACTAGGAGAAATGTTTATTTATAAGTAGGAAGCGTATAATTACCGGAGACGAGCGCAAGGTCGTCGACTCGCTTGAACCGGCCGATCAGCTGACGATGGCGCGCGATCTCTCGCGCCAACTGGCGGTTTACGCCGGGAAGCGTCATAAGCTGCTCCTCCGTAGCAGAATTCACGTTCATCAGCTCCGGGTACTCCTCCGAAGGCGGTAAACTGAACGTGTGGCTCAAACTACTCCTATTCCGCTTACTCCTCCCAAAGCTGAACGATCGCCGGCGACTGCTCTTACCCCGCACGAAGCTCGGACTTTGCCCCATATCTATGCCCGCCACTTCGAGATCAGATATCGATCAAAACACTAAACATTTATTGAAAAAATAAACTATAAATAGACTCTTACTATTTCACTAACACTACGCATAATCACAGTCACTGCACAGATCGGACACCACTTCCTGATTTGAAAATAACTTGTCGTAAATGGTAATCTCGATTCACTCACGGAAATTGAAATGCATTCGAAGGGCAAATTAATATAAAATCAAAGAACGTCTACTCCCGCGCCAGGAAAATAGCAACAATGTTTTTTTTTTAACATGACGTCGATGACAGACAAGTGACAGCATACGTGACAAGGTGATGTGGTATGTCGCCAGTGTGAATATCTGGAAAGTACGAAAAGCTATTCAAAAACGTATTGCAAATGAGCTAAAATACGCAATAACAAAAGGCAATAAATGTCGGCCATCTGCGGCCAACTGCATTATGTCCAATGTCCATCCAAAAAAAAATTGGCACTAAATTCAAAATTATTGAAGATGCAATCGAACCATTGTGTGAAATATCCAAATATTTATTATTATTATTCATTAATTAGAGCAAATATATGAAGTTATGAACACACCTTAGTTTTATTGTTGCACAAATAAAACAATACAATAATTGGGTATAAAAAAGTTGTACTTTAAAATAAGTTAACGTGTCCGTACTGTTGCATACTAAAACTAACTTGGCTCACAGCGCAGCGTACCATGAGAGTTTTTATCCTCCGTGCCATGGGTACGATATGAGTCAAGTGACGAAAAAGGTACGGACCAGTGGTAAAAGTTACATAAATCTGAATTTTTATTATGTACTGGCAACCCTGGTAAAGTGACAGCGTGCATATATAAAAAAATTGTTATCATTGCCACTACAAAAAAAGAGGAGAAAAGCTGACATCTAGTCTCAAGTAGCTGTAACTAACTACCGATACAATCTTATTTCTGATAGATGTCTCTGAACTGAATGGTTCCACAGACATCAGGAATAATGTTTTGGTTGAGCTAGAGCAGAGTTCTATGATTCGACCCTCACAAACTTCGCCTTTTTATTGCATTAATAAAATACTATAGAATAGATGGGAGAGATGGCCTGTAAGTGGGCCACAATAATAGGCTAAAGAAAAAAAACTACTACATAGAGATATTAGATAAAATTATTTACTAAGTACCTAGGTACTATTTAATTTCTTAGAAGTATAAAAACCTGCAGTCTATGTCCAGTGAAACTAAGATCTCTAACATAGCATTGGGGGCCGGTGTTTATAATAAAACAACAAATCGATCAGAACAGTTCAAAATAGTTTATTTAAACATTCTGTACAATGCCGCAGTATAAATACATCTAAACAATATCTTTAATATTTCTGATGACAATATTCATTGTAGATATTCAATTGGAATGGTGAAAGCGTAGAGAATATAGATATAGTCTATCTATAGATGTTTTTATCTAAGTACTTATCTACAATTGTTTTCACTGCATACAATCTGTAAAATCTTAAATATTTACAGAGATGAGTGTGCGGCGACAAGAATTTAAATAGATGGAAAACATAACAAAAATGTCGCTCTAATACATTATGAATGCCTGTCTGCCTTTTAATTATTTTTTTTTAAATTCAATTATAAATATTGTATTACACTCATTACAAAGTCGATCGATTTATGGCCATACGGCCATCGCTTAGCATAATAATTAGTATTATAACATAGAAAGGGATGTATTAGTCTAAGAATGCACGTCCCTTTTCTATCACCTTACAAATGCCTTTAAATTGAATTGGCTCGAGTGGAATGACGTGCATTTTTATACTGAAATATCTCTTATAACAACTAAAACATTACTAAGTATTGGAATCTACCCTATTGCAAAGCGTTACCAACTATCAAATGAGAATCTACTTATTCATAAATCACTATGCTTGCTTTATCTGAAAAAAAAAAAAAACATACAACCAATTTATAGAGCATTGATTTATAGGTACAGTCACTACTATTTTTTTTAAACATAGGTAAATAAAGTTACTGTAACATTTAACATGTATTAATGCATATAATTAATGCAGTGTCTTTTTATAGCTCTATCATAACATTTTATTTAGAGACTTCAATATTTTGAAAAAATAAACAAACAAATTAATTAAAATATCACATTAGACCGGTATTGAATGAGCAAGTGACTGACACTACATACAATGCAGCTCTACCATAATATTTTATTTAGGGACTTGCAATATTTTGAAAAAATAAACAAACATATTAATTAAAATATCACACTAGACCGGTATTGAATGAGCAAGTGACTGACACTACATACAATGCCTCATACATTAAAATTTATGGTTTGTATGTGACCAAATGACACCAAAATAAGAAACATTTTGTTCTACATAAACCATATCACAGAAGAGATGTAGGTAATTATAATAAAAAAATCAAACTGACATTTTGACTAGTAAAATATAAAATATATGTATAAATTAATTAAATATATTTTTACTGAGCAAAAAAGCCTAGTTTGATCTGAATTCTGTTGGTTGCTATGAGAAGACGAAATTTTTGAAGCAATATATCATCGAATAGCTATACATACTCGTAGATACACAACTAATAATACATTATTCAACAGTGGATCCACCCAAAAAGTTTTACTCTTTTGAAACAAATATTTCATTTGTTCAAAGATTTCGTGTACATCCCAAGGTTACCTGGAAGAGATCGTTTTTATCGATAAGGCCGCCCATTGTACCACTTTTTCTTCAGTATTATTTCTTCTTCATATTATTTTTCATGTATTTTAAAGGTGTGCAATAAAGAACATCAACATCTATGTGTCTATATTTTCAGCAACTGATCCATTGTTAAACAAAAAATATTAGTAGATAATGAGGTAAATAAATAATTTTACATAGACATACGAGTGCGTAATTAAATATGCGACCAAAATTGTAACTTGGAGAAATTACATCAAGCAAGAACTTGAGAAGAATTGAGATAATTTCTATTGGCAGAGGGCAGCACTAGTTACTTGCATTTCAAGCGTTTATACAGCTAGTTCAAAATGGTTGATATATTCCTACAAATAGTTTTATAAATAATTAATTATGCATTGCAGCCACCTAACAATAACCCTTGTTACAAAAATACTCCAGCCTTTATATTATACCATCTCTCCGTAGTTTTACAAACGTTTCGTATCAAAACATGCGCTTTTCGATAAAAAATTTTATATACAGGTAAGTAACTCGATATTATTGACAAACTACTCAAAATCATATACTTGAGTATATGATTTTGAGTAGTTTGTATAATCGACGTTAATGTTAAAAAAAATGAAATTTTCAAAGGCCATACTAATATAGGTTATTAGTTTCTCGGTAAACTAAGCTGCCATTATTTTATTTTAATCCCTAAGTTTGTCAACAATACCTAAAAGAATATCATAACAGCTACATTAATTAAGTTAATAAGTTACATCATAACTAAAGGATTAACCCTTTTAAACATAAATACTTAAATACAAAGCCATCAGCTATTTTGGCTCAAGAATGATGAAACTTAAGTACTTTCAAAAATAACTCTAATGGATGGTGATAATAAGGTTTTAATTTGGATGTGCAATAGTGACCTTTAGTACTGACACCAAAATTTTATCCGTATGAGACAGAGAGAGCGCTATAAGGCAAGTTTTTAAATAAAACACAAAAATTTCTTCAAAAATTTACTAATTCAAGCACCAAACTAGGTTTGGAATGTTCGTTATTGCACCACAAACGTATTCAATTACCCTCTTTCATAAAAAAAAACAAAGTTTCAAAAAGACAGAAGTATGTCAAACAATTCGTACGTGTTTTTTCCAATTGGAAAAAACACGTACGAATTGTTTGTGAGTGGTTTAACGTTTACTTTCAAGATGTAGCTTATTTTTTTATGAAAGAGGTAACATTTTTAACTTATTAATACCATTAATTATTCAGAGGTTGGGATAAAATAATCGATTCAATAAATAAATTTAGATTAAGGTCACCATTACAACCCGACTGGCAGTTATACAGATATCTACAAATATAATAATATAATGATGAGCAAATATTTTATAAATCATGTAACAGTCCCGCCAATGAACATAGCACATTGATAGAGCTTTTTTATTAAACCATTTGAAAAATTACATCTATAAAAGTAGTTCATTTCCAAACGAAGTCGCGTACGCAATACGTAACTTTTAGTGTATTTTTTTACGTTACTTTTTGTGTAACTTTAGAAATAAATCTGATTTGACAGCCCAAACGTCACTGATGAAAGAGAGCAATGTAATTTCTCTATCAATGTACTTTATCAAGGAGCGATTATGAGTAAAAATGGACTCAGCAGACTTGCAACACTTAACAGTAGGCGTCATACGAGCTCTGTCCAACTTTGTTAGATTCCACACCTTGACATTGATATTGAAATGGGAAATGTATTGTAGTAGAAATGGATGGAATCTAACGAAAGTAATGCGTAGAAATTAGGTGTTTTCAAAAGCACTAGACTACTGCTGACTTGCACCAAACTTTCAAAGTTCCTAAGAAATTAGCTCGCTTGGTAGTTCTTAAGAGACCAGATTCAGACCGTAAAGATCTGTCAAACTAGTAAAGTAAGTGCTTAAGTAAGTAAGGGCTTTGACACTTTGGTGCAAGTAGGCATACGTGTACTAAATTTATCTGAAGTAGCAGTGTAGCTAATTTTTAATTGAGATTTTATACAATTTTGCAGCCAATTGCAAAATATGTTTCGATGCGCATAATGTACTGTGTATAGCCCTGCAAAGTGTATATAAGCCAACTGTAGTTGGTATATATTTGTACTGTACATACAGAGACTGGGTTGTACATTTTCCATATATGCACTATTACCATACATATTTCTTCAACATAATAATCTCAAACGAACCCATTCATATAAAATCAATATAATATTATCATGTACCAATAGCTTTTTTACAACCAATATAGGGATCATAAATTTATAATACAAATTGCAAAGAAAAATTCATTTTTTCAAGTACGGGCATTTCCGCTAAAGAGTTTGAAAGTTGATAAGAAAATGACATTTATTAAAACTACAAAATCTCGTGTACAATTTCATAACGGGATATCTTACAACTGGTGCTTAGATTTACTCAATTTAAATGGTAGGCAGCTATTATGAACAACTGTTTAACCAAACTTATGCTTAAATCACACGTACCGAGCAAACGGCCGAGACAGTGCTCTCGGCTGAGTACTCGGTACGTATAAACATAGCGCCGAGTGCTCGGCTGAGCGAGTGATATAAGCTACTTGCTTACATCACTGTCTCGGCCGAGAAACATTTTACTGTCTCGCCCTGTGTTTTCGGTACTCGTATACTCGGTACGTGTGATCAAGGCATAAGAGAGAGAGAGAGAGGCATTATCGCACGTCTTTAGGTATAAGTGCTACGATAGAGTGAGGCAGATATATTATTTTGCTTTATTATTTTATTAACTTAATAGCAGCTTTTTAATAACATTTACGGTGACGTTTAAGCAAAATCATTTAAGCAAGTAAAGTAAGCACCATTTTATCCACAGAAATGCCCTTTTTCATATATTTATTATGTAAAACATCTTTGCCACACAAGTACTTTAACCATATTCGTTTCAATTGCGATCAACGCTCGGATTCTGGCTAACTGAGAACTTTTTTTTATATAAACATGGACGAGACGAGCTAAGGGCTCTTCTGTTGGTAAGAGATCACACACAGGACACCAGAGACCAGAACAGTGCCACACAGGACTTTCATTCACATAGGCTGAAGCAACACTGCTAAAGCTCTTGTCCACATTGAGACATTTTAATGGTCAGTCTCGAAACTCTTTCTTTTCGCACATAAAAATTAGGCACAAGCTAAACTATTAAACAGAGGCCCGAAATTTGGAGGGTATGTTTTCGTCAAGAAGTGTCGGCGCGTACTAAGAAAGGAACTTTGTGAACTCGCAAGGTAAACCTAGTTGCAGGCGTCAACTAGTCCATCCTAAGTTACGTGGACTTATGCCGACTTGTACCGAACTTTCAAAGTTCCTAAACATTTACTTTACTCGCTTGGCAGTTCTTAACGGTCAGAATTTGGAAGGTTAAGAACTACTAAACGAGTAAAGTAACTGCTTAGGGACTTTGACAGTTTGGTGCAAGTAGGCATTAGTTTGGAAAGAGAGCATATAATGTGTGAAGATTTAGTATATTTTCCAAAAAGTCATTAGTAATTGATATGGTATCATTCAATCATCAAAAAACTCTTAAAAAATGTATTAAAATTTTTTTGGTTGATTTTTTGAAAATGTGTTTGTGTTGGTTGATTGAAGTTGATTCGAGATGAGGTTACACAGTGAACCAGAATCCGCGCATCTCGCGTAAGTTTCTTTTCCCCGCCAAGCCGGATGTGTGAGGCGTGAGGCGGAAGCGCGAAGCTTACCGTCGCCTCACCGGAGCTAGAGTCACTCTAGTGTCACGCTTGAGCCGCTAGAGTCACGCTAGAGCCGCTAGAGTCACGCTAGAGCCGCTAGAGCCAGGCTAGAAGCCGAGATGTGCGCACGCTATTTGTTTACCTGTGAATAGAGAGTTTTATATTTCTATTTGTTTTCGGTTCATGCAAGTTTTGTATTATGCAACAAATATGCACAAAGCCAGCAATATAATATTAAGATATTTTAACACATCAATTTTTAGGACTTATCAGTATATCTCCAGATGAAAAATGAAAAATGAAAAATTATTTATTTACTAACTAAACACAAATCTATTAGCTAAGCTACCCAAGCTAAAATTAAATAAAGCTAAGTGTATTTAATATTATTAACAGTGCATTTTGTAGAGAGATTCAAACATATTTGTATTTATTAACGGCCCCACACTAGGCAAGCCTGTATCGTGGAGACCTTGTATTACGATAATTCAAACAACAAAAGTTAAGGCAACCTTGAAAATATCTGAAAGAAAGGAACATTTTCGCTATAATTTGAGTGAGAGAATTTCCTCAGTCTTAGCGTACGATAGTAACAATAACTACTATTTAGGCAACTGTATAGATGGTAGATGGTAAGATATTAAGCCTGCTCAAACAGACAGTGTGTTAATAAAAATTCAGATCGAATCCAGCATACGACGCTGCCTGACGGAGTTTTTTTTATGACACTAGACTGGGACTAGACTACTGCAGCCATACCTGCCTAGGCTAGCACTGGAGGCGCACGTACCTAGACTAGAACTGGAGGATCACGTACAGACAGCAAAAAAAATAAGTATCCCCCTTGCATAGCACTGGAGGCGCACGTACCTAGACTAGCACTGGAGGAGCACGTACAGACAGCAAAAAAAAATAAGTATCCCCCTTGCATAGCACTGGAGGCGCACGTACCTAGACTAGCACTGGAGGAGCACGTACAGACAGCAAAAAAAAATAAGTATCCCCCTTGCATAGCACTGGAGGCGCACGTACCTAGACTAGCACTGGAGGAGCACGTACAGACAGCAAAAAAAAATAAGTATCCCCCTTGCATAGCACTGGAGGCGCACGTACCTAGACTAGCACTGGAGGAGCACGTACAGACAGCAAAAAAAAAATAAGTATCCCCCTTGCATAGCACTGGAGGCGCACGTACCTAGACTAGCACTGGAGGAGCACGTACAGACAGCAAAAAAAATAAGTATCCCCCTTGCATAAGACACCCAGCTATAAATCCTTTCAAAAATTGCCATACTTGAAATTATTTTTAGGCTTACATACGAATCTATTTTTTAATGGCAAAACTTCTACATACGCCGCGGGGCGGTGATTTGAAGCTGGGTATTATAATGCAAGGGGGATCTTATGCACAGTATTAGGACAGTATCATAGATACTTATCTATGATACTGTCTGTACCTAGGCTAGCACTGGAGGCGCACGTACCTAGGCTAGCACTCGCTGGAGTTGAGGTCGAGCGGCGCGTGTCGCTTGGCGCGCGTGAGGCGGTCGAGCTCGGCGGCGGCGTCGGAGCGCACGGCCGCCACGCCCGGCTCGCGCGCGCCCGGCGTGCCGGGGGAGCCCGTCTTCTTGTACAGCAGCGAGTTGAAGAAGTTGGCGAGCACGCCCTCGTTGCCGGGCGTGCCGGGACTCATGCCGATCTTCGCGCCGTCCAGCTGCCGACAAATAATAAGTGTTGTTTACCATAGACAATAAAATGAAACACTAGACAGGACAGACCACACAACTGCATTAGTATTGGATGCGTTGGCGTCGTAGGGTATAAATCGATTATATAAGTGGCATTTCTGCACACGGAAACTGTCTTATTTTCCGCGAGATAGATGTTTGTGAGAATTATGATTTTTAGAGCTGACTTTTAGGGCGCCTATAATTAGAGGCGTGAGGAAGCGCCACTGCGGCTCGCTGGCCGCGCTTCTACTAGTTTTCATACAATATCAACGCGTAGGTGCAGCGCCATTATGTCACGATAATGGCGCTGCACCTGCCTGGCGTGAGGAAGCACCACTATGGCGCTCCCTCACGCCTCTAAATTGAAGGCACCCTTACTATATAATTGTTTTGTTTGCAAATATTTATTTTATTTTAGCACTATTATTTGCAATTTTATTTTATTTTAATTAATGTTTGTCATCATTTTCGCCATTTTAATATAATATGTACTTTCTATAAAATTAACTAAAACAATACGCCACCGGTCTCTTTTGATAATTCTTTGATGTATCGTTTTGGTTCCCACGCTACAGGCCAAGAGCCTAGTGTGGGGCCATAGACAATTGACCTATGTAAGATGTTGTGTGTAAATAAATAAATAAACTGAATTAAAAGTAAAACTTATTTCGAAATAGTACAGGGTGGGCCATGAATTAGTTAACATTTAAATCTGATTTCCTGCGCAAATCCGAGCGGCGCGGGGTGCTTGGAGCGGTCAAACAGCTTACTCGTTTCAGGGAAATTTAGTGGCAATAGATCGGAACACTGGGTCTCAAGGCGACTTTTGCGTAAAACAATTTTTCAGTTTGACGCGATCCCGAGCTCGTTTCGAAGAAATCATTGCCTTATGTAGAAAATAAATGGGTGAAGAATTTCGAAAAACCGGCAGCGACATTGAATTTGCAGCAAATCGGCGGTCCACGGACTTCTCAGAGTGAAGAGAACGTGTAGGAAATTATGCTTCAGTTCGACGCGATCCCGAACTCGTTTCGAAGAATCCAAAGTCAAGATGTGTAATAAGGGGATATTACTTTTACAAAGTAAATTCCCATCTATTGGCTATCTTTTGTATACACATTTTTAATAACTCATGTGATTTATTTTTTAAATGACAACTAATTCATGGCCATACGCACGTCCACCAGGGAGGTGGCGAGCGTAGCGAGCTACCGACCTCCGCACCGCGAATCAACGAGAGAAAGGTTGACGATTCGCGGCACGAATAGGGAGCTAGCGAGCGAATCTGTAGTAAAAATAACATCGCTAAGAAACAGTATACAATGTTGACTGTCACCTGTTGCTGCGTGCGCTGCGTGACGCGCAGCGGCGAGTCGGCGCGCGGCGCGGGCGTGCCGGCCTGCAGCGCCGTGAGCTGCCGCTGCAGGAATGCTTGCTCGTCCTCCACTTGCACCTCCGCTTCTCTGTTGCCTCCGCTCTAAGAAAAAAATATGTTTAAATTTTGCGAACATAAGTTACAGAAACCTTTGACATTTTACAAAGGGTTAATTTACAACCGAAATAATTTACAATGAAACGATAATACTGTAAATAATCAAGGATTTAATAACCGTATACAACACTGAAAAGTCACAGGGAAGGAAAATTCACACGTCTGTTTACTTCGACGACCTATTTCGTCCAGTTATTATGATTTAAAAACTAAGCTACTGAACTGATTTTGATGAAATTTCTATATGAGAAATCTAAAAATATATCATCAAACAAAAAAAAAGTGTTTAAATCGGTTCATAAAGAACAAAAACTAAGGAAGCAAACATAAAAAAAAATCGAACGAATTGAGAACCTCCTCCTTTTTTGAAGTCGGATAGGAAAAGGAGATAGGAAAGATAATCAACGTGTTGCACTAGCCCCGTTAGAATGCCTTTAAAAAAATATAGTAATGTTCGAGGTAAATGAGTATTGGGTAAAATTGACATCATATTAGGGTAACTGTATCAATGCTAAAATTATGCTCTATTACGGGTAACTTTGGCTTGCTAGATTTTAAGCAGATGAAGTACAGTTAGCAAAGAAGTCTTGTGTTCATCAAAGTAACTAATGAACGTAATTAAATTAAGACTCACTTTTCTGATGGCGGGCTGTGTGATTACGTCCCTGTAGTAATCATCCGGTTTGCACGACTGCATGTTTTCATATAATATGCTAATTTTCTTCATGCTATCCCAACCTGCGGGTCTGAAAAAAAACATACTTCAATATTGGCCGCTATTTACGACTAAAACCATTAAAAGAGATAGAATTGAAACTTACATCAATACAGCGTCTTTTTCGACGATTAGAGCTGGCGTTCGGAAGGGCAGTGCGTATATTCTGCAAAAAAAAGTACGAATACATTATTATTAAACTTTAAAGCTTTCTGCCCGTATCATACCATGACAAAAAAATATTCTATACAGGGTGGTTTTTTGCGAAGGGACTGATGGCCAGGTCCGAAACCACGAGAGTTATAGAAAAGTCGTGAAAGGAGTCATGCTCGATTTATAAGAAAAAAATAACTGCATATTTAGTTTTTTCTTTAATCTTTTACTTTTGACGGAAATCGACCCAAATTTTTTTTTTTTTAAAAAGAAGCTTTGTATTATTGAATTTATGGATTCTGTTGTTGATGAGGATCAATCTTTGCATAAAATGTATTACTAAAAATTAGTGAGGACGTGGTGGCCGAGTGGATGAGGCCCTTGCGATTGCGATTGCGATCTGATGGTCGCGGGTTCGAATCCCGGTGGCAGTCATGCGGCAATGGGTTTTTTCAATCGAAAAATCTATGTAAGCATCCCAACATTTTCCTTCAACGCATGGGTGAAGGAAAACATCGTGAGGAAACCGGCATGTCAAACGACAGAAAAAAAAATGTTCAATGGTATGTGACATCCACCAATCCGCATTGGGTCCGCGTGGTGGATTAAGACCCATTTGCTCTCCTGCCGAGAGTAGGCCTTAGTCCCAGTAGTGGGAACATTATGCTATATGCTAAAGGAAGTAGAAAAAAAAATCACTATTTTATAATAAATGGTCACTGACCTGTGCGTGAGGTACTTGTAGAGCAGGTCGCAGTTCTTGTCCTCCTTGGCGCTGGTGTAGAACAGCGCGGCGCCGTACTGCAGGCAGAAGCGCCTCACCCATTGCTGCATGAAGTCGAAATGCTCATCACGATAATCGTGCTCTTTTTCTAATGTGCTCATGTAGTCAGTCTGGGAAAGAAAATTCATAGATAAAGAAAATATAAATTGATAATTGATTGATTCAGGCGTTACTTTGCGGAAATCCATAAATATTTATAAATAATATAAATACATTTAGTAATAAATCCGCTTAATTTCTAAACAAAGGTCTAAATTAACTTAACTCTAGTTTAGAATTTTAGTATCTAAACCAAAGCGCCGAAATCAGAAAACCCAAGTCCCGTGTTTCGCCTATACACCAGGCATCCTCAGGAGTCTAGGAGTCCTCAGATGTAGACTAGTCAACATCTCCTGAGGATGTTATACTTAATTTATACTTTTTATAAATAAATATACATTGTTTAGATTGGTCGAACAAAGGTTATCCAATAGAGTAATCCTCTATTGGATAAAATTAACATAGCAAAGAATTAACAAACAGAATTATATAAACGAGTCGCGACTCTTTGCATTTGCATTTGGTAAGACCAGGATGTTCAAGCTGAAGATCGGGCTCTAAAGTTCACGAATTAGGGCACTGCTGAAAAGGGTTAAATCAGTACATTTCAGTTTATATTTCGTGTAACCCAAATTTCTGGGTCAAAATTCAAATTTCTGACATATCTAACGAACTATGTGTTGTGTTGGGTTCCTATCGAGTAACAGTGTTACTCGTTTAGTTGTTACTGGATGGGGACCCTCGTTGAGATTTTTTACCCCAATGAGTAACACTTTTGCTCGATGGAAATATAAATAATAGAAAGTGTGATTTAATGGGAATAAAGTGTCGTTGGTAATTAATTACCTTTGTGGCCACAACAACAATGTCCAGTCCCAGGTTGGTGGTCAACACTCCCTCTGGTAGTGGACAATCATCATCATCACCATTTTCTAGATCATCCGATAGATTCCGGGATGATCGCTTCATAGGCGAAGATGCTGTGGGCTCCAGTTCATCACCTGGTTCCGTGTACCTCTGCCATTTCTGGACCTGCTGCTTTTTGCTCTGTAGCCTTTGTTCTGGAAAGAGATTTGAACGTATTTTTCATCAGAGTGAAGTTCAAGCAATGGAGCAAACTTTCTGTCTGACTTCGAGTTAAGGGTAATCCTCAAATCCGAATTCCATACAAAATGTTTCGGACAAATACTCAAAAAGTACGCCGTATTTCTTCGTAATTTCTTCACACTATTCGTTTTGTCCATGTTTTTTGATTTCGTGAACAAAAAAAGTGAAAGGTTTCATACTTTAATTTAGATTTTATACGTGTTTTTAAGTTAGTAGGGTTCATTTTATGTATTATGTATTTGTCCGAAAAAAATTGTCTGGAATTCAGATTTGAGGATGCCCCTTAAGTGAAGAGGATGACACCAGACGAAATCGTAATAAGATGACGAGAAATCGCAATTCTAATTCTAGCCGTTTTGATTTACAGAAAAATAAATAAATACAAATAAAGTAAGGTATGTTGCCGCTTCGCTTCGCTGTGACTGTTGTGGTGGGATACATCATTAGCAATGAATTTCAGTCTTTAATAAATTTAAAGTGTCGTCTAGGCTTTTGTGGTTCATTATCTATTGACCAGACACCATTTTATATAATGCGTCAAGTTTCGCGTAATAGATCTACTGATGGAACGGAGAGAGAAAAACTGCGCTCGTAAAACGAAAGGAAGCATTTTAACCAATGAATCGTGTACCGCACCTTAATAACGTGGGCTTTCAAAAGATCGTGAAGAGAAAGGTACATTGACATATAAATATACCTAAATATAATAGCACTATCTGTTATTTTCAGTGAGTGTCAGTGAACAAACCAGACGGTAGACACAAATGACTCATTCTTCGTAACACGTGAACACTGAACAGTGCCGCTTATTGATTATATGCAATTCGGGAGTAGGCCACTGAAAGTATTTATGCATTGCTATAAGTAGGTGAAAAATAACTCAAGGTGAAATGGACTTATGCCTACTTGCACCAAAAAGTCCCTAAGCATTTACTTTACTCGCTTGGTAGTTCTTAACAGTCAAGATTCTGACCGTTAAGAACTACCATAATTGTACCATAAAGTAAATGCTTAGGGACTTTGACAGTTTGGTGCAAGTAGGCATTAGTTTTCTAGAGAATTACAGACACGATGACTATTTTACATTTTTTCATTCATAAGTTCTTGCCTAAGCAAGCTAATCAGATTGCCACACTTCCATTGGTGTCATCATTATCATAAAATGAAATTTAGATAGATACGCACGTTATGTTATTTTAAAAGAAATTTATAAAAGAAAATAAATATAATATAATGCATTATTCATATTCTATTACTTTTCTAAAATAAAATAGTTTACCTATAATATATTATCAATTAAAAAAGTTACACTTGTCACAAAAATTAGTAACATGTTGGAAGGCAGGAATTTGGTGCAATTACCTCACGCACAGTACCTAATGTGGATAAATTGTAACCGAGCCCAGAGCGTGAGAAAAATCAAGCCTTTCTATTTTCTACGTTTTCATTTGAAGAATTCATTACTGTTGTGTTACTGGATTTACGGACAAAAACTTCGACACTAAACGAGTGCATCATTATGCTAGTTTGAACTTACATTGTGATCATTAAACTTAATTTGTGGTTTAACTTATAGAACCGCGTATTTTTTTGAATTCTTGGTGGTTTTCATAGGTGGGAATTCATTAGAGATTTATGAATTCATATAAATGCGAAAGACTATGCACCTATAAGCCTATGACGTGCGTCTTTATTGTCATTACAAGTGGTATTAGATCTTTGTTCTTTCATTTTGGGGTATTTTTTTTAAGCTCTTAGGATTTTTCATGAATTTAGTTATGAAAGGTATTATGTTTTAACTGAGAAGTATAGTCCAACGCCGTGTTCAGTGTTTTATTCGTTTGCATAATTAAACCATAACTTTTAATATGTTTCAGATCATTTATGTTTAAAATTAAGTTTTCTTATCTGTTGATTGAGATAATATTAATTCTTAACAAACTTTTTTTCCCCTGTGTATCAATCAAGATTTGATTTTCTGAGAAGTTGCTGTTGTATGAAGATAAAAATATTTTTGATTATAATAATTGTAAATTCGTTTGATATGAGTCTTTATTATATGTTTTTAAATAAAAATTCTGTAGATGCATACACTTAAGACTTTTTGACCCGTTAAACCACTTGTGTATTCGCAGCATGCGGCATTGATTAAATATTACGTGACACGAGTGACGTAACCGCCCATGAGTCACGGTCGAAAAATAAACTTTAGGGTCTGAGTTTGCAAGATTATAGAAAATGCGACTTTCTGATAGGTCTGATAAGATACAAAATCGTGCTTACGCAGCTGGAGAACCCAAGACTGTTTTAATGATCTAATCACCGCTGCGCCGTGGAATTAAATTCGATCGTCAAATATTTTTATTTCACAAAGAATCAGGGAATAAAAAACCAATAAGAACCAGACTCAAGTTCAAAAAATTACTAAAATTCGAATAGACATTTTGGAAATGGCGCGATGGCGGCACAAGATGAGCATTTTCCTAGTGGGTGACAGATGGAAATAATCCCTTTTAGCAACAGGGTACAGATAGAACTTTTTTGTTCCATCTGTCACCATAGTGGGACAGAGCAGGGTGGCAGATGGGAATAATTCATATATGACGAGGGGTGTTACTCGATGGGAAAAAAAATCCCATCCAGTAACAGTGTTACTCGTTTGGGTGTTACTGGATGGGAACCCATCTATAGTTGTCCCTTGCAGTGCGATTCCAAAATATTACGATAAACGTAGTGCGAAGGTTTTGTTGGCACTGTGCAGAACAATGTAACGCGCATACTAAGTATTCCTGCTAGGAAAACGCACGAATGACTCATCGCCTGATTATAAGTTGCACTGTCTTTGTTTTGAGATTAATCAGTACCTCCTACACATTATTTTTATAATTGAAATATATTCTGTGTCGAGCGCTATTTGCAGTGCACTGGGCGTTCTAACTCATATGGAGAAGCCTGTTATGACTATGAGAGTCTCTAAAGAGGATACGATAGGGGCCAGTAAATGGCCATAGGAGATACTTATCTTGCTGTGAAATTCTTGAAAGACTCAAGTCTCAGTGTAAGTCAGGACTGAGTTTGAATCTTGTTTCAAGCTAATTTTTAACAAAAAAACTATCAAAATCTGATTTAAACCCAAGCCTAATTATCATTGAGTGTACGTAAATAAATTGTTACATTTATTTATTACCAAGTGTTATTTTAACCCACATTTGTGGAATTGGAATGAGTTCAAGGGCATCAATGTTTATTTACAAAACATATCCCAAGTTCATGATACTTGTTGTGACTTTAACAATGCATTGATTTATAATAATAATTGTGTCTTCGAGATAAGTTTTTTTAAGTTCAACTTGTATGAACTCAATCAAAAAAAATAAAACTATCCACTTACAGGTTAATAAATAGAGTGTGGACATTTCAGCTTCTAGCGGTGACTCTAGTGTCTCTAACATGACTCTAGCGGCTCTAGCGTGACTCAAGCAGCTCTAGCGTGACTCTAGCGCCTCTAGCGGCTCTAGCATGACTTAAGAGTGAATCTTGCTCTGGTCAAAAATGACCAGGCTGACTGTCAAGATAATTATAAATAATGTTTAGCTATTTTACTCACTGCCATTTAGGCGCAGAGCTTGTATTATGGGAACCACATTATCTGATAGCGTATTTACTTTTTGTGGATGTTGATGCCCACTACAACATTCCGTCACCAACCATTTTGTTCCATATAATTGAATATTTTGCTGGTATTGATACGCTAATTGCATGGCACGCGACAGGATAGTGGGCAGAGTCCTTAAAAGTATGATTATCAAACTTACCAGGTGAGAGGTCTAATTTGTCTATGTGATCTCCAAGCATGGCCCCCCAGCTCTGCAACTGGTCTAGTAACCCCCAGGGTGTCGTCATGGCAACCGTGAGGATCACCAGTGTGTGGGGGAATGTGTCTTCGTTCAGTGCAAACTTGAGCAGGTTCGTGTGACCTGGATCACCGTCTAACACCCATACACTGAGTCGAGTGTGATCTGGAAAAATTATCTTTGTGAAGTTTCTAGCTTATGAGAATAGCTACATGCTATTTACTATCAAGTCAGTTATTTAAATTACTATTTCACTTCTCATGCTCGTAAAGTTCAACTTTGTGCACGCTTTGGGGGAAGTAAAACTGCATTTTAGGCCCTAGGAAATAGTGATTAATTATAAAATATGTTTAACGAAGTTCAGTTTGTAATAGGTTTTATGCTGAAAGTTGAAAATTTCATTCATATTTCTAACTTCCGACCTTATACCTATAGAGCTGGGTATTAGGAAGGACCCTAACAATACTTATGTTAACATAACTCTTCGAATTTCGAATATCCTGGTAACATTGGATTGACCGTCTCAGTTCTTGAGATTATCAAATAGAACCATGAGAGAAGTTCTGTTTGACTATTATTTTCTGAGAGCTTTGAGTTATTTGACAGACTGATTCTTATCGGAATCTTTCTAAACATGTATTGATTTTACATGAAGTTATTGTGATAAACAGTTAAATGAATGTCTTACCATCCCGGTACTCATCACTAATGTCTATATACGCATATTCGAGAGCAGATCCCTTTTTAGGATCCTCGACTCCCTGTAATTTAGCTATGAGGGTGGTCTTCCCAGTTTCATTGTCACCCAAAACCAGCACATTTTTGTTTGAAGGTAGTTTCGTGTTGCCCTGGTTCTGTACTTCTTCTAGGATTGCGGACCTGAAAACAGTACTCACTGATCAAGTTATGCATCAGATCGAGAGGTTGGATGGCACGAGAAAGTGAGGATAGCCATTCCCGTAGTACATTGTGAGAATATTTCACAGTCACTTTACATACAAAGGTAAAACGTAGCAGCTAGGTCACATAATTCTCAGGTGGTGGAAGCTTGACATACGTAGGTGTGACACATTGGATCCCATACATGGGAGGCAAGTAAGCCATAGGAATAACAGTGAACTATTACCATAGGTTATCCTTGGCGTCGCCATTGTCCTTTTTTTTAGATTTGAGCCCATTAGTCTGGCCGTTTGTATCCATTCTTCAGGTAATTTAGAAGATAACAACGGCACAGAAAGGCTTTTCTTTCGTTTTCGTTTCTTCGCCGTTCATACGTCACTCTCGATCGCGACAATGTTGTCAGTATAATTATAAGAAAAAATACGGAAGGCTGTCCAAAAAGTTACGGAATTTGACAATATGATAGGTAGGGTAGCTACGTACCTACTTTCATATATTTGCAGTTAAATTAATTAAACTTTTATAATACCTACATGCTACAGTACCTAATAATTTTGATGTGACTTTTAATGCATATAAAACTAATAATTATACGAAATAAACTTTTCATTTAGTCTGTTCGTCTGAGAGTCCACATGATTAAATAAATGTAACAATAATATTATAATGTATTTATCCCTATAATTGGACCGTCAAAATAGTCTCGCCCTGCCCGCGGGTGGGCGTCTCGTCACCGCAACGCTAGTTTATACAAAACAAACAAACAAACATTCACACACTCACACCCCTGCACTAGGATTCCCTGTGTCGCAGGTGGCATGGACACAAGACATCACAACATCCAAGACCCGAGAACAAACATTTGTGTTCGTTACAAATATTTGCCCCGGCCGGGGATTGAACCCGGAAAACCAAGCTTCGTAGGCAGGGTAACTACCGACTAAGCCACGGTGTCGTAAATGAAAGAGTTGTCAGTCAAAAGTGAACAAGATCTTTTTGGGCTACACTATCCTCCACCATCCTGAGTGGAGTAGTGGTCAAAAGTTACCTCACGTTCTGTCAGATCTATGCAATGTCGTCGCGTCACTGCCAGCCGCTGCCGACCGCTGCTGACCGCTGCCGGTCGCTGCCGATCGCTACCATCATAATGGGAATTGAGCCTTATAGGTACTGATAGGTGGTAAAAGATACGCCAATCTGAATTTTTAGTAAGTACTGGCAATACTATGCCGTGATGATGATGATGTCGGTGTTTCCATTGCATGAAAAAAACATAGATTATAACATATTTAACAGATAATAAAAGTAAGCAGGTAAGGTAGTATTTCATGATTTTACTAATGAAAAAGTCATATTCTATTCAGTTTAATAATAAAATTCCTTATGTTGCTTAATAATGCGATGTTTAATATTCTAAAAAAAAAAATCTTCAAGCGTACTCTGTAGATTAAAATCTCGTATAGCCTGTGCGTAGCACTTTTTGTTTGATAGTTGACACATTAATTTGTCTCCAGTTGGCATCCCTGGTTTCTCGTTCTCGCATGAAGTTGTAAAATTAAATTACCACAATCACAATTAAATGTTTCAAATGTAAACAAGATTAATATTGCTAAATTCGCGAAACAAGGTGAAAAAGCATAAAACTTATATGAATGATCTGTACTCCTCCGTCCACTAAGTCCAAAATAAAATGAGTCGAAAACAGAATCCTGGTAAAAGAGGCAACTTATCACAAGTGAGTCATTCTATGATCATTATTTACTTGTCTCGAGGCTCTATCAGGGATCTAATTGACGCACTGTTTATTTATAGAAACCGGGCAATAATAAGCACACAATGATACAATGGAAAGTAGGGTTTCATCCACTACTTTGCTTGAAATCAAAATCAGCTGATTTTCATTTTGTAAACAAAGATTTCTTTGTTGACTGTAGATCTCTTTGGTATTCATTATTTATTCGTTTAGATTCCTTTGAGCATTGTAATAGATTCCTTCGGCAATGTAATAAATGATACACAGGCAGCTTAAAGCTTATGATTTGTGTATTATCTTGATTAATTTTGATGATGCACTCTGAATGTTTGTTTAGTTCATTTTTGAAAGAGTATTAAGTAATAATAATTTAAGAAAATAAAGTAGAATCTCATCCAATCCCAATTTCACACTATTACGTAAGCATAAGCCTAGCATAATCAGCCTATAATGTTCCCACTAGGACTCAGGCCTACTCCCGGCAGGAGAGTGAATGAGTCTTAATCCATCACGCGGACCCAATGCTGATTGGTGGATGTCACATGCCAGCCATACAAATTTTTTTTTCTATCCTTTGACATGCCGGTTTCCTCACAATGTTTTCCTTCACCGTTGCGAGAACGTGGGATGCATACATAGATTTTTTCGTCCAAAAAAACCCGTTTACGCATGACTGTCACCGGGATTTGAACCCACGACCATCAGATCGCAAGGCAAGAGCCTCATTCACTCGGCCACCACATTCTCATAGTATTACGTAAGCATTTTTTTTTTAATTTCAGTTTGGACTCCTAGACATACCAGATTTAGACGATGATGAGCCTATGGACTTGTCTGATGATGACATGGATCTGGAAGCCGAGTTGGCAGCTATCAGCGGGGGAGGCAAGAGCCACCGTCCGAAGAAACCAGCTCCCGTTCCTGCAGCTAACTTAGACGCAATGATTGCTGAGAGTCTGAAGGATATACCATCTGATGATGATGTTTCTGGTATGAAATGGAATGCAAATATTTTTTTTCTTATGTACTTTATGCTTAAGTGATATGAGCCCCATCATTAAACACTTTAAAAAATATAGGTACTGAATTAATAAAAATACATGTATCTATGTTAGTCATCTAAAAGCCTATTTTAACTATTGTTGTGTAAACTTTCAAGGTCAGAAGTGCAATTTACATTCTTAAAGGAAGTAGAAACATGATACACTTAAATAGTGACCTCATTTAACTCAATGATGTACAACAACACTTGTACAACACTAAGATTTACTAAGTATTCATTAATTGTTTTGCCTTTAGGGGTGAGTATTTTTTTGAGTTTTTTATGAAAGCTTGGTCTTTAGATTCATTTTTTATGTTATATATTATATTATATATTTTTATTGACATGTATTGAGGACTCTTCTTATATATTTCCCAGCATGTATATTGATATAGCCAGCATTTGACCACTACTACTCCACTCAGGATAGTGGAGGATAGTGCAACCCAAAAAGATCTTGTTCACTTTTGACTGACAACTCTTTCATTTACGACACCGTGGCATAGTCGGTAGTAGTCCTGCCTACGAAGCTTGGTGTTCCGGGTTCGATCCCTGGCCGGGGATATAAAATAAAAATATTTGTGTGACGAACACAAATGTTTGTTCTCGTGTCTTGGATGTTGTGATGTCTTGTATGTGTCTATGCCACATGCGACACAGGGAATCCTAGTGCAGGGGTGTGAGTGTGTGAATGTTTAATGTTTATGTTTATTTTATCATTTCTTAGATGAAGATGATCCAGATCTCCTAAACGAGCTCCAAGGCCTAACAGTAGAAGATGACGAAGCTCCTCCCCCGCGCATGTCCCGCCCCGCCCCGCCGCCGCCCGGCGTCAGCGCTGAAAGCAGCACCGTTAGTCTACTGCAGGACAGGATATCCAACTACACTGTGGCTGAGAAGAATGCAAAAGCCAGTGGAGAGAACGGCAGAGCTAGGAGGTGAGACAAAATAGATCTATTGTATGAGTTTTTGTGAAAGGTCAAGAATTAAAGCAGTGGCGCTCGCGGGTGGATGAAAAACAAAAGTAACCGTAAACCAGTTTCTATCTAGTAGATTTTGACTTCTACCTCGGAGGTCGTTGACCATAGAGGTCAAAGTAAGTAAGTAAAGGGACTCTCATTTCCGCAATTGAACTCTTGTTAGGTCCTTTGTGCGTCGGGTATCCTGGTTAATAATCTAGCCAGCTTAGCTCCGCCCACATAGAGGTCAATGCCTAGAACTAATGTAAGTCTTCATGCCACCCTCTCTCTGATGGTACCAAAAAAAGAAGTCCCATTTGCTACACCCTAACCAACAAGAGTGCAGAAAGGGAAATCCATTTACAATTTATAAGCGTTGAAAATATTTCACAGATTCAACCGCGGCCTCAAAACCTTAAACGACCTCCTTAAACAAGCAAGAGCCGGCAAACATATAAACGATGAAGACATACCTCCACCTGTCAACATTGGGACCAAACCTACAGAACCCCCTAGAAGCTCCAGCAATGAAGGCCCTACCGTACCCCCTAGGAGCTCTAGCATTGAGGGCCCTACCGTGCCGCCTAGGAGCACTAGCATTGAGGCCCCTACAGTTCCAGCTAGAGGTTCCGTAGAGTCTCCAAGTGGAGAAGACTTGGGGCATGAGGATGTTCAGCTACAGCCGACAGAGCCGCCTCCGCCTCCGCCTACTGAACTGTCAGAGGAAAGGCAGCAAGGGTTGCAGGTGATTTTGAGTAAGTGGTTTTTTAATACCTTTGAACTTCTCTATTACCATCAACTAGCGTCTGTTTGCGGCTTTATTATGTTATTTTCCATTTCATAAATTTTTATTTGGGTAGCATAAAATGCCTTTAGGCATAAAGTCGCTCTTAGTGCAATATAACTTAATAAATAATATAATAAATGACACATACCCATAATACATTTCAGCCTAATCAGTTCATTACTTTTAGCGAGATTGAAGAGTATTTCCATCCTCACAAAATGTCACCTTTGTAATCATCAGCCTATCGCAGTTGCATAGGCCTCTCCCAATGAGCGCCACCCAGAACATTACTTCACAGAATTTGATCCAAATAAGCGACACTCTATGATAGCGCAATAAAATAATACAGGTTGTGTTTTTTTTTAATAAACTTGTTCGATTCCCGACTAGGGTATTTGATTTTTATAAAATCTGAGTATGCAATTTTAAGCTTTCATCGAAATTCTTTAAGCGTATATTATTTCGATTTTCCCCATAATTTAGGGTTAGGCCCAAATATGTGTTAAACATTCACCTGTATATTGATATGAAAATTATATTGTTTCATTAACAGGACGTCAAACCGAGTTCAAAGCGGCTGCCCTAGCCTGCAAGCATTCAGGTGACAAGACAATGGCGCTCGAGTACCTCAAAGTTGTCAAACAGTTTGACATGGTGGTGGATGCCTACAAATCTGGCACGGAGATGGATTTGAATGACCTGCCTACCCCTGACATGATCGCGGCTTCCTTCAGGAACCAGAAGACTGAGGAATCCAATCAACAAAGTGCAGGTAGATATCGTTTAGTCTAAAGGGGCCCAGGCAGTGTTTCAAGATTCAAGATTCAAGATTTTTATTCGCCAGAACATAGTATACATAGTATGTTGTTAAAGAATATTATTAGTGCCTTATGTTCTACCATTTATGGTGTGCGAGTTACAGTGAATGAATATAATACTATCAAATGGTATTTAAATGTCAAAGTGAATTTAAATGTTAACGATACCTACTACTTAACTATAATAATATTAAACAGCACAATACACTAGCACATAAATCTGCCTACTTTTTTGCTAACTTTTGTAAATAGTATATTTTATTTTTCAGTATGATTCATAAATTCCTTTAAGTTATAGAAACAGTTTTCAGCTAGCCAATTTACCAGCCTTCGTTTAAACATTGGTAGGGGTGTATCCTTAAACGAGTTGGGCAGTTTATTATATACTTTTATGGCATTTATAAAAGCATTTCTTTTATAGATGTCAAGTTTTGAGAAAGGTAAATACAGTTCATATGGATATCTAGTCATTGCCCTTCTGGATACTACATCACAATGTTTTTTGAACTGATCTGGATTTTGTTACTTTGTACTTTTACTTTGTGTACTTTTTAATTTTTAATAATTTACTTAAATAGCCGCTATCGCCATTGGCTCGGGTTGATAAAAGTCTCTTATAAAATGGCTTGCTTCAGGCCCTTGGTGAGCAAATAACTATTTTTCCTTTATTTATTTTAGAACCTGCTCCGCCTGCGCCCTCTGGTGACGAATCCGGTTTTATCACCGCTTCCACAGTAGACGAGGCACTTCGGCAAAGACTTACGTATTTCCAGGTAAAATAATGACATAGATATCCGTCTTTTATATAGGGGAAAGTTTGCCAGGATAGCTTGATATATGGATGAATGTTTCTCGTTGATACTTATTAAAATCAAACTTCCAGACAAGGAGAATATTTTATCTTTCGTAGACTTTCGCGATTATCATACATAGTTATTAGACTGTAACGGGTATTTATCGCGCTCACCTCATCTATTTTTTGCAACAGCCGTGGTCACGAGTTGACCCAACCCAACGGCTGTGGCAATATAGTCGAAACGTCGAGACACAAAAATAGATGACGTGAGCGCGATAAATACCCGTTACAATCTAATAACTAAATAGATAGATAAGATAAGATAATTTATTTATTTATTACCTCGTATTTACAAACTTATGGAGTAAAACTTATGGTATATGGTATATACTGTGACAAAAAAATACAGTAAGGTAGTAAGTACCTAGTATACCTACAGGAAGATACCTAGCATCAGACTCGCTGCGAGTTTTTAGCGAAACATTGATACATATATGTATGTGTCGAAGATTCAAGGTTGATAAATTTTTAAGTTGTGAATGATTACGGACTTGTTAACAAATGCGGTGCGGTGGTCTACCAATAAGGTGTACCCTACCCGCCGAACTAGTTTAAGGCGTTGTCCTAATAGAACGCGATCACGCGACCATCGCAAGTCCCAATTGGCATCGCGTCGCGCGAGCGCATCACGCGAATGCCAATCGGGACGCCTATTTGACGTTAGTACGTTTGATCGCGGATTCGCGCGACCGACGTTTGCGCGAACTTGCGATGATCGCGTGATCGCGTTCTATTAGGACAATGTCTAACACTGTGTCTCGGCAGACAGTGTTGTCCTTCTATAAATCTAAATATTTTATCTTTCTTTTTACAGCAACAAGAAGTGAAATCAAAAGAGGAAGGTAACTCGTCCAAAGCGCGGCGCCTGGGGAGAATCGTGAAGCAGTTCCAGGAGGCCATCAAACTGAACGCTGCGGGCCGCCCCATCGCCGGGGACGAGCTGCCCACGCCGCCGGGGTACGCGCCTCTGCCCGCCGGGGTGAGTGTGACCTATACTCTATAACATAATATATAGGTATTCTAATTCTAATTCTAATTTGGGTAAGGGGTTGCAAGTGGTCTGCACTGACGTCCCGCTGTGGGGTGTATTGTGCATTGACCCCTTTTTTGTACTAACTTTACCCCAGCCAGCCCAGCTCCCCAAAATAGCGGAGCAGGACCCTGGGTTGATGGATGGTGTGTTCCAGTTTCCCGGTAGGGTCATCCGGACCCGTATCCAGGATTTTCCTCAGCCCAGTCTTCTTTCTGGCCTCTTCTGTAGCTGTGCAGTGCACAACCACGTGTTCTACGGTTTCTTCCTCTGCGAAGCAACCGCGGCAGATCACGCTGTCCGTCGCACCCATCTTGAACAGATGGTGATTCAGGTCGCAGTGGCCGGTTATAATTCCTACCATTGTACGTAGTTCTTCTCTTCTCATCTTCATGAGTGTGTATAGGTATTATATACACGGTCAATTTTTAATCACCAGAAAAAAAATTACACATGGTCAGTTGCCGTTACTGAACACAGATGTGGCAAAGAAAACTTGAAAAAATTAAGTCGAAATTTTGTCATTTTTATTTTTATTAAAAATGGATAACTGTCACCGTTAGTCCTTTTCCTATGGATTTGCATCAGGCGGAACCCTTTATTGATAATAATTTAAGTTTTATTCATCGTTTGGCAAACTCGGGTACCTAGCTCGAGCCAGCTCGCAAAAGCTCGGCTCGGGCGTCGCACTCGCGCCGCTGTCACTCTGTCATTTTGTAGAAATTCAAAATTCTGACTGCACAGATACAACGTAGTGCCCCGTCTGCATTGCCCATTTAATTTTTTTTGGTAATTAAAAATTGGTGGTGTATATCTGTCATAGGGTAGAAAAGCTGTTCAAAGAACTGTTCGAATTGAAACTCTCATTCAATATCTAGGATGTAAAATGGCGGCGGCAAGCTGTTTTGTGTTTTCTATAATTTCTATGCTACGAAAACGATCATTTATTGATGGATTTTGATAAAGTAGGTCTGAATCCCAGTGTCCAGCAGTGGAAACATTGTAGTGTTATTATGCTATTAACTTATTTTTATTTTGTCTTTGGGGAATATAGACTTTATCATCATATCAATAAGACTCATAATCCTATTGCAGTCATCCGCCCCCGCCCCCGCAGCTGGCCCCGCCCCCGCCTCGCGGCCCGCCCCCGCCCCGCGGCCCGCCCCCGCCAAGCCCGCGGCCGCGTCGCGCTACGACAAGCAAATAGCGTTCTTATTGCAACGGCAGAAGCAGTTTAAGGAAGCGGCCATCAACGCTAAGAAAGAAGGTTAGTGTTGACGCTTGAAGGTTAGTATTATTATATATTTTACCACGTTTTTATTGAGTCTTACTTTCTTGTTTGTCTTTTCTGTCATTCCGGATGGAATCTTCCTTACTTCCCGATTAGCTATCCGGCTGAAGCTGTCAGTAGCTCACAATTCGATGGCAACGCATTCTATAACAATAAAAACGAATATGTCTCGTAAGGGAAGCGAGATAGAGAAAAAGCATATACATTTCTAATTTTTTTGATATAATAATTCATATTATTTTAATTGATAATTTGGCTAAAGCGAAAGGAGGCATACCCAGTAGTAAGTCTTACCATAGTAAAAAAAAATTGGTTGCCTGTATCTTTACGGACGATAGTTTAACGTGACTACCAGCGTAACGGGACATTGGGCGTTACCGGACAATGACAGCATTACCAGACAATGACGTCAACGTTTTCGTGCATGCAGCCGGCGTTCATCGATTTATTAGACATGTCACGTCAAAAACTTAGTTAATTAAATGATTCTAATTCGAAGTAAGTCACAATGTAACTGTACTATGCAAATAAAGCTTCATTCATTCATTATTTATTATTATTATTATTATTTATTTATTATTTGGTTTAAGAATAGTATATATTTCATAGCTTATATAAGAAAAAAATGTAACTGTGAGTCTAATGTTAAATAAATAAAATAAAATAAATAAAATTATTTCTTTTTTATTATCAGGTGACATAGAAAAGGCTAAGGAGTACCTTCGTGCGGCTAAGGGCTTCGACCCGGTGCTAGAGGCGGCGCGCGGCGGGCTGACCGTCGACCTCAAATCGCTACCGCTTCTGCCTAAAGCCAAGACCGATCTGGATCACACGTGAGTAGGAAACTCACTTTTCACACCACCTGCGACAATGTCCAATTGCATAAAGAGTCGATGACACAGGCCTAGTTTACAAGCTACAAGCCTGCGAGTTTAAAAGCTAAAGTACGAGTAAGCGATTTGGAATGATTTTCATCTAGCGGATAGTAAAAAAGCCGATGACACGGGGCGAGTTTACAAGCTATTAGCGAACTTGCTGGCTTGTAGCTTGTAAACTAAGCCCTGTGTCATCGACGCTTTATATGCAATCTGAACGTGAAGTGCATTTGGAACATTAAATTCGTGTGGAATCTTGTGGGAAACTATACTTATAAAGATGCCCATCCATATGGCATTGTCAAGAGTTGTTCGAAAATAGAACTGGCCACCATAAGTAGAACTTAAAAAATAATAAAGGTGCGATTTCAAAGAACGCGAAACAAAAGACTTGTTCTGATATGTTAAACTTATGTGAAGGAGATTTGATAAAACTGTTTGGTTTTGTAAGCGCTTTTCTGATGGTAAGAAATCATGCCTATGACCAGATCAGTGGATTCTGTTTCACATAGACCGATGCTATACTGCTAAAGCGCTCGTCCACATTGACCAAAGTACGCCATCTAGCCCCAAAACAAAACATTAAATCACGTTTCGACCACAAATTATAAATAAATAAATATTTTGGACATTTCGCACAACGCCATCTAGTCCTAAACTAAGCAAAACTTTTACTATAGGAACCAGATGATTGACAGAATACTTAAATACTTTTTTTTTGTAAATACAAAAACCCCCAGACTCAGGACAAACACCGATGTTCACACAAATGTTTGTCCTGAAGCGGGAATCGAACCCGCGACACTCGGCGTAGCAGTCCAATGCACTTGCCACTCGACCATCCGTGGCGTCGAATTATAATATATTGTATTCCCAGTTTCGACGTAGTATCAGCCGAAGACTGCGATCCCACGCCCAGCGCTGGCCCAATCTTGGCCAGCGACGATGACGTCATCGCTCGTCTCCACCAACAACTGTCCACGCAACTGAAGCTGTGCATCACCAACCGCGACCACAACCAGGCCATGGGCCATATAGCCGACGCGAACAGATTCGACCATCTGGCCATCAGTGTTAAACAGGATTTGGACCTTGTTGCCGTCGCCAAAAGGTAGATATTACTGTAGTAATTGTCAAGTGATAAGCCATATAGCCTCCGACGCACAAAGGATCACATGAGTCCAAGCGCGGAAAAGGTAGTTCACTTACTAAGTCATAAAGCCGACGCGAACAGATACGACCATCTAGCCATCAGTGTTAAACAGGATTTGAACCTTGTTGCCGTCGCCAAAAGGTAGATATTACTGTAGCAACCGTCAAGGCAATAGCCATATTATTATACCGGACTAAGGAATTGTATTTTTTTTTAATAAGAAGCTTAATAAATGGTCAATCCATACGGTACCAAAAGGTCCTTTATACAATGCTTTATACAAATTAGATTGCCATATTATTTCATTGACAAGTTTTGTGTGAAATTTTAGGATTAACGTAATAAGGTACTGAATTTTATGTTAAGAAGATCGTAGGGCGATTCTGTTGTAGTATAATACCTATATGATCTTATTTAATTAAGGTATAACACTTTATTTTAAAATTATATAAATATATATAGCGATTTGGAGATATCTTTTATTTTTTCTTTTATCTTTAGTAAACAAATTTGAAATTGAATACACACTTAAAAATTGCAATGTGTACAAAAACAACCTTATAATATTTGAATGTAGGTATTATACCAATATTTTAACTTTCAGTTTGGGCCAAACGCCAAAGTTCCACTACGAGTCTCGCAAGTTCTCGATAATCCAATGCAATACGGACCTTAATGAGAACGACCTAGAGCTCACAATCGCGCGCGGCATCGCTTACAACGTGCCCAACCCTAAGGAGGTCGACACTTACGTCAAATTCGAGTTCCCCTACCCACAGGTTAGTTATCCGTGTGGGAGAAAGAGGGTAATGTATTCCAATCATTGTTAACTTTGTAAACCTTTTTTTTTAAATAAAACATTATCTTATCTTATGTATATGTATGTATGTATGTACGTCTTTGAACCGTTACGGATGAGAGCTGATAGTAGTATTTTTTTTTCGTAAAATGATTTTTTTATTAAATATTAAAAACTTAACATTACACAACGCCATCTAGCCTGAAACTAAGCAGAGCTTGTACTATAAAAACTAATGAGAACCAGATAACTGATAAGTTTCTAAAATACTTTCTAGTTTAAAAAACAAAATGTATTACGGGGAACAACCCGCGACACCGGCGTGGCAGTCGAACACACTTGCCGCTCAACCGTCCGTGTCGTCGAAATTAGATTCGAAAGTGCCATAAAACTACAAAAAAATCGAATATAGCGACAGCAGGAAGCCATTTTGAAATGAGCAGGCTGGATCTCATGCCAATACAAGAGCGCTAAGCTCATCTCGACACTAATTAACATGCAAAAAAAGTACTATGTACTGTAACTTGTGTTAAAAATTTCAAGGAGGCGCCAGTTTCGGATCGGACGGCAACAGTAAAAGACACGAACAGTCCCCAGTACAACGCCGTGTTCCCCCTCGCCATACACCGGACCGCGCGGCCCTGCCTCAGGGTGTTCAAACGTCACGCCATCAAACTGGAGGTGTATGCTAAAGGGTGAGTGACACACTGTACACACGAACAGGCCCCAGTACAACGCCGTGTTCCCCCTCGCCATACACCGGACCGCGCGGCCCTGCCTCAGGGTGTTCAAACGTCACGCCATCAAACTGGAGGTGTATGCTAAAGGGTGAGTGACACACTGTACACACGAACAGGCCCCAGTACAACGCCGTGTTCCCCCTCGCCATACACCGGACCGCGCGGCCCTGCCTCAGGGTGTTCAAACGTCACGCCATCAAACTGGAGGTGTATGCTAAAGGGTGAGTGACACACTGTACACACGAACAGGCCCCAGTACAACGCCGTGTTCCCCCTCGCCATACACCGGACCGCGCGGCCCTGCCTCAGGGTGTTCAAACGTCACGCCATCAAACTGGAGGTGTATGCTAAAGGGTGGGTGACACACTGTACACACGAACAGGCCCCAGTACAACGCCGTGTTCCCCCTCGCCATACACCGGACCGCGCGGCCCTGCCTCAGGGTGTTCAAACGTCACGCCATCAAACTGGAGGTGTATGCTAAAGGGTGGGTGACACACTGTACACACGAACAGGCCCCAGTACAACGCCGTGTTCCCCCTCGCCATACACCGGACCGCGCGGCCCTGCCTCAGGGTGTTCAAACGTCACGCCATCAAACTGGAGGTGTATGCTAAAGGGTGAGTGACACACTGTACACACGAACAGGCCCCAGTACAACGCCGTGTTCCCCCTCGCCATACACCGGACCGCGCGGCCCTGCCTCAGGGTGTTCAAACGTCACGCCATCAAACTGGAGGTGTATGCTAAAGGGTGGGTGACACACTGTACACACGAACAGGCCCCAGTACAACGCCGTGTTCCCCCTCGCCATACACCGGACCGCGCGGCCCTGCCTCAGGGTGTTCAAACGTCACGCCATCAAACTGGAGGTGTATGCTAAAGGGTGAGTGACACACTGTACACACGAACAGGCCCCAGTACAACGCCGTGTTCCCCCTCGCCATACACCGGACCGCGCGGCCCTGCCTCAGGGTGTTCAAACGTCACGCCATCAAACTGGAGGTGTATGCTAAAGGGTGAGTGACACACTGTACACACGAACAGGCCCCAGTACAACGCCGTGTTCCCCCTCGCCATACACCGGACCGCGCGGCCCTGCCTCAGGGTGTTCAAACGTCACGCCATCAAACTGGAGGTGTATGCTAAAGGGTGGGTGACACACTGTACACACGAACAGGCCCCAGTACAACGCCGTGTTCCCCCTCGCCATACACCGGACCGCGCGGCCCTGCCTCAGGGTGTTCAAACGTCACGCCATCAAACTGGAGGTGTATGCTAAAGGGTGAGTGACACACTGTATACACGAACAGGCCCCAGTACAACGCCGTGTTCCCCCTCGCCATACACCGGACCGCGCGGCCCTGCCTCAGGGTGTTCAAACGTCACGCCATCAAACTGGAGGTGTATGCTAAAGGGTGGGTGACACACTGTACACACGAACAGGCCCCAGTACAACGCCGTGTTCCCCCTCGCCATACACCGGACCGCGCGGCCCTGCCTCAGGGTGTTCAAACGTCACGCCATCAAACTGGAGGTGTATGCTAAAGGGTGAGTGACACACTGTACACACGAACAGGCCCCAGTACAACGCCGTGTTCCCCCTCGCCATACACCGGACCGCGCGGCCCTGCCTCAGGGTGTTCAAACGTCACGCCATCAAACTGGAGGTGTATGCTAAAGGGTGGGTGACACACTGTACACACGTAAGTTGTGCTTTTATAATTTTTGTTTTGTCTAAGTATTCATTTATTTACTTAATCTTAGTTTCATCCATCTTTTTATTTTCTTTTGTATTTAGATTAAGTTTTTAGAAGTATTTTTGTTTTACCTGTTGTCTGTATGTCTTTGAGTGTTGTGCAAGCCTGTAACTGGTCCACATTTTAGATATTTATGTTTTTGAGTGTTGTAACTAATGTGAATTGTGTGTGCTGTTGGCATTTGCCTTAATAAATAAATAAAAAAAAATACACACGAACAGGCCCCAGTACAACGCCGTGTGGGGAACACGGCGTTGTACTCGCCATACACATAACACGCCATGAAACTGGAGGTGTATACTAAAGGGTATGTGTGTATACTCATTACATACAATTTTTCACTATTTCTTGAAGAAACAAAATGACGTGATATTTGTGGCTGAGTTTCGGCTTGACACCCTCCCTCCCCCCTGTGTTTATGTGTGGTGACTCCATTTTCCGCAATTGGACCAACAAATTCAAACTACGTGACCCATTTTTGACAATTTTTTAACTATTTTTGGTATGTTCCATAATATAGTTATATATATAGATTGTAACGGATATTCAATGCGCTCACCTTATGGGTGACCCATCATATTCCTGCATGCTAGCCAAGTAAGGGTACGCTAATGGATAAACAAAGCTGAATTCAGTTGTTACAAACTTACAATGAATGATTGTAAAAAATAAGAGTTAACGATAAATAGAGTTCCAGTTTTGACTCAATATTACAAGATCTCACGTATTTTTGTGGCAGTAAAAACTCGTTTTGGCTTTAATTCTTACATTAAAAAGGTTTTTGCTGGGATCTATTTTTATGCCGCCGCGACGCCGCGACGTTTCGACTGTATTGCAACGATGCATACCCGTTACAATTTAGTATGTGTGATAATCGCGAAAGTCTACGAAAAACTGTTCCCTATGTCTTCTTTCCCTATCCGCCTGTGTAATGTGTGTAGTGTTGTGTGTAGCGGTAGTATGTCCGGTTGTCCGGCAGCTGTAGCGGGTTGTGTTGCAGCGGTTGGTTCCGCGGGGATTCGCTGCTCGGCGCGGCGTCCGTCAAACTGGCCCCGCTCGAGACCGCCGTCACCGTACACGAGGCCTTTCCGGTGAGTTAATTATTGATTTTTTTTCACTTTTCATGCTCGTAAAGTTCAATTTATGCTAGGTACCTACAGGGGATTAAAACTGTATTTTAGGCCCTAGGGCAAAAAAGCTGCACTTTAATAGCGAGGACATTAAACAAATTGGAACTTAAATGAGCGTCCGTTTCGTGATTTAAAAACAAAGGCAACCATCCAATGTTATCACGATATTCGAAAATAGTTATGTTTAGGTCTCTCATAACAAGGACCAAAGTTAGAAATTGAAAAAAGGTTCTTATTTGCCCGCGTGAAATGTCTCAAAAATCTAATGCCTTGGTTTAAAAAAAGTCCCAACTCTTTCATGACTAATTTATTTTTAATTTTAATCTACACTTATGGGATGATTTTTAAATATGAACATAATATTTTACAGCCAACAGGCAAACTCTACAGCAGTCTTTGAATTGTCACTTATAAATAAATAAATATTTTGGACATTTCACACAACGCCATCTAGCCCCGAACTAAGCAGAGCTTGTACTATGGGAACTAGATAACTGATACAATACTTATATACTTTTTTTTAATACATACATAGGATACATATAAAACACCCAGATTCAGGACAAACACCAATATTCATCGCACAAATGTTTGTCCTGAAGCGGGAATCGAACCCGCGACACTCGGCATAGCAGTCCAACACACTTGCCACTCGACTATCCATTTCGTCAAACATTTGTAAAATATCAACCTCTTTCATATATCAGTTAATGGACGGCCGCCGACCGGCGGGTGGATCGCTAGAAGTAAAACTGCGCGTGCGCACGCCGCTACTGCAACAGCAGGTTGAGAACACCACACATCGCTGGCTCGTCATCGACAACTAAACGTGCACTCAGTATTGAACAGGCAGTGGATATCGAAACAATCAGATTTTCACATTTTGCAACAGAAAGTTGAGAACAACACATCGCTGGCTCGTCATCGATAACTAAACGTGCACTTAGCACAGAACAGGCAATGGATATCGAAAGAATCAGATTTTCACTCCCGATGAAAGAATGATGACAATTTTTAAAATATTGCTCGGTGTATTATAATAAGTATAGCATAATTTTATGCATAATCAGCCTATAATGTTCCCACTGCTGGGACACCGTTGGGAGACGTCCCCTGCAGGATGCGGTCTAGATGGGTACCAACACAGTGCAAGATATTCTGCCGCAAAGCAGTAATGTGTATGCATTACTGTGTTCCGGTTCGAAGGGCACTGTAGCTAGCGAAATTACTGGGCTTTCGAGACTGAGCATCGGATTGTCTCAATGTGGACGAGCGATACATAATGTACTATGTACAGTCGGTTCTGTACAAGTGGTTTAATCACAGGAGGACACCGGTGTAAGCTGGGTGTAAAGACCATTTTCTTTACACCCAGCTTACGCCGGTGTCCTCCTGTGATTGAACCACTTGTGGTTTATATTATGCGTATATCTAAAGTGGTTTAATCACATCAGTAGTTTACTCACACATACACATGCTGTGTTAGTGTGAGAGGTTTAATCACAAGAAAACACCGGCGTAAGCTGGGTGTAAAGAAAATTACAGAGCCGAAAGTACTTATCTAAAAGAAATGAGATAAGTACATAGTACATTATGTATGTATGTAAACGGAATATAATATTATTATGCAGTTTTAAGCAATAAGTATGTAAGTTTTTTGTTAAATTGTATAAATGTATCTAATATGTATAAATAAATATTCTAGGATCTGGAAAAATAATTCCTATTTTTCTAATGTAGGTAAAGTTAGATGAATTAAATGTGAGACATTTATGCTGAATATATTTCATTAATAGCATACCTTTGTTTTTTTTTATTAATTACTAGGTGTCATCCACAACTCCGTTTCTATTATATAGCTCTATAAAAAGCTCTTGACGAAAATCTCCAAGTTTCAAGACTCTACGTTCACTGGTTTACCCTGTAGGCTTCAGTTAGGACCAAGCCATAAAAATATCGCAAGCATTTTGTATAACTCGATATTTTAATGCCCGAGATACACTAGTTTCAAGTCAGGCTAGCAAGATCTAGCTTTATTCTAGGCTAGTAAGGCTAGTTCTGTTTACATGAAGCCAGAGATGCTTGCTTACTATCTCTATCGTACTATCCTGGCTTGAAAAACTATTGTAGGTATATCTCGGGCATAACTTCCAGTTATGAGGTAGCAGGCTAGCTTGGTATGGACACGTATGCGAAGGGAAGAATGTCATGTGACTAGAAGAGAGCTGAATTTGGTAGCGGATGGATAAAAGAGTAGAGGAAGGCCAAAGAAAAGATGGATGGACTGTGTGAAAGATGATATGAATAAAACAGGTGTAAGTACAGAGATGACGGGTGATAGAGACGAATGGAAGAAGAAGACATGTTGTGCCGACCCCAATTAAGTGGGAAAAGGACCAGAAAATGATGATCTCTCAGTTTTTCCGGAACCAATTTGACGAAAAATTGCTCTACTTGAATGAAAAAGTTATTACCTACTACGCAATCTTGTCTTGTCACTGTGCTCCACGTTGGTTCTAGTATCAAAATACGGAATTTATAGTTCATTCATCAGCAGAATGTTAGACTTTGAACCCTCGATTCGATTTCCTCTTTGCATAACAAAGGTAAATAAACACGCAGCGACCTTGGGAACTCGGAAATCAAGTAAGAACCAGCTACAAAATATGTGTTGGTTGTATTTATTTGTATCTTAAAACTTTTTTGACGACACGATTGGTCTAGTGGCAAGTGTGTTGGTCTGCCAAACCGGTGTCGCGGGTTTGAATCCCGCTTCAAGATTACCTAACACTTGTGTGATGAACATCGGTGTTTGTTATGAGTCTGGGTGTTTATATTATATTATATTCTTTGTACATGTATTTTAAAAAAGTATTAAGTTTTATATCGGACTGTTCACCACGCCATAATTCAAGCTCTGCTTAGTTTGGGTACTTTGTAGTTTGGGGCTAGATAGGGTTTTGTGAAATGTCCAAAATATAGTGGTAGAGCCAAGTTCTATAGAAAAATACTCAGTGAAACCTACACTCCAGATTCATGTGAAACTGAAAATTACAAAATGCAAAACTAATTTGGCCCATGAGGGGATCGAACCCGCGACCTTCGCGTTATTAGCACGACGCTCTAACCAACTGAGCTAATGGGCCGGCTGCCATGTAAAGTGAAATTACTCGTATTATAGTGTTAAGCGTAAGACGCACCACCGAGCTGGATCTTGGGGTCTTTTCACTCACCTTCTGTCTGTCAGCTATTAGTGCGTAGATCATCTACTTATTCTTTGGCCGGATGTCGTCTTCTATGTACATAATTTATTACAAGCTGTTCATTTACTTACAATGTCTGTATGGTAAGTATGTAATGTACATATGTATGTATGTAGGTACCTACACGTAGTCTTGGGACATATCTTGCAACTGAATTTTAAAAATGAAAATGATTTTTTATTTGCAATACAAAATAAAAGCAACAGAAAAGAGTGTTTGACGCAAACCAAAATAAAAAAAAAGTACTGAACCGATTTTCATGAATTTTTTTGAGACCAGTTTGGAAGTACTTATATCCTTTCATAAAAATAATTTTCAAATCGTTTTATAAACAACAAGGTTCTGAGGTAACAAACATAAAAAAAACATTCAACCGAATTGATTTCCTCCACCTTTTTTGAAGTCGGTTGAAAAATAAACCTAAATTAAAAAAAGAGTTCAACAATAAGTCCGCTCAGCAAGTCAGTTTCATTCACAAAGTGTTGTAAACACGGCCGCCCTCGGCATTGCGGCGGGCGGGCGGATCGATACAGCTGCGAATGTCAAGTTGAAGGAGGGAGGGGGTAATGACGTCAGACGCCCACGACCCTGCGGGGGCTACTGCTGCCTAATCTGTGAGCTTTTGCGCCGTTCCTAACTGAAATGAAAACGTACTGAATGAAAAATTCTGTAAATTTTTGTCTATAATTAAAACGTGAATGACTAAAATATTGCTTTATTAGCGAAAAAGCCGAATCTGAAATTATCTGTAAATTCTTGTTACTTTTATAAAACTTACAAGAAAAACTTCGAACATTGCTACTAATCTGTGAGCTATTATGGCGTTTAAAAATATTTAAGTATAATTTGTTGTATCCCTTACAAACTTCTTGATTAATTTAATAAAATGTTTACTTATAGAAATTTTTTTTGTAAAAAGTACTCATAAAATCTTACGTGGTTAATTTTTAAACATTGTTGAATTTAGGTACGAAATACACGTCCGTTCGAGTGAATCAATTTATTTTTTCACACAACGACATATATTTTAGTACTAGCTTCAGACTAAGCATAGCTTGTACTGTGGGCAACTATGGGGTCCAGATAACTGATTAAATACTAAGAAGTAATAGTAAAGTTTAAACCTAACACTATACTACATTTCTGGTAATACCTACTAAGTACATAGCTGTACCTAGGTACCTATATAGAAAAAACAGAGACTCAGAACCGATGTTCTAACACAAATTATGGTTGAATGATATTTCTCGCGTTCATCTTGGTGAAGAATAAAGATTTATGATCGAAACTTTTCAAACGATGCAAACTATTCAAACGAAAACAAAGTACCTACTCAATATTTGCACACTTATATTCCACTTGTATACTCTGATTCTTAGCGCCCTGTCCTGTAATTGATACACATTTGACACCATTATGAGGTGAGAAATCATAAAGGTGTTTTTAGATTTAAAAATATAATGAGGCTAACATTAGGGTCTATTGAAATGATTGATAAAATAAGAAATATTAAGTAATAGCGTTGTTGCCAGTATCTAATAACAAAATTGCAACACAACCCTCAAATGAATGCACACAACAATTTTCTTGGTAAATTTGAAACATAATTTATCTTATTTCGTACTTATTATGTAAGTTCATTCTGCCGCAGAATTCAGCTTTTTGTCGATGGAATTTTGGTCTAAAGCACAAGATTTCGCGGGACATATTCGAAAGGTTTTGTTTTGAAGATAGATAACCCATCATCATCATCATTTAAAAAAACTCAAAGATCAAAAAGATAAATATGTCAGCTATATTTCCAAAACAATAAATAGTATTCTGGTTTTTCTATTTCGAGTGCAAGTGAGTTTTGGATTGGTTGCGCGAGAGCCATAAACCCGTTCAATCAACAATATTTTTGAAATAGGTCTTGAAAAAACGATAAAGTGATGACCACTATAAATAACCCTGGAATAAGGTCTTCTATAGCATCCATTTATAATTATTATTATTTTTTATATATAATTATGGTTTTTGTTGTGAGCTGAGACTTATTAAAGCCTGATAAATGGAGGATAATAATCAAAATCAGACAGTGGTCACTTGGTCAGAGGCGAAAATATTTTCTTCTCTTATAATTCTTGTCTCATATAATTTCCTGTAAAACCGATCTTTGATATTATGAATTTGAGTAAGTTTTCCTCAACTTGCACCACATCCATGCATAGGGGCGGGGGTGGTATCGACCGCGCAGGCATGAATGGTCTGCTGACGTCATCCCAGGGGTGACAGGGGCGGGGGACCCTGAACTTGCACCATCGATCCGTGAACTTGCTCTTGAATTGCAGCGGCAAATGTCAAGGTATTTTTGGCTGAATTTAGAATGGGGCGAATATACAAAGGTTTTAAGCTGGATTTAGCATAGGGATGGAGAAATGGTATTTAGCTAAATTTACAATGGGCTGGATTGACAATGCGATGAAATAGTCAAAGGAGGTGGAATCAAATGGGTTTAAGAGTGAGCGAAAAGCAGCTGTAGTGAAGCGCAATGTATTGGTAAATAGGAAATTTTTCACTTGTATTGAACGGATTTTTTAACGTTCTCCGCATATTAGGAAGGTCTGACAAACCTTATCAAATAAAACGTTTCAGAGATCATTATAATTTATGTTATTAATTGTTGAATAAGATTATTAAGAAATACTAAACCAAAATAAGCAATATTGATATGATTTGATAAGATTTATATTCGACTGACATTAGCTGCTGCACGAACCTTTGCCTACGTCATAAAAAGTTAGTCTCATGTCCTAAACTATGTATATAATATACTAGAATAGGACGAAAAGAAGCTTTAGCCTTTGGCCAGATAGAGCGATGAACTGCGCGATGTAGCTGTCAGTAGGTCGGTAAGGAGAGCCGAAGATTGGGCTCAGGCGCGCACCTTTGGATAGACCTCGTTCAGCAGTGTACTGCTAAAGGTTGATGATGATATTTTTATTTTATTTTATTTTATTTAATTCGGTACAATGACAGACAACAAACCATGAAAGATTCATTACATTCTTAGTTTCTATAGTATACGTTTAAATTTGCTTTCCACTTATAATTGTACACAATATATGTAACGAGTTTTGACATCTATTGGTGAAAAAAATAAAAATAAATCTAACACAAATTATTAGTATGTTATATATCAAAGGTTAAGTAACAAAAATTGGGTTTATCTACAAGAAGTTTCAGTCTCATTTGTTTTTTTTATGTAAAGAATTGGCGAGACTAGCTAGGCGACTCTCCCTACAGTAAGATATTACGCCTGTCCATAACCATAACAGTACTACACAGGACTGTGATTTCCATAGGCCGGTGCAACACTGCTATGAACTATGCTACTATGCTATGGTCAGTTTCGAAAGCCAGTAATTTCACTAGCTACAGCGCCCTTCAGACCGGAACACAGTAATGCTTACACATGACTGATTTGCGACACTCTGGCACTGCGTTTAGTAGGTAAATACCTAGATAGTATGGCATTTATATTTTTCCATACACATTCTGTCTGAGATAAATAGGGCGTAGGTAACTTACCAAATTACCAATATACGGTGGGTGTAATTTGGAGAAACGTTTCCACTGACGTCATACATGAATGAACCATGTTCTGGTCGGCTTATCGGATTACAGCTTCTTGAAGAGTTCGTGGGAGTGAATGAGGACAAAGTTAACAAGGTTTTCATCGATCTGTGGGATTCTGGGTTTCTTTTTGTTCAGTGCCCGGTATTCTACGGCTGTGCAGTGAAGGGTAACAGTAAGCTTCTACATAATATATAATTACCTATATTAGTAAATTTTTAGGTTTACATTTGGACGATGTTATTTTTATTATATAAATTCCCAAACAGTGTATTTTAATGTGTAATAATACATTTTTTCAATAAACTCCTTACTTTTTTTAAAAATTATAGTTTTAAATATGACATTTCTTTTGATACACCTTGTACTTAACTACTAGGTATGGTATATATAGGTTTTTAGTGTTTTTTTTAAATATTTATCATACGATTAAAATGTTCTTGTTCTTATCACAATGATGATCAAGTTTAAAAGGCATTTAGATTTGACGAGACTAACCAGGTGGATGGATGGAAATTTGGAGCTCAATCACGATGAAACTTCTGAACTTTTTATCCCGATACCGCGTAAGTGAAGGGGGGCGCTGCGGAAATCAGCCAGTCGCGCTATATCATAAAAATATTGTATATTGAAATAATAAAGTAAAATGGGTTTTTTTGCTATGAAAAACCGCTATAAAATTATACCTACCTAGTGTCTTGATTCTTAAAAGTATGTTAAAAAAAAATGATTGTCTGTAAAGTTGGTTTACGGACGATGGTTTGACGTGACTACCAGCGTAACGGGACAATGCGGTTATTAAAATTGAATTCTATAAAAGCTATTTTTATTATTTTATTCGTATGTTTATCAGCGGTTTGAATGCGCAGAAAAATATTCGATCTTCAGTGCGGACTGCGGACGGATGGCGAGTCACGTAGCTACGCGGAGGGACTACGTCGTAGCTCACTCCAACTTGTTCGTTACAGCCTTCCACTACCCCAGTCACTATTAAGACGTGAAGTGTAGGTTTTTTTTCTGATGGACGTTACTGTGACACTGTACTTTTTTTTTGTTTTCGGATGGCCGCAGATCGCCGATACTGCGACACCGACTGGTTCTGCGTTTCCCACGAGGTTTATTCGTACGAATGAGGGAATCACTGAATTTAAAAATAAATATTATTTCCTTTCAGTGATTCCCACGAACCGAGTTACTAAGGCTGTCTTGCTTTTAATTTATGTTTTTGTACAGTCAGAGCCAAAAAAGGTCCTCTTGATGCTGGATAAACATTATAAATAAAATACTACTGAACTCAAAATCATTTATTAAAAGTCATAATGTTTTGTACCTAAACTTTGGAGAGCACTTAGCGGGACAAGCGTAAGGAAAGACGGGTTGTAGCACACTACTTTATTATCTATACTCGAGTGCGGGCGCAGCCGCAGCTTACTTAACCAACCTACTTATACAAATACATAACAGTCCTTCCCTCTTAAGTTTAACACCATGATTTACACATTATAGAAAACGCTTAAAATCAATCTGTTTACGAGGGCGCAACTGCCTCTGTTCATCACCCTGTGGGTGCACAGGCGACTGCCTATCTTCCTGAACTGGAGCAGGCTCACCATGAGAAACAGGGGTGGTAAAAGATAGCGAGGCATCACTTCCGGAGGTGTCAGCAGCTGCTAGCTCTGGCGTTCGCTCCAACTCCGGAGTGCCAGCTGACACTACAGTCACGTCTGCAATTTCTTCATCATCTTCCCCCGCCTCTATTTGTGGGGACTCAACTAAAGACTCAGAAGTGACAACATGAGGTGTAATCGACGTATCCCCCCCTAGCAGAGGGCTGTGATCCACCGAATTTGGATCCCAGTTAGGGCAATTTTGCAATTCAGACTCGGTTTTTTCTTGCCGCCGTGACCATAATTGATTTTTATGTTTCTTCACAACACAGTCCAATTCAGGAATATAGACCGAATACATAACTTTACCAATAACTTCTTTTATCACTCCTTTTATCCAATGAAACTTCTTATTTCCTAAAAACTTTTTGACCCAGACTATTTCTTTCACTTCAAAATTGGGCCTTTCCTTTCCTTTATACGAATTTACCTGTAAACACTGTTTATTTTGCACGTAGCGAGAAAGGTCAGAGGATGAAGAATCGATGGCGTTTTTTTTACAGATTAAATCGAGCCGAGTTCGTAACGGGTGACCATATAAAATTTCCGCTGGTGATCTGTCTGTCGTGCTGTTTTTAGAGTTCCTATAGTCGAACAAAAATTTTAATATTCTGTCGGACGGGATACTTTTGTTGCTGGTTGACATGAGAATGGATTTCAAACCCTTTTTAACAACTTTAACTAAACTTTCAGCTTGTCCATTACTGGAAGGATGATAAGGTGGAGACAAAACATGTTGTATTCCATTGACTTTACAAAATTCCTGAAAATCCTTGGAAGTAAACGAAGTACCGTTATCGCTTACTATTGTATGCGGTACTCCGACGTGGGACATTAAGTCGTACATTTTATCTATTACAACTTTCGAAGTTGCATTATTATTTAAATTGTAGCATTCTACCCATTTTGAGTATGCATCCACAACAATAAGGTACATTTTATCATGGAATGGACCTAAAAAATCTATATGTATCCTATAAAATGCGTGTGGCGGATACGGCCACGGAGCAAGCGGGGCGCGCGGGGGAGCGGGACGGAGCTGCGCACACACATCGCAGCTGTTTACTATCTTTTCTAGATATGCATCAATGCATGGAAACCAGAAACGCTCCCTAGCTGAAGCCTTCAACTTCACAATACCAAAGTGGGAACTATGTAGTTCGTTACATACTTTATCTCGTAGGCTATCTGGTATAACTACTTTGTGTCCTCGCATCAAACAACCACTTTCATAAGACATCTGAAACCTGCAATTAAAATATGGTTTCAACTGAGTGTCACTGGTTTTCTTAGGCCAACCCTTTTGTATATAATCTATTATTGTTTTAAGTTTATTGTCTCCCTGAGTTTCTTTACGTAATTGGTCGAGTGTGACCGGCAGAGTACCGTCCACAACAAAATTAATATAGGTAGCACGGTCTTCACAGCAGCGCTGCTCCTCCCGCGCCTCCGCCGCGTCCCCCTCGGGCCGCGCGAATGTTGATCGCGATAAATAATCTGCACTATTATCAGCACTACGGACGAACTCGATTTGATAGTTGTATGCTGACAAAAATATTGCATACCTTTGTAAACGGTTCGCTGACACTTCAGGGATACCTTTTTGAGAACCGAATATGCTTATCAAGGGCTTATGGTCGGTGCGTAGAACAAAAGGTTCCGCCCGGCCATATAAATATTGATGGTAACGCCTCACTCCAAATACTATAGCAGTGGCCTCTTTTTGTATTTGAGAGTATTTTTTTTCAGCGGAGGTTAAAGTCCGGGACGCAAAAGAGATAGGCTTTTCAATTCCATCATTATTTATTTGTGATAGCACTGCCCCTAATCCTTGCGGCGATGCATCCACCGTGAGGATCAACTTAGATTTTGGGTCGAAATGGGTTAACACTCTATCTGAAGCCATGATATTTTTTACCTTAGTGAACGCATTTGTATGTTCTAGTGTCCAGTTCCATTTGGATTTCTTATGCAATAAGTCATACAATGGGCTTAAGATAGATGATGCATCGGGTACAAAAGAGCGATAAAAATTTATTAGCCCCAAAAATGATTGCAGCTGAGCAACATTTGTAGGTACGGGTGCTTCTAGAATGGCCTTTACTTTAGCGTTGGACTTTCGAACTCCCGTCGCATCAATCACATGCCCTAAATAACACAACTCAGATTTTAAGAATTCGCATTTCGAGGTTTGTAGTGTTAACCCAGCGTCTTGAAGACGCGCTAAAACTAACGTTAACCTTTCTAAATTCTGAGCCTTATTAGCTCCACTTATTAAAATGTCGTCCTGAAATGTCATAACTCCCTCCATTCCAGCTAAAACACCTTCGATTGCCCGTTGAAAAATAGCTGCCGAGCTAGACATCCCAAAGCCTAAACGAGTGAAATTAAAAAGACCTCGATGAGTATTGATAGTCGTGACCTTTTGTGACTCCTTAGTTAGCCTAAGTTGTGTGTATGCCATTGATAGGTCCAATTTCGTAAAATATTTGCCACCATGTAACTTGGCAAACATCTCATCAACTGTAGGTAAAGGGTATTTTTCAACCACCAGATGCTTATTTATCGTAACTGAGTAATCAGCACAGAGCCGCACACTCCCGTCGTGTTTCAATACGGGTACAATAGGCGACGCATATTCGGAGTATTCTACCGGTACTATTACTCCTAACTCCACTAATCGATTTAATTCATTTTCTACTTTTTCTTTCAACGAGAAAGCAACTGGCCTGGCCTTGAAAAAAATAGGTGTTGAATCCGGTTTTAAATACAAATTTACCTCGTACTTATTAAAACATCCTAATTCGCCGGAGAAAAGTCGTGGATACTTTGTCAGGATGTTGTTTACTCGCAACTTATCTTCATTTACGTAGTAAACAGTTTGGGAGGGTGTTATTTCTAATCCGAATGCGGCCATAAAACTTCGACCTAACAATGGAGGCCCGCCGCCTGGCATTACGTAGATATCGAGATCACGTGTCCTACCTATATACGAAATAGGAAGTTGAATAAAACCTAAAACATTCATTTTATCACCGGTGTAACTATTGAATGTTTTTCCGGTTTTTGACAACGAGATTTGGCTGAAATGAGCTTCATAAGTAGCCACAGATATTACATTTATTGGAGAACCACTATCTATCTCGAACTCAAAAACAACACCACCGACAGTAACGCGTTCTCGCATTGGCTCGCCGCTCGGACAAGAAATGTTATTAAGTAACTTACCGTCATCCCCTTCATCCTCAACGCATTCCTCAACGTAATTAACCTTTTTTCCGGTACACATTCTGACCAGATGACCCTTTTGGCCACACTTTTTGCACTTATAGTTTTTGAAACGACATTGAGCTACTTTGTGATTTGAATAACCACATACACTACACTTTTCACCATATTTCGAGATTGCGAACACGCCGAGTTCCGAAGCTATGGGCGCGCGAGACGCGGCGGCGGGGGCCGCCGCGGCGTCGCGTGCACACCGCACGCTCTCAGCCAACTCCACTGCCTTGCTGAGAGTGAGATCCTTCAGGTCTTGCGCAAACAACTTGTCACGCTCGTGTCCCGCTGCCATGCCCATGACGAAACGGTCTAGCAAAGCCTCTTCGAGGTTCTTGAAACTACAATGAGCCGCCAGGCCCCTGATACGGGCCGCCCATTGTGAGTGCCCTTCCCCAGGGTGCTGCGTCGCCGAATAAAAATGATATCTTTCGGCAAATCCACATCGCTTAGGGGTAAAATGGTTATCAAAGCTCCTTATTATGTCATCAAAATTTATTTCTGCCACTTCTTTTGGCAGGGCGAGATCACTAGCCAATTTAAAAGTGGTCTCGGTGAGTGCACTGAGCAGTATGGCTTTCCTCTTCACGCCCGCTTTATCCGAAAGTTCAGTGATGTCGTTGGCTATGAACCATTGAAACAGCCTGTTTTTGTAGTTGTTCCATTCTTGATTTAGGTGGTCAAAAGTGCTCAAAATTCCGAACGCCACAGAAGCCATTTTAAGCGTGAAATCCGAACGTCGCCATGTGTTTTGTACCTAAACTTTGGAGAGCACTTAGCGGGACAAGCGTAAGGAAAGACGGGTTGTAGCACACTACTTTATTATCTATACTCGAGTGCGGGCGCAGCCGCAGCTTACTTAACCAACCTACTTATACAAATACATAACACATAATTAGGTATGTACTTATTATTATATAAATAAATTATTACAACGAAAAATCAACAAAATATAAATAACTGAGATTTAAACTTAAATCTAGTTTTATATAGGTGTACCTATGTATAACTATGGTATGACAGTTTAATTATTTTAAATAAGGGTACATAATATAGGAGAATATCAACAATTAGAATCAGTCTTATAATATTAATCAAGCCAACAAAAAAAAAATACTGAGATTTAAACTTAAATCTAGGTTTTTTGTAACAATTTCAACAATTAAAATCAGTCTTATATTATTGATCACATCGGACTCTAGTAGATAGGTAGATAATAGGGAAAATGTTAGTTATTATACTTAGTCAGTCCTTACAACTTTAGTATAATGTCCATATTCGTTTTAAGTAAGTAGGAATATAGGTATATCTATTAGGAAATTACCAGTTTTTTCTAGATGTTTTTTAATCAAAAATATTTCATCAATCGTGTATCTAACAACTGGATAAACACGATTACACGAGTAGTTACTATCAATACTCGAAATCCCCATATCACGATTTCCCACGTACAACTACTACTTATAACAAAGATTAGGGTGTCATAGAGTTTATCATGAGAATTATTTAGCTGTACCTAGAGACGAAATGATTAATGTTGTGCTATAAAACCGGCACATACGAGTACCTATGACCCAGAAGGTCCAGCAGAAGGAAGTAAATGCCCATTTAAAAAAAAACAAATGATGAAGTATGAAGATATACTTCATACAATATTAGCTTGGTTACCCGGTTTTACCCTGTCCTTGTATTATTAAATACTTATCCGGTAATTAATTATCATAATTATCTACTAGTTACAACTACCTACTTAAGCTTCCTTCTGAAAACGCCATCGACTTCGTGCTTTTGGCATCCTAAAGTTGTAGTAAAACATTTTACATGAAAAAAGGTTTATTTTATTTCTTACCTTTTAATTTTCAGTCAGTTAAAGTATTTTTTGGTAAATAGTTATTATTATTTTAGAAACTAAATCTGAATCCTTCCTAGCTCTACGGTAGAGGCAAGTTCCATCACGCCGAGCCAGGGTGGTGCGTCTGAGACCGCGTGAGTGATAACAGGTGATAATCAGAGCCGGATAAAGCCGGCTCGGGGCAAAAAAAATGTGTTTATTACAGCATAAGCTTAACTACTACAATCTATATTACAAAAACGAAACGCAACAATTGAGCTACCCATAGACCGTTGGAAACGATCTATAGATAGCTCAACTGATCCAACTCGATATCTGACGGCAGCATGCCGAGGATACTGACTGTATTGCCTCATTGCAAGGCTGATTCTTTGGCCGAGATAGTTGCCAGCCCTCTGGTCACGCGTCGCGCGTCGCTTTCGACCAGTCGCTCTGACAAAATTTTGAAAACGCGGTAGGAGCCTTCCGCGTTACGGCGCGTTACGGGATCGAGACCTAGGTCCATGGGAAATGGGTTCCCATGCGGACCTAGGGTCTCGATCCCAAAAGGCTCAAACATATACGACCTATCAAGACCTACATATTTGCGCCTCTTGAGATCTTCAGCAGAGTTTTGCAGCCGTACCAGCCCTAACTTGCGTCCCGCTGGCAAATGAGGAAGTGCAAAAAATATATATATACATTTAAAATTACGTAAAAATGCAATTTCATATGCTTGGATGACATTATTTTTTCCAGTTCTTTTAATTTAAAAATCAAGTACTTAACTGATGTTGCTACCAATCGGCTGGTATCAGTGGATAAAGAATGACAACGTTCTGAAGAAACAAACATTACAAAATACTAACCGAATTAAGAACCTCCTCCTTTTTTAAATTGGTTGAAAAATGTTTTAACTATTTCTCAAAATATACCTCGTCTTTAAACTTTCAAACCACGCAACTTCGTTTCCGTTGCGTATTTTCAAAATTATTTTCTCAGTAATTACTCACTTTAGCACGTAACAAACACATCTTCCAAGTTGCAAGTGTCTACATCCAGTGGTTTGGCCTGTGCGTCAGTCAGTCAGTCAGGACTAGGACCAAGCCTTTATATTGATGATGGGATTAGTGTGCAACCATATTTTTTAACAAATACCCACAGGAAACTCTTAAGCCTAGGTGTCTATTTACCTTGTCCTTAGATAAAGCTATATATAAATTTATCTTCAACACACATACTGCATGTTTGTTTAGTATCGACTGTAACGGTTGCTTATTATTCAACAGCAAGCATAGGTTGTTATAACCGGGGCCGACAATTTAGAGCAGGGATTTCCAAACTTATTTTGTTTACTGCCCACTGAGAATAAATTATTTTTAGCGCCCCCAATTTTTCACCTACTTAATAACCACTATTAACTAAAAATTAAATTAATCAATTATTGTGAGCTATATTAGCGGAGATCAAACATTAATTCCAGAATATAGATTTATTATATTTTTTGATTCTAGATTTAGATTCAAGAGTTAATTTGAGTCGCTGTCTAAGGAGGCCTCCTAGCTAAATGAAATTACAATTCACCCCCGAAGCCTCTACACAATGCCCCCATTTTTTTTCTGGGTCTCTTACCGCCCCCCTTTAGGCCTGCAGCGCCCACAAGGGGGCGTTATCGCCCACTTTGGGAAAGGCTGATTTAGAGTGCCCGTCTCTACAATATCATTTTTCGGTATCCCGCTGCTGGATAGATGAATGGATGCTTATAACTCCATCAAGGCAAAATCACTGGATTAATTAGGCTGACATTTTGTTGCATCTTAAATTGATACTGGTAAGTACTAGAAAAAAGGTCATATCTTCTGTATAAATATAAATTAATTGCTAAATGTGTTGCATAGCGCAAAACTAGAGAGTGGCTGGATAAATTAGGCATTTTTTTAATTATTCCTTGACATTCGAGTAACGTTCTTATGAACTGAAAAGTTGGAAAAATTCCCCGGAAAAACGGGTGGACGAAGTTAATAAAACTATTATGAATACAATGTCAAACCCGCTTTACGCTTTTTTATATTTTTCAGGCAGCAGAAGTCGTAGACAGTAGCTAATGCCACCATGCCTTTCCCCCCAATGTTCTGCGTGATGTTGATAACTCGATACAATGATACCCGACCGAATGTTGTTGATCAGTCGCGTGGGGCGGGTCCCGACTCTTGGCCTCAGATAACACTGGTTATAACTGCTTCTAGTAGATAACTCTTCATACTAGCCCTACATTATTGTATTGCATGTTTATTATTAAGCTATTCTAGATTAGAATTGTAACTATGCATTAATCTGGATTAGATTATTTTTTATTGTACACTCCAAAGATTATATCAACAGATTGGTAAGCTATGCTAAAAGAACGCTGGAGGTACCTTTTCATTTTCAATTAGGTACCTGAAAAACGTGACCACAGAAAAGCTCTAAATATGATTTTATACGTAGACAACAGCTTAAAAAAATGGTATCTTCGTTGTTGTTGTTTATGTTTTACAATATAAAAAATAGGATAAACGGATTTCATAACAATATTTATTTTTAGTCTATCAGAAACAATCTAAAAAAAATAATGTCAAAAAAATATTGAAAATAAACAAAATTATACATGGCCCATGAGGGGATCGAACCCGCGACCTTCGCGTTATTAGCACGACGCTCTAACCAACTGAGCTAATGGGCCGCTGGAAAGGCAGTCAAAATTATTAAACGTCCGTGGCAAGATTGATATGCTCATTATTAGCAACAAACATCCATACAAACCAGTATTATACTTATTCTATTTTACGATGAAGGATTAATCTTGGTTGTTGTTAGCCGTGTACGTAAATGCACATTGAGTTAGTGTGCGTAACCTCGGGAGCATTCAGTCACGATCGCGATCAGCATCGAATGACGCGAATGCATCTGTACATGACACTACTAGAACCAAGGCCAAACCTTCTTCGTGAAATGGAATATCTGTATCAGTATCATTAGTAGGTACTCTGTGGTATTACAGCAAAGAACTTGTATACTACCTGATACATAGTAGGAATACAAGTTCTTTGATTAACAGATAAAGGTGTCTTATAATGAGAGAGATGATTAGGAAATAAAATACTTAACCAATTCGGAGAAACAAAAATCAACAAATATATAAAAAAATTGGTTGTCTGTAAAGTTGGTTTACGGACGATAATCTAACGATAACGTTACTACCAGTCTAACGGGAAAATGAGCATTACCGGACAATGACAACAACGTTTTCGTGCATGCAGCCGGGCGCGGCGGCGTTCATCGATTTATTAGACGTAGTCACGTCAAAAAATACAAAATTCCAAATTCACATCTGTTCCTTTTCTTCTAGCCTAATTTTAATACTTAATTAGTTAATCAAACTCAATTTTTCATAGGTAGTTATAGTTTGCAGTAGGTACCAAATCCGCCTACAAATGATCAGCTTGATTTGGAGCGAAAAAAGTACATGTTTTTTACATACTATCTATCACGCTCAACAATGAGTGAACCTCGTGCTATACATACAAACATACATAGATAAAAATGAGGTTATCATGCATTTTATATTGCTTACTTATTTTTCGCAATAATATATGGCTTTTGTACTACTAACGCGAGTTAATACTTATTTTTTCCTTTTTATATGGTTGGTTTTTGACGAGACTACGTCTAATAATGAACGCCGGCTGCATGCACGAAAACGTTGACGTCGTTGTCCGGTAACGCTCATTGTCCCGTTACGCTGGTAGTCACGTTAAACCATCGTCCGTAAACCAACTTTACAGACAACTATTTTTTTTTGTTAGCAATGCAAGTAGTTATTTAAAGACTTAACACCGCAGTGCCGCCGTAGATGTCACGTAGACATTCGTAGAGGTATCGTAGCTGCTACGTTACGTAGCGTAGCGTTATCGTAGAAAGCGTAGATGCCGGGTACTTACATCATCACGTAGTGGTATCATAGACGGCGTAGAGGCTTCGTAGCTGTTACGTTGAAGTACCGTAGGCGTTATAGCGGCCCGTTACTGCTACTTTACATAGCGGTATCACGTCGTAGAGCCCTCATAGCTGCTACGTTAGGTAGCGGTATCGAAGAATGCGTAGATACTTTTTAGTTCCTTTGTCAAGTAGGTAGCGGTTTCGTAGACTGCGTAGATAATACGTAGCTGCTGCGTTATGTAGCGGTGTCGTAGAGGCCTCGTAACTCCTACGTTACGTAGCAATAAAAGTTGGTTATCTGAAATAAATGCATATAATACAATTAAAGCCCTATGTAGCACTTTTATGGTTATTAGCAGTCGTGATCTCTTAGTCTCTTACCAAGCGCTCAACCATTCGCCATATTTATATAAAATAAAAATTTATAAAAAAAATTGAAAAAAGGTAAGTAATTAGGCATAAGTGGCATGACCCCATCGCCCGCACAGACTTATCGCTATTGACACTTGCCAATCTTTCAGTACCGGGAGGCATTTGCGTAAGCCCCTTATCAAGAACCAGCTTAGCTAGACCTCTGATTACTCCCCAATTACACACAGAGACAGTTCATATTATTAACTGGTAAACATTATCAGCTTAATATTATGACTTGTTTAGCAAGACCTCTGTGGTGGGTGTAGCTTCAAGTAGATATAGGTCATGAATCCTGGTTGCTAGTATCAGTAAGGAGAGGATTCGTGGGGGCTTTGATTATTTACTATCGATGGGGGTTTAGAAGTAGAATCGTCAGTCGACGATGGATCGTCGTCGACTGCACACCTCTAAGAAAAGGTTTGTTTCATTTCAGGTTTAAAAATATGGATGGGTTCCCATCGAGTAACAGTGTCACTCATTGGGATTTTTCCCATCGAGTAACAAAACAGAATGTTAGGTACTCGATGGGCATAAAATAATAGAAAAGGTGTTACTCGATGGGAATAAAGTGTCGCACTTGATTGTAATGAACCCATATAATATTACATATAATATTACGTATTCTTTGCCCATATGCATTATGATTTAGGATTTGGCAGTCTTATCTAAAGGTTTTTCTTATTTTGAATTATTATTTTTTTTAGTTTAAAAAAAACTATTTTACTACTCTTATCTCACATGTGTTTCCGACGATTAAGGCTCAAATCACACCAATACGGCAGCGGCTCACTTTCACTTTATGAATTTAATTTATTTGAAAGTTTAAAATTATATAATAAGTGAATTCAGCCTTAGGGCCAAATTGACGCAAGTGCGGCCCTCGACGGTTTGACATTTCCAAATGTGGCCCTTGGCCAGAAAAGTGACGAACACTGATTTAGCGTGTAACCAAAGAGGATCGATTATAATAACGTATTATTAAACGAAAATATATGTAGGAACGCAATACCTATCGACTTAGAGACAAGCCGATTATCACTAACTCAGCATGTTTCCTTAATAATTAAAAAACAACAAAAACATCTTTATACCTAATCGGAAACATGGTTGCCTAGTGAAATGAATAAACAATAGCATTTAATTTCATCATCTTATCCGTACCTATACTTTAATAGTGCTGTAGGTACGTTATCTGCTTTTACTCTAATTAAGGTTTACTACTGTGATAATGGAAAGCATACATTCTTTTGTACATAGTTACAGTACATAACTGATAATAGCAATATAATGAACACGACGTAAATAAGTGAGAATGGCGCGCGGGCCGGTTTTATCTGAGCAAAACAAAGCCACGCGGGGAACGCGTGGACGGCGCACGACGCGTTCAAAAATAGAACGCAGCTACAAACTACTACCTACCAGTTCATCATGACCTCCTTCGACCCTTCAGCCGGTTTAGATTAGAAGATCTTCCACCAAAGAGGCGAGTCTATTTTGGGAGTTCAGCGTTACACTGGTAACTTCGGCACCTAAGGACCACGCCCTGATGATGTACAAACCGTCTCGCTTGCGTTCTAAATTTGAAATTCTTGGCAACGTTATCGATATTCATAAGTATTTAGCGCGGTAAATGTTTTTTAATGATGGCTAATGTTAATTGATTGTATTCTGCCAATGAGTATTGTTTTGATAATGCAGCATTTTGAAAAAAATGCAATATATAGTTCCCTATTTTTAACAGAAATGCAAATATTTGTAGCATTGCGAATATAAACATAGGTATTTGTTTTGATCGCTGATATAAAAATACCTACATCATTCATAGTTCAAGTCAGAACAAAAACTCGTCCGACAAAATTTAAAGGATATCAGTATAATAATGACGTGATATGGATAAAGTAAGTATTTAAATCTTTTTGTGTGTCTTTTGTAAGCATTTATCCTCGTAACTCCAAGTATCCTCGTAGCTTAAGTTCCAAGAAACATGAATTGATTGTAACTATACCTAACCTGCCTCAGGTACGAGGAAAGAGCATCTTGTTCGCAATCAAAGGTATTTGATTTTGCGTGGTTATTAGTTTTGATTAAAATGGTATTTAAGGTATTGTAGTACAAATATCAATTATACCTTTTTATATTTCATGTATTTTTTAAATAAGAAATTAAGAAAGTGTTCTTTAACTCACGGGTAAAACAATATGGTTCCTTTGTATTATTGATAATTTTTCATGAGGTTACTAAACTAAATAGTTATTTAATCATGCAAGTAAGTACTTACTTTTGTAAGATTGTATAATATTTTCTACACACAAATTTACCGCATGATCAGAGGTCAATCTGATGAAACTTTGCTAAATCATTATTTAAATTAGGTTTAAATATCAGCAATATTGTGTCTATTTATCTTTAAAAGGAAATATCCCCGGATAAATTATACATATTATTATACAATAATAATGTGTAAGTATAATAAGATTTTGTATGTAACCCAAATTAAAAATACGAAACAAGTAAGAAAACTATTAATAAAGTATGTATGTGTATATAAACAAAGATTTGGATCACTGATACATCTTAGTAGTGGTTCAAAAATGAATACGGATGATTACTGAGGGTTAAATATCTTGTAAATTTTAAAATCAATACTCATGATTTATGCATTCCTATTTCGAACATCGCGGCCAGTCACCGCGGCAAACAGGCGCGTCTTGCATGAAGCGTTGGCAAGCGCAAGAGCACGCGGTGGGCGCGTCAGCCGCCAGACACGCGGCGGATGCGTGATCGTGACGTCAGCGCGCGTCACTCCAAACCCAACCCTATGCCTTTAGTATACAGGTGTTACGCCCGCAGTTGAGCAACGCTGTACTTTTCCACGCCGCCGTTTGCGCAATACAAAATTTCGGCTCGCACCCGGATTCTCTCCAACTGCAATTTTACATTAGATTGCAAAAGTAATCAAGGTTTTAGAAGTTACAGAAGAAATAGACGTCATTCGTTATCTGAATGTTCATATGCCACACATCGCGGCGAACCGAGGGTATAAAAGCCGTTGCGCCGGACCATCCGCGCCCAGTGCGGATCGCACGGGCAGACAGTGAACACCAAACAAAACCCAACATTCATAACTAAAACCACAAAATGACGCATATACCTACTATACATAATCATACTCAACATTACACAAATGCACACGAGTAAACACGCTAACAGAGCGTGATTGATAACTATGAGTAATAAAACCTGCTCAAACAGAAGTCATGATTGACGACACAAATAACCAATGTCAATTTTACGACTAAATAAAGGTGAATCAGAGATGAATGAATCACCTCGTGAAAGGGATATCCCAGGAAATTACAAATTGAAAGATCATACTGATACATAAACAAACTGCAGTGCGATGTCTTATACAAGGAAATAAGAGTCAATTGAATGTGATGTTACTTAATACATTTTAACTAACATCTAATTAACAAACTGAAGGAAGTCATGATCTCGCTTGGTTAAGATTTTGCTAATTAATTAATCATTGTGGCTTAAGGGACATCCTCAAGTCCGAATTCCATACAAAAATGTTTCGGACAAATACTCAAAAAGTACGCCGTATTATAGTAATTTTTTACACACTATTCGTTTCCTCTGTGTATTTTGATTTCGTGAACAAAAAAAGTGAGAGGTTTCATACTTTAATTTAGATTTTATTCGTGTTTTTAAGTTAGTAGGGTTAATTTAAAAATTAATAATTTAAAACTCGTATAAAATCTAAATAAAATTATGTAACCTTTCACTTTTTTTGTTGACGAAATCATAAAACATAGAGGAAACGAATAGTGTGTAGAAATTACTATAATACGGCGTACTTTTTGAGTATTTATCCGAAACATTTTTGTATGGAACTCGGACTTGAGGATTACCCTTAATATGTATAATCATTATAGGTCATGGTTGTGAGTTACAATAAAATAAGGAAGGAAATGACATATATTCAGTAACTAACTACTAAATGACCCGAGAATATATAATAATAATAATATATAATAATAATATGTATTTATTCAGACACAAAGATTCATTGCACAGTAAGTACACACAAAAATACAACAATAAAATAAAATAAAATAAAATACAAAGTGCATTCAGATGAAACATATGACTACCTAATAATACCTATGTTAAAGTGCTTATAGATTACTGTATTGCAGACATTATTGATAAAGATAATGTTTAACACGATGCTATGATATAAACGATTTTGATACAATATGTATGTATTTTGATATGCAATTTAGAAATGTAGGTATTGTCAGAAATAAATAATAACAGAAATCCACCCCTAGTAAGGAGTTATGAATATTATTCTAGAATATAGAGAATAAGTGTAAAATGTAATTGATTAGTCAAGGGTAAATCACGGATGATTAAGGTATTTTTCAAAAAACTAGTTAAAATTCAGTATCGGCTAGTCTATTATAACCTTAACCAGTGGCGACAAATAGGGTCATTTATTTATAAGAAGCTACATCTTCATCTCAATATCATCAGTCAGACAGTAATAACAAAGCCATAAGTAATAAGGTACAGGCAGCTGCACAGATATACATACACACCAAAGGTTTCACATTTTATAAATCATAATTTTGCAAAAAAAAAATGCACGCAAGCATTTTCTAATCATCTTACACACCTTAGTTGTCAGAATTCTTGTCAGAAGAAGAATGTCTTCGAAAATATAAGAGTCTACTATAAATGTGAATACTTGGGAGTGTATACATGTCTGTGAAGCTGACTGTACCTACATACGTATAAAATACTTTATCTTTATGTAGGTACGCTACGTCACATTAGCGAGAGTAGAAAAAATGTATGCCCTCATTTTACTGACTGTCTGTATACATACATACATACAGCTTCACTCGCCGTTATATTCATTTACGCTATCGTAAAATACCACTAGAATAATGTATTTTTTATTAGTATACAATTGAAAATACTTCTATTGTTATTGGCTTCTAGTATTGACTACAACAACAGAACAATTCCGTGTAATATTTTAAATCGATTTTAAATTTCGTTAAATTAAACTAAGGTAAACATGTATGATATTATATGCTGTTATTCATATTATGACATACGAACAGGACAAACAGCGGTGCTCATAGGTACCTATCCGTTTCACAAGATTCTTTGAAAAATATCATCAAATTCATTATTAGTCTTCAAGCTATAATTTACATACAAATTTAGAATATAGCTGATGTACCTAGTGCGCGTCTTATGTAATCGTCTTTTCATATTTATGTGTGATCAACTTAGTGTATAATTTGTCGCTTCATCTAGTAAATGGTGCCCAAATCATTTTGAAGACGGGTTAATTTGAATGGATTAGCGGGCCAATTCATGGCCTGCAGGCCGGAGATTGGGCACCTGTGATCGAAGTAATGGCTCTTTGACTACTTACGCTTATATAAAGCTTTATTTTAGCGGAGGTTCAAGTTCAAGTTCAAGTTCAAGTTCAAGTTTTTTATTGATAACACATATTGGTAGTTCTACGAGAGTAAAGACTTCTTGTTTTTATTCGGTTTTTAATCGAATATTCTGGTGTAATACAAATTCAATTTCATAATCTTGTTATCGGAACAAAATAATAATAATACTTATATAAATAAATAACTATTTTTGACATTTGATACAGCTTGTAGGTACTACGGGTACCAGATTACTGATACCTACAATATCCTACTAATATTATAAACGCGAAAGCTTGTAAGGATGGATGGATGGATGAATGGATGGACGTTTGTTACTCATTCACGTAAAAACTACTGAATGGATTTTAATGAAACTTTACAATAATATAGCTTATACATCAGAATATCACATAGGCTACAATTTATAAAGATACCTGCGCAGACGAAGTCGCGGGCACCAGCTAGTTTACAATATTTAGGTACTTCTTTTTGAATCATGTTCTTTTATTTTTTGAACTGTCTAGACTAGACAATAGTACACAGAAAAGTTATAATTTGCAAAATCAACGCAACACAACACAGAAATCCGCGTAAAATCACAATGTGTGTCAATGTTCAGAGACGTAGATTACGTACCAGTTAGTACTGTATTACTGTGTACACGGAGTAAGTGGCAGTTAGTACTACAATATTGACTTATTTTTAGCTGTCGCGAGTGTAGAGCATCTTCGAGGCGCACTTTACATCCTTTCACCACTCTGGTACGAAAGATCTAGTGTCACGATAAGAAGAAGAGTGAATGAATGAATGAATAAAAATGCTTTATTGTACACCATAACACAAAAAACTACAATATTGAAGCATAGAGAGGGAAACATTACAAAAACTTAGTACAATGGGCGGTCTTATCGCTATTAAGAGATCTCTTCCAGACAACCAGTATGGAGACACAGACACATATAATACAAGATGGTCGAGATTGTCTAGAAGAGCTGTCTAGACTAGAAAATTCTACGCAGAAAACTTATAATTTGCAAAACCAACGCAACACTAAACACGATGTGTGTCAATGTTCTGAGACGTAGATAACGTACCAGTTAGTACTATATTCCTGTGCACACAGAGTAAGTGGCAGTTAGTACGCGGTGCGGTGATGACGTCACGCGGGCACGCGGGCCGCGCGTGTCTGGCACGCCCACAACACGAGTGCCAACTAGTGCCATGCTTTGTTTTCAATACATTGACGTGGATTCGAAACTTAGGTGTGGTTCATTGTTCATGTGACTAATGCCAACTTGCACCAAACTATAAAAAATCCTAAGCAATTACTTAACTCACTTGATAACAGAACAGTCCAAATTCAGACCGTTAAGAACTGGCAAGCAGGAAAAGTAATTGCTTAGGAGCTTTGACAGTTTTTAGGCGCCTTTGGCCCTTCTATTTTGACTTTTTATTATCGTGTCACTAGCTCTTTCGAACCAGTGGTGAAAGGATTTCAAGTGCGCCTCGAAAAGGCTCCTTTCGTGCACTATTTTGACGAAAAAAATCTAGTCTACATTCTGTCTGATGCATAAAGATAGGGACAAAGCTGAATATATCTGAGATCTGTGGTAATTAAGTACTTATTGGTAGACAAAAGGTAGGTAGGTACTTTCTACATGGTAGGATAATTTATCCTCAACTCAACTCACAATATTCATAAATATTAATATGTACCTACCTACGTACTTAAACCGCTTTGTTTGTTTATTCTATGTACCTACATATAAATAGAAAAAGCGGTTTATAGAGATAGCCTTTATGTCTATTTATATTTATACATAGAATAAACATACAAAGTGATTTAAGAAACTGGAAACCTTAATACATATTATTAGCTATGTATTAAGGTTTCCAGCTCCTGCTATTAATAGAAATTAATATTTAAATTTCATGACGGAAATGAAAATAGATACAACGGTAAAACGAGTGGCTTATAACCGGTCGTTACACTGCTTATAAACAAGAAAGAACAAGGTCTTCCTACAGAAGACGCTGGTTGAGAGATAAATAGATGTACTGCCAACAAGATACCAGCAAGAGCGATCTCTTCCAGGCCACCCGGCAAGGAAAGAAAAGAGTGGAGTTGGGATAGACTACGCAGTTACGCACACTTATTGAAATACAAGGTTTTAATGCTCTTGTTTCCTTCACAAGATATAGATGTGTTTATGGTTTTAGTCACAGGACGCTGTCTACTGAACAAGCATCTCTACAACACTGGAAACACTGACAGCCCACTCTGCAGGATAGGTTCCCATCGAGTAACACCCAAACGAGTAACACTGTTACTCGGTGGGAATTTTTGTCCCAATGTCGTACCTGTTGACAGATTTAATTTATTAACAAAGTACTGCAAAATAAACGAATAAACTCCAAAAATTAAAGAGAAACAAGTTTTGTGTCGGTGCAAAAAGAAAAAAAGTTCATTGGCCTCTCTACCTACTGACAGTCATAACCATTTTTGTATTAATTGATAAGAGGTTGCCTGCCCACGTGGGAATGCACAACAACACGAAATCCTCGGGCACCCGAGGTCGCTCCGCGAAGCATGTGAGGAGCACAGGTATCTTTTGCCCTTCTGGACAGAATTAGGATGGCTACATTCAGCCAGCCAGCAGGTAACATGCTCACGCAAAAAGAACCGACTAACGAGTCCAATTGCGGAAAATGGAGTCAACATTCATACATACATGGTTTTAGAATGCATTGTGATTTTGTCATCGAGTTGTGAGCTACCCTGAAAGTTTCATTTAAAAAACAAGTCTGGAAATGCTTGAATCTTGAGTTGCAAGATTCCGCCAGGATTACCATTATATGATAGACAGACTGACAAGAAAGTGACATAATAAAAAAGTGGTAATCAAAATGACAAAATTCTATGCAGTTGGGATTTTCCTCCCTAAAGTGGAGCTTAATTTAGAGAAAATACGAAAAATAATACTCAAATACCTAAATCGCATATAAATAAATGCACCAAATATGATGCATGAGCGTATGGAGAGAGTTTTAAGCGTCAATTGTTACGCTAAAAAAAGCATTTATGATACAAGGGACAGGGAACCTGATAATCCACCAAAAAAAACCAATTTACTCATAAATGCTCCTCCGCTATTGGATTAAAGCTCGATTGGAGGTGCTCATGATTATAGGTTTATTTTTTTTGTAATGTTGTCTTTTAAATCTTTATATATGGATTTATATAGTTGTCCGAAATAAATATTTTGAATTTGAATAAAACACTATCACTAAGAGTACGAGTCACGATCCCTATGAGATCATCATCGCATTATGTTCATATTATCCCTGGCTGTTCCGGTTTCCCCATTCTTGGCACGTTGCCCTCGCGGTGGGGCCAACTTTCCCCAATTTTGGCATTAATCCTATCTACTCAATTTCGTGGTCAATACGCATTGTGCTATTGGAAAAATACTACATTTTATTTTGCATATACCTACTTCTTATAACTTGTTTTTCGGGCTGAATAATATAAAAACAGTTTTCTAATGGCAATTAACACCCACTGTATTGGACCTTCTAATTGCAGATTTAGCTGATGCGTGTTGTGTTTTTTTTCGCACCACGTGTACGCGCTTATACGCGCGACGAACCGACGAGAGACGCCTCATGCTACTGACTCTCCCTAGAAAGAACCGAGCGCAAACGCCGGTATACGCCCGTTCAGGTTTCGTTGTTTCACGATTATTCACGAATACTAATCCGCCCGAATACGCGCCACAAAAATACGCTAGTCTTGAACCGCACTTAACTTTACCAAACTTTAAGCGTTGATGACACAGGGCTAGTATACAAGCTATAAGCCAGCGAGTTTGCTTGTAGCTTGTAAACTCGTCCAGTGTCATAGGCTTTTTTAGAAATTGCTTGTTGACAATACTTCCGGAAAGCTAACTAGTTTTTACTAAGAGCTGTGGATTTTGTATAATAAAAAATAAAATAAAATAAATTAAACTCGCCTTGTAAACAAGCCCTGTGTCATCGACGGTTTACTAACCTAACCCCAAACCTTACCAAAAGTGATGGATTTTCCAGCACGCCTCTCTCAATAATTAATTAGGCAGCCAAGCCTCCGAAGACACGTCATTGCTCCTTCTTAAGGTGAAATCATTCTAAGCTAGTATACTCGTAGTTTTGATAAACGGATGTAGATGTAACAAACTAAAAAAAAGCTTGTCTATTCATATATAATATAAAAAAAAAACAAGTCTGAAATACGCATGATTGTTTCCTCCTACAAAATGGCGGATATAAATTTACATTAGCCAATTCCCGCGGCCTTGCCTGCGTAAATCATACATACAAAATAAGCTAGAGTTCTGTTGCTGGATGTACTATGGATATCTGCGCAACAGTATCTGGTGATCCAGCTGTTTCAGTATAATATGTGATTATAATCAAGGTTTTACCAAATCATACTACAATCGACCTCAATTTGAATAGTCACAAGGAGAAAAATACGCAATTTCATTTACTTGTCGACGTCATTTTTCGTCATTTGATTAAAAACCTGACTACCGATTTCCATAAAATTGGCAGAGTCGGACCAATCTAGAAGTAGATGTTCTGATGTGACATCTATACATATAATAAAGCAGAGGACCCCGAATTTCTGTACATATGTTTTTTTTTGATGGAAAAATGTTCAGACGAGATTAATTAACATGCCCCAATTTTTTTTTATTGGAATACTTTGTTTGTTTGTTTGTGGGTTTGTGTGTTCGTCCATCACGTATAAACTACCGAATTGATTTAACTGAAACTTTACGATATCATAGCTGCTAAGCATGAAATGGTTATAGGCTATATATTATTACGGTAAATTCCTTCAGAAGGTAGATATTGAATTTTAAAGTTTGTATGGAAACAGTTTTTTTTTTTGAGTGTTTTAATCTCAAACTTTGGAATTATATTTTGCAAAACAAATAATTAGATACGGGTTTCAAAATTAAAGTTAAAATATGTAAAAGTACGGATTGAAGGTGTTATTAGACCAACAGTTGAATGATGCTGTCTCCTCAGGTTAACACAATATTTAATTGAAAGTTGCAATTTTATAATCTCCGAAGGTAAATACCGCCATCTTTTTCAGTTTTCTACTAAATTCAATGTTTGAGTGGTTAAAAAGAGGGTTTGAGAATGTGCAAGTTTTGATTGACTTGCTTAGTACTGACTCTTTGCTATTCTGTGACATTTCTTTCGCGGGTGGTGGAACAAAAAACATCGACTATAAACCATTCTTCCACGGGTGACGAAGTCGCACGCGGGTACAGCTAGTACCTACATTAAAAAAAACAGTTGAAAACTTCCTTTTTTTTAAGTAGGTTCAAAAGCAGAATTCACCCGAATCAACGAATTAAAATGTAATGAATAAAATGCCACGCTTGTCATCTTATCCATGACTAAAGCATCGATGACAAAGGGCTAGTGTACAAGCTACGTGATTGAGCGAGTAGCTGTCCTGAAGATATGTCAACTAGCAGATTGTAAAAAAGCCAATGATCCGGGGCGAGTTTACAAGCTATAAGCGAACTCGCTGGCTTGTAGCCCTGTGTCATCGAAGCTTAAGGCGTTGTCCTAATAGAACGCGATCACACGATCGTCGCGCGAGCAAGCGATGCGACCGTCGCGCGAATCCGCGATCAAACGTACTAACGTCAAATAGGCGTCCCGATTGGCAATCACGCGATCGCGCGACGCGACGCGATGTTAATTGGGACGCCTATTCGACGTTAGTACGTTTGATCGCGTGATCGCGCGATCGACGTTCGCGCGAACTTGCGATGGTCGCGTCATCGCGTTCTATTAGGACACTGCCTAAAACAGGGACACAGGGACAACAAAGCTTCTGAAGTTGTTGTCAATAGCCAATACATAGTTTACAAAACAGTACAGTAAGTCCAAAGCTCTGCGTCAAGAATAGTAAGTTGCATCACTGCACGCGACACGCACTCTGCACGTGAGTTACCTTCAGCGTACAAAGTGTTGTCTATTCTACGACTGGTGTCCTGCCTGTTGTTTATTCTGTGACGAAAACAAGATTTGTCTTCCCATCACCTTTGCTATTAGCATAAGCATAGCATAATCAGCCTATAATATTCCCACTGCTGGGACTCAGGCCTACTCTCGGCAGGAGAGCGAATGGCGAAAGAGCGAATCTTAATCCACCACGCGGACCCAATGCGAATGGGTGGATGCCACATGCCATAGAATTTTTTTTTCTGTCCTTTTACATGCCGGTTTCCTCATACATAGATTTTTTCGACCGAAAAAATCCATTTACGAATGACTGCCACCGGGGTTCGAACCCGCCGTCAGATAGCAAGGCAAGGGCCTTATCCACTCGGCCGCCACGTCACCTTTTTGCTATCAATCCTAAGCAAAAACTGGCAGGAAATGGATGTGGAAAACCGAAGACTCAATGGTGCACTTTATGAGAGGCCTATGTTCTGCGTCGACTACAATAGGCTGATGATGGTGAAAAGCAGCATAATTCAAGTATAGCCTCCTTGCTTATCCTATCTCGACACACGACTACGTTATAAATAAAGTAATAAGTTTTTATAAATAAATTAACGAATGTCTATAGTAGACCTTGGCAAGCCATAGATGTAGATCTCGAGTCTTTTTTCGGGGAAAACGACATCATAATCCGGACCATCGAACCGTGGCTCCTCCATTTTCACATATTATATGTGGTTTTGTTCAGATCGACTCTACCATATATGCTTAAAATTACCGTAAAATGAATGAAAATCTAAGAGAGAGGTTTTCTAATGTGTTTTTTAGATAAGAGTTAGAGTTTTTTTTTAATTCAAAAGTACAATTTACGGGCTTTGTGATGTAAACAAGTGATGAAACGAGCTATGCACTCTCCTGATGGTATGAGATCACGCCCTACTGCCTATCAAGTTAGTTTTAATTTTGTAACTCTGTTCTGTTGTCTCTGTTTATCTCTTGATAACGTGTAACGATTTTTTTTTATTATTATTTATTTATTTAATATAGTAATAATTGTTAATATTGTTATGTGCCTAGTAGGCAACCTTCGGTGAGGCGGCCTTCAGTGAGTCAGGCAAACTCAGGTAAGGATGAGTGGGTGACCTTAGCCAAGTGCCACTTCACGACTAACTAAGTAGTACATAGTGAATAATCATATAATAATATACTAGGTACAAGTAGGATAGAATAGTTCAGAGCGTCTGGTCGAAGCGACACGTGATCAGAGGGCTGGCAGCTATCTCGGCCAAAGAATAAGCCTTGCTATACAAAGAGGCGATGCAGCCAGTATCTACGGCACGCTCGTTGAGTAGAAAAAAATGGCTCTTGGTCTAATGTTTATATACGATAGGTCTATACTTGAACTCATAGTAGATTAGATTTTTGTTTTAGTATGTACCTACTTACTTAGTTAATAAGACTTAATATTTGCATGCCTATTACGACAGGACATAAAATGAACTCAATCTATTTAAGACCTCATTTGTAAATCTTCTCGTCTTATTCACATTATGTTCTAGCAAATAAACAATATTTCATTTCAACGGTTTATGGGTGGCCCAATTGTTTCTTTTTGTATATTTTGTAATTTAGATTGTAGTAGTTAGCTTATGCTGTAGTAGAATAGTTATTTTCAAGTCTGACTCTGAATATAGGCAGGTACTCTTCAATGGCTACTGAAACGAGGTCTCCAAAAGGAAGCGAGGACGCGAGGATTAGAATCGTTCGTCAACTAATCCAAAACAAACACAAATACATAGGGTACTTTTCAACCGACGTATATAAAGAAGGAGATTCTCAATTCAGTAGATTTTTTTTGTTACCTCCGAACTTTGTTGTTCATAAACCGATTTTTTTTTCATTTTAGAGGCATACTTTCAGATTGGTCCCATTAGTTTAGTTTTTTAATCAAAATAACTGAAAAAAAAGCCGAAGTTGAAATGGACAAAATTGCGTATTTTGCTTCCCTGTGACTTTTCAGTGGTGCCTACGGTCACTAGAACAGTCCGATTGAAGTCGGTTGTTGTATGTTTTTGTAAAACCTTGTTATAACCGATAACACGCAAGCGAAGCCGTGGGCAGTAACTAGTTTGGATTAAAGACTTGTGGAAAACTTTCAAAGTAACTTCGCGTAGTGTGACTCTGGTTTACGCGCCTACGTACAAACTATACAATCAGCTGTGACGTTAGGTTATTTCTGGTTTGCCGGTTGTTTTGATAGAGGTACAAAGTTCAACACAGATTTTGGCGAGCTGACTACACACTACAGTTATTTATAAAGAGTTCTGAACCTCGAATCTGGAAGTTTTTTGACGTGCAACGTCTTTAAAATCACACCGATACGTATAATATTAGAAAATTAACCGTAACGTAACGAATTTGTCTATCTATATCGTCTTATTTTATAATAAATATAAAAGTATGTCGTAAAAACATAATTCTATTGTCTTAATTTAGCTGATAAATATTGTAAGTTATGAATTTATAAAATTTCTATCTTAGTACGTGCCTGTACTTCTTGATGAACACACACACCCTCCAAGTTCCAAGTCTCAGTTCAGCGGTTCAGCCAGTAAATTGTCTGTCTGTCATTAAGTCAGGTCCTACATATTTTTTCTGTTCTCTTGATTAAAAAACTCAACTACTGAATACTGAATTGATTTTGAAAAAATGCTATAGGTATAGGACTAATAAATTATAGGTAATTTCAAACAAAAAATAATTTTCCTCATTGGTTGATAAATGACAAATAAAGATAACAACCGCATTAAAAACCTCCTCCTTTTTTGAAGTCGGTTGAAAACTAATAACAGTTAACGAGTACTTACTTACCTACCTAATAATGTAACATAGTACCGAGTGCTATTATGCAGGTGCTTATTCTCACAAAGTAGGTAAGTGTTGGTCAGTGAGGTGGCCCAGTAGATTACTAATGACCAGCTAGTCACGTTCGCCAGTTATCAGGAAATATGCAGCTTTTGTAAACCAGTTAACATTGTAGATGTACTTCTGTGTCAATGTTACTGTGCCCACTTTACCCGATGGTTACTGCAGTTGGGATAATGTTGCTATGTTATTTGTAAGCTTAGCTATAAAGCTATACTAGATTCTGGTATTTGAAAAAAAAACTCACACTTAAAATAATTTTGTATTCAATAAATACTGATTTTGTCAACCTAAAGTTTAGTTAAGTGCTACGCTTACATTCAGCCCACGATTGAAGGTTGAGTGAGACCGAGTAAGTCATCTCTTTTAGTAAAAAAACTAATACGTAAGTGGGTAGGTTAGCTATGCTATAAACTAAACGGGTTTTCTCAGTATCGAGTGGTTAAGGCTAATCCTCAAATCCATATAAAATGTTTCGGACAAATACTCAAAAAGTACGCCGTATTATAGTAATTTCTTCACACTATTCGTTTTGTCCATGTTTTTTGATTTCGTCAACAAAAAAAGTGAAAGGTTTCATACTTTAATTTAGATTTATACGTGTTTTAAAATTAACCCTACAAACACGTAAATTAAATTATGAAATCTTACTGATTTTATGTTGACATAATCGGAAAACATGGACGAAACGAATAGTGTGAAGAAATTACTATAATACGGCGTACTTTTTGAGTATTTGTCCGAAACATTTTGTATGGAATTGGATTTGAGGATTAGCTTTAAGTGCCAAAAGCTTATGTGAAGCACGAACAAAATAACAAAATCTCATTTTTAGGTAAGGTCCTACCTATTTGTGAATGAAAAATGGATTTCCAAGAACTGTGATGTTTCATGAAAGCGCCAGACGTCATTTGCTGAAACCGCAGTGCGAGGCCGAAGAACGAGGAAAATGCGCAATTTTTGTGGGAATTCTCTATCTTTCTAGTGGATAAAATATTATCTGATGTATTATTGATATTTAATTTAATTAATTAATTGATTGTTAATATAAATTGATTGTTATTTTTAATGTAATTAATTAAGTAATTCTAATGGACATCATTATTATTCTTATATTAATTATTACCTATATGTTATTAAATTCATTATTTTAGACGTGTACAAATAGATATACAGCAATGTTCTATGTTTCCTGACCTGTTACCTGTAATTACTTCTTATAACCAATTACATACTATTGAACTACAATTTTACTCTGCCGCCTTTGCATCCTAGATTACTGTTTTAGGTACACATAAAAGTATGGGTAAAAAGTGTTACTGTTTTTTTTGTTCTTCGTAGCACTAATAAAATAAATAAATAAATCAAATTTTATTTCAGATTGAGATCCATAAAATACAATACAATTAAATTAAAATTAAAATGTCACACAGAAAATTAACACAAACAATTTAAATGAAAACAAAGAATACCTCATGACAAAAAGAAAGAAAACCAAAAACCAAAAACAACACATATTACACTCTAGGCATTTAGTATGTGGTACACCTTAGGTATGTGGGCAACTTTATTCAATTATAATTTCTATTGAAAATATATTTATTTATTGTGTTACCAGTTTATTAATGGGTTTAATAATCGCCATCCAGTGCCTCATGATGGCAGACTAAAGAATAATTGATTGTCTTGCTGTTATATAATTCCCGTGGAGGTGATGAAATAAAATTAAAAGTCAGCTAGAACATTATTTTCTACGTAGGTAGCGACAGGGAGTTTACGATAAAAGCTATTTGCGTTGCCATGAGCTTACAACAGATGTTCTAATCAAAATAATTCATCTCACAAATATTATTGAAACAATAATTTTTCAGTTATCTCGTTAGGTTTTAATTAGTAGACATGACGAGAAAATTAAGCTGTTTTTGAAAATCTTGTTTACCATTGTCCACTATTTTTACCATTGTTTTCCACTTTGTGTACCTATTCTCCGCTACTTCTATTTAAATGATCTCCAATGTCTGTTGGTTGCCTGGAAGAAATCGCTCTCAGTGATAAGGCCGCCAATTGTACCACTCATTAGTTTTAAACCTTGTATTTGTTATGTTCCATGTGTACAATAAATAATTATCTATCTATTTATATTTTTATTTGATTCTATCTTGATTTGCTGACTTTACTTTCGGTTTCAAAAACGTTATGTCTGGCCAACGGCATCTAATTAGTAATTGCTTTCACAAAGAGTCAGACTACTCGTCATACAATAACAAATACCATTGTTATCTTTGAGAAAGTATATTTTTCAGCGTGACGTCACGCGTGGTAACGCCGTGATCCGTGCGTGGTTCGGTGCTGCCACGCCCGTGCAGTGTCGATGAAGTGGCAGTGGGCTGGGCTGTTGTTGGGAAAACGGATATTTGCATCACATGGTAACAGTTCTGTATGAATGTGTTCTTTTATTACGATGTTGTTCCTTTTTTGCCGTCTTTTCTAGAAATCCTTCTGGAATTTTAATGCTTGCATCACTTTTATGAATGTTGTGTTTGTTCTAGAAGTCCAATGATTACAAAATTGAATGCTGACTTCACTTGGTAACAGTACCTTAGAAATTTTGTATTTTTTAATAACGTTGTTGTTATTTTTTGCGGTCTTTTCTAAAAGTCCTTCTAGCAATGGTAATCGCTTGCTTTTGTCACTTGGTAACAAATATTTTCGAGAGCTGCCGTAGTCGGACAGGACTTGATATTGGGAATGTTTTTATGTTTGGCTACGGTTAATGTTCGTAATAACGTCTTTTCTAGAAAAATGACATCGTTGCCACAATAATCTTTTGTAATAATGTAGAGCCATCATGAGGCATTTAGTGTTTTCAATCTTGAATTCAAGCAAGAAAAATTAGAAAAATCATAGTTTGTAGAAGTGTGAATTTGATTAACAGTCGGAATTATGAGATTTATAAGCAGATTTTGGAAGCTAATTTATTGGTACCAGAAAAATGTGAATATAAAACCCTTTAAAACAAAATATGAATACTAAAGGTCAACATTCGTGTTAATTTAATAAATTTCATTGTTGGGCCATTCTATGAACCTTGATTGTTAAATTAAGGCCTGCTTCATGACTTCCTGACTCACAGAGGTGATGCAACATTGAACCGTGCATTTAATTCAGGTGAATTTTAATATTGTTCTGATTGGATGCTCCTAAAAATGCAATGGCCCTGTCATCTTTAGGTGCATTATGCTACCAGACAAGTATCAAGAATCTTTATTCTTCTCTACAGTTTAAATTCTACAGTGCGGTATCAATGATAAGAGTGTGATGTCATTGTAGGCCCGTTATCAGTGGCGCTCGCGCAAAAGCGGCGAGAGCGAACAGTCGGCCGCTGGCCTGCCGTGCCATGGCCTCGCGCGACGCGACCGACCATACCTCGTGGACGTGGACCAGGCTAAGGAGCAGACGACAGTCACCAACAGGAAAATTGACCTCTACGGGAAAAGTGACATTGCTCTATCCAGCCACACAAGGATGCAGCGAGTTCTCAGTGCAACAAAACAGGGCCAAAAGTGCAAGTGAAGGTGAAGTGACGGATTGCAGTGATTCAAACAAAAGTGTATATAAAACTCTTTTATTCTTCTGGAAGCTTACATGGATAACATACGCCTTAGCTAGAGGCTACTTAAGTAGAACAGTCTTAAGATGAGTAGATACAACTAGGTAACGATCATGAGATCTTATCACAGTCTTAGAGAGCGGTTCACTGCGTTGTTTGCACGGGCATGGGAACCACCATGGGAGGCGAGGGGAGCAGCCGCAGGACGGGGGTCGGGGGGACCCTTTCCTTGGCGTGTCTCTTTACGTGCTTCGCGAGGTGGTCGGAGCGCATGAAGCGGCGGTTGCACACCCGGCACCCGAACTTCTTCTCGCCGGTGTGAGTTCGCTTGTGTCGCGACAACTCGTCGGAGCGGGAGAACCTTCGCTCGCAGCCGGCCCAAGCGCACCGGAAGGGGCGTTCGCCTGTGTGGGTGCGAGCATGAGCTTTCAGGTGCGAGGATTTGAAATAGTTTTTGCCACATCCGGGGTACGGACACTCGTAGAGGCGTCTCCTCGCGGCGGGTGCGGGGGCCACCAACCACAGCGCCGTCGTGGGGAGCAGCGTGCCGGGGACTAGGACTGCGGGTGCGGGGCGTGGCGCGAGTGGCACCCAGCCGGGGGCCGCCGCCGTTGCTAGAGACGCCATTGGCGACGCTGCTTGTGGGATGCGAACCTCCTGTGGCATGCACTCGGCGTGCGGCGACGGCACACGAGCCTCTTCAATTTTCGTCGGAGGATCCTCGGGTGCCACCACCGTCGGCTCCACCGCGGGCGCAGGCAGAGACTGGCTGGCGATGTATTTCACTTGCGAGTAACTGTGGCCTCTATTCATTTTGAATTTGAGTGTTTTCAGGATGTTCATGTCTTGGGGTGGCGGCGGTGGGAGTGGCTCTGGGCTGCAGGTTCCGTCTTTGTGAGCGCGCATGATGACCGAGGGCCGGCTCGGCTCGGGGGGCGGGGTGGTGAGCAGCAGGCGCGCCAGCTCGCATCGCGACCTCTTTGCGAAATCCTCCTCGCCCTCTGAGTCGGAGGGCTGCGGCGTGACGAGGCCTGTGGGTGGCGGTGACTCCCTGTGACGCTTTAGCGCAGCCTTCTTCAGAGGTAACTCAACCTGCGAGACAAAGACAAAAGTACGTAAGTGAACGGTCGCTACCTCGACGGAGCACGCGCGAGCTGCGTGATCGCGCTCATGCCATACTTTCGATTGCACAAACGAGTAAACGGCGAACTTATTTTTTTATGTAAGTAATTTCATATTTGGGGCGGGTTAATTGCATGCATTTTATTTGAAAAATAAAACTTTCGGAAACTCACTTTATTTTCCATCAACGGGGGTGTCGACGGTGGTGAGAGAGGTCCGCAAACTTCAAATAAAGTGGACATTTTGATTACTTTAATATCATTCAATGCAAAAAAAACTTTCTTTTAATTCACAAAACTTGTGTATTCGCCTTGCGCTTATGCTCCAGAGAGCCGTGTGGTTCCGCGAGCGAGCAGCAGACGAATAAACCGCTTCGCGAGTTGTCGAGGCACGAAGCATGCGAGCGTGCGGGGCGCGCGGGACGGGTGGCCAATGGGAGCGGACGGCGCGGCCGCGAGGACCAATGGGAGCGGAGGTGATCACGCAGCCGACGCGTGCCGGCGCGTGGTGTTCACGTGCACACCGAGTGACGAGGAGCGAGGTCGCGGCGTGACGTCACCGGCGCGCCCCCGCGCTGACGTCGCGCGGAGGGCGCGGGCACGCAAGGTCGCGCACTGCACCGGCGCCGCGCAACACAACACAACCAATCACACTCTGCACTCTTCTCTATTTTGACAGTTTTGGGGTCGTCGCCCTTGACGGACAGCGGCATGGCACTGTTGCGTTTCAACGACAGAAGTGGGTCGTGGACTGGTTGCCAACACGGATACACCAACCCACGAAATGTCGACACTTTTTACTCAAGAACTCGCTAGATAGGTGACATGACATCATTAGTTTAGAATAGTCATGGTAGAGTTAGAACCTTAAGACTGCTACTTTTGCAAAATAGGTTACTACCTACAGTACCTATCTACCGACCTTATTACCAGAAAGGGAATATGCGTAATTATGATATTACTTCAAAATTCCGTTTTTACCATTAGTAGTATAATAAGTATATAAGGTAGAGATGGTAGAGCTAAAAATATCCGACAGAAAAGTAAGTAGTAGGTATTTAGACCGTGGAAGAAAAGAGATAAGTTGGGCTACTAATGTGTCATAATCAGCGATCTAACCCAGAAACAAAGGTAGAGAGAGACCATGGTAGACGCATCATAGAGCTAACTAAAAATGAGGTTATCAAAATAAAAAAAAAACAGATTTACAAACAGGAAAATTTCAAACGGTTCTGAGAAATGAAATAATTATGTGCATTTAGTTTCCAGGTGCTAACGGACTGCAACCGTTACAAAAAGAAGAAAACACGCATTAGTCACCGCGCTAACAACTCGCGATGTGTGTGTGTGTGCACACATACGCTGGATGCATGTGTGTGTGATGCGCGTAAGCACCGGGAAAGTGAGGCGACCACGCGGCTGGCGAGTGATCGGGTGTGGTCCAAGCTATGAGCTATGAGCTCTGAGAACGACGAGGTTTCTAGAGTCCGGTGACGCAGTTATAGAGTCCAGTGACACAGTAACGGCCATCTGCGGTCAACTGCATTTAACGTTCATAAAAAAAAAAACGACTTGGTTCCACACAGTTAGTCTTTGGCGCTGTCCTAATTGGCTAGTAACGCATCGTTTGATAAAGTAATTGAGTAAATTAAAAGATTTGATGCATGTTCCTCAATCATGCCGAAACTACTGAACTAATAGGTTCTAATTTTTTCAGGATTTTTTTACCTTTTTTTATTAAGTCTTGTGAGTTTTTGTTTGTCTATCTGTCTGTCTTCGTATGGGTGGAAACTTGTAACTTAAATTTTTTCAACACTTTTCCGGATTAGCTTTCCGGCTGAAAATTTCAAAAGAATAACTCGTTAATGCATTTTAAATCCATAAAAAAATATTAAAATAATAATACATAACTAAAAAAAAGATGTATATAACCGCTTTATCTCCTAATGGAAGCGCGATAGAGCAAAATCATAAATCGTGATTTTTAGATTTGAATCTGCTTTTTTTATTCCAGCAATCGCTCTTATCTTTAGAAATAGGTAAAAAAATAGGCACATCGTTTTCAATATATGTGTAAAATATAAATTTCTCTACAAATTGGACCATTCACCCAGCTTATGTGTGCGTGCAAGCTTGCGTGAGACTTTACACCACACACCACTACACACCTGTCTTGCCCTCCTACCCACTACAATACTATAACCACATATGGCTACCTAGCTATCTACGTGCGTACTACGTAGTCATATGTGTGTACTATGCCGGTTTTGCAACTGGTTACAAGTAGTATCATCAGGTTATAAGTAGGTAGGTACTACCTAATCTATTACCTACTGTGCAACAACTAATGGAAATTCAATAGCAAAAAAAAAATGTTTTACTTAAAAACCTCGCAAATTTATAATAAAAAAAAATACGCGTAGTCTGTTGCCGCTACTGAACATAGTTATGACAAATAACTTGAAAAAATTAAGGAGATTTCTTTTCTAAAATAAATTTGATAAGAATTGGAATTTTAATTTTAATTTTATTTATTGGGACATCAAACAGCTGCAATATACATTTTACTTGTAGTTACTTAACAGTTATAACATCTTAAGCATATTAATTATATTTCAGCCCACTACGTTATCCACAGAGTTTTAAGAGAATTATTTACTTATGAAGACCATTAGAGGGTCGGTAGGAATTATCTATAAGGTGAGCAGCTTCTATCAGTGTTGTAACAAGAGTACCTCCTAAACGGTGAAGGAAAACATCTTCAGAAAATCGGTTTGTCATAGACCCCAAGAAGTTAACAAGATTAACAATAGTAATTTACAAATGTCGAAATGTCGTTATCGATATTCTTAGAGAGAATACAACCAAATATACATACAACTACTTATACATTTCTATGGGTTACTGTCTTTTAGACATTTTAGCACTTCCTTCCTAAACTTCCACCTGGAACTTGAAAAGATGTCAATGTTTACAAAATTAGAATTATATGTTTCAACCGTTCGACGTATGGGACAACAACAATGGAATTGAACTGTTACCGTTAGTCGTTTTCCTATGGCTTTGCGTCAATTCTTCTTCTTAGACATGCACTCTTGACAGAGTGGTCGTAGTTATAATCGGGTCCTTATGGCAGCTCCAGCCATGCACCTCCATTCCACCTGACTCTGTTCGACGCATTGTGGGAACAGTCGGTCATGGTTGCGTTTGTGAGAGATTTGATGAGGTCTGACCGGGTCATTCTCAGCGGCATCTGTTCCATTGTTCTCGAAAAAAAAACTTTCATTCATTGATTCTCATCGGCTGCAAAATTGTTAGTACTAAAAAATAAATAATATGTTATTCCCAAATTACATCTGAAGAGTTCTAGTACAGTTAGCAAGGAAAGTTTTCAATACGATTTTTTGTTTAACTACTGGGTCATTACGTTAACTATTGTAAGTAATCAGTCTGACCATCTAGTTAGAGAGTGACCACGGGATCTCTTGCCCTCCATTCTGCACTTATTCGTTTTAATAAGGTAAGGGAATGGGGTTTCATGGATGTTTGTTGCCGAATCACACTGAAACTACAGAGCCGATTTGTTCGAATTCGCTGCGGGCGCTAATTTATCGACTATTGAACACCAAATGTTTATCTTGTTCTTTCGTACTAAACTGGAAGCAAGCGCTTGCGTTTGGAACCCGCATCAGAGCACTTACAAGCTTCAATTGGAAAAGGTACAAAAAGCTTTCCTTAGGTACCTCTACAAACACAACTTTGGCTATTACCCATATATGTACCCGACTAAATTCTTGCAAGGTTGCCTCAACTTTAATTCCTTAGAAACCAGAAGAGCAAATGATCAGATCGTCACAGTTTGTAAAATTTTCGGCGGTTTGATCGACGCTTCTGATCTACATAACGAGCTGGCACAATTCTTCACTCCTGACAACTATCGCCGGTTAAGGAAGCATAGGTTGTTCGTTGTGCCCCGCTGCCGCACGGACGCGCGCGCTTACTCGCCCCTGCCCCGCACCCTTGCTGCTCTCAACGCCCTCCTGGCGATCAACCCGGACTGTGATCTGTTTGCGGATGGATGGAAGAAGATTTTATTTATGTGTCTACAGTTTTGCGAGGACGTATAAGAAACTTTAATAATTTAATTTTGAACTTTTAATATTTATTGATTATTTTAATGACTTTTATGTTTTGAATAATGTAATGTTCTGACAAATGTATAATCTTTAATTAGTATAATTGGTGTAAGCCGTTCTAGTTAAAGTAAAATAAATAAATACAAATTTATTTAATTGTTTCAGTGAGGTTAATTTATGAAAATAGGTATCGTTCGTGTTGTATATCTTAGAACTCTGTGGTGTCGTGCACTTATAAAATTATGGTGGAATTATAATATAAAACAGGGGTCACCAATTAGTTTCGCTCGGGGTCCGTTTTAAGAAATGCTATTACCATCGCATACATATAGGAACAAAACAAATGTAATTTTTTGGAGTAACATTTTTGCAAGCTATTGACATTAAACCCTGGAGATGTTCATCTTGAACGAACTCTTTCTCGCTTGTAAGCTCGTTACTCCGCCCGGCCGGACATCAACAAAGATGGGTAATGCGGGGATAAGGTTTAGTTTCAACTGACTGACAGACAGACAGCCTACAAAAAACTAAATTAGTGGACGTATGAACACTACGTTCATAAAGAGAGAACCTAAAGAAATTACTAATAATGAGATAGATACCTAAGTAATATAGATATGGTTTTCACAACGCATGCGACATGAAAACTTACGGGAAGTTAGTGGTAATTTTTTACTCAGCCGAAGCTAAGTATTCAAAAACAGTCATTAGACTCATTTGAGTGTTCCCCTCCACGGAAATCTTTAGTAAAAGGCGAAAGATTTGTACGTGTTGAAGGGAAACCAGAGTAACGAATGGTGTTTGCAAAGGGACGACCTCAAACGCCGCGCGTTTTCGTCAGCGCGATGTAGCATTGGTACGATACTATAAGCGACATCTAGCAGTAGACTTGTGAAGTTAAGACAGCAAAGAAATTTAATATTTTGTGCGAAGTAAATACATGAAGAAAATACCTTTAGTTACTTGAGCGTGCATGGTTTTTTTATATTGAAATAATATTTTTGCCAACAAATATATAGGGATATTTGTTTAGTATAAGAATTCGGTTGACTGTTTGTATACTCTTTTATTATTTGTAAAACATAACAAAACAAGAAGTTCAATATTGAAAAAAAAAAAAAGTTTTTCGTTGTAGCTATATACAGTTTTATATTATATATAACGCGTACTCATTTTTTCGTTTCTTCATAATTAAGGTCACTTTATTATATACGTGTGTTAAAACATGTACAACCAAATTACTAAACATAAATAAATGCCGATTTCGATTTTTAAGTATGCAATCATTTTTTCCAAAGCACCTCCTTGGTCCACCAAAATGTAGAGTTATGCTTACATTCTCTATTTTCTAAGCTTAAATCAAGGAATTTATTAACTAGATACGTAGGCAGTTTATAATATTTGGCTTTGATAGAGGTATATCAATGTAAATAAGAATAATAATTTATTATAAGTTTATTTAATGAAGGGGACGGCGCGTACGCAGTCCCCACTACCAAAAATAACGCACCCGAGTTATCCACATTAGGGATAATCGCAGAGGTCAACCCATCCGCAGTGCAATGGATAGGCCTCGCTCTGGGGGAACCGCCTTTCTGATCACGGTGTCCCCTGTGCCAGGTAAGTATGATTTCACAACATTGACGGCGTCAGGTCGTCTAAACCCGTGCGTTTTCGTCAGCGCGATGCAGCATTTGCGTGGAACAACTAGCGACATCTACTTATTTTGAGGCATGTAAGTTTGTCCGACTTCCGACTCTACAAAAACTTTACACCAGTTAATTCGCTTGACTAGCGAATGAAAACTTAATATTGTTATAATCGGCTTTATTGGTCACTAGAGAGAGATTTGAGCGAAATTTTACAAATCTCTACAATTTTTTCAATTTAACGATTTTTTTTCAAAATTTTTTGTTCAGGTTATTAATTACGTTAAGTATTTTAAATAATTCACTTTGTCACAAATTTAACTAATAGAAAAATTAAAATATCAATCACACACAGTTTACTGCTGTTGTTAAAATTATGGATAGACTTTTTTATAGTAAAAATTGTATAAAAATTAGCATCTTATATTTTTTTTCTATAAAAAAGTCCGTCGGCAATACTAGTAGAGCCATCTGTTAGAGTTATTCCGAACGAAGTAACTAACAGCTCTACGTAATATGAGAACCCAAACCGCTGTGTGAGAGCGTAGCATAGCACTGGTAGGATTGTGTAAATCATATCTCTACGGCTCTACCACAGACTCTACCATGCTCTTCAAACGTAGCTTACAAAACCAAATAGTTCTTGTGAATGTTAATAGATGGCGCTACGTGTGCGTGTTGATCTGTCTATAAAATAATTATAAAATGGAAGGATATATTTTTAATGATCAGATGCTGATACAAAATTAGTTTTTTTTGGGAGGGACTCTAGCTATTTCGATCATTGCACCAGTGTTTTTGTCATGATAATATTTCTGATAGTAATTCTGAATATCGAGATAAAAATTTCTGGGGGTGATAAGGAGGGGATGCACTTTAAAAATGACGATTTTATTAAGTCTTATTTATAACAGGCCTGTTCCTAGTTAGATAACGATGAATGTATGCGCCCGTTGATGTCTTTTCTATGCACTTATTTGGCAGTTCAATTTGGTCTCCGCTACGAGTTTGCTACGAAGACGCGTAGCGACCGCTCGTAGCATTCGTGGCAAGAATTTTTGTACGATAAGTTATTAGTTTTTAAATTCTTTTGACCTAACCGTACTTTAATAAACTACTCAACTAAACCGTACTGTCTGGTTTTTGAGTGCATTGTTTTTGAGTCCAAAATTCGGGATTTTTTTATATGAATTATAATTTTCTTCTGTTGACTTTCAAAATATTGTAAATCATTGAATCTCTTTTTTTATAAGATAGGTTTCTATTCAATGTTCTTATGTTTATTTCCTAAATATATTTTTATTAATCAATTTGATGTTAGTTATACAAACAATTCAGATTTTTTTAACAATTTACAAAATAATGCAAACAATTTAGTATGAGTTCTTTGAAAATTAAAAAAAAAATTAATAGATATTTATAATTACTCACTATAATTTAATTACTATCTGTTTACGAGATGGAGCGACCAAGTATGTATTAGTTTAAGTTGTACGCCATATTGTACATTTAAGTGTGTGCAATAAAGTATTAAATAAATAAAATATATGTATATGAAAATTTTGTGAAAATTTCCCAATTATTGAATATTCGTATATAAAAATTCTTTGAAAATTATACTATACTTATTTAATTTTGTAATTTATTATAGTAAAAATATTTTTTTTATTACAGCATAAGCTAACTACTACAATCTATATATAGGTATATTACAAAATTTACAAAAGAAAACAATTGGGCCACCCATAGACCGTTGCAAACGATCTATAGGTAGCTCAACTGCTCCAACTCGATACACGATGGCAGCGTGCCGAGGATACTGGCTGCATTGCCTCTTTGTATAGCAAGGCTTATTCTTTGGCCCAGATAGCTGCCAGCCCTCTGATCACGCGTCGCTTCGACCAGACGCTCTGACAAAATTTTAAAAACGTGGAAGGCTCCCATTCCCCATGGACCTAGGGTCTCGACCCCAAAGGGCTCAAACATGTACGACCTATCAAGACCTACATATTTACGCCGCTTGAGATCTTCAGCAGAGTTTGCCGCCGCACCAGCCCTAACTTGCGTCCCTGGCAAATGAGAAGGTGCCAAAGTGTCTACGTAAAAATAATGGTTTTCCTGATCAATAATACGTAACGTACCTACGTCGTCAAGAGCTGAAGGTTCGTACTAAGAAATAATTGTTGATAATTCGCAACGAAAATGAAGCTATCGGCTAGACAAAAATAAACTCTACAGTGTCCACTACTGAAAGTTAGTTATTAAACATTTCAGAAATAATAAAGGTTTTACAAAAACATACAACAACCAACTTCAATCGGATGGTTCTAGTGACCGTAAATACCACTGACAAGTCAAGGAAAACAAATTACGCAATTTTGTTTACTTCCACGACACATTTTTTTCAGTTATTTCGATTGAAAAACTCAATACTGAACCGATTTCAATGATTTTTTATGGGAATCTGAAAGAATATCTCATCAATATCCAGTCTATCGCCTCTTCAACCAACTAAAAAAAGGAGGAAGTTATAAATTCAATTGAATATTGTTTAAAAAAATATTTTTATGTTTGAGAAAAAACTTTCAGATTTTACATACAAATAAAACCCATACAAATTTCATCAAAATTGGTTCAGTAGTTTAGTTTTATATCAAAATAACTGAAAAAAATATGTCGTCGAAGTAAACGTATGCTGTTATATAATTATGTATGTTGCTTCCCTGTGACTTTTCAGTGGTGTTTACGGTCACTAAACCAGTCCAATTAAAGTCAGTTATATGTTTTTGTAAAACTATGACTATGGTACTGTACTGGTCCTCTGTCATGTTAGCTTAAGGGTTCGAGTTGTGACATCTTTCTATCTATTCTATCCAGCCTCTTGCACCCACCCACTGTTGGGTATAGGCCTCCTCTTCAGTACGCCACTTTTTGCGGTCCTGGGCTAGCCTGATCCACTGGCTTCCGGCTGTTTTTATGATGTCATCCAACCATCGGACGTGTGTTCTGCTTCTAGGTCCGCGAGCACCCCACGGCCACTACTCCGTTGTCGCTTTGGTCCTTCTGCCATCGTCCCTTCTGTAACTTGTAATTCTCTATTGTACACAAAACACGATATGGTATAAAACATAAAAGAAAATACAAACAAAGGCGAGCTTAACCCTAACAAGAGTTTTCTTCCAGCAAACCTAAGAGGCTAGAGAGAGGCCCCCTTCCCCCAAATTTATCCCTTCTAGCCAAAAGTGACATCTTTTAATAAAATAAAAAAAATATAAAAGAGTAAAGTCGTGAGACGGATACGGCTTGAGACCGTTCGTCGTGGCGTCTTTTGGGGTAGGCTATTGGATGCAAATAGTTGCGAGACTGACCATCAAAATGTCTCAAAATAGACTAGCGCTAAAGCAGTGTTGCACCGGCCAGTCCCGTGTTGAGCTGTTCTGGTCATGGATATGTTAGATCTCTTACAACCAGAGAGAAACCCACGGCCACCACTCCGTTGCCGCTTTGGTCCATCTGCCACCATCCCTTCTAGCCAAAAGTGACATCTCTTATTAAAATAAAATAAAAATGAAAGAGAAAAGTCGTGGGATGGATGCGGCTTGAGGCAGTGTCCTAATAGAACGCGATGACATCGTAAGTTCGCGCGAACGTCGATCGCGCGATCACGCGATCAAACGTACTAACGTCAAATATGCGTCCCAATTGGCATCGCGTCGAGTTTTTTTTGCCAATCGGGACGCCTATTTGACGTTAGTACGTTTGATCGCGGATTCGCACGACGGTCGCATCGCTTGCTCGCGCGACGATCGCGTGATCGCGTTCTATTAGGAGAACGCCTGAGACCGCTCGTCGTGGCATCTTTTGGGGTAGGCACAGAAGTATTAAGGTATAGAAACACAATGTAGAACATTGAAAATGCGATCAATTTAAGAAGCCACTTGGCTAACTTCTAGTACATTTTGGTCCGATGCTAATTTTACAAAAAAGAGAAGTAACAGGGCTAGATGTACATTATGTGTTAAAACTACTAGGCTTTTTCCTTGTTCATAAAACTACATCGTAAAAAGTAACAAACATTATTTGTAAATGGAGATATTTCATATTTATTGACGAGGTGTCTGAAATTTTTCGGTCCTGTCTAACGACTCCATTTTGGTTTGATACTGTCCATCTATAGGAACACCGTTGTTTATCTATGGGGGTAGGCTATTGGACGTGCAAATAGTTGCGAGACTGACCATCAAAATGTATTAAAGTAGCGCTAAAGCAGTGTTGCACCGGCCATTCCTGTTCCCATCACATAGTTCTCAACAGCTCTACAGCAGTTCTGGTTATGGGTAGGTGTGATCACTTAACATCAGGAGAGCGCCTCGTCTCTTGTTGATATAAACAAAAAATGGTGATATAATGATGATAAAGGTATATTCTAATATAAGTAGGCACTCCGGTAGTACCTAGTCCTATTAAATTTTGGGCACCGGCCTAGATGACATAGGGCTACTGATTCCAAAGATTTAAGAAATTATAAGAAATTTTAGATAACACGCCATATAACTGTTTATTGGTTGTGCCGGCATAACAAAACATTGATGAAATGGTTGCATACTTTTGACAGCGTAACGGGACAATGACGTCAACGTTTTCGTGCATGCAGCCGGCGTTCATCGATTTATTAGACGTAATCACGTTAAAATACCCAATTAGCATTTTTTTGGCTCTTCCTATTCAATCCTACTACATTCAGATCGCTGCCCTACGTGAATCTACCTTGCCAGAAGTCAACTTAACTCGGGCATCGTGTCTATTCAACTTCACCTGAAAGAAAAAAAAATTATATACCTTATCATCATTATCAAAGAAAATTCGCAACAGTTTTCTTGGTACACGTACAGCATCAACGGCGTCGGGAGGGGATCTGGGCGGGGCCTAGCATGAGCCGCAACACGCCTCCATCCACCGCTGCCGCGCGGTCAGTCGCGTGCCAACCGCCGCACGAGGCGCACGTCTTCTTACCGAGCCACTCACGCGCGCGAGTGTCAAGTGTTGTGTCATGTTGGGAACAGGTGAACGGTGCTAGGTCATGTCACGAAGGAAGCAAAGCAACCCTAAACCACTGAAACGTGAGTCTCAATTTTCAGCTCTGGTTTTTTTCATATAGTTTGTTTTTTGTTTTCTTTTAAGTTTTTTATTAATGACTTTATATCATGATAATAAATGTTAACAGTTTTTAATTATTTATATTGCCATCCGGTTATAATAAATGTATAACTGAATAATTATATCTAAATTTGGCACCTCTCTACTTAACCTTTTCTTATTAGAATTTTAACCCATTAGATGCTGAAAAAGTTTTTACGAAAACAAAATTATAATAATTATGAAAAATATACGTTTGGGTAAAGATAAAAGATAAATAATAATGGAGGATAAAACAACGAGGAAAAGGACTTATCAACTGTAGCTATAAATATGTCATATGGCCAGCTGATTGATTCTGAACTACTGCTTATACAGAATACAGATTTGTAGTATGGTTTATTATTAGATAATAATTATTAAAAAACTCTGGATTGGCTACAAAAAAATTCTGAGGCGCCCAAACGCTATCTACTTAGATTACATTTATACCTACATTGTACATAGTTGACTTGCTTCAAAACGCTTTCAATGAGTTATTTGCTACACTACCATTACATTTTGTAAATACTAAAATAATCTTATACATAGCATAATATGTATATACAATTTATAAAAAAAGAAATGAGAATCTCTTAAAAGAAAATCATGATGCAGGCATAAGAAAGGGTTAAAAATTCCTGTATATTTCACATAATATATGTATATACGTAGAAAAAGGTGAAAATATGTGATGTTACCAAAATGATAGCTAAAATCATACGAAACTTAATTATGTATGAAATTATCTAGATAAGTATTATTGACAACTAATATGAAATAGTACGTGCCGAATCTATAGGGAGAACACTTGATGCATGGATAAGACAAATACTTGCTCAACTTAGATAGACAGTTACTATGGCTAATTAACATTGGGAAATAGAGGTTATCAAAATGATGACAGATATTAGTGTTTTTATTATTTATAGTTTTTTTACTCGATAATAATAAATTAATGTTTATTGTATTCATAATATATTAAATTATTGACTATTAATGAGATACCTAGATTGAGAGGCTATAAGTTGAATTATCGAATGCAACATATATTATGTTTATATGTTAAGTATGGCAACAAGAAGGCTTAGCCCAAAAGGGGGGCGATCACGGCTGATAAACATATTAGTATATTGTTATAGTTATATAGGTATTTTATAATAATAATTAATAACAATACGTATAGGTAGACTTAAGACCTTATTCTGTAATGGCAATTTAAGCATGAGGTAAATAATTGTGTATACATAACGTACTAATTTAAAAACAAATACTTACAAAACTTGGGTCGGTTGACATTTAACTATTATAATATCTAAATGTTATATAAATTTAAGGAGGTATATTAGCAGCATGTTTTTACCTTCTTTTGTATGCATTTCTGATACTAATCTAGTTTTTTCTATTTCAAAGCATCAATGATTAAGATGAGTTTTTTCTACACTCAAAAAAGTTGCCATTTTAAATGGTAAACTTTAAATTACCATTTAAAATGGTAAACTTCAAATTACCATTTAAAATGGGAATTCAAAGTATTTTTTGATGTTTATCGAATATTGTATTTCTAAAACTTTTTTTATCTTCAAGGTTGAACAAAAATATGTAGGTATTATTCAAAGTGTATTCATCTTCATAAACATTTTTCTAAATATTTTACATATTTGACAGAGTGGTCATAGTTATAACCGTGTCTCGATGAATAGCAGCTTCACCTTATGCCTCTCCATCAGGCTCTATTCAGGGCATGGGCGCCATGCCCATGGTTGAATTTGTGAGAGTTTCGATGATGTCAGACCATCTAATTAGATATTACAACAAACCAGTTAACGTAAAAACTCAATTTTGTTTGTCCTATCGAATCAAAGTGCGAGTTCGTTAAACCGCTATCTCGTCTTAATGTGTTCTCCGATTGTCCGTTATCGGCGGCTGATAACTACCATTACAGTTCATTATTGTGGAAACGGGATGGTTACTAAACATGTATTTGGACTGTTTTTTTACGTTAAGTAATTTTACCAGGTTGTATTTAGTTCAAGTACAATGTGATTCAGAAAAAAAAAATATTCATTTTGGCCATTTTGGGCAGTATGTATGTTTTATGTAAGTATGTTTTCCTTCTGTATAATATTTTCTTAAGCTAATTTAATCAAGATGGTTCTAATTAACATAAAAATTTTCAAGTAAATCTAAATAAAGGCATTTATAACTGAATGCCAAAGTGGATGCCACTGCTTAACCAATTAAATGTAGATTTAGACTAAGACATACTTTTCATCCTAAAACCTAGAGGTATATTGGTCTATGCTAAAACTAAGCAGATGAGGCCACGAATGAGCACCATTTTAAATAAACAAAAGAGATGAACAAAGAACAAATTGTAAGAAATTTCACACAAATATGACATGTAAGTATTATCCCAAACCAATATAAGCATAGCTTGCGTAATAAGAATCAAATAAATAAATCGAATATAGTCAACTGAGGAAATGCGACTTTTTAAAATTACTGAAAAAATATCAAAAGTACAGAAAAGTGAATTAGTAAAATTTACGCATTTACCTGAGTTGACCCTACATATTTTAGTTAATACAAACGGCACTCGTACATAATGATGTACAGTCGAAACTCTAAGTGACTTTACACCCAAGCTACAGAATACCCTGGGTAATTAGGGTATTCTGTTCAGTCGATTGACTGTACAGACATAGAAAAAAAGAAAAGAATGGTAAGTTCACTTCAAATCAAAATGTTACGACTGGTAGAGAAAGATATGAACATAATTTTATTTATATCAACGACTAGTTTTGACCCGTTATCGCGAAATATGTAAGTAAACTATTTTTATTTGATTATCTCTATTTAACTTTTACTTGTCACTAGCTTATCACGTGTTGGAAACACTGATTTTACTTGTTTACATTCCTTTTCAAGTACCTGTAGTTAATAGCCAGTATAACTGTATTTGCAAGCCAAATAATATTATGAAATATATATTTTTTTTATTACAGCATAAGCTAACTACTACAATCTATATATAGGTATATTACAAAATTTACAAAAGGAAACAATTGGGCCACCCATAGACCGTTGCAAACGATCTATAGGTAGCTCAACTGCTCCAACTCGATACCCGATGGCAGCGTGCCGAGGATACTGGCTGCATTGCCTCTTTGTATAGCAAGGCTTATTCTTTGGCCCAGATAGCTGCCTGCCCTCTGATCACGCGTCGCTTCGACCAGACGCTCTGACAAAATTTTAAAAACGCGGAAGGCCCATTCCCCATGGACCTAGGGTCTCGACCCCAAATAAAATATAAAATAAACATAAATGTATATAATTAGGATCTTACTGTATTAATACATAAACAGAATCATTATGATAAGACGTCGATCGACGAGAGAGACGGGATCGTTTTTTATTTTCGCATATGATGTGTAACATCTGACATTTCATTTAAATTTCTTGAATGTATTACTTAATTTTTCTGAGGTTACCAATTGACGGCTAACTTCCTCTTACACACTTCCATTGAATTTCACGAAATCACTGCCACAAATTTTTAGAAAACGAGAGGAAATATAAGGTTTAATATCACTTATTCTCAAAAAGACATAAAGACAATGACTAAACAATAGTTTGCATAGAATATTTATAGTTTTCTTTTCGTAGTTTATAAATTAAAGCCCATCTAATGCATTTTTATTAAAAAGTGAGTGGTCGTTTAGTATATATCTTGCAAGTTTAGTTTTATATGAGTGTAAGATATCAATATTTTTTTTATCGCCAGTGACCTCTGCCCGGATAAGAAGGTGATGTATAAGATTTTTCACCTTCCTCGGATAGTCTAAAAATAAGTCACAATAGACCAATAAAATAAAATTATCTCTAGAATAACTTGACTTTATGATAAACTAGCTGCTGCCCGCAACTTCGCCCGCGTGCTGATACCGATATGAAAAGTCGTCTATGTGTTTTTACAGCACATACACTTAACCCGTACAAATTTTCAGCTTTAGCGGTTAATTAGTTTAATCATGATTTAGGAACAAACACTCATCATCAGTTCCCATAGTACAAGATCTGCTTAGTTTGGGGCTAGATGGCGTTGTGTCAAATGGCTAAAATATTGATTTTATTTTATTTCTTTGGGACAACAAACAACTGCAATATACATTTTACATAATAATTATAAATCTTAGATAAACAATATTACTGCCCAATGTGTCACAGATATATAAAAAAAAATGGTTGTTTGTAAGGTTGGTTTACGGACGATAGTTTAAAGTGACTATCAGCGTGAAGGGACAATGAGCGTTACCGGAAAATTACGTAAAAATTTTCGTGCAAACGGCGTTCATTGATTTATTAGACGTAGTTACGTCATAAAAAAAGACAAGAAGACAATTAGAAGATCGGTAGGTATTATTTATCAAAGTGAGTAGCTTATAGCAGTCCTAGTGTTATAACTGAAAGAAATGCAACCAAGGTACCAGAGTAGGCTAGCAATGAAACACTGAAATATATTATATATATTGCTAAGTACATAGATAGGGAGCACTTAATGAAATAACTAGATGATCATGTTGGTTCCATAAAACAAACCGTTGGCACGTTCTATGTAACAAGTGCTGCCATCTAGTTCTAACAGTAACAATAGTAATACATAAAATAAAACACCTGCTCAACGCTATTTATTTATTTATGGTTGTTACTTTGCTTGGATATGGTACGATTTGATAGATTGATAATGATAACCGAATACGCACCGCACCGCAGTATGAACGCACTCGGCTACCAAGCGTCGCACACGCAGTAATTTGCGTACAAGTTGGCACACAATAACCCTTTGAAGAAGCCGCCCGGTCGCGATCAGGTGTACTGTCGTGTACAAATTGTAACTCGTGTACAACAAGAATGATTGCACTTTTGTTCGCGACTGTTTATGTGATTTAAGATTTGGTTCGTGTATTCAGCTGTACTTTTTGACGTTTGATTGTTAATTCATTTCGAATTATTTACGGTCTTGTAATGTTTATCATTGATTTATACTTTGAAAGTTTTAATCGTTTAGCTGCGACAAACTACTCTTGACTTCTGCATACTTAGATAATATTTTTTTACAAAATTAAACTGCGACTGCAATTGAACTGTTTTAGTGACCGCAAACACCACTGAAAAGTCACAGGGAGGCAACATACGCAATTTTGTTCACTTCGATGACATATTTTATCAATTATTTTGATTAAAAAACTGCTAAACCGATTTTGATAATATTTCTATGGGATCAATATGCAAGTATATCCTACATATGCTATACAAGCATATTTTTCTAAATCGGTTGATAAATGACAATTTTCTCACAAACATAAAAAAAACCTCACCTTTTTTTTAAGTCAGTTGAAAACTAAGAACGACCGATCATTATTAAGAAAACTTTTTGGTAAAAACTGTATTAGGTAATTAGAAAAATAGCCTTGAATTATCCAAAAGTCAGTTGTAACAATTTCGCAAACCCCAAATCCCCCATTTTGAACCCCAACCCCAGTTCCCACGCTGAAGCGTGCCATTCACATTCACAACTGGGGGCCAAGTGGCCGAGTCGTTTACTCTTTCAATTCAGTTTGGGGTGAGGATGTGTGACCGTGTGAATTATCACGCACATATTTACAATACGGCCGATGTATCTTGGCGAGTCTGACTGAACATAGGCTATGCGAACTTTAGCACATCAAAACACGCAATAGTATACTGTTGATGCCAATTTCTTTTTTATAAACCAACTAGCATTTTTTTATATATTATATTCTATAAAAAAATAACCTAAAAAAACTTAAATAATAAAAAACATATAAAACAATGTAATACGCGTGTACATGCGCTAAAGATCGCTTAGCCTATGTTCAGACTCGCCAATATACATCGGCCGTATTGTAAATATGTGCGTGATAATTCACACGGCCGTATTGTATCTATTCAGATATTTATAACACGTTGGCTGAGAAATTATTCTTCTAGTGGGCATCTATACTGATACTTTTCGGCTTTGCAATTATTATATTTCATATTTTTTTATATACTAGAACAACTCTTCTTTCTTATCGTGTCACTAGTTCTTTCGAACCAGCATGGGGAAAGAATTTCAAGTGCACCTCGAAGAGGCTCCTTTCGCGCACTTGAGAAATGTTTTAGAACTTTTTAAGTTTTATGACATGCCGGTTTCCTCACGATGTTTTCCTTGACCGTTAAGCACGTGTTTAAATGCACACAGATTTTTTAAACAGGAAAATCCATTGGTGTACGTCCGGGTTCGAACCTACGACCTACGAACCGAAAGTCGAGGCGCCTCCCACACAGCCAACACGTCTTTTTTTGCTACTGAAGAATATTGAGTTTCGTGAGAAGTTGTTTTGTTCTATAAATTGATTATTATGTTCTGTTTTGGGACCATTGACTGAAGATGTCGGACCAAATGATAAAATAAGTTAAATTAAATGTTAATTTATAAATCTTTGGGTCATAAGATGATTATTGTTGCGTTTCTATTGTTCTTTTGAGGGTAGTTTGGTAAATCACCGCCTGCCCGAACGTGAAGAGCTATAGGCTCTTCAGTGCATTGGCGGGAGTCATTGAGATCGGTTGCGTGTGGACTTTCTACTCTAAATCCGTCGGTTTACCCTCCATATTTGGCCGTGTCGAAATTGCATCTCAACATTTTGATTAGTGAAGTGTCGCGGGTTCATAGCCGTGCTGTGTGCTTTTCCAAAAGCCTTTTGAACCTGGACTCGCCGTGCGAGTCCACAGGACCTTGCCTGCCACCAAACTAACAAGCCAGGAGCTGCAGTTCATAAGGTAGGTGGTGTTCAATTGCCTTCGGAAATCAGTAGAAACGTTTTCAGCCCTAGACACTGTACTTTTAAAACTCAAAACACATACTCTAAAATCGCCAGCATAATTAATCTCAAAAGGTATTGTTTGAAAACCGCACAATTAATATTTAAAAAAATATGCTACATCAAGTTTGTAACCTATACTGTTATTGAGTAAGAATGTAACGCAGAGACTCCAAATTTTCACATATATAATATACTCTTGATTCATTAGTAATAACCGTTAAATTGTTGCATAAGGTGTTATGACAAATCGGTAGAATACTGTTTGTATTTGACATAATCAGGATGAAGTAATTAGCGAATTTACCTCGTAAATCCCACTGCGCAAATCAAACAGAACATGCACAAAAGTTCTGTTTCCTGTTTAGTTTGATCTAATTTGATTTTTGATTTAAATATTGTAAAATATAACAAGCAAAATGTCAGCACTAGTTAAAGCAAAATGCGAGTCAAACTAAAAATTACCGGCCTATGTTATCTAAAGTGCAGTGTTTAGGTCACTTTGCTAATCTCGGTACTTGTTTAAGTAAAAAAATAAGGCTATTTTTTATCGTCATATGTGTATTTATTTATTATTAATAACTTGTATTTATATCCAATGCGGACGAGACAATGCTAATTTATTTTATTATCAATCGACTTAAAAAAGAGGTGGTTCTCTATTCGATATTTTTTTTTGTTTGTTAACGTTGTTGTTTATAAACCGATTTGAAAGATTTTTTGTTTGAGAGGTTATACATTCAAATTGATGCGATGAGTTCAGTTTTTAACTCAAAATAACTAAAAAAAATTCGTTGAGGTGAATGCGTATTTTGCTTCCTTGTGGATTTTCAGTGGTGTTTACGGTCACTAGAACAGTCCGATTGAAGTCGGTTGTTGTATGTTTATGTAAAATCTTGATTATAAGAGAAATAAAATGTTATCGATCTTATTACATTTTTGGTGTTATACATAATTATTATGTCACCGAGAATGAACTGTCTCTACCTATTTATATACCTATATATAAAAAGGGAGAGTAGTATATATATTTATATATATAAAATTTCGGGCCTCCTATAGTTTTTTATATCAAAAACTTTGTTGGCAACAATGATTAAAAAAACGAGTGTTAATCTTGATAAAATGTAGTCCAACTTGATAACTTTATCCAGGGTGGATTAAATCGCTCGCTCGATACCGATAGCCATCTAGATACCCACGCTAGATTATACTATCAATTGAATACGAGTGCGCGCGAAAGTGTTTTACTAAAAATTTAAGAAAATGCTTTTAAAGATAATGATAAAGATTTTTACATTGCACGAACTTAAAATGTTTAAAGCATATTCTTATACTATAAACTGGTTAAAAAATCATGAAGATAAATTAGCATAGTTTTTTTCTTGTGTTAGTTTTTTTACAACGACGAGGTTTGTGATACTAAATTTTAAGACTTTAATTATAGCATAAGCTAACTACTACAATCTCTATTACAAAATTTAAAAAAGGAAATAATTGGGCCAACCAAAACTTTATTAAATATACCAGAAAAAAAATCTGCATATATAAATAAATGGCTTTTATTTTAAGTAACAACTGCTCAAATATATACAACCCATTAAGGTTTAGAAATGAAACAAATTAATATCTCTACAATAACTACATCCTTAGAATTACCAGCGAAGTAATCGTACAAAACATTTTTGTGAATACTTTCCTGACATATTTTTTTTGAAATAAAAAATACCGAAAACAGTTATGGCCTCGCCTGTACGTATAATCCGTCAGTAAACATCCTACCTGCTTGTAATTTGATCAGTATCGACCTGCGCCTAATCGTAGACTTTATCTACGTTTATCGATAGGATTTATCGATAACTGCTGATCGATCATGTCAGATTACGATCTTTATCGAAAAGAGATTTATAATTTACCTTCAAAAGCTTAGAAATTCCAACAAATTTTAATCAAGTGATAAATGATTGTTTATTCAAATTTATTATTTTTTTCAAAGACTGCTGACGAAATTATATTTATTTTTTTAGGGATATGCGTGTCTTTCTTTTTTTCATGTGTAAATATTTATTTTTCAGAAAATCACTTCACGGTTATCTTTTATTTTCCTTTAAACACATACATTTCAAATATCTTCCTGTACATATATAAATGAAATGAATAATAATTGTTTTTTTACTATTTTTTTTACCATTTTTCTTTTTTTTTCGCATTTTGAACCATCTCACATGATGGTTAGTGACTATGCGGTCGACGATGTAGCACGCTTACCTAGAATAATCCTATTCACTCTTGCCTTGAAGACACCCAAATTATAGTGATCGGGAAACACTGAAACACACAAACACGCCTTTTTCACTGACGCATTTTCAATACTTTACATGACTGAAATTCGGTAATTACGATTTTTAACCTTCAAAGGACTACTACTTCTCACACCGATACCATAGGGCCATATAGCCATATATATATGTATCCAATTGTATACAATATACCGTATACAATTTTAGGAACAATATCTCAATCTTACCGTTCAATGGAACACAGAGGTTATCGTTTAGTCTTCGACTTATCTCTAGTCACACACTTTTCTTGAAAATCGTGTTCAATATCTTATTGTAAGTGATCATGCGATCCCAATTAAGGTTTAGCAATGTTTACTTCACCGGTTTCAGATCGCGAACGGAGATTCCTCTTAATTTATTGTCCCGGGATTTGATAAAACTTGTGATGCTATCTGTACCATGATATACGATTTTAGCAGCTGAAAAACCAAGTCTAACGGGATGGGTTACAGTTGAGAATTGCGTGAGGATGTAAGAGTGATTGTGAGTAAAGATTCGTCAAAATGTAGATGCGTTTTATGCATTTGTCAAATTCCTGCGTTTGAAAATTACCTCTATTACGGAGATATAAGGTTCATTTTGTTTTTAACTTGGCACTTTGTGAAGAAGAGTTAAGAATGTAGGAGGATTTAGAGGAGGATTGAGATGTTTTGATGAATTTATTTGCATAAACTTTCGGTCAAGAAAAGATCTTTCGATAACAATTTTTAGAATTTTCGTATTAGATTCAAAATTTAGTTTTGCTATGACATCAACTTTTCATAAAATTTTCAACACAGTACCAGTTATTCTACCGCAAAGCAGTAAAGTGTAAGCATTACTGTGCTATGGTTCAGATTCAGGTTACTGTAGCTGAAATTACCTCGAGCTTTTGAGTCTGAATATCAAAACGTCAAGTAGACGAGCGCTATTTATTTATTTTATTTTATTTATTTAACATTAGACTCACAGTTACATTTTTTTCTTATATAAGCTATGAATTATATAACCGGCCGATATGAATTAAAGTCCCGTGTAGCACTGTTCAGGATGTGGGCTTGGTCTCTTACCATCAGGAGAGCGTTCAGTTCGCCTCGTCATTTGTTTACAAAAAATGGTTTTCATAAATCCTAGTTTCGATTAATACGATTAGTTATGTCGACACATGTAATTTATCGATACAGACATTATCATCTTTGATAAACAGAAGCCCTATGACTAAAACTTTTGACGATCACATTCGTATCGAAACCTTCTCAGAAGGCTTCGTTCGAAGTTTGTGTGAAATTTTTCGAAAAGACAGTTTGTGTAACTGTTGATGATCTCTGTGACGTAATCGATACGAAAGCGTTTTTAAAAATGTTCGTGATACGACACATACTACATGGTATCAGTCGATTACTGATGTTCGGATTATAACTATGTTTGGATAATTTACAAGGGCTATCACTTTTCAACCGACTTTAAAAAAGGAGGAAGTTATCAATTCAGTTAAATGTTTTTTTTTGTGTTTGTAACTTCAGAACTTTGTTGTTAATAAATCGATTTGAAAAATTCTTATTTTGTTTAGTTTGGCTCCATACAAATTTTATCAAAATCGGTTCAGTAGTTTGTAAACCAAAATTACTGAAAAAAAAAATTAACAAAATTGCTGCTTCCTTGAGACCTTTCAGTGGTGCCTACGGTCACCGGAGCAGTCCGATTGAAGTCGGTTCTTGTATGTTTTTGTAAAACCTTGATTATTTAACGTATACCTAAGTTTTTTGGAAAAAAAGAATTGATTTCTTCTTCTTATCGTATCACTAGTTCTTTCGAACCAGTGTGGTGAAAGAATTGTATTGAATAGGATTGATAGAAAAGAGTTGGTTCCCGACAAGTAACGCCCAAACGAGTCGCATTGTTACTCATCGGGTTTTTTTATTCCCAACGAGTATCACTGGGTGTGACTCTTTGGGAAACTCATAGACACCTTTGTCTACAGCTGCATGCTGGTCAGTTAATGCCTGCTGGTCCAGGAATCGCCGGATCAGCATCAGATTTCGCGAATATTCGTGCCTTATCTGTGAATAATAGCGGACGGGATGCAAACACAGATATACCCGTTCTCACGTCTATGCGATTTATTGTTTGTTAATTTCATTTTGGTATAGCAGAGCTTATTATTTTGATGTGTAACACCTTTCTTCGCTTTCCTGCAATTCTTTAGGAGTGACTTCGTGAAAAGGGATGGAAGTGTGTAACAGGAAATTGGCCGTCAGATTGTACCAACATCAGAAAAATAAAGTAAATAGAATCCTTCCAAATTTTAATGTTGCTTATTACCAAGATGAGATGTCAGATGATACACATCATTATGCGACTACTGTAAAGCGTCGATGACACGAGGCTAGTTAACACGCTACAAGCCAGCGAGTTTAAAAGCTAGCGAGTGAGCAAGTTAGCTTTCGGGAAGGATTGTCAACAAGCAGATTGTAAAGAAACCGATGATTTACAAGCTACTAGCGAACTCGCTGGCTTGTAGCTTGTAAACTAGCCCTTTGTCATCGAGGCTTTAATCCGCTAATCTGAAACCGCACTTACAATGCAAGATTGAGATTTTGTTGTTGGTGGCGAAACTTAAAATAGTAGGTATCCTTTTTTTTTTTTATAAAACATGTCCAAAAGACAAAAGTTTGTGTTGGTTTTCCGCTATCTATTTGAACGTAACATATTTTACAGATCTAAACAATTATCTTTGGTCATATTAAAGGTCAACTTTCCAATAGTCCGATCATCTTATCGATCATGCGGCCATCACGCTCCATCTGTCTCGCTCTGATTATCGCTATCTCGGTCACATTATCAGCTAGCTGAATTAAAAAAATAAAATAATGAGTGATAAGGTTCCAGCATCCGCCGCGTATCGCGCTGATAACAGACATCTGCCATGTCAATGGTCGATCTGTTCTATTTGTGATATTTTGTAATTTATGTTGATTGGGTGATACGCAGAAGTTCACTGCTGGACTAAGTTTCCAAGTGTACCAGCAAATATAACAGAATCATACCTGTTTAGACCTGGCTGCGAGGGGTAGCGACCAAGTGCCCACCAGCCAACCGTGATTTTTTAAAGTCTTTACTGATGTTGCTGTGAGGTGGATGATATTTTATTTGAAAAACAAGTGAATGAAATGTTTATCCAAAAATCAATTATAAATTATTTAATTATACATACTAGCGGCTATACTTAAATCACCTACGCTTTGCCGATGATATAATCATAATTACAGAGAGCCATAGTGACCTACACATGATGCAAACCCTTGATAGTGAAAGCCGTAAGTGTGGTCTACGCATGAACACGAGCAAGACTTGCCTGATGACCAATAGCTCAAAGCTCACAGTACTCCTTCATGATGAATCTGTTGACTATGTCGATGATTACGTATACCTGGGCCAAAACATCTGCTTCCAAAACCAAACTCAAAGGGAAGTGGAGAGACGCGTAAAGATAGCTTGGGGAAAATATTGGTCGCTGAAACATATATTTAAATCTAAACTCCCAGTGTCAATAAAAAAGAAGGCAATGGACTCTACAGTTCTACCGACTCTACTCTACGGCTGTCAAAACTGGGCCCTGACTAAACAAATCATTAACAAGATTCAAGTCTTCCAAAGAGCCACTGAAAGGAGCCTGCTCGGTATAAGATTAAAATACCGCATAAGAAACACCAAAATCAGACAGAGAACTAAACTTATAGACGCTGCTACTCTAGCATGCCAACTTAAATGGAGATGGGCGGGACATGTCGCACGAACACTAGACGGCAGATGGAGTGAACGCGTGCTGCACTGGTACCCGCGGGGAGCGGGGCGCGCGCGGACGCCCTCGCCGCCCGCTGGCGGGACGACATCGAGGACGTTGCCGGCCCTACTTGGACGAGACTCGCAAACGATAGAGACGCATGGAAGCAGATGGAGGAGGCCTTCACCCTTAGATGGGTATCCAATTTAAAAAAAACCATAAGAAAATATATACCTTGTAAATTACTATGTTGGAAATAAAAGGCTTATTATTATTATTATTATATTAGCGGCTATATTTCGATAGGCACCCTGGTAGATAAATATAAATTTTCCTATACATATATCTATGTAAAAAATTGGTTTTTAGCATGTACTCGATGAACGTAGTGATCCTGCAGCCACATCTCTATAATATTACTGGCGTATATATTAGTACTCTGTGCTATTACTGTACTCAAAGAGCTTTTATACTATGTATCTAGAGAGCTAACACGCCATTTTGTTTTATTTAAGGATTAAGAATTCTGAACCTTATGACTTGGAAATAAAGTTCTTTTTTAATTAAATCTAAATATAAGGATTTTAATGCTTGATAGAGACCCCCTCGTTAAGGAGTGTGTCTCGTTCACACAGTTGCCAGCATACAATTAAAATTAAGATGGCCATAATTATTTAAATAAGTGGGACAATTTTCGAAATTAGACGATTTGCTCTAAATGTTATTCAGATTCATTTGAAAGGTTTAGTACAGTCGCTGTCATGTAGGTTAGATACCTAACTGCCGAGAAAAATAATTACTGTTCGAAAGAAACAGTATTAAAACCATTGAATCAGATATACCTCACTAGAATGCGGCGCACCGCCCTCTTTTTTGTTGATATTTTAATGCACCTATGTATAATATAATTTTAAAACAATAATGCAAAGTAACGTATGTATATAACATTGATAGCTTATTGAGCAGATTGAAGTTTCCTTTGGTTGTTTGTTTATGTCTTAATGAAATATTCAAAGTTCAAAAATTATGGTCGCCCTACAGAACGAGACACACTCCTTACTGGTTCTAGCTCTTTCGGCTCGCAGTTTTCGTGTGAGTCGGCATTCTAGATACATAGTATACAAGTTCTTTGGTATAGATCTTTTAATATAAAAATGCACGTTTCTCTTCCCCGACGTACAAATGCACTACACGAATCTCAACTCGCTTAGTAGCTGAAAAATCTCGACTAAGGTTTTTGTAACTGCCAATGTTTTTAAACACATCTTCGGACATTTTATCAAACCGAGAAGTCGTAGTCCGACTTGTAAGAACATCAACATACACATTTGTGTTCGTCACACAAATATTCGCTCCGGCCGGGGATCGAACCCGAACAACGAGCTTCGAGACAGGGTTTCAACACTACCAACTGAGCCACAGTGCCGTCAACAAGAACATTGTAATATCGCTGAACAAAAATTTTTAAACGGACCTCACTATCTTCGTTTAGCTAATCTCGCTGATAGCGCGACCCCTGATACCCTCGGGGCTGATTATCAGATGATCACGGAACTACGCCATGATGCGACCTGATACACGTCGGGATTTGATTCTAAGAATGCCACTCATCATTCACACACTAAATAAAACACATCTTGTGCAAGAACACCAGAAATTTCTCCAGAATCACCAGAATTTTTGTCAGAAGAAGAATGTCTTTGAAAAGTTAAGAGTATAATAGAAATGTAAATGCTTGGGAGTGTATTCATTTCTGTGCAGCTGACTGTACCTAGTACCAAAACATAGTAGTGTACTTTAGCCCCAACAAAGTTACATCTAGATAGCCTCGCCGTGGCTTATCAACTTCAAGTTATCGCACAAAGCAAGTGATGTAAAGTACCTCTACACTTTACCCAAGTTATCGGCTTATCAGTAAAAATGTATAAGTAATTGTTCACTTAATACGGGCCTCGCGCGGTTAGCAAAATGCGTTGACGAGTGGAATCATTATTACTTAGAGAAATATAAAATAAATGAGAAATATAATTCATAATTTCTCTCAAGTACTTACAATAGTGTTTAAGCCCTAGTTAATATTACTTATTCTTTGCCCTAGTAACCAAACTAAGTTTGAAAAACTTGTACTATGGTAAATAGTGCCTTCCAATTATATTATTATATAACTAGTACAGACTTTAATTATTTAACAAACTGATAACAACTATGCATATTATATCACAATATGTAATTTAACTAATGAACAAACGCAGCTTCGTTTGTGTTGCGCATTAACGAAATCCTTTCTTGGTACATAGGTACGCGGCTAAACTTCTTAACGAAATTTCAATTCCTTAAGTCCAGTGGTTCGGTACGTGCACGAAGGGAGCCTCTTCGAGGCGCACTTGAAATCCTTTCACCACACTGGTTCGAAAGAAATGTAACATGATAAGAAGAAAAATAAGTGGCTCTGCGTTGTTTGTCAGTCAGTCAGGGTAATAGTATAGTATGATATTATCTGTGGTCAGGGCAAAGCCTCATAAAATAAAGTTATATTTATGAAAAATGTTAAGTTTTCTGGATCGATCTTAAAAGCTTTCAATCATTTTATTTGTCATTTAATGCACTCAATCATTTTTACGCAAATAAATTCGAACAGGTATATGCTAGCTTATACATAGGAATACTATTATAACAGTGTACATTGTAATATAATATATAATTAGTTTCCTATGTTTTTTCTAGACCTTATGGGCCTTATGGGTACTATACCTGTAACGAATTCAAATCAAATCAATTTATTTATCAAAATATTAGGTAATACATATACACTAATTAATAAAACATTTAGTGCTATTGGCACACATGTAGGATACCATTTACAGTAGGTAGTAAAATTTAGGTGGTGGTAAAATTCAATAGTTTAATGGGCAACAGACATATAATATATGTACCTATATAGGTACAGACAGCGTCAGAGATAAGTATCCCCCTTGCACAAGACACCCAGCTATAAATCCTTTAAAAAAAATTAATTCTTACAATTAATTTTGGCTTACATACGGTTATACAAATATGGATAATCTATTTTTTAAAGGCAAAACTTCTCCATACGCCGCGGCGGTGATTATAATTCAAGGGGGATACTTATATACGACGCTGTCTGTACATATAAATATTTACATACTTTTGCTTATGATCTTGGACACTTCGGCCGCTGGACCACAAGACACTTCGCATCTTTATAAGCTGGTTTTTGATAAAACTGATATTTTTCTTAATGATCTTCGGTGACGGGCTGATAAAACTGGTAATTATAAATTAATATACGTCAATATGGTGATAGTATATTGGTTCTGGAAATACTAATTGGGTCTTGTAGTTAATATAAAAAAACGGTTTAAATTTCCAAAGACTTTAAAAATTTCTTAGGCTTAAATTTTTTAATTTGTAATTATTATAAAATAAATCATAAGTATAAATAGTTTAAGGTATTACACAAACTTTAATTATCAGGTGCTATAAATCCTTAAAATCGTTAGATACGAGGCAACGCCTGGGAGTGGGTTTCCATTGTCCAGTTTGTAAGATGATTGAAAAATATAAAACACTACAAAATGTATTCTAGGTATCCAAAACCCTGCCCAATCTAAAAAAAATAGTAGGTAGCACGTAGTACATACATAATAAGGTAATGCTGTGCTGCTCCACAGTTTGATAACTTTTATACTCTCATCCTTCATGCTGCAAGTTGCAACCTAATTCCTAATTCTTAATAATTCCTATAATTCTTCCTATTCCTATAGATAAAAAAAATAATTGTATTTTGTGAAAGATAGAGATTACTTTTTAGGCTCACTATACCATCTAGCAATAATGTAGCAATCCAATCCTAGAAAAAACTAGTCAACATTACTACTGTTGTTCTAGGAAAACCTAGGTAGATATACTTAGGCGTCGTGGAAACAAACTCGCCTCCACTTTCAGATTGTATCTAGCCGCTATTAACTGACCGTGATTAAACAATAGCGGTCTAATCGAAAAAATAACTCCCTCAATTTGTCCGGCCACTGATTGATGGACAAATTAATCTAACGAATAGAAAACGCCATGGCGCTACACACTCATGTGTGCTCATTCTTCTTTTATTCAGTACAGCGTTTGGCACTGGCTTCCCGTTCCTAAGCCTTCATTGTGCGTTGAAAAACCTCGGAAAACGGTTAACCTGTCTCAGTTTTCCCAACTCCTTAAAATAACGGAGTAGGACTCTGAGTTGTTAACAGCACCGTTTCAGTAAAGTGCTGCCCTCCCGACACATTCGGTTTCGTCTCATATCTTAAACTCTATCGATGGAGCTATTAACTTTTTATAGAAGGTATTAGTGTGTACATTCGACCCAGTTTGATTGTTCAAAATTTTTCTAAGCCTACATATTTTTGTTTCTTTCTAATTTGTTAAATACTTTTCCTAGTGATAAAAAAACATTCACAGAATAGCTTGTATTTTCGTCATTCACCTTAATAAGTTGAATAGCAAAAATATGAATTGTCTGAACGAATCGAATGAATGTGTAGCACCTCTCTCAACCAAATTTCAGTCGTAATTAGTGCAATTTGTTGTAAAAGGGTTATCTGATGCTCGAACAATGGGGAAAGGTTGAATTTTTAATTCGATTAGCCGCGATGCCGAGACTCCGAAGAAATTGGTTGTTTGCTTTGGAAATTAATTGGAAACAATTACATTTTTCCGGTAAGATGCCTGCCCGACAAAGGTTACATAATTTATTTTAAATGGAACTTACAGCATCAAGTTATCTAAGTGTAATCTTCGTACTAAGGCATTTTATCCGATTGATATTAGTGGATAATGCTATTAAAACTTTCTTCCACGAATTTCATAATGTTGTCCACCGTTCCATACAATTCACATTGTTCACTGATAGAGTATGCATGTGAATTTTTATTATTTTTTTTAATTAAATCTTTTCTTAAGGCTAATCCTCAAATCCGAATTTCATACAAAATGTTTCGGACAAATACTCAAAATGTACGCCGTATTATAGTTATTTCTTTACACTATTCGTTTCGTCCATGTTGTTTGATTTCGTCAACAAAAAAAGTGAAAGGTTTCATACTTTAATTTAGATTTTATACGTGTTTTTAAGTAAGTAGGGTTAATTTTAAAAACGTATAAAATTTAAATTAAAGTATGAAACCTTTCACTTTTTTTGTTGACGAAATCAAAAAACATGGACGAAATGAATTGCGTGAAGAAATTACTATAATACGGCGTACTTTTTGAGTATTTGTCCGAAACAATTTGTATGGAAATTTGCCTTGAGGATTCCCCTTAAACATGAGCTATGTAAAAATTCTTAACTAGTTAGCTGTTCGCGGCTTCGCACGTGTATTCTGTCCTTTTCTACCGACTACAAAAATGGAGGTTCTCAATTATAATAGGTTGTATTTTTTATTTTTTTTTAATTCAGACCTTAGCTTGTTTTAAATAAACCGATTTAAAAACATATTTTTATGTTTGAGAAGATATACTTCCAGATTAGTCCCATAGAATTTCATGAAAATTGGTTCAGTACTTTGGTTATGAATTCAAAACAACTGAAAAAATTATGTCATCCAAGTAAACGAAATTGCTTATTTTGCGTTTCTGTGTATTCGTATTTTATTTCAGTGGTGTTTACGGTCACTAAAACAGTCTAAACACTAAAGCATGTCAGTTTTGCGCAACTCATCGGCAATGTTCAACAGTGATAAATGATAGCGCTTTTTCGAGGTAACATACTGTGAGACAAATATTATAAGTAGGTATCTTGTACAGGTACGTATAATATTCGTCTTCCATCGACAATAATCAGAGCAGTAACCCGACGCGGATGGTTGCGATACAACAGGTGTGCACGCGGGTGGCCCTGCGATACTCCTTTTGTTTTGTAACCTCCTTGTCATTGCACTACAAGAGTACAATCATTTTGAAATAACAGAGCAGATGAGGTTATATCTCAATATGTATTATACATAGATGTGATGAAACTGAAGAGTGGAATATTAGCTTTTTTTATGTGATAAACAAAAGCTTATTTGGCATAAATTCACTAAAAATACAACTAGAACACCTTGTGTAACTATCAACAAATTATATAAATATATTTAGTAATAAATCCGCTTAATTTCTAAACAAAGGTTTTAATTAACTTAACTTTAGTTCAACTAAACCAAAGAGTCAACGAACAGAAAACCAAAGTTTAAAGATACGATACGTGTTTCGCCTCTACACGAGGCATCATCAGGAGGTGTGGACTCGCCGAAGTTCGAAACGAGAGTCTCTCGTTTCGAACTTCGGCGGTATCTTTAAGCTTTGGTTTAGTTGAACTAAAGTTAAGTTAATTAAAACCTTTGTTTAGAAATTAAGCGGATTTATCACTAAATATATTTATATAATTTGTTGATATTTATGGATTTCCGCAAAGTAACGCCTGAATCAATCAATTATCTTGTGTAACTATTCATAAATAAGCATAAGCTTTGGCAGCCTATAATGTTTCCACTGCTGGGACTCAGGCCTACTCTTGATAAGAGAGCGAACCACGCGGATTGCGGATTGGTAGTAGAATATTCTATCTTTCTATCAATCAATTAATCAATATATATAAAAGGATTGGTCCTGACTGACAGACAAGGTACAGTCCAAACTACTGAACGTAGAGACTTAAAGCTTTGTATGTGTTCATCAAAAGCTGAAAGTGAGTACTAAGATAGGAATTTTAAAAATATACAACTCAAACGAAGTTGCAGACGTCAGCGAGTAATGCATAACAGTTTAATTTTAAGAGATGAGTTGGGCGCTCTCCTTATGGGATGAGATAACGCCTGCCCGTGGCCAAAACAGTGCTGCTCGTTCACTTTGAGGCATTTCGGTAGTCAGTCCTTGGTGGTGGAATACTGTAAATATTTCAGTAATTAAATTGACTGTTCCATTATTTTGAAAACATAATTTGGACTTCTCTTGTTTATTTTGAATTCATTTAAGATAATTGATTGATTCAGGCGTTACTTTGCGGAAATCCATAAATATCAACAAATTATATAAATATATTTAGTAATAAATCCGCTTGATTTCTAAATAAAGGTTTTAATTAACTTAACTTTAGTTTAGAACTTTTGTACATATTACTATATTATAAACCAAAGAGTCAACGAACAGAAAACCAAAGTTTAAAGATACGACACGTGTTTCGCCTCTACACGAGGCATCATCAGGAGGTGTGGACTCGCCGAAGTTCGAAACGAGAGTGGTTCATTCTCATTTCGTTCATTTCTCATTGAATTCATTTCTTTTGTGGCTTTTTTGTGATGGCTTGAGATGAATTAACTGTGAACGTGTCGTATAAATATTTTGCTTTGTTTAATAAATTATTTTATGCAAAAGTTATCATTCAAAACAGAAAAAAAAACAAACGTCAAATGTAAACATGCTTGCTTACAAAATAAAAAAGAATATTGAGAGCACTACGAATAGGTTTATTTTTACCATCCCTAGTCTAGGTGTAGAACATTTCGTAACCTAATCACCTGTCTCATCTCTAGCTATTGTTCATTTGAACATACGCAACGAATATTCAGCTCTATTATTATCAGAATAGAGCTAGTTTTTGATGTGTATGAGCAGATTGGTCTCGACCTACGGCCCGCGATCCATTTCATCTCCAAAGCATAAATACAACGGCGTCAATTGTTAACAACCTCTCGATTCTTGTGATCGATGCGAACGATTAAGTCGTTTTTCTCTTACTACTCGATTGTTTTGCTCGATTTGCCTAAGGTCGAGAGGTGAGGATTTAGTAAAACCAATTTCGCTTAATATCAACTTAGGCATACTATACCAACTACCTTATACACAAATTACTTTAAAAATAAAATATAAATTTGCTTTTTATTTTGTAAGCTTTTATTAAAACGAATGAAAATTATTAGATTGTAACGGATATTTATCGGGCTCACCTCATCTATTTTTGTGTTCTGACGTTTCAACCGTAATGCAACAGCCGTGGTCACGGGTTGACTGGGTTGCTGTGATAATCGCGAAAGTCTAAGAAAAACTAATTAAATTTACAATAAAATAAAGGAAAAATTTACAAAAATAAATATAAATAAAACATGCAGCTAATGTCGACTACTTGAACATTAGAAAACATAAAACATAGGATAAATCTGAGATGAATTCGAGGTTATGATTTTGACACTTGCATATCGTTTCAATCGGATGACGGATACGGTTGTCAAAATCGATTCTAATTTCAATTTAGCCTGTATTACTATTCGAATAAGTCGTAGTATTGTTTGTGCATTATGTTATGGGTATGTTTTTTTATACTTTGTAAAGGACAGTACGTTTGTTTTGACAGGCAGTGTACGGTTACGGGTGACTAAGATTGTGCGATTGTGTAGAGCGTTTTAGATTGTCAGATAAGTGAAGTGGACACACAGTTCGTTAGATAACAAAACCTCGGTTTCACGTACTTCTCACTCAGAATCACAAAACTGGGCTAAAAAAAACGATCGAGCCTTTTAGTAGTCGCATATGATATGTAACGGGTAATATTGTGTAGCTACTCTTATTTCTAGACAACTCACTAAGACCTGAGATGTAACCTACCTATCCAATATGGCAATAAATAACTGAATACTGAATACTGAACATCAGACATCTCATTTAAATTTGGGAGGATTCTGTTTACTTATTTTTTCTGATGTTTGTACTTTGTACCATCAGATTCCTGTAACGCACTTCCGTTGCATTTCATGAAATCACTGCCACAAATTGACAAAAATCGAGAGGCAAGATCACACATCAAAAAATGAAAATCACATATCAAAAAGAATCATCCGATTCCCTGACTTTCGATCTTGTATGTAGGTTTGTGTCTCGGAACTCAATTATGAATCTGTCGGTATTTATGTAGGTGATTCTGACTGTAACTATTATGATTGTGTTCATGAATTATGAGTAGGTAGATAATACTTTTGTCCTTTTCACTATGGTAGAGTTTTCGCAGTTCATAGTTACGTATGTAAAGTCTACGCCTAGTGTCATTTTCGTAGTGATTTTTGTGCCTGCTACTAAAAGTAAATAGAAGAAAAAGAAAGAAAGAAGTGGTAGAAAATGCTCTAGCATTAAGTCCTCCATTTGTACTACATTTAAGTGTATGCAATAACGTATTAAATAATAAAAGTGATTTTTTTATTCCTATTTTATTGTAGAATAAGTTCAGAATGACCGTGCGTCGTCATAGAACATCTCAGAAGATAAGCTACCATATCTCTGAAGCAGTGTGTCCCGAAGGTTTTACATTACACATTGTTCTGTGTAGGTTATAGTTTTTTTTGAGCTCCGTTAATGGCTGATGGGAGATAAGATAAACACAATGTTTTAGTTTAATTATATACGTGTTTGTGTATTACAACTATTAATGGTATCGATGGAATGCTACCGACTAATATGGCTGAGGTATTTAGCTCCAAGGTTTCAGCCATTTCTAAATTGTAAGAATTTGCGGTGTTTAAATCTGGGGTTTACATTGAAAACCTGCCTTATGAAATTAATTATAAACCTATTCATTATAAAATAAGCCTATTTACACTAAAAAAACTTTGATTTTTTACTTCTTACGTCCTTCATTCTTAAAACGTATAGCGTAAAGTAAACGGCGTAAAGCTCTAAACTTTGAATATGTATGCGTTTTATCATCACACCATTATTTGTGCTACGTTTTAGTTCTTTTCTTGAGAATTAAATTGATATGGTCGAGTAAAGTACCTAACTGTTTGCAATCTTCTTTCTAGTAAAATATCCAAATTTCAAACGCTTGGACTTATTATATAGCCGCTGGTTTTATAAGCCGCTAAATGAATATCTAATAACTTAAAATTTATACCGTGAACTTTTTAAGGAAAAAAAAAAGGCTACTTTTCCCAACACCATACATAAAAAACCGCGCAAAACTCTTCCTCATCATCATCATCAGCCTATCGCAGTCCACTGCTGGACATAGGCTTCTCCCAATGAGCGCCATCGCGCCCTGTCTTCGGCTTGCCGCATCCATCTTCTGCCTGCAACCTTTCGCAGATCGTCACCCCACCTGGCCGGAGGGCGTCCTACACTACGTTTGCCGATTCGCGGTCTCCACTCAAGAACTCATTTACCCCAGCGGTTATCGGTTCTTCAGCAAATATGGCCAGCCCACTGCCACTCCAGCTTGCTAATTCTCTGAGCTATGTCGGTAACCTTGGTCCTCTGTCGAATAACCTCATTACGGATCATGTCCTTCAGAGAGACGCCGAGCATAGCCCGTTCTCCTCACTCTTTCAAACTCTTCCTTAATATATCTAAAATCCCGTTCCAATTAAATAAAAATTAAATTATTTACTTCCTAGCTAACAAGCGGTTGACGCATTCGAATATGGTCTGAACGAGATTGGATTGAGATAGGCTGTGTTAATCTGCGCCCACGCAGCATTGTTTGAACGCAGAACGGTCGTTTTGTAACGATACCATCGACTAGCGATACTCTGTATGGTGTGGAATATACCATTTGTCCGAGTCGATTTATTTCAAACGCTGTACGAACTGAATCAATGTGTGAGTTGTTATTTCAAATTAATGTACTAAGATATTTTTGGTGACTTGTTCTGGATTTAAAAGTACAGTAAAAGTTTACTAGCTACTAAAAGTAGAAGTAGTAGTACTAGAAGTAGCTAAGTAGAGCCTGGAGTAGAGTGAGCCATCAATGAAGATCATGTAAAAAAATAGTTTTTTGATTTTTTACTGGCATTATTTTAATATGAACCGCAAGCCTGCACCATAAAGGTAAATAAATAAATAATAATAATGCTGATAGGCTAAAAGAGTCTACACGTACCAGAATGCTGGTTTCTACTTTGCACAGCGTATAAGCATTGCCATTCAACGTGGCAATGCCGCCAGCGTTCTGGGCACGTTGCCGTCTGGTGGTGACAACGACCGACTAGGTTATTTATAGTTTATTTATTTTTTTATATTTAGTGTTATTTATTATTAATCTCTGTTATAAATAAATAATATTAAATAGGAAGGATTCAGTATTCAGTATTCAGTATTTATTGCAAATATTGGGTAGGTTACATTTCAGGTCTTCTTAAGTCAAATAATTAGATGTAGGTACAGCTACACAATATTACCCGTTAGGGTGTTGCAGCTGTTAGAGACGGGCCGATATTTTTAACTACTTATATTGTTACGTCATTTAAAAAATCTTGCCGCTCGTAATAACATTTTATTACAAGCATTTCTTTTAGAATATTTTCAAAAATGTGATCATTATCCTGGATTTTTATTTTTTATTTTTATGAGGTTTGTACCATCTGCCGGCTAACTTCTTGTTACACACTTCCGTTGTATTTAATGAAATCACTGCCACAAATTGACAGAAGGCGTGAGGAAAAATGTTATTATCAAAAATGTCGTATTTCAGACATGATATGGTAGAGAAGAGGCCTCTACTCAGCATTAAGGTGTTACCAGCTGAATGGATAGATAGATGTCAGATATCAATAATAGTACTGCTCTAGCATTATTATATTCCACAACGCATTGAGAAATAAAGGCATTATTTATCCATCAAACGTTTCACAATAAAAAGTACTTAAAAATAAGTAGTGTTGTCAAAATCCGATTTTAATCTTCTAAAATTATCGAGTAATCGACGTTATGGGTGCGTGCGCGCCGGATGTCAAACTAAACGTCACTGTCAGAAAACATAGCCAATTTCAATCTTATTTTCAGGCTATGAAGGCTTATTTTATAGTAACATCGTTGTAAATAATTTGTTTGTCATAATAACAGTTACCTGTCACAGTGTGACATTTTCAGAGATTAAAATCAAACCATTACGATCATTTGATAGAAATATGTTTTTATTTTAATAGTGAATTATGTTTTTTTTAGTCTCGCCATTAGTGATTCTGACTAGTAATTTGGTATGTTGATCCGATATATTTTTTGTTTCGTTTATCTTTTGCATTATCTGCTTCTTTTATTATTATTTTTATGCGGGTTATATTAATTTAAGTCGTAGGCAATGATGATGATCATCATCATCATCAACCTATACTTAGCAGGACGTATCTCCCGTGGCGCCTCTGAGCTCGATCTTCGGCTCTTATCATCCACCTTCTGCCAGCTATGATAATATGATGATACCATGATTATTTATATTTGCTCTAGGATATAATGAAATTACCAGTAGGTAGGTACTAGGTATATTGAAAACTAGTTTTTAGTAAGTAACTCTTATGGCTGTATACATTCGTCCACCACTCCATTTACTTACTTAAATTTTATCACGCTTTCCTTTATTTTATTATGTTTAATAAATAAAGCATAAAAAAAAATGTCATTCTATTACTTCTTATAGTAGTTTGAAACTTACAGTTATATGATTTTACGTCAAGTTTCAACAACAGAATAAAAAATCAATCAAATTTATTTAAATTTTAACTAGGTATTTACATAAACAATTCAGACTTTAAAGATTGGTTGAAAACTTGCTTTTTATCAACTCAAGTATCTTAGGAATTACAAGTTACAACCCACATTGCGCACTGGCAGAATTCATAGAAATAAAGTTATGTGATTGGCTCAGCACTTCACACTTTATTGGTTGATCGATCAATTCGGAATTCGAAAGCGTTGCAATGATTTAAGGGCTGGCGAGAGGTCGTGTCGATGGCGGATAGGGCTCGGTCTGTAATTATATTTTCTTCTGATTGTAGTTCGCACGTTGTTTGTATTTCTTTGATCTTCGGTCATTTGAAGAGAGAAAGAAAGAACTTGGTGGCCATTAGGCTAGTAAATCTAAATTTATGGGAAAAAATCTTCGAGAATCTAGCCAAAGGAGATGTTAATGCAAGGCGTACTCTCTCTCACTCACTCCGTTGGCCAAATAACTTCTTTCTTGGCCATTAACGTAAAATGAAACTATAGATACGCTGTATTGGATAACTGTGTGCATATTTTAAGATAGTGTGCTAGATTTATTAGTGTGCGTTTACATAAATAAGATTTTGTTAAGCGCGTGTGCAATGCGTGTTTACCTCGTCCCTCGTAAAAATGGCAGAAATTTATGTTTCCAGATTCTGACGCATAACGTCTCCTTTGGCTAGATTCTCAAAGGAAAAAATAGATCTACTTTTTAGATTTTCGTAAAAATATATAAATTGTGGTCATAGCATGTGTACGTTACTTTGTATTTATCCACTTTGCAGTAGGTGTTTCTGTATTGATCTTGATGAAACAAAGATGCTACATTGCAAACAAAACATGAAACAAAATACAATTTACCTGTTGGCGAATGTTCCCGATATGGCCGCAATCGGCGCGGGCCCTTATCTCCCCATCGGTAATTTGGTAATAAAATGAAAATACGTTCGCCTCCTTATCTATAATCCACTCTATATAAACATCCTTCATTATATAAACATTTACAAAAGCCTTCTCCTTACAACTACAAGGAAATTCAGAGCAAATTCGACTTTCTTAACAGCAAACGCATGCTGTATTCTCTTCGATTTCGCGTGGCTGCAATTTTAATTTTCTTTAATAAGCTTCTCATAAGTTACTACGGAGAAATGAACTGTAATCCCACGTGTTAGGATTGCTTATTGAATGATGTGAGAAGGCATGTATCTGGATAGCATGTTGCATCGCCCGATGCGATGTCCGATACGACCCCGCCCCTGCTTTTTTCGTGATCCTCGCAACAATGGATGATCTGCTAACTAAATAACAAGAACAATGTTCGTTTTATTTCGTCATGTTGGTAGTGACTGACGCGAACCCTGTGAATAAAATGGTATCTCGATTAAAAGCTATCGAGTGCCCGTTTAATCCAAAATTGGTTAAATAATTGCGTAAGAGAGCTTTCACCTTGCTTATCGTGAGGAATGCATATTTATGGCATATTGTTAAACATCGTGGGTTTGCCAGAAGACGTTGAAGGTTCTCAGAATCGGATGTTTCGCGTCCACTTACAGAAATTCTGGCGGATTTTGTGTCACAAACATTCTTAATCATCTGGTTTCATGTGAGTCAATAGTAAGCTCTGTTTTTTGTAAGCTGTCTGAAGGCTCAAGAACTACAGCTATATTAATTAATAGTATAGATATATTTAGTAATAAATCCGCTTAATTTCTAAACAAAAGTCTTAATTTACTTAACTCTAGTTTAGAATTTTAGTATCTAAACCAAAGCGCCGAAAACAGAAAATCCAAGTCAGAACTCGACAAGTGTTTCGCCTCTACACGAGGCATTTTCAGGAGATGTTGACTCGCCGAAATCTGAAACGAGACAAACACCGTCCGACGACGACGACGACGGAGCCGAGCGAGGTGTTTGTCAAATTAAGACCTTTGTTTAGAAATTAAGCGGATTTATTATTAAATATACATATTTATACTACATATTAATTAATATATATTGATTTCCGCAAAGTAACGCCTGAATCAATCAATTAACTACAGCTATGTATGTATATTATGATGTTATAGTCGGGACCGTCAATTTATCGTAACTTTAGAAGTACTGAAGCGCTCAGTTGTAAGAGTAAATGCTACTTATGGTTATCAATCCAGAGGTTGACCCCGCCGAACGTTGGTTTTTTTTATTTAACCTTTGTTGTCCCACTGTTGGGCAAAGGTTCCCAAATCTTTCCATTTGTCGCAGTAGTTAGCGATCTCCCAACATTCCCTCTCGAAATCCTCATATCGTCCCTCCAACGCTTTCTCGGCCGACCCCTACGCCGCCGTCCGTCTTCAGGTATTCAGAGAGTGGCTAGTCTTGCCACCTCTTCGGGTCTTGATAGGTAACATTGGATAAAATAGCAGGAAAATCGATACATTGAAATTAAATTCTACCATTTGGATTATCCACAAATATTCACAATATGTTTGTTTTGATTAGGTAAGTTAGGCACAAAGGATTTGACGTGGATGATTCAGTATTATCAGTTAAACGCTTGGATTTACATATTATATAAATAAAATTGAATATAATAAATCATTAAATCACCATTAGGTATAATGGTTCCATACAAACATGTTATGCGCTGATAATACCCAAGTCCGTTGACTCTGGTATTGTACTTACCTATGACTTTATTATAAAGTCACAAGTTACATGGGTCGCTGGTCAGAGGAAAGAGTCAAATCATGGAAACAGTTTTACATATATGGATGTATAAAGGTTTTGTTAGAATACATACGTTAAAACGCCGTATACTACGCGGGCGAATAAACATGACATCTGGCTCGAATGACGTTTGTGAAAAAATCAGCGTGGAATTGGATAAACTTGATAGAGAAGCTTTAGAGAAGAGGTCTTGTTATACTTGGTAATGATAAGGCTTCGCAATTAGAGGAAGAAGAAACGCGCGGGGTAGCGGGGGAAGTATCAAGTTCCAAGCCACGTGGCAGCCAGGTGTCATGTTTACTCGCCCGAGTAGTATATCCCGCGACTTAGTCCTGATTTATACAGAAGCGATGTAAGGCGAAGTCACGGTCTTTTTCTTACAACATTTTTAAGCTCGCGTCATGCGATCATATTTTTGTACCGCTTGAGTCGTATATTCGCCTTATGTATAAATCAGAGCACGAAAGGAGCCTCTTTGAGGCGCACTTGAAATCCTTTCACACTGGTTCGAAAGAACTAGTGACACGATAATAAGAAGAAGAAGGCCTTAATCAGGCCTACAAGCGTCGTCGGACGTGGACGTGGTCGTTGGGCTCGCTGCTGCTCATTTCGTGTTTAGTACAAAATATTTTTAACTACCATAAAAAATTAAATGGGCAATGCAGATGGTGTACTACCAAAGAATAAATAATATTATTACATAGTACTACGTTGCATCTGTGCAGTCAGAATTTTGGATTTCTACAAAATGGCGGAGTGACAGCGGAGCGAGTGCGGCGCCTGAGCCGAGGTTTTGCGGGCTGGCTCGAGCTAGGTACCCGGGTTTCCCCGGGACGGGCCTCAAGGGCAACGTGCATGAGGGGCACCGGTACGTGTTCTTTAAGATATCCCGGGGTCCCTCTAATGCGCAGAGGTCGGCCACCATGGGGTTTTAGTCGGTATGAGTCCGACATACCACTCCGCCCTCCCCCAAGGGCGGTGGGCATCCATGAGGATTTCCCCATGTAAAAAAAAAAAAAAGCTTACTCGGGTTTGCCAAACAATGAATAAAACTAAATTATTATCAATAAGAGGTACCGCCTGATGCAAATCCATAGGAAAACGACTAACGGTAACGTTATCCAATTTTTTTTTTATTTTTTTTTCTTAAAATTAGACACAATTTTTAAAGTTTTTTAGGCCGTATCTGTGTTCAGCAACGGCAACTGACTATGCGTATTTTTTTTTTTCTGGTGATTAAGAATTGTCCGTGTAGAAGAGGCGAAGCGCGTCGCTAACAGAAGCGCAACCGCCCGCCGCGTGCTGCTTGTATTTGTCCCGCGCCTAAGCTATGAATTAATGAAAATGCTTTATTGTACACCATAAGAAAAAAAAAACCATAAATGTATAAATATTTTGAAAATTTCACACAACGCCATCTAGCTCCAAACTGAGCATAGCTTGTACTATGGGAACCAGATGGCTGATAGAATACTTAAATACTATTTTTTGTAAATAAATACATAGAAAACACCCAGACTCAGGACAAACACCAATGTTCTTCACACAAATGTTTGTCCTGAAGCGGGAATCGAACCCGCGACACCGGTGTAGCAGTCACTTACACTTGCCATTCGACCATCCGTGTCGGCATAGAGAAGGAACATAGAGGAAACATTACAAAATTAAGTAAAATTTAGGTACAATGTATATAATTCTATATGTATATAATTTAGTACTGTGTACTGATTCCAGCATCAAGTTGGTCACTCTTTGTGTAGCAAAATCATTAGGGTAAAGGAAACAGCACCATATCGATATTTTATGCCATATTTTCCGTAAAATTTATCATTTTATTCCAATTATAATGGCCATTTAGTTTGATTTTCCTGTTTTTATCGTGTAGTTGTTTATGCCATGTTCTAGATTAGAGCTTTTGATTCACAGAAAATAACTAAGCACAGGATTCAAGGAAAAACAGGTGTTATGACGCGGAATTGATCATGTAGTTACCATTTTTCCTTGAGGATGAGGGAATACTTCTAACATGTTCCTATGTTTTCTGCAGGTGACTGATCAATCAGATTTTCCTGTTGACCGATGATCCAGTCATTCATTTCAGTCATAGGTACTAAACTTTCTAAATCATAAGTTTAGTTTCCCCTATATTCCCCTTACAATAAATGGTTTTTCACACCACCTGCTCGATAATGTCCATTTACATAACATACAATGTTAAGATAAAGCAAATAATTATCTCCCTAGGGAGGTAAAGTTGTATGAAACTCCCAAGGGAGTAAAGTGATTTGAATTTGGAACGTCAAATCTGTATGGAAACTCTTGGAAAACTCTAAGTAAAAGAATGCCCACATGGCATTGTTAAGAGGTTTGTTCTAAAATCGAACTGGCCACCATAAGCAGAACTCAAAAAGAAGGGGCACGAAAGAAATATTTTCAAGAATTTTTCATTCCATAAATTCGCATATAGTTGATTTATCACTAAATTTTCTTGCAGCTCGTTTTCTCACCAAAGTTTTTTATCACTAATTTGACGTCTTAGTGCGATTTCTGACTAATATTTTTGTCGCTCGGTGAGCGGATGGTTGAGGTACTCACAAAACTTCACGAGCCCAACGCGCGTTAACGCGCGAACTATGAACTATCAGCTTCCGGCATGAAACCTATAAGACACTGAACCTCTTTATACAGATTTTATAAGCAATCACGCCTAAAATTAAATTTCACTTCTCATAAAGTTGCATTTTACGAGCATGAGATGTGAAAAAGCATTTTATATATATAGATAGATAGATAGAAAATACTTTAATGCACTTAACAAATAGTTCAAAGGCGAACTTAATGCTATGTAGCATTATCTTCCAGCTAAATCTTTTATATGATAGATTGATTATATTTTGTATTATTATGATAGATATATGATAGATTTTATCAATATTCTTTCTTAGTACTGATTTAGTGTACCATTTTGCTGAATTCCTCAGGTTTTTCACACGGAGTAGGAATGATTGTAACATTTGTTGCGCGTATCACAGGATCGGTGTATCGCAAGGCGCGGCAACGCAGGCTCCTCCCCGCAAAGACCCGTCTTGCAACTTCTAGGCCCTTATTCTGTAACAACTGCGATCCAAATTGAGTTTCAATATATATTTTTTTTAATACAGCATAAGCTAACTACTACAATCCATATTACAAAATATACAAAAGGAAACAATTGGGCCACCCATAGACCGTTGCAAACGATCTATAGGTAGCTCAACTGCTCCAACTCGATACCCGATGGCAGCGTGCAGAGGATACTGGCTGCATTGCCTCTTTGTATTGCATGGCTTATTCTTTGGCCGAGATAGCTGCTAGCCCTCTGATCACGCGTCACTTCGACCAGGCGCTCTGACAAAATTTTGAAAACGCGAAGGCTCCTTATCCTCATGGACCTAGGGTCTCGACCCAAAAGGCTCAAACATATACGACCTATCAAGACCTACATATTTACGCCTCTTGAGATCTTCAGCAGAGTTTGCCGCCGCACCAGCCCTAACTTGCGTCCCTGGCAAATGAGGAGGAAGGATTGTAAGGATAATAAGGATTTCAATATAATATTTCTTTGTTAATTTTCACCGTTAGCAGGCGTCCCCTGCAGTATGTCGTACCATAAAGATAGGTACCAATACAGTGTCAGATATTCTATGGCAAAACAGTAATGTGTAAGCATAACTGTGTTCCAGTTTAAAGGGCACAGTAGCTAGGGAAATTATTGGGCTTTCGAGCCTGACCATCAAACTCTGCCGCAAATCAGTAATGTGTAAGCATAATTGTCTGGTTTAAATAATAATAAATTTATAAATCAAATTTTATTTCAGACCGAGATCCATAAAATACAATTAAAATTAAAATGTCACACAAAAAATTAAAATACACAAAAATTAACACATAACAATTTAAATAAAAACAAAGAGTACTAATGACAAAAAGATAGAAAACAAAAAACCAAAAACCAAAAACAACACATTTTACACTCTAGGCATTTAGTATGTGGTACACCTTAAAGGGCGTTGTAGCTGGGGAAATTACTGGGCTTTCGAGACTGACCATCAAAATGTCTCAATGTGGACGAGTGTTTTAGCAGGTTTGCACCGGCCTATGTGATCAAAGTCCTGTGTAGCACTGGTCTGGTCATGAGCAGGCGTGATCTCTTACCAACAGGAGAGCGCTAAGTTCGTCTTGTCCCATGTAAACATTAAAAAATAACAAAATAAATTGATCAGTGTAATAAAAAAGTTTTCACTTGAAAATTACTTTATTAGGTATTGTTGCGTTTCTATTGTTATTTTGAGGGTAGTTTGGTAAATCACCGCCTGCCCGAACGTGAAGAGCTCGAGGCTCTTCAGTGCATTGGCGGGAGTCATTGTGATTGGATGCGTGTGGACGTTCTACTCAAAATCCGTCGATTTTCCCTCCATTTTTGGCCATGCCAAATCTGCATCTTACCATTTTGATACTAGTGAAGTGTCGCGGGTTCATAGCCGTGCTGTGTGCTTTTCCAAAGACTTATCGAACCTGGACTCGCCGTGCGAGTCCACAGGACCTTGCCTGCCACCAAACCAACAAGCCAGGAGCAGCAGTTAATAAGGTAGGTGGTGTTCAATTGCCTTCGGAAATCAGTAGAAATGTTTTCAGCCCTAGACACTTTCAGGTACTTTCAAAACACAAAACACATACTCTAAAATCGCCAGCATAATTAATCTCAAAAGGTTATTTTTAAAAACCGCACAGGTATTTATATTTTAGTGTAATGTATTTTATACTTTTGGTAACTCATTTTATGTGCATTATAAATTTAATATTTGGGGTAGATTCGTATTTTAATAAGTAAAGGCTTTTAATTATAAGGTCCTACTGTTTTGGCTATGTATTTGTGTACGTTAAGTTTTATGCATGATGTGGTGATTTACAATTGAAATTGTGTAACTTAATAACTATAGATAAATAAGAAATTCACGGACACCATGTAAATTTTGCTAATGACTCAAATAAATGATTTGAATTGAAAAAACTTATAGTATGTTAAGTAAATCAAAGCTAACCGCTACTTTTTTTTATGGCTTTTTTAAACGTAGTCTCTAGCTAAAGCCATTAAAACGATAACTTTTTAATAGGGATCCGTGTCCTCGCTCCGATCTATAGAACAAACAAATTAGCCAGACGACGCGATCACGAGATGTTATTAAGAAATAAATTGGGTGATACTTTCAGGGCTGCCACTTAAGATTTAAAGCTAAAAGATTTTAAAAAGAATTGTGAATTATGAGATTTGTTTTAAAAATATTGAACTTCGTTTGTTATGGCCATTATTTCTATTCGTCAGTTTACATAACTTTGTAGCTGTATTATTCGTTTTAAGCTTTTTGCCTTGGCACACGTCAACAACGGTGTCTCACCTACATGACGGGGAAAAAATTGTTTTTTTTTTTATCATCTTCATCGTGTATTCTCTCAATAATGTGCTGTTATAAAAAAAAGTGCTATTCATTGATATTTTGAACAATGTCTTTCACCTTTTGTATTAATAGGTATTTCTTTTCATTTTTGACGTGTACTCTATCTTTCCTCTCGCTTTCCTGCAATCTCTGATATTACGTCCTTTTTACGAAAACAATCCTACAAGTGATTTCGTAAAATGGGACGTGTAACAGGAAGCGTAACAAGAAGTTGGCTGTTAAATATGGAAGGATTCTATTTACTTATTTTTCCTAAAGTAGCAATTAAAAAAATTTAGTTATGAAATAATTTAGTAATAAAAGTTCCTTCTGTCCCCTTTTTAGCAACGGTGGGACAGACATAACTTTTTATCCCATATGTCACCCTAGGCGGACAGAGCAGGGTGATAAATGGGAATAATTCTTGCTTATTACCAAGGTGAGATGTCAGATGTTACACGTATGCGAAAACTGTAATCCTAATTACCTTCATCTGTTCGTATATCAATATTTTTAATATTTGTGGGTGTTTCGCAGTCATAAGAGTTCTGTGATGGTTCTTAGGGCTCTTTCAATTTAGACGTTTCGTGTCGAACGCTGCAGGGCCGAAGCGGTGCGTTTGTCGTCGTTCAATAGTTCGTACCGACGCCGCACTGTTGCCACACCGAGCGCTTTGTATGAAAATAAATGACCGTCCGTGCGCCTCACGACAAACGCACCGCTTCGGCACTGCAGCGGTCCGACACGAAACGTCTAAATTGAAAGAGCCCTTAGTGTCGACAACCCTAGAGTTCGCGCGGAGGGCGGCGGCTGGCCCGCGGCTCGGCATATAAATTACGGATTTACACATAATGTTTCATTTTTCACAGTCGGGTAATGTCGATTGACGGGCAATGAGCAGGCGCCTATAATCGCTGTTTGTACGAGTAATAGCTTAGATTTTAATATGGAGATATCGGGAAATTTAACGGGATTTGTATTTTTTTTTGACAGGAGTGGCGTCAATTTACTGATGATTTTTATTTTAGTTTTTGAAATAACTTTTAAAAAAATCAAGGTGAAAAATCTACTACGAAAATCAAAAAGTCATTCAGAAAGTTATAAATATAGGTCAAACTTCAGGTCAATACTATCTGGATGTGAGAGATCGCGAGAATTTGATGAGAGATTTTGGCCTACCGTTACAGATTACAATGTAGAATAGTGTATGCGATTGCCCTATATTGCTCTTAATTTTTTATTTTGTTTAAGTTTTCATTTAAGTATATACTTAATCTTAGTCTTAATCATCTTTTTATTTTCTTTTGTATTTAGATTGAGTTTTTAGAGGTATTTTTATTTTAGCTGTTGTCTGTTTATTTTTGAGTGTTGTGCAAGCCTGTAACTGGTCCAAATTTTAGATATTTATATTTTTGAGTGTTGTAACTAAATGTGAATTATGTGAGCCGTTGGCATTTGCCTAAATAAATAAATAAAAAATCGTGTTCTTATACAATAAAGTGCCTAATTTCCAAATTTTATTTTCTTAATATACCTACTCACAATAATATCACAGCAACATCAATCACCTGTATCAACCATGATACGTAATATCCTTTCTTCTTTTCGTCACGTCATCTGCTTAAAATTCGCGATGACGTTTCGCGCGCGATTTGTAAACATGCCATCACTTCCGGTGAGGCCCCGACCGGAAATTCGACCCCCCGAGGGGCGGCCCTTTTAGAACAACAACTTATGGGTTAAAGGTGTTCGGACTTTTTGGTCTGGTATATATCATTTGGGGTTTTATTTGATAAACGGCTTGGTACTGTGTTCTATGATGATTATTATTATTTATTTTATTAATTCGAACGGTTTTACACCACTTAAACTAACTATTATATTAAACATTACAGAAAAATTATTTACCCATAGTCTTATAAAAAAAAAAAAAAAAAACATTCATAGCATTAATTGATAAAATAATGTAAAAAAAAAGAAAGAAAGAAGAAGAATTGATTATTACAATAAAATTTAATTATGAATCAATGTATACATATTTGGTATATTTTTTTGGTTGAGGGAAATTACGTATTATAGGTACTTTGATATTTAACGTTATTTATTCATTTTTAAAGGTTATTATCTCAAATCAAATCAAAAATCAAAAATCTTTTATTCAAAATCAACCTGTTGTTTTTTACAAGGTTTGGAGACTCTTCTGGTAAGTTTAATAAACCTGTGTTAGAAGAGCCCCCTCTTATTCTCTAATTTTAAATTAAACTTTGCTAAACTAAGTATAAGTCCTACTAAATAAATTGAAAGAAACAACGAATTAAGTGTTTATTTGGCATACAATCATGAAATAAAGGAGCACCTTTATGCATAATTAATTAAACATACCTTGCACTAAGATTTTCTATCATTTACTACGCGAGGAGCTAGGTACACTGGGTTCGATTACTGGTCGGGGCAAATATTTTTTCACACGATGTTTGTTCTTGGGTCTTGGAAGTTGAGAGGTCTTGTATGTCAATGCCTCTTGCGATAAAGGGAATCCTATTGAAGAAATAGAAAAGAATAGAATAACTTTTATTGTCGAAAACGGTGTCAAAAAAGATCTTACAATTTAATTAATAAGTAGGTTTCAACAAATTCAACAGTTTTGTCTATTTAAGGCACAATATTTGTTTATGTTTATTATTTAAAAAAAATATATGCTTATTCTTATGTACCTAGTTATCTATCTATATTCAAAGGAGTGTGAGTGCCGGAGCTTTTATGATATTTTAAACTGAAAAGCCAAATCTGAAATGTATCTGAAAAATTACTAGGCATATTCCATTAATTTCAGGTCACTTATTGAGTAAATTTTCGTCCAAAGTCATCAGCCAGTAGATAAAACGCTTTATCCGGTAGCAGTGACTATTAGAACAGGGAAAACGGCTCAAAACAAAATTATAATTAAGGTAATTGAAAAAATGTCTTGGAAACAAAATATTTTATGGCTAATGTTCTCGTTTTCACTAATGTCCGTCCGTTTTTTTAAAAGACAATTAAAAATATATATTCATTTATGTTTTTAAAACGAAATGTTTGTTTATGTTGGTAATTAAAAGAATCGTGGATGCTTAAATAAATAGGAGGTATAAATTTATGTTAACACGTAGAATTATGTTTTTTTAATTTCTGTTCATGGTTCTAAATCTTAATTCTTCTTTTTTGACGTAGGTAAGGTATGTTCTCGTATTACACGTTACATCTTCGAAAAAAAGGCTACCGATTAAAATCGACTTCCTTTCATTTGTAGAGCTTATCTCATTCGCACGTAGCACGAAACTTTTGCCAATATTAGAATAATTGACAAGTTAGCAAATGTTTATGGATGAGTAGCATACGATGCTCTACAAATAGCTAACAGAAAGTATGATAGATAGATAGAAATACAAATACAAAATTAATAATATATACAAAATTTCTTCCAGACAACCTTTATGATGTATTCTATGTTAAGATAACCTCCTGCTAATATAATCTCTTTCTTTGATAATCTTAAGCTTATTAATACATCGAGTATATTTCCCGCCCTAACTGTATCTTCAAATCTAATTTGACGTTTTTCTTTTCAGGTAAGTTGAATACTGTCCAAGATAAGAAAAATAGTCCCAGTGAAGTATTCAAGCCTTCCATTTGTTTCCTCTTCTACCTCTAAACCTCATCAAACAACCTTACTTGATGTAACTTTCTGATGGATCCAGCGACCAGCTTACATAAGGTAAGCAAAAAACCTACTAGAGAAAATTTACTATAATATATCCGTTAGAAACGTCATAAGTATAGAGAAAACACCCGTACATATGTGCATGTGACACAATAAAATTATTGAGTATTGAGTATTGAAAATATATCACCCTCGATACAATTTCATGAATACAGGGATTAGCCATGAAAGGTGAAACTGTGCTTTAGATAAATAGTAGTGCTGCATAGAATTTGGAATCCAAAATTTCTGCTTAGGGTGATATAATCTTGTTGATTAAATCTATCATAAAATATAGATAATAATCCTCTATAATAAAATATAGATAAAAAAAATAATTTTGCGTAGTATTTATTAGCTTGGTCATGGCATGGGCTTGGGCATGCCATGCCACGGATACCTTAGGCATTATTATGTCATCAAGAGAGCGCTAAGCTAGTTTTGCCAGTACACAAAAAAATTGTAACTTAACTTTCCAAAGCACAAATGAGGCAGAATCCATACGTTGAGGAACTTTTTAATCTGGTACTGTTTGAAAGCAGTACATTATGTGGCAGGTAAGTTGGAACAATGGTAAGCCGGTTCAGCTCGGCTGTAGCAAGTGGGGTATCAGCCATTGTGGCCTCGTGTGTACCTCGCACGAGCTAACTTTCAGGAAGCATTGACGGGCCTTTTTTGCTTTGTCGTAATGAGACTAGAGCTAAGGGCGCGTTTCCATTAACGCGGAGCTGGGTGGAGTGGAGACGAGCGGACCGTGAATTGGCCAACCATAGTGAAGTAGAGATTTCGAGCACTGTGATTGTCCAATTCACGGTCCGCTCCTCTCCACTCCGCCCAGCTCCGCGTCAGTGTAAACGCACCCTTAACCTTATGTCCACTGATGAGATGTGTGCACTAAATAAGCTCGATGCGTCTTGTTTTTGCGCTAAAAATTCTAGGTTGGTGAATGGTCAACAATTTGGCGATAAAAATTTACAGAATATCTATGCTTTGTTCGTAAAAACCTTGTATTAATTAATCCTTGTATTAAATTATTTCGTAGACATCCCACGAACTCGAACCAAGCGGTTCGCATCTATTCGTTTCGCACCAGCAGGGAGTGGAACTCGCTGCCGGCGTCTGTTTTTCCGACACACTATAATCTCGGAGTCTTCAAATCAAGAGTGAATAAGTTCTTACTAGGCAAGCGTGCTACATCCCCAACCACACCGTCACTTACCATCAGGTGAAGTTGTGGTCAAATGCTTGCCTATTCCGTATAAAAAAAAATAAAAAAAATCATAATAATTTTTTTTCAAAAAATATGAGAAGAACGCTTTTCTAGTATCAGAGCAGTGCTACTCCGGAATTTCAATCACATAGGCCTGTGCAACACTGTTATTTGTGCTTGTCCACTTATAGTACGATGAAACACGACTTTTTTACACGCTACACGCCAGTGACTTCGCTTGTAGCGTGTAAAGTCACCCAGTGTCATCGAATTTTTTCAATCAGCTTGTTGACAATCCTTCCCAAAAGCTAACACGCTCACACGCTACGGTTTAAAAACGCAAACAATCAGCTTGAAAAAAAACTTGTGTGTCATCGACGCTTTAGAGACAATTTGTAAGCCAGGCTCGTAAGCTAGCTAGCTGATAGTAAGAGATCACGCCTACACACGACCAGAACAGTGCTACACAGGACTTTGAGTCACATAAGCTGGTGCAACATTACTATACAGTGCGTCCCATGAGTATGCCACATGGAGGGAAAGTACCTTGAATACTGTAGATGAAACATTTTACTCAAAGAAGACATTATTTTAATTTAAAAAACAATTTAAACTGCATTCATAGATATTTAAATAATTACATGGTTGAACCGGGAATTGCACACGTTACATGAAAAACAATCACCCTGTAGCTTTATCATACCGATCGAAAGACTTATTATATTCATCATAAGGATTATTTTTTGCTAAATAACATAGTGTCACAAATAAAAGGGAGACCATGAATTTTAACATTTGATGTGAAATTTTGTGAAATCAGCCAGCCGCATTGCGATGGACAAAATAATTTACGCGTCTTCCGGCTCAGGATACGGCTCGATTTGTTGCATACAACCAGGTACCTACTTACGTGTCTCATATCATTTTATCATGCACTTAAATTATTATAGGGAAATTATGCATAATTCTCAAGTGGGTACATTTATTAGTAATGATAATGTCAGTTGTATGTCTTTACGGCAATGTCAGCTTTTCATTATTCTGTACAAATTTTTCACATCAAATGTTAAAATTCATGGTCTCCCTTTTATTTGTGATACTATGTAATTTAGCAAATAATAATCCTTATGTTGAAGCCTTTCGATCGGTATAATAAAGCTACAGGGTGATTATTTTTTCCTGTAACGTGTTCGATTCCCGGTTCAACCATGTAATTATTTAAATATCTATGAATGCAGTTTAAATTGTTTTTTAAATTCAAATAATGTCTTCTTTCAGTAAAATGTCCTATCTACAATATTCAAGGTACTTTCCCTCCATGTGACATACTCGTGGGACGCCCTGTATATTTTAGTACTCTGTGCTATAGCGCTCTAGAATTTCACTATAGACTGAAATATTCTACCAAAGTCTCAAAAATTTTGATTTCCAAACGATATAATCTTAGGCCGGGTGTACACTTGGGATTTGAGGCACGTGCCCAATTTCCTCAGCGTCGAGCCGTGTCCGACGAAACGGACTGACCTGCGTGATGAATGATGACAATAACAGTATGGGACTTTTTATTAACCGACTTCAAAAATAGAAGAGGTTCTAAATTCGGTTATTTTTTTTTTGTTTGTTACCTCATAACTTTGTTGTTTATAAACCTATTTGATTTTTTTTTTGTTTGAGAGACATACTTTCAGATTGGTTCCATAAAATTGAATAATAGAGCGGTGAATTTGTTACTACAACCTCACGCAATGTTTTATAAGTATATTTTTTGTTTTGATATCCTATCCTACTAATAATATAAACGCGAAAGTTTGTAAGTATGGATAGATGAATGTTTGTTACTCTTTCACGTAAAAACTAATGAATGGATTTTAATGAAACTTTACAATAATACCTATAGCTTATACATCAGAATAACACATATATTTATAAAGATCCCTGCGCAGACAAAGTCGCGGGCACCAGCTAGTAATTAATATAAGCCAAGGAGATTGGGAAAAATAGTTTAGTTACAGTAACAAAATCACCGGAGGTGAGGTCTGGAGCTCTGTACACAATTATTTTGTACAATGTTATTAGTTTGATTGTACAAAAGGGCAAGATGAATATTTTTAAACACAGTTTATAACGACAGTGCAGCGAAATGCGAGCGTCTGGGCGATAACGACGCGATCACGCTACGCTATCGCCAAGTCACATTGTTCGATATCGAGAGTGCACTTTCGCCCGATACGCAGGGCTGGCCCAACCCTTCGACAAACAGGGTGGATTTTCCAAATAGGCTAGGATGGTCAAATCGCAAAATATAGGGAAAATAGAAAAATTCTCAAGAGAGGCTCGAGGCCAATTTTGATAAAAACTAAACTGCATTTTTTTTAAATCAATTTCTCCTCCTTGTTTCGAAATGTTTGTTTTATTGTGGTATCGTATACGAGTAAATATAACTTGTAGAGTTCAATTTCTGGGAAGATTTTTTAAGTGAAAAACTGTAAAGGGTCTAATTTTTAAGAATATCAAAGTAAAGTAGCAGTTTTTCATTGACAAAGTATGCCTTATGCATTAAATTAGCACTCTGAGATCTGAGGATCTCCATTTAAGATTCCATTTCCGGTTAAGATGTGCGCTAAGAAGTCCCGTGCATTTCGCTGTTTTTTTAATTTTAGAGTAAAAAACTTTTAACCGTGTTTTCACAAAGTGATTTAATTGTTTTTTTTATATTTTAGCTTGTTCTAATACCTGCAACTAAGTGTATTGCAAAATCTCTCTATTCATTGTAAAAAAAAAGGTTTGTAGGAATAAACTCTTGATGGTTAAGCTCCCCTTTATATGTATATGTCTTTTCTTTAATATTGTATACATAATATTGATTGTATACAACAAATAATTACAGAATCACAGAATGTTTAATTAACACAACTAGGTGTACTGCGGAGTTTCTCTACAACCATGAATTAAGGTACCTATAGTCTAGATATTAGTCTAATCTAGTATTAGTGACACCCCTACTGAGATGCAGTCTCCGATGTAGCTCCGTCGATAGTGCATTGTCCGCGATAAACTTGTTATTCACGATAAGGAGAAAGTAGCTATCATCTTATTTGTAAATATGCAGTTAATTAGCCAAGGTGACCGAGTACTGGCCCTATCTGATGTGTGCACGAATGAGGTAATAGGTGTGCTCATCTTTCTGTTGCTGACCACTTGAGGTAGGTCATATATTAACATCAGTGTGAAGAGAACTGCTTCCCCTAAACTCGTCTACAGGTCGCTCAAAGAAAGCTGGCGCGCTGTCTTAACATTCTTGATTTGTCATACAAGTTTTGTTTCAAAACTTTTCTTGGTGTAAACAGCACATGCTATAATTTCCTAAGCAATTTTTGTATTCAACTATTCTCTCTTCATTTGCAAACATGAGTGCAGTGAGTGAGGGTGTGTTAATATATATAATCCCACTGAACTTAATTAAATAAGCAGAACCAAATTTTAAACAGTAGCTTCTAAGACAGTTACATACAATTCTTGAAGATCAATTATTGCGCAAAGTGTATTGCATGCAATTCTTGCCGTTGTATGTACAAGAAAATGGCATCGTGTAAATGGGCATTTAGGGCGCCACTGTCACGCCATCAATTTTTATGACATGTCTCAAAACATTTACAAACCGAATACTTTTATTCGAAGCTTGTGACAGTGCTTCAGAATCAGAACTTTGCAAGACATATTTTTTGCAAAAATCAAATCAAATTGATACAATAAATTACAGTGATCCCGGATTCCGGATAGTCGTTTGGAGGTTTAAAATTGTAATATCGGCGGGATCAGTTAAGGCGGTGTAATGGAGTATAAATCAGCCGTATCAATGTTACCGGCACTGTCAATACCCGCCCGAAAGAACTAAGTGGATGAGACCTGGAAGCCAATTCTCATAAAATGTCTATTGATAGATACATAATATGTCATAAAATATACAATGAGGACGTGGTAGCCAAGTGGATGATGCCCTTACCTTGCGATCATGATGGGTGCAGGTTCGAATTCCGGTGGCAGTCATGCGTACATGGGTTTTTCGGTCGAAAAAATCTATGTATGCATCCTACGTTCTCGCAACGGTGAAAGAAAACATCGTGAGGAAACCGGAATATCGTAGAACCTAAAAGTTCGAAAACGTGTGTCGGGTACACGAAAGGAGCCTCTTCGAGGCGCACTTAAAATCCTTTCACCACACTGGTTCGAAGGAACTAGTGAGACGACAAGAAGATAAAATATACAATCCACAAAATAGTTTTTGATTGATCTACGCTTTCGTGTTGACAAACAAAATGTCGAAATTAGCGACATATCTCCATAGATATACATATACTGAATGAGAATTGCCTTTCTGCTGTTATCAGAAAGATTCAACCCACAATTTTGCTCTATCTGAAATATTTAGGTACTAAAGTGATAATTAACAAACAAGTCAAAAGTTTGTAAAGTGGTTTTAAGTTTAGATGTAATCAGTTGATCAAAAATAATAATAGAAATATATACTAGGCTACGCAGTAAGCGTACCAACGGAACCAAGGTAACTTACGTCACTTTACAAATTAGATAATAAATATGAATGGATAAAAGAATGGAATTTTTTTGCTAAATTTATTTTGCTAGTTTAGTGTCAATTGGTAATTTGTCATTTCTTACCATTTGCCACTAATCTTTCAAAATCTACAAAATGAAATATCCACATCTACCTTTCGGCGTATGAAGTCCATTATCAAGAGATGGAGATGGCACGATAAAGGCCATAATTTGCAATAAATATAAGGGCACGGTCTTTGTTGAACCCGCTGCTAACAAGGTGCTAATAGCATTTGATTTTTATGGTAATAAGGCATTGCGAGTCGTAATCTTACGTGCGGTCATGTGCGGTGTTACTACTAGCACCAATTTTTAAGTCAATTTGTTATAATAGTAGAAACTGGATTTTAAGATATGGTATCCCTATCAAGTTCTTTGACAAGGAACTGTACGCTTACCCTGTTAATAATGTAAACAAAGACGAATCCTCTAGTGTTCATGTATGTTCCTATGGAAAATAAAGTAAATGAATTGATTTTTTGACAATTGGATTCAATACGAATTTGTATGACGTTTTGAAAAATTATTACAAAATGATAATTATGGAACTATATAAATGTGGAAGGAAATATCTGTGCAAATCACTAAAGACAATATCCGCATTACCCAATCCTGCTTCCATGCTGATAAACTTTGTGACGGCTTTGATACGAATACAATTGTCAAAAATCTTCGTGTTACGGCAACTTTACTGATGACGAGTGATTGTGAGAGTATTCGACCACCCATCGAGTGGACTGGTATGAATGTGATTAAGTAACAACTTTACAAAACTTTGTAACTAATTGTATTGTAATATCAGTCAAATTTAACTCATATAAGGTATTGCTGTAATCTGAAACATCAATAAATCTGAATTTAACTTATTATTTTAGCATTTAATATGAAAATAAAATGTTTTTTTTTTTGTAAATACATAAATAGAATACATAGAAAACTGGGTCTGGTATCGGTGTCTCACCTGATGACAGACCGATGTTCATCACACAAGCGTTAAGAGTCCTAAAGCGGGACTCAAACCCGCGACACCGGCGTGGTAGTACAACACACTTGCCACTCGACCAATCGTGTCGTCTGCCTTATAAATTACAAAGTGATCCGTTCTTTAGGAAAAGATTACACTCACCGACATAAATATTAACATTCAAAGCATTAGATTTCAAACCAATTTCTCAAAACTATGTCACAAGTTATTAAAATGCAACTTTTGTAAAGAGAGAGCTAAGTTTGAGCCAAGAACGTGCAGGTTCTAAGTACATAGTGCAATAAAACAGGTTGTATCTGAAGATAGCGCTAACAGGTGTTCCATGCAAATAGTCATGTCCGACTAATGTCAGGGCCATAACTGTTGACAGATATTGTTATTGGGTATTTGAAGATAGAGTAGATGGGATAGAACAGTCTTTTTTTTTAGACCTGAGACCTGTTATGGAAGAGTATCTGAAAGTAGAGCAAGGTATTTTCAACGATTTTTCAATCAATTTAATTATTTCAATTCATTTAGTGTATTTTTTTTTCAGAAAATCAATGTAACGAATGTTAAATATATTTTTTTGGATTGTTAAGGTGTTATATCTTCATTTAAAACTATTTCTGTTCGTTGAAATTTTTAATCGGTTTATAAAAAAGTATTGATGATCGATTTTCCAAGCCGTATTTAATATTTTACAAAAATATGTTTTTAATGAGTGATTATGATTGTGTCTCAGCGCTCTCTTAACACGATTTCAAACTTGTACATTTATTTTCGGTTTTCACTTAAAATATATAGTTGACTCTTCTGTAGGTCTTATTTTCTATGACATAAGTCGTAGATCGTAATTGTGGGCTCTCAACGCTTATCTCAGTATGTAAATTCCAGTTTTATCGATTTTAATGGTAAAACATCGATACACCCACAATATAGCGACGATTGCCCGCTTCCCGCTTACATTTACAAGTAGTACATGCATTAAATAATTATTTACATTCACTCTTAAGCCCGTCACATACGTAGCTATAATATATATTAATATGATTAAAGCTAGGCAGTAGGCATATTACGATATATTTTCTATACAAATATTCAAGCGACCGCACACGCAGCTTGAATAAATATTTCTATGACTTGAATATTTTTATAGAAAATATATCGTAATATGCCTTGCTATAATATATATTATATCTACGTGTATGACGGGCTTTGAGCGTCGACACAGGGCTAGTTTACAAGCTACAAGCTGAGTTTAAAAGCTAGCTAGTGAGCAAGTTAGCTTTCAGGAAGGATTGTCAACTAGAAGATTGTAAAAAAGCCGATGACACGGGGCGAGTTTACAAGCTACATGCAAACTCACTTGTAGCTTGTTAACTAGCCCTGTGTCATCGACGGTTTAGTCTACAGAAAAAAATAATTATTTACATTCACTCCTAGTAAGTTTTTGGAAATCTAAACGAAGAACCTTTTCGTTTAGACTTGATTCATTTAGTTATATATTTTTTTCATGGTTTTTAGGTGCTACTAGTTTTCCTAATTTAGTGACTTTGTCGCTAGGTTATAAACACTCTTAATTTAAAGCGACGTTCTATTTGCGTTTAGTTAACCAAATTACTCTATGCCTTGTGACAAAGAAAATTACTAGCGACTTTTCTAGTGCTTTTTTTCTTGTTCTTTCACGTAATGCATTTTTTACTCGATCGATATTTATTAACTTCGTGTTAAAAATAAATTGAGCGTACAGGCCAAACGCACTCAAAATTTTGGATTTATAAAAGGCTTGGTTGTGACTGACCAAAATATAATGTACAGAACAAATCACTGAACGTAAAGACTTGAAACTTGGAGAATGTGTGCGTCAAGAGCTGAAAGTGAGTACTAAAAAAGTAATTTTGAAATAACACAACGCAAACGTCAGCTTGTTTTAGATACATTTTTAATTTTTAAACTAGAATACCAATTGTACTTTTGTAAATTACATTGTCAGTATTGCGAAAAATCATTGATTGTTACAATGACGTTCATATTTATCGTTATCGGGCTACATAATATACAAACGGTTTAGGAAACCCGCGTGCCCTATCGCCAGGCCATCGCAGATTGCGCTACACTTGCAGTGGCCTAATGCGTTGTGTAGGTGTTACAATGTACTGCATATCACGTACCTATCGAGTAGGCGTATTAGCTGATAAATGGTTTTGACGCTCGATTTGATTTTAACAATGGTTGAGAATGAAATGAAATGAGAATCGGTTGAGAAATGCAACCTGAACAGGAGAACGGACGGACATCTGGTCAGACAGACTTACGAAAGCATTTTTGCCGAAGCGGGAGTAACCTGTCTTGGATAGGTAGGTAGGTATTCATTGAATAAATTTATAGGATGCACTCTTATTTCGGATCTGTATCTGATGACGACTGTACAATATACCTCACGTGGTCTATGTAAAAATGTTATCCGGCGATTCGGACCGTGGTCCCAATACCTAGTGGTCCCAATCGACGGAAGCCTCCATGCTTTGCTAATGCTCTTTCCAAATCCTTTGGCGTAAAGCGTATACTCGTATATTTGTTCGTTATTTTTGTTAATTTTTTTTAAAGGCAAGTTTCATAATTTTACGATCATTTTTGTAATTACTTTATTGTACAATTGGGAATGGACTGGCAATAAAGGGCGGTCTTATCGCTAAAAGCGATCTCTTCCAGGCAACCGTTTCATAGACAGTAATGAGTAGAGAATGAGATGGGGTATTAGGGCTAGCAGATAAAGTTGATAAATATGTTTAAAAAAACTTTATTTATCATAATATCACTTACACTTAACACATATTCATATTGACTGTTTTAGTAACAACAATTAGAAATTGCGTACTCACCATTATTTTTATCCTGTTTCGTTTCGACACATAAAACTTTGGTATCCTTCCTACTGACTGAAATAACCATTTGCTCAAATGTTCATGAAATATACTCAAAATATTTTCAAAAATCTAAGACCAAGCCCATTCCACCTGTTTTATCAATTACATCAAAGTTACGTACTCTACATGGAGTGCGGACTGTATCGCGGGGGTTAATGGCGCGAGAATCGCTGATAACGCCCCCCTCAACCCCCCTCCACCCCCCGACGACCCCCTGCACAGAGTATCAGCCAACACCAGATCTGAGATTGGGCAATTGTCTGGTAATAGATTAGTGGAAGTTAGATCGTGTGGTGAAAAATGGAGCAACAAATCCAAGCTGTAATGAAAAGTTTTCGAAAAAATTTAGTAATCATAGTAAAAAATAAGGCATACTTACTTATATTGTTTTGATTATGATTATTTTCCTGCAAACGATTTATCTAAGCCATTCGATAACTAATAGGCATTTAATTTGAAACAAGAGCAAGCAACGGACCAAATTCTATAGTTTAAGGTAGATTTCCATGAATTCCATTCCTCAAATCGATAATTATGGTTTTTATTACATACAAAACACATCACTTAATTCGAAATCTTTGATTCGTCACATCTTTCTAATACTTCTTCATTTATCTAAATAAATGACTAATATATCGTTCTCAATCGTCCTCCATGGCGCGTCGGTCGCTCTAGGAAAAATCGCTTTTGCTCGTCGTGTGAAGGGCGCTGATAACGTCAATGCTCGCATGATCAATCTGTAGGCCCTTTTCACGCGTAATCTTCCATAATATATTTCGCTACTCACCTGGCACTGCGAGATAGCCGGTGACGGACTCGGGTGCCCATATTTAGATTTTAATGTACTGATGGATGGGTTTTTAGCATGTTTTCTACAGTTAATATAGGTACCTATTGTAGAGTATCGAGATATAAATCTAATATAATATAAGGGGTTCGATCCCCGGCCGGGGCGAATATTTGTGTGACGAATACAAATGTTTGTTCTCGGGTCTTGGATGTTGTGATGTCTTGTATATGTCCATGCCACCTGCGATACAGGGAATCCTAGTGCAGGGGTGTGAGTGTGTGAATGTTTAAAAAAAACAAAAAGTAATTTAAAAAAAAAAAAAAAATAAGCTTAACCGTAGAAGTATGCGATTTATCTTCTAAAAATTTATTTGGTAGAAAGGTTAGCCAACTCAACTTTGAAAATCTCTATGATATAATATAAATAAATAAATATTTTGGACATTTCATTTTCATAATAGTAGTACTCTTTAAATTTAATCAATAAGATTTGATTTAGGTGAAAATAATGTTCCTTATAACTTTACTACATATTTTTCAATATAATCAAAATGTTAAAATATCAACTGCAATGATTATAGTAGCTCTTCTGGTCATGGGCAGGCGTGATCTCTTACCATCAGGAGAGCGCCAAGCTCGTGACAATTGTTTACATAATAAAAAAACTATTGATGGAATGTTTAAGAAATGCAATTTTTCTAACTGCCACTCTGTAATCCCTATCTCCTATAACCTCTCGCCGGGAAAAAGGATAAATAATTTAGTATGATCCGAGGCGATATCCGATCTGAGAACAAAGGTACGTGGGGTATCGCACGAGGCAGCCCTGGGACCGCCCGCCCTCCCTGAGCCACCCGCTCCACTGTCACACGATTATCACATTGGTCCTGCACCTGTAATGACTATTTTCGACGATAACACTTTGTAGTTAATTATCTCGTGCATCTTTTGTTGTTATCTCTAACAATTTGAAAATATTGCAACAGTCTCATTTTTCGCGAGATTATACATACACGAGAAAAATTTGTTGCGTAGATCACATTTTGTTCACAAATCGTATACATATAAATCCCTATAGAGCTATAAATCTAAAAAATCTAATCAATATCATTTCATAACTGCATGCTCAAAGTAAGAAATAAAATAAAAAATAAAATAGAAATAGAATAATAATAAAATAACAAAAATTGCTAAAATTTCACACAATTTCACTAAATCTATCTTGTCATAAGCTGCTGTAGGCGCGCAGCCGCGTAATAAAACCGTTTCGAAAGTTGTTAGAAAATCTGAGTACAATGGAAACACACGGAGGTTGAGCAAAACGCTGCTAAATGAATCTCTTATGAAAATGTGGTACAATGTGTGAGATGAATGCGATAACTGATGACGGAATGGTTGAGAGCACACAGATAAAGCAATGTGCTGCAGAAAACTGATACTGTCGACTTTCTAAAGACGAACACGATATGAGGGTGTAATAAAACATACCTTTGTTACAATATACTCATTGTTTTCTATACGTAATAATAATATTATATCCTACTAATATTATAAACGCGAAAGTTTGTAAGGATGGATGGATGGATGGATGGATGGATGGATGGATGGATGGATGTTTGTTCCTCTTTCACGTAAAAACTACTGAATGTATTTTAATGAAACTTTACAATAATATAGCTTATACATCAGAATAACACATAGGCTACAATTTATAGAGATACCTGCGCAGACGAAGTCGCGGGCACCAGCTAGTAAATAATAATAATGTTTGGACATTCCTCACAACGCCATCTAGCCCCTAACTAAGTAAGCTTGTATTATGGGAACCAGATAACTGTAAAATACTTACAATAATTCTAAACATATTTTTATACGTGTGCCTGTATACAGTCTACGTAAAAAATAACTTACATAACTGGACAACCGCTGGGGGGCAAATGATACAGCGTACTCGGCCGAGACAGTGCTCTCGGCCGAGTACTCGGTACGTATAAACATAGCGCTGAGTGCTCGGCTGAGCGAGTGATGTAAGTCTTCACTGTCTCGGCTGAGGAGCATTTTACTGTCTCGACCGAGTACTCGGTACGTGTGATCTAGGCATTAGGACTAGCAAAGCCTTTACAGCATCGCTTTAAAAAGCGTTGGTAAAGGTGGCGCGATACGGCGCTATCGCGTCACGCGCAATTTGGCGCGCGCCGCTCGTTCCACTAACGGGCCGCATCTACATCACTGATATCGATGGTTTGTTGGCCGCTCTATGCGGAATCGGAGAATAACTCAATAACGACAAGTTTTAATTCGAAAAAACCATGAATTTTGATAAAATTTTGCTTGTAAGTTACAATTTTATGATTCTAATCATTTAGTTACAATTAATCTAGTGAGCTAATTTATGTAAGTTTCTTGATTTTTAAATCATAACCAAACCTTTTTTTTAAACACAAGTGAAAGTACCTATATCCCTGCATAAAGCATCTATAGGTAGGTAATTCATAAAAATTAAATCGTTAATTGACTTTAAGTCAGTCATATGCCTTCTAAATTATAGAATTGGTTTTTCAGTTTCTTTCCACTATTTTGCAGTTAAAGTCAGCCTTTTAACGCTTCATAAGCGTCAAAATCTTTCTGACTACTTTTAACAATTTCAGATGAGAATATTTCTTTGTTTCATACTTTTTAGAGCATATTTTTTCAATAGTCTGGTTTTAGTTTCTGAACTAAACTTGTATTACGTGTGTTATCTAATCATTAAGCATACATTATAATCTAGCCAGGTTTCGTATATTAAAATGTATTACTACCTAACACCTTACGTAACGTAGCCAGATATGTCTACCAACTTGAGCGTGTGAATCGCTGAGCAACAAAACTCCTCAATTAGGCCCGTTCATTTCGTTCAAAGGCCGTAAAGAGCTAAGCAAGCGGTGTTTCGAAGTGTTTCATTTGCTCAATTGAGCGAGGACCGGATAAGGCTCAGGTAAGTGTGTCTGAAGAAATGTGTTCTTTATTTTTGATGGGTTTAAGACTACCTTGTTCAGGAGATTGAGCAAAGAGGCCGTTGGATAGACTTACCTTAGCGTTCATCTCTGCTTGTCGCTGTGGTAACCTAAGTATGTACAGTCGGCTCTATAATTGTCTTTACACCCAGCTTACGCCGGTTTTCTCCTGTGATTAAACCACTCACACAAACACATTATTTTTGTGTGTGAATAAACTACTGATGTGAATAAACCACTTTAGATATACCCCTAATATATACCACAAGTAGTTTAATCACAAAAGAACATCGGCGTAAGCTGGGTGTAAAGACAATTATAGAGCAGACTGTACCTACCTATTTGAAATCAAAAACCACGCCTCCACTTTTTTATTTTATTATTTGAAATATGAATATTTAAATTATGACAATGTTTAAAATTATAGTAATATTTTTCATGGACCCATTGGGAAATAAGAAACAATAGATTCATGGGCCTCTGGGAATAAGCCTATGAATTAGATAGTTGGGAAAAATCTTGTTAAAAATTATAAATTTTAAATCTAAACCAAAAAGTTGATCTCAAAATCCAAATTGCAAATATCAATAAGTTTTTTTATCATTCATTATTATTATTTGATGTTTTGCATTTTATGTTATTTTTAGTTAAAGAATCTTATATCCCGAGACCAATGATTACTGAAATTTTAATATTATTTCTTCCGGAAATAATGTAAAAGTCACTGATTTGACTTCCGCATACACCGCTACCTATCCGTACGTAAATAATCATATTGTCTTGTACAAATATCAATAAGTTTTTTTTATCATTCATTATTATTATATATATGAGGAGCGTTAAGAATTAAGATAGAAGAAACGATGGAACCGACATAATCTGGAAAAAGATTAAGGTTCCTTAAAAACATAAATAAAAAAAAAAAATATATATATATATATGAGGTTTTGTATTTCATGTTTTTTTTTAAGATAAAGAACCCTATATCTCGAGAACTATAGAGATAGTACTGAAAAGTTAATATTCTTTCTTCCGTAAATGTAAAGTCATTGATTTGACTTCCGCATACACCGCTATCTATCCGTACGTAAATAATTCAATTGTCACTTTATAAAGTCCCTGAATCGTGCGAGTATCATGGCTGCCTTATCTGCGCCCTGCAGCCCTCCCTGATGTGGAGATAGCTGCTCAGTGCTTGTGTAAACAACATTTTATTGTAACTGTAAAGCTGTTTGTGGTAAAAAATATATAAGAAAAACCATGCGAGTCTAAATGTAAATGAAGCTTAAAGTGTATAAAAAACTAGCTGACGCCCCGCAACTTTGTTTGCGTTGGGATTTTTCATTTATTAATTCATTTATTCTCAGAAAATACGTCCATATTATAATATGTAGTACCTATAGTTATTTGATTATAACGGGTATTTATCGCGCTCACCTCGTATGTTTTTGTGTCCCGACGTTTCGACTGTATTGCAACAGCCGTGGTCACGGGTTGATACGAGGTGAGCGCAATAAATACCCGTTATAATCAAATAACTAAGTGTGATAATCCCGAAAGTGTACGAAAAACTATGTAGTACCTACCCACAAGTGAAGTATTTTTTTTTAATTCATAAAAAACTTTAGATAATAGTGAATCTGGAATAAATTATGAATAAATAGGAATTTAATAATTGTTGAATAGGTAATTTAATGTAGAAAACATAATTGAATGTCATTATTTTTAGCTCTTTACGAACACAACCCCAAATTTCAATTGTCTAGATTCCAGTGGTTTGGCCTGTGCGTTGTCTGTCAGGAATAAGCCATATTTTGATGAAAACCCGACTGTGGAAATATTATTGCAATATTGGATTTTTGACACTTTTTTTTTTGGCTTATAAGCCGCCATTTTTGATTGTTTAACTTTTAAGGTAGCAAAATAACGTTCGCATGACCTAGACGAATACACGTAATACAATGGATTTTGAAAACAAAATCCATTCAGCCGTTATATTTAATTAACCCTCACCGAGTTTTCTTTCGGAAAACTTGAAAATGCATTTATGCATGAGGTTTTTGATACTGTGAAGTTCATAAGAACAATCAGAATCACGTTGAACAAAAACACGAAACCAATAACCCTTTGTACAGTTTACGTTTATTCCCAATTTACTCTACATTACTACTGTACTATCCTTTGCAACCTATCTTCAACTCTATCGCACTAAAAACATAGCTTATTTTCCTTTACCACGTGGGAGGCCTACTGCATCATTTCTCGAGGTAAACTGAACCGTAGTAACTTCAAAATAAGGTGCATTATAGAATGTGTGGTAGAGTAGCCTGTTGCTCTCCCGGATATTACCGGGTCTATGAAGGCGCCCCTCGCCGGGAATCACCCTGTAATTCCCCAAATTACCTGCTCTTTGGGTAATTAAATACCTTCTTTTCGTAAGACGTGTGGTGTACAAGATGTTATGGACTCTAATCGGGGAAAAAGAATGTAAAAAAAAGTTGAGTAGAATCGGTTTAAGGAATTGTGACTTAAACATACTTAAACGGTACTCAAGCAAATGTAAAAAAAGCCGTGTTGGCCGAGTGGGAGGTGCCTCGATTTTCGATCCGAAGGTCGTGGGTTCGAACCCGGCCAATGGATTTTTCTGTTCAAAAAATCTATGTGTACATTAAAGCACGTGCTTAACAGTGAAGGAAAACATCGTGAGGAAACCGGCATGTACCTAAAAAGTTCGAAAACATGTGTCAAGTGCACGAAAGGAGCCTCGAAAAAAAACCTTCGAGGCGCACTTGAAATCCTTTCATTACACTGGTTCAAATGAACTAGTGACACGATAAGCTGTAGAACGGTACTCACAGTACCATTTACTTAGGCCAGTCCCAAACGAGTCATCGACCAAAGCTGGCGAGAATCAGTTTAGATAGGTACAATTTTTTCTGTATGGTGACGGCGACAGCATCAAAATTAACTTATTCTTAAACATTTAGGATAAGTGTGGCTGAAGAGTAATTTTTTTTACATTTAACAAAAAAACAACTGTGTTCACAGCTCTACATTTCAAGATAAAGTTACGATTGATAATTCTAGGTTATTGCATCGAAATGAACATTGTTGGTCCATTGTTGGAAAAATGAACGTATTTTTATCTACAAATAGGTTTTTTGTGTTTAATCTGTGGTTCTTCTACCAATAAATACGTCATTTTGATTTAAATCCACCAAATTAATATTAAAAAGGTCTAGGCCGAGCAAACGAAGCCTTTACATCCATAAAACTATAATATCCACAAAACAGCGCCATTTATTAAGCTGAATATAAATTAAAACCCTATAAAGTATTTTTTATTGGATAGTACAGGCTTTTATGCTGTCCTTATCAGAGGCGTTCAGGCACACCTTTAGATTGTTATCTTTTTAATTAATTTCTACCACAAACAATATGGCGTCGGAAAAATTTGTCCCTTCATAAACCCACATCTAGACGACACGCCCGTATCGCTAATAATTAAATTAAAGAGCTATTATTTTGTAGATACTACTTAGTTTCATTTTTTATAATGAACTTTATACAATAAAAATTAAGTTTCAAAACTAAAACCCGACGACAACTGAAAAATCAAGCCCTAAAAAGTAAAAGACAAGAAAATATTTTCACCTGAAATTGTTATGTACCTACTGTGGTCTGTGGTCATATGCCTGTTTGAATTTATTGTTTTGTTATGGTTTGTACGAGTTTGTAATTACCATGGCAAAAAAACTTTAAATAATTTTTCGCAATTAATGTCTAAAAATTGGATATATATAGGTACTGTTACTGTTAGTCGTTTCTTATGAGCTTGCGTCAATCGGTAGGTAGGTACGCATGATAATATTTTTTTAGTTCAATTCATTGTTTGGCAAAATCGGGTTCCTAGCTCGAGCTAACTCACAAAATCTCTCGGGCGCCGCACTCGCCCCGCTGTCACTCTGTCGGTTTGTAGTAACCAAAAGTTTTGGCTGCACAGATACAACGTAGTAGGGGGCTCTGTAATTGTCTTTACACCCTGCTTACGCCAGTGTTCTCCTGTGTTTAAACCACTTGTATTTTATATTATGGGTATATCTTAAGTGGTTTAATAACATCAGTAGTTTACACACATGTGTTTGTGTGAGTGGTTTAATCACAGGAGAACACCGGCGTAAGCTGGGTTTAAATACCATTATAAAGCCGACTGTACATTTTCACCTTCTGCATTGCCCATTAAATTTTTTTTGGTATTTAAAAACTCACTAACCGAGGCACAGAAGTCCAGGCTCAAGATCTGCCAAAGGGCAATGGAACGCAGTATTCTCGGCATTAAGCGCGTCGATCCAGTAACACCATACTGCGTTCCATCACTGGTATTGCCGACGTAGGGAGCAAAACAGCTAAGCTCAAATGGGACTGGGCAGGCCACGTCAGCCGGATGGAGTCCGAGAAATGGTCGGGTGCCGTAACAACATGGATGCCCGAGGACGGACGGCGTCGTCGGGGTTGGCCGCTCAAACGTTGGCGGGACGATCTCGTAGCCTTCGACGGGGAATGGTGGGATACGGCTAAAGACCGTGAAAGGTGGAAGAATTTGGGAGAGGCCTTTGCCCAACAATGGGACAGCATAGGCTGATATTTTTTTTTTATTAAAATGGTGTATATTTGAAACAGTCTTAATAACCTTCCCTCATGATGAACAGCAATGAAAGACAATGAATTCAGTGATAACACACGGAAGCTCTCCGACGTTGCAGTCGCAAGGTTACCGCCGTATCGTCGTCTGGCTCGATAAGGTGCCCTTGGCTCAATGATATTCTTACACAGGTTTTACTTATTAAACGATAGAACTAACCTAATGCTAGTTCTAAATAAAGATGTAAAACATATAAAAAGAATATGTTAAATATATTATATATATTTATTATATAAAAGGCTATAAAAGTATAAAAGATATAAAGATAAGATTAACTTATATATAAAAGTCTTCACTGACTGACTGACTTCTTATTCTTTTCTTCCTATCATAATATTATACCTAAATATTGTAAACCAGCTCTAAGTCTATGACGTTTCCAAGTGTACAAAATGTTCCAAAGGTAAATAAATATATGAATTTAAGAATATGACTCACTAAAAAATAAATACTAGACTTCTACTACTACGGACTAATACTACTAGACTCGCGAGGTCTACAGTTCACAGAGCTACTAGTATATTTATTATATAAAAGGTCTAGTTTTGACTAACTGACTGACTCACTGACTGACTGACAGAAAATGCACGGGCTAAACTACTGGACGTACTTTGAGATGCGTAGGCGAGTAGGTAGGTACTAAAGGAATTTTGTTGATTCGCAATGCAAACTAAGTTAACACAAAAAGATTGATATAAATATAATAACAAAGTGTTTATAAAAGTTCTTTGTAGCACTGATTTGGCCATGGGCAGGCGTGCCCTCTTACCATAAGGAGAGCGTCAGTTTTTCCGAAAAAAAAAGGAGTTATAATTCCAGTTTTATCGTGATTAAAAAAAGTTGTCGTACATAATTTTGTAAAAAATAACATAACATCGTCAAAAAACAACTTTTTATTGTTTTATTAGTTCACATCCAAAGGTTGTCTGAAAGAAATCGTTTCTAAGCGATAAGACCACTCACTGTAATTCTTATCTATAGTTTATTTATGATTTATTTTATAAAGTTCTAGGTGATCAATAAACAAAAATGGCCTTAGCATTTACTTCAGAACAGCAATCCCGATGAAAAATCCACACCCTTTGCTATATAAATGACGTGTAAAGACACACACATGTACATACGTATCAGTGTGTGCGCGGACGGGCGTCGGCGATAAGGATGTATTAGCACATTCCGCCCGAGAGCCACTGTATTCATTCTTATCCGGAGTAAGGCAGGTTACACCCCTAGTGACGCGCCTGATATCGATGCGGCTTGTTTATTTGCTAGTGTTGAATGCGACAACTCGATAGAACGTTATATTATGTTCGAATCTCTACGAACTGAACTGGTAACCAAGTTTTAAGTATTAACCTTGAATATATAAGTTTGTAATATGTTTAATGTTTTGTTAGCAAATAAATACGTTTATCATAAAAAAAGTATTTCTTTATGTCTGCATTGGATATGGCTAGGGTCTCGTCATCTCTATATTGTCAGAATTTTAATGAAAATAGCTTAACCACTATATTACGTACGCGTTCAATTCAAAATATGGTAGATTTTTTTTTCTGAAATGTATTTATTTATTGAAAAACTTAAACTTTATGACTGAGCCAATAACGAAAAATTATATGTACTGAGCTAATAACGAAAATAATTGTATGTAAAAGAATAGATTACAATTTTTAACATCGATAAGTAAATATCGACTGTGCCCCACCCCTTACGAAGGGGGTGAGCGTCGCTTGGCGCGGCGAGATAGCGCGATACCATCGCCGGGTGCCAGCCCTGATAGTACGAATAATAATAATTTTATTATCACGATCTAGGGTTGGCACTTGCTACCTCATTGTTATGAAATAGTGATGTCATGCTTTATTCTCCGCAGTTGTGGTAGAGAGATACGAGATAGGCAACATAAAGTAAAAAGTGATGTTTTTCGAGATCATTTTTATGACCTACCTATACATAATTTGTAGCCTGTATTACTTCTTCTTCTTATCGTGTCATTAGTTTTTTCGAACCAGTTTGGTGAAAGGATTTCAAGTGCCCCTCGAGAAGGCTCCTTTCGTGCAATAACTGTATTACTAAAGGCACGGGATTTTTTATGCATTCAAGTGAGCAAGCAAGCTCTCCTAATGTTAAATGATCACGCCTGCCTTTGATAAAAACAGTGCTACACAGTAGTTTGACTATCATAACACAAGAAATAATATATATTTTAGCTGTTGCTAAGTATATGTTTTAACTAAGACTGAGAGGAAAATACCGGTTTTCAGTCATGTCAAATCCTTTTTCTTATTTTCTTTTTATTTCTTTTCTTATTTTTTTTTATTCACTGGTGACCAATTGGTGACGTCCACCCGCGGAAGAAATGTTTACTATTGATGTTGTTTGTTCCCGCGGAAGAAATGTCACAGAATACCAAAGTGTATGTACTAAGCAAGTCAATCCATGCTTACACATTTTCAAACCATCTTTTTACCCACTTGAACGTTTAATTGTTTCTAGAAAGCTGAAATATTATGGCTGTAGTTTTTTTCGGGCATCATTAAAATGTAACCTCTTTATCAGATACTGGAAAAATTAAAAATTGGGGTGAAATTAAAATATATACGTGTGTAAAACATTGAGTGACCGTCAACGACTTCTGTATCCGGCTTAGCTTGACTCCCCGGGGGGAGGGGGGCAAGGGGGGAAATGGGGAAGGCAGGGTGGGGGGGGGGAGCTTATCTCAGTCGTGCAGATTGAATATATTTCATGTGTGACTTCATACGAGAGGCAATCGGAGATTTTATACTTTACTGTATTCAAAGTGTGTACTCGTTTCCTCCTAAGCATAGGGTAAAACAGGGTTAGATGCCCCAAAAGAATAGGTGCCCCTTTCCTAAAAACTTTACTTTAAATCTTTGAATTATTTCTAAAGCGCGCCGCAGAGCCTGATCTTCGGCTCTTCTCATTCAATCTAGCCTCATTGGATATAAAAAGTATGCAGTTAGTACAGAAGTATTAAAGTATAGATTAATAGAATCACAATGTAGTACATTTAAAATGCGTCAAAAAAAAGGGAGCCTCATTGGCTAAATTCTAGTACATTATGGTCCGATGATTATTTTCGCAAAAGAAAAGTAACAGGGCTAGATAAATATTATATGTTGAAATTACTAGGTTTTTTTGTTGTTAATAAAACTACATCGTAAAAAGTAACAAACATTATTTGAAAATATAAATAATATTTCATTTTTACTAAGGTGTCTGAAAATTTTCTGTCCTGTATTCCGCATCCAGTTCTATAAGAACACCGTTATTAATCTGTCTATGGCAGTAGGTAAGTTATCACAAGCCCGCTACCAAACTCAAGGTTTTAGCGTATCGCAGGTTCGGTTCCTACCAGCTCATTAAAAAGATACGTATTCGTGAAATGTAGACTGATAGTATTTTATATGATAACGGTTTAATTTGCATTGAGTTCGATTGATAGAAACGGAAATTTATGTTTGGATAAACTAAAGTAAAGTAAAGTATTTATTTATTGCGTGAAATACATGTACATGAGGATGAAAAAAAATTATAGAGTCTCAATGTATTCTACCATCGCGGGCATGCAATATTTGATCTACAATATAAACACGTCTTTTAGCTAGTTCATATGCTTCATATGTTCATAGCTATATGAAACAAATTGTTAAAAAAAAAATTGCATGAAAGTTAATATTACAAAGTAGGTACTAGGTACATATGAAATAACAAACAAGAGCAAAGAAAAAAAATGACAAAAAATAATAATAATAGTAAAATAAACAGATTAAAGTGTCGTGCACCTATAATTTATTACCTAAGTCAAATTTTTGTCATTCATAAATTCCTGTAAGGTGTAATAACATTTAAATTAACCCGGTTTAGTATTAAATAAGGAAGGTAATTATTAATGGATAGAAAACAGTTTATAAGTACTGTTTGAGGGTAAGTGAATTTCCTGATTTTTAAATAAAAAAAATAATAAAAAATATACATAATATCTAATTATAATAACTTGGTGTGGATAGGATAGAAAACGCTTTACTATGAAAAAAAGAAAAAAAAAACAGTAAAATTTTTGTTAAGTTTTAAAGGCACTTTTACCCTCTAACTTACTAAATGGTTGTCCTCTACTCGTCTTGACGTGAGTTTCAAAAAAATATTGTAACAGGAGTAATTTGCATATTGCCATACGGAAAAACAAGACTAGTATGTCCAGCGGGCTATCTCAGTCGCGCGGCCAAAACCACGCTTATCTCGCCCACTTTTCACGTTTTTCACCAATCCTCCCCTTTCTCCCCTAGCATGAATTTCTACTGATATCATGACGGGATGAATACGGGAGTTACTCTATAAGTAACTTTGAAAACAAAATACGCATAATCAGAGCAAAAAACTTATAAAAATTAAGTCGATTTTTTGTCAAAATATATATGATAAAAATTTGATAACTGTTACCGTTAGTAGTTTTCCTATGGCTTTGCATCAGGCGGTACCCATCATTAATAGTAATTATTGAAAAATATTTTATATAAATGATTCCAAATATAACAGATGTTACAAATAATCAAATGTTACCAGGGAAAGGATAATAATGGAATAAAATAAGTGCATCTAGTCGAGTCTACTCGCTCTTACATTTTGATGTTGTTACCGTTCCGCTGGTGACTGTACTTTGCACTAACTTACTGCAGCGGTTGAGAATAAAAATTGTTTTTATAATTTATGCAAATTTATTTAAATTACATTCGAATGCAATTGGCCAACTTTTTTGCAGCGGATGAGAAGGACCCAAAGTTTTATCAGTCGTTTGGCAGACCCGGGTAACTAGCTCGAGCCAGCTCGCTCGAGTGCCGCGCTCGCTTCGCTTTCACACTGTAATTTTGTAGAAACCTAAAATGTTGACGACACTGATACAACGTAGTACCCCTTCTGCATTTAAAAAGGGTTTTTATTGGACTTCAAACATTCAATCACATTTTGGGTACCGTTTTTTTATTTATAAAAGGTTTAAAGTTTTCTTAATTCTGTAGAGCAAAAGAGCAAGAAACGGGAGTAACGGCCGTCTAGGATAGGTAGGTAGGTACTCATTGAATAAATTTATAGGATGCACTTTTATTTCGGATCTGTATTTGACGACGACTGTACAATATACGTCACGTGGTCTGTGGTTCCAATCGATGGATTCAAAAATGTATTCCGGCGATTAGGACCGTGGTCCCAATACCTAGTGGTCCCAATCGACGGAAGCCTCAAATATTGGCGTTAAAAGGCAGGCATAGGGATCTTTGCTACTGACTTGTGATATGTCGTTGAGAATGGTAAGTTCCCGTCTTCATCCCGTCCCTTGGCTGTATAAGTAAAGTGTAGGACGGTAGCCAGATCTACGCGATACTATTATTGAAGCGTTTTAAAGGGGTAATAATGTTTTTTTAAAGGTGATAGCATAGTTTTATAGTACCTATGTAGTGATAAATTGCCCGTTTGTTATCGGGAAAAAAGCCTTATGTGTTTTTCAGCTCAACAACTCAAAAACCCGTGTTGGCCCGGAGGTGCCTCGTCCGAAGGTTGTGGGTTCGAACCCGGTCGTACACCAATGGATTTTTCTGTTCTAAAAATCTATGTGTGCATTAAAACACGTGAAGGAAAAACTCGAGAGGAAACCGGCACGTAAAAAGTTCACAAACATGTGCCATGTGCACAAAAGAAGCCTCTTCGAGGCGCACTTGAAATCCTTTCACTAGTTTGAAAGAACTAGTGACACAATAAAAAGAAGAAGCTCAAGAACTACACCCACATCAAATTTCAGCTCAATCGGTCCGTTAGTTTTGACGTGATTGAGGTACAAATGCACAATCCGATCCTCTAGTGGTCTCCTTTTGTAAAATTGTTTTTTATAACTCTGTGGATAACGCAGTCTGGTTATAATTATTAAGGAATATGTATTAAGTATTATTAAATACATATATTGCAGTTGTTTGTTGTCCCGAATAAATAAAATTAAAATTAAAATCATTCATCTATCTATCAATCTAACCTCACAAATTTTCATCTTTGCAATATAGAACGGCGCGGGCGGTGGCCATTTTTAAAAATTCCCTATCAAAAACTTTCTGAAACATTTCGTGTTAACGATCTACCGTTTGCAGATTATTTTCAAGTATGTAAAAAGGCATTACGTGTATTTTTCCTTGAGCACTCCAATAGGCAGAACATGCCACGACGCGTGTGCAACTTGCAGAGATCCAGCGATAAGCCCGCTTTGCATAATACTGCAGATTTTTTTAACAATACATACGTATTAACCAAGTAATGCGCTACTGAGGAGATGCCTCAAGAATTGAGGCTGATGATATAGTTACGAAAAAAAATTTTTTTTAGTTAAGCTTCTGAGTTTTCTTTCCTTTAAAAATACAAAATATATTTTTTCATTTCTTATTTTGTATATTTTTTCTTTTTTTCAGTGTCTTACCAATTAAATATTTCATAGTCGCATAAAAAAAGTATAAAAAAAAAGATAATTTCAGATTTAAGATACCTTAAGATAACCTTACAGATAACATCGTCGGGTTCGATTCCCGCTTCAGGATAATGATTGTGTGATGAACATCGCTGTTTGTCTTGGAGTATGGGTATTTTCTATGTACATTATGTATTATAAAAAATATATATATAAGTATGGTATCAGTTATCTGGTTCCCATTGTACAGCTTAGTTTGGGGCTAGATGGCGCTGTGTGAAAAGACCCAACTATTTATTTATTTATTTATCTTGAACTGATCGCGCTTGATTTTGCGTTTGATCGTGATTGATTGAGGGGAGTGCATTTTTAACTGAAGGATCTCGAAATATTAGTGAAGGTATCATGCTTTTTTTCATATATAAAAGCATGTAAAAAAAGTCTGAAACCATCATCAATGTAAAATAAAAAACTCAAATTTGAAAACAACTTTTTCACTTTTCACTCGTTCACTCATTATAATGCCTAGTTCACACGTACCGAGTACTCGGCCGAGACAGTGGAAGCTTACATCACTCGGTCAGCCAAGCTCTCCGCGCTGTGTTTATACGACTCGTAATCGGCCGAGAGCACTGAATCCGCCGAGTACTACGTGTGATCTAGGCATAAGAAACGTGTAGGTACAAGACAGATCAATTTGTTCAGTTCTCGTTTGTACATAATCGCTATCGCTTGTAACTCGGTTCACAGCCGAAGGTCAATTGCAGGTCACGACCCAACTTTATGATTGTGATGATTATAATGTAATTTTTTCTTTGCAGGTAAGTAGGCCAGACATTTTTCATGTTATGAAACGACTACACGGTGTGAATGCGGTCACATCTCATAGTGTGAGTACAAAACTTTTTCTTTCTTTCCTTGTCGAATAAAACAGTGGCTTGTATTATAATCAATAATTCATGTTTTACAAAAATATACAACAACCTACTTCAATCGGACTGTTCTAGTGACCGTAGGCACCACTAATAAATCACAGGGAAGCATAATACGCAATTTTGTTCACTTATTTTTTGTTGTTACAGTTATTTTGATTTAAAAACTAAACTACTGAACCGATTTTGATGAAATTTATAGTCTAAAGGACGAATCTGAACGTATATTCTCTCAAATAAAATATATTTTTTGCTAATCGGTTTTTAAACAACAAAGTTCTGAGGTAAAAAACATAAAAAAAATAAAAAAAACATTCAACCGAAGTTGAAGTCGGTTGAAAAGGCATTCAACCAAGGAATATTTTGATGTTGAATTGGAGTGAGGCTTGGTTATATTAACAAATAGTTTATATATATTTAGTAATAAATCCGCTTAATTTCTAAACAAAGGTTTTAATTAACTTAACTTTAGTTCAACTAAACCAAAGAGTCAAAGAACAGAAAACCAAAGTTTAAAGATACGACACGTGTTTCGCCTCTACACGAGGCATCATCAGGAGGTGTGGACTCGCCGAAGTTTCTCTTTTCCGAACTCTCGTTTCAAACTTCGGCGAGTCCACACCGATTCCGCAAAGTAACGCCTGAATCAATCAATTATCTTAAGTTATGTTAATTAAAACCTTTGTTTAGAAATTAAGCGGATTTATTACTAAATATATTTATATAATTTGTTGATATTTATGGATTTCCGCAAAGTAACGCCTGAATCAATCAATTAGGCTAGGTTATGATAGTTAGGTAAGCATGATTGTGTAAATTTTAGAATTAGGTGACCAAAATATTGTACGACAATAAGATAAAACATAGAGCTCAACGATCATACCTGTGATTCATTTGTATTTGAATGAATTTGTATTTGTATTCGTAACGACAGGATCATGTTACTTTAGAAAATCTATAAGAGATATAAATGAAGGTTAGATCTGTCGGATGGAGTCTTTATCTTGTAAATACAATCTTATCTTGTATTGGAGATCGTTATCGTGAATGAATGAATTATTTATTTATAGATCGTTGTAGACGAGAATCGTTTTATTTTATGGTTAGATGTTTGTTTAACTTTAAAACGTGTAATTTGGATTTTATGGCTTGATTTCTTTATTAACCACTGCCACTTTGATTTTATAGCTACGAGCCAACGCCTGATATTAATTTATTATCCTTATTTGATTTATCTAGATAGATAGATTGTTTATTTTCTCTCACAAAATGTTAACAAATTTAACAATTAGAGCTTAGCTAACAGTACAGGGGTTAAGTTAACCTGTTTTGCGAGAGACTGGTGCCTGAGATAGGTTTAGAAAACCTGTAGTACAGGTCACCAGTGCCCCGCTCCGCGGATTATACTAGACCACCACACTAGTATTAAGTTGTCTAAACTTATATACCTAACTTAACATTAATGAAGCTAGTCTTATATATACAAACATTATTCTGTGTAGATATTTTTGAACTGCGTTTATATTGTCGGCTGGATAAATGGATAAGATACATATTTATTAGACAACAAGCTGACGCTCGCAACTTTATTTGCGTTGCGAATTTAAAAAATATTTCTTAGTACTGACTTTCAGCTCTTGACGGACACATCCTCCAAGTTTCATGTCGCTACGATCATTAGTTTTGGCTTGTGCATTGTGTGACAGTCAGTCAGTTAGATTCAAGTCTTTTTCATAAATTTATGATGATGATATCAATGTAGAATAAACATCTCTAAGGTCGCGGACAGCATACGGAAAACTATGACTCGAGTTTCATTTATGGTGTGACCTTGCCACCAAATAGTATGCCACAAGCTTTATCTGATAAGATAATTGATTGATTCAGGCGTTACTTTGCGGAAATCCATAAATAATTATAATCCATAAATTGAATATATTTAGTAATAAATCCGCTTAATTTCTAAACAAATTAAAATTAAGCGGATTTATTACTAAATATATTCATACTTTTTGTTATCTAATAAAACATATTATGTAACTAAATTAATCAAAATAATTGCAGCAAACACTCCCCCCTTGAAACTGATAAGAGTGACGGGGTGTGATAACGTAGGGCGGGCGAAGCTGCGGCCGACCGCGCTACGTATCTTCTAATATAGTGTATGCTTTAAAAAGTTAAAATTTCCTATTATAAAAATAACTTAAAAAAAAAACTTAATATGCATGCAATTATGGTTTTCTTATACATAAATCGAGGGCATGACTCCTTTAACGACTTTTCTCTTACTCTCGTGGTCTCGGACTTGGCCATCCGCCCTTCTCAAAAAAACCTGCAAAAGTTCAACTACATAAGTGGTTGGAATTATGAGTAAATAAGTAAATTATCTTATCCTATCCTATTTGGTTATGTGTGAAGCCCAAGTTACATCAAAATCACCTTCAATTGTTATCCATGTAGGTCTACGAGTATCTACGAGTATTTTTCTTTTGTGATATCAACTCCTAGAATGCAGGTTTTTATTACTTCCTTCGCAGAAATTATCTGCTTTGTTTCAGGAAAAGCTTCGTTTATGATTTTTGATTCAAATAAATACCCAATTCGCCGTAAAACCGTAATGTGTTTGAGTATTTTCTGGTATAAATTACTCAACTTATATTTTATCAAAGCATATAATTCAAACGTGTTTCTCACAATCACAAACAGCCCTTGGATAAGAATATACGGGGCGATAACGCAGGGCGGGCGATAAGCCGCCGGCGATACCGCCCGCCCTGCGATGCTATCTGTGATTAAATAGCGGCGTTATCAGCGCGCGAGGGATCTTGGGCGGCAGGTTAGTGCTGAACAGAGACATTTTATGATAACATTTTTATACATTTTGAACTTTTTGTTTAACATTTTTGATAAAAATAATGTTAAGGATTTTTTTGTAAAAATACATACCTGAGTAAATATTCATCAGATATAAGTATAAAAATAAGCATTTTATTAATGTAGACATTTATGATTTCTATTGCTACATAAGTAGATACTTATTAAAATCATCCTTGAAAAATTTAACTATTTTTATTTTAGAAAAAGGCTTTTAGAAAAAGGTAACAATTTGCGGCAAAAAAACGGTCATATCGTTAAAAAGCATTGTCTCTACCAGACCAAACTATATTATTTCATTTTCTTCTTGCTTAAATCTCTGAACATACACTAATCTGTACAAAATATGAATACTTCGTTGTCTGTGAATCCGTCAAACAGATGAGATAAGAAGTTAACTTTTGCTGTTTGTGACCCCCTCCCCCAGTACCCCTCTCCCCTTCCCCTCCCTACTACCCCCTACCACCCCACATACATCACCCGAGAGTTATGTGAGTGATGCGAATCTACGTCGAGCAGATAAAATTGTTATTATTTAGATTAAGAATATTATGGGTATAAACTTAATTTATAAAATACGGGACAGTAAAGATCTTTACCGGCGCTGCAAGATTAACGTTTATAAGAAGGTACTCACATAGGTAACTACTTAATACTATCGATATTTATTTATAAGGCTTGGACATGACTGACAGACAACGTACAGGCCAAACCGCTGAACGTAGAGACTAGAAACTTTGAGGGTTTTCCGTGTGCAGGCTCGTACTCAGGAAGGGATTTCATTAATTTAAAATGCAAACGAAGTTTATTTTTAATATTATTATTTTTAAGTTTATTAGCTTAATACATTTATTATCAATTTGTCGACCGATATCAGTCCACTGCTGGATAAGTCTCTCTCTCAAGGTGCGCCACTGAGCTCGATCTTCAGCACTTCTCATCCACTACCACCCAAAGTGGACAAATTAGAATTCCCTATTTATTATTATACCTGAATAAACTATAAAAACGTAAAACACACGCATCAAAAGTTCAGCGAGCCTAATAAGAATTAAATTGTAAGTCGCGTATCGACTTCCGGTCGGCCGTGAGATACGGGGTGATTACATCGTGCTAATTAAACTTATCGTAGACCAATTATTTATAAGCCGAGCTTATCGACGCCATTGTTTATGAAGTTTGCTGGCGGGACATACAGTACTGAAATTTGGGCAGCAAGGCATTACTTTAACTAGAAAGAACTAGTGGCACGATAAGAAGAAGACTAGCAATAGTTTTAAACTTTTAATGTGCTTCAGCGTAACGTATTGTGACTCCCTTTTCCGCAATTGAACTCATTATTAGGACCTTGTTGCGTGAGCCTTAGGGGTAACGCATGAGTATTTATCTTTTGAGTACAAAATTAAGGTTTTAATATTTAATTTTTTTAAAACTTAACTTTTAAACACATGTAACAATGTACAACTAAAGTTTTACAAAAGGCGGCCTTATCGTTACCTTATCGACCACCTATCCTTAGCTAACTTACTTCTACTGCTAAAGGTATGGACTTTTTCGTTGGACCCAGCACAGTGATAGTTGCATATAGTACAGTCCGTCTGTTACACGGGACCGTTATATATTTTAAGTATTAGGAGAAGAAGTATGCTGTGTTAATTAATTACCCGTGTGTCCCACTACACACAACTGCACAACACGACTTTATACCTATTTATTTAACTGATAGTAAATTGTGTTTTTCCTTAACAAGAGCGGTTATCGGTATCTGTGGTTAAATTAGCTGTGTGTGTTCTACTTTGAAAGTTATAGTTTTGCTGTCTGATAGAAGCTTAATTGAAATAATTCGAGTCACCTCCATCCATTAAAATATATAAATATTTTATATGTGTTGCCAGATAGGTAAACTTTGTCGTACAATTTATAATGTTAACGATAAAAAAATGCTAGCGAAGACTCTTGATAAAAATGATTTTTTTATGTATTAAAGAAATCACAAGATGAGCGAATTGAAACAACAGTGCTACGCGGGATCAGAACAGCTTCTACTCCATAGATGAGTTCAAGAAGCTCCCAATTAATTAATTTGATTGTTAATAATATAATAATACTTATATTTTTTTTTACAATACGTAAGTTTACATAAATTGTATTATGCACATAATATAATCTAGTTATAGTACTATGTACAACCCCACTGACATGTAACTTGGTGTTATAAATAAATTTCTGTATTCTGTATTCTGATCTCTTATTTTAACAAACTTTTATAGTCACTTTTCTGATGCGTATGTCTTCTTCCAGTATTTTTTTTTTTATTTTACAATATTTGGAAAACAAACAGCATTATTTTAAAAAGTATGGATTAAGTATGATAGGAATTATAAGCTAAGGAGTTTTCACATACGGTCACAGTGTAAATATATGGAAGAAATCAAGATTTTGTTTATCCGTTTACAAAAGTACCTGATACAAAATGAGTTCTAGTTCTAGATTGTCCGTGCGTCAACCAATGGCTCATGCTGAAAACCAGCGTTGCAGTCTACTGCAACACATGCTGAGCATGAGCCATTTTTTGACTGCACTGTACTTGCTTCTAGGTACTTTTGTGAGCTTGTACAGTTTTGTCAAAATAAATATTTTTTCTTCTTCTTCAGCATTCCTAATCGAAATTTCTCGTCGCTGAAGTAAAAATACGATGAAAATTCAACCATTTTCAACCATTAATTCAACGTCGAAGCATATGCCCAAAAATCCGCCTAATCGCCAAAAACCTATTCACAATGAAAGATACATTAAATTCGCATTTACGCTACCCATCAATTGTAAGGAACACTTAAACGAAATATATTGACCATAAAAATGTTAATACAGTAATGCAACTGCACATTTCTTATGTGTGTAATTTGCCACGTTGCTAACTAAAAATGTATGATGGGTGATACAGGGCATAGGAGGAAGCGGGTTATTCAGCGCATAGGACAAATGGTTCAATTAAATTCAAGTTGTTTAAGAATATTTTAACCGATCACTTTATTTATTCAAACAGGAATACGATACTACTGAAAGTAATAAATCAAGGTAATTCTTCTGCAATTTTAATACAGTTATATCGCAAAATCTATATGCCTACGATTGACAAATCTATACACCACTGAAAAAACCAACCTTAGGTAGAGTAACGGGCTTGCCTAATTGTATTTCATCTTAAATCATTAAATTAGTTTTTCGGTGAAGACCATTCAATAATGTAATAGATATTTATGCCTACTTGCACCAAACTGTCAAAGACCCTAAGCAATGACTTAACTCGCTTGACAATTCTTAACGGTCAGAATCTATACTGATAAGAACTACCAAGCGAGTAAAGTAATTGCCTAGGGACTTTGACAGTTTCGTGCAAGTAGCCATTAATCTTATAAATAAATAAGCGCCGGATTAAAAAAAATCTTAAACTTTTTTGCTTATTTACGCAGTTGGGTTCACATATTTTAGAAACGCTGCCTCTTATGAATTATACGGCTGTCCAGTCAGTGCAGTATTCTCGAAAATGGCCGTTAAAGAAATGGGACATGTAAATGAAGCTATTGGTCGTACACGAACAACACCATGGCAATACGATTTTATATATCACGCTCGTTTTTCTAGTTGGTAACTTTGAAAAAAAAATTGGTAAATCAATATAATAAAAGGCTTGGTCCTGACTGAATAACTGACAGATAGCCGATACAGACTAAACCAGTTGATGTAGAGACTTGGAACTTGGAGGATGTGTTCGACAAAAGCTGAAAATGCATACTAAAGCGTCGATGACACAGAGCTATTTTACAAACTACAAGCTAGTGAGTTTAAAAGCTAGCGAGTGAGCTAGTAAAACGTCGATGAAACAGGGCTATTTTACAAGATATAAGCCAGCGAGTTTAAAAGCTAGCGAGCGAGCGAGTTAGCGGTCCGGAAGGATTTTCAACTAGCAGATTGTAAAAAAGCCGATGAGGCTTAATATGTCGATAACACAAGGCTAGTTTACAAGCTAAAAAATAGCGAGTTCTCTTGTAGCTTGTAAAATCACCCCGTCGAAATTCAACGACTACTAGTTGGCATGTGACTAATACTAATAGTTGGCATGTGACTCTTAGCTGTTCTGTGTCGTGAGTTTCATGATTTTCGACTAATTTTAAAACACGTATAAAATCTAAATTAAAGTATGAAACCTTACTAATTTTTGTTCACACAATCGGAAAACATAGAAGAAACGAATAGTGTGAAGAAATTACTATAATACGGCGTACTTTTAGAGTATTTGTTCGAAACACTTTGTATGGAAATTTGCCTTGAGGATTACTCTTAAGATAGGAATTTCGGAAATTCGCAACGCAGACGAATTTGCGTGCGTCAGCTAATTAACCATAAAGTAGCAAAACCTCAATCTATTATCAGCAGCGTGGATTCATTTCATGCAGAAAAACTTTTTTCCATCATCCAAATTTGGCACAACATATCCGACGTTCCGTTGCTGGCTTCGTTTTGGCAACGGGATCCTCCGATACAGACAGTTTATACCCGTGGTTTCGGCTCAAAACGATACTTTATTACTCGCATATCTATTTATTTTACAGGCCAGATAAACGGATAAATGTTATTGCGAAAAGGGACAGATTCTACAATTTCCTTTTTTTTTCTTGTACGCGTTTACACTTCATGACGAATTCGTTTCATACCCTCAATTTCTAGTCTCTATACCTACAGTGGTTTAGTCTGTGGGTTGTCTGTCAGACAGTAAGGACCAAGCCTTTAATACTTCATTATTTATTTTAATTAATTACCAAATAACTTAAATGGGCAATTCAGAAGGGGTACTATATTGTATCAGAGCAGATCTCCCTATCAGAATTTTGGGTTTCTACAAAATGACTGAGTGACAGCAGCGCGAGTGCGGCGCCCGAACCTAGCTTTTGCGAGCTGGCTAAAGCTAGGGTACCCGGGTTTGCCAAACGATGATTGAAAATTGAATTATTATAAATGATAAGTACCGTCTGACGCAAATCCATAGGAAAACGACTAACGGTAACAGTTATCCAATTGTTATCAAATTTATTTTGGCAAAAATATTATTTGATTTTTTTCAAGTTTTTTTGCCATAATATCTTTGTTCAGTCTTCTTCTTATCGTGTCACTAGGTCCTGAACCAGTATGGTGAAAGGACGAAAGCATTTACGCATGACTGTCACTGGGATTCAAACCCGCGCTCATCAGATCGCAAGGTAAGGGCCTCATCCACTCGGCCACCACGTCCTCCTCTCCTCTTTGTTCAGTAACGGCAATGGATAATGGGGATAATTGGTGGATTTTTCTGGTGTTTAAAAAATTGCGGTGTATATTGATGATAATGTCAACAACCTTTTTTGAAAATAGCCTACTTAACAGCTCTAAAACGAGTGCAGGTTCCGAAACCCTCACCTCTGATAAGTGGATATGAGTGGCGCCCCCACGTCGATTGATAAACCGATTGTTCTTATACCTCCGTTAAAACCACTGGCGCCACAGCTATCCGATTATCAGAATCTTATCAAATAAGAGCATGGAATATTTATCTGACCGGCTGCTGAGATATCTGGAGGGTGAATGATAAAATTCTAAGTTACGTCTGAGCTTTTTATTCCGAAGTTCCGAACTACTTAGTTGACATCTGCAACGTCTTTTGCGTTGCGAATTACCAAAATTACTTTGGTTTCAACATTTTAATAAAAACATACATCTTATTATTACAGATATACCTACATCGATTAAGCCGTATTAACCGCTGATATTACATTTTTGAAGATTTAAAAATGTACTTCTTGTTATAACGAAAAAAAGACATCCAGGATCTAGAAAATAACATTACAAATGTGCAGTAAAAATCCAATTCAAACCAAATAAGTTTTCATGTGTAAAACCTTATCCAAAGCGAGAGCGAGAGGGCGAGTCAAGTGTACTATTCGCCTTAAAGAAAAAGATAGATGGATGATTGTTACTCAATCACACCTGAACTACTTAACGGTTTGAGCTGAAAACTTCCTATGCATATAGTTTAGATGTCTCATTTGCCAGGGACGCAAGTTAGGGCTGGTGCGGCGGCAAACTCTGCTGAAGAACTCAAGCGGCGTAAATATGTAGGTCTTGATAGGTCGTACATGTTTGAGCCCTTTGGGGTCGAGACCCTAGGTCCATGGGGAATGGGAGCCTTCCGCGTTTTTAAAATTTTGTCAGAGCGTCTGGCCGATAGCGACGCGTGATCAGAGCGCTGGCAGCTATCTGGGCCAAAGAATAAGCCTTGCTATACAAAGAGGCAATGCAGCCAGTATCCTCGGCACGCTGCCATCGGGTATCGAGTTAGAGCAGTTGAGCTACCTATAGATCGTTTGCAACGGTCTATGGGTGGCCCAATTGTTTCCTTTTGTAAATTTTGTAATATACCTATATATAGATTGTAGTAGTTAGCTTATGCTGTAATAAAAATGTTTAGATAATGAGCTAGAAAAGAACAACTAAGTGTATAAAAAAAATCCTGAAAAAAATTCTGTACTTTCGTACTACGAATAGGTACGTTGGCAACGGAGATACCTACTACATATCCTGAATCGGCCCATGTACCGTCCGCAGAGTAATGTCGCGCGAAGATAGGCTGATCTATGGTACCGTCGGCAGATCAGTGCTGCAGGGAGATTTACCGTCAGCAACGGTTTTTAGATGGATCTGTTTTACTATCATACATATTATGTCATGATTATGTTTTACCGTTAGGAGACGTTCCCTGCAGTATGCCGTCTAGATGGTAGCAACACAGTGTCTGATATTCTGCCGCAAAACAGTAACATATAAGCATTACTGTGTTCCGGTTCGAAGGATGCTTTAGCTAGCGAAATTACTGGGCTTTCGAGACTGACCATCAAAATGTCTCAATGTGGACGAACGCTTTAGGAGTGTTCCTATGTGAATCAAAGTCCTGTGAAGCACTGTTCTGGTCAAGAGCAGGCGTGATCTCTTACTACCAGGAGAGCGCTTAGATCGTCTCGTCCCATGTTTACATAAAAAAAGTTAAGAATATGATCAATTGAAACCATCATGGTAGATTCGACCAGGTTTAGGAATTATTTAGCTATGAATCTCTTTCGAAGTAAGTAGTTTTATTCATTATGGCGTTGTATTAAATGTCCTAAATATTTATTTATCATTATTTTGTTCCATTTGAAAACGGCTCAAAATATGACATCGAGGCATTTAGTTAAACCATTTTGTAACATAAACCTGCCTGTTGCTACATATTGTGAGACACAATAAATGTTGTTGCTTGATTGAATCTAATGTCAGAAATAAAACCTCACTCGATTTAACACTCCAAATAAACCACTATCTCGAAAGAAGCCATTTGAAACGACACAGCCACTAATAGCGTGACAGTTGTAACACAAATCTCGATCACAATCGAATAAATCCGAGAACAATATTATCGATCGACAATAAAAAGGAGAAGTACACTGACTGCTATACAATAACCCAACAAATGGGTGCGAGAGAGATAAAAAACAAACGAAAAAATGTGACTACCGGCGCGCGCGACGGCATGTAACATTATCGATACGGATCTAACACATCGGCGTTTTCATTCGAGGAGTTATTTTGGCTCTTGTGTGTAACCAGTAATGGATGTCGAAATATGTTCTTGCTGTGTGGTTTTTGTGTAACTAATAGCTTATTGTTCGGCATTTGATACACTACACTAAACGGGAGAATCGAATTGAATCGGCCTCAAGTCACCAATTATTTTGTAAAATATATAAGAAATTTTATTGATAACGTTTTTTAGTGTGGTAAGTAATTATTGTAAAAACCGCTGTTTAATTTATGTTTCTATGGAATGGAATTACTTAGGTACCTACTTATAATTTATTTTTTATTTTATTTCAACACTTTAACACTTACATAAGTGAGGGAGGACTTAATGCTATAATAGCATTTTCTACCAGTCAACCCGGGCGTGCAAAAAATATGGTGTGGCGTGTCATTTAATACATTACAAAAACAAAGAGTGTAAAAAGTAATCAAAGTGGTTACTTATTAATGTAAAAAAGTGTAGGTACGGTATAACTTCTAGGTAAGTAAAGTACTTAATACTATAAATTATAATTAATATAATATATAAATAGTATAATATATAAATAATATAATATATAAATAATAGAATATATAAATAATAGGTATAATCTATCTAGATAGTAAGGTTCTGGTTCTGAGCAGTAAATAGTTATTCATTTCATTAGTGCCATGGTATTTGTAGCTCTACCACTTGACATAAGCTCCCTCTGAGCGTCACATCCGCTGAAAGTCTCCATAGCTTCAAAGCCCGATTAAAACACTGGTTGATCGAGCAGACCTACTTAGTGAACGTTATAACATATTATATAACGACTAGTTTAAATACCAAATTGTAGGTACCTACGTACTCTTAATGTTTGTGGTTGTTAGTGTTTTATTTTATTATGTCAAATAATTTATGGAATTTATTATATTATTATAATAAGAACATTGAGAACAACAGACCTGTAATTTTTTTTACCAAATAAATACTTATGACTTATGACAAAAAAAACGAGCGAGCTTTACAGTAGTCGCATATACTGTGTCATCTCATATTTTGGAAGGATTCTAGTAATTTCATTTTTCTGAGGTTGATACCATCTAACTGCTAACTTGCTGTTACATAATTCCGTTGCATTTCACGAATTCACTGTCAAAAATTGACAGAGATCGAGAGAAAAGACCTTAAACTTTAAAAAAAAAAACGAGCGAGCCTTCAGTAGTCGCATATGATATTTCATATAAAGGACATTGGCCACTTTGTATGAGCTTATGGCTTAGGGTGAACAGTGATTTTTGGTATAATTGTGATAGAGGCTTAATAGCTTCTAAAAGTAGGTACCAGAATATAAGGATATCTTAGTATCAAAATGTTCGGTTGACCTACTATCCCACTCATAAAGTTCATGATCGACGGAGGGTTTTATATAATAAAAATGAGTTTTTTTCACATATTTTCTATTTTTCATCACAATTATATGATACATTACATTATCTAAAAGCTGGCTAGGTAGATTCATATTATTTTAGTAGTCCTTGTCCAGTTTATGAACCGTACTGTTGCAATATGAAGCACAGCAACCCACCGTCTTTACGGCCTACAATACAATTACAACAGTACTGTTTTATTGCTTTCCTTTTTTAATTATTACTTTCAAATAAAATAAATTCAATATAGGTATATATTTTGGCTCAATCTGCTTGTATGCGGTGGTTCTGAGGGACGATTTTCCCTTCCTATGTTAGTGTGCTCCAATCTATAAATAAAGTGAAATCTGTTATAGCGAATTTCACAATTACTTACTTAAATTAATTAAACAATAAATGGAAATTGATGAACCTTACAGTTTGCTGAGCCATCCATTGCCATAAATACGCTTGCGTTTCCACTCCTAAATGCAGTCAATATGAATTCCATAAGCAAGTGAGGGTCAACATTAGAATCCATTGTCCATTTAAGAGTAAAAAAACTTCCTCAAAATATAAGTTGAAATGGAAAAAAAATACAAAATGATTATTCTTATTCTTCGCGTTTGGCTCCCCACATAGTATATTATAAGCCAGTGTAAAGTAATTTATCGCATTCGTGGTCAAGTTATTTAATAAACATGTGTTATTGCACATTGTATTGAATTATTGTAAAAATTATAAAAAATATTCAGTCAAATGTCCAAAATGAATGACATGACATGTAATGTAGACTTGGGTAGCTATCACAGTTGCTACAATAGTTGAAGCGCCTCTTTCCAGCAAGTGAGGCATCACGTTTGTTTTGACGAGCCAGCTCACCACTCTTCCCTCGAATGTTCACCTTGGCCTTGATTTTTGATGATTTTTCTGCATACTCTATTAAGGGTAGATTAATATTAATATTACTCATAAAACGTGGCGACAATAAGAGATGGCTACGCTATCTATTTTTGTTAGTATCTTGCGACAAGAAATAAGATTAATAATTAAATGGCTCTTACATGAGTACTCAATCGTGGTACCACAGTGAGGGAGCTCGTCGTGTCAAGGAGTTGCCTCGCATACTACTCTATTTTTAGAAGCAAGACTATGACATGACTTTGATCCTTTTTGACGTGTGCTGTGCTGCCATATTAGTATAAAAAGAGATTAAAATTATCGATCGATTAAAAGAATCGATTTTTTCTAAGGAATTTATTTTTTTAGCGATCGAATAATAAACAACTGAGCAAAAGTCGTGTAAAGGAACTTCTATTAAAAACAAAAAAACGGTATGTGTTTGACCACATGACAGAAGTGAAAACTTCATCAAGGTGACACGTGCTGACTTTACCTTAACAAGTGTTACATAGCAAAGCATAACGGCTGAATCTCGTTGAATACCCACAAATAAACAAGCTTCAAAAAGTATTCACTTTCAAAAAATGCATAAACACCCTCGATCACATAATGACAATTTGCATTATCGTGATATCGATTCATAAATAAATAGATATTATTCGATTACTATTCAGAAGAAAGTAAATGACAACACTAGTTTGATGAATCATAAGACAAACTAGGATAATATTATCATATTAAATACTAATTAAATAAACTTTTTTTAGGTTCACCTGGGTACTAAAATATTACGCAATAATTAATATCCAAAATTAATCGATTTATTGAACAAATTGGATTTCTCTGAACATCGTGTTCACTGAGGCCAGGAATGAACAATATCCTTTGGAAGGATTCTAGTAACTTAATTTTTCTAAGGTTGATAAATCATCTGACTACTTACTTCCTGTTACACACTTCCGTTGCATTTCACGAAATCATTACCACAATTTGACAGAATGCGAGAGGAAAGATGTTACACATCAAAAATAGATTCTGAAAATAATGAAACCTTAGTCCTTACAATGATAGCAGATTCAAGGGCTCTCTGGGTGGGCATCCATTTGTCACCTGGCACTGTTATTAATCTGTGACGATGCCCTTTGTGTTAGATAGCCATCGCTACACAATGGCTCCTAGTGTTCGAGGAGTCTCACATTTATACTGAGATGAAGATAGATAGGCCAGATGGAGTTACATACCTGTACGACCTGGATGAAGTTGTAGTAGAGGCATGGTGTCTCTGCCTAGTACAATGTCAAATATAAATATGATAATGATAGGTAGGTATCCCTTTTTATCAAATACCTATTGTATTAATTACATAGATTACTACAGTTAGCTTGTATCTTGTATCTTGTACGTAAGAAATAACGAGAAACTGATGTTACACCTTAATTAACTAATATTAATGTTTGTTATGTTACTGTGTCTTCATCCTTTTCAATAAATAAATACAATACAATACCTTAGGGTACTCAATTTAGTTTAGATACCCACTTGTACAATTTGTTTTTTTTTTAATGTGTTTTTTGTTTATACTCTGTATAGTATGTAAATAGTAGTAAATCTTATTTTTACCCTTTAAAACTACCTGCATTGTATTTCGTGTATTATGTATCTTTCATTTTTGTTGTACATTGCTTATTTAACGTATTGGAGGAATCTATAATGTTAGTATAAGTTTGTGAAATAAAGAATTGAATTGAATTGAAAATGTATTATGGGGGTGGAAAAAGTATGTTTCCATCTTTGAAGGCTTTCGTCATAATACCGAGATATAGGGAACTAAATGTATAATCAATACTCAATATATTTATTGTTATCACAATGGTTTGGTAAGATGGTAACAATTACAATACTTTGATGCACTGAACCCCTTTGGGGCATTACAATATAGTACGAGGCAGACCGAAGTTTTATTAATATAATAAAATAGATATTTTATTGTCTTATTAAATTTTTTTATTACAGCATAAGCTAACTACTACAATCTATATATAGGTATATTACAAAATTTACAAAAGGAAACAATTGGGCCACCCATAAACCGTTGCAAACGATCTATAGGTAGCTCAACTGCTCCAACTCGATACCCGATGGCAGCGTGCCGAGGATACTGGCTGCATTGCCTCTTTGTATAGCAAGGCTTATTTTTTGGCCCAGATAGCTGTCAGCCCTCTGATCACGCGTCGCTTCGACCAGACGCTCTGACAAAATATTAAAAACGCGGAAGGCTCCCATTCCCCATGGACCTAAGTCCTAAGACCTAAGACCTTAGTCTTATTACTAAGATATATATATATAAATTAGTATATTTTTTTTTTTTTATGTGGACAGTCAGGAATAAATAGTTCTGTCTGACACCCTATTGCTGAGAGGGTAGATATAACTTTTTCAATGAATAAAAGTTTCATCTGTTCCCAGTTGCTAAAAACCAGACAGATATAAGTTTTTTGTACCATCTGTCCCCTAGGCAGACAGAGCAGGGAGACAAAACAAAGACAAAATGTCTATTATTTGATAATAAAAAGTAGCAAATATTTAAGTTTTAAAAAATATTAATATCGCGCTTTTGAATTTTGAGGTGCCTTTGTACCTATGTGATTTTGCACATTGCTACACAAATAACCTAATGCTGGGCGTCAAAAAGGCTTTGTCCACAAAAAACTTCGTATATTATTGTGCATCCCACAAACTCCTGTGTTCGGCGTTTCGGATCTTGTCCAAGCTATCTACGCGATATTGTTGCCATTTTTCTTCCAACAAAGGATGTAATCGGCCGTAGGTGTTACCAGTGTATATACGGTCCAAGCTATCAGCGTTTGGCTTACCACTGGCAATACTGAACCATCGCAAGCAAAAAATTTTTTTTTTAAATTAGGTGTAAAGTCACTTTATGTATGAAAATATAGCTTCGCTTGCATGCTATCGGAATATTAAGTAACCTATGTGTTTTTCCAGCTCATAAACTATAACATTACTAAATTTTAGATTTGTCGGTTCAGTAGTTTTTGCGTGATTGAATAACAAACATCAATCTATCCTTACATTTTTTTTCTTTATAATATTGGTAGGAATAGTTTATTGACGGTGTTCCTATAAAAATACTCAGATTAACAGTATAAGATATAGATATATGATATAGTAGTAAGATGAAGGCAGAAAATAGGACAAAGAAAATCAGACACCCCGTCAACAAAAGTTTTTAGCGCCTTTTCAATGTACTATGGTATGATTCTATCTGAACAAAACACATATAATATGTGAAAATAGAAGCCACGATCGAGAAGTCGTTTTCTCCGAAAAAAGACTTCAGTTCTACATATATGGCTTTTTGAACGTTAATATCTAAATAACCGTTTAAGCTGTGTTTATGAAATTTGAGGTACTTCATTAACTCTGGACTTTCAATACATAAACCAAATTTGGTGTGTTTATATTGATTAGTTTTTTAGTTATGACAAAGTCAAAAGTGGCTCCAAATGGTTCGTGTAAACTTACACACAGTGCTACTCGCCAGTTCGCTGGGCCTGACCGTGGCTGGACACACTGTCGTGTGTCGAGATTCTATCAGTAGGTATTAATACTTTTATGTTAGTAGGATATTTTTCTAAAAAAGGATTTGATAGTGAAATTATGTTTAAATGAATATACTAAATATAGTTGTGAATATAGTGGGTTTTTTACCATTATATCGATCATCGATGCCTATAAAACGTGATGACTGTCACCTCTGCAATCAAACGAGCATGATTCACTTCGATTCTTGTGGTCAGCTAGAATCATATGAATAACTAAATGTTTTATTCTAGAACATACAGTTTAAAAAAAAATGTAGAGCCTGAATTATACAGAAGAGACGTACATTTTTGTCATACAAAATCTGTAATCGCCGCGTGGATGCAATTATATCCTAGTGTAGTGCACGAAAGGAGCTTCTTCGAGGCGCACTTGAAATTCACCACACTGGTTCGAAAGAACTAGTGATACGATAAGAAGAAAGAAGATCCTAGTGTTCCGTCTGCCTCGTGCCTTCACCTTATACCCTTTCTGTATAATTCAGGCCTACAATACAGGCAATACTGAACTTACTCTACCTTTTAAGAGAGTACTGAACTCAATACTACTGAAGTCTTGAAATCCCAGTAATTTTACTAACTACAGTGCTCTTCAAACCGGAACCGGAATGGACGACACGGATGGTCGAATGGCAAGTGTATTGGACTGCCACGTCCGGTGTCGCAGGTTCGATTCCCGCTTCAGGATAAACATTTATGTGATGAATATCGGTGTTTGTCCTCTGGGTCTTTTCCTATGTATGTATTTACAACAAAAAGTATTTAAGTATTCTATTAGCTATCTGGTTCCCATAGTACAAGCTCTGCTTAGTTTTGGGCTAGATGGCGTTGTGTGAAATGTCCAAAATATTTTTTTTTTATTATAAAGGAGACTGCCTTTAGTAATAACTGTTCGATGCTTTATACTAAAAACAATGGCTCGGTATCACCTAATGCGCCTTTAGGATGTTTACCTAGAATTGTGACTGATCAGTTTCAATACAATTTGAGTCATTGTGTTGGAAAAATACTAAAAAGATAAAATTCCCCGATTATAGGCCGACCGCAGAGTAGCATTTATAAGGAAAATCATTAAAACTGTTAAATGTAAACCGATAGATTTATTAGAATATACAAATGTTATACGGCTGAGATGATCAGGACACTTAGCAAGGGCAGACGAGAACCATGCTGTTAAAGTTATGTCTAAATGGACACCACAGAAAAGGGACCGCGAGGCAAACCTAAAAAACGTTGGAAGGAATGTCTGGAAGAAGACCTGAAGAAGTTGGGCAAGCTAATAACTTCGAAGAGAATGACTAAGATCAGGAACGTGTGGTGAAAAATTGTTGAGGAGGCAAAGACCCTAAAAGGGTTGCAGTGCCGCAGTAAGTAAGAAACTCAAATGCGATGAATTAAGTGAGTATAGTAATGATCTGAACATATATATTTTTTTAATCTCATTTAATTTAAGGACTTTTGAATTATGATAGATATTATTAATTTAAGGACTTCCATTAAACAACAAAAGTCCTTAAATTAAATTATATTAAAAATATACATAATATTATGTTGTATTGTATTAACTTTAAATTTTGTGTAAATTTCTAGAATCGATTTTATTTGAGTAACTCAAATCTATTATAATTCAAAAATCCTTAAATTAAATAAGATAAAACAAAACATAATAACATTATGTTTTTTTTTTTAATAATGTTGATTTGTAATAACTTAAATTTCTTGAATCAATTTTATTTATGTAACTCAGATTTCATTATAATTTACTGTAAATAAATCTCCTTTACTCGTAAAAATATACACTTCTTTGTTCCTGCAATAAAAAATAAATAAAACTACCTTCGAACTACATATCACGGAACAATAAATTAACTTTATAATAATATTGATACGACATCTGATTATCAGCGAGCTGGATCTTATAATTCTTTAATTAGCATTATACACCTTTTTTGCAGATCTAATCTGTAGTCACGACATATTCGTACTCAAGATCATGCAATTAATTAAATTCGTAGCATAATTATGTTTATAACATGATTTATTTATAGATTATAGATTCAGTTTGGTTTATAAAATAATCACAGTCATAATATAAATAGGTAAATATACAACGTTACATTTTGTATACTTACACAAAAGGCGAGACCCGAGTATACTTATTATTTAAATAATCTGTGTAAAATTAAAAATAAATGAAACTCATAATTGAGATAAAAGTACACAAGTGTACAAGCCCATAGAATAATTACGGTGTTCCTATAGAACACCAAGATTGACAGTATGAAGCAAGATGTAGGCGTTAAACAAGGCGTTACACAAGGCGCAAGCACGACAAAAATATAATCAGACACACTGGCAACAAAAATTAAAATTATATATAAATATTAAATGTACTACATTATGTTCTATAATTTATTACTTAGTTATTTGATTATAACGGGTATTTATCGCGCTCACCTCGTATGTTTTTGTGTCCCGACGTTTCGGTTACACGGTTCTTACATGAGTCACGAAGCGTTGAATTTTCAAGGGCTGCGAGTCTGCCAGCCTGCCAGTCTACCAGATTGATTTTTTCGATACGGCCAATATTTCAGCGAACTTCGAGTGAATAAAACTTGATCGGGACCAATTTTGCAAAAACTACACAACGCGATTCGTTGTTCTGATCGTTGATAGGGTTGAAGTACAGCTGGCAAAACAGGTTGGGAGGACGTAAAAGTATGATCTGAAATAAAAGCTCTACGTAGTATATCTACATATCTATCTATGTTTTTTTTTATAAACGTTCACACACTCAAACCCCTGCACTAGGATTCCCTGTGTCGCAGGTGGCATGGACACATACAACACATCACATCCAAGACCCGAAAACAAACATTTGTGTTCGTCACAAATATTTGCCCCGGCCGGGGATCGAACTTTGAACACCAAGCCTGTAGGCAAGGTCACTACGAACTAAGCCACGGAGTCGTTTTGAATTAGTGTTTCCACGACAAGTGCCTGAACTGTCACCTCGTCTTGTGTGTCTGTTCTTGTTATCGAAGTGTTAAAGGCTTGTAGCATACTTCTTATATTTTATTTCTTCTCCTCTCTTTTTGCTAAGTTATTCATAGTCAGTTTTTATTTATAAGTCTTTCTTGTCTGTCTATCTGTTATTTCGGGTGGAATATTGCAACTAAAATTCCGAGCACTTTCCGATTAGCTACCCGGCTGACACTTTCTAAAGGGTAGCTCACAACTCAATGACAATGCATTCTTAAACTGCTATATCTCTTAAAGGAAGCGAGATAGTACAAAATTCGACGACCCCATGGCTTAGTTGGTAGTGACCCTGCCTACGAAGCTTGGTGTTCCGGGTTCGATCCCCGGCCGGGGCAAATATTTGTGACGAACACAAATGTTTGTTCTCGGGTCTTGGATGTTGTGTGTTGTATGTGTCCATGCCACCTGCGACACAGGGGATCCTAGTGCAGGGGTGTGAGTGTGTGAATGTTTTGTTTATGTTTAAAATCATAAAAAAATGTGGTTTTTAGATTGTATCTACATTTCTTGTATTATTTTCTCTCTCTCTCTCTCTCTTTGAAATTGTACGAGTTTCGTACCCATGCAATTAATCGATTGTATGTGTATATCATACATACGTGATTTTTAAGTAATTTTCGTCTAAAGTACTGTTTTGGGCATTTCGTTTTCCAATTCCCCAACTCTTGGTGTGCCGACGCTACACACACGGCTCGCGCGTATCGTCCGATCTAATATTATTCTGGGAACAGCCTTAATAAGTCACTACAGAATGTTATCTATTCCATTTTATCGGTAAGGCGATATCCATCTCTATCCAATTAGGCTTACAATGCAATATGCCCGTCTACCAGATATGACGGGTGGGGTTATACCGCGCTTCGGCTCTGTCGTAAAAACTACCTATGGCACACTAAACCTTGCTAAAATGCGAAATTTTGTGAGAATATATGGGTTAGAGTTGGACCAGTTGAGCTACCTATAGTTGGCCCAACTGTTTCCTATTGTACATTTTGTAATATTAATCAATATATATTACACCTCATTTTTTTAAACCAATAAAACTTAAATGGGCAATGCAGAAGGGGACGTTGTATCTTACTGTGCAGTCAGAATTTTGGGTTTCTACAAAATGACAGATAAGAGTGGCAGCGGGGCAAGTGCGGCGCCCGAGCCGAGCTGCAGCGAGCTGACTCGAGCTAGGTACCCGAGTTTCAGTGTGGGAGGGACCAGGACTCTACCCAGCACACACTTGAGGAGTGCACGGCGTGGAGCTCTGAACAGCGGGTCCTGAAGGACCAAATTGGGCAAGACCTCGCCCTGCCTAGCGTTGATAAGAACAAATGAGACGAGTGAACTGATGCGGGAATCGAACCCGCCACCTTACTGGCCGAAACCACTTTGTTCTTTACCACTGGAGTAACTGTGTCGTCTATTGACCAACTGTGTTCATCTGTCGAGGTTTATTGGGATCATTTCGAATGTACAGTCAGCTGCACAGACATGTATACACTCCTAAGCTTTCACATTTATATTATACTCGTAATTTTGCAAAGATATTCTTCTTCTGACAAGAATTCTACCAAGTATGGGGACTGCATTAATTTGAAAATGCTTACGTGCACTTTTCTTTGCATAATTAAAAGTAAAATAAATGTGAAAGCTTAGGAGTGTACATGTCTGTGCAACTGACTGTACCTCGGTGGCTGGTGGTAGATATTTGATGGTAGGTGGCAGTGCCCGTGGTAATTTGATCGCGCCATTATCAAAACCACCATCGTCCAAATGCAATGTAGCGTTCGCAAAAAACGCGTAAACTTTTTTCAACTTAATTTTTTATGATTTTTACCTACTCCTATTAATAATAGGTAATAACTTAAAAAATGTTTTTAAATGTTAGCGGGATAAAAGTGATGTCCGAAACAATTTTCGATGTGTAGCATATTTCCTCTCGCTTTCTGTCAAATTGTGGGAGTAATTTGGGGAAAATGGGATGGAAGTGTATAACAGGAAGTTGGCCGTCATATAGTACCAACCTGAAAAAGCAAAGTACATTACTAATTCCAAATTGAAATGTTGCATATTCAGGTGCATCATCATCCAAGGTCAGGGTCCAGGGGGTCAGATGTTACACATCCTACGCGACTACTAAAGCTCGCCTTTTTATTATCTTAACTAGTGATTTTTTAAGCCTCTGTTATTCAAGTATTTGAAAAATGTAAACCATACATTACTTTTTTAAAGATTTTTCTTAAGTAAGACTCTGTTGCTGTCGCTACCAACCTGGGAGCTGCGGAGGGGGGGAGGGGGACTGATAAGGTATCGATTGACCGCCTATCGGCCGATCAAATGAACGTACCCTATCGCATGCGTTGTTTTGCGGGCAAACTATTTATGAGGTTTTTGACGCTGTATGAATCCTTCCTACTTTTGTATAAGCTAGTGACGAGTTTAGCTGGTCTGGTGACGAGTTTAGCTCGTCTGGTGACGAGTTTAGGTGGTCTAGAGACGAGTTTAGCTGGTATGGTGACTAGTTTAGCTCGTCTGGTGACGAGTTTAGCTGGTCTAGTGACGAGTTTAGCGGGTCTGGTGATGAGATTAGCGGTTAATATATTAAAATAATGTGCGAGCATTTCTTTAGCTATCGGAGTTACCAGACTTTTTTGAGCAGGCATTTTTTTCGGTCGTAGGTCGTAGAAAGGTGTAGTTTGACATCCGTATTCAGATACAAATCTGTATTCTTACTTATATAATGTAAAGACAGAGAAAAGAATAGTTTGACGACACGAGTGTGTTGGACTGTCACGCTGGTGTCGCGGGTTCGATTCCCGCTTCAGAACAAACATTTGTGTGATGAACATCGGTGTTGCTGAGTTTGGGTAGTTTATAATATAAAATACATATTATGTCTTCTATGTATGTGTTTACAAATAAATATAATAGGTAATTTGTTTTGTAGGTATTCTATCAGTTTCTGTTTTCCATAGTACAAGCTCTGCTTAGTTTGGGGCTAGTCGGTGTTGTGTGGAATGTCAAAAATATAAAGAGGACCGACTTAACATTCCAAAAACACTTATTTTAAGACATCGACAGATCTCAAATGATAAAAACAATAAAACATTTTTATCAACAACTAAAAACATGACGATCCGTGGCCGCATTAAGAATCCATTAGCACTCCACAAAATACTGATTAATTCGCTTTATCTCATCTAGGACTGGTATCAGGGGTAGAGTGCGCATTCTTACACATGACTGCGACGGCGGCGCGGCATGCTACAGTTCAATATGAATATGACTTGTTCAATATGACCTTGAATAATACTGAATAATTCGCTTAATGTCATTTAGGGGTAGAGTGCGCATTCTTACACACGACTACGACAGTAGCGGTGCGGCATGCTACAGTTCAATATGACTTTTGTTATCACTATTAATAATACTGAATAATTCACTTCATGTCATGTAGGGTTAGAGCGCGCATTCTTTCATACTTGACGACAGCAGCAGTGCGGCATGCTATAGTTCAATATGACTTTTATAATTACTTTTAATAATCAATATCAATATTATTATACTCACTGACTGACAGATAACGCCCTTCCATACCAGTGAACTTAAAATTTAAATTAAGAGAACATATAGTAGTGTAGGCGCGTACTAAGAACGAAATTCCCTCGTTAATTCGCAACGCAAACGAAGTTGCGAGCGCCAGCTAGTAATAAATAATTAACTTTATTTCATGAAGGACTGCATTAGTAGGAGTAGAGTCTCGAGTTTTTATACACGACGATGGTAAAGAAGTGCGGCAGTTTTATTGTAAAATTTCCTTTTTATCAGCGACAAATAGTGAGCTCTACAATAAAGCTGTAATAGAAGAAAAAAATATTCTATCCAATCATAGATTATTTAGTTATAGCTGGAAATTGCCTCGAAAATCTGTTAACTAGGTTTGATATTTTTTAATTGCTTGCAACAGATATCTGGCAAATAATAATTCAACTAATGGTTCTCATAAGCTTCACTAGTACAAAATAGTTTTAAAAATACCAACAAGGACGTAGTTGGTACTTTTAAAACGATTTTTGTTCATTACTCCAACACCTAGTTTTTAGAACAGCTAGTTACTAGGTGTTCGAGTAGTGATCCAGGCAAGAGCGCTCTCCTTATTTCCTGCAGCATGCCGTGCCGCCACAGTGTGTAAGCACCTTTTAGTTGATTTATACCAGTTATCAGTGAGATGGTAGATGGCGCCAGCGTCATCAGAACACTGACTTTCTTTTATGAATTTGAAGTATGCGTCGAAGTGGCGAGATAGGGCTGCTCCCGTTTTGATAACGCGTGTGTGAAGGAATGTGGATTTGTGTCGACATGGCCCTTATTAGGTATCTCGGTTATAGGGGTCAAGATTTGTCTGTTGTTTTGAGGTGTTCTGGTTTTTACGATAAGTGTTTTTGATCATTTTATGCATAGCGTAATCTAAGTTGTTGGTTGGTATTTGTAGTCCTTTAATTGAGGTTTTTTGGCTTATTTTTACTCTGAAAACAGAAATTAAGCCATATATTTGAAAAAAATAAGTATTTTAAAATTTTGGTTAATATACAGGTACCGTAAAAATGTAGAGACTAGTAGAGTTCTAGAGTGTCGAGATTATACTCTTGAAATAATACAGAGTTAAAAAAAATATAGGTAATCAATAAAATCTAATAAATATATACGTACTAAATACTTACGTAGGTTGTATCTCAAAGGCATTTTATTCAAATTCAAAGTTGCTATCTCAATCTATTACTTATCCTTAAAATAATTTTATGATAAATACAAACAAAACATTATATTCAAGAACGGCCTCAAGGAATATAATAACCGCTGTGATTACAATCCGAGCAGAAATAGAAAAGTTAATCGATGGTAGATAAGACCGTCGAAATAATAGTTTTTATGTAAATGAGTGTTGCATACGCTGCGATGGGGGCGATAAGTAATCGGAACATCGCTGGTATCTCGGATCACGACCACAGCCAATGGAAGGTAGCTGGTCTAATCCATCATCGACTTAAACACCAGTGCCTCCTGCTATCAGTTATAATGTGTAACAGCAGTTCGTGATATGCAATGAAAAAAATGTAGCGATAGAACATGACTCTGGCAGGCCAGAAGTCAGGTGCGAGGAACGTCTCTTTGAGCGTCGTCATCATTGAGCTTAGCTCGTTCCTTCACCGTGAAGGATTTGGAGTTTGTAGTCCAAGTAGAGTCCAGCTTCTTAATTAACACTTGGATTTGTTCCTGGATGCGGTCATTGGCTTGCTCTCGTATGAAACGTGCAATTTCTTCCGACTTCGTTATTACATTTAATATAATAGTTAGATTAGATTCAAAGACCACTTCCACATCAGTCATGAATATCTCAACATCGACCACCGAATCAATCACTGGTTTGCATATCGCTATGTGATTAAAATTTTGTTAACACTGTTCTGGTTATGAGACCATTAGACATCTACAGCGTTCAGCCTCCATTGTTTAATATCTAGTTGTTTTTGCTTAAAATAGCTGTGCTTATGCACAGCTATTTTTCATGAGCTGTGCCTCAACCTTGGCTTAATCATACCATCGCCAACGAATCTTAGCTAAGTGCGTACTTACACATTACTTGAAGCTTTTTCGACCTTATTTCCTAAAATATAAAGTCCTATTTTCATTCCGAATTTTAACATCTTTACTAAGCATAACCATCGTGTTAGAGACACTCGTATCTTCATAACTATAAGGTACATTTTTAAACGTTTTTATAGATCTCCAGCACAGCTTTTGATATCACGTAGTATAGATATTAACTATTTCCCGCAGTTGAACTACTTTGTGTGAAATATTATCCTTGTTAGATGGAATTTTCGTATCTGTATTCTCAAGATACATCGCCTTTGATTTTACAGTGTCTTCAAATAAATGTTTTTTTTTTCTTTGTAATTAGTTTTTTTTTTCAATTTTCTTCATCATGATCTTTTATTCTATGTACGGTATACCCATTTCTCTAATACACAATAAAATATTATACCTTCTTGGTACGAAAAGACTACGCTACATTATTTTCATATATTTTTTTGGTGTACAGACCTACTTTTTGTTAAGGCTTGAATTTAATGAATACTTTAACTGTTGGAAAATATATATAATTATATATTTAAAATGTTATCTCTCTTAATAATAATTATAAGATATAACATTTTTAACATTGTTCCTTCTTACGAGATTAATTTTAATTTTTATCTACAACATCTGGCAAAACGCACCTGCTTCATTTCCTTAACAGGTGATAAATACAGTCAATATCTGAGTAATTATCAGTTTAAAATAATATTCTTACAAATTTAATTATCATCTCATCAATAAACAGCTCACTTAAATATATTTTCTTCTTACAGGTAAGTTACCAATTCAAGGTTGCATGAAACTACGGACATAATGAAGTAAGTAACCAGGTGAGTATAAAATTTTAAATAATAGTCCTAAGAAACCTTCAAAATAATACTTGACAATAATAAACATTTTTCATAAATAAAAAAATCGGAATTCTCAAATGTTGTCTTTATTTTCATAAATAATTAATAATCATAAATCTTTATTCAAAAAACAAGCTTAAATAATACATTATTGGTGATCAGGGCCCTGTACAACCAAACTTACAAATTGTAATTGTAGTTTACAAGTTACAATTCTACAAGTTTCTATTTAACCAAGAATACAACTTACAATTCTACCATGGTGGAAAACTTACAAAATTGTAAAATTGTAGCTACAATTCTACATATTTGTGTTCAACCAACATTTTTTCTTGACAAGTGACAATTTACAAATTTGTAGGGAAAACTGCTTGGTTGAACGCATAATTGTAATTACAATTTTAAATTTTTTGTAAATTGTAGCAAATTTCTGACAGGTGGGCTCGCCTTGTGTCAGAAACTTACAATTATTTTACCTCAGTTTATTAAGTGAAAAAATTTGATTGTTTTATATTAAATAATGGTTCTAACAACTAGTAGTGGAAGTAGTGACAGTAGTTATGATAAATATATGAGTTTTATTTTCGTTTTTCAATGTGACAGATTTTACATGCAACATAATATTTCGGTTCTGCAAAATGATACACTTACTTATAGGTACAATAAATAAAATATTTTATACAATTTTACGTATAAAATATTTTATTTTAACATTTTACAAATTATGGTGTCATTGAATGAACTGAAATAAACAATTTTGATATTTATTGGATTTGAAAACTAACGATTGTCAGAAAAACCTCAATTTAAGAATCTCCAACAAAAAACTTACATTTTATGTAAATTGTAACTTACAATTAGAAATTTGTAGTTACAATATTGTCATCGAAATCTACAGGCGTTTTGTGCACTTGTAAATATTGGTTAAACAGCATGTGTAATTTACATATTTGTAATGTTTTTACTTGTAAAGTTCTTACATATTTGTAAGGTTGGTTAAACAGCACTTGTCATACAATTTTACAAATTTGTCATTTATTTACAAAATTGTCGAATTGTAATGTTGGTTGAACACGGCCCAGATTATATTAAGGAATTTTGGCTTGTGGTACTCAATAAGTGGTGTGTACTATAAGAAAGTATATATATATATACTATACTATATAATATTATACTAAGAAGAATATATTTATGTCTCTACTCGTAGAGTATCGTTTCAAAAAGGTTAAGTAGGTAAGTATCTTAAATTATTGTAAACATTCGTTCTGTCGCGACTATCACGCCAAAGAAAATTTAGAGAGCATTTTTTGAGTCAACCTCTATTTAGAAACCGCTGAAATGGAGCTAGCCTCCACTATCAGGCAATCAGGCGAGATACGCTTCTATGGCGTGCAGCTTTTTTATTTGACATTTTATACAAGTTTATTCAAACAGTAACGATAGCATCGCAGACGTTATCTTTCAATGCAACGTTACCGCGAGCTGGGGCCTGATACCATCTGGGGCCATTGCTAGTTAAACCGACCTGATAAGGGATCAGGGTCTGTGTGTGTGCGTGTATACCGTGTCCGTGCACGCGCGGCTGTGTGTCGAGAGGGGCGCTCGGCAACTGCTAGCCAGTCACTCAGTTTACGCGGCAAAAGAATGACGGCTCCGAAATTTTTGTTTTAAAAACTGTGTTGAAAAAAATTGTGATGGACGATACTGTGATGTTATTGTGGCTGAAGTACCTGAAGGAACTGGAAGTGGCGTGCGCGGCGCAGTTCCCGCCAGGAGGCGCTGCGAATGTCAAAACAAAGTGTAAGAATTTTCATGTTTACATCACTGTTATCTTTGTTTATAACACTTTTACTTTCAGCAGGACAGAGTTCAATACCGATTTGATTAGTATTGATGAATCAGTACGTACCTAGAGACTGGATTTTCATCGAAATAACGATAAAAATGTCGTTAAGATAGCCGCTTTATCTTGTTTGTATACGCCTGATAGCCGTAACAGTGGTACTAATGTAAATACTGGATTTTTATTGCTGTAGATATTATATCTCTACATGCGATGACAATAAATCATCGATATTTTTTTTAACCGGAGCAGCTACTTAAGATAATGTAAAATAATTAAGTAGCAGATATTACAGGGTTTTAATATAAGGCCTAATATAATATTGCCTTTATAATTAATTTATAAAAATGTTAGTGTAAGTCAAACAGAATTATTTTCAACTGGCTTCTAAAAAGGAGGACATTCTCAATTCGGTTGTTTTTTATGTTTGTTACCTCAGAACTTTGTTGTTTATAAACCTATTAAAAACCTTCTTTTTTTTTGAGAGTTTTGATGAAAATCGGTTCAGTTTCAGTGGTTTTGAAATCAAAATAACTGAAAAAATGATGTCATCCAAGAAATTGCGTATTTTGCTTCCCTGTGACTTTTCACTGGTGTTTACGGTCACTAAAACTGTCCAATTGTAGTCGGTTATAGTAAGTTTTTGATAAACCTTAATTTTACACCATCTATTCAGAATTACCATGGTTAACTAAATGATAGACGTACGTACGGCTATGTAATAATATTACTTATTCTTTGGTACGGCCCGCCTCTTCAACGTACGAAGAAACGCATAAGACAAAAGGCTACATGAGTTAGACATTTTGACATTGACAACCGCTGTCAAAATAAAGAACACGCCACACACACTCGGTATTTAAATTCAAGTTTAGATTTTATCGCGGTACGTACCTTCTACATTATGATCTTGATAAAGTTGATGTCCTTAAAATATATTTCTTTACATCTCTCTACATTGCATTGCCATCAAGAATCAACATTTGCAGTTAGATAGTGTGATAGCGTATCTCGTTGTAAACAGACTCATGTTCCATTAGATAATCTTTGTTATGATGTGATAACGGGTTTTGTTTAACTACTAGCTATTGCCCGCGGTCTAGTCTGCTTGTTATCAGGATAAAAGTATCGTATTTTAGACTTCCAATATTTATATGAAAAAGTTGGGATAAAAATGATTTATACTTGTATGAGATGAAGAGTTATCACGCTTCTTAGAATTTCAATTAATAATTAATTAGAATTTTATTTCAATTTCAATTTTCAACCGACTGAAAAAAAGGAGGAGTTTCTTAATTCGGTTTTTTTTTAAAGTTTGTTATTTCAGAACTTTACCGGCATGAAACCTATTACAAACTATATTTTTTTTACATTACTTTTTGCCCTAGGGCATAACATGCAGTTTTACTCCCTCTGTCCCTGTGCATAAAATTGAACTTTACGAGCATGAGAAGCGAAAAAGCTTTTTCGACATGTCTTCCAGTATCTTTAGCCAGTGGGCGATAAGCATGACGTGTGCTCTGAATGGGACGGAGCCGATCAGTGTGATAAGGTCCCATCTTATCAAGAAACTCGTTATCAAATGCGACTCTGTGTGAGTGGGGTGCACTATGGGGATATTCAAGACCAATTTATGATTTGATAAGACTTCGAATTGTCCTTGTGAGAGCATTTTTTTCTATAATGAACTAGTTGACGCTCGCAACTTCGTTTGTTTTTTGAATTAATTAAATTCCTTTCTTAGTATGTACTTGCATTTCATGACAAATATACCCTCTAGATTTCAAGTCTTTACGTTAAGTGGTTTGGCCTGTGGGTCAGTCAGTCAGTCGCCATGCCTTTTATAACATAAAATAATGTAACTGTTCTCATATTGTTTTTAATACAGAAAAATTACGAGTTTTTAAAAGAAATACCTACTTCTTCATGTTGTAAATTTGTATTTATTTATTAGCTAGTCTTCAAGAATATGGCAAAGGCCACTAGCAATTTAAACCTCTATTAATATACTTAACTATTTATTTATTTTACGTACAATAAAGCATTTTCATTGAATCATGCATTCACTCAACTTCTTACTTTAAAAACTGTTGTTTTTTAATATATTCTGAAACGGTCATTTCAATGCTTGTAGAAGTTTTCTATGAAAACTTGTTTTTGACTAAATATTTTTTTACTTTAGTTACTTATGCTTATGTGAAAGGAAGTCTCTTATCAGTAGATCTCACAAAGTGCTATATTTTATTTTGGCATATCAATTAGCGGTTTTATCAGCGAGTGGAAGTGTTCGTTTCCTCTCAAGATAACTGTTTATTTCACTGATAATAATTTTAGTATAACTTTAATTTGAATAAAACCTACAATTGCAATTCCAAATTAAGTTTCAGTAGCTTCTGGTACTTTTTCATCGCTGAGGACTTGTATTTAAGATGTTATATGACTATAAAATTATAATTTTATACAATATAATATTCCTTGTTTACTTAATAATATTCATTTTATACTTTGTAATAGTAATTTTATTCTATGTCTATACATATATTCTAGGTTTATGGGTGGCCCAATTGTTTCCTTTTGTAAATTTTGTAATAAAGAATGAAGTAGTTAGTTAGTAAAAAATATTTTATTCTTTATAATATTAATTCTAAACTATAAAATATTAACTTTACAGTTTATTTGCAGTTGAGGTAGAGCAGAAAGCGTAACCACTTTCACGACTTTGAGATTAAAATGAGCCTGAAACACTATGTACGAAAATCTATATATCAAAATAGTAATATTAAGTCGATAGGTAGAGTTTGTTGGTAAAGAGAAATTAAGTTCTAACTAAAGTTCTAAGGGAGTATTCGTGCGTTAAAAAACCAAAAATTATGCTACGCCCTGAACCCAGTCTATTTCTATTTATTTTGTACTGCTGACTGTACCAAAAAATTATTCGTCATTCATCCACTATATATGTATATTTTTAATAAATAAAAAAAAATATTTGGACATTTTACACAACGGCATCTAGCTCCTAAATATGGAAAACAAAAAAGGCTTTATTTCGTGTAACGTATAAAAATAACGGAATTTTATCAAGATTTATAACAGTTTATCTGATCCAACTATCCATTCTATCATCAGTAACCTCGAGCTTTTCCAAAAATACAGAATTATCTAACGAAAACATCGGCACAGGCCGGGAATCGAACCGCTTATCTCTAGTTCATATCGGCCCGGCGAGCCTTGCTGTTATCAACTAGATCTGTTTTTTGTAAGCTTGGTGAAGGATGATGGAAGGAAAAATATTTTATACCAATATATTAGGTTTTTTAATGTAAAAGAACCAAATGGCAGTGAAGAAATAATTTACTCTATGAATCTAAGACCTATTTTTTAACCTATTATTTAAACGAGCGTATATTAATATAATTTCACGAAACGGATGGTCAAATGGCAAGTGTATTGGACTGCCACGCCCGGTGTCGCGGGTTCGATTCCCGCTTCAGAACAAACATTGGTGTGATGAACATCGGCGTTTGCCCTGAGTCTGGAGTATGGAGTCTGATGTATTCTATATGTATTTACAAAAAAAAGTATATTAGTATTCTATCAACCATCTGGTTCCCATAGTACAAGCTCTGCATAGTTTGGGGCTAGATGGCGTTGTGTGAATGTCCAAAATATTTATTATGTTTTATTAATTAAAATTAAAGGTATCAAAAATACTGAATATGGCGTACCTATGAAATACTAAGTTGGAGACAGACTGTGGGAAAATAAAAATATTGAAAGCAGCAATTTTATATATCAATCAATGATAATATAATATAAAAGACTGACTGACAGATAACGCACCGGCCAAACCACTGAACGTAAAGACTTGAAATATCGAGGGTGTATTCTTCAAGAACTGTTGGCGTGTAATAAGAAAGGAATTCGGACATGAAGTGGCGGGTGTCAAATAGTCTAATATACGTATTTATTGATTGCTATCTCAAGAGTAAACCCTGCTTATAAGAGTAGAAAAACTAACAGGTTTTCAAAAATTACGAAGGAGGTAGACGTACAGTCAGTTGAACTGACATGTATACACTCCCAAGCTTTCACATTTGGTACTCTTAATTTTGCAAAGACGTTCTTCTTCTGATAAAAATTCCGACAAGTAAGATGACTACATTAATTTGTAAATGATTGTATGCAGTTTTCTTTGCAAAATTAAGAGTAAATAAATTGTGAAAGCTTGGGAGTGTATGAATACATGTCTATGCAGGTGACTGTACGTTTCAACGTATGTATAATCGTATATGTATATATGTTATGCTAATTCAATACAAATTCAATTAATATTTGAATCTGAAGGTCGATGACATTATGCTAAATTATTAATTCTCATGCTTATTAATAGTTATCTCATAAAAACCAATAATTTAATAACAAGATAATACATCACAGCAGGTAGCCGTTATTTCATCATTAATTTCATCTCAGCTTATCACAAAACAGTAAAAAGTAAAAACGAAATAGTTACCTGTAATTTACAAAAAAAACGGAAAACAAATGCCAGAAGTAAAACTTTACCCTAACGAGCGTTACATAATCGAGCATAACGGCTCAGTCTCATTCACTACCCACAAAATAGTGCTCAGTGCACCTAAAAAAGATCTTACTTTAAAAAAAGGTACATTTCAGTTACAATACAATGGACCTGTTTTAAGCTTTCACTTGCAAATGGTATACAATCAACACGTAAGCCCGGCCCGGCTTCGAACCCGCGACCTTTGCAGCGCCCCGCCCCGAACAGAATCAATTAACGTGATCCGACCAACCCACCGATACTCCGGGGCAATCTGTGATATCAATACTATTCATCTCGATTTCGATACTGAAATGACGTAGACACTATGAAGACCATGAAATTATACAACTGGAAAGTGCATACTTTACAATAAGAGGATATGTGAAAATTTGAAGTCACTTTTTTTTTTATCGTGTCACTAGTTCCTTCGAACCAGTGTGGTGAAAGGATTTCAAGTGCGCCTCAAAGTGGCTCCTTTCGTGCACTCGACACATGTTTTTGCCGGTTTCCTCACGATATTTTCCTTCACCGTTGCGAGAACGTGGGATGCATACATACATAGATTTTTTCGACCGAAAAAACTCATTTACGCATGACTGCCACCGGGATTCGAACCCGCGACCATCAGATCGAAAGACAAAGGCCTCATCAACTCGGCCACCACGTCTACTGCATAACATTCTTATAGTACGATGACACACGGCTTTTTTACACGCTACACGCCAGCGACTTCGCTTGTAACGTGTAGGTAAAGTCGCCCAGTGTCATCGGCGTTTTTACAATCTGCTTGTTGACAATCCTTCCCAAACGCTAACACGCTCACACGCTAGCGTTTAAAAACGTCAACAATCAATCACCTTGTAAAAAATTGTGTGTCAACGACGCTTAACTCGGTAACGGTACAGGTTACCAACCTGATGTTAATACAGAGATTACTAGAGGATATAATCTAAATAAATGTAAGTCAGAAACACTATTGGTGAAACTTTTCTCGATAGATAATTTTTTGAATTCGGCCCTCATAAAATCTGTTTTACCAGATCCTCCATCCATCCTCCTAATTTAGAGAATATTTACGGTTCATTTTGATACTATTTTATCACTACCTTGAAATTCGGCCGTTGTAATATCTGACAGTTTTACATATCCTCTTAACTAACGGTGAAGGAAAACATCGTGAGGAAACCGGGATATTCTGTCAGTTATCTGGTTCCCATAGTACAAGCATATGCTTGGTTTTGGGCGAGATGGCGTTGAGTGAAAAGACCAAATATTATTATTATTAAATAACGGTGAAGGAAAACATCGTGAAGAAACCAGAATGCCATAGGACAGATAAAAAAAAATCTGTGGCATGTGACATCTTCCAATCCACATTGGGTCAGCCTGGTGGATAAAGGCCCAGAATCCAGTATATGGTAACACGGTGCTAGATTGGGGCACACGGTACTTTACCGTGGGCACACGGTATCTCATCGTGGGGCACACGGTATCTCGGCGTCACGCTTTACCCCCTTCCATTTATTTGAGCGTTTATCTAAGATGGAGAGCGAGGCCCGATAACGAACCTGCAACCATCATGATAACGCTTAAGGAGCAGTCCCAACCTTAGCGACTTGTATAGTTTATTAATATAAAGGATTAGTCCTGACTGACTGACTTAAATTTAATTTCGAGGGTATATTTGTAAAGAAGTGTAGGCACCTACTAAGAAAGGAATTTGTAAATTGGCAACGCAAACGAAGTTACAGGAATTTATTACATCATTAATTAGCAAGTATGTTTCTTACTTAGGTAAATTACAAACTAAGGAGAGCTAATATTTTTTTGCAATGGGTAATGGTACGAGAGTGGTCCCAATCGCCGGAAGAAAAATAATAAAATTAAATCGTTCCGTCGATTCGGACCGCGGTCCTAAACCGAATCGAATAGTGGTCCGAATCGACGGAAGCTTCGGTAAATTTAAGTCGAACGCATTGACAAAACACCCCTTTATATTAAAAAATATAACAAACATTTAATCAATTTCAATTATAAATCAATAAAATGTAATACATGCAGGAAAAAAAAATTACTAATGCTAGGTACATTCGTATTTTTTTCCATTAATCCGGTTTTAGACTGTAATAAATTTACAAATCTTTATTATTTAGGTGTATTCAAACTGTATTTATTATACGAGTATTATGAGTGTGAATCTTAAAATAAAACTAATTTTAAAGCATGGTCGCTCGTCGCTTGTGTGAAAACTCTCCTTTACCTATCTAGAAAAGCGTACACAGTATCAGTGTAGATCTATACAGTAGTTTAGGTACTGCTGTGTAGGACTGTCTCGGCAGGTAATTAAAATTATGGTTATCTCAGCAAATGATGTAAAAACAGATAGTAATTTTGCATGCATCTTAAACATTAATTAATCACTTGAGCATCTATAAATTTCTATTTAAAATATCTTAGTGAATTTTACAATCTTAACTTGTTTTGAAATAAAGGGGATTTTTATAATTGTGTTTTTTTTTTTATTTAGGACATTAGAATGTACATTTTTGAACTACAGGATTTACGACTTATTTTCTATAAAGACTTTACAACAAAATAATAAACCGTGTTGGCCGGGTGGCAGGTGCCTTGACTTGCGACCCGAAGGTCGTGGGTTGGAACCCAGTCGTACACCAATGAATTTTTCTGTTGCCAAGTGCACAAAAGGAGCCTCTTCGAGGTGCACTTGAAATCCTTTCACCACACTGGTTCAAAAGAACTAGTGACACGATAAGAAGAAGAACAAAATAATCAGCCTATAAACTAAATAAGTTTCCATTTACCATCAAAATTTCGCAATGTGAATCAAAGTCCTGTGTAGCAGTGTTCTGGTCATGAGCAAGCGTGATCTCTTACCATCAGGAGAGCGCTTAGTTCTATGTTTACATAAAAAAAAGTCTGGGTACTTGAAATATTACGTTCTATGAGTGTTCAAAGGTTGGGGTAGGATGTGGGGGTTTTTATCGCCGAAATGCTCGCGATCGCGGCCAGAGATACCGATCCTCGCCGGGTGATCGCCCCCCGAGATAGCGCCTTTCACACTGTGACACAGTAGAGGGAACAAGTGGTAGCTAACATTGTGTACTTCTAAACAAAGTGTAAATAAATTTCTTGAGCGTATGTAGCTAAGCTAATACGGCTAATTCTAAGTTATTCTCTTTGATTATTTTCCATGGGTCAGGTTTTTAGTTTATCAAAAAGTCAGGACGATTGTAAGAAAAATAGTAAAATATGCGTATTCTTTTAATTTATCTTACAATGGTTGGGAAAGAAATCAATATTTTTGCAAAAATATTATTGTTATTTTGGCATATTGCGTTTGTGATTGTCAATATTCCAAATACCATTTCAACACCTACCAGTCTGATGAAGCTTGAAGGTCATAGATGAATTACTGTAACTGTAGTACACTGTGTTTTGAGATAAGGCCGCCTCACACCGTGAGATTCGCCCGGCGATATCGCGCGATTCTTTGCCGCGATAAAGCTCCCGGTACACGGCCGTATCTTTTGAAAAAGCTTTTTTGTAATCACAAGGGGAATCTGGTTTTAATGACTTTTTATAATAGTTTTACGTGATCGGAATATTTAGGTTTAAGTAACACTCTACAATAGAGATTTGATTCAAACTTGCAAAATAACTTAGTGTTTCGTAAATCGGATTTCATTTTTTGAAATGAAAACTTCTTTAGCGGGCTAAACACTTGATTTTGTGGGTTTTGAATGAGATTGAGCTGTCTCGCTTGGCTATGTAACGCTCGTTCGGGTAAAGTCGGCTAGAGTCGCATTGATGAAGTTTTCACTTATGTCATGTGTCTAAGGCACACACCGTTTTTTTGTCTCTTCGTTAAATAATGATTATAAAACATATTAGTATGTAAAGAAATGATAATTATCATTAATAAAATAGTTAACCATAAATAAAAATGTGGTATCTTTTTAGAAACATGTATGTGTAACAAACAAGGCCAATAAACTATTATCTTGCTCGTTTTTGTTTCAAATTTCTATTTTTGATAACAGATTGATACAACACTACTTGTCTAAATGGTCCGCGGATAATAATTGAATTTGTATTTAAATTTTGTACATTTTGGTGCGAAATTCTCATAAATTTCCTTTTTTCAGATAACGCTTGGCGATATCGCTTCAGTTTTCAGCTAACCTACATACAAAATAATTGTATTTTTATCTGAACACACGGTATTATGCGGGTTTTATCACATCGTACAGTGATGATGTTGATTAGTGTAATTTGCCCCTATTTTATTTGTGTTCCTTTTCCTTCAAAATAAATCATGTGTTTCGATATTCTAAAGGTATTTCTTCTGATGAGTATTTTTATAATAATATAAATATTTTTGGACTTTTCCAGTTATTTTGATTTATGACCTAAAGTACTCAACAGATTTTAATACATATAATATATCTATGAGATCAATCTGAAAGTATATACATACATACATATCCTCTCAAACAAAAAAAATAATTTTCAAATCGGTTTAAAAACAACAAAGTTCTAACGTGATAAACATAAAAAAAACTTAATTGATGAGTTGGGTAAGACGCATAGATGTAAGACGTATTCATTGTCTGCCTACGCGAGTCTCGAATGCCTTGATCACACTTACCGAGGACTCGGTACGTATAAACATAGCGCCGAGTGCTCAGCTGAGCGAGTGATGTAAACTTTCACTGTCTCGGCCGAGTAACATTTTACTGTCTCGCCCGTTTGCTCGTTACGTGTGATCTAGGCATAACTCGCGTGGTAGAGACGGGCCCACCTATGCGTCGCTAGCTCGCGTGGTCAATAAATCGCGCAGACGCAAGTACAAATTGGCCGATGCGATCGCGACAAACGTTGTCTGCGCCTCGTACCTTGTTAACGTGTCGCGCGATCATGCGATTTGTCGCGCTGTCCTGTCGCTCGTGAGTACACCCACGATATGTAACAAAACACGTTGAATTTAGATTGGTCTTCCTGGTTTCAAAATGTATATTGTAATTTGGAAACTATAGTTTCTTTTTACTAGATAAAATTCATAGGACTTCAATATTTATAATAGGGTTATATTAGTCCTGACTGACTTTGATTTGATTGTTTTAGAGTCTGTTTGAGACAACGCATAAGTCAAACCACTGAATGTAAAGACTTGAAATCTCGAGAGTATTTTCGTCAAAAACATAGAAATGGACATAAAATATTATTTTTCTTTTAGTTCAGAACTTCTCTTTCTTCTTCTTTTAATCGTGTCTCTAGTTCTTTCAAACCAGTGCGGTGTAAGGATTTCAAGTGCGCCTTGAAGAGGCTCCTTTCGTGCACTCCATGCACAAAGAACTTCATTTTGAAGATTGTAAAAATTGGTAACTTTTTAAATAGAGCGACTGCTTAGACGTTAGACCTCTTTAAATTTAATTTATAGTTTTTTTTAAATCGTTGCTTGAAAATTATGTTTGTCCCGTGAAATAAGCAAGATCTGTTAAATGTGCGCGTGCGCAGCGTGCGAGGATCTGAAGGCTTAATTGGTCGGTCGTGCGGAATTGTAGGGAAATGATGCATAGGATTTCAATAGCTGATAATATTATTCAAGTCTATTGTCTTTGGATTTATTACCGGCTAATCAGGAAAATGGTGTCAATTATTTTAGTTAGGACAAATTGCATTTGTAGCAAGAACTTTGTTTATTGCAAAAACATTATAGGTATAATAACTCTTCATTTGATTAAAAGACAGTCAGTAACAGTCATTGTGGTAATCATTATTGATTCATATAATACTAGTCCTCAGTAATATTTACTATCAAAATGTACTCTACCCTACAAAAAAAAAGGTGTGTGCTTATTAAGACCACACGACAGTGAAAACTTCTTCGAGGTTAATAATACGAAATACAACTATTTTTCACAGTTTTATAGAGACGACAGTAGAAAGGATGAAAAAATACATTTAGTTCACGGATACAGGCGCTTTATTTTGAAGTATTATAATGTTATGTAACCATTATTTGATGTCGTTCAGGTAAAAGAAAAGACAGTAGACACATCACCATCTTCACTTAGTAATATTAAACCTACTGACTTTACCCGAAGTAGTGTTACATCCGAGCGTTGGGAGCCCAGTAGCCCAGTCCAATTCACTCCCCCGAAATATTTTGCACAGTGCGCTTATAGAAGTTTTCACTCCAAAAAAACCTTTATTTCGAGATTTTCTTAAATATCGTTATATTGGTTTCAAAGCCTTGCATTAATACCTTCTACATACAGATATCTGCTAGAATGCCTCCGTGAGAATACCACGATAACTAAATGCAAATGAGGCTGAGACATAAGATAATCTCTCTATTAGGTATAAATTAAGGTGCGAAGTGAGGCATGCGGCACAATTATATTGTCACGAAGTACGTACGTGGTCGCACCTGTGCGGACAATCTTAGATCGCGCACGCCACAACTATGGCTTTTTAAAAATCGCGCTTGAACATCTCAATTAATGCCGAATACAAAACGAATATTCGGTTCATCCCTAGATCTTTAGTACTTTTTGATTTAACAAAAAACTAATATTCGGTTCATCGGTACTCTAGTACTTTTTGATTTAATTAAACCTTATGTTAATTTAAACTTGAATATGAACTTGATTAAAAGCTTAATTGTGACCTTGATAAAAAAAAACAAATCAAATTATTTTTTTATTTTCAGATAATATTAGATCCATATATTTATTTATTATTTTAAATTATATTATCTAAATATTTGAATTTTACACGAAAGTCAAATGAAGGGCAGCAGCGGTTGAGATAATCTGAGTCTAACCTCATAATTAATGACCTTGATTCAAAACTTAATAATGATTTTAATTAAAACTTAATAATTAGCTAGATTAAAAAAACACATTTTTTTTTACATTTGGTTCTATGATTTGAAGTAGTAAGAAAAACCCGCATAGTGTACCACGTTTCGTCTTTTTTTTTCGATAACGGTAATTTTATTGTGTATAGCCAGCTTCTAAGCTAATGTAATATATTAAGTAAATAATTTATATTTTTGTATGGCTGATAAAAATAATAAAAATACATAAAACTATTCTATATTGATCTAATGAAGAAATTCGATCGCATAAGATGTGATCTCATAGGGTAGGACAGGTTGCCAATTCATTATACGATCTTTTATTTTTATATTGGTGCCAACATAATTATATCGTCTCTTATAATTTTACATTTAACGCGAGCTTCCAATTTATAAGAAGATTTTATCTTTATTATAGATAAGTTAATCGTTTGTGAGTCTAATGCTGACTTGCACCAAACTGACAAAGTTCCTTAGCACTGACTTTACTAGTTTGACAGATCTTAACGGTCTGAATCTGGACCCTTGGGAACTGCCAAGCGAGTAAAGTAATTTCATAGGAACTTTGGAAGTTTGGTGCAAGTCAGCATAAAAAACCCTTCTTATGCTGACTTGCACCAAACTTTCAACTCTAGAGATGACCGAAAATAAATTTGCTCATCTTTTGTTTGTCATCTTAGCTTATTTTTTTTTATATTTACATATTTAAAAAGTTAAGTAATGTACTCGTGATTGTCCTAAACCCGCTTCAGGACAATCACGAGTACATTACTTAACTTTTTAATCGAACCCGCGACATTGGGCGTTGCAGTCCAACAAACTTGCCATTCAACCATCCGTGTCGTCGAACGGAAAATAAAATATTTTCACACGCTACCCCAACACTTGTGCTACATCGACACCGTCCCCGCACTAGCTGTAATCGATACGGCGCGCACGGACGGACAAACAATATTTTATTGTATGCCAATTAAAATTATCCTCTTCCTTATTGTGAGAAGTTGTTCGAGTTTAGTTTTCGCTTATTCGCCGTGTGGCGATGGCTTTATTATCGCCGTGTGGCGGGAGCTTTATCGTTGGGTGTTGTTAGAAACTCACGCAAAGGATTTTTTATATATTTTATTCTTTTAGGGTTAGAAAAAGCCATACATATAACATCATGTTGTACCTACCTTATACTTTGCTATTACATTTAGCCAAATATTTTAAAGTTATTTAATTTAAATATCTCTTAATTCTCAGTAAAATTGAATTTGACAGAAGTTGTTTTATCTTGCAACTTATTCAAACTAAACTTTTATTACTATCTTCGTAACTTTTTAAATAGTTCTAGAACTCATTCGGCTCTTCGCAGAAAGTTGTTTCTCTGAATCACCCTGCCCTTATAAAGTCGATGCACACCGGCTCCGTTCGCGATCTCGATCGAATCGGCCAAATTGGCGAGTCCACACACGTGTGCACGCACCTTAAGCGACAACGCAGAGCGTCTTCAGAACGACACATCAAAGTAATTAAGACACTGAAAAATAAACCCTAGACATCTCACTCAAAGTTCATTATAGCATGCAGTTCGATTCTATGAGCAAAAGACATCAACGCGCACGCCATTCGAAAATCAACTGTCTATTATTGGCAGTGACATTTAGGTATTGAAATAAAATTATCTCTTTAAAATATAAAAACAGTGACTTTTGATAATAATAGTGCGTTGAATAGTTAATATTATATAAAATAGGCATACTTCTTTACTTAGCATATAAAAGTAGGTGGTTTCTAATCCAATCGTGATAGAGTCGGTATTCAAATGAGTAAAGACTAGGTCTTTAAAAGGTTGTTGGCACAGAATGCGTACGCGCCGATAAGTGACTAGACGACGCATAGACGGCACAGCGTGTGTGGAATGTCGGTTAAGTGTTGCCACCACATAAGCGTGAAAACGGCCGGAAGCAGCGAGTTTTCCAGGCTGGAGCGATATTGAAAAATGACAAGGTTGTCAAACAGAATGAAAAGCAGATGTGAATTAGATTCTCACTGCAAATATTTCCGTGTTTTTAACAACGAAAACTGTTTCTATATAACGAAGATTGCTTTTCGATTCGATGCTATTATTGAATTTAGTAATATGTAGATAGATAGATAGAATATACTTTATTGCTCACCATCTTAGTGCTAACACATTATAATGGAAAAATAAAGCTAGGTATATACACATGTACACATACAGTGGGCGGTCTTTTCGCTAAAGAGTGATCTCTTCCAGACAACCTTTACATGGACTGGATATTCACAGAAGTATTAAAATATAGAAACACAATGTACTATACGTATAAAAAATGCGACAAAAAAATAAGCCACATTGGCTAACTTCTAGTACATTTTGGGCTAGATAAATATTATATGCTAAAACTACTAGGCTTTTTCATTGTTAATAAAACTATATCGTAAAAAGTTACAAACAATATTTGAAAATGGAGATGTTTCATATTTATTGACTGATTTTTTTTGATCCTGTCTTACGACTCCATTTTGTTTGATACTATCCATCGTGGTGTTCTATAGAAACACCGTTATTCATATATGTATGTATGAATTTACTGAGCTTACAAAACTGGCCGCAATAAATCCTACCACCGTTTGAGAGCGCGTTTTTATACCATCAATTATTTTATTTAAAAAAAACATTATCAATATATGAACTATGAACACGTAAAAAGATAGCAAGTTCACATGATTCATGAACCCACTGACTCACTCATCGTCGATGCTAAGATAGCACTTCCTACACGCTTGCAAACAAACTTATCTTTAAATTGTGCATTGAATAAATTATGTGCAAGTCGATAACGGCTGGAGATAAGTTTGAACTTTTGATGGCACAATATTGCGTCATCAGTAGGTATTATTATAGTTTAATTAAAAATTAATAATAACTTTGAATTAACCTCTTTAAAAATAATGAAGAATGCTTGAATGGATACAATAAATAAAAAAATACCTTGAAAATTACCTTAACCTTTAAATATTGTCGTTACAGGATGACGTCAACGAAGAAATAATCCTTACTCTAGTACAAAGATTAAATTAATATTTAAATAATATTGATTGCAATGTATTTTATTATTTTATAAGAATTTTAGCATGTCAGTGAGTTTATGGATTTCCACACATCAAGAGTCCACAAATTATATTTTTTTTTTTTATTAGTGAATTTCAGTTGTTACTTCTAAAGAAACTTTTTCTTATAAATTATAAACAAACATCTAAGCATAGAAATTTGATAATGAAACCCTGCATGAAAAACCAAAATCATCCTGAAGAAGTACCATGTCCATCCAGTCATGGACTGCCATAAATGAGGATAGGCAAGTGCTACTCTCGACCACACCATCACTTAGGGTCACCAACGCGGAGCTGGGAGTGGAGAGGAGCGGAATGCGAATCGGTCAATCACAGTGCTCAAAGTGGAAATTTCGAGCACTGTGATTGGCCGATTTACGGTCGGCTCCTCCACTTCACCCACCTCAGCGTCTGTGAAAATGCACCCTTACCGTCAGGTGAGGTAACGCTTGCTAATTTCATTATAAAATACCGTAAACACATCACCGCAGTTCCAAATTATTTTGTTCGGCATTCCACCGAAAATAAGTCAAAGTAAGGATAAGATAGAAATCGACCTCCAAAACACGTTCGAATCTCGTTTTTGCATCACAAACATCCGTCCATAAAAGCGACCCGCATAACTCAATGCACACAAGATTCTAATATATCGATAACGTGTGGACACCGAGGCCGATCTGAGATGTATGCGTCGTCACGCCGCCGCCAATATCCGACGGAGAATTGAAATATCTGACCTATCCCCTGTTGGGACGGGGCCAGCCAGGGATAGATCTAGGGTAGCGCCCTATCTATCGGGGACAAAAATAATAATAAAATCAACCATTGAAACTACATACACGATTTTGGTAGACGAGAAATACACATACTAATTTTTCACGTGTTACACACGGAATATCCAGTTTAGCTCGACGGTGTAAGACGAACCTAAAGTGCAAGATTTGCAAGCATTGAGCAGGAGAAAAATGAAAACAATTCATTTTAGGGAATCTATTGCTATTTGTAGGTCGTTGCTAAGTTATCCGACAGTTCACTTAATTTATCCAACTTATCCCCTGTCTAAATAGGACTGTGACTAATGAACCTCTTTTGCAAGTACTGGAGTAAAATTATAACCGAATATAATATAAAGTTAAAAAGTAGATAGTAAAGATTTTAATGTTTTTTTTTAAACTAACGCTTCATTATTCTATTCTTCTGATCGTGTCACTAGTTCCTTCGAACTAGTGTAGTGAAAGGATTTCAAGTGCGCCTCGAAGAGGCTCCTTTCGTGCACTCGACACATGTTTTCGAACTTTAGGTTCTACGACATGCCGGTTACGATGTTTTTCTTCATCGTTGCGAGAACGTGGGATGCATACGTAGATATTTTTGACCGAAAAAACCCATTTACGCATGACTGCCACCGGGATTCGAACTCGCGACCATCAGATCGCAAGGCAAGGGCCTCATCCACTCGGCCACCACGTCCTTTTATTATCCTATGAATTAAAATATTATTGAAAAACCTGGAACGAACCGAGGAACAAAGCATTTGAATTAAAAGTCTATACTAGGTAAAAAAACTTTGACTGTTCTGAATTCGACTCTGTAATAAACGTTTCCTAAGGATACGGGGATATGATACGAATATGTAAATGCCATGGATTTGATCTAGTACCTACCTACTCGTGGGATGTAAGACTGGCTGATAAATAAATAGATTTTCCAAATAGACCAATCACAAAATCACAAGGCTCTAAGTTTTTTGCAAACGGATAAAATTGATACTCTCTACCTAGATTCCTGTAAAATTATACAAACATTTACGAGTACCCCATTTTTTTAATAATTAAAAAAAAAGGATTATAGTCAGTCAGCATGGAGAAAAAGAGATATGAGTGTCATTCAGGTACCTATTCACCAGTGATCACAATTACCGAATGAGAAAATATAGCGAACAATAAATACATTTTAATTATATTTTTATTTAATAATAATATGACCTATAATTAAGGCTAATCCTCAAATACAATTCCATACAAAATGTTTCGGACAAATACTCCAAAAGTACGCCGTATTTTAGTCATTTCTTCACAATATTCGTTTCGTCCATGTTTTTTGATTTCGTCAACAAAAAAAGTGAAAGGTTTCATACTTTAGTTTAGATTTTATACGTGTTTTTAAGTTAGTAGGGTTAATTTTAATTGTATGGAAATTTGCCTTGAGGATTCTCCTTAATAATAAAACCATAAATAATTTAATATTTATCAAAAAACATCAGATTTATGCTTATTTGATTCTTTTTTTATAAGAGCTATTTGAATTACTTACAAAAGACTGAAAAAATAGCAAAATGAACATGTAACCATTTCTTAGAAAAAATCATTTTTATAATAATTAATTTTCAATATGAGTAAGTATTTATAAAAATGCGGCGTTCGAGTAGAAAATGTATGGAAACAAAACATTCATAACATTTTCAATAAGTTATTTGACGCTGACAGCGCTCGCGCCCGCAATTTCCTAGCCGTCCGTCCGTCAGTGTGTCAACATCATATTTTCTATATTCACACCCAATATTATAGTAGATCTTTATCAAAATATTTAGGCAAGATGTTTTGCATATCATATTTTTTTTGGCATTTGTATATTATTTTGACTTCCTAAACTAAACTCTGAAATATACATTTTCAAAATAACATCTAATTTGTTAATGCAACAATGCAGCCAAAGATACTGCGGCACGCTGCCATCGGGTATCGAGTTGGAGCAGTTGAGCTTCCTATAAATCGTTTGCAACGGTCTATGGATGGCCCAATTCTTTCCTTTTGTAAATTTTCTAATATAGATGGTTGTAGTTGGCTTTTGCTGTCTTCTGCTTATCTAATTTGTCAATGTGACTAATTATTTCGAACCAGCGTGGTGAAAGGATTTCAAGTGCGCCTCGAAGATGCTCCTTTCGTGCACTTGACACATGTTTTCGAACTTTTTTGGTTTTATGACATGCCTGTTTCCTCACGATGTTTTCCTTCCCCGTAAAGCACGTGTTTTAATGCTGTAATAAACATCTTAATTTGCTAATTCAATTTGATATTTTCTAGACATATAATAAATAATCAAATAAACACGCAACAATAATCGAATCAACCCTTTCGCTCGACGTAATTTCAATATTAAAACAAAAGAGCATCATTCAAATGAACAAAACGAACGAATAGATTGAGTGAACGAACAATATCTTATTTCGCTATAATCCGCGCGAAAAGCAAAGCAATGCTAATTTCCGGTAACAGATTGAACACGATGCTCATTGAGCATCGTGTTCAATCTGTTACCGTTCTCTATTTCAAACTTCTGTTTACGTGAAACGATTGTTTTGTGAATATAAATAGGAAGTCTACTCATTTATTTCATTCAATCAGAGGATAAACTTTTCAACACAAGGTTTTACAAAAACATACTAAAACCTCTGTTTTAGTGATCGTAAATACCATTGAATTGTCACAGGGAAGTGAAATACGCAATTTTGTTTACTTGGATGACATAATTTTTTTGGTTATTTTGATTTCAAAACCAAATTACTGAACCGATTTTTATGATATTTTTATCTGACCAATTTGAAAGTAGGTATATTTCAATTAAAAAAAGTTTTTTCTAATCGGTTTATTTCGGTGAAAGACACTAAAAAAACGTTATTTTTTCTATAATCCAAAACATTTAATTTGTATACCTTTAATTATGATCACCAACATAGAGTACACAAATTAACAATGAAATAAATAATAATGAAATGAAGTTTATTTGCTTTCTTCTCCTTATTGTGTCACTAGTTCTTCGAACCAGTATGGTGAAAGGATTTCAAGCTCGCCTCAAGAGGCTCCTATCGTGCACGAAATTTGTTGCTTTGATCGATAAATACAAATAAAAAAAAAGTAAATAAAAACTATTAGTAATAGGTATTTAATTTTAAAATTTAAATTAACTAGAGAACCTAATCTAACTTATTTATGAATAACATGATACAGAACACTTAAAACAATTCCTGGCAGCACAGTTTTAAAAAGGCCTGTTTTCCCGGCCGCCATGTTGTCAATTTGTCACATGCGCCAAGTTAATAAAGCGGCAAGAAGTGGCAAGTTCTTTGTCTGAGCGCGCTGGATTTATCGGAGCCCGAGGAGCCGCTTCATTTCCTGCGCTCGACTCTTGTCGAACTTGCTGAACGGGCCTAGGCATAGGCGGTAGCGGGATGACAAGTGTCTTGAGAAGGCAGATTTTCAGGAGTTATGTGACATGGTGTGCAAATGTCACACGCACTTGAACGGACTAAAACACAGAGGAGAGTTCGACCTGTATATTGTTTGTATGTTCTTATAGGAATCAATTACGTATTAGGTATTTAAATAAACTAATTATTTTTGTATTCGTTATAGTATAATCCGAAGGTTTTATTATAAAAGTATTACAATATTACTTCCAAGTAGGTACTAATCAAAAGTAAAAACCATAAAGTTTAAAAAATGCTGGGCTAACCAACAAAATTCTTAGGAACACGACGTAGTTTTAGCAGTACTCGATAACAAAATTTTACTATTATATAATTATATTTTTATAAAATGGGCTAAAATAAAAATAGGTTTTTTTTACAAAAGTTTTTTCTCGCTGTAAGCTCATGGCGTAGACCAGCACATAACACTACAATACGAGAGGATAATCACATTGTTTTGTTTTTGATTCATTGCGCTTGGTGGGTAGTAGGGCTTTCAGTCTCGATGACTTTCCGAGTCCCGGGAAAAAAAAATCGAGACTCGATGCGGTCTCGAAATTCCCGGGAAAAACGAGACTTTCGAGACTATTTCAATAGTACTCATAGGCACACTCATAGGATCGGCATTTAGGCATTTTATGGCCTATTAGCGAACATTATTTGGAAATATCTCTAATTTCCAAATAATGTTTGTTACTTTTACGATGTAGTTTTATTGACAATAAAAAGGCTTAGTTGTTTTAACATAATAATAGTTATCTAGCCCTGTTACTTCTCTTTTTCGAAAATTTACATCGGTCCAAAATGTACTAGAAGTTAGCCAATGTGGCTCCCTTTTCTTGTCCCATTTTCAATGTACTACAGTGTGATTCTATACTTCAATACCTACTTTTTTGAACTATACTCTAACCTCAAAGTTAGCTTGTTTTGTTCGCAAAAAGACTGGCTTGAGCGGAATGACACTTCAGTCGAATGAGTTCGTACTTCGTATCAACTCGGCAATTCTCGGAATAAAATAGAAACTGAACGCACCTCGAGACTGCCACCTAGCCATAGACAATTGGAGCCAAATTTGGAAAAAAACTGAATATTTGCATTCGCATTCGCATCCGCGAATGTCAGTAGCAGATATTCGCATTCGCGAATGTTCAAAAAATGACATTCGTTACATCACTAGACTATACCACCATGTCTTATTCTTGTTTTAGATTATACTAAGGGCTACTCTACACTGTCTACACTGAACACTGTTAAGATTTTTCTAAGTATCGAAAGTCTCGTTATTCCCGGTACCGAAACCATCCAGTCTCGAGTCTCGAAAATAACAAAAAATCGTCGAGACTCTCGAAATTTTCGAGACCGAGACTCCCGGGATGAAAGCCTTAGTGGGTAGTCATAAACTTCGTATTTATAACGTTTCTTGGCTTGATCGGATATTTGCCTGTTAAACATTTATCATGCGCTTCGTGTAGAGAAGTTATAGTTCTGTGTTTGTTAATGATACAGATACAAGACACTACAGTTTATTCTTCACATAACACAAATGCATATTGAAAGGCAATTTGTGAGTATGAATAGATATACGAATACTTATTTAATAGTATACACCACAAATGTTTAATTACCAAAAATAAAAAGGGCCGTGCAGACGGGGTACTACGTTGTATCTGTGCAGTCAGAATTTAGCATTTCTACAAAATGACAGAGTGACAGCGGGGCGAGTGCGGCGCCCGAGCCGGGCTTTTGCGAGCTAGGTTTGCCAAACGATGAATAAAACTTAAATTATTATCAATGTTGGGTACTGCCTAACGCAAATCACTAACGGAAAGAGTTATCCAATTTTAATCAAATTTATTTTGACAAAAGTTTTACTTAATTTTTTCAAGGTTTTTTTGCCATATATGTGTTCAATAACGGCAACTGATTATGCGTATTTTCGGTGTATATTCGTATATATTACCTTTATAAAATATTATCAACTTCGTTTGCCTTGCGAGTTAAGAAAATTCCTTTCTTAGTACGTGCCTACACTTGACAAAATTACCCTCGAAATTTCAAGTCTCTAAGTTCAGTGGTTTGGCTTGTACGCTTTCTGTAAGTAATTTAACGTTTTTGGTAGGTTCCTTAGTCTAATAGGAATCGTTTTAGTACTATTGCTATTCAAACTGGTGCCGATTCAAAGCTATAATAAGTCGTAATATCTCTTTTTATTTTCAGGTAAGTAAATCCATAATTTGATGAAAAAACTTCACGACATGACACAAGTACACGAATGCAAGTAAGTGGGTAGTTTCTATAGAGTAATAGCAAAGATAAAGCTGTAGGAAAAATGCACAACACAAGTGGCATTCATAGCACGATGGGAGATTAGCCACCCTGTCTACTTGTGTGGGCTCGAGTCGAGACATCTATGTATCTAGCTAGTAAGTATAGGGTTATAGCATAAAATGTTAAGCCTGAATGGATATACACTTCGTGTATATTTTTTTTCAGGCAGAAACTACAAATTAATATTTTAGACATTTAACACAAAGCCATGTAACCCCGAACTAAGCAGATTTTTTTTTAATTATATACATAGACTAAATTGAAAACATTCAGACTCAGGACAAACAGCGAGTCGCTGACGATTCGGACACAAAATAATCGGACACTGTGTCCGAATTGACACTTTTTAAAATAATTTTTTTTTCCACTGACGTTTCGGACACCAACAATAAAAGCTGTTTTGTACAGTCAGATAAAAAACTTCTAATTGTAGAAATCCGTCCTACGCCCCCTTTAGTTGGATCAAAATAGTTTTTAACCAGATTTTAACCAAAGTAGCCGTTATTAATAAATAATCTTACAAATCCACAGAAATAGATACATGCCTTGGTAGTCGGGTAATAAGGATTATTAGGTAATAAAATACTCATTGTTTTAAGAATTTTATAAGATACCTAGTTATTTAATGACTGTTAATAAAAAAAATTGTGATTAGAATCTGTTAAGTAACTTTTTGTACGTTTGATTTTGTAGGTTTTTTAGAATATTGTGCCAAATACTGTAGAAAATACTGTGATTTTTGTAGGTTAATTTAATTTGTTCAAGATTTTTATTGATTTTTAAGTAAAGCTAACAAGTGTGTTGTAGTTACCTACTTAGTATTTAGTTTATGTTTGAACTGATTTTATCTGTGATTTTTAACGATGAGTAATGACTTTTTTTTAATAATAAGGGACGCCAAATCAATTTATGTGACTTTTGTCGAAATATTTTTTTATGTGCCTTTAATGTAGATAGAAGATAGAATCTACATTAAAGGCACCAATATTTATAAGACGTTGATTTTTTTTTTGTGGTTATGATGTTGATTAATATAATCCCATATTTATAAGATGTTGATTTTTATACTGAATGTATACGATTTTTGTTTTTTTTTTTCAACATGGTATGTAATATAGTCCAATATGGTATTATAATTTATCACTTTTTGATCTGACTGTACTAAACAGCTTTGATATTTTGATGGTGTCCGAATCGTATGTGGAAAAATATTGATTTTTAAAAAGTGTCATTTCGGACACAGTGTCCGAATATTTTGTGTCCGAATCGTCAGCAACTCCAAACAGCGATGTTCATTACACATGTGTCTGTACTGCCTGAAGCGGGAATCGAACCCGCGACACCCAGCAGCGTGACAGTACAAAACACTTGCCACTTAACTTATTCTGTCGTTTAATCAATGGTAAATTAGTAGTGGCTTTAAGGCTTTAATAATATGTCTTTTGTGCAAAAAGTTTTTTTATTTATCAAATACAGAGATTTTAAAGAAATAAATAGGTAGGTACCTTATTTTAGGATAAAATCTTAAAAATAAAAATAAATTTATTGGATGATTTAATCTTCTTCATAGGTGTGGACGCGCGTGGGTGGAGAATTATAACAACAGATTTTAATGGTCTATGTTTTCATATTAAATGGTATTTTTATACAAATAAGATGAGAAAGATAAGATCAGCATCTGTGGCATATTTTTAAGAATTCATATAATTACATCTTTGCATAATTACCTACTTAAGTTTGTTTTACCTGTTTAAGAAATACTATGCTATAATTACTAGAGTCGGCCTTTGGCAGGAAATAATGATTGATACGTATAAAAGAAATTTTCAGAAATGTAGGTATGTGATGATGTATTAATCACTGAATAGATGGATACATTTTCCTAAAACTATCTGAATACTATTAATTTAATTTAGAATAACATTGTGTAAGTAATTTAAAATAATTTTAAAGGCCATTATGTATGCAGTGCCCTGACTGGGTCATATACACCGCTAGCTTCTATATTAGAAATTATGCTAATGAGTAAGAATTATGCTAATAATAAGAGTGATTATTAAAATTAACACATATTGGCTAAGATATTAACACAAAACTATGTAAGCAAATGTAATAAACAATAAAACACATTAATGTTTGTAAGCCAGCAACTTTTTAAGTTTGGTAAAGTACGTTGCTCTAGCTAGCTACTAAGAAGGTTAGGATATGTGTATCTATAGCTTTTAAACAATCTGCATAGTAGTACTTAACAGGCTTAGAACTAAGTTATAGGTACCATTGCCAGTTATGTTTAGCCATAGATTATCAAACGATAAGACATTCTGTCCAGTATCTAAGTTATTTCAATGGCTTATGTTTAACCTGAACAGACTATCAGTTACCAAAATGGCAGATCGGGCAGCGTGAGAACTAAATAGCATTTGCTGTATCTGCGCTTGCGCAACTCTGTGGATCTAATCTAACATCCAGCCATCTAAGCTACAGCAACAAATTAGCTAGACTGTTCGCCATATTTTAGTGAGTAAAATAAGATCTTACTAAATAAAAAAACTCCTTACATTATTATAATTTTAATTATTAATTTTATGCGAAGTTTTTTTTTTTTTATTCTTTCGAAGAACCTAAGTTCTTCGGTTTTGGCTTCACATCAAAGGTATATAGCCAGTGTCAAGTAATTGGAGAGATTATTTTGTCATAAGTCAGAGTCGATAAGTCAAGTCATGCCCCTGTAAAGTAGTGGTGGTTGCGATTTTACTAGAGGCTTCTATGGAGTTTTGGAGGCAACACGAAAAGTCACGTTTTACAGCATTACACTATTCACCAACACTCATACACGTTGACGAGCACATAATGGATAAAAAACCACCGTTTTTACACTTATACACTCAAAGTTATACAAGTTTTGTCAATTAATTTAATGCCGCCAATGCGCCATTTTTCATGTTCCCGCCAAAACTCTATGCGAAGTTCAAGTTGACAGATTGGGTGAAAAGGTTGTTTTGTGTGTATCTTAGTACTCTGTGGTATATAATACCTATATTTTACAATGTTACTTGTAGTTACAAGTAACAACCAATTCTCTTGACCCACCTACATTCCTGTGTATAGAATTAAAACAAGTAATGTAAATTGTAATTTAAAAACCACGTAAACGTGCTTTTGCTGTATCTTGCATTCTTTATGAGATATTTTTTTAACGATCTATGTGCTTTTTTTAAGGTAAGGTCGGCATTGCATTCCAGTAAACGAATTTAGACTAAATTGCCATCGAGTTGTGAGCTACCCTGAAAGTTACAGCCGGATATCTAATCGGGAAGTGCTATAGATTTGAATTCAGACAAACGAGAAAGGGAATTAACAAAAACGAGGTAATGAAAAATGCTACGTGATTTAAAAAAAAACCAACCGTCTCAAAACTGCTCAAAAGTCATTCACCAGCGAAAATTCCCTTTAAGATTCGTTCCACTTAGCACCGTATCAATATCCCCGCGAAGGGCAATGGTGGCGGAAAAAGGCGCGCGATAGTATCGGGTGGAGTACCATCACTGCTGAGTCGAGGGTCTGAGCGCGGCCAATCTCCCTCTGCGGGATGATCGCTACTTCACGAGAGGCCATTCGACAATTAGGATTCCGGGATTTGGATCGCAAGTGGAACAGACCTTTTTTGGTGTCATGAAGAAAAGTCAATAGGAAGGTACATGTTTGTTTTAAAAAATTACATGAATTTAATATAAAATTCGTGCTCTTAATGCACTTTTAAAGTAGTACTCAAAATATTTTTTTTAGATAGACTACCTACACAGCCGCGTCGCTGTCTTGTAATTTTTTTGGAGTAGGTACCGAACTTATTTTTTTTTTATCAAGTTATATAAATATGTATCTCAAGAGCAAAAGACAATAGATTTTTAGTTCAAAAATAATTAATATATACTTATTAATACCTACCGCCCGCAACTACGTATATTGCGCATTTTCAGCTTAGATTTTCAGTTCTTAGAACTCACTTTCAGATCTTGACGAACAAATCTTCAAAGTTTCAAGTCTCTACGTTCTGTGGTTTGGCCTGTACATTGTCTGTCAGTCAGTTAGTCAGGTCCAAGCAAAATACATATTGATTAAATATAAAGAATCGTGAACTCTAATTATGAATCATAATTATGTATAAAAGCAATTCTCAAGATATCAATTTCTAGATTGACTCTACCTACATAGAGTCAGGTCACGCTGTTTCGATATGTGTCCACAACTTAATTTGCACTTCTAATAACATTAACATTTTGATACAATATTGATCATATAATTAACTTGTTAATTTATAGCTTTACGAAGATTCATAAAATGCTAAGAATAGACGCCGCAGTTATAAAATATACCTACCTAAATTAAAAAAGCAGTAGTTATAAAAACACTTAAATTATTAAATTAGTTTAGTAAGCTGTGATGATCAAGTGCAAATAGTGTACAGATAAGTCACCTTGCAGCTGTACAACTCGATCGATTGCCTACAACAGTATCTCTAATGGCTACAATCTCGGCATTATCTATGCTGCTGCGAGACTACAAGCAGTTGACAAAGTGCACTACGTGATATTGCAGCCATTACTCGCTGTGATTCATATCGACCCCCTCAACCGACCCACCAGCTTCTGAGATAACGCTGGCCCGATATACACCGATATCCTCCACCTAAAGTAGGCTACCCGCATCTATAAACAACTCATTGTTCTTTATCACCCTCAAAAAAACCTCTGTGACGAAAAAAAGCGCGAAACGTCAAAGTGACAATTGGAAATCGCGCCAAAACTACCGCCGACCAAGCACCGGTGAGCCGAAACAATCAACAAATTCACATCGGACATTTATTGTTTGCTATCGTGGCATTCCACCTCTGTTGTTTATAACAGAGACGGCCAATTTGCTCTGGAGACTTTTTATCTCTCATTTTTGCAACTTTTTTCGGTGTACGTCGAACAAAAAGTCGATATGACAGGTCTCAATGTAGGGTGCCGGTGGGCTCGATATCGGCGGCGGCCACGACCAAAAAGGAGGATCGAGTAATCGAGCAATCGAGTAACAACAAGAAGCAGGCGCGCTCACCGGCCCGTGACAATTGCATCTGCACCGGATTGCAGACGCCATGTTGGATTATTGCGCCTCTCGCATTCAATGGAAACTCTTGCTAGACTTTTCATTCAACCTATGGATGTTTGCTGTACCTACCTATAAATTAAAAGAAAAATAGAATTCCCACTAATAATATAAATGCAAAAGTTTGGAAGGATCGACAGATGTTTGTTCGTCAATCACGTAAAAACTACTAAAATTGATTGAGCTGAAATTTCTGATATGCAATTTAGAAGTTGAAAATTACGTAGGCTAGTTTTAATCCCACGCGGGCGACCGTGAACAGGAGTTAGAACATAAACAACGAAAAGTTCAAGATCTCAGTAATAATTCTACTACTTATCTAACATTACACCGTCGACACCGTGGCTTAGTTGGTAGTGACCCTGCCTACGAAGCTCGGTGTTCCGGGTTCGATCCCCGGCCGGGGCAAATATTTGCGTGACGAACACAAATGCTTGTTCTCGGGTCTTGGATGTTGTGATGTGTTGTATGTGTCCATGCCACCTGCGACGCAGGGAATCCTAGTGCAGGGGTGTGAGTGTGTGAATGTTTATGTTTATGTTTATTAATCGTTACAGAGAAACGATAGGACGAAAACCATTATCTCAGCAGGCAACATTGCTGAAACGCAAACCACCTCTTATCTTATCACAAGATCTAGCAAGGTTCATAACTCATAATCCTTACAAAAGATATTTATAAATCAAATCATAACACAACTCCTTTCTTGTCGTACTCTTTCACAGTTTGTGAACATCGTATCAGCTTACAACCTTTCTCGGAAGGTCCATGCACAATAGTGCTGTGCCTTACAATATTCTTATTTTAATCGAGTAGGTGTATCGAGGAGGCGAGTATCGGCGCGCTCGTGTGGAATAAAGATAGTGACGGACGGCGGACGGCGAGTCGATATCAAACTTTGCGGTGAAAACTATTCATATTTTCAATTTTCGACGTCTTTGCCATAGAAAATAAATACATTATATCTAGTCTTTTCTTATTTTTAAAATTTTCTTTTAAAACTAGTCCAATATCTTTTTTATAGCTTGTGAGAAGTGTCAGATATGTATTTTAATGATAATTTTAATTTCGTAATTTTTTTCCACTTTATAAGTATTATCAGTCACAATTAAAGTATGTTATCAGAGCCTTCACAGACGTTAAATTCGAGTTTAGTGATTTTTAATCATTATTTAATCAAAATAATGAGAGAATATAGAACTAGTTAACTATAAATTTAATATTATAATCAAGCTCGTTCTATTTTCTTCAATTCAATCTAAGCGTCAATCAAGCTTAAACTTCGACAGGTTTTCAAGAGTATTCTTCGGAAGCAATCGGGCTGTCATTGTGACGTTTGGAACTAAAAGCGCGCGAGGACATGTCATCCGCGGGATGGATTCGAAAATTAAAATCTCGCGTTAGCTGCCGCAGTGACGGGTGTCGCGCGAGCGAGCGTCGGTGTTGCCAGTTGCCAGTTCGATTTCAGGCTTGTTCTAAATATGTCACACTTCTTTGTTATCGAGGGACGTGCGCGCGGAAATGAAAGTCCACGAGTAGACGATGCCATTATCGACGCATCGCATATAATATTGCGTTGCGATGCAAGTTCACACTCATTTTTTATGGGTATTTTACAATTCATGAGACTCGACAATAATACACTAGAATTTAACCCAAAAATACACACTTTTTTTAGAATACACTCCCCTAAATATTTGACACGTGACGTTAATATCTAACCCTCACGTTCGTCAAACGTCAAAAAATCCGCACGCGAATTCCATTCAGCTTGGCAAAACGGGAAGAAACTTACATGAGTGACGTATCAGACGTCGGCAGGCGGCTGCAGATCCTCGTATTTACCTGCGACTGACTGCTGCTGGCTCTCGTCAGGCTAAGCTGTGCACTCCAGTTGGAAAGTTTTTGACTGGCGCGTTAGATAGCGCTATTTTGCACCCGTTTCAATGCGTGAATGTCGCTGGGTTAAAAGTTTTGAGCTCGACCAAATGCAGTAGGTAAATTCGTTTTAGTCCTATACTACACTTTATATAAGCTTTTTTCTAGCGAGGTATTCTCCAGCAACAAAACTTTAAAATAAAGCATTGTTGCTTGTTGCCTTATAAGGCATTAATGTATTTTTTTAAATATTTATTGCAGTGTCAACATTTCACATTTTTTTAATCTACATACTCAGGTAGATTTATAGATTCCTTAAAAAGTTTCTTGAAATAGTTTTAATGTATATTTCCTGGAGCGGTAACGTATTTTCTTCGATATGTGTGACGTCACCTGTCGCCATCGGGATCGCTGACATTATGCGTGCTCACTCGTCAAAAACTCTTTGTACGTAGATAAGGACGCACCACCGTTTTACTAGTCAGAGCTTCGATTTATCACAAATCACAATAATGCTATTATAGTTTCTGAATAATATTGAGAACTACTTAGATGACATTGCGATTAACAAATTTCCTTTCTTTCCTCCAAATTTCAAGTGGCTTGGCATGTGCGTTGGCGGACACTCAACCAGCCAGCATTAAGCCTTTTATATAAATTGATTCATGATTCTTAATTAATAAACTATCCTGTACAAGTACCTAAACAAGTACTTAAATATCCACAAATTTAAGGTCGTTCAGCGAGCTATGGAGAGAGCTATGCTCGGGGTTTCTCAAAGGGATTGAATCCGAAATGAGGTCATCCGACAGAGAACTAAGGTGGTTGACATAGCTCAGGAGATCAGCAAGCTGAAGTGGCAGTGGGCCGGCCATATCTGCCGAAAGACCGACAACCGTTGGGGTAAACGTGTTCTTGAGTGGAGACCGCGTCGCGAAGAGCTGAAGATCGGGCTCAGTGGCGCGCCTTGGGAGAGACCTACGTCCAGCACTGGACTGTTATAGGTTGATGATGACAATGACTTAAATATAAATAAAGTTTTTACAAGAACAAAAATTGGTTATCTGTAAAGTTGGTTTACGGATGAGAGTTTAACGTGACAACGACATCACCGTAACGGGACAATGAGCGTTACCGGACAATGACGTCAACGTTTTCGTGCATGCAACCGGCGTTCATCGATGTATTAGACGTAGTCACGTCAAAAATATTAACTTTTTTCTGCATTGTATTGTACTAAACTCTAGAAATAATGAATTCGTGCTAACTTATTCACGCATGAAGCATACACAATATCCAATCCAGCAATCCTTATCAGCTTTCAAATTATGTACCAACAATAATTTTGATCGTTATCATACTGTGTAATCCGGCGTGTCAGCGATAAGAGAATCGTAAAAATCGCTCGATTAAAAAGTTTATCGCTTTTACCGATTGTGATTCGGTTAGTGCGGTCGGCGCCCGCCGCGGTTGTGTCGTGGATACAGTGAGTTTGAATTTAGAACGCGTTCGAAATTTGACTTTCAGGTGGGGTTGATTTCTTTTTTTCTTCATACTTTTTAAAGTTTCCAGCCAGTAGTTTTATTTTGAACAAAAGAGTGCTACTACTAATTATTTTTTGATTTTATTTTTAATTAGCTAATTTTGTCTGGTAGGTATATTATCAATGTTATTTTTTTAGTTTAAACAAGTGACGAAACTGAACCGTCCGTCAATGGTATTTTTTTTGTAAAAATATCGCAATGACAGGCTTCTAATGGCGGGTAGCGAGCGAAATTGTACGAGTGTTTACGTCTCGTGTCAGGTGTCATACAAAAAAAATTGGTTGTCTGTAAAGTTGGTTTACGGACGATAGTTTAACGTGACTACCAGCGTTACCGGACAATGAGCGTTACCAGACAATGAGCATTACCAGACAATGAGCATTACCGGACGATGACAGCTTTACCGGACCATGAGCGTAACCGGACACTGACAGCGTTACCGAATAATGAGCGTAACCGGACAATGACAGCGTTACCAATGACGTTTTCGTGCATGCAGCCGGCCGGCGTTCATCGATTTATTAGACGTGTTTGTTAATTCTATAGTTACTGCATCATGTTCAAAATATTTTTGCTCGATCTTATCATAAATTAAAAAAGGCTTAGAATTCTCTCGTCGCGTGCCTGTCGCAAATGACGCGATAAGATTTTCTTTCTTATCTCGACTTGCATACCCCTTTACGTTATCAACTCCAACCAAGCCAGTGCTTTGTTTAGAATTAGAATCAAATAATACGTGATAATACCTACTTTGTTTACGTAGGTAGAGGTAGGTACAGTCAGTAACACAGACATGTATACACTCCTAAGCTTTCAGATTCACATGACTCTTAATTTTGCAAAGACAAGTGCACGCAAGCATTTTCAAATTAATTTAGTCATCTTACTTGTCAGAATTCTTGTCAGAAGAAGAATGTCTTTGCAAAATTAAGAGAATAATATAAATGTAAAAGCTTGGAAGTCTATACAATCATGTCTGTGCAGCTGACTGAACCTACTTCATACACGGCAAAGTCCTATTATAAACATTTTAGATATTTATTTCGAAAAAAACTCTGGAAAATTATATCCAAAATTATATCCAATTCTATAAAATCCAAAGTGCCCAAACAATATCTTACACAGATACATTATAAACTTAAACGTAGACAATATCATCACGTATATTATAAAAAAAAACAAAGTAGATATTAAACGAATAAAGCCTATAAATACAGAAACTTTTCAAACAGAAAACGATACATACGCATTATATAGATTTTGAGCAGCGCCTCCTGTCGTGAGAAATTGGTACTTTCTACAAAATCTCATATTTTTATGGTTTAAGGATGTCAACAAGTGAATTGGTGCAGCGTAATTTTTTTTATGTATGACTTTATCTTTTAGATAACGGAAAAGATATATCTTGTTGATAACATTATGTTACAAATTAAATTGCATACAATCTTATTATCTGAGTGTTATATAACATACTTACATGTGTAACACCAGAAATTCCAAATAGGTACAGTCGGCTCTGTAATTGTCTTTACACCCAGCTTAAGCCTTAGTTTATTCACACACAAACATGATGTGTTTGTGTGAGTGGTTTAATCACAGGAGAAAACCGGCGTAAGCTGGGTGTAAAGACGATTACAGAGCCGACTGTACTATCATGAACAAAATTGAATATTTATAAAAGTTAGGTAAATATTTAGATACCATTTTAGTTGATTTTATGAGTTTAAAGGGTAAAATTGACTTTATCTTTAATTAAGGTATCTACAATTTTTTGTTAAACTTATCAGTGCGGCTGCATTATCAAATTAGCGGAAAAAGCCCTTTTTGTTGATTTTTTTTTAATACTTAGGTACATCTCTATAAATTTTGATTCATACATATAATTTGTTGTGTATCGATAAGTAGGTACCTACGGCGCGAGCGGCTATGTCCGCCGCTATCCTTCCTACGAATAAACAGTGTGTCTATAGCCACGGTTCGTTTCACTTGTCCGTCCCAAATACAACATAATTAACACAATTATTACCTATAATTATTTCTTGCCTATATGGATTCACGTGAGCCTCCTAAAAAACTCATACTCAGTTTTTATTAATCTTAGATTTTTGTACAAATTTTTCCTAAGGCTGACTGCTGCCACTCATGCCCCTAATGCAAGTCCCTAAGCAATTACTTTACTCGCTTGGTAGTTCTTAACGGTCAGAATCTGCCGTTATGAACTGTCAAGCGAGAAAAGTTGTTGTTTAGGAACTTTTAAAGTTTGGTGCAAGTCAAGTTTTATTTTAAATGTTTGCAGTGGTCATCGCTCTTATTATAATTATGTACCTACCTACCCCTTTTTATGTTCCAAATACCTATATAATTAAAAAAATGGATGAACGGTATTTTTAATAAGATTAAAAACATAAATAACTAAACTTGATACACATCTTCAATTGAAACAAAGAGAGGAATCCGAATAGCATTCTAAAGACAAATAATGTAACAAGCATGGGAATTGCTCCATTTGGGCGGGCCCATTAGTAATCGAATAAAAATCGATTTTTGAAAAATTTGAATATACATCACTATACGATAGGATCTGCTTCTGTTTGACATTTGTAAAGCAGCCGACACAATTTATTTTTTGTGAATAAAATACACTGGATTCCTTTAATCGATTTAATTGTATTTATGTATTTTTGTACAAGGGAAATGTAGGTACTTTTTATTCCTATATCTACATATTTTGTACGTACCTTTCTGCAGAGCATAACTTATTTTCGTCATTCAATGAACTGAAGTCGTGGTGACAACTTTTAACAGTAATCCAAGACATTATTGTAAGTTTAAGATAAGATAAGGTTTCACTAAGTTCCTAGATTTAGTACCTAACCTACATTTAATAGATGTTATTGTGTTTTTGCTGCAATGAATGAATATTTTTTCATTTTCATTGTTTGAGCACAGATTGCGTTACATCGAGCTAACTCGACGAACAACGGTATAAGGCACCTCCCAGACTTAATTAAGCAATGATAAATAGATAAACAGAAGGGTTGTTAGCCCTTCAAACGGGATGCCTTGAGGATCGACGCGTGTGCCCGTGATAATCTACCAGCTTGAAGGGCTAACATCCTGGATGTTCAGTTATAAAGCGATGCCACGTGTCGATAAAAAAAATTGCTATGTAATTCTGTAATTCTTTATTGTACACACAAACACGTTACAATATAAATCATAAAAGAAAAGACATGCACAAAGGCGATCTTAACCCTAATAAGAGTTTTCTTCCAGCAAACCTTTTGAGAACCTTTTAACGCAATTTGTAAGGATGGTTGGATGGATGGATGGATGTTTGTTACTCTTTCACGTAAATACTACTGAATGGATTTTAATGAAACTTTATAATAATATAGCTTATACATCAGAATAACACATAGGCTACAATTTATAAAGATACCTGCGCAGATGAAGTCGGAGGCACCAGCTAGGTACATAATATAAAATGTACTCAACAGAACTTGTAGATAATTTGTTTGATGATATCAGATTTCACATTTCATTGATTTTTATCTTTATTTTATCCGTTTATTTATTGACTTCTGATTGTGATCTTAAACGCTGTCTACTTGTTTATTGCCACTCAATGTAAATGTAAACAATTTCCTTTTTTTTGCTTTGAAACAGCTTAGCCTCAGTTTTTTTTTCAACCGACTTCAAAAATGGAGGAGGTTCTCAATGCGTTTCTTTTTTTAAACGTTTTCTACGTCAGAACTTTTTTGTTAAAAACTAATTTGGAAAAAAGTATGTGTCCAGAAGTTAAGTTTCGAAATCAAAATATTTACTGAAAAACATAATATCGTTGAAGTAAGCGAAATTGCATGTTTTGTTTCCCTTCAGTGGGTGTTTACAGTCACTAAAACAGTCCAGTTAAAGTCGGGTATAGTATGTCTTTGTAAAACTTTGATTTATTGTATGGGTATTCAAAAAAATCCTCAAAAACCCGAGGTCACTCCGCGAAGCCTTCGAAGAACCCAGGAAACTTCTGTGCTTCTGGGCGGAGTTAGGCTGGCTAAACTATTAGTCAGGAAATCCGACGCACGAAGGACCAACAGGAGTCCAAGTGCGGAAAAGGGAGTCCATTTACATTTACATTTACATGGGTATTCAAAGTGTCCAAAATAAACGCATAACATTTATTTATTATTCATAATTATATAGGAATTTATCAACTTAATTTTAAATTCATGAGCAAAATTCGAAAATCTGAAAAAACAGTTTTTCGATATGGCAACAATAATACACCGATTTTCATTTTATTTTTAACTAATGTGTTTTTTTACATTACAGGTAAGTGCCAAACCATACATCAATGCTATCGAGCCACATTAAGTAAGTACCTACTACCTACATTAATATAGCTGAGCCACACATTGAAGATGTATTACAGGAAAGAGGTCGTACATCAAACCTACCTATTTACATTCTCACCTACTTACAATTTATGCCTACATTATCTATTCATGTCTTGTAAGGGGTTAAATTTTAAGTATACATACAAAATACGTGAAATTTAGGTTTTTGAAATGAATATTAAAAATAAGAGAATCAGAAGACAGTTCGTAAACATAACCCTAGAACTAAGATAGTATACAGAGCAATTATCTACTTTACATTGAAGCAGATAATAAATAAATAAATAATATTTGTAAACACACAACGCCATCTAGCCCCAAACTAAGCAGAACTTGTACTATGAGAACCAGACAACTGATACAATAGAATACTTTTTTTTTTGTGAATACATACATACAAAACAGCCAGACTTAGAACAAACGCCGCTGTTCATCCTGCTGTTCTGTCCTGAAGCGGGAATCGAACCCGCGACACCGACGTGGCGTCCAACACACTTGCCACTCGACCATCCGTGTCTCAGATGAGAAGTAAACTAGTATTGCAACATGCTGTCAGCACGGTGAAAAATATACTGACATAGGTACCCATTATCTTACGAGCGAAACGAAGCGACCTGTGATCAGAGGGCTGGCAGCTACCTCGGCCAAAGAATAAGCCTTGCTATACAAAGAGGCAATGCAGCCAGTATCCTCGGCACGCTGCCATCGGGTATCGAGTTAGAGCAGTTGAGCTACCTTGATTGATTGATCGATTGCAACGGTCTATGGGTGGCCCAATTGTTTCCTTTTGTAAATTTTGTAATATAGATTGTAGTAGTTAACTTATGCTGTAATAAAGATAATTTTAGTTTTAGTTTATGTGTTTGTCTAATTGTATCTCTGATAATTTTATATCTTTCTTTCTTTCTGAGTACTGTGCTATACCTCGTTTCGTCCCAAACTATTCGATTAAGAGCTTGTGCTCGAAGACCACCCACGTACCATAGTTTTAGCACTTTCAGTTACATAACCTCTAAAAGGCTCTAGTTATCACAAGGAAGCCAGCCCACATCTTGTCAAAAGTCCAGATAAAACCACCCATTCATCCCGCGACAACCGGAGACAAATCTGCACAATTACTTTCTACGCTAATGACGCAGCGATACCGAGGCGATGCCGTACGATTTATTAGTCGGGCCATCTGTGGCCGGCTTTACATACATTTTCATATTTAGATAGCGCGAGAAAGGATTCTTTTTTCCTAATTTGAAAAATATTTTCTGGGTGTTCATTGGTGGTGGGTAAGTATTTGAAGCATTTTTGATGAGCGTAATTTACCTGATTGATTATTTGTATTGAAATGAGTATCGTAAGTAAGCTGCTAGTTTTTTTATATTTTTACATACTGTTACTTATTTGTCACATAAATAAATAATTTATTGAAATAGATCGAGCTACATTTATTTATTTATTTTTATATTTATTTGAAAAAAAAAACAGAACTACAATACGAGTACATGTATATGGAAGAGGACCAGAAAGAAAAGTTTGATTTCATTAGTTGGTAGTAAAAGCAGGCTGTTATAAAAACTAAATTTAGTTATTTCTAATTTAAAAATTATGTTATTACTAAAGCAAACTTAAGCATTTTCAGACGAGAGACATTCGATTCGACGACTGCCCTGATCGGTAGCAGTCGTTGGCTAGTAGAGTCGTTCGTCTTAAGAAATTAGCTCGATTTTTGGTAAAACAAATTCGATTTATAGTCGTTTGAAAAAAAAACGAAACAAAAAGTCCATTTCTTCCCGTCATTCTATCAGTCAAACGCCGGCGGCCACCGCCAAACTTAAACAGCGTTTAATGTATTAACCTCGTTTAACTCGAGTTATCGCGCGACAATTTATCCGGACGAAAAAGTAATGCAAAAAAGTTTAATAGAGTCGCTTTGTCGAGGGACACATGAGATAAGCCATCCGAAGTTTCTTTGCCAGGTTTCAGGAACGAGATAATGGGGTAATAATACACCAATTACCTTACAGTATACTGGCATATACTATAGTGGTCTCTTTTTAGAGTCAATTGCACTGATGTATCAAAAACAATGTTTGTTTTTGTCCAAATCATAGAAAGACTCACTTACATAAATTGCGGTAATATAAAAAAATATAAAAAAGAAAAGATTTCAATATACGAGTATGGGTATAGTAAACTGGGAAAGGACAAAGGAGTCTCCTTTCCACCTTTTAAATAAGACGTTTATAATAAAATACTGGTGAAACTTCATTTCATTATTTTGGAAATCCAGAGATTGAGCCTGATCATCGCGATAGAGATCCCTAAAAAAATACTTGAACAAGTAAAATTCTCTGGCCGTCGATCTTTAAATCTAGTTCCAAGAGAACAGTTACTGAAGTTATTAAGACCCTGACTGCTTCAAACTAAGTGGCCTAGAAAAGCCGGATACAAAATAAAAAAACGTCTTTATTTTGAATTCTAAGTGATCGAGATCATACAATGTAGTGGCTACTCTCCTAAGAAGTTGAGAGTGAGAAGATATTGCCCGAAAGTTTCTTACATAATTTCGCTCATGTAAGAAAATTTGGCAAAAAGATTAGTATATATTTGCCTACATAAATATTAAGTAGGAGTTAACGTTTCACTTTCATTTAAAAAAAACTGATATCATTTTATGGAGTTTAAACTTTTTCTATTTGTTTAATGTGAACTGTGGTGCTGCTCACGCACACATGTCTGAATATATATATAAGTTAAATTAAATAGCTTACTAACCCTTCACTTTTCCGTCTTTTCTAAAGACTAGAGCCTTAAGACCGGACAACAACAACCCTAAAACAGCCACGATTTTTTCGCTTTATCGCGTCCCGCAGGCGTTCTGTGATACACAATTTTTCAGTGCGATATAAAATATACCAAGTTGAGTATAAAATATACCAAGTTGAGTCTTTAAAAGTTATCGCTGAAGTTGGCGCACCTCGGATGATATATCGGAGGACATTAATCTTCTCCTGTTAAACGTTAGTTAACCTTTGTTGGAGACGGCCTCTTTTTTGTGACCTCTTTGACTTTTTTTTTATGTTGGTTGATGCTAATTGGCTTTTGGGTAAGAATTATATAACAGCTAATGACTGCTTGCGGCTTCGCTCGCGTAATAGTACGATGACACACGGCTTTTTTCACGCTACACGCCAGCGACTTCGCTTGTAGCGTGTAAAGTCGCCCAGTGTCATCGGCGTTTTACAATCAGCTTGTTGACGATCCTTCCCAAAAGCTAACTCGGTCACGCGTTAACGTTTAAAAATGCCAACAATCAGCTTGTAAAAAAGCTGGTTTGTCATATAAATGTGTATTTCCAGCACATATATACAGTACTGACAGCAGCGTTGCAAACGTGCTGTCAGTACGATGCAAAATATGCTGAGATAGGTAAATATGCCCATTATCTTAGAGATATATAATACTTAATTTAATATGCATGTAATAAAAGTAAGTAGTTTAGTTTTACATTATCTGTTTGTATCTCTTTGATAATAAAATTCTTCTTCTTCACATATAAATAAATTATTTTAGAAACAAAGAAAGAAAGAAGATTTTATAAAATAGATTGAGGGACTATCTACTTTACATTCAAGAAAATAATAAATATATGAATAATGTTAGTACATTTCACACAACGCCATCTAGCCCTAAAATAAGCAAAGCTCGACTATGAAAACCAGATAACTGCTAGAATACTTAAATCCTTTTTTTTAAACACATTCATAGAATATACTTTTAGATGTTCATCACACAAAATGTTTGACCTGAAGTGGGAGTCGAACGCGCGACCCCTTCACTTTTTTTCACCTTCTTTATCATAAACTGATCTTTCTAAAAACATGTGGTAGGAAATTACAAAATAAAATGTAATAAACGGGCACGTTACATCCTATTGATAACCGATCGCTTTACATTATTCATCCAAAATAGAGGGTGATCAGCGACTTGGCAAGGCTGATGTATATTATTGTTGACATCATGTAATTTTTTAAGCTTCTGAACTATACCCATTATACACGGTCAATTTTTAATCACCAGAAAAAAAAATACACTTGGTCAGTTGCCGTTACTGAAACATTACATATGGCAAAAAAACTTGAAAAGTTTAAGTCGAATTTTTGTAAATTTAAAAAAATTATATACAATCTGTTTGTTAATATCCCTACAATGCCGAAGGGGGGGTGTTCTGCCCCCCCGCGGGAACAACGAATGTTCTACGACTTTTTGAATTTCCATGATTTTCATTGAAGAACTGTGCACCAAAGTGCAGCTGATTTTTAACGTGGTGATTACCCTAAAATCAGCTGTTTGGTGAACTTTTCAAGAGCTCTGACCTTGACCTCAGTAATGTTAGTGATGAGACAGATAAAGGCTTATCTTACAGAAAACTTAACAGCATCTGAGAGGCAAATGGTTTTTTTTGTGCTAGGTTTTGTTCTTTAACTTAAATGCCATAATGTAATGGTGTACCTACAAAACATCGTGAGGAAGTTGCATTTTGCGCAACTAAGTGGGTACTCCATAAATCCGCATTTTGGTCTATGTGTTGGAGAAACAACGATCACGCTAGTGAAGAGTTTGACCCTAGTCCAGGTAGTGGGAACATGAACATCAATTTTATTGTGTCAGAGTACTTTGGATCGAGGACAGAAACAAGATTTTTCAAAGTATTTTTATTGGTAATTTTGTTTTGACCACTCTGTCTTTCATATTCTTCATTTCATAGCTAAAGAGGTTTCAGCTACTCGATACTCTATGGTTCTAATAAAACTCCTTGGTACAACATTTTAGACATTTGTCATTTTGTTTGTTTTTTCGTAACTATGGTTATGAAATGAATTATTTTTTAATTTTTTAATTATTTCTTTATAAATTCAATAAAACATGGCACAAGTGCTGTGTTATGAGCTGCAAGAAGGCAAATTGATTCAAGCTTCGCTTTACATAAAGTTGTTTGCGTAAAGTGAAAAATAACTCAAAAATGTGTTATGTTTGTGCATTCGTCGGCATCAGGCTTTCGCAGTCCTCTGCAGGACATAGGCCTTTCCCAATGTGCGCCATTGCGCCCTCTCTTCCCGCACCCATCGTGCGGGTGCAATGCATTATGCAACTGTGAAAACTGCAGACTACAAGTACCCACCTACTCCAGGAACTAAGAGAAAAGTCCTCAGTAAGAAATTGATAAATAAAAATAAAACGAACATTTGTATGTATTTTCTCTTAATCTCTCAATAGTTTGAAATAGTCTAACTAAATTATGTAAAACTTTTCTTAATTCTTTACATCGAAAGGTACATAAATACCTAACCTACCTACTCAACTTACCTAGACTAGATCATAGGCATGAGCCCATGTTCCTTATGTGTGTCTATGTGTGACGTGAAGGGTGTGTACAGATGGAGAAGTAAATAGCAAATAGGGTTGTCTTAAATAATTATTGTATGAAAATTTCTGATACGATGTATTCAACCCTTGCACACGTGATAGTATTCACTCTCTAAGTCTGAATTCGCCCCCTCAGGGCTTGTAGGGATATAACACTACACGTTGTATAGATAAGTGTTACCGTGAGTCGTTTTCCTATGGATTTGCATCAGGCGGTACACTTTATTGATAATAATTTAAGTTTTATTCATCGTTTGGCAAACCCGGGTAACCAGCTCGAGCCAGCTCGCTGCAGCTCGGCTCGGACGCCGCACTCGCTCCGCTGTCACTCTGTCATTTTGTAGAAATTCAAAATTCTGACTGCACAGATACAACGTAGTACCCCGTGCATTGCCCATTTAATTTTTTTTAGTAATTAAAAATTGGTGATGTAGTACGAGATACGGCTGCAGGATCACTACGTTCATCGAGTACACGTTAAAAACCTATTTTACAACCTATTTCAAACAAGGATAAGGTTCTCAATTCAGTTGAATCTTTTTTTTTAACTCAGAACTGGTTAGCGTTGCGTATTAAACCGATTTAAAAAAAAGAGAGATTACAGATTGGTCCCATAGATAAATTCATGAAAATCGATATAGTTCTTTGGTTTTGAAATCATAATAACTGATAAAATGACATCATCCAAGTGGTATTTTCAGCGGTGTTTACGGTCACTACAACAGTCCAATTGAAGTCGGTTGTTCTATGTGTTTGTAAAACATTAATTATTAGGTATTTGTAATACCTGTTTACACGTGGTGGCCGAGTGGATGAGGCCCTTACCTTGCGGTCGCGGGTTCGAATCCCGGTGGCAATCATGCGGGTTTTTTCGTTCGAAAAAATCATGTATGCATCCCACGTTCTCGCAACGGTGAAGGAAAACATCGTGAGGAAACCGGCATGTCGTAGAACCTAAAATTTGAAAATATGTGTCTAGTGCACGAAAGTAGCCTCTTCGAGACGCACTTGAAATCCTTTCACTACACTGGTTCGAAGGAACTAGTGACACGATAAGAAGACCAGAAAGATATTCTATTCTAGCACTTACTCGAATTTGGTTTGGTAGGTACAAATTAGTGTGGTCTGTGAATGGGTTAAGGGCTCAGCCCCGTTATTTTTCAGCCTCGCACCTTAGTGGTTTTGGCATGACTGAGCAAATTCAGGAAGCTGACGAATGCTTTGGCAGTACTGTAATTGACTATGCTGTCCGTTAAGAATCACTTATCGCTAGATCTTTATTAACACCTTTTCCGTTATAAATCGGTTTCCTGTAGGAACAATATTCACCCCCTACTGTTTAGTTTTTTCATCAATCGGGCGTGAAATTAATAATTAAATATTGTAATGTTATCATTATCATCACATATTTTTTTCACGATTCAACGATTCACGGACATTTCACACAACGCCATCTAGCCCCAAACTAAGCAAAGCTTGTACTATTATGGGAACCAGATAACTGATACAATACTATATTTTGTAAATGTTTACATAGAAAACACCAAAACTCGAACAAACACCGATGTTCATCACACAAGTGCTTGTCCTGAAGCGGGAATCGAACCCGCGTTTACCGGCGTGGCAGTCCAACACACTTGCCACTCGACCATCCGTGACGTCATATATGCTGATTATGCTTATTTTGCTAAAGAATTTGAATCTCAATTGAAAGGCCTTGCTATAATTATAATTGCTATATATTATGGTCTTGCTATAACTGTTATGTTATGTTGATGATAAAAGTTGATAAAAAGATAATAATGATAAAAGCACCAGTCATAAGCAGGCGTAATCTCTTACCATCAGGAAAATGTCTACTCTTCTCACTTGTTAACAATAAAAATACTATTTAAAAACAATAAAATCATACCTCATACAACAATACTTGCTTATCTTATTAGGAAGCATAGCCACAAGGGCCGCGCCGTCCAATTTCGGTGTTCAGAACAGATACTATCTGTCTTGCTTTTTATTTATAGCTACTGTATAATATTCACTATCTAGCTTGGTATAAATAAGGCGAATCTATAAGTGTTATCTCGCCTATCTTGAGATACGACGATAGGATTTTATTTATATACCGAGATGGTACGCCTACGTACGCAGTCGGGAGCACACGAAAACAATACTTGACTTTTATGGTCACAATGGGAGGCTTGGCTAGCGATATGATAGTTTACAATCGGGGACAAAAGCCGTGTTGGCCGAGTGGGAGATACCTCGACTCTCGATCCGAAAGTCGTGGATTCGAACCCGGTCGTACACCAATGGATTCTTCTGTTCAAAAAAATCTATGTGTACATTAAAACACGTGCTTAACGGTGAAGGAAAACATCGTGAGGAAACCGCATTTCATAAAACCTAAAAAGTTCGAAAACATGTGTCAAGTGCACGAAAGGAGCCTCTTCGAGCACTTGAAATCCTTTCACCAGACTGGTTCGAAAGAACTAGTGACACGATAAGAAGAAGATCGGGGGCAAACCAAACCGATGATTTAATATTAAACAAGCGGCGTAAAGAACAGCGACTAGGCATACTTAGATATGATTGCTACTTACTTCACATGGTGATATGTTTTCATTTTGTATCAGCTATATAACCGGTGATTTTATAACACACTGTTGTTTTAACATCAGTGGCCTGATATGACTGATGTCATAATTTGTTATAATACTAAAATTCTTGCATGACGCGATGTCACGCCACGTAATCACTTCCACTCACAGTCAGCACACTACTGTTATTGTTATTTACGATACGATATGAATGAAATCGTGATTGGTGTCAAGTATCATGAGTCATGACATCACAGCGTCTGCCGGCCTACAAAATTGCCGGGTGGATTTCACGGGCGATTTTGTAACGGACTTGGTCTGAGAATGTAACAAGTGTTCTGTGTGATCAGTTTGATAGCATGTTAAATAACATGTTACTCGGTATACTTTCCATGCCTAACAGTGAATGAAACTAAGTTTTTACTCAAGTAAGTTTTACACGTTAAACTTTTTGTGCTCATTGGTATTTCCGAAATGAAATTGTTGCAGAGGAACATATGTAAATTTTCTCAAATCTGCCGATATATATTGAGAACAAGTGAACGTTCCATTATATGTTTTGATGAGGTTGGTAGGTACCATCTGACAGCCAACTTCCTGTTACACATTTCTGTTCCATTATCACGAAATTACTCCCACAAATTGTCAGAAAACAAGAGAAAAAATATTACACATCAAAAATATGCTCTACCGTGGCTCTACCATTTTTAATTGTGCGCAAAAATGCGACAAAAACTCACGCCACTGCGTAATATCTACTTGTATCTGTCACCATACCTTACTAATTCAGTGAAGGGATCTCATTACACCCTCGATAACTGTTCACACTCATTAATACGTCGTTTATATTCATCACTAGTACTACAAAATATCTTGTACCAATTAACACTTAATAAAAATAAAGTTGATTCTCGATAAAAAGCCGCTGAGTGGCCTACACCAGTCGGCATAATGGAAGACCTTGCATTCTTCAACTCTTCTCTCGAGACAAGAAAGTATCAAACACTAACCATCGGACACACCTGAAGGCAGACCGCTTGGCATGCATATGAATACGACAGATACAACCCTACAAAATTCCCTCATCACTCCCGAAAACCACACCAGACTTACCCCATTCTCGCAAAGCTCAAAATCGAGAAACCGAGACTTGTGGATGGTAAAAATAATATTGCGAATGTGGACAAGATAGTATCAATTCGTACGTTAGCAAGAAACACATTTCAAGCGAAACATGGGCCGATGTTGGGCCGAATCGAAACAAAGCGTTGTGACATCGAGATAAGCATCGATCGGGTCGCGAAACGACGCGCCAAAACGCACCGAACAAATTATCGATTCATAAAAACATCGATTTTTAAAATATTGCCGCGCGTTTATAGCGTCATTGTTCCATTCTATAGGGTGACCAGTTTTATTGGCATTTTATAAATAACGAGCGAAATATTGACATTCTGTGTGCGTGTGAGTTTTTGGCGGCATCTATGTAGAGCTGTTCTCAAAAAGTGTTATGGTTCTAACATTTACGGACAATGTTTAGATCTATGTAAAACAATAATCAATAATAATTTAATTAATACAAACTCAGACATGCTTATCAATTATTCCTACAAACATACACGCCTTTATAAATCTCTTACTTCAACGAATTACCTTCTTTTCATTTATAAAATGGTAAACCTCAAGTTCATTCAAAGATACTAAAAGGAGGCTTTTATCAACCACGTGGCGTGGTATTTTTCACACGTGACAGCACACGTGTGGTCACCTTCTGCGCGCGCGCATATCTCGCTCGTCCGTCATGCGATATCGCGCGATCGCGCTGTGTCGCCGACTCCACTAGTCGATACTTATGCACATCACTATTTCACATTCTATCTCAGATGACAAATTCTAGATCTTTTTTCTTAGAATTTGTTCGCTGAGAAAGTATGACTTCTATAGATTTATGTGCATAGCTTGTTACTTATTACCTACTTTTACGTAAAATATTACTAGCCTAGACTAGCCCCGAACCATAGAAAAAATATATACTACGAGCCCAAACTAAGCAAGCTTATACTATGAGAACCAGATAACTGATACAATACCTAAATACTTTTGTTTTGTAAATACATACATAGAATACATATAAAACTCCCAGACTCAGGACAAACACCGGTGTTCAGTTTGTCATGAAGCAGGAATCGAACCCGCGATACCCGGCCCGTAGCGCTTGCCATTCGACCATCTGTATCGTCAAATAGCAGTATTTTTTCTGTCACTTCCAACATTTGGTTGCAAACGGTGCGGTGTGGTCAGTTACTGAGTAGTACACTTTCTTCTCATTAGTAAGTAGTTACATCTACCTACTATCTTGAAAGCAACATTTGTACCGTCAGAACATTATTTTGCAAGTATTTACGAAGCTTTCAGAGTAGGTATATTGTACAATGCCAACAGGTGTTCGTTACTAATGCTTCTTGGCAAACGTAACTTCGCATTGTAATGAAGATGTAGTGTGTGTTGATAGCAAAGGGTATTAGGTTTATTTACTAATACTAGCGATGTTAGGTGCAATAACAACGGGATATTAAGATATGGTTATTATGAACATTATTATGAAAGCAATTAGTAAGATTTTTTTATTTAACCTGCAGTTTCCCATTGGTGTGCAAAGGTCTCCCCCAAATCTTTCAAGTTAACGACCGCGACGGTCGTTAGCGATCTCCCACCATTCCCTCTCGAATATATCCAGATCGTCCCTCTACTTTCTCGTTTAAATATTTTTTTATCAATACATACCTACTTGTTTATAAAAGGCTTGGACCCCACTGACTGACCGACTGACAACGTAAAGGCCACTGACTTGCAACTTGAAGGATGTCTTTGTCTAGGGCTAAAAATTCGCAATGCAAACGAAGTTGCGGGTGTCAGGTAGTGCTTGAAATAATACATATTATGTACCATTTTACCTATGTTACCGGGTTTTAAGACTCAGCATAAGAAATGTATTACTTACTAATCGTATTAATCTCATGCAAAGCCTGAAAACTGTGCGAGTATCGCCGCGTCGCGGGGTGGCCGCGATGGCGCGATCAGTCGCGCGATACTTCGCGAATGACACGACATGTCGCGTCGTGGGTAGCGGCTTATCACGCCCGTCGCGTCGTGAATGCGCGCCTTTATGTCCGCTGATATTCTTAATGTGATGGATAGATGCATTTTAATAGCTGTATTCTTTCTTTTCAATTGTTATATTAAACTTTTTTATATATTACTGGTTTATTAAAATATAGTTGATGGCTCGCTTTTGTTCAACAAGTCATATAATATAATAAATTATTTTGATTACAGCATAAGCTAACTACTACAATCTATATTACAAAAGGAAACAATTGGGCCACCCATAGACCGTTGCAAACGATCTATAGGTAGCTCAACTGCTCCAACTCGATACCCGATGGCAGCGTGCCGAGGATACTAGCTGCATTGCCTCTTTGTATTGCAAGGCTTATTCTTTGGCCGAGATAGCTGCCAGCCCTCCAAAGATCACGCGTCGCTTCGACCAGACGCTTTGACAAAATTTTAAAAACGCGAAAGGTTCCCATTCCCCATGGACCTAGGCCCTAGGATCTCGACCCCAAAGGGCTCAAACATATACGACCTATCAAGACCTACATATTTGCGCCTCTTGAGATCTTCAGCAGAGTTTGCCGCCGCGCTAGCCCTAACTTCCCGTCCCTGGCAAATTAGAAGGTGCCAAAGTGTCTTAGCAAAATTATTAATGCAAAGAATTTATTGATTCTACACAGTCAAATAAACTAAAGCAGTCCTGGAAAATTCAAAATCCATTATAAATGTTAAAACTACCCCATAACACCAACAAAAATCACCATCTAAGTTGCGTGAAATGGAACGGCGGCGACACCTCCTCTCATTAGGTACGTTCGGCTGATAGCAGGTGCAGCCAAGCACGGCCCGCAGATACCACGTCTCATTGGATACTCCTCAATTACGGAGGAAGTGCACACGATAACCGTTTACCTGCTGTTCTACGGGATATTAGGTAAATAACAGGATTATGCATTTCATAAAAGAAGCGCTGAGTTGGAAAATAATCGAGAGTATTTAGGTGAGATCAAAATGAGCCAAAAAAATCTTAGAGTACCTAACCTACCATCCTTTTATTTATGACAATCATGCCACATTTTGCTAAAAACATTTTTTTTTGTGTACTAACTCTTGTTTGCACATGCACAAGTATTTGTTGCAGCTCTAGAGGTGAGGCAAGTGGCATACTCTCGTAGCAGCTCTGGAGGTGTGATATGGAATGTAGTGACATCTCTAGTGTGATATCGTGTGTGCTGGCCCGCGATAAGACGCGCCTGCAGCTCGATTCATTCAGTTACTAATATTTATCGTAAAATGTCGTAAAATCGGACCACGTCAGGAAATTGACATAAAAGCTACTCTAAAACTAGATAAAGTTTATTTTTGAGTAAGAACCACATAATGTAATTAATTGTTCTGGAATGTGTAATATAATATTGATTAGTGAAAGTTGTGTGACGGTTCTAATTAATTAAAACAATCATCAATCTCTATTTATGTAAGACTTGGACTTAGACCAGACTGACTGACAACGTAACAAAAACAACAGAACGTAGAGACTTGAAACTTGGAGGGAAAAGTCGTCAAAAGCTGAAAGTGAGTCTAAGTAGGTAACTAAAAATTCCCAACGCAAATGAAGTTGCGTCAGCTAGCAAATAATAATAAAATAAATAATGTAAGTATCTACTATATCTTATTTTTTGTAAACTTTGTGATTGGATAACACAAAGTGGATCATAAAGTAACATAGTAGTAATCCGTTATTTTTTTGTTCCATAATTCGCGTCCAATTCAAGATTTCTTGAAAGACATGAGTTATATGTGAAGGCCGCCAATTGTAACTTTTCTATTATTATTGCTGTTTTCCTATCGCTTATAACTTACATCGCATGTGTAATAAATGGAGAGGATAGCGCTATCGCCGCCTCGCACGTTGTCGCATCAATCGTCGATGCCGCGATCGTACCCACTCACTACCCAGTGTGTGCCCGGCTTTACACTGCTTTGAGTTTAAATAAAATGAAAAAATGGTTGTCTGTAAAGTTAGTTTACGGACGATAGTTTAACGTGACTACCAACGTAACGGGACAATGAGCGTTACCGGACAATGACGTCAACGTTTCGTGCATGCAGCCGGTGTTCATCAATTTATTAGACGTAGTCACGTCAAAAAGTATTTTGGACATTTCACACACTACGCCATCTAGCCCCAAACGAAGCAGAACTTGTACCTACTATGGGAACCAGATAACTGATACAATACATAAATACTTTTTTTTTGTAAATACATACATAGAAAACACCCTGATTCAAGATAAACACCGATGTTCATCAGACAAACGTTTGTCCTGAAGCGGGAATCGAACTCACATACCGTCGTGGAAGTTCAATACACTTGCCATTCGATCATCCGTTTCGTCTTAACTACTTTAATTACTTAAAAAAATCTAGTTTCAAACCAGAACTTACATATTTCTAATGCATGAAAAGTAAAATAACATTTTATCTACCGACGATCTAAGATCTTCTTGATAAGCGGTGGTTTGACCTCATCGCGTCCTTCGTAACCACCTTAATAAGATAAATGACAATCATATTTTACTTTTTTTATTGGTTTATGTAAAACAAATTGGAAATTAATGCAAATATTTTGCTATATCCATATCTTGTTTAAACTGGGTACGGTTAGTATCCGGGATTTAGATTTCAGTTTTTACGAATGAACCACTTACACTTATCTTAGTTTCCATGATTGTTCTTAACATGGTCCAAGTGAAGCAGAGGTACCTAAAAGTCTCTAAAAAATAATTAAAAAAAAGTGAAGCCGCTTTCGACCGGGACACCATTTGGATGGGTGACCGTAATTTTCTATTAAGCGCTTCCGTGCTTCAATGTTCTCGTTACCAGTTTGGCCTTAAGAAAAAACAGTCGATAAGTCAAGTCAGAGGCCGAAAAACCGAAACAAGAACCAGCCACTGAGACGTTACTACTTCACTATTCCGCAAATATAAAAGCTTTTAAAAATTAAAAATATTTTTTTAAACAGTTTAAAAACATAATAAACCGCAATAAGCATCAAACATAAATCTTAGCACACGTTATAAAAGTGAGCGTCGTCTGGGGCGCGCTGATAACAGATACCGGCTGGGCGGGCGCGATAACGGCGCTGCATCTACAGTCTGCCGGCTAGGGCGGGGACGCGATCCACTAACAAGACTTTATACCAGACTTGATTTAGGTTAGGTTAGCTTTTGGACAGGTGTTTTATTTTATTTTTTATTTATTTATTAAATTAAAACGGATTATCCAATTACATTATTTAAAAAATTTTCACTTTATATTTTGTTCAAAATAGTATCAATAATCATATATAGAGTCAAATAAGTCAAAAAAAAATATAAAATACCATAACATAATAGCAAAAATAAGTCAAATATAATAGGTTATATTATTTTATAAGAATATCAAATCAAATAACAAGGTTTTACAAGAACATTCTACAACCGACTTCAATTGGACTGTTCTAGTGACCGTAAATATCAATGAAAAGTCATAGGAATGCAAAATACGCAATTTTGTTTACTTAAGTTACTTATTTTTTCAGTTATTTCATTTAACAACTAAACTACTGAACCGATCATGATGAAATTTCTATGGGACCAATCTATCCTATCAAAGAAAAAACTATCCGTCTTAATTTTACACGGGCTCAGGCAGAGCTACAAACTTGTTATCAACTAAATACTAGTTCTTTAGTTGATAACAAGTTTGATGAAGTTTTTATTGTTATTTAAGTTAAACAAGTTTATTTTTAGGTACCAACACAAAATTCTCAAAAGCGGAGTATCATTGGTATCCAGACAAACCTCTTAAGGTTTTTAGGATTCATAAATATAATTAAATACTCTGTATGCTGTTGGTATAAATAAATAAAAAAAAAAACAAAGCTATAAAGGGGTGGTCTATGATTATTAAATATTATTGATTATCAAAATCTATAGCAAACAAAAGCAAATGAAAATAACTTAAGAATAACACTTTTTTTAAGTTGCCCATTATCGATAGTAATTTTATTCTACATCGGAGCATCCCTAGTCCCGGGAAGGCCGCGTCCGGGAGTTATCGCGCGCAAACACTCGTGCTATCGCCTACGCTGAATCTCGCGGGTCTCACTATCGGTAGTGGCACATCACTAGTGACGTAAATATTCAAATTATGCAGTTAGTGGAAGTTTCATCTCTGGATACTTACTTGTTATTTGATTACTAGCTGATGCCCGCAACTTCGCTTAAATTGCAAATAACCATAGCTTTTAGTACGCGCCTGCAGTTCTTGACGAAGTGTCAAGTCCCTACGTTCAGCGGTTTGGCCTGTAGGTTGTCTATCAGTCAGTTAGGTCCAAGCCTTTTATATACATATATTGATAGATTGATTATTATTTTCACACTCTCCTTTATTAATCCTATTTTAGTTTTTCTCGGGGATCTGACCCAATAGAATATACCTAAGCACAGTTAAGTACAACTTTGCCGATTTACAATAAAATTATAATGGTTAATTCCAATAAAAAAATAAATAGTTTGCTTTTAACTTTTTTCAAATTCAAATAGTTTATTCATTCACTTAATCTATAGTAACAGTACATGGGTTAGAGATTCCCTTTTAAGTAAAGAGATACCTGTGTTAGGGAACCTCGCTCTTCCGTAACCTCGCACTTTTACCTAGAATTCGCGAGCGTTGCAGAATAACATATATTCTGCAACGCTCGCGAATTCTAGGTATTTTAGTTTGATTCAACTAAGCCTTAGTCCAGTTTAAAGTCCCAGCGCGCGTCCGGGCGCTATCTCGCCCAAACAGGCGCATTATCGTGTCGTATCTCTCGGGGCCCGCGATACCCGGGTATCGGTAGGACATCACTAGTGACCTAGGGTATTTATGGACTAGACTATATGGCTGATTATATACATAGAACGCTTAAAACTTTTGAACAACCGTTTTGGTAGTCGCTGTATCGGTAGGACATCACTAGTGACCTAGGGTATTTATTGACTGGGCAATATGGCTGATTTTATTCGTAGTACATTATGAAATTTTGAACTTTTGAAAAACCGTTTTGGTGTTAACATCAATACGAATACCTACTTCTTCTTCTACTTCTTCTTATCGTGTCGCTAGTTCCTTCGAACCAGTGTGGTGAAAGGATTTCAAGTGCTCCTAGAAGAGGCTCCTTTCGTGCAATCAACACATGTTTTCGAACTTTAGGTTCTACGACATGCCGGTTTCCTCACGATGTTTTCCTTCACCGTTGCGAGAACGTGGGATGCATACATAGATTTTTTCGACCCAAAACCCATTTACGCATGACTGCCACCGGGATTCGAACCCGCCACCATCAGATCGCAAGGTAAAGGCCTCATCCACTCGGCCACCACGTCCTCAATACCTACTTATTTCATATCAAGACAGCGCACTATACTTATCTAGTTACGTCTCAAAACTCTATCTTGTCCTCGTTAAAAACAACAGTTAGATCAAAAACTCCTTGTCAGTCGGGTCAAAAGTAAAGTACTTCTAAACCTATATACAGGAAATTAGGTGCTTTCAGACTTTCGGGCAGCCTTAGATGTAAAACTTTTGTCAGTGATTTTACCTCCTGCTGTCTTACCAACTTGTTATTTCATAGATTCTCATATAACAAGGTTGTAGCAAAGCAAAATCCTTGATATTTCCCTGTGAAAGTGATCGCAACCACAATAACAGATAACTTATCCGTCTGCAAAGTCGTGAAATGCTTATTACACAAATCATCTTCCACATCTCAATTGAGAAACAATGCTATCTGTTACCATGATACTAATTCTCCATTACAATCTAAAACCGACCTTAAAGTGAAGTAAATAGAGTTCAAATTCAACTTACGTTAGAGCCAAATAGATCGATCTGAAAAATCATAACTGATCGTTTTCGCCAATCAAAGGATAGCTTTATTTTAATCGTGTAAGGTTGCAAATTGGTTGGAGGCTGTGGAGGTTATTTATGAAGGTAAAGGGTGGTAAAACGCCCCTAGAATGAAAGCTTGGATGCATTGAGATAGGATCGATTAAGTAAATGCGTGAACGGCCTGAGCCGAAGCTCGCTCCTATCTCCGTCTGAGTCTGCCTGTGGGGTATATTTGTACTGACTCTATCGTGATGAAGAGAGATGATTATTTTGAAGTTATAGTTTCTTTGGAAGATTATAACTTTGTATCTAATAGATGAGTGTAAGGAAATACTAAGGTGTAATTTTTTTGTATAATCCAAAAATTACATTCGATTGTAAGAGAAACCAACACTTTACATTTACCTACCATATATGTATTACCCTATAATAGTCGGGTAGTAGTATTTTTATATAACAAATTAGTCCGATGTCTCAGTAATGGCCATCTGCGGTCAACTGAACTAAACGTCCATTCGAAAAAAAAACACGGCTATAACAATATACACCACCAATTTTTAATTACCAAAAAAAATGGGCAATGCAGACGGGGTACTACGTTGCATCTGTGCAGTCAGAATTTTGGATTTTTACAAAATGGCAGAGTGACCGCGGCGCGAGTGCGGCGCCCGAGCCGAGGTTTTGCGAGCTGGCTCGAGCTAGGTTCCCGGGTTTGCCAAACGATGAATAAAACTTGAATTATAATCAATTAAAGGTACCGCCTGACGCAAATCCATAGGAAAACGACTAACGGTAACAGTTATCCAATTTTAATCAAATTTATTTTGACAAAAATTTGACTTAATTTTTCAAGTTTTTTTGCCTTGTATATGTGTTCATTAACGGCAGGCTGACTATGCGTATTTTTTTTTATGGTGATTTATATTTGACCGTGTATTTGTAGTTGCCAAACCAAGTCAGAGGCCTAAGCGAGGTTTGTAAAGACCAACAAAAGAGTTAATCACTGACTCACATGAGAAGACAAACGATGATTCCCTATGCACCTCTTATTTGTGATGAGTTGATGACATAAAAGGTTACACATTAGTGCCTTAAGGTGCATAGGTATCTATTTGTTTATTTTATCTCGCCAGGTGGCGTGGCGGTGTATTTAGCACTTTGTAGCACTATCGGCCGCTGTGGGACACTTCTGCAAAAATATTCCTACAATTACCTCGCTGATAAGAAAATTGCAGTTTTTTTTATGCAATTATGTTTTTCAATTCAATTCAAATCTTTTATTTCGGTAAATATTACACCATATTTTTTTTAATATAAGGCTTATTCTAAGGTTAGTAACATATTCAAAATTATAAATTACACATAGCCAGTCATAAAATTAAATTAAATTGTATAGTTTGAAATTATTATTTTTAGTTATTGTTATTTTTTGAGAAAATATCTTTCTCTATGTAAAAGAAGCTCACCAAACACACACTTAAGTATTTATTAAACTTTGCTATATTTTTTCAAATATAGCAAAGTTTATTTTTTTAATTCCTTGTAAAAAGTCTGTCGTTTTAATGTTTATTTTTTAATAAAAATAACAACGACTAGGAATTAACACCAATTTATTAAAAAACCTTACCGTTTTCTTGCCAGCTCTTATAAAAGTGGAAGTTATGGTTTTCTACCTCACACATAAATAACATAAATCCAACTCAAACTAAGCTTAGAGCTAGCGCAGTCCCACAAATCCGTACAATACGAAAAACACTAATAATTCCGAGTTTTAGTTTGTTTGGCCAGTAGAGACGCTTTTCGGGGAACACAGATGTAAAAACCTCTGAATACGACAATAAAACAAACATATGAATTAGTTCAAAATACTTAAAATCTAGATTATATTTCTCTGTTGTATTTTTTTTTTCTTATAGTGTGTGTGTTTGACTTTAAAAGTTCGATGTATTAATTAATGAATTTAAATAATACAGTTCCATGCAAAAACAAATTATTTACTCCTCCAGTATCTACATCATGAAAAAACTTTTTTTTTAATTACAAGTGTCACATCCAGCCGCCCTAGCTCCCGCCCTACGTGCCGTATCTTGGGGGCGGCGCGCTAACGATTTATTTAGTAACAGTAACGCAGTAACGGCGTTTGTTCAGCCGTCGCACACGTCACTGGCCTTTTTATCCGATGTTCTTGTACTTACATCACTTTTGCTGTAGAGATAGTACCTACTCTACTTTATGGAATCAAATTAGTCATATTAACGCCGCGATTACCCTAATTAATATAATTACCTTAATTAATGAGGACGTGGTGGCCGAGTGGATGAGGCCCTTACCTTGCGATCTGATGGTCGCGGGTTCGAATCCCAGTGGCAGTCATGCGTAAATGGGTTTTTTCAGTCCAAAAAATCTATGCATGCATCCCACGTTCTCGCAACGGTGAAGGAAAACATCGTGAGGAAACCGGCATGTCGTAGAACTTAAAAGTTCGAAAACATGTGTCGAGTGCACGAAAGGAGCCTCTTCGAGGCGCACTTGAAATCCTTTCACCACACTGGTTCGAAAGAACTAGTGACACGAAGAAGAAGACCCTAATTAAGTCCTAAACTTGACAATATTAGGGCAATTTTTTTTAATGGCTTATTGATATGTGCATAAATTTTCCGATGTAACTGAAATTTGGTATGAGCTAATTATAAAAAAAAAATTGAACTAATTTAATGAACGCTATTTAAACTTTTTTGTTTAATATCGGAAAACAAGGTCTCCACGATACAAATCTGCCTAGTGTGAGGCCGTTCGTAAATACGAATATAATGTTTGAATCTCTCTACAAAATGCACTGGTAATTGTAAATACACTTAGCTTTATTTAACTTAGCTTGAATAGCTTAGCTAAACTTAGCTTGTATTTTGCTAAATATAAGGATTATGATAATGATTTGTGTTTTTTGATAGTTAATAAATAATTTGTAATTTTCATTTTCATTTTTCAGGAACTAAGTAGTAATCAAACGCGCATATAAAATTGCACTTTTTATTATTCTTACTTTACACTTAATGTTGCCACAACTGTTTTAAGCAGTGTGAACTATCCGCCCAGATAGTATCGCTACCCGCCCTAGCACCCTAATTGAATATACACAGGTGGCCGCTAATGGCCTTGATAATGCTATCTTATTGTTCAAAAGATTTACTGTCTCGTACAATTTAATAGAGTTCGTATAGGCTATATTTTTTTTAAGTTTTTAAAATTTTTGTTTAGTTTAGTTTTGGTAACAAATAGATTCGAGAAAAGGATAATACGGCCGTGCCACTTTTTTGCTCGACTTGGTGAGTGCCCTGCCGGGCACCCAGATAATGTAAAATTGTGGCATTCAAGTAAAAATAAACAGTTTACGTCGTTAGTTTCGCTCAATTAATCGAGTAGCAACGTTAAACTCGATTAATAGAGCGAAATAAATAAAAACGTGTATGATAAGAAAAATAAAAATAAAAGTATAGCGATATAAAGTCGCTTGAAGAACTAGTTTTGCAAACAAGATTAAATTATTCTTATCGTGTCACTAGTTATTTCGAATCAGTGAGGTGAAAGGATTTCAAGTGCGCGTCGATGAGGCTCCTTTCGTACACTTGATACATGTTATCGAACCTATTAGGTTCTAAGACATGCTGGTTTCCTCGCGATGTTTTTTTCACCGTTAAGCACAGATTAAAGTGAACGTATGATATTTGAAAATTAACCACTACTATCATACCTGTGTAAAGCTGAAACATTATGTCAACCGCAAACTAGCAAACCATCTCACGATAGCGGCGATCGGTCAAATTTACGATCTTTAGTAACGTTAGGCGTTTTACAAAGTTCCCTCACAATGGCCGAGGAAGCGCCCGCTTCTAACAGCCTCGTTACAGCCGTTAACGGCCGTTAAACGCACGTTATCAGCGATACAGGGCGGGCGGAAGGCCACCTGCGGTTAGCCGCCCATGCCCGCCTTAATGCATCCGTATTTATTTATTCACTTATAAACCCGAGATATGTTTCCTGATCGGTATCGCGAAAGGGTCAAAATTGTTTTGGTTTTTCCTCTTTGGAAGTTTTCGAGTTTTAGCCGGATAATGACAGTACCTAATAATGGACAAAAAAATATGTGTTATTTTTTGGTTATTATTTTTATTTGACAACGCCTATGCTTCGTATAATGACAAATAAGTTGCGATGATAAAAATAAAAAATAATTGGTTACACTTGGTTTTCTTGCTGACTTGCACTTTACGTTTAACGATATAGTTACCGAACTGGATAACTTTAACGCCGCGATTATAGACTAATAAATTAGTGAACATGTCCGCTCTTAAACCTTTTTGTCTATATTAATTATTGTAACTAAGGAAAAGTTTATTTGGTAAAGTTAAAAAAAAATACTTACTTATCTCTTACCCAGCAGTATTATTAGTATTATTATTATTATTATTATTTATTATTAATTATTATTATTACTTATCTCTTAGCAAAATGCTAAAAACCAGATGAATATTTTTTGTTGTTGAAAACCCCTGCAGTGTGAAATGGATCAATGGCCAAAACAGTTAACTCTACTCTACTATTGACAATAGTTTAGAGACTAAATTGATAGTAATATCAAACCAAATATCAAAAACGAAAACTGCTGACAAAACCTATATTTCGTTAAAATTCACAACAGTTTAGTATCTGGACAAAGTTGGCCGTATCTCCGCAGAATATACGAGTATCAGGCGTATCTTTCGAGCACAAAGTAAAAGTTCGGGAGCGCTGCATTGAGATACTGCAGATCGGACGTATGGCATTCTAGACTTTATGGCCCCGAGATAAGATATCGAGCTGGACTTTTAGGACTGGATTTGAAAGGTTACTCATACGACTTTTATTATTTCGGTGGCTTTTGTCCGTGTGCGGTTCTCCTCTGAGCATAAAATAAATGTTATGGTTGTTAGTTATTTATTGAGCACAATAGAAATGATATTTGATTGAAGGAATTTCTTTCACCCCTCTTCTTATGTAAGCAAAAAAAGTATAATAATATGGGATATTATGTAAAATCACAATTTATAATTATTCAATAATAAAAAATGTTTAAAATAATATTTCATTTGTCAATCATAGATATATATATATATATATAGATAGATAGTCGCAGTCATAGATTAAAATCCATTCATTGGATAAAGCCTGAAACAGTAATATATGACTATTATAATTAGGATAACCATTTTAGGATAAAACGATTTTAGTAAGTAAATAGGTGGTACTATCAAAACAACTCTATACTTTAATTAAACAAGCCGCTATCTAGATATCACGAACTAAACTAAGCATAGCGCGTGGCCCATAGGTGCTCCGAGTAATCTTGCAATAGAAACAGCCACTAGATGGTGTAACTTAGGCATAGAAGATATATTACACCGGTGCGCCCCGGCAGGCGATTTTGTTCGCTGTGATGTCATGATACTTGTCACCATTATTATTTAATACTTTATTGCACACACTTAAATGTAGTACAAAAGGAGGACTTAATGCTAGAGCATTTTCTACCAGTCAACCAGTTGATGGTAGAAAAAAGAAAAACTGGCGTACAACTTAAATGCTAATTACTTAAATATATATTTAATATAATAATACTAAATAATTATGTATTTATATATATATTTATAATTAAAAATGACTAAATAAATGATATATATATTATAATATAGTACATACATATATTATTTCGTGGATTTTAAATAGTGTTCACGGACTAATCTTTTGAAAGCTGGTTTGGTGGGTACCATTTTAATACTGAGTGGTAGAGAATTCCATTCACAATTTCATTCGTATCGTATCGTAAATAAATATTAGAGTCAGTCAGTAGTGTGCTGATTGTGAGTGCAAGTGATTGCGTGAAATCACGTCACGTGAGAATTTATAATATGTCATTAGTCACATTAGGCCATTGATGAAAAATAACCGCTTGTTACAAAATCACCGGTGATGATTTCATTATTACAAAATGAAATCATATGACCATGTGACAATGAAATAGAAGTAGCAATAATTTGCATGCCTAGTTTAACTAATCTTGGAAGTAGCTATGTGTAACTGTGTAACCAATCTTGAAGTAGAAATAGCACGTGGCCGGTGTAACTTGCCGATGGTGCACTATTCAGAGACATCGATACGTGCGCTGATACCAACTTCCAAGATCCAATACGAACTGCCGAAACTTGTTTTTGGCTTGTGGTACAAGCTATAAGCGAGTAGGTGGATACTCAATACTCAATACATTTAGTATCTTGGCATAGTAAAAATGCTAACTAACACAATAAAGTGGGATAAAACCTTCTTCTATGGTACACAAGCCAAGTTAAACTGACTACTTTTTGACAAATAAATTTTGATTTTGCTTTTGTAGTGAAGGTCACTGAATGAATTCAAACTTGAACTATAAGTGAGCTGAACAATGTTAAGTTTCATGTTATTGTAATTTTTATTCTGTTTAATAAGGAACTTTTAAAAACAAACACTATGTACGCAAGTTTAAGAAAAAAACATTTCAAATTCACATTCACATTTTTTTTAGTTCAAACTACTTAGTTTTGTCGAATTATTTGTACGATTGACAGTTATATTTTGTATTTTATGTACAATCAATAAATTGTTAAATTCAATAAATTAAACAATTTATTGAATTTTAACTTTTTTACTCATACAACACAGAAAACAATCCAGTTTAGTGGTAAAATTCTTGCCAAATCATCAAATCGCTTTCGCTTATCACTCTCATCCCCACCGACCATTGCAACTAATACACTGGATGCACTTCTAATTAAACATTTATGTTAGTTTCGCGCCTAATGTCGCACGTTGTCGTACAGCGTCGTACAGCGTCGTACGACGTCGCAACGCGAACGTGCTACGTACGATAAGATGCTGGTTATAGTCGTGTTAGCGGTATTTTGCGCTAATATCTGTTTGTATTGCTGTTGTTTCTTACATTAACTTGCAATACCGGGTAGGGAATTAGGACCTAATTTAAAATGATTTTGAGTTACATTTTCGCGATCGATACGAAGGATTTTTTTTACACGGGTTTTGTGTTGGGAATTAAAGTTTTACAAAAATACTACTAAAACTGACTTCAATAAACTGTTTTAGTGATCGTAAACACCGCTGAAAAGTCACAGGGAAGCAAAATACGCAATTTCGTTTACTTCGACGACATATTTTTTTCAGTTATGTTGATAATAAAACTAAATGATATCGAGTTGGAGCAGTTGAGCTACCTATAGATCGTTTGCAACGGTCTATGGGTGGCCCAATTGTTTCCTTTTGTAAATTTTGTAATATACCTATATATAGATTGTAGTAGTTAGCTTATGCTGTAATAAAAACTAATGGGATTGTATGGGACCAATCTGAAAGAATATTCTATATATATAATACATAGGTTTATTAACAACAAATTGTTTTTTGTTGTTTATAAAGAATGTTTCTTTAATTTTTGTTACCTCTTAACTTCGTTGTTTATAAACGTAATTGATTTTTTTTAAACTTTCAACCGCATTGATAACTTCCTCCTTTTTTTTACGTCGGTTGAAAATAAGTATCACTCATGCACAGATTATGAAACTTAATTCCTTTGATAAAAAAATCTTCTAAATCACTATCCCAAGCCCCCACTATCGCGTTTTTATCCATACAAAGTGGAATTCTGACATTATTCCGTGATATGCTATCGCCGTTTTAAATCATACTCAGATTGGGCCGCACGATGTGCTTATCGGCAAAAGCACTCCGTGCTATCTGCGCAGGCGCGATCTCATGTGTTATGCCTATAATGTAAGGGTCGGTGTACACTGGTTTAGTCATCTAATTAGGGCGTTTTTCCACTGGCCGGCACTTGAATCGCTACAGGATGGCGTCGACGAAGAAAAAAATCCTATATTGTATTGTATGTATGTTAGGCTTTAAGGTACCTATACAGATACTTCTATGGGTCTATTGCATTTCTGTAATGATGTTACCTAAAATAAATGGTTATTATTGTTATTACTAAACGGTTTAACACATACGTACATTTTACAATATTTTTTGGTATATTAAAATAATTATTCAACAATTTACAGAAAAAAAGGAATGCCTAATTTGACAACTTGATAAAGGTCCCATCGCGTCCCATTTTTGACCGAAGGATCTCTAACAGGTATTTTTGTGATTCTACTCTCATTTATTCATTAGAGTACAATAATAAGTATATATTAAAAAAAAACGTACTTAAATAAAAGTAAATAAATGATCAGCCAGTTAGTTAGTTAACTACAAGTATTTAGATTTACTGAAATATTCTGAATGTCTTCATTAATTTAATTTAATTTATTGGTAATTTTACGAGTATAACTCAGTAATCGTGTCCTTATATTGCTAATAGGTACTCGTTGTAAAATTACCTTCAAATTATCTAAACGCAGCACATAAACCCGGGGTGATTCATTTGTGCTATCGCCTCCTTTATCCCGGAGTAATGCCGCGCTCGAATCTATCGGAGAATAACCCATTAGGTGTTGTAATTAACTCGTAGGTAGCTTACAGCTTTTAAAGGAGTAAATTTGCATTTCCTACTAACCATATTCAATGCATTTCTACTAATATCACGGATTTGAGTTCTAACAGCTGATTTTTCATAAAAAAATATCTAAGAAAAACCGAAGAACTTACCTACACGAATCAAATAAGCAAGCGTTTATTGATTCTTCCAAAAATCTGTGGAAAACTTTAATTGACCTTCAGATTTTTTCTATACTTTAGTTATACTCATAGTTAGCTGTTAATTTCCTTAAAATGTTTAAAATAAAATATAACGTTGTTTTCTTGTTTTCAACATTCATAATGTCATAACATTTTTATTTTACCTTTAGCGAAGCTTGAAGGATTAAATTCCATGACCAAAATTGTGTACCTTTTTATCTAAAAAAAATTTGTACGGTCAATCAAACAAAAGTTTTAAAAATCAATCGGTTATGACCAGGCTAGGGCGGTTATCTGTCCATCGGCGGGCGGGCGGCGTTATCGCGCCCAGCCACGCGCTCTGACGTCACTTGTTATTAATCTGCGGCCGTGTGAGAGAAGGAGTTGGATTTGAATGTTATTTTTCAAAAAATAGTACCTAAATGATGTTATTTAATACTCAGGAGATACTCATGCAAACTAAAGTACACTATAGTGTATTTTCAAAAATAGAGTTAGGTACAGTCTGCAATACCAGGTGGGACTGTTCAGGAACTCAAAACTGCACTGCAAACTTCGGTTTGTATAATATGCATGTTTGACACAAAACCCAATTCATTAAAATTGGGTTTTGTGTGATTGCCATTAAATATTATGTTACCCTTTAAAAAAGAGGACGTGGTGGCCGAGTGGAAGAGGCCCTTGCCTTGCGATCTGATGGTCGCGGGTTCGAATCCCGATGGCAGTCATGCATAAATGGGTTTTTTCGGTCGAAAAAATCTATGTATGCATCCCACGTTCTCGCAACGGTGAAGAAAAACATCGTGAGGAAACCGGCATGTCGTAGAACCTAAAGTTCGAAAACATGTGTCGAGTGTACGAAAGGAGCCTCTTCGAGGCGCACTTGAAATCCTTTCACCACACTGGCTCGAAGGAACTAGTGACATGTTAAGAAAAAGACCTTTAAAATTTTTAAAAGATCACTGCAAATAAAATAATACTGGTTACAAGAACATACCTAGCGACTTTTATTAACGTTTTCAAAACAATCGCAAAACAATAAAAACTAAAATTGCAAAATTATAAGTTTCAACGTGAATACCTACGCCAGGGCGGGCGGTTATCACGCAGCGCGCTGGGCGGGCGCCGTTATCACCCTGCCACACACCTAACGTTCGTTTATTTTGCACCGCATACGTTGCGTGTTCAAACTCAAGTGAAGTACATAACATTTTCAAAGTTAATTTCACTTTTGTGAAATGCTTGTAGACAAGTTTTGATATTTACAGAACTTTGCTGACGACAGGTACCTATGTCACAATTTTAACGAGCACTATTAACAGTGTTTCCGGAATTTCCATTGTTTATTTATTTTATTTGTTTAAATTAAGAAGAGCGCCATCGTTTCTTAAACTTAGGAACTATCGATACTCGTATTATAAGGACTCACATTAATAAATAGTATAAATATATTTAGTAATAAATTTGCTTAATTTCTATAGAAAGAAAGTTTCGTGTAGAGGCGAAACACGTGTCAAGTTCTGACTTGGGTTTTCTGTTTTCGGCGCTTTGGTTTAGATACTAAAATTCTAAACTAGAGTTAAGTTAATTAAGACCTCTGTTTAGAAATAAAGCGGATTTATTACTAAATATATTTATACTATTTATTAATATTTATGAATTTCCGCAAAGTAACGCCGGAATCAATCAAGGACTCACATTGCTTAGGGTTACTTACAAAATAATTATGAAACCTCTCTTCTCAATATTTTTTTTATTTCTCTAATGATTTATGCAGACTTAATCAGTAGCTACATTTTATTCCGCTACGAAATCTTGATCAATCCAGCCACTGTTTACCCATCTCAGATTTCTTTAAATCGGTGACGCAGAGTTATAAACTTATATTACTTAGAAAATTATGTTGAAATTTGAGAATATCTTAAATAATAATAACAAATGTTTGGTTCTAATGAATATATCATTTAAGTAACTGATCGTATCGTTTGATCGGATAAGTTAATTTAGTATAATTGAATGCTGATTTCTATTAGCGTGTCCATTCAAGATGGGTTCAAAAGTTCTGACGCTTGAGAGTATACATAAGTTCAGACAAACATTTGCGAAATAAAACCATAAAGAACTACTCTAAATGTACAGTCGGCTCTGTAATGTCGGTGTTCTCCTGTGAAACCACTCACTCAAAAACATTATGTGTGTGTGTGTGAGTTGAGTAAACTACTGATGTGATAAAACCACTTATGATATACCTTTAGTATGAACCACCAGTGGTTTAATCACAGGAAAACACCGGCGTAAGCTGGGTGTTAAGAAAATTTCAGAGCCGACCCTATAATACATAAGCTCCAAAAAAGCCCGAGTAAGAACTCTAATGAATTTAATGTTGAAAACATAGAGAGATATGTTGTTATGTGTAGAAACTCCCTGAGCTAAGCAAACTCAATCAGATTCATAATATGATATTTTATAGTAAAAATGTTAGATTCTATGTATTATTTAACAACTAGTTTTTATCGGTATTAAATTAGCTGCTTCGTATTGTCGAAACATAATCCTACAGAAGTTATTGATGCTAATTTCATAATCGGTGACTTTTAGGAATTTTTAAGAATTAGTTACACATATCTAATTTCTTGCTACTAGGGCTATTTTAGGGTTTCCCACTGTAATAAAATAATATCACAATTTTTGTAACAAAAGTAGAGTCATCATAAAAACAAGTTTATATTTAAGCTCAATTCCTAAGCACATATTCGGAAATATGATATGTTTGGAGTAACATAGTAACTTTCTAGTAAACCAAAAAGTTCCACCTAACTCATTTTGAAAACTTTCCAAAACAAACAAAATAAAAAACAATATGAAGATGAGGCTCTTGGAAGACAACTAATACGAGTTGATCCGTGTTTACCTTCCCGCGTGGTTGAGTCAGAGGTCCTTATCGGCGCGGTGCATCCATCACGCAGGGCGGGCGGGCGGCGCGCTTATCGCCGCGCGCCACCCGCCCGCCTTGTCGCCTTTTATTTCGCAGGCTACTTATCCTATGGACTGTTTAAACTCAGCCTTTTTATTGAGGTTGTGTCAATAGACCTTCGCTGAAACTTGGCGATAGGTTCAGCGGTATATCGCAGTATTATAACTAATATTTTTGGTCATCGGTGACTAAGGGTGGCTGGGCTTCAAGCTTAGTTTGCATATAGCGGGTGTTTAACTTGTTAGAGATTATACGAAACCTGTTCTATGAAAGAGCTTGTAAGAAGAGTTTTGGGTTGCAATACCGCACAAATAGGTTGTTTTGAATCCCTTAACATAATAATTATAGACAGATCTTATTTAGACATGTCTCATTGATTGTACTTACTTTCTTTTTAAATTATTTATATATAACTATTTGGAGATATCTGTTATGTATTAAATATCAATAAACTAATTTGAATATAACAAAATAATAAAAGTATCTTCAAGCAAAGGGGTTAAGCACCTTATTGTTATATTTATTTATTTATTTATTAAACGAACACCTTTATATGCCTAGATAGACTAGTTCTGGATCAAGGATGGTTGATTTTAGAGAGCCAATTACAGTTTTCCACGGATACTTATAAACTTTAATAATAGAACTGACTGGCTTACACGATAATGAAGGAAAACAGCTTCCCCAATTATTATCGTTATAGGTACTTACGTTACGTTACGTTACTCAACTTCAAAGTCCCAAAACTGTGTATTGGTGATAATAATATTCTTACGGTCACCAATAAACTGCTAAGTTCCCAAACATATAAAGTGCGCTAAGGTGCACAATGATTGCAAAGTGCAGTCCAGCGATATCTGAAGTTATAGCTGTGTAGCATATTAGATACCACGAGAGGCGTGCAAGGAGCTGATACGAAACTTGCCTGTACAAAGTTTACAAGTGTGGACAATTGAATTTGACGTTTAATTATTATAAGAGCTCATTCGCACGAGAGACTTTTTAACGCGCGATAAAAATCCGTTCAAACAGAACCAATGCATTTTGCGCGTTTTAAATACGTTGACGTGCGAACAGCTACTTGGAAATGCATTTTTTTCTGTTTGAACAGATTTTTAACGTGCGAAATAAATCATGTAAACTAAAATAAAAAGTCAAATATATAAATTTAAATATAAAAAGAAGCTACATGAACAAATTTTGTTAGCTAAACATACTTTTGTGTATTTGTCATATCTATACTAACCATTATTGAACACTTTTTGTAGATCTGCTCAAACACAATATTTACGTACTTACTCATACATATACCTACTAAATTTGTCAGTTATAGCAATTGGAATAAAATATTGTAAACTAAAACAAAACCAATCGTATTAATGGTCCACTCGCGGTATATCATTTAAATTGGCCCAATCAATTTCAACCTTGTCCCATTAGCATTAAAATCTGAACTTATCTCCTCAATAAATGTGATCGGTTTGCGTTCTTGATAAATAAACAATACTTACGTTTTATACTATTGAGTACTATCGATTGTGGTTTTACGATGCAATATAATATTTTCTACTTACGTTTGAGGTCGTATGCTTTAAAGTTACCAAAAAAAAAATGATTTGAAGGAGACCAAGACAAAGGGAAGTAAAAAAAATGGAGGGAGGCCTTTGCAGTGGGACAGTGAGTGCTTATAAATAAATAATAAATATTTTGGACATTTCACACAAAGCCATCTAGCCCCAAACTAAGCTGAGCTTGTACTATGGGAACCAGGCGGCTGATACAATACTTAAATACTTTTTTTTGTAAATACATACATAGGATACATAAAAAGCACCCAGACTCAGGACAAATACCGATGTTCAGCACACAAATTATGTTTGTCCTGAAGCGGGAATCGAATCCGCGACACCAGCGTAGCAGTCCAACACACGACGTGTCGCCAAACTATACATATGTTATAAATAAAATAATAAAACAAATGTAAATATGTATAATTTTAAAATTCTAGAAGATGGCTACAAGTATCAGTATCGTTTTATTTCCCGACCAATTTCAATAAGTTGTTTTATGAATAATAATTATAGTCGGGTAAAAAGCCGGTTACTGATATAGGTACAATATTTTTATAAGCAACCACATAAGGCCATAAATAACTCTGTCTGATATAGAGATATTACAAGAAAGAGTGCTGGTTGATTTGTTTGAGATGGGTAACTGAAGACTGTTTCCACTGTCATCCGTCAACGTACGGTACTAGAAAAGTACGTAATCGTCTAAACGTTTTCCGTTCATTTTCATTTGGTGTGATTATTCGTGTGTACTATAATTACAAGCTCTACACTAACCCACTACCGACTATTATAACTACAACCCAATTTAACACTAACACTGCTCTACCATAGCATAAATTTTGGCATTTTTTCTATACCAACAAAATTGACAAGTATAACAAAGAGTTTTTAATATATAAATCACTTATTTGGTAAGATTTATACGTCACTTAGGAAAGATTTTGAATTATATTTGAATACATAAGTTACGTTACGATATGAATGAACTTATGTCTGAGATTCGTTCCGTCAAATTATCGTCTCTTAGTCTCATCTCGTGTAATGCGAACGCGCAGCCTCGCACCAAGATAACGTTGTTTTAAAACCATAGATAAGGAGACGCCTGCGAATCGATTAGCCGGCTATCTGTCTGTCTGTTTCTCTACAAATAAACCGTCTGGTAACTATCTGGGCTTTTAAGCTCCATCAAAAATATCCGTCCCGATAAGATGGTGGACTTTAATTTGGAAATCAAAATGGCATTTTTGTCATTATATTTCATTTCCTAGCTATTGTGATATGCTATTATTGTGTTGTGGAACCAGGGTATTAAAATAGGTGCAGTATATCTGTCTTTTTTGCTGATATTCAATAGATATGATCGCAAGTATGCGAAACAGGTAGTTCCTAAGTTATTTTTTGTCAAAAGGTCGATAAAACATTACCAAAATCTTTCATAGCACGACACGGATGGTAGAGTGGCAAGTGTGTTAGACTACCATGCCGGGCTTTGGTGTCACGGGTTCGATTCCCGCTTCAGGACAAGCATTTGTGAGATGAACACCGATGTTTGTCCTGAGTCGGGGTGTTTTCTATGTATCCTATGTTTACAAAAAAAAGTATATAAGTATTCTATCAGTTATCTGGTTTACGTATAAGCTCTGCTTAGCTTGGGGCTAGATGGCGTTGTGTGAAATGTCCAAATATATTTATTTATAGAGTTTTTGAGGCTAAGCCAGGCGAAGTCCGATATCTGTTGTAAGTCTCAAAAAGTTTGATCATGGACCCGTTGGTAAATGAAGAACAATGGAACCATGGTCCTCTGGGAATAAGCAGATTCTTATTCGTAAAATATATTTATGATCTATCATTTTTAATAAATTCTAGTTAAATGTTTTTATTTTCATTTTATTCGCTGTGCATAGAGTCTGTTTGAGCTGACGAACATTCTATACAGGCTTTTAACAATGTAGCTATAACACAGCTTAGACATAAAGTCCCGAACGTGCCAACGTCGCAGCCTTCATCACAATCTCACCCTGGCTGAGGGCTATATCTCAAGCTATAGACAGACGAATCGCCCACCCACGGACTCTGATAGCTAGAGCTAAGGCTGTCTCTACAAATGCGGAAAACCAACAATAAATTCTATAATAGCTTTAAATTTGCAGCTTCCTTATTGGCCATCATATTGCGATACCTACAGCTATACTTACTGTGATTTTAGGGAATAAAATTAAAGCAAGGTAAGAATATCGAATTGCTTTTGATTCAATAATCACCCTTGACACTTAAGCGTCGATGACACAGGGCGATTTTACAAGCTACAAGCCAGCGATTTCGCTTGTAGCTTGTAAACTCTCCCCCTGTCATTGGTTGTTTGACATTCTGCTTGTTGACAATCCTTTCCGAAAGCTAACTTGCTAGCTTGCTAGCTTTTAAACTCGCCGGCTTGTAGCTTGTAAAGCTCTGTGTCATCGACACTAGACAAATGTGGAATCGTCACATTTTAGTATAAGTGCGGTTTTAGACTAGCGTATAATAAGCGACAAACATGTTGTCTTTTGCCGAACCACGTGACACAAGGTTGCGCAGAACGAATTTGACCTAAGAATTGCGTTCTGCGCATGCTCATTATACAACCGAGCGGATTCGCCGCTCGTGTCTTGATTTTTGCAGCGCGTCTACGCTAGTGTATGGCCCGTATTATACATGCGGTGCAAAACCCAAAACATTAGTGGCAAATCCACTCGGTTTAATACGCTAGTCTGAAAACGCTCCAAGCTTACTTGGCGTTAGTTTTTATTAATAAACGTTTAAATAACAAGACTGGATACACGTTATTTCTGCGTTAGCAGCCCTAGAGAGGAAGATAGTAAGGTCGCGTCGGGTAACTTCGGCTTCACTCGCCGATGTCCGCGATATGCCCACGCGCAGTTGAAGGAATTTGATTTTGGAATATGAAAACTAACCTTTGTCAAGGGAAAGAGAATATTATGACGAGTAATCATCATTCGTGAGTATTTATCATTAACTTTATTAAATTTTCAACGCTCTCCTGGACCACGAACCTGGTTTAGTCCTCTTTGCGGATACTTGGACGAAGATTTTATGGGAATGTTTGAGATTTTGTGAGCGAGGCGTACGAATTTTGATTATTAATTTATTCAATTTTTTTTTTTCCAGAATTATTGTTATCAAATTTATTTTATTTTAGATTCCACTTTCCTCAGAACTATTTTTTTTTAAATGAAATGTAATTTAGTTCAGTTTAGTTAATTTGATCTTTAATTAATGTTATTGGCTGCTGCCGTCTTAACTAAAGTAACATAAATAAATACCTACAATTTAACCCAGGATTGAGGATTTATTCTATAACAAGCATAATATGCAGATTAAAAACTACGTTATTTTACCCGACTGCCAAAGAAGAGTTATAATGCTTTTGCTCTATTTTGCTTTTAGGTATTTTTCAGGTTAGGTCGGTATTTTTATTAATATTTTATTTTCGTTTAATTTGTTGGTTATTGAGTTGTGATCTAACCTTAAACTTTTAGCCGGATAGCTAATCGGGAAGTGCTCGAAATTTGAGTTATAAGATTCCACCCGGAATGATAGATAGTAAACAAGAAAGTGTCTGGAAAAAAACGGCTGGGAAATGGTAACCTATCTGTTTTTTTCACCAAATTACTAACTAAGCCTATGCACCTTGTACCTTGACAAAAAGATGCACTCCCGGCCCTGGCCGTCATAAATCGTCGCGTTATAAAGCAATCGGAGGCGGGTGGTTCAGGGTGTCAGCGTTGCAGCGGAGATCAGATCGGCTATTGGCTGATACGCCAGATTTATGTTCCCTATCTACTCCTTAATTTACAACACTGCAGATAGGTTTGCGCTAATTTTTCGTTGGAAAAATTCTGTTCTGGGTTTTGGTTTGAGAAAAAAATTACATTACCTCTTGTTATTTTAAACTTAACAATACCTATAAGCTGTAAATAACCTAAAGAATCTTCTGTATTTTGCAACATTAGATTATATTAGGTTACCCCCTTCCCCTTCTTCATTGGCTACCATTCATTGGCTAATATTGGTAATTAAAAAATTGTGGTGGTAAGTTAGAGTCATCATCAAGTATATTAATAAGTAGAAAATTAAAATATATAATTATGAGTCAGTAAAATATTATTTATTAAAGTAACTTGTTTAATTTAGACAGTCACGCAACACAAGTATCTACCAACGTAACCTGGCTATAAATCAGCGTCCGAAATACGGAGATACGCAAATCTAGCTGAATCCAAGACCTAGCTAAGACCTAGGCCGAGCTCACAATACAGATGCTATCGCCCACGCAGAGCTTTGTGACGTACTGCATGTAGCTGACTGAATTTTGTATATGTGATGAGTTTATGTAATATCTTGGTATAGTCCAGGTCTTTGGAGGGTCCAGGAATTGAAGGCATTATTTTAAAGCTTTTGAAATGATTTGTCGATAAATAATCAAGGTTTTACAAAAACATACAACAACCGACTTCAATCGGACTGTTCTAGTGACCGTAGGCACCACTGAAAAGTCACACAGAAACAAAATACGCAATTTTGATCACTTCAACGACAAAGAACTGAACCCATTTTCATGAAATTCATATGGGAATAATCTGAAGGTAGGTCCTTTCAATAAAAAAGTTTGTTTTTTTCAAATCTAAATAATAAATACTATAATTTCAAATCCAATACTTGGGCTTCACCTAAATTGAATATTTAATCCTTGATCAAAGCTTATTTTTTAGCATCAAGCCCACCTTTTGTACAATTTGATGTACATATACATATTTTGTGCAATAAAGTATTACAGCAAACAGATAAAGTTGCATCGTGCAAACCTATCCCAGAACAGACTCAATAGTAAATTGAAAGGTTCATTTATCTGCTCGCTAAAAGCTCGTATCTGCAGATCGGAGCGGTATACACGTGTTGCGATAGGCCGTGCGCGAGCGCATTACTTAGCGCACTGAGTCGATAGAAGTTCAAATGAATCGTGAAAATAGGGTTGTTCAGTATTTTGTAGTAGTTGTTGGCAGAATTAATTATTTATATTTCATTGCCCTTCTACGAGTATCAACTCGTAGAAAGAGCCGTACGAAATGAGTAAAACTGAAAATATTAGCTTGTAAACATGAGTTTAAAAAAACGTTACACGTGAAAAGGGAGTTTCAGTTTTCCGGTTATAAGCGTTATTTTGTGACTAATATTTAGGAATTTTATAGTGTCGAGGCTTAAAAAAATAATTATTTAATAAATAAATTATTTGTTGAAAGACGAGTAGCTTTCGCTTATGTGTCTTTGTCACACAGTGTTGTATTCTTTAATAATTTTGCGTCGCCATTTCTAACATTGTCTTATTACTTCGTAACCAAGTGTCGATTTTGTTCTTGAACAAGTTCGTGGATGCTGCAGAAACAACATCTTCCGACAGTATGTTCCAGTTGTGCACCGCTTTGTTGCTAAGAAAGGGAATTAACTAATCCTACGACGATTATCATGGTATTATACCTATATGTATATAAGTAGCATAGTAAATTTTGTATAACAGTTGTCACAAATCAAAGACTTTTAACTTTTTTTTATTACTTTAACTTTACAATTTTCTATAATTAAAATATTTTTTCGTAAAAGTGCTGTTATCATAAATCATGTAACACATTTTAATAGACGAGAAACGTGGGTGTTATCTAACCTGACATCGCACGATACAACCAGGCGAGGCGGGGCGCGCCCACTAGTGTTATCTTCACGCTAATGACAATTTGGGTAGGTAATATCATTAGCATTAGTAGGTACCGTATCATCATAAAATAATTGCTTGTTTTCCACCTTCATAGGCTTGTTCTTCGTAAGACCTTCAGCCGTTATTATTTACTGACTGACAAATAAATCATTTATTTCAGAAAAGGGTTTGTTCAAAAAAGAACATGTTACTTTCGTAGTTTTTTGATTAGAACGGGTATTTATCGCGCTAACCTCGTATGTATGTATTTCAATCGTGAAGACGGATACAGACTCTCAACGTCATGGAACCCAGTGATTGCAAAGTGCACGCGGAACGTTTTTAAAACACCGCTTAAGTGTCCGGATGTCGTCAGTGTGGTGTGCCGACCGAACATTTTTAACGACCAAAATGAGGGTAGTTCTCTCATTTCACCGCGACGGTAGCTCCAATACGCCAGTCAACCCGTGACCTCGGCTGTTGCAATACAGTCGAAACGTCGGGACACAAAAACATACGAGGTTAGCGCGATAAATACCCGTTCTAATCAAAAAACTATGTGTGATAATCGCGAAAGTCTACGAAAAACTATGTTACTTTCGTAATGTGAACAAACATAACATAAAACACTAATATAAAAACGAACAATTACATTAAACAAAAGAAAATTAAAAGGTAGGTTCTGGTAGTAGTAATGTACACAGGTCAAACATTTTAAATCAGAAGGATAAAATATTTGGATATCATCTATGAAATGTATCAAGGAGTTTTTTTTCCAAATTATTAGAATACAGCGTAAAATAGTTGCATGTATATTCGCGTCATGAACAGAATGTTATCGGCGTGTTATTGCCTCCTTATCTTCGTTATCACTGCAATATTTTATGCAATGGTGTCTGAATGTCACTGATAACGTTACTCAAGGTGTGCAACTCCGTGCAAGTGCAAAGAAAAAAACAGATAGAGAAGGCATCAAACGAGCGTCAGCGTTGGTAACTTGGTATCTACTACTCGGGCGAACGAACATGACACCTGGGTGACACGTGCCTCGGAACTTGATGCTTCACCCGCTGCCCCGCGCGGCGCCCTCCGTGTTTCTTCTTCCTCTAATTGCGAAGCCTTATCATTACCAAGTATTACAGGACCTTTTATCTATGAAGATTATCCAATTCCACGCTGTACTTTGCACAAACGTCATTCGAGCCAGGTGTCATGACTTGATTCGCCCGAGTTATACATGGGTCTAGGTCTAGGTCCAAATTTTTAAAAAAAAATCTTTTTACTTTTACACTCTTTGTTAATTTTTGAAAGGCACAGTTTTATGTTACTACGCATGGTTATCAAGAATATTATTTTATTTATATTGTATTTATAGTCCCCCAAGTATCTTACTTTTTACTTCTGCGCAATACTACTATGTATGTATTTAAGGTAACAGCGAGTAACTAAGTGTTGAAATTCACTTCAATTAGCCATTGTCCTCTGAAGATTCCAAAAAAATCCACCAGAGGCACCACCAGTAAGTAGTTTCAAAAAACATAAACACTTTTATTAATATTTTACTACATTATTTGCGATCATCCTATCCTACTATAATATTATAAACGCGAAAGTTTGTAAGGATGGATGGATGGATGGATGGATGGATGGATGTTTGTTCCGCTTTCACTTAAAAACTACTGAATGGATTTTAATGAAACTTTACAATAATATAGTTTATACATCAGAATAACACATAGGCTACAATTTATAAAGATACCTGCGCAGACGAAGTCGCGGGCACCAGCTAGTACAGTATAATTTATGCAACTGTGCCGTAGATAAGCAACGCTAAGGTGCGTCGACGTCACGCATGACTCGTGCGTGACGCGACAGATAACGCGTGACATGATAACCTTGCATCAGGTGAAAAGTGAGGGTTCCGGCTTCATAAATAGAACGTTTTTTTAATTTATTATGAGGAAGTACTTGGACGAGACTCGCCGATGAAAGAAACACATGGAAGCAGATGGAGGAGGCCTTCACCCTTAGATAGGTATCCAAATATCAAACAGAACTCGTACATAATAACGAAGAAAAATGTATTGAAATTACAAACTCTTTAGATATTTTTTTTTCTCTTTCTTATTATTGTTGGATATAAACGGCTTTTTATTTATTTATTTTATGAGGAAGTAGCGATCAACAGAAAAGCCCTATTGTCAGTTATTTTTGTAAAAGCCGTGTTGGCCGAGTGGGAGAAGACTCGACTTTCGATCCGAAGGTCGTGAGTTCGAACCCGGTCGCACACTAATGGATTTTTCTGTTCAAAAAGATCTATGTGTGCATTTAAAACACGTGCTTAACGGTGAAGGAAAACATCGTGAGGAAACCGGCATGTCATAGAATCTTAAGTTCGAAAACATGTGTCAAGTGCACGAAAGGAGCCTCTTTGAGGCGCACTTGAAATCCTTTCACCACAATGGTACGAAAGAACTAGGACACGATAAGAAGAAGAACTTATTTTCGTTTCAAACAAGGCGTTTGGATTCTATATGGCTAAAGACGCACCGTACAATTTTGATTTGTTGAACACTGCGCGAACACGTACTTTTTCTTATTAATTTTAAGTGAGTTTTGCTTGTAAACTTTAAACTTTACCTTATTCATAATAGTAAAATGACTGAGCTATCGAGATGGGTGCTAACGTGCTATAGTATTTTGCACCGGCCTATGTGATTCAAAAAGTCCTGTAAGTATAGCACTGTTTTGGTAATATCAATTTCCAAGAGCAGGCGTAATCTCTTTCTATCTAAAGAGCTCCTAGCTTTCCTCGCCGCTTGTGTAAGTAAGTACATAAAAAATAATGCAATAAAAATCAATTCAATCTCTGGACTAGAAAAAATCATTCAGCAAGTAGCCGAAGGGCAAATAGAGATTTATTTTTCCTGAAAGCATCGCAACTTTATGATCGTCAATTTTCATGAACTTTCCCTACGAGTAGGCAAGTCAATAAAGTGGGTAGAATGTGCGGCGTTGACAGAAAGGGATATATTTGACGGTTCGTCGTGCGTGCGATACGCATCGCACCCACTTCCGCGCGCCTATCTACATCTACGGACGGCGGCGACATGTCACCAGTACATTGTTGCTGTTTTACGAACTTGTGCCTAAATTAAAAAGCACTTTATAAGAGGCTTTAAAGTCCAAAAGTTCAGCTTTTGGGCTTACATTAGCTTCAAAGCCTTAATTATGTCAAAATGTTGGGCGCCGAAGTACATACTCAATCTGAATTGGTGCTGTAAGATTTTGTAGACATTTAATTGCAAAATAAAACGTACCTACCTAAATTAAAATTATAAACGTGTATGTATACCCCAAAACAAAAATGTCTTAATACAGTTTTATTACAGCATAAGCTAACTACTACAATCTATATTACAAAATTTACAAAAGGAAACAATTGGGCCACCCATAGACCGTTGTAAACGATCTATAGGTAGCTCAACTGCTCCAACTCGATACCTGATAGCAGCGTGCTGAGGATACTCGCTACATTGCCTCTTAATAATCGCCATTGCCACTTAATAAAATGATAAACACTGTAGAATATTATAGATGTTTGACGTTTTCGATACAATTCTACTCCTAGTGACTCTACCCTAAACTTAGTTTTCCAAACTCCTTAAAACCCTTACGATTTTCGTCTTCAACAAAATGTACATTTATAATGCTAGCAAAAAGTACCTAATACATATTTTAAAAATACTAACTAAACTTTTCATTTTTCAGGTAAGTGACTTCAAACGTAGCCGAAGCGCAGAGGTAACTGGACACTAGGTACTAACGACTACAAATGGATTTTAAATTCACTGCTCGCCATTTCTAAATAATGTTCCTAGGCGGACACAATATGGCTTAAATATATTCCGATTCTAATGTCAGTCTCAATACTGAAAATAGATATCCAACACGAAAATGATTTTCCTACATAAATATGTTATTGTAAATTCTTAGGTTTTCCTTTTTTTTAATTCAAAATATTTATTAAGAGGAAATATTCCCTGCCTCATAAATTCTTTTACTTACCATACATGCAAAATTTCGCTTCTTCTTCTTCTTATTGTGTCACTAGTTCTTTTGAACCAGTGTGGTGAAAAGATTTCAAGTGCGCATCGAAGAGGCTCATTTGTGCACTTAACACATGTTTTCGAATATTTTAGGTTCTATGACATGCCGGTTTCCTCAATAGAACAATAAATTTGTTTACGACCGGGTTCGAACCCACGACCATCGAAGTCAAGGCACCCACTCGGCCATCACGGCTTGTAAAAAAATTTGCTACTAGTATAACTATGTATAATAAATAGTGTAGTGTAGTGACAGTGATAGTGCTACTTATAAAGAACACAATAACGGAGTGTCTTCCCCTTAATTATAGACTGTAAGAAATGTGCTATTGGACACTTTCTTGATATTTTAATTTATAAAACTAAGTCAAGTCAAAGTCGCTCAACAAAAAATTAAAAAATAAGTATAATATAACTATTATGATCCAAATTTTAAGTATACGTTAACGCAAAGCCGACCGAGATCAAACAAGAACTCAACAAGAGATCTGCACAAAATAACAAGACAAGCCGAAATAAATATCGATTCATAACAATACAATCTGCAATCGAATGAAAAGGAAGGGTGACCAGTGACCACACGTGAACGCCATGCTATCAAGCTGTCGTACGTTGTCAAGGCAAGCTATCGCGCCATCGCGCCGCGAACGAGACAGCGCAGTGTGGACCTCAATGATACCATCTGTCAAAATTCAATGATACTGGAGACCCAGTTTTGAAGTTCTTTGAAATACTTTTTCTGTGCCTGGACTAGGGTTGCGTTCCCGGGACCCGGGAATCAGGAACTCCCGGGAATAACGTCGTTCCCGAAGTCGGGATTTTTTGCGAATTCCTGGAAATGATTTTTTTGTGATTTTTGCCCTTAAAACACCTGTTATCACACAAAAAAGACACACCTCGCTTTTATACCGTTGGGGTAGGCAGAAATTCAATTCGGTTCAATGTTTTTTTTTGTTTGTAACCTCAAAACTTTGTTGTTATAAACCGATTTGAAAAATTATTTCAGTAGTCAGTAGTCAAAATTGGTTCAGTGGTTTAATTGTAATTGTAATTATTTATTGTACACACAATCACGTTAAAATATAAATCTTAAACGAAAAGACATGTACCTACAAAGGCGAGCTTAACCCTAATAAGAGTTTTCTTCCAGCAAACCTTTGAGGTTAGAGAGAGGCTATGGATAGTGTGGGGACGTGTACAGTAATTGTGTGTAATTCGAATAATAATGAATAAATTAAAATTAAGTTTAGTTTTATATCAAATTATCTGAAAAAAATATTGCGTCAAAGTAAACGAAATTGCGTATGTTACTTTCCCTGTGACTACGGTTCACGTCAAATTGAATTCGTAGTATTTGTAAAACCTTGTTTGTAATTGTAACACTGTCTTGTTAGTTTTTGAAGTGAAAACTTCTTTAGGCGCGCTAAGCAAAATATTCTGTGAGGAATAAATGTGACTGGGCTCCAACGCTTGCTTATGTAACACTCCTTTGGGTAAACTCGGTTCAGGCCGCCTTTATGAAGTTTTCACTTCTATCATAGTTCACACACACACACACATAGCATACGCTATCCGTATTATCCGTATAAGATCTCCGTAATTTTGCAAAATATTTTATTTAAGCAAAATATTTTATACTTATTTTATTTTAGTTCTTTGATCTTGAACCAGCTCAATATTTTATGTCAACATAAACTTGGTTCAAATAACGATCATTTTACGATAAGTGCGATAAGATTTTATTGCAAAATAATACAAACCGACTTCTATCTTTTATCTGTGGATACTTTACTATTTTTTGTGACGAATCGAGAACCAGTTATATTATTAAGACAAAAAAAATCGAATGAGTACTTACCTAAATCTTGTCCCGAGGAACGTGTCGCTTTGCAAGCGTGTCCTAATCTTTAATCTCGCTTTCTGTCTATTTGTAGGAGTAATTTCGTGAGAATAGGGCGGAAGTGTGTAACAGGAAGTTAGCCATTAGATGGTACAAACCTCAGATAAATGAAATAAATAGAGTTATTCCAAATTTTAAATGTTGCTTATTATTACCAAAGTGAGATGTCAGATGTTACCCATCTTATGCGACTAGTGTAAGGCACGCTCGTTTTTTTAATTTTAGTGTTGATGTCTTTTTCAGCCGACTTAAAAAATTGGAGGAGGTTCTCAATTCGGTTGTTTTTTTTTAATTTTATGGATATGCTTCCAGCAACTAAATAATTGAAAAAGTGACGTCATCCAAGTAAATTAAATTGCGTATTTCGCTTCCCTGTGACTATTTAGTGGCGTTTACGGTAACTTAAACAGTCCAATTGAAGTCGGTTGTAGTTATGTTTATTTAGATAATTTATTGAATTATTTTTTTGTTTAAATCTTTAATCCCGTTCCTTAAAGCAATTAATTCCTAATTTCCTTATTGTCTATGGTCCGTATTAAAGCCGTGGGCGAACAATAGCTTGCTCACGTCGATGTCGATATCTTTCCACTATTAACTCGGCTTGGCGATAGCGAGTAGTTTGCCATAGATAATGGCTTTTACTTTGAAAGTGGTAGCACTTTATATCCATAAATGAATAACGGCGTTCCAATAGAACATCAAGATGGAGTCGTAAGACAGGACCAAAAAAATTCAGACACCTTGCCAAAATATGAAATATCTCCATTTTTAAATAATGTTTGTTACTTTTTACGATGTAGTTTTATCAACAATGAATGAAAAAGTTTTAACATACATATAATATTTATCTAGCCCTGTTATTTCTCTGTTTCGAAAATTTGCATCGGACCAAAATGTACTAGAAGTTAGCCAATATGGCTTTCAGGTGTTTGAAAAAACGTAATAATTATTTTCCGAAGCAAGCATGGGAACTGCCCTTTAAAACTATATTGCAATCAATTGTGAACTTTAAACTGATAGAAACAAATCTGAAATTTAGCGATCGCATGAATCCACAGCGGCCCGCAGATTTATAAACCGGGCGGCGTAGACGCGTGCTAAGATGTTTATTGAGGAATGTAAGGATTTGTAGCGAATTTGTAGTCGATTTGTAGACGCCGCAGGTTGCAGGTTGCTTCGCGATTATTTAACACGCGGGTCAGATATCCCGATGTAGTTTGTGATTGTAGAGACTTCAGATTTCAAATTTATTTATTTGGTCACAACATAGTTTGCACATAATACTAAGTGCACACTGGAAAATGTTATAGTATTTAATACTGTGTTACATTTCCCAGTGCCCATCCTTGAAGTTAGGTACAGAGAGTTATTGACTACATAGTAATAAAAGCAAAAACATAAGGTTAGATTTATACAAAGGTAGGTAGCTTATAAATTATAAAAAAGTAGAGAAAAATATACATAATAATAATTTGACTTTTGTATTGTAGTTACTACTTATCTTGTATTTGCCCAGTGCACATTGTCAGATACTTTGCCGCAAATCAGTAATGTGTAAGCATTACTGTGTTCCGGTTGAAGGGCACTGTAGCTAGTGAAATTACTGGACTTTCAAAACTGAACATCAAAATGTCTCGGTGTGGGCGAGCGCTTTAGCAGTGTTTTTCAGCCTTCAAAGTCCTGGTCATGAGCAGGCGTGATCCCTTACCATCAGGAGAGCGCTTAGCTCGTCTCGTCCCATGTTTACATTACAAAAACATTAACACATGATTTGCTTAAAATAGAAGTTCCTGAAATCCCCACTATAATGAACAATTAGCATATTTCAAACATAAATGAAAAACGGTGTTCCTATAGAATAGATGGACAGTATCAAACCAAAATGGAGTCGTAAGATAGGACCAAATAAATTGTATACCTACTAGTATCATAAAAGCAGCCAGCCTAAAGTGGGACTGAGCTGGACACGTCTGTCGCATGTCCGATGACCTATGGGCGAAAACAACCACAGAGTGGAACGACGTGGAAGGCCCAGAAGGAGATGGCGGGACGAACTTGACGCTCACCTACCAACCTGGACCACAGATGCCCTGAGCCGAAAGGAGTGGAAGAAGAGGAGGGAGGCCCTACGGTGGGACGATAATGGCTGAATAATAATAATAATAATAACTAGTATCATAGTATACAAGCTCTTTGGACAGGACCAAAAAAAATTCAGATTTGTAAGTTTTTACGATGTAGTTTTATTAACAATGAAAATGCCTAGTAGTTTTAACATATGTACCTATAATATATATATATATATGTGTAAAATATATAAAATATGCTTCTTTTTTTTTCGAAATGTGCAAATGTGGCTTCTTTTATTGGCCGCATTTTAAATGTACTACATTGTATTTCTATACTTTAATACTTCTGTGATTTCAAATAATACACATCTTGTACACAAGAAAACAACGGACAATAGATGCAATCGCCGATCCTGAATCGGATTCCACAATTGCACAATTCCTCGGTATCTTCGCTGGCTAATGAGAGCGTGGATACCATTGTGTACGGTACAGATGCGATCGCCGTTATCTCGGCCATTTTTGCCCGGTAGCCATGTTTCACTTATCAGCTGATTGTTCCCCAACTGGGTTTTCGTCATCTTCAGGGATGGAGCCAGGATTATTCTGAGGGGGAAGGAGATCAAAAATCAAAGTTTTTGAAAGCCTGCTCCTTATGTCTCAAAGTTGAAGAGAACAGGATTGATTTTTGACATTTATCTGTCTTTCGTACTTAGATCGCCGTCATCTCGGACATTTTTGCCCGGTAGCCATGTCTCACTTATCAGCCTATTGTTCCCCAACTGGGTTTTCGTCATCTTCAGGGATGGAGCCAGGATTATTCTGAAGGGAAGGAGCCAGGATTATTCTGAAGGGGAAGGAGCCCAAATATCGAAGGTTTTGAAAGCCTGCGCCATATGTCTCAAAGCTCAGGAGAAGTGCATTGATCATTGACATTTATTATCTTTCGTTGTGTGTTTTTATTATAAGCTGGGAAGCTCTACCAACTTTATTTTTTTAATGTAGGTAAACCAAGTGACAAGACGAGCTAGGCACTTTCTAGGTGCTAATAAATCATGGCTGCCCATGGCCAAACAGAGCACACACACACGGCCGTTGCTAATCTAACATAATATTATGGACACTTTCCACAACGCTATCTAGAGCCCCAAAGTAAGCAGAGCTTTCTACTATGGGAACCAGATAACTGATAGAATACTTAAATACTTGTTTTGTTAATACATAGGAAACACCCAGACTCAAGCCATACCCCGATGTTCATAACACAAGTGCTTGTCCTAAAGCGGGTAACTAATCGAACCCGCGAAACCAGCGTGGCAGTCCAACACATTTGCCAATCGACCAATCGTATCGCCGGTTTTAGTCATTTCTGTCCTTCTTAACACTTAACTGATGAAGAGGTACAAATTCATGTGTAGAAAATAAATCACCCATTGTACAACATTTTGTTGTTTATATATTTAGGTATGTTATTGTATTTTTTTTTGGTACCAATAAAGGTATAATAAAGCATTTTCATTCATTCATTCATTCGCCTTCCTGTGAGCGGCCCTTGCCCTGTGTTATGTTTTTGCATGGCAGATAACTATCAAGAATGTACGATAGCATAATTATTTTGATTGTTTTGAACAACTGACGCATTGTATGTAGATCGAGTGATACGCGCGACCAGTGGGCGTAATGCAATTATTGCGACGCTATCTCCGATCTGAGGAATAGAAACGGACCAAATCTGATATGCCTGAGTGTTACCAGCTAAAAGTCATCATAAGTGTTATTTTTTGAGAACATGTTGATTTTTTTACTTTCTTTGTAAGTTAGAGCTGCTTAGTACAAATACGCCTATTTCAAAAATCGTTCGTACTAAAAATCATCGAGTGCTAAGTATGTTTTTTCGGAACATGTTGTTTTTTTAACTATAACTGTAGTATAGACATCGAAAAACTTTAAAAAAATGCGTCCTATTTCCATTATTCTATCTCTTGACCTAGATGAACTCAATGTAGGTAGGTTAGGTAGTACCTAATACCTATTGCAGGTGCACAATGAACATCAAATAATGTATCACAGACCAAATAATTAATCTTAAACAAGATGCTAAAATGAAATCTTAATCTGACAACTTATTCGTAAAAATACATACATTCGAAACACATAACTCTCCTTCTTTGCAGTTGGGTATAATTCAACAGGTGCTGAAAAACAGCAAATTAGGGAGATGTCGCGATAGCGGTCACAGCGATCCGCGTCGATCGTCGATCGCCCGTCAATCCGCGTAACGAAGTATTGTATGCAAAAGCGCACCACCAGATACGCGTTTTTACGATAATAATGCTCCAAACTGAATACATTTGAATTCACATCCAATTTGGATTGTTTATTGGAACACGATTCAGATGAATCTTCGTTTTATCAATTCAATCATCTAATTGTTTTCGAGAGTGAAAGTGATATGCTTTTCAATCTGATAGGTAGAGCTATTCAATTTATCGACAATTGCGATATTTAAGCTCCATTGTTTAATAATTAGGTAGGTTATAGGAACGTCGTTAAAACAAAGTATTTTATGAAGAAATTCAGATTGCACTATGGCATTATTTTATATTGCCAATTTTTCCGCAATCACCCATATTATAACTCCCATTGTATTGCCGAGATAGCCTCGGGCATCGACTTAGCTGATCCTTTCCTAAACCGTCCCTGAAGCCTTGTAATCCTCTTCTTTCGATTTAAATTCAACTTTGCAGCTCTCATTTTTGTGCTCATAATCGCGCGCTACTTTGTAACTTGTATGACGTTTTGTCATCACACTTCATTGAGCTTTTCCCAACAAACGCCGGTGTCTTTCGCTCGAATATGAACTCTATTAGAGGCACTGTAGAGCTGAGTTTAAAATGTCAGGAGAGCGAGGCATAGGGCATTCATTCTGCATTGTTACTGGCGCTATCGGCATCACCTTAATGATGTCTCGATGCTGGATAGCCATTGTGTTGGATGTAAATTTGTAGCCGTCGGCGCGGGTAATGATGTGAGAACAAACTGAGATCCCGATAGCCAGATCTGGATCGCTTTCGGCCCACTGTGCACGGATTGTATTCAGCTTTCGGCATTCGGCCTAAGCCGAGATATCACTGTCGTTTTATTTGAATGCTGAACGAGCATTGTTTTTAATGCTGTCCTGTCTTGTAAATCATAAATGCTAATGTTTCGCTGAGCCCTACTATTTTTGCCGTGTCACAAAAACTGACGTGGAATCAGACCTTTTTGCGCGAACCTTTTCATGCGAGTCGACAAACAAAACGTTAGACTTAAAATGGGCTACGCTTAAATGTCGGCAACGATGTCATTAGCGGCAGATACCGCACTATTTTGTCGAATAGACGAAATTTTCAGTCTTTCAACGTGAACGTGAATAAAGCGATGTAAATTATGTAACACGATAAATAATAATAATAAAGTGAGTCTGATGAAAAACGACGCGCGATGCGGGTTATTAATTTCGGAGGGAAATTAGACCGCCATTTTGAAAGGACAGTGAAGGCTAGTGAAGTCACCTCATATTATGTTAAATAGAGCAATCTGTAACTAGGTATTTGTATAATGTTAAACTGTCTTATTTACCGCATGGTTATTTATCAGTAAAGTTATATTTAATGTTTAGGACTTAGATATTAATATTCCTAGTTTGATAAATTTCCATCCAACACTGAAGTTAAAAATACTTTATCGTCTATCAATCAGATGGTAACTATTCAAACCATTTTACAACATCGTTTTATTAACAACTTTACATCACTCAAAACAAAATGTACAACTACAATATATATACTAAACAAGAAATTTACGATACATTTACATTTTTATGTTGGAATTCACAATTAACCGACAACATCTTTATCGGAATGGAATCGATTTTTTTCTTTTCGATTCGAGTACTATCGGAATCGGGCATGGCGCCGGTCGATCTGTTTTTATCTCGACTTATCTGAGACTAATGCATCGGGAGAGATAACCGACATAAGTGCGGGAGCGTATAAACCCGGTGTGGCCATGTTAAAAATAGTTTACACGCATAGTTTGTAGGGTTATTGAATATTTTACTGGACGTTGTAACGTTGTCATGTTAATTGCTTTACTTGAGCAACAAAAAATAAACATTTAAGTATAGTGTAAATATTTAATACAAGTGTTATCTTTTCATATTTTTTACGACTTTATAGAGCTATTTACTAAATGGAGAGTCAAAAGTAGTTAAGTAACTCGCTTCAGTCGGTAGTTTTAAGTAAGTAATCTATAGTTATGATTGTTTTATTTAATATTTCACCTTTAAACAGGGACCCACCACTGCAGGTTCATAATTTACCTGAATAAGGTACTTTCATAACAGAGTTAAATATCAAACAAAAAAAATATCTTAAAGTATCGGACACGCAGGGCCATCCCTACCAATCTTTAAACTTCGAATTCCACTTACAAATTCCTCCTACAAGTAAATTCAAATTTGAACTTATCGAACGCCGAAAGGAATACATCTTCCTTATTTAAATCGTCATTACGAACTCTTTCGGTTGGCGGTTATCGTCCGCGGCCGGCTCGAAGAGATGGCAATAATAAAAATTATCTATACAAATGGGCCAGGATTACTCCACGACATAAATTCGGCTCCGCTCCCAATGAGTGCGGCTGGGAGCGAAGATAAAGGGTCACAGATTTTTACAGACACGATTAGCTCTCGTCTAGTTTCGGTGATATCTCACGTGTAGCGGTTTCGGTCCGGAATTTCAATTAGATAGAATAAGGGTAAATAAAAATTAAGATGTTTATATAAAACGACGGATAGGGTCGTAATAAAGTAAGTAAGCATAACTAAGCGTCGATTGGATTAAATAGTGCAAATGATAGAGTGTGACATGATGTTAGTTAGAATTGATCTTGCTTGAGCATGAAGCTAAATAGGTTCCTACTAAGAAACAAAGAGGATAGAGCATAAGACAGAGTCTGAGTAATTATGTATTTTTCAGTTATCGAAAACTAAACAGTTTAGTTAGAAACCCCTGCCATAAACTAGTAAATTTGGTTACAATAATTTAACTCTAAACCAGTTAAGCGAAAAAAAACTCAGATTCGGCCAATTCTTCGGTATCGGGTGCTCAGCGCGACACCGCTCCAGAATTATTCGACAAAAATGCTAATTTTCAAATCTCGAACTCTCCGCCCACCCGCCGTAGCCGAAACGACAACTTTTTTTATTTGATGCAACAATTCGATTTTTATCCTACGTTCTGCACGCGCGTCGCACACAACACTCGCCGCATTCGGCGCTTTCATTTTTAAAACGGCAATTTTGAAAACTAATTTAACGTACGCGCCAATAAAAGTCACGTTATTCGATTAATATCGTATAAGCGTTCGATCACAATCGAAACAGTTTTCTTTAATTATATAATTTACATTGTGGAAGCAGCGTATCGCTTCATCTGGCAGCCCACGCTAGTAATTTCGAAGATAGCGGATACCGATTACCGATTGAATGCGAATTAATAAAACACCGCCGGTCTAACCGCGCTTTCCCGCAACCGCATTTATGAACCGTAAAAAATAAGTCGCGTTGATAGCCGGACAAGTTTATGAGATTTATTCATGAATTCAATTGATTTCTTCGAGTCTATCGCGAGATCTGTTATTGACTCGGTTGTATCACTTGACGGGCGTTAAGGAGAAAACAATTTTGTCGTCATTGAATCGTAATGGTCGCAGTTAGATCTAGAGCGCAGTGTTGTATCGCAGCCCGATCCATCAAAGGCTTGTTAACACGTCCGCTTTGGACGAGAGCTCGACATTTACTTTTTTCAAACCAGTCGGGGCTAGTGTTGGGCGCAAGTTTTTGTTAGTCGATCGACTGTCGGTAGTAATTGGTATGGGAGTAGCCGATGTTAAACATCATGTTTGACGGTGAACTGAGTTAATTATTTTCGTGTTGTAGGCGTGCTGCGACCGTTTGGAGATGTTATCGCTCGTCCAGATCATAAGAAGAAATGGATCATTTTGACGATGTTGTTTCTTACTTTCGTTGTATTGCCATTGATGGTTTTGTTATACAGTGTCGTAAAAAACATTATTTTATTACCTGCACTTTATGAGGATTTCAAATCACTGTTGATGCAAGTGTTCTGAATATGGAATGCAAATAAAGCTAATCGGGATCACGTAGCGTCGAACAGTCATAATAAATTGTGTTTTTTTTTCTGCAGTCGGGTCAGACTATCTGCGATCTTTTGCGGAAGGCCATTATCGACTCGATCTGTTTCGGGGAATGTCTACAGTTCCGCAAATCAAATTACGCACAACAAATTCAAAATTGTGCGGCGCGTCGGCCATCGGACGAATGAAAGGCAAACTGTTATCGATGCGTTCGCAATCGACATATTAATATTCGATCTATAGACGTCTTGATGTTTTCGATTCGTATAATTAAAATCGAGATCGATGCGATTGGACGCCGGATTCCGTCACGTTATTCATCATAAGTACCGCCCACTTTTGACGCCTCCAGCGATGCGTGTACGCAACTTTTACACTGTTTATTTATTAATACAATTTTTTATCACTTTATCGAATTCGCACCATATTATGTCGGCCATCGGCCATCTTGACAGCGAAACTCGAAGACCAATCGAGTTACTGACTGTGAATTTTAATCAGATGGATGACGCACGGTTCTCTTATCATTATAGCCGAAATAATGGTGATTAAAGACTCGTGAAGGTTTTATTCAAATTACTTTTTAATTGTGTCCTGGTGATCCCGGGTTATTAATCAAGTGGCACGTAACGAACGTGTATGAGAGGGGGGGATTATGAAATCGCATGTGTATTTCCGAAGGCGCGGCGGGGGAGGGGTAGGGGGTATACTCGTGAGCCCGTGCAACGTATCGTCGCGTTTTGCATAGATTTAAAAACTCGATAGTTATGCAAATGTCCCCGCTGCCGTGTTTACTTGTTTCTGAGTTACGGCGTGCCTCCGTAATAGACCCCGCGCCTATCAGAATTAGACTTTTTTTAAGAATGCTGAGTTTTTTCTCGCGGGTCGCGTTTTCTGCGATTACATATTGCATGTTATGGGGACATCGGAATCGGAGGAAATTAGAATTGTTTGCGCTCACGAATGTGCCGAGTGATTTACATACTTGACCAGCCAGGCAATGCCACTTCGCCTTTGATGTTGTAAGATGGACACTGACAGCTTTGAATACATTCAACATGAAATTTACCACCTCTCTATTGACCGAACGAAGAGAGGTCTCATAATCTAGATACCTATACTAGCTAGGCCGAAGCGTATGATCTGTCAAAGTATGTAATTGGGTATGTATAAGTATATACATATACATATATATGTATACCTATATACTTACCTACATATCAGGAAACATCTAAAGTACAATCAACTATTCGATCGACTCTAGATAGAGCCACACATTATATAAGATGGACGCGCGGTTCTTTTATCTCTAACGTCAATTGTCACTGTCAAGAGCCACAGACTACACCTAATGGAGCACAAGCGGCACAAAAACCGCAGACTGTCCGACGAAATGTCCAACGAAGCCAAGATGGCACGAAGGACTAAGCCCAATGACCCGAGGACTGTTGTCCCGGAGAGTTGAAGTCAGGGCCAAGGGTTAATGCTTGAGGCCCTTACCTGCAGTCAAAAACCGGACTGTGGAGGAACCGATGATGATGACCTAATGGAGCGCGCGGTTCTTCATCATCAGTGGTCATCAACGCTTCGACCTTGTGGGAAGCGTGGTAGGGGTCGTGGTACCTCTTCACCCTGGCTTTAACTTCGGGAGCTACCTACTCCCGAGTCTTTAGGCTTTGCTCCTCTTGCTTTCTAATGGCTTTGTAGAGCATTACGATTTGTGGGTTATTAGCCTACTAAGTTTGGTTTAGTGTTCATAAATTCTGTTGCTGTTGGGCAGGAAACAATCTATTTTTCAGGTATCACACAGCGCCCGTCAATCACCCTTCGCGCGGTTCTTCGGTCTCTTACGTCAACTGTCAGTGTCATCGCATTTTTCTTTTTAATTATTTTGTCTAGTTAGTCGTGGTAATTCTGCCAGCGCCCAGCACGCCAGGGCGTGGTCAGATTTACATAGCTAACTGCTAATTACACAAATCGCCCTGGCTGGTATTTACATGAAATGACTTTTTTGCCCCACTGCAGTAATGATTATTATATTTGAGGCTTACACGACGAAACACTCTGAGTAGATTCAAATCTTATCCTTTTATTTATTTTTAAGGAAAACAAACAGTATCAAACAAAAGTGGACGTGCGTTTAAACAGAGACCGGACATTTTAAGAACAGTGCCACGCTGTCTTGTCACTTACGAGTACATTAAAATAGGTTTTCATGTTTAGGCGATAAGTAATAAATTTTTTTTATTTTTCCTCTCACTTTCTGTCAATTTGTGGCATTGATTTCATGAAATGCAACGGAAATGTGTAACTGGAAGATAGCCGTCAGTTGATACCAACCTCAGAAACATGAAGTAAATAAAATCCTTCGAAATTTAAATGAGATGTCATAAGTTACACATCATATGCGACTACCGTGGGGCTCGCTCGTTTTTATATATTTTTTTTTCATAGAATAAGTAGATAATAATTTTATGTGTCAAAGTTGTATATGTATAATCAAGTTTTTAACACAGGTAATTTAACAAGCAAAAAAATGGCCGAAAAATTTTCCATGCTTGATGAATATCTAATTGACGACAAACATCCATTAGTGGATTTCCTAAGCTGTTTTTGATAAACTAAAAACACAAGTAACATGAAAACGGTCTAATTTCCTAAACGCTTATCAGATCACACGCGTACTTGAGGTTTTTTTTAATTACTCATACGAATACGCATAGCTAAAGCCTTAATATAGCAAAGAGCTATAAACAACTGGACATGGCATTAAAATGAAGCAGTGTTTAACATGGAATGATGTGTAACATCTTTCCTCTGGCTTTCTGTCAATTTGTGGGAGTAATTTCGTGAAAATGGGACGAAAGTGTGTAACAAGAAGTTGGCCGTCAGATGATACCAACCTCAGAAAAATGAAGTAAATGGAATAATTCCAAATTTAAACTCTTTTTAACAAGGTGAGATGTCAGATGTTACAGATCATGTGCGACTACTGTAAGGGTAAGGCTCGCTCGTTTTTTTTCCCTTTTTTTCTGAAAAAAAGACCTTCTGTTTAGTTGTATGCTTTGCTTATGAGATTGTGACGTAGCATATTTTATATATGCTACGCCATCTGCTACGCTACGTGTGTCAACGCTACGCTATCTGCTACGAGGATGCTCTACGATTTTTTTTCTTTATAGTTTTTTATACTACGTAAACATAAACATGGGACGGGACGAGCGAAACGCTCTAATGATGGCGTACCTTAATACGTAACGGTATTAAGTTCATCATATAAAACTATAGCGTGATATAGGTACCTACGTTACCTACGTGTTACATAGCTAGAGTTATGTACCATACAATTTCACACCTAAAAGTCACACATCTTAACATTTATTTTCCGTCGCATAACTACGATGTAGATAAGTAAGTGTCTGTCATGCAAAATCTTCGCAACAATTATAGTAATATAAATAACAAGTCTATTTTTAACAATAAAGCCATATCCATCTTTCGTAACTCTACCACTTCTACGTAATGGCAACACCTCATGAATATTAACCCCTACATCAATCAAACATACTCGTCAGCGATTCTGAGATTACCTACTTTGTAAGGGTTGTACTTAGCGGCCTAACTGGGTTAATTGGTTGCATAATGAATTTCTTAAAGAAGGTGGGCAAGCGATAGGAATAACCCAAGGAGGTTTGAAGTTTTGTATTTTTTACGCAAATCGAAAGATGAATAAATCGTTGTAATCATTTGGCTCCTTATCAAAGAATGAGCAAAAATAAAAAGAGGTCTTATGAAGAAGTAATTATAGTACCTAATTATACATAAAACATTACAATATTTGATTTGCATGATGTTTGATATAACTATTTTTTTCATACATAAGACTTCAACGCGCGACTCGGCTAATGGAAAATCAAGCACCTCGCTAACTACGTAGGTAAAACATGAAACGCAATATTTCTTGAGTTTTCTCTCGATAATCGATGCCAATGCCAAATGCAATTCATGTCCCAACTCTACCAATCATAAAAAAGTTGTTCCATTTTTGAGAAAATATTACTGGCCAGTATGCGGCTCGAAGGCCGTATGTTAGAAATCCTAGATAGCAAACTAACAGAGGTGACATTATCACGGCATTTCATAGCCACATCGCACCGCCCCGTACGCTGCACTATCGTAGGCCGCAGACATCTAGATTTATTCGTCAGGACGTGGACACTATAAGGAAATGTTTATCTAGTACTTCGCTTACGAGTTTTTGTCGGGCGCGTTTCCATGCACGCACGACTTTTTCTGGCATTGGGCTAGTTGGTTGTTGAATTATGGAAAGTAAAAGTATCAGGTTTTCTGGCATTGTAAAGTTAAATGACAGTCTGTAAAAATCATGACCTAATAGGGAACCGCTACAGTGTAAAAAGTAAAATATTAATAGATATTTCTTAATAGTTTTCATAACATGAGCTTTAAATACTAGCTAAATACTTTATTAGTTGGAGCAGTTGAGCTACCTATAGATCGTTTGCAACTGTTTATGGGTGACCCAATTGTTTCCTTTTGTAAATTTTGTAATATAGATTGTAGTAGTTAGCTTATGCTGTAATAAAGTTATATGAAAATAAAATATGTAACTTATTTAGTAATTACTGCCTTAAATCTTCTTTGCGTTAGATGGAAACTTATCTCTTTTAGCGAGAATACCACATGGAAATGGAAACGAACCAAAACACGACGTATCACAAAAACTTGACATACGATTAAGTGACATTTTGTTCAATATTTTATAGGGTGGTTTATCTTTGCTGATGTTTTAAGCGCTTTATAGCCTGCCTAGCCAAGCTACAAAATCCTAGATCTCAATGGAAACTAATACTGAAATTCTCTTACAAAAAAAATTGTACCTACCTACATATGTAGAGAAACCATAATTATAGTGGCTCTACTTGTAACATTAACAGATAAAATGAAATCATTATTTATTACATAGGAGCCTTAAGCACCCACATTTTATCGCCATACCTCCATTGAGACTGTCAACTATAAAACCTCCACATTTCCATAAAAAAAAACTCGTGTGACGTGTTACAACGCACTCGGTACACGATAGCGAATCAGCGCGATATGTAAATGCGCGTCCGATCGTGACGCACGACGCTCGACACTTCCAGTCGATGATAGGTCAGTGGAAATAGTTTATTTTTCTTCCAGCCAGTGTTGATTTCATAAAGATTCTGACGAGCACGATTTGAAAAAGGAAAATTGAGGTGTTTGTGCAATAGTCTTGGTGGTATAGAAACAAGATAGAGACGAGGTAAACATTGTAGAACAGTTCTCTAAAACTTAAATTAATGTTGTTTAGCACCCAATGAAAAATAAATAAATGTCTTATAACAAAAATGATATAAAATAGGTACTTAATCTTTCTTGTATCAGGTATTGATTTTGAAATAAATTATTATAGATATTAATGTTAGCAGTTTTGGTAGACAATAAAAAAAATATAAATTAATGTAATTGCTTATACTTATAAAGCAGCAAAAATTATGACGATCATGTTGTTTTATTATTCAAACAATCAAAGTTTTTGAGATGAATAAAAGAAACGTAGGTAGGTATACTTATGTAGTAAGTTCAAAGTTCAAAGTTCAAAGTTAATTTATTGCATGAAATATATGTTTTTACAGATCTTAAATATTTACTGTATCAATATATTCTGCCGTCTCGGGCGTGCAATGTTGTTTTTACAAACAAAAAGTATACCTATTATATATGTACAACAACACTTTATAACATTAATCTTAAAAGACAAAATCGAAAATATACAAAATTAAATAAAAATTAATAATATATACCTATCTTGAGTTTAAATTAAATTATAGTGTTTTTATGAAGTTTTTGTCAATTTTAAATTCATTTAAAAGTAATAATATACAACTTTACTTATCTGAATTCATCAAAATCATTAAATAAACACTATTGAATGAGTCGAGATGGATTCAATGATAAAGTCAGCCACTTTATCTTTTTGAAAACAAGATGTGACGTCTACAAACCACAAATCTTCATCAAAATTTAAGACGTTTTAGTTCGTTTAGTTTAAATTGTGGTCAATGGTCATGGCACCAAGGCTTTATGCCTTTGGGCGGTTTGATAGCTCCGACATCAGAGCAAACCACTAGTTTAAACGACGAAATGAGACCTAGGTTCTTCAAGGCAGAAATACCTTTAAACATAGATGATTAACGGCGTTCATAGATAACCCCAAGATAGACAGTATCAAAGCAAAATGGATGCGGAATACAGGACAGAAAATTTTCAGACACCCTGTCAAATCGAAATAACTGAAAAAAATCTGTAAATGACGGTGCTAGTTTTGCTTTCCCGTGAATTTTCAGTGGTCTTTTTCTTATCATGTCACTAGTTCCTTCGAGCCAGTGTGGTGAAATGATTTCAAGTGCGCCTCGAAGAGGCTCCTTTCGTGCACTCGACACATGTTTTCGAACTTTAGGTTCTTCGACATGCCGGTTTCCGCACGAAGTTTTCGAAAAGCGAAAAAACCCACGCATGACTGCCACCGAGATTCGAACCCGAGACCATCAGATCGCAAGGCAAGGGTCTCATCCACTCGGCCACCACGTCCTCAGTTTTCAGTGGTGGTTACGGTCATTACACGGGTGTAGTATTTTTATTAAAAAGGTCTTGTTCTCAGTATGGACTTGCGTTTGACCTCTATCTCTTTGTTAGCTATGTAGCACGCTTGCTTAGATTATTTTATTAATGAATCGGATAACACAGACAAGCGCAGTTGCTAGTTTTAAACATTAATGCAGAGACAAAAAAGCAATAGTACCTACCTACTTTCTGAATTCAATGCATGAATGCTATCATACGCTAGGATCATGATTAAATTGACACTTTTTTGTCAACCATGTCTTGAATAAGATAAAAACTTTTTGTCTCATTGAGTTTCATTGCTTGAATCCATTTGTGGTTGGATTTTTTGTCTGATCGGGCTCATAACGACCGCGGATCAATGGTTCTAGGTGATCGGTCAAAACCGTCACAGATGCCTATCTCCAGATTGTGACGGACCGATGCATGAGTATTTTAATTGGCTACCGATCTTCCATCTGATAAGCTGTAACACACGTCGGCTTGTTTATATGTGGACACGTGTTTTGCTCGCGGTTACAACGTATTAGATGCATACGAGACATCTGAACAAGGGCTTTGTTCGCCAGGTCGTACGAGTAGGTAGGTATCTCACAGTCAAAGGTCATAATGCACCTATCTAACAAACGAATTGTCAAGTTTCTAGCAGTCTAGTATGCGGGCACTGGCTTTGTATGAAACGTATGAAAGCAACCCTCTTCTCTTGTGCATGCTCAATGACATGTTTATAAAGACAAAGGGCACAGATGAATATCATTTAACGAATCGACGTTCAGTTTCGCAAAGCTGCATAAACGACCCGGAGTCACGCCATCTATCTGATTGAGCGTACCTCAACCTTTCGCCGGGCAGCGATCACCGACTTATAACTTACTTAGCGAAAACAGAAGCCCAACGCGACTAACGAACGCGATAAGCTCGAGCTCGCTATGACGCTTACATTAAGCTGCCAGATAAAGGCAGCATTAGCGAGCCAATCGCGCGTCACCCACCAATCGTAATGACCAATCGGAACGCGCGCACACTAGGATAGCGTGACCTAAACGCAATCCGATTCGAGTGGTATTCGTTACCGCGAGATGTCGGTCGGTGCGCGGCCGCACCAATCGTCGCGTCCATCTCGCTGTCGTGCCCATATAATGATCTTCACAGACTCGGGAGAATGAAGTTGAGCCTCTCATTAATTGGCGTTTTGAGTCGAGATCGCTGCGCGAAAGATAGGTTAATTCCTCGCTCGGTGGAGATCGTTGTCGCTCAAAAAGGAAGGTGAGCGCGCGTTTTCTGGAAATCAGATCCAATTACAACGGGGCCCGTTAAGGTTTTGTTCTGTTTGGCCTCGGGCCGGCTCACGATATTGATGGACGAGCGTCCGCGCGTCGACGGATCGCGGGTTGAGAGTTAATCCGCGCGCGAGACCCGGCTCGGCACCGGTACAGAGCGGTCCCTCGCCCCACCCACGCGGCGACATTTACATAGCGCGGCCACGTCTCAATTAGGAGCGCTAATATATGCCTCGACTCGCAAGCTCCATCTGACTGACGTCCACCGATACCGGACGAAACGTGACGAGTGACGGCTATCGCGAGAATCCCTGCCTGCTCCCATCGCTCGCCTTAAAACACTAATAGGAGACGATACGGCTACACTTCTTTTTGCTCTACAACATTCCAATAGTTCTGTTTTACATTCGAATAACTTGTATCAAAGAGGTAGAGCGGGATGGGAATCAGTCTGAGGGCCTCTCCTATGCATAATTGAGCTCTACTTTTCTGAATTCGAGCGTTTGAACGTTCGCCATTCCAGACAGATCTATGCCAATAGTACCTAGTCTAATGTGCTGTTTTTGTTTTTTACAGGTGAGGACGAGGAATGGGGAAACGAGAGCGAGGCGATGCCGGGAGAACCTCGCACACCAAGCTCGGGCGCCGCGTCGCCAGCGTCCGGCGCGTCGCCAGCCGCCTCCGCGACCGCGTCGCCGCCGCGACTGCGCCTTAACACCAGCCTGGCCACGGACCCCGCGCTGGCGCCGCGTGCCACCGCTCTCAAGCATGAGCCACCCTCGCCGTCCCCGCCACCCGCGCCCACACCCGCACCCCCCGTCGCTTCCATCACACCGCAGCCGAGGGACTACCTCTCTGCGGCTGCGGCCGCCTTTCCGGGCCTCTTCCCCGCGGCCGGCCCGCCCGGCTACATCTGCAAGCCGTGCGGCATCCGCTACTCATCCCTGAGCACGCTCCAGGCGCACCAAGAGCACTACTGCTCGAACCGAGTCCAGGTTCGACCCAAGACCGACGGAACCGACTCCCCGGCCGACGCGAACGCGGACGAATCCAGCGGAGATTCCAAAACCCCGCGACCGCCCAACAAGCAGTACGCATGCACGTATTGCTCGTATAGCGCTGATAAGAAAGTGAGTCTGAACAGGCACATGCGCATGCACTCGTCGTCACCCGTGAGCAGCGGTACGCCGGCGCCGGCACCGGCTTCCAACGGCGAGCCGGCTGATAGCCCGCCGGCGCCCGACCGCTACTGCGCCGAGTGCGACATCCGCTTCAGCTCGATTAAAACGTATCGAGCGCATAAGACGCACTACTGCAGCACGCGGCAGGTGGTGAAGCAGCCGGCGCCCGCCACCAGAGGCAGCTCGGCCACGTCGGGGTCGGCGCCGCCCTCGCCCGGCCCCACCCCACCCTCCACCGGAAGCGGATACGCCCTCGCTCTTCCGACCACGCCGATTCTCATCTTACCTATTGGACTTCTAAGAAACGCCAGCACGCTCCCCGGAACGACTCTCCCCGATCCGGACACGCCGTGCTTCCTCCTGCCGAATGGAACGTTCCAGCCGTTCGGTCAGGGGCTACCGGGCTTGCCTACGGATGGCAAGGCGGCCGAGGTTCTGAAGTCAGCCAACAGACCGAGAGAGAACTCCAGAGACGGCGGACAGACTCCTTTGGACTTAAGCGTGCGACGATCTCCAGAATCGGTTACGACGGACGAGCACGAGAAAGAGAATCGTATGAGGTCCACCACACCGGAGCAGATAGTGTGCGCGCCATCGCTCCCCGGATCGCCCGGAACCATGTCCCCGTCCCCGCGGAGGTCATCCTCGCCGAGCGGAGAGAGTTCGCCGAAGCGAAGACGGCGCAGTTCTCGGGGACCAACCCCCAACAAACCGCCTAGCGTGCCATCACCGCCCGAAGAGAAATTCAACCCTGGACCGCCTCCGCTACTGCCGCCCGGCTTGGCTCTCCGCCTCGCCGCCGAGCTGCCAGTTTCCGCCGCGTCACCGCAAGTTCTCGTCAAACAGGGCGTATCCAAATGCAAAGAGTGCAACATCGTCTTCTGCAGATACGAGAACTACAGGATCCATAAGCGTCACTACTGTTCTGCGGGAGGAGGAGAAGACCGCGCCAGCCCCGCGCCCGAGCCGGGGCCGCCGCCGCAGTACCGCCAGCTGATCTGCCTCGCTTGCGGGATACACTTCAGCTCGCTGGATAACCTGACGACGCATCAGTCGTACTACTGCACCAAGCGGGAGACGAGATCTCCGCGCGGCGCTGTAGCGGCCGCTCCAGTGATCGAGACTCGAGTGACGGGCACTGAGGGGGGCTGGAAGTGCCCTTGCTGCGACGTGGTGTCGCCCACGGCGGCGGCGGCGCAGCGGCACATGGAAGCGCACGCCGGCGTGAAGGCGTTCCGCTGCACCATCTGCCGGTACCGCGGCAACACGCTGCGGGGCATGCGCACACACATACGCATGCACTTCAACAACAAGAAGCCTGCTGATATGCAGGTGAGACACTTTATCAATCATCATGTCAGCTTCTAAACATCCACTGATGGACATAGGCCTCCCCCATAAGGCTACCAATTAAATAACCTACCGACTAAATTCTCAGTAGAAACCCTTGAATTATCTGATTAAGATGGACTTTTACCTTCAACTTCTCTCCCATCAGCAGCTTCAGCAGTCGTAGAACTCTTCACACATTCAGCCCTGTTTGATAACTAATCTCATAAGGCACAATTAACCATATCCTATCTCTTTCCAGGAGGAAAGTTACATATCCTGCGTGCTCGAAGACGACAGCCGAGAAGCGACGTCACCCAGCCCCGCTGCGGCCGGGGAAAGGGTCCACCGCTGCTCCAGCTGTGCCTACACCTCCACCTACAGGGGGAACGTGGTCCGCCACGCGAGGCTGGTCCACGCTACCGAGGAACCCGACGAAGAACGCCCCGATCCCTCCCCCCCTGCACCACCCACGGCACCCCCCGTAGTCCCTATCACAGTCGACATTAAAAAGGAGCCTGAACTCGAACAGGAGGAAACGCCCAACTACTGCAAATCCTGCGACATCTCCTTCAAATATATCAACACATATAATGCGCATAAGCAGTTTTATTGCACGGCGAATAACCAGGATGCGGCGGCGAATAATAATGTACCAGCGCCGAGGGTGAAGGATGCTGCGGTTCTATAGATGGAGACCTTTTCATTGGCTTTTATGACGTTTCTTAATCAGTATCTTTGGCGAGTTCGGAGACAGGATTTACAATAGAAAGTGTGAGTGGTAACTTTGTGATACTTACATGATGTTATAATAAACGACCAACTTGCAAACCACGTGACTAAGATGCGCAGAACCAATTTGACCTAAGAATTGCGATCTGCGCATCTTTGTCACGTGGTTCGCCAGAGGACAATTTGTTTGACACTTAGTAGGTATAAAGACGTAATGTTTACGGCGCGTCCATTATACATTATGATAAGGAATACTTATCGAGTCATATTTTTAAAATTATTCAACAGAACAGTACATACCTACTGTTATAGTTTTTTTTTCGAAATCATAAGCAAAGTGATACACTTTTCTTTTGTACCACTTATTAATACCACTCTACCCGTGATATTAGCCAATGAGAAGAGTCTAAAAGCTTTTGTTGCTATAATAAAATTAGGCATAACGTATCCATTCGGATTTATATTATAAAAGTCATGTGCAATAATTGATGATATGATGATGCATATCAATGCCAAATCAATGTTTCGAAATTTCAATTAAGATTTTAGATGGACTGACAGACTTTGTACGACAAATCAGTCAAATCGACCCTGATTATGGCAACATTACATACAACTTTACAAGGATATTAATGGAAATTAGACATTTTTTTCCTAAAAAGGTTTAATGCGCAGTTAAACCGTAGGTATATTTGGTAAAATAAATTACCTATTACTATAACTTGACAAGATTGCCAGAAATTTATCTTCTGTAGGTTCGTCGGTCCGTCTGTTAGTGTACATAAATAAGTCCTCAAACTAGAGTTTTGTTACATTGTTGTGTAAATTAATAGTTAACCTTCTCTGTATTAGTATACGTTATTATTACCAAAACTGTAAATATACTGTAAAGATATTACATTGTTTGTAACTAAATTTTATTACCATTTGTTCTAAGATTGTTCTTTCTTTGTTGTTAATTTTGTTTATTGATAGTGAATTTTATTGACTCAATGCGAAGTAGTGCTCATTCCGATTGTATTAAAAAGGTTTCATACCAATAATATTGGAACTAAATAGCTGTACAATACAAAGGATCAAATCTGAGCTAATTCTCTTTTTGCCAATTCCAATAATTGACGATCGTCCATTCTTTGACATAATCGTTACGCATAGCATGTAGTAAAGAATCCAGGTGTCTTCACGGTTTAATAGCGCTCAGCGAAAATGGAGGGGCAAGAGAGGTGAGGCGAGACGGGGCGGGAAGGTGGCTAAGCGACCAATAGACGCCGGCGCCGGGCTCCTTCCCCGTCCCATCGAACCCCTCCCGCCAAACACATCTAAAAATCGACCTCTGTTCATTCAAGGTCAGCGCTATTAAGTCGTGAAGACTATGTCAGCCAAAAATGCTCTCATTGCTGGCACTCAGACCCTCTCGTGGCTAAATAAGCAAATAAGTCATGAATGTGAAATGAATGAGATCCACCACGCGAACCTAATGCGGATGCCATAGAATTTTTTTCTCTGTTCTATACTTCCGGTTTCCTCACGACGCCGACGTTCTGAATAAACTATTTTAAAAATGATTTTGAAAATGCTGTAACTCACAAATGATCGTTTAATATTGGAAAAGGTGAAAACACATTTTCACAATTCAAAGAGCTTCAAGAACTTAGATTTGACCCTTTTGTGGGCTAATTTATAATGCAATAGAAAATAATGGGTAATATTAGACAAATTTTGGACATTAATATACTTAATAATCTACTGATGAATTTATATTATGTATTGCATTTGAATGGTATATAATTATCATATTTTTTTCTGTGATTACAGCATTGTTCGTAAATCATAATTGGATACGATCGTGCTTCAATCATGGCTTTTCCAAAACTTTTCCGTATCATGATATTCGCTATATTTCCAAAATTCAAAATTACTATGTTTTGTCATGCCAAAGCATCGCTAGATATAATCGTAATGCATTTATAGGTATCTCACTAATTATAAAATAGATTATAAGTGAATAAAAGACTTATTCCGTAGATGTACCTACATGTTTGTGTTGTCTGTCGAGGCCTAGCAGTCAGACCACAGGGCTGCAACTAACCCCCGTATTCTAAGTCATTCCTCAAACTCAAACTCTCCTTACGTAAGTAAAAAAATGGCCGCCGCTTTACTAAAGGTTCGGCTATCACCTGTCAAATTTAAAATGTAAGTATTTCCTTGAGTGAAAAAATCGTCTTTGAATACGGGTGTAAGTGTCATTCTATTCCGACCGAGGATCGCATTGCTAATGTATCAAAATGTATGTATTGTACTTGTGTACATTATTGAATTATAACATTTGTCTAATCAAGAAAACTTGAACACAAAACTTGAAAACCATGTTAAAGGAACTTTTAAAAGAACTAGGTCGCTTTGAAATAATAGTGTTTTTTAAAACTCTTTAGTGTAGGCCAGATTTAATTAACGCAATGGTTTATTAATTTGTTATGTAAAATGGCGTTTACAATTACATTGGTATGGCACATTTGTGACAATGGTATGACACATTTGTGACAATGGTATGGCATATTTATGACAATGGTATGGCACATTTGTGACAATGGTTCCACGGTATTTTTTTTTTTGGCAATGCGATTAATAAATTGGAATTGAAAGCCACTGAGCCCCGTCGCGATTTCATCACGCCATGGTCTGAGCAGCGCTTTAGGAATGAGTCTCGACTAGTTGAGATGGATTGTTATCTTTAGATCTTCCATTAATTTGTGATGTTGAGTTAATTTGAATTAGTTGTTAGCATGTACCTACTTTAGATTTTCCAAAATTGAAAAGTACTTGGTAATGGTTTGTAGACGTAACGTTAACATGAACATGACATTTTTGTAAAATAGTTCACAGAGGAATTTTATAAAATCATTTTATCGAAAGTTTCATAGATTTCACTTTGACATACGTATTTCTTATTTATTTTTTTCAACCTTGTTTTGTCGTAGATTTATCAGCAACGATTGCTCATCTCAATGATAAATATAAGTATTGACTGGCAATTAGTTTGACTATTCGTTTTTTTCTGTCAGTCGATCGGTTTTTTTTTTTTCTGAAATATTTTTATTTTCTTTATTTGTTATTTAAAAAAAAATGTTTGGTGAAATTCCTCCGTTTACTTGTGAAACGCAGCATCTGATGTTACGTGCCATAATTTTGTGTTCCGTTCAAATAAGTGTAAGACGCCATCTCGAATAAGGCAAAAATGTCGTAAACATAAAATAGCTTTTGAAATACCCAACAAAATTAAGAGATTGCAGTAAATAGCTATCTTTTTATTGAAATTACAAATACTGAAATTGCGCATGATGTTATAAACAATGTTATTTCAAATATTTAAATATAATTAGTATTACGGCATTTCAATACCAACACGTATTCAAAATCACGTAACGCAATGTTTAATCGTAATTAAATTTAAATTTGATTGTAAAATCAGACGTAGAATATACAATGATATTGTAAAAATACCGCAAGACAATAAATTATTTATCACATATTATTTCATTGTTTTCATTTACTACATAATTATTATTATGTATGTACTTATACTTGTTGTTCCCTGCAGGATGGCTGAAGCTGAATCTGGTTTGTAACTAGTAACAACGCCCAAGCCAAAACCACTGAGGTAGAAACTTGAAACTTCGAGCTCGCCAAGAAGTTGATGTTGGCGGATTCGAAAAAGCGGATTTCTATATAAGATTTTAGCAAATGTAAAATAAAACTGGGCTTATAACGTACCTACCTAACACACTTTCATTGAAACCCCGATCTGGTTTTCCCCGATCGACCGTACACACTAGTACTGTGTGTATCTTAGTACGCTGTGCTAGTACAAACTAGTGTGTACGATCGGGGAATAAAAAGTTGCGTTCGTCAACACTGTGAACGAATGGGACTTTTTTTTCGATCGTCCAGTGTTGACGACGGTGTGACCAACCGGGAATGACCCATATTGGCTAATTTTGAAATAAACATTCAGATAAGTTAAGCTTCAATCCCGATTTAGGTCATAAACTCAAAATAAACAAACATTAATTCCTATAAAAAATCACTTTTCAATACAATTATTACTTAAAGATTGGTTTTATTTCACAAGCTTTCCTTGCTAACTGTACCAAACTAAGCGATGGACCTACCAGTGGCAAATCACTACTCCATAATAATATTTTATTTGACGGTGGCAAATTTATACTCAAAGTATGGAACTTAAAAGTAGCACAAAAAACCGTGCGGTAGCAAATCACTACTGACCCAATCAAACCATCCTGATATGAGTAAAAAAGAATTTTATTCCTTTAAAATATATCCTTAATATGTACTTAGGTAGGTATGAGTAAAATGCTTATCTTTCTAATGGTGGGTATAATCCGGTTGTAACCGGTTCAATCCGGTCTATACTCGTCGGATGCGTCGCTAGCGTATTGCTCCCGGAATTGGTCGCCATCTTGTTCTTGGCCGTAGTAGAAACCCTCGTCATCACTGTCTTTGTACCCTGGAGACGGAAAACCACATGAATGACTGAATGATTTATTAAAAAAAACTTAATCTATAGATACTACTCGGGCGAATGAACATGACACCTGAATGACACTCTCGCTCGGAACTTGATGCTTCCCCCGCTGCCCCGCGCGGCGCCCTCCGTGTTTCTTCTTCCTCTAATTGCGAAGTCTTATCATTACTTATCAGTACCAAGCATTACAGAACCTCTTCTCTATCAATATTATCCAATTTCACGCTGTGCTTTGCACAAACGTAATTCGAGCCAGGTGTCATGTTCTTTCGATCAAGTTATAGATAGATGAACATTTTATTTCATTGTAGGTACACCAACCAGAATAAAACAATAGAATAAGTATAAAAAGGCTTTAAGGTAGATAGTACAAGGGGCTTTATCGCTGTGAGCGGTCTCTTCCAGGCTCGGTATTTTTTTTCACTTCCTTGTTTGTCTGTCTGTCGTTCCAGGTGGAAGTTTGCAACTCAAACTTGAGCACTTCCAAATTAGCTGTCCGGCTGAAACTTTCAGGATAGCTCACAACTCGATGACAATGCATTCCATCAAGTGCCTTATACTTCGCGTACGCTTCTCCATAGCGCTTCGCAAGCTTCGTGAACTAGATGTTAAATAATATACGAACCTTCTACAGACTCCTCATCAATTTCCCTGACGGCACAGTGCACGAACCCGCGACTGTCGTTCAGGGCGGGCGCTTCGCCCATCACACGGGCCTTATACTTCGCGTACGCTTCTCCGTAGCGCTTCGCATCATCATTGTAGACCAGTGGGTCGTTGTAGATCTTGTCTTCGCCTTCGTCGCTCGAGAGGTCATTTTCTGAAAATAGCATATATTATTTTTTTCTGAAGCTGGTGCTATTAGTGCTTCTAATTCTAATTAGGGTAAGGAGGTTACAAATGGTCTACACTGATGTCCTGCTATGGGGTGTATTGTGCATTGACCCCTTGTTACACAAACTCTACCCCAGCCAGCCCAGCTCCCCAAAATAGCGTAGCAGGACCCTGGATTGGTGGATGGTGTGTTCCAGTTTCCTGGTAGGCTCATCCGGACCCGTATCTATTTTGCTCAGTGCGTTTAAAAAAGTTTTCTCTTCAAAAACATCAACTATCTATTTGTTCAATAATTACAAAATTATATACCAATAGCAACATTCTCCATAGCCCGTATCATATCTTCTTCATCTATGCTGTCGGGCTCCGAGTCAGGGTACTCATTCCTCCAGTTGTTCTCATCGTTGGAATCATCGTCATCATCAGCTTCGTCTGATGAGCTGCTTGCTCCGTTCTGAGAGTTGAACACTAGGTCTGATTCATAATTCTCAATTCTGAAAAGGAGGGTTAAATGTAAATGTGACTCCCTTTTCCACAGTTGGTCACTTTTTTTTTGTCATAAGGCTGAACATGCTTGCTTTGCTTGCGTGTGGATCAATCACCATTACCTACAGTTACCCAGCTTTTATTAAGAGGTAAAGAAATACTTATTTACCTTACGAGATTATCCAACATGGAGACATCAAAGTCCTTTGTTGCCGCCATATACAAGTCATAAGCATACTGTACGTCACCTTCCTCATCATCCGTTCTCTTAAGATCTACCAGGTCGAACTCTACCGTCTCACTGTCTTTCAACCTGCGAGAGCAGTTCACGACCTCATAGCGGCTTTCGTTTGACTGGGCTTTGTGATCCTTACGAAGCTTCTGGATTATGTCTTCAACTTTTGATGTAGATTGCTGTTTTAGGCCCGTTTTAGGGACTATGTTCTTAACATTGGGTGTCTCCTGGAATAGTGTGTGTATTCATTTACAAGTATTCAAGTGATACACCATAAGTTTTTAATTACCAAACAAAATTAAATGGACAATGCAGAAGGGGTACTACGTTGTATCTCTTGATTAAGAATTTACGTTTTCTAGTAATTAAAATTTACAGTGTATGTATAGTGCATAATATACTTAGGCCTAGATACAGATAAAGAAATCTAATATCTTAGTTCTTATAGTATAAAGGCCGTACCGGTATAGCAATCTTATCCCTACTGTAGCTACACCAATTAGTTAGTAACTACACAAATTAGTTCATAATGTATATCAGTGTAATTGGGCATTTTCTTTAGTTTCCTCCTGCCCCAAATCCTAAGCCTATATTAGTTAGCACAATCCATTATATAGTAAGGAACAGGACCAGAGTTGCGATCTTGTTCATTTGGAAATTACTGATCTCAACATAAAATTACTCTCAAAAAATTGTGGAATTTAAGATCAGAGGTGGAATAGCAAGTTGACAAAGCGGGAGTTTGGAAAGAGAATATTAAAATGAAACTTCTTATTTCTGTATTTCTGTTGGTACCTAAGTCTTTACCTGGTTTTCGACGGTTCCACGAAAAACAAAAAGCGAGGGCGATATCTCGTCAGTATCAGTTTTCATACGCTTGCACATCAGCACCAACGCATCCTGAGGGTTATCCTCAAGTCTTCGCTTCACTCTCAGCACTGTTGACGACGCCATAATTCAATATATTCAGAAAATACCAAAACCAAAACAAACAATACGCTTTTACTGGAAGAAAGTAATGCACGACATGATAATGCACAACATGGTAATGCTTGACCCTGGAATGTACACCACGGAACACTAGGACCAACTCCTAGGCCTTGTATTTCCAGTGTCGATCATTTTTTTTTTTTTTCATTCCTGGGTCGCGCATTCCACCCCTCTAACTGTACAAGTACGGACAGGAAATGAAAAGTGTGATGCTGTGAAACGTGACTTTTCGTGTTACCACCAAAACACCCTAAAAAGCCTATAGTAAATTATCCACCACTCTACGGAGGCATGAAGCAACTGGACCACGACAGCAAATGAATTTCTTGTCAATAAAAAAATATTGAACAAAAAACGTCAAAACAATATGGGTGACAGGGGTGGAATGAGTGACCCAAGAATGGCTGACACGGGATTAGATAGGCATAGGACTTGGATTCCGTGGTGTACATTGCGGGATCAAATTACCATGTTGTGCATTACCATGTCGTGCATTACTGCCTCCTTGTATGATCTGACTAATCTGTGTGGCAAAGTAAAAATGCCCAAGTAAACGAGAACCAGGAAAACGACAAAATAGAAGGAAGTTTCTTGTAATAAATAGAATAACGTGCGAAATAACAATAAACTATGGCTGGAACCGAGGATAACTGGCGAACACAGACGTTTCGCCAAAGTGTCGTATCAAAAATGTAAGCTTTGTTGTTAAAACACTTAGTAGGTGTGGTGCATTCACCCAATCAGTCATTTCAATTCTATTTTATTTTAATTTTAGCCCATTGGGCATCTTTCCATTTCCATCCACCGATGCTTATGTCTCAACTACACCAATATTTGTATAATAATAACCGTTCTACTAGTAATAATCATAGAATAATACTAGGTTTAGACATGACTAAGTGTAGGTAAAATAGCGTAAAAGAATAGATCCCTTTACTTTACCCAGCAGTGGGTATTACCGGCTGAATATATAGATAAATAGAAGTGTATATTAGTACATATAGCTACACCTACAGTCTGAACAAATGAAATATAAACTTTAAAATTTTATGAAAATACACTAAACTGCACATTGTGTCACTACTCCTAGCTGAGTCCCAAATGTGGGAACCATATTCACAGATTATGCAATGCTAATGTTTCAGTGAGGAAGTAATCCAGCAATCCGGTATGCAAGTGGCACGGAACAGCAGTGAGATGGAGAATCATGTATTCATGAAAGCCAAGACTCGGGAAGAATACATGAATATGGTTGCTAAACTCATCTTGCATGTGAGGGAGATGTGTAAGTGTTATTATTTACTAAAAACAATGGAACTGGAATTATCTTTATATTGATTAAGGTTTTTTTTTTTTTTCTTTCGAAGATCCTAAGTTCTTCGGTTTTGGCTTCACATCAAAGGTATATAGCCAGTGTCAAGTAATTGGAGAGATTATATTGTCATAAGTCAGAGTCGATAAGTCAAGTCATGCCCCTGTAAAGTAGTGGTGGTTGTGACTTTACTAGAGGCTTCTTTGGAGTTTTGGAGGCAACACAAAAAGTCACGTTTTACAGCATTACACTATTCACCAACACTCATACACGTTCACGAGCACTTAATGGATAAAAAACCACCGTTTTTACACATAAACACTCAAAGTTTATACAAGTTTTGTCAACCAATTTAATGCCGCCAATGCGCCATTTTTCATGTTCCCGCCAAAACTCGATTAAGGTTCAAATATTGTTAAATAACATACTACTTGGGCGAATTAACATGACACCTGCCTGACACCTGACTGACACTCGGAACTTGATGCTTCCCCCACTGCCCGCGTTGCGCCCTCTGTGTTTCTTCTTCCTCTAATTGTGAAGCCTTATCATTACCACAGTCATTACCAAGTAGTGCAGGACCTCTTCTCTATCAAGATTATCCAATTCCATGCTGTACTTTGCACAAACCAAGTTATAAATTCGGTTGGTGTGTAGTAAACAGGGCACTGAGGCTTAATTTGCCGCCTTATTATTTTTTTTTTTTTTTTTTTTGATAGATGAGCAGCTTTCATTGATGTGTCTTTGTCACACAGTGTTGGATTAATTGATAGTTTTGTGTCACTTTTTTTAAATAGTCTTGTTGGTTTGTGACCAAGTGTCGAGTTTGTACTTGAACAAGTACTGGAATATACTGCCAGAAGAGGTTGTTTCTGCAGCACCCACTTGCGGCACAAACCAACAAGACTATTTAAAAAAAAGTGACACAAAATTATTAAAAGATCCAACACTGTATGACATAGACAGATCAGCAAAAGCTGTTCATGTACCAAAAAAAAATAAGGTAGTGGATGCTATTAACACCCACATGGATTTATTAAAATATTAGACTGCCATTAGGTCCGCATGGTGGTTTATGACCCATCACTCTCCTAGCCGAGAGTAGGACTGAATTCCAGTAGTAGGAACAATACAGGCTGATATGCTTATAAAACTGTGTGTGATTTGTTTCACACAATCTAGGTACTAAAAAAATCCTTTGGTATACGACTGTGTTCGATCCTACGACATTCGGATCGAAAGTAGAGGCACCTTCCACTCCGCCAACACGGCTTTTTTATTTCTAGCTAGGAGAGCTAAAGGGCGACCATTTCTTCCTCGGTCAAGCAGCTGCTATAAATCAGACTGTCAGTGCTTCTGATCACTCATTATTTTATAACGTTCCAGCGCAACCGAAACAAAACCAAGGCGGGCCGAGCATGCAAAGACCGCAAGGCCAGGGCCCGCCCACGCCGCAGAACCAACAGGGGCAGCCTTCCGGCCCCAACGGGCAGAATAACCTCGCGCCCGACCCCATCAACGCGCTGCAGAACCTCGCCTCGCAGGGCTCCAGGAACCAGATGATGAACATGGGCCCTCAGGGACAGATGCAGCAACAGGTGAGTAACTGCGAGGTTTCAGACTAATCAACGAACTACAAAACCTCGCCTCGAAGTAGCTTGCGTTGCGAATTTACAAAAATCCTTCTTAGTACGCGCCTTCAGATTTTCATGAACACAACCGCGAAATTTATTTTAGCTTCGTGTTTTTTTGTTTTAGCAAACATTCATCCAACAAGCTTTTAGATTTTAAAGTGTAGGATATAAAATCCTGGTTTAAAAGATAAGATAAATAACTTCCATTCATTCAGGTGGTTTTCAAAGGTTTAATAAATACCTTCCATTCATTCAGGAGGTTCAAAGCTTTAATAAATAACTTACATTCATTCAGGAGGTTTTCAAAGGTTTAATAAATAACTTCCATTCATTCAGGAGATTTTCAAGGGTTTAATGAATAACTCCCATTTATTCAGGTGGTTTTCAAAAGTTTAATAAATAACTTCCATTCATTCAGGAGGTTTTCAAAGGTTAGATCAATGACTTCTATTTATTCAGGTGATGGGAGGGAATCCAGGGATGGGCATGCAACAGCAGATGGGTCAGCAAGGACCCATATCCTCGCAAGGACAACAAGTGCAGCCCGCCACGAACCTTCTGCAGACCCTCAATCAGAGGCCGCAGATGAACATGCAAGTAAGTTATACTCAATACTTAATTTACTTTATTGTTTCTTGTACTTATACTTCTTCTTCTTCTTATCGTGTCACTAGTTCTTTCGAACCAGTGTGGTGAAGGGATTTCAAGTGCGGCTCGAAGAGGCGCCTTTCGTGCACTTATACTACTTATACTTTTAAATAGTTGACACCCGCTTTAATCCGATAATTTGGTAGTTTAGAGTGGAAAAAATCCTTTCAAACATATAAAGAATTTTCCAAATCAGCTGATTTGACAAAGATTTGAGGTTACAAACATTTAAAAAAATTCAACCGAATTGAAAACCTACTCCTCTTTTCAGCCGACTTCAAAAAAGGAGGAGGTTCTTAATTCGGTTAAATGTTTTTTTTTATTTTTTATGTATGTTGCTCAGAACTTTGTTGCGTCGATGACACAGGGATAGTTTACAAGCGAACTCGCTGGCTTGTAGCTTGAAAACTAGCCATTTGTCATCGACGCTTTACTGCGCGTTTCCACTGACGCAGAGCTGGGCGGAGTGGAGAGGGCCGCGTCAGTGGAAATGCGCCCTTAGTATGCGCCTACGCATCTTGTAATTTCAAGTCTCTACGTCTAGTAGTTCAGCCTGTGCGTTGTCTGTCAGTCAGTCAGGACTAAGCCTTTTGGATGTATTGATGTTTAAGGCTAATCCTCACATCCAATTCCATACAAAATGTTTCGGACAAATACTCAAAAAGTACGCCCTATTATAGTAATTTCTACACACTATTCGTTTCGTCTGTTTTTTGATTTCGTCAACAAAAAAAGTGAAAGCTTTCATACTTTAATTTAGATTTTATACGTGTTTTAAAATTAACCCTACTAACTTAAAAACACGTATAAAATCTAAATTAAAGTATGAAACCTTTCACTTTTTTTGTTGACGAAATCAAAAAACAGTCGAAACGAATAGTGTGAAGAAATTACTATAATACGGCGTACTTTTTGGGTATTTGTCCGAAACATTTTGTATGGAAATTTGCCTTGAGGATTCCCCTTAAGTACTTACTCCATAAAAATATATTTTATCATGAATGAATGAATGAATGAAAATGCTTTATTGTACACCATAAGACAAATAACAATAACAAAGAGAAAGAAACATTACAAAATATTAAGTACAATGGGCGTTAGTGGGCGTGGTTATGGGTTAAGTATCATGTTACTTATTGGGTGACTAACAAATCAAAATTCATTTTGATATACATTTTATAATATACCGCTGTATTTTATTTATTGTTGCCTCAACACAGACACAAAAAAACGGATATATTACATTTCGTTTGCATTTTCGCATTTTGCTTTCTTTCATCAACTTTTCATACTTTATCAATACAAAAATACTCTAACCGTGTTCAGCATCGCGAGATATTTATCATACGTAATCGGTTGCTTTTGTGATATCAAGAAAAAGAAAACGGCGCAGCATCTTTTAAAATTGTTGAACCATTCGAAGATGTGAGTACTTTACTTATAAGTTTTGTCTAAATTACTATAGATTTTTATATTATTTTGTGATATTATTAAGTTTTCATAATTATTTCCAAGATTTTCGAATAGTTCTTATGCTTCGACTTCGAACTGTATTTAAGTTTATTAACACCATAATATTATGTGTAAAACATTTATGAATAATTTGCATGCAACGCTCACTATGCAAAAGGGTGAGGAAGTCTACATAACTTCTTCTGAGAGTCAATAATGAGACTGTCACTCTACATTGTAGCATGTTTCAAAATGGCCCCTCGACTTTGTAACGTGTTTTAAAGTGGCCACTCGACTTTGTAACGTGTTTCAAAGTGGCCCCTCGACTTAATAACGTGTTTCAATGTGGCCCTTCGACTGTATAGAGTGTTTCAAAGTTGCCCCTCGACTTCGTGGTGTGTTTTAAAATGACCCCTCAATTTTATAGCGTGATTCAAAGTGGCCCCTCGACTTAGCCTCAACTTCACTATCGCCTTCGCTACTAATTGGAGTGGCGGTCAGATTTTATGCTTTTATAACACATCATCTAAGTAGGTATAAGGTCTTTATTTTCGTTAGATATATGCAATTCATTTTAACTATTATTACATATCCTTTATTTATACTGATCTATTTTAGTTCACAAAAAATAGTAGACATTTTTGTTATTAATTTTTTAAACATACTATATATTTTTTTCAGAATAAACAACTAAACCGTAATCTAAAACCCAAGCTGTCAGATTTCATTAGAACCCCAAAGTACCAGGCGTACGTATCGGAATCGGACACCAAACATAGGAAAATGCTGGAATCCAAACTAGCTAAGAGAGCGCATAACGTCACAGTGCGCCAGATGAAGGCTCAAGTGAAACGGAACGCATTGCAGAAGCGAAGATTGGATCTGGAAGAAAGGAAAGTGGCGGCTTTGGAGAAAATTTGCAGAGATCTCAGTGAGGTGAAGCAAATGTTCGCTTCAAGGTAAGTGTTAAAATGGTTATAATCTGTAATTAGTGTCAGTTTGGTATAATCAACCGACTTCAAAAACGAGGAGGTTATTAATTCGGATGAATTTTTTTTTTACATCAGAACTCAGTTGTTTATAGTCCGATTTGAATTTTTTATTGTTTGAGAGAGAGTTACTTTGAGATTGGTCCCATACAAATTTAATCAAAATCGATTCAGTAGTGTAGTTATTAAATCCTGTAAAGTAATTAACTGAAAAAAATAATGTCGTCAAAGTAAACGTAATTGCGAATTTTGCTTCCCTGTGACTTTTCAGTGGTGTTTACGGTCACTAGAACAGTTCAATTGAAGTCTGTTGTCTATGTTTTTGTAAATCCTTGATTATTTTTATAATTTTCAGGTTGGGGCCAAATGGAATGCAGGATGGTGTTTGATACAAAATAATTTATAAGAAAAAGTTATTGTGATACAAGCTTTTATATTTTTTATACTTTTAATTTAATACCTATGTGTTTATAAGATTTTCAAAAGATCTATAAAATGTAAACAAATAATTAAGAGTTAAGCCGTATGTATAAAAAATGCATTATTTTGATATGTAATTATATGATAAGTCATAATGTTATAATTATATAACCATTAAACCTTTTATATTTAGTATATTTTGTGTTGTTATATTACTTGCATAATATTACATTTAACAAGTATTTAAATTGACATGCCCAAAATGCTCACACACAAAATTGGGTATGCTACCCACGAAAAAGTCCATCAGAGGGCAGAACAATATAAGGTAGAATAAGCATGTTTTATACATATAAACGTAATGGTATGTGTGTGATACTGTGAGGTGTGAGATTGGGTGAATGGGTGTATGTGGGACAAGGCATGTATTCGAATGAACCGAAACAACCGAACCAAATTGAACTTGTCAAGTTTTTGTAATGATAATAAAATTAAAGTTGAAACAATAGTAATCTTAAAATAAAATAAAAAATATCCAAAATACGTTTCCAAGTCCAAAAACGAGACATTTCACACAACGCCATCTAGTCCCAAACTAATCAGAGCTTGTACTATGGGAACCAGATGGCTGATAGAATACTTAAATACTTTTTTTTTGTAAATACATACATTCAATACATAGAAAACATCCAGACTCAAGACAAACACCGATGTTCATCACACAAATGCTTGTCCTGAAGCGGGAATCGAACCCGCGACACCGGGCGTGGCAGTCCAATACACTTGCCATTCGACCATCCGTGTCGTCGATAATCTGATAAACAAATATGAAAATAAAAACTTGCCTTGTTTAATCATATCGTACAATGTGTGCATCATTACAATACGCAATGAAGGAACTTGCATTTAGGTCTTTTTTTATTTTTTTATTTGGGTAAACAAACAGTTATACAATAAAGACTTAAGTTTATGTTAATATTAAGCATCCTAGATTGATAATTGTGAAACCAACATCGTTTAACACAGATTACTACTAGTCTTTGTTCCACTCTCTTTTTTGATCTACTATTATATCGGTGCTTAAGAACTTTTGTTTTTGATGGGATACTGTCTACACCTTGTTTTTTGATTCCAGTTACAAAAACAGCTCGGGAACCCCATGGGGATGAACCAGGGCCAGATGGGGGGGAATATGGGCGGAATGGGGGGGATGGGCAACATGGGCAGTCAGCTGCAGAGTCAGCTAGCTGGGCCGACCATGCAGGTGAATAGCTTTACTTACTTACTAGTTTGTCAGCAATTAGCTTGCCGCACAACTTTGCCTTGTGAATTTCCAAAATTACGCATGTATATTGGCACGTACGCATTTTCGCAGCTTGAAGAACACATCCTCCAAGTTTCTACTTTATACAGACAGCGTCATAGATAAGTATCCCCCTTGCATTATAATACCCAGCTTCAAATCCCTTTAAATCACAGTCGCGGTGAATGGAAAAGTTCTGCCTTTAAAAAATAGATTATACTTGTATAACCGTATGTAAGTCTAAAAATAATTTTATATATTATAATTTTTTGAAAGGATTTATAGATGGGTGTCTTGTGCAAGGGGGATACTTATCTCTGACGCTGTCTGTACGTCTCTATGTCCAGTAGTTTAGCCTGTAAGCTGTCTGTCAGTCAGGAATAAACTTTTTATGGATATTTGATATTGGTGATCCCTCCAAAAGCTAATTTTGATAGAACCCAATTCTACCATTAATGGCAAAAACTGACCTCGTCATTCTCTTAATGGTACAAGAAGCCTTGCTCATGACCAACTCATAAAACATTAAAATGAAATTGTATTCTAGTTAAATCGTGTATTTTTAACCAGCAAAATGCATTTAATTGTCCATTGGTCGCTTCCTAGCAGGTTAGGTTAAATAGCAGTCAAACGCGAGCCAAAAACAAGTCATTTTTTTTTTATCAAGCTTTTATTAAGTCACTTACTTGTCTTGTTTGTCTACCCATATGTCTGTTTGTCGTTCGGGATGGAATCTAACAACTTAAATTTCGAGCTCTTTCCGATTAGGTACCCGGCTGAAACTTTCAGGGTTGCTCACAACTCGATGACAATGCATTCTTAAACCGTGAAAACTAATCTCCTTAAAGAAGCGAGAAAGAGCAAAAGAATAAAACGTAGTTTTTAAATTTTTAATCTACATTTCTCGTAATTTTTTATATTATTTCATTCAGGGTCAGATGATGTCAATGTCAAACAGTATGCAGCCGATGGGCGCGGGCAACTCCATGGGACAGATGCCGTGCAACCAGATGGGGCAGATGCCACCCGGCTCTATGCAGGGGCAGATGGGGGGGCAAATGGGTGAGTTGTCATCAAGTCAATATTAAAAAGTATGCAACCATGTCTAGTACATCCTCACGCAACTTATGCTATTAATATTAGTGGGATAGTGGACTGCTTTAGACAGTAAATAATATGACAACTGACTTCAATTGGACTGTTTTAGTGACTGTAAACACCACTGAAAATCACAGGGAAGCAAAATACGAAATGTTGTTTACTTCAATGACATATTTTTTCAGTTATTTTGATTTAAAACTTAACTACCAAACCGACTTTGATGAAATTTCTATGGGACCGATCTGAAAGTATATCCTCTCTAACAAACAAAGTTTTTTTTCCAAATCGGTATAAACAACTAAGTTCTGATTTACGAAGTAACTAAACTTTCAGCCGATATGAGAATCTCCTCAATTTTAACCGACGTCAAAAAAGTGGAGGTTATCAATTCGGTTAAATGTTTATTACCTCAGAACTTTGTTGTTTATAAACCGATTTGAAAAATATTTTTTTTTGTAGACACTACTGACAAGTCACAATTTCAAGTATATCCCCACTTTCAGATTGGTCGCATAGAAATTATGTGAAAATCGAATCAGAAGTTTAGTTTATAAATCAAAATAATGAAAACAAAAGTCGTTGAAGTGAACCAAATTGCGTATCTAGCTTTCTTGTGACTTGTCAGTGATGCCTACGGTCACTAGAACAGTCTGATTGAATTCGGTTGGTGTATGTTTACTTGATAAACCTCGCGTTTGAGCGCCATCTCAACATATTTTTTTTTCATCAGGCATGTCGAACAACCAAATGGTGAATATGAACATGCTGCACATGGGCGGGCGCGGCGTAGTGGGCGTAGGGGGGGTGAAGCCGGAGGGGGGCATGGGTCCCATGATGTACGGCAGCCGGGCCCCCCCTCCCGGACAGTTCCTCCGCCAGAGCCCCTCTCCCTCCGCGCCTTCCCCCGGATGTCAGGGACCCAGTCCGCAGCCCATGGGTAAGTGGTACGACACACGTTAGTGAGGGCGGTAAGTATGTATTGTATGCGGTAAATATACTATACTTGGGCGAATTAGCATGACACCTGGCTGACACTTTCGCTCGGAACTTGATGCTTCCCCCGCTGCCCCGCGCGGCGCCCTCCGTGTTTCTTCTTCCTCTAATTGCGAAGCCTTATCATTACTTATCATTACCAAGTGTTGCAGGACCTCTTCTATATCAAGATTATCCAATTCCACGCTGTACTTTGCACAAACGTCATTCGAGCCAGGTCTCATGTTAATTCGACCGAGTTATACGTACACATAACACGCAACTATACGTGGCACGCGTCTAGTACGCCGTGACAACTGAGGATGTGATGAAGTACCTGTGACAAAAATCCGGCATCATTTTGACAGTCTAGAAGCTGGAGTGGCGCCGAAATGTGAGCTTCGCCTCATTTATGGTGAGAGTGCCGACGGATCGACTCTCAACATTCATAGACACCGGATTTTGGCCTGAGGAAGGGTGTCGTGTTCAGGAAGTTCTATGGACGACTGATACGCGACACCGCGCGCACGTCATTGCCCCAGTGACACAATATTTGATAAGTTTTTATAGTAGATTATGCACTAAGGAGATAAAGCAGTGTCTTATGTCGCGGTTGGCATATTGAACCTTGAGCTAACGAGGGACTCAGTTAAGTCCTGAGCGAAGCGAGGGGTTCAAGCTACCCAAAACGAAGACAGGCTTTATCCAAGAGGAGCATACTCTACTTTTCACACCTTCTGCGAGGCATTATAAAGCCAGGGCTCCAGCAGCGAACACCGTCTTTTGTTTCACAATCTTTGAACTACTATTTTTTAATGGTGGCCAGTTCGATTTTCTAACAAACCTTTTTACAATGCCATATGGGCGTTCTTTTACCTAAGTTTTCCACGAGGTTCCACACGATTTTAACGTTCCAAATTCAAATCACATTACTATCCTTAGGAGTTTCATACAACTTTACCTTTACCTCCCTTGGGAGGTAATGCTTTGCTCTACCTTGAGATAGCATGATATGTAATTGGACATTGTCGAGCAGGTGGTGTGAAAATATATATGTTAGTCTCTAAGGTATCATAATATGGGCCCTTGTTAAGCTACATTCTACTTTTCTGGTGTCTGAAATAAATTATTTTATAATGTTATTTATTTGGTGGCAGGTGTGATGGGCGGCACGATGCCGTCTCCGATGGGGGGGCTGGGTGGTCTGGGCGGGTGCGGGGGGGTGGGCAGCCCCTCTCCCTCGGCCGCGCCGCATCTACCTCATCATGTGCAACAACCGCAACGGTAAATATCAGATCGGTAATACTTTAGAAGCGGTGTTGGCTGAGTGGGAGGTTTCTCGACTTTCGATCCAAAAGTCGTAGGTTCGAAACCGGTCGTGTACCAATTTTTCTGTTCGAAAAAATCTATGTGTGTATAAACACGTGCTTAACGGTGAAGCCAAAATTCGTGAGGAAATCGGCATGTCATGAAAACTAAAAAGTTCGAAAACATGATTGTGTCAACTGCACGAAAGGAGCCTCTTCGAGGCGCACTTGAAAACCTTCCACACTGGTTTTAAAGAACTAGTGACACGATAAGAAGAAAAATAAGTAATACTCTGGATGATAGTGCAAATAGTTCAATTGGTAGTAGAAATGGAAAATTAAAATACACTAAATTATGATCATCAATTATTAGAATTAGCTACTAATTATACAGATTATATTCATACTAGAATAATAATCCCAAGCCAAGCTCCCGCGATGATTACGCATGAGCCTTTATAAGAACTTCTATGAAATATTAATGTATTTCGTTTTTGCAGTTTCCAAGAGTTCTTTGCTCAAGACGATTTTGTTTGCGCCTTCCATAACTCGTGTCTTATCTTTCCAGTAACGTGGGTATGGGAATGGTAGCATCGCCATCATCGTCCCTCAACACGCCTCTGGGAGGGGGGGTGGCCTCGCCAGGGGGGGAAGAGGCCGCATACAGGGAGAAAGTGCGACAACTCTCCAAATACATCGAGCCTCTGCGTCGGATGGTGATGCGCATGGTCAGCGAGGGAGAGAGTAAGTGATGATACCAATTTGTAGATGTAGGTCTCAAATAGGGGGGATGGCCTCTTAGGGGGGAAAATGCTGTCTTGTCTATGGGAGGAAAGTGCGACAAGTCTCCAAATACATCAAGCCACTGCGCAGGATGGTGATGCTCATGTTCAGTGCGGGAGAGTGTATGATGATGAGAAATTATACCAAATTGTAGTTCATTACATTACTGGATGTAGGTCTTAAAGACCCCCTGGTTAGCCATCCCAGGGGGAAAGATGCCGCTTAAAAGGAGTAAGTGCGATAACTCTTCAATACATTGAGCCACTGCGTAGGATGAATGATCAGGTTCCTTAGGGAGGAAGTCATGATACTATTCTATAGTCCACTGCTCGACGTAAGTTTCTAGTCGCAAAGGATGAAAAGCGGCCGCCTATAGGGAGAAAATGCGATAAAACCTGAAAGGGATGGGGGAGGAGATTAAATTGGGCCATCTCTACAAAACCCATAGAAGTCTACTTCTAGGTATTTTCCAAGGTGTGCCAATCTTCGGCTCTTTTACCTTTTTAGAAGTCGGTTGAAAAAATACCCAAATCGCTTATCTACGTATTATTCATTCTCTTTCCTTCCAGACGTGGAAAAGCTGACCAAGATGAAGAACCTCCTAGACATCCTCTCCAACCCGAACAAGCGCATGCCACTCGAGACGCTCATCAAGTGCGAGGTGGTGCTCGAGAAGCTGGACTTCAAGCGCAGCGAGGGGCTCGTGGTGGGGCTGCCCCCCACCGGGAAGGTACGAGACGTCACGCAACAATACTCCATACTCAATAATTTAACTGTTGTCACATGGTAAGAGGGTTGATTCACATAGGTAAGGTACAGGTAGGATCCATGCGAGCCCTACAATTGCACTACAATTGAAGGCTGGCAGCAACTTGATCTTTATGCCTTGAACACACGTACCGAGTACTCGGCCGAGAACTCGGTCGGTACGTAATACGTATCAAACATCAGTACACTCGATACACTCAACCCCTGAATTCTAAACCACTGAATTTACCTTCGTTGAATTTACCAGACGACACCGTGGCTAAGTTGATAGTGACCCTGCCTACGAATCTTGGTGTTCCGGGTTCGATCCCCGGCCGGGGCAAATATTTGTGTGACGAATACAAATGTTTGTTCTCGGGTCTTGGATGTTGTGATGTGTTGTATGTGTCCATGCCACCTGCGACACAGGGAATCCTAGTGCAGGGGTGTGAGTGTGTGAATGTTTATTATCATTATATTTATTACATACCAATCTGCCATGTTTCAAGAAGACTTCCACTTCCTCCACCGGAAAGGTACAGGACTCTCAACACGGACACGCAACTCTTCTTAGTTATTTGATTGTAACGGTTATTTATCGCGCTCACCTCGTTTTTGTGTCCCGACGTTTCGACTGTATTGTAACAGTGTAGTGAGCGCGATAAATACCCGTTACAATCAAAAAACTAGTGTGATAATCTTCTCATCTTCTTGGTCGTTAAACTCTTGGCTTCTTGGTCGTGGTTGTCATAGTGTGGGTTGTGACCACAGATCTCGGATACTTTCGGCTGTCGCCCCCAAAAGATCGGTTAATGAAAGAGATGCAAGTATAGCTTTTTATGATTAAGAGCAGTATAGAACTAAGTCACGTCACTCAAAACCTTTTGAAGCACAGGAGACCCCGTCAGTTAATGTTTGTAAATTATTTTATCTTTTTACAATTATCTACAAAATGAAACCATTTTATTTATTTTAAAGAGCATGGTTAGTTGCTCAATCAATACGTGTGGCACAACGCATAGAAATAACCCAGATAATCATTCATTTCACAGGTGAGTAAAGAAAATGTTTGGTTTATTTTCGTAGAAAAATTTATGGACAATTTTCTTCTACAATTAGTTATAAAATCGTTGTGCCCTGTGGAGTTTTGATTGCTCTTGCCGTGTGTACAAATGGTTCTTACCTAAATGGAGAAATAATTGATTTTTCATGTTAAAACAAATATTGCTTCGTTACGCTAGGGCTTGATAAAATGATGACGTCATGAAATATCGATAGTACCTAATGAGTAGGTAGTTATGCAAAGTGGTACAAAACTCTTTTCTTTTCTATCGTTAGGGTATTTTTACCTAGTTAAAATAAATTTACCACTTGTGTCATTTTATTTTGTTTCTTAAAATACGAGTATTATTATAACTAATCGTTTTTACTTATTTAATTTCAGCTTACCAAAGGATCCGCAAAACAGAAAAAAATGGTTACAAATTCTTCAGAAACAGAGCGATCATAAAAACAATATAAAAGTTTGCAGCAATTATTTTAAAAACGATTGTTTTTTATTCAGAATACATTAACGTGTTTTGAAGAAAGGTTCGCTGCCTACGTTACATGTTCCAGTAAGTACCATGTTGGACAATGTTTGAATTCAGGCGCAAAGAATGTATTTTGTGACCTTATGCCGACTTGTACAAAGTTGTCAAAGCTCTTAAGCAATCTCGCTTGGCAGTTTTTAACGGTTCAGATTCAGACCGATCAAGATCTGTCCAGCGAGTGAAGTAATTGTTTAGAACTTTGGAAGTTTGGTGCAAGTAGGAATTAGTCAAGTAATTATTAGATAGGGACTTAAATCATAAATCAACCTCTTTTACAGATTCAACTCAAGAAAAAGCGAGATCCAACTTCGTATTGCAATTGGATCCCTATTTTATAGTACCTACCTTACCTACCTGAAACTAATAGGCTACATATATTATGACAGACAGATATACCTACATATCGTGCCTACATATAATGACAAAACTCAGAATTAATATTCATAAATAAAGTATTTTTCAGTCATTGAATAAAACATTTGCATGGGCTTCATTATTGTTTATTATAATCAACCAACTTTAAAAAAAGAACAGTTATATATATTATACACAATCGACTTTCTAGCTATTACAATCTTATTTCGAAGACTACCGCCTATTTGGATTGATGAGTAAGTTGTAGGTAAATATTGGTAAGTCCTGCTACTATGTATTATGAATGTAAGTTTGTGAGGATGGATAAGTTTTTGTTCCTGAATAACGCCAAAACTTGGCTATTTAGTCTTTAGTATCTAATAAATAATAACCAAACCCATCTCATTCCTTTGGTTAAAATCTTCATATATACAGGTTGTGATTTAATCAGTGAATAATCTTCAGCTGCGGGTGGGGGACTTCAGGTCTAATCAGAAAATGAAATATGTACCCAGTAAAAATTCTAAGTTCGTGGGATTTCTACTGGGAACATATTTTCATTTTCTGATGACCCCCACACGCAGCTGAAGGATTATCCACTCATTAACCCTCTATTAACAACATGATTGTGTAGTAGGCACTATTTTTTTCTCTATTAAGACTTGTGACGCAAAATGGGTAGGTACCACAGTTATCGATGTCGATAAAACATCTTATTGAATGTCCATCACTATTTTTGAGCAACACATAGACATTCACTCGCACATGCTTATTATCATTTCTTGTATCGCATTTGAAATGTCATTACCCCTCTTTACATTCTAACTTTATGGTTGTGACACGCTTTACAATCCTGCGCCATTCATGTCTGACAGGCGGTTTTCCGTGTGCATTCGTGTAGAGGACCATCGAGTGCTGCTTTGACTTCTGCCGTCCATCTCATTGGAGATCTTCCTCGCCCTCAAGCAACTACATTATTTTATAACCACATTTTTAAAAGAACTTCAAAAAGAAGGTTCTCAATTTTTTTTATATTTGTTGCCTCAGATCTTTATTGTTTATTAACCGATTTGAAAAATTTTGTTTAGGAGGTTATACTTTCAGATTGGTTCCATAGAAATTTCATTAAAATCTAGATAAAGATAAAGATAAAAAACATTTATTTCTTGTAGGTGTTATAGCACATACAAAGACAGGTAACAATTTTAAGTATAAAATGAAAAGACTAAAAGTATACCTAAATTAAATTATATTAAAGGTGAAAAACTGTTTTAACTATTGTATGTATACATGTACTTTGTAATATTCATTGGAAAGACCCGAATTAGAAGAATCTTTGAGTATCTCGTTCTAACTAAGTTTAATACTTGTAAGTAGAGACGAGGGATTCGCTGCTTCAGCTAGCTTCAGGTATTACAGGAATAATTGAGTTTGATTTTTGATTTTCTTAATGAGAGTAAATCATAGAGGACTGTGAAGAATACTGTATGCATACGAATCTGTACAGTAGTTTAGTTTTTAACATCAAATTAACTGAACAAACGTACGTAGTACGTCATCCATGTAAACGAAATTGCGTATTTTGCTTCCCTGTGATTATTCAGTTGTGTTTACGGTCACTAAAACAGTCCAATTGAAGACAGTTGCAGTATGTTTATGTAAGTCTGACTTTCACCTAGGCCACGGTCTCAGTAAACCGAGGTTATTAATCTCAAACGCAGTACTTATTGAGCCCGAATTCAATAGGGCCATGCACCAAACATGCGTAAAAATATTGCATTCTTCAAGTCGCTTCTTATAATTTTCCCGTTGAGATAGCCACTATTATTTTGATTTAACGCAATGGTAAGATCAGATATCAAGTAATACTGTAGCTAGTTAAGTTACTTGGCTTTTTATTATCCGACTGCCAAGGAAGGGTTATGTTTTTCGCGGGTATCTTGTATGTATGAATGTAAATTTCTTTGTTACCTCGTATCTTCCAAACGGCTGGATGGATTTTGACAATTAAGGGGAATCCTCAAGGCAAAACAAAAAAGTTTGTTGACGAAATCAAAAAACATGGACGAAACGAATAGTGTGAAGAAATTACTATAATACGGCGTACTTTTTGAGTATTTGTCCGAAACATTTTGTATGGAATTTGGATTTGAGGATTAGCCTTAAGATATCGTTAGATTCGCTTCATCAACCCGAGTGCCCATAGATGGTGTTTAAAAAAATAAAAGGCTTATTTTTGGCACTAAATAGTAAGTCGTTAATACATTTTTGTCCAGTGTCGACTTTTGCAATATAGAAATTGCGTATTTTGCTTTCCTGTGATTATTCAATTCAGTGGTGTTACGGTCACTAAAACAGTCCAATTGCAGTCGGATGTAGTATGTTTTTGTAAAACCTTGATTATGTGGGATTAAAATCCTACAAGTGCGTTGAAAACGTTTTTTTTTCAGGAGCAAATCTTCAACCCTCTACTAGAGGTGGTGAACAACTGTCTGCAGTCCCCTCTGGCCAACCACACGCTCAAACGTACTTTCGGCTCCACGCTCGACTCGCTCAACGGGCCAGAAATCAAGTCAGTATCTTGTTTTAATTTCCATTTGTGTCTTATCTCTCAAAAGTTAATCCTTCATCGAATTCAAAGTTACAATTCTTGACTAACATCTCAATTTTAGTTAATCTTCCACTTTATGATTGAGTCTAAAAAATCCTATCAAATTTTTAAGTATAAAAACTAATAGCATGGTCCGGTCCATGTTCTATCAAAGTTTAAGTATGTCAATTTTCTAAATTCCAATATTTTTTCAGGAATCTGCCACCACCACAGAAGATATCCAAACTGGAAGAGCCAGAAATGGAGATCCCAGATGTCCTTCAAGGCGAAATTGCGCGTTTGGATTCCAGATTCAAGGTAAAAAACTCAATATACAGTGTAACACACGTAGTTACGGCTAACACCGATGTTAAACAAACATATTCGATCATACATATATATATTATATATGATATATATTTGATAAATGTTTGTTCTCGGGTCTTGGATGTTGTGATGCGTTGTATGTGTCCATGCCACCTGCGACACAGGGAATCCTAGTGCGGGGGTGTGAGTGTGTGTGTGAATGTTTATACTTAGATTATAAAGTTTTAATTGAATAATAAATCATCTTTTTCATACGTTAGACGCAATCAAAGCAGCAGATAAACATACTTAAAAATTACTACTGTATTCTCAATAAAAATTGTTCCCGGCCCCGTCAAATTTGTTAACTGAAATCATCAAATTTTGGTACAGCAGGGTTTCGATTAAACTTTTGTCTGTAGCTGTAGCTGCCAAATTCTGGCGCAGCTGGGTTTCGATTAAACTTCTGTCTGTAGCTATCAAATTCTGGGCCAGCTGGGTTTCGATTAAACTTCTGTCTGTAGCTATCAAATTCTGGGCCAGCTGGGTTTCGATTAAACTTCTGTCTGTAGCTATCAAATTCTGGGCCAGCTGGGTTTCGATTAAACTTCTGTCTGTAGCTGCCAAACTCTGGCGCAGCCGGGTTCTAATCTAAGCTTGTGTACGCAGGTGTCCCTGGAGCCGATGCAGCTGAGCGGCGGCAAGGGCGCCATCTCGCTGGTGGCGCAGCTGGACGACGCGCGGCTGCCGTGCGTGCCGTCCGTGCACGTGGTGGTGCCGCGCGACTACCCCGCCGCGCCGCCCGCGCGCCCGCGCCCCAAGCACGCCCCCGTCTCGCCCTTCCTGCACACCGTGCTGCAGGCCATGGACGCCCGGTGCGCCAGGTAACTACCCACATACTGTATTCATTCATTTTACACACCATAAATGGTAGAAAATAAGGCACAAATACTATTTTCACTTTTCATGTTCGTAAAGTCTAAATTCGTGCATGCTTTAGGGGAAGTACGAGTAAGGCGGCATTATACTGCATATTCATATTTCGAACTTCGGTTCTCATAATACCCATAGATCAGGGTATTATGAAGGTCCTTGATATAACTTTTTTCGAATTTCGAATACCGTGGTCACGTTGGATGGCTCAGTTTTTGAATTACGAAATGGGCGCTCAGTTTGTTTAATTTCGAAAAATATTGTGTATCGGTCCTGAAGCCCAATTTATACTTGACTTGAATGAATATCCGCGTATCCGAGTATAAAAGTCTCGTGTAAAGTGTCTTGCTTCAGGCCCTTGGTGAACAAATAACTATTATTCACAGATTACCCAAGAGCTGTTCAGTGGGACAACTGCTGGACGCGTGGGAAATGAGCGTGCGGCAAGCCTCCGCGCCCAGCCCCGTGCCCTACGCGCCTGTCCCAGCGCTGGGACTCTAAACATGTACTGCATTGAGAGAACGCTGGGACTCTTAACATCATGTACTGCATTGAGAGAACGCTGGGACTCTTGACATTATGTACTGCATCTAGAGAACGCTGGGACTCTTAACATCATGTACTGCATTGAGAGAACGCTGGGACTCTTGACATCATGTACTGCATTGAGAGAACGCTGGGACTCTTAACAACACAGTGCAAACATCATGTACTGAATTGAGAGAACGCTGGGACTCTTAACAACACAGTGCAAACATCATGTACTGAATTGAGAGAGCGCTGGGACTCTTAACAACACAGTGCAAACATCATGTGCTGCATTGAGAGAACTCTGGGACTCTTAATAACACAACAACACAGTGCAAACATCATGTACTGCATTGAGAGAGCGCTGGGACTCTTAACAACACAGTGCAAACATCATGTGCTGCATTGAGAGAACTCTGGGACTCTTAATAACACAACAACACAGTGCAAACATCATGTACTGAATTGAGAGAGCGCTGGGACTCTTAACAACACAGTGCAAACATCATGTGCTGCATTGAGAGAACTCTGGGACTCTTAATAACACAACAACACAGTGCAAACATCATGTACTGCATTGAGAGAGCGCTGGGACTCTTAACAACACAGTGCAAACATCATGTGCTGCATTGAGAGAACTCTGGGACTCTTAATAACACAACAACACAGTGCAAACATCATGTACTGAATTGAGAGAGCGCTGGGACTCTTAACAACACAGTGCAAACATCATGTGCTGCATTGAGAGAACTCTGGGACTCTTAATAACACAACAACACAGTGCAAACATCATGTACTGCATTGATAGAACGCTGGGACTCTTAACAACACAATGCATTGAGAGGGAACTACGACTCAAAACAACATGTAACACAGACGGATCTCACTGCACCGCGCTACGTGACGGGGCGCTGCGTTTTGTAACGTAAATACAAAGTAGGATAAACCAACCTATTATTGGCACACCGCCTTTTAAAGTAATAAAATCATACTTAAATTGAATAATCTATAATTTCGTTGTTTTTTCGCATTAAACTCTAGGGTGCCAATAATAGGTTGGTCTACCCTACCTCAATTTGTATAGAAAACACTGGGTACAGTATACAATTTTCGGAAAGGATTGTCAACTAGCAGATTGTAAAAAACCAATGACACTGAGCGAGTTTATAAGCTGCAAGCGAACTTGCTGGCTTGTAGCTTGTAAACTAGCCCTGCGTCGTCGAGGCTTTATAGTAGAATATAGAAAATAGCTATGTCGAGTATTCGAGATTTTATCATCAAATTGTAGTAAGTAAGTTAGATTTGTTTTAATATATTTCCATAGTGTTGAACTATAACTATGGAGCTATGGATTAAGATGTGTTTGAAGTTTGCTATTTATATTCCATTCGAAAATATAGGTATTACCTAAGTTTAGTTATTATTTTAGTTTAGTAAAATTATACATATTCCAAAATTAATTATGTATATTCCAATCAAGTTTTCATGTCATTCGGGGTATTTAAGTAAATTGTCATTTTAGATACCAGAAAACTAATATTTTATTGAGTGGCGATAATGACCAACTTCAGCGCAATTTATACAAGGTGGATTTTCTTTTTCAAAATCAACTGGTTTGATTCCCGGCTAGGATACAATTTTTTATGTTTCAGTTCGCATTGAATACGCTCCGAGATTGAGCCTTTTAAGCTTGGAAAATGCACCTTGTATACTCCAAATGTATTGTCTTAATGCATTGGCTAATTGTTATTTTAATTATGTTATTCTTTATATTATTTAATTTGTAGGCAATAAGGTTGTGTCGAATAAAATTTAGGTATTTAGTGTGTAAGTATATTGAAAGGGATCTGTACGTCACTAGTATTTGCTATCACTATTTGCAAATGTGATATACATCTGTGATAATTTTGCAAACATATTATAATACATAACACTCACCATCAAAGAAAAGTACAAAATTTCACCATTAGGCTCAGTTCTGCCAGTGCACTGGAATAAAAAAAACTTTTTTTTTGTTATTTAGCGAACTCGCTGTGTCATCGACGCTTAAGATAACTCGTATGGATTATTTTATTGCATTTTCATGACTTGAATAGTCAAAATAATAAGTTCGTATGAAGTAGTTTATTTTTTAATGTTTTTCAAATGGTGTGTGTTATATGAATAATGTTATCAATCATACGTTTTTTTTAATACGCATGTTCGTTTATAACAATGATGTTAATATATTTTTGTACAAAATGCAATTAAAATGAATTCGGTAATCCAATTGTCCCTTTAGATAGTTTTATGAATCTGAATGTCGTATCGGTAATAATGTAAGCAATAATTCGATAGTAATTGAATAAAGTTCGTAAAATTGATTTAGTTGTTTCAATCGGAAAACTGAAAAAAAAAAGTATTTTCTGTTTAAAAAAAATGTGTGTATATAAATGCTTAAAGGTGAAGGAAAACATCAAGGAAACCGGCATTTCATAGTACCTAAAAAGTTCGAAAACATGGTGTCAAGTGCACGAAGGGAGCATCTTCGAGGCGCACCTGAAATCCTTTCACCACAATGGTTCGAGAGAACTGGTGACCCGATAAGAAGATCGGAAAACTAACCTTGCGGAGGGAGCAAATTCGAAATCTGCAACCATTTACCCCATGGTATATAGGCTTATAGGTATAAAGAACAATCAATGAACAGCAACCTTTATTTTCATTAACATAAGAACTAACATCACAAATTGAATGTATGTATAGTAAAGCATTTTATAGTACTTATGCAGTATTTTATTTTCGGTGGCATAGGAACGCCCGTCTTTAGAAATATCGCTCACTTAGTGAATCTTCACACACGGCGAGTGGGTACAAAAAATACAGGTTATGTAATGCCCGAGATACACGAGGCTCGTTTGTCACGCGAGGATAGCAAGATAGTAATTGCTAGCAGCTCTGGGGCTTCGTGTAAACAAATAGCTTACTTTTTAATACTATTAAAATTCTTTATTGCACAATGGGTGGGCTTAATGCCTTAGGCACTCTCTGCCAGTCAACCCTTGTAGAGTGGGTACAGTATGGTAAGCGTGCTAATATAGATAATATATTATATTTAGAAATTAAAATATAATTATATACCTAGTACCTACCTACAAATATTATACAATACATATTAATGTCACCTCATAATAAACTGATACAGGATACCTATTGATAAAGATGTTAAGGAAGTGCTGGCGAGTGACTTTTTCACTAGCCTAGAAATTAAACTACTTATTAGTTCTGTTTTCACGAAGCTAGAGATGCTAGCTTACTATCACTATCTTGCTATCCTGGCTTCAAAAACTAGCTCTGAGTCAAATTAGTGAAGTTGCACGTGTCTCGTGCTTCGCTTATTTGACTCAGCTATGGCCTTATGTGTGAGTGGTGGGTTACAGCGAGAACTGGTAGAGAGTAGCGCGCGTCTTAGGCGGGTCCGGCCGCCGCGGCTGGCACGGCGACTTGCGCTGCGTGCTGCCGCAGCACGACCAGTGACGTTCGCCCGGCCAGCCCGCGTGCCCGTGCCCGCAACCTGGGTGTAGTAAAGACTTTTTAACGTCTCATGCTCGTAAAGTTCAATTTTAGGCTAGTGCATTTTAGGCCCTAGGGTAAGAAAAGTTAGTTTTGAAGTGTGGTGGTTCTTAGGTTTTTCAGGGGGTCTTGTATAATGAAACATCTTCAGGTATTGACACGAGTGTATTGTTCAATGCTCGGACATATAATAACTACTTACGCTATAACAGTGTTACATGGTAATCTATGACACCTTTAGTGCAAAGGATATGCACACTACAGTTTGTTCAATGAGGTTCAGTTTGTAATAGGTTTAATAAGGATACCCCATGTTTAAAAAATAAAGGTGTGGGTGGTTATAGGTACCTAAGCGCGTAATTTCGTGGTCTGTAGGGACCAGCAATTTGGAAGATTAGAATCTTATAAAGAGGGGTCTTTATTCCGAATGCGAAGGAGAGTAAAGTTCTTACACGCGGGTATTTTCTCAGGGTAGGTACATTAAACATTCGAGGGATTTTCTTACATGTGGAGATTTTCTCAGGGTGCACAAAATATTCGGGGGGCTTTCTCACACGTGGGGTTTTTTCAGGGTGCACAAAACATTTGGGGACTTATTTAGTTATGTATACCTTTGTACCCTCCTGGCATGGTGGCCCCGCAGGCACAGATGGCGTCTCGCTTGCCCCCAGAAGAACAGAAGGCACAGCAATGGAACTGCCCTGTGTGCGTCTTGGCGACGCGGGCGCAGCACGGGAATGGACTGCCCTGAAAAAATGGCGAAATCAATGAGTTTTGTTTTTTACCGATCTGACTTCTCGGATCTGATTGCTCCCTTGAGGTCTCTTTCCCTCGTGGTTTTTAAACACACTTTCTCAATGATGATAATACTTTTCAACCGACTTTAAAAAAGGAGTAAGTTCTAAATTCAGTTGGTTTTTTTAATGTTTTTTTACCTTATAACTTCGTCATACCTAAGTGTATTAACTGATTTGGAAAATTCTTTTTGTTTAAAAGATAATAACTTTCAGTTTGGTCCTTCACAAATTTTATCATTTTTCTTTGTTTTAAATCAAAATACTTAACTGAAAAAATAGGTATGTCATCGAAATCGAAATTGTGTATTTTGCTTCCCTTTGACTATTCATTGGTGTTTAGTTTACGTTTACTAAAACAGTCCAGCCAGTTAAAGTCGGTTGTAGTACATATTTGGTAAAACCTTGATTATAATACCGTCTGCTTCACTCACTTGTATGGGAATATTGTTCAGCGTAACAGCAAGAAGGTACGCCCCCGGCGCGAGCGGCGTGAACACGATGCTATAGGAACCGTCCGCGAGGTCAGTGACCCGGGCGGACGCGGGACGAGCGCTCGAGTCGCGTCGGCGGAAGAACCCGCACACCTGGACAAGGGGACGAGTTAGGTAGGGGAGCAGGGGCTAATGGGAGCCAGGGAGTATTAAGTCTAGAGACAATACACTTATAGCTCCTATTAATATAACATAACGTAAATAGGCTCTCATTTCCCGCAAAGTCGGTTAATGGGAGCGATTCTGTTTGTTTTTTTTTTAAGTTTTCTGTGGCCAAATTTTTAATATTGTAACGTTAACGCTGTGATGACCTAAATGATAACATAAGTAAGGATTAAGTTTCTTATCAAAATTTCACAAAACCTTTTATTGAACTTTATCCTTAATAGGTTCCATTTCCCCCCTGCTCCCCTATAGATACTCCATGTTGATAATCAAGTATTGTTCTAGCGTGCTTGTTGTTTGCAGCTCAAAAAACTTCAGCAATCTTCATCATCATCATAATTTTCTTAATTTCAGCCAGGTAGGACCCACTGCAGGCTTAGCACGGACTGGGGATAAAAATGTTGTCCCCCGTTTTTATCCACCTTCCAGTCAATTTTATCCCTTGAAGGTGGATAAAAACGGGGGACAATTTTTTTATCCCCAGTCCGTGCTATTCGTGCTGGTATAAATGTCTCAAGGTGGATGAACGCTATAGCAGAGCTACACCTGTGCAGCACTGTTATGGTTACGGACAGGCGTAATCTATAACCATTAGAGAGCGAGTATCACCACTTGTATAGGTACATTAAAAAAAACAACCTGTAAAATTCGGTAGGTACCTACGTTATGTCATTTTTACCACTTTCTAATAGTAAATGTGTACCTACGTAGTGTATGTGTATATGTAGTGTATTTATTTACCTGTTCACCTCCACACCAGATTCTTTCTCCGCTGCTGTCTCGAAGTTCCATAACCGCTTCATGCTGACAGTTAACTCTTAGATCTTGGAATCCTGGAAAAAGAAAGGATAATGAAACCATTATTCCTTATTTATCTCATTCTCCATTTGAGTATTTCTTCTTTCTTCTTCTATGCTGCGTACTCCAACATGGTTTGAGCACGCGATGGTTTGTTCTATGGCTGGTGTTCATACTGACTCTATGTGAGCCGCGGCCGGTCGTAAGGTGGCTATTTGGCAGACTGAAGAAATTAGGTAGAGCTATTGGCAAAAATGCTTTGTCGGCAATAATTGCTGACGCCGCTGTTCGGTGCCAATCCGAACAGACAGTCACACCGGTGCGTGTCGCGGGTTCGATTCCCGCTCCAGGATAAACGTGTGATGAAAGTCGGTGTTTTGTTTGCCCTGAGTCTGGGTTTTTTCTATTGTATTTACAATAAAAAAAGGATCTAAGTATTTTATCAGTTATCAGGTTTCCTCTATAGTATAAGCTCTGCTTAGTTAGAGGCTAGATGGCGTTGGGTGAAATGTCCTGAATATTTATTTAATCAGGTGTCAAAAGAGTTGGTCCAAAGTGTATTAGACGACACAGATGGTCAAATGGCAAGTGTATCTGACTGCCACGTCAGTGTCGCGGGTTCGATTCCCGCTTCAGGACAAACATTTTTGTGATGAACATTGGTGTTTGTCCTGAGTCCCAGTGCTTTCTATGTAGGTACCTATTTACAAAAAAAGAGTATTTCAGTATTGTACAGAGAGCGTCATAGATAAGTATCTCCCTTGCATTATAATACCCAGCTTCAAATCGCTTTAAATCACAGTCGCAGCGAATGGAGAAGTTTTGCCTTTCAAAAATAGATTATATTTGTATAACCATATGTAAGCCTAAAAATAAGTTTAAATATTACAATTTTTTGAAAGGATTTATAGCTGGGTGTCTTGTGCAAGGGGGATACTTATCTCTGACGCTGTCAGTACCTACCTACCTATCAGTTATCTGGTCTGGTTTCCATAGTACAAGCTCTGCTTAGTTTGGGGGCTAGATGGCATAATGTGAAATGTCCCAAATATTTACTTATTTATTGGGGGGTCAAAAGTTAAGAAGAGTTGACATACACCAAAGTATGGTGCCACAGAAAACCAGCGCTGCAGCATTAACTGTGCTGCTGCAGCACATGCTGAGTGGCGTCCAATTTTAGTGATACCTGTTAATTTTAAGTTTTATTATAATTGTCAATGTGTATTGTTATGGTAACACAAAATACATATTTTTTCTTAGTTATTTGATTATAACGGGTATTTATCGCGCTCACCTCGTATGTTTTTGTGTCCCGACGTTTCGACTGTATTGCAACAGCCGTGGTCACGGGTTGACTGGCGTATTGGAGCTACCGTCGCGGTGAAATGAGGGAACTACCCTCATTTTCATTAATATTTTTCTATTTTATTATATATTACCTACCATCAGTCTTGAGCACACATTTGGTTGCATCCGGCGCCTGCGTCAACAGCCTCCCAACTAACGTAGAGTCTTGTGATGCGGGAGCCTTTGGGGCGAACCGAAGCTCCATCTTCGGTGCATCTCCGGCTGGCATCTCCGTTAGCAGTTCCAAGCGTCTCAGGACCGGGCCGGAGAGGGATAGGAGCTCGGATTCTCTACCTTGGGCTAGAAGCTGGAATTGATATTGCGAAGATTGGCATTTGGTAGCTGGAAAAGTATTCGTTAGGTAATGCAGATTTGTCAGGAAGAAAAAGAGTAGGTATCTAAAAACAAATAACGTTTCTAACTGTTATGAGAATGGGTATTTTCCGTTCAAATTATTTTGAGCCGATGCCCACTAAGCCGAGGTATTTGCCAACGCCTCTCTAGCATTCAAGGGTTCCTGGTAGGAAACTCTTGAACTCAGACTCGCCTCTGTGTGCGTGTATTATCCAATTGTTTTTTCACAAGGAACTATAGAATTATTATAAGTTATTTTTTAATTAAAAATAATTATGTAGTTCCTTTAAAACATAGCACAAGAACATAAAGAAAAAACACGTACCTACACAAACGCGAGCCGAATATTATCAAGAGTTTCTTACCAGGAACCCTTAAATACTAGAGAGAGGCGGTGGCAAATACCTAATAGAAGAGGAACTTTCTTATTTAACAATACCCTATTCTTAGGTCATCAAACGCATGCAAAGATCACACTTGAAATCCTTTCACCACACTGGTTCGAAAGAAGTACTTGTCACGATAAGAAGAAGAAGAAGAAAGTCATCAAAAAGTATGGTGTATGTACTGGTGATACCTACCTCTTCAGCGAACTGCACAGCTTCCAGCGCATGTCGCGCGCGCTCCTCATACTCTCGATGCGACTCCTCGACCCTTGCCCGCTGTCGCTGACGCGCGCGCGCCGCCGCCGTGCACAGCGCGCGTCCGTGAGCTTCAACTGCGCGCCGGTATTGATCAGCCCAGGACTGGATCTCCGACTCTACCTGGGCTGCTTGAGACTGCAACCAAGATGGGAATAGCGTCATTGAGATTGCTGGAAAAACTGCTTATCGAAGTGATTCTCGAATTGGCTGGGGTTTAAATAAATAAAATAAAAATATTGTATTTCGGACTACTAAAGATCCATATTTCACATAACATTATAATAATAAATTACATAAAAATAAAATTGATTAAATGAAACTAAATCAAATGGAATAAAATTAATTAAATTGAATTAAATTAGAATGAAATGGTGTAAAATTGAATTAAATTGTATTGAAAGAAATTGTATTGAACTGAACTGAATTCATGAGTTTCATTGAATTGAATTTATTTTTATTAAAATTAAAATTAAATAAGGAAATGCATTTCATTGCAGTTTAGCTAGCAATTAGTTCAAAGTCGCTATGAAAATAGCCTTGCTGATAGCCACTATTTAATAGGTTACCCTCATAACCCGGACCCATCCAATGACACCTCATTTATCAAAATTCATCAAGCTGCCTCCAGGACGCGATAAAGGAACAAACAACCGAAACACGTCCCTCATCTTTATTCGCAGTCGGAAAGAAGGAAGAATTGTTGCTGTCTGATGAAGAGACAAATGTAGAGCATATAAATAAACAGCTAGCAGTTTTCCACCTTGAAGTAATTATTGTGAAGTGACAACAGGCTCGGTGCGCTAAGAAGAAGCTACTGTGACTCACGTCAATCTCATAAGCCTGAGCGTGCAATGCGCGCGTGGCGATCGCAACGTGCTCGGGCACGTGGCGAGCGCGTAACGCCGCGTCGCGCAGTCGCCGCACGCGCTCCGCCGCGGCTCGCGACGCGCCACACGCCGCGTGCCCACTGTGGGAGATCACGCAGCAATCCCGGCAGACTACCTGGGAATGCCACAAGAGGAGGAACACTACAGACTACCTGACAACGTCACAAGAGCGAAAACGCTATGATTTTATAGATCTATTCTATATGTTGTCGAGACGATCTGGTGAGATTGCGCCTACCAATGACCAGGACAGTACTACTACCCAGAACTTTAAACCATAAAAGTAAGCCCATTTGATTTGGGCCAGCTGGGTATGGCCAGCATGGATCCATTTTTCTTTTCTTAACATTAATACCTATTTATGTACCCTACCCCACTTATTGACAAGTAGCGCAGTACTACTATTTACTCTACCTTTTAACAGGTAGCGCAGTAGACGCTCAGCTCAGCGTCTACTGCTGGGTGCTCTACCGCCGGTAGACTGGCACTCAAAAAGGACCAAATAATGAGTCCAATTGTGGGAAATGGAGTCACCACACATACATGGCTACGCTATAGACTGAGTCCACTGTAAATTTGAGATGTAGTTACTCTACCTGTTGACAGGTAGCGCAGTAGACACTCAGCTCAGCCCGGGGATGCTGGGTGCAGTAGGCCGAGGAAGACGTGTCTTGTCTATTACCTACAGCAGTGAATGCCGCTAGGTCACCTTCTGCCGCGCATGAGACTCGCCGCATAGCTAGACTGGGGCCAGTGAAGACAAGTGATGTAATCACCTGTTGACAGGTAGCGCAGTAGACACTCAGTTCAGCCCGGGGATGCTGGGTGCAGTAGGCCGGAGGAGATGTGTCTATCGGCATCAGGGAATGCCGTGAGGTGGTTTTCTGCCGCGCGTGTGACTCGCCACACGAAGAGCAGATGCTGACCAGGCATTGGTTGCAGCGGCTTTCTGCCTGTGGAACGCTCGACTCATTCAATTTCACATCATGAAAGGCAAAATTCTTGTAGATGAATGAATGGTATATCCATTCAGTTTTTGTATCGTTTCGTTGCGTAGGGTTTCATTTTTTGATCAGGATTATACTGTACCGTTAATTCATAATCTCATGCGTTATTTAAGTATAAGCTAACGGAGCTAGTTGCGGTATTATGGTGAACGTCACACAACGTTTACTTAGATTAAACCTAGTTTGTGAGCTGAAAAATGAAAAGGCTTTGGTAGGTACTTTTTATCTAGAAGCTACGCAGGCGAAGCTGCTAGCACCAGCTAGTATTTATGGGTTTTTTGTGAGGCTGCTTGTTGCTTATAACACCAAAAATACTGCATGGATTTGGCTGATATTAAGTGTACCTAAATATACTGTATTTAATGACGTGGTAAACAACACTGACTGACTACTTTACCCAGGCTTTACCAGCAAGCTTAGCAAGTCTAGGCGTCATATCGTATCGTAATGAAGCGTACGTCTACGGCCGTGAATGTGACATTTGAAATGTACGAGTCTAATATTAATGATTTTTGAAATGAATAATGGCTTCACACATGTTACAAATTTACAATATAAGGGAAAGCTCCGAAGGATACTAAAAATACCACAAAAGGTAAGGTAATGCAGTAATGTGGCGTCACCGAGTGGTAATTTGTTGAAATCGTTCGTGTTTCGAGCGAATTCGTACGGATGAGTGGAGTCCCACGTGCATTCCCAAAATAAATGATTACACTCATTTGTTACGTAAAATTGTACTTGAATTGTGATTTAATTCCAGTTTTGGTATATGTACCTACTCGTTAGTTTAATCTAAACTTTAGAAAAGAACTGGAGGTTTATATTCTTAAAGTAGAACTTAATAAGTGTGTACAGAGGTTTTCCGTGTTAAGAGTCTCTTAACATAGATGAATAACGGTGTTCCTGTAAATGGACAGTATCAAACCAATATGGAGTCGTAAGCCAGGACAAAATTCAGACACCTTGTCAATAAATATGAAAAATTTGCAATGGATCAAAATGTAGGTACTAGAATTTAGCCAATGTGGCTTCTTTTATTGGTCGCATTTTCAATATAGGTACTACATTGTGTTTCTAAACTTCAATATTCTGTCAAACTTAATACTTCAGCCTCGGTGTTTTGAAATCATCCGTTTCCACTATCCAGCTAAATGCGTAAAAAAGTAAGTACGTGGGGTAGTATCTGTATTCATGATATACAAAAATTCAAGACACCTTTTACAAAAGAGCGCACAGGAAATAGTTTTATTGTTCGACTACTTACTTACTTCAACTGAGATCAAAGCCCAGGATTTTTTTTATAAATGGTGCTCAAAATAGTTGGGGCTGTGATTTTTAAGTGGAGCTATGAAACTGTTTGAAAGACACTATATTAAGAAAGCAAATTGACTCAAAATTGGTTTAGGCTTTTACCTTTAATATTACGATCCAGTAAGCTGGTGAGATATGATAAAATAGATCAAAGAGCATCATGCAAATGAATAGTGATGCTCATGAACTATATGTGAAGGTATTTGGGAGACAAACGCTTTCTTGATGGTAAGAAGTCGAACCTGCTACTAGAATAGTGCTACAAATGATATGGAACCCCATAGGCCGCTGTAACAATGATAGGGTAAAACAGGGTAAAATGCCGCAAAAGGATAGGTGCGTGCCCCTTTTCCAAAAAACCTTAGGTACTTTCGAATATCAAATAAAAGTAATGTGGAAAATAATATTAGGTTAAAATCCAGCATAACAAATATGCTAAAATCTTGATCTAATATTAATCCCATTTGATTTTCGAAAGTAAAGTTTAAGTAAAAAAGGCATCTATTCTTTTGGGGCATCTAACCCTGTTTTATCCTATACCTACCTAGCACTCGTCCAGTATCAGGCATTCGAAAGCCCAATCTCAGTAGCTACTTTGTATTGTATTGTATTGTATTTATTTATTGAAAAGGATGCAGACACAGTAACATAACAAACATTAATATTAGTTAATTAAGGTGTAACATCAGTTTCTCGTCATTTCTTACGTACCTAACTGTAGTAATCTATGTAATTAATACAATAGGTATTTGATAAAAAATATTATAACAATGTACATGTAATAATTATTTCATTCCGCTGTAAAGGGGCGTACTATAATTCATCAGCTGTAAAAGGAGCGTCGTTATGTAAAAAAGTAAAACTAGGTTGGTATTAGGTAGGTAAGTATGTATAGTTCAGATCGGGTTTTGATTCTACTCTGCATCGAATTGACTATAATCTGTATTACCTTATTTTATAAATAGTTTTATGCAATAATATTTTTTTGACTACGTTGCAAAATGAGTTGTAGTTATCTATCAGTTTAATCTTTAGCGGAAGTTTATTAAAAAGTATTTCTCCCACTACAGTACCTCTCAAAGCAGAATGGCGGCAGCTTATCTGGCATTATATTAGTATCCATCTAAACTTGCTCCCACAGGGTGCAGGGAACTTCTCTTCATTACCTTATTGTCATTGCTGCATAGATCACAAAGTACGTTGATGCTCTCATCCTGTGACGCTGTTATCTTCCTGAGCAGCACATAGTTGAGTGGCAGAGCTGATATGCCGCCCAGGGGTAGTGGGGTTTCATATCCACATGTGGGACAGAGGATGTATGAGGTGTTCTTGCCCGAAACCTGTAATAGAGGCGTATACCTACTGAGTACATCAATTGTGATGCTACAAGTATTATGTTGGTTAATTTAGGATAACCAACGTTGGTCTTCCGTCGAACAAGAGTAAAACAGGGTTAGATGCCTAAAAAGATCTATCCTTTTGGCCATCCGGCAGGGTTAGCTTTTCCTAAAACCTTACTTTCAAAAATTCTGTACAATAATACACCTATCCTATTGGGACATCTAACCCTGTTTTATCTTTTATTAAAAGCTACACCACAAGTCATACTTATTCATTAAAAAACTTGTTCTACTCCTTCTTCGCAGACTTGTAACTACTTGTTACAATCTTCGCAGAGTGTTCATTCGTGGTTGTCACGATAAAGGTTGTAAGGCGTTAAACCATCGCAACTCGCGCGAACGTCGGTCACGCGAATCCGCGATCAAACATACTAACGTCAAATAGGCGTCCCAATTGGCATTCGCGCGATCGCGCGACGCAACGCGATGCCTATTTGACGTTAGTACCTACCTATGTTTGATTGAACTTGCGATGGTCGCGTGATCGCGTTCTATCAGGTCAACGCCTCACACGCTTCACAATCCTGCGCCATTCGTTTCTGATAGCTGTTTTGCTTGCGCATTCGTGCAGAGGTCCAACTTGCTGCTTTAACCTGATCCCCCTACTCTATCACATTAGGTACCTTTCGGGTAAAGATCCCGTATTTTATTGGCTTCGGATCCCAGCTACCGTCCGACCCAGAGTGCCTGAGATCGGTTTCGTACCCTGAGCCGGCAGAACCGCCTCCAGACCCCGACCGGGAATCACCCGGCTCCAAAAGTATTGAACCTGCGGAAAGAACACAATATTTTTATAGAAATAAACCATTGAATTGAATATTATAACAAACTTGCATGTAACTGCCAGAGGCGTAGCTACCGCCCCGTATCTGCCGTATGAATTATTCGCCCCGACGTGCGCAAGCAAAAATTTATAAAAACTTCCCAATTTTTATTTTATTTCATGTACTATTTTTGTTATTATTGTTCATAGAGGCAGAAACTTTAGAAAAACTAAAGTCATCAACAGCTATAAGGCAGGGAGAGTGTACCTATATTTAATTTGAATTGTATGTAAATTTTTTTCTTTTGTGAGCAATCTTTACCATATAATAAGGGCCAACAAATGTTTATACGGGGCCCCGCTAAGGCACGCTACGCCACTGATAACTGCTAAAAATCAGGCAAGGAGGTCAGGCTCGTAGATGCAGAATTTGGCAAAGATAGCGTAAATAAACGATCTTTCAAACTAGTTCACAATTTAGAGATGATGGATAGCACCATGCTCTGTTTGTCGAATTTAGCAGCATGACAAATAAATGAGTCAAGCTACTTGAAATGGCAATGAAAGTATTTCAGGAACGGAAGACCCATCGCTTTCGAAACTAGCGTCCTTGAGTGTGTGATTCATTAAGCTAATTTTGTACCAACTGATTAGCAATATATTTTGAGGATTTCAATGGGCCAGTCAAGCGGCTTTGCCAAAATATAATCCTTGAGATGATGCAGTGAACTCGAGTAGATCAACATATTATTTTAGCTCTATCCGCTCTGCCTAAAACCGCGAAGGGTGGCACAAAAGGACCTATAAAGACCTATAACCAGCAGTGGGTGATTCCGGGCTGATAATGATGATGATATAAAGCCTTCAAATACCCAACTCATCATTTTTTTACAAAAACATACTACAGCCGACTTCCATGTATATGGTGGTGCGTTTTAAAGACCGTAAACACCACTGAAAGTCACAGGAAAGCAAAATACGAAACGTTTACTTCAATGACATATTATTTCAGATGTTTTGATTTAAAAACTAAACTACTGAACCGATTTTGATGAAATTTCTATGCGACGAGTCTGCAAGTAGGGACCGTATGCAAGTATACAGGGTCATCCAAAAAGTGACGTAAAAAATTTTTTTTAGATTCCTCACATTGAGTGTATCCGAAAATACCCTATGTATGTTCCACGATTTTTAGTAGTTTAGAAGTTATGATTTCTTTAATGTATATTTTCGAATGTACTTCCGGAGCACCTTAAAAAAATCATAACTTAATTAATAGTAAGAATTTTTTTATTTTTTTTTCTTAAACATGATTGTCTTAAATTACTTTTTCATACGTTATAATCAACTACACAACATTCTTCATTACAAGTTAGCGAAAAAAGGGTCGAAAGTGAAAATTTTAGGTTTGAGTTGAACGGAGTAAAATTTTCAAAATTTTCTCAACGGTTCAAAATTGTTGTTTCATAGGTTAAAACTTCTTAAAACTTTGAAAAATGGCCAATTCAATGATCCGGCCACAACAGATAATGACGAAGTTAAATATATATAAATGAATAAATATATATTTTTAGACATTTCACACAACGCCATCTAGCTCCAAACTAAGCAGAGCTTGTACTATGAGAACCAGATAAACTGATAAAATACTTAAATACTTTTTTTTTGTAAATATTACGTAGTAATAAATTAAGAGAAACCTTCTCTTTTTTTGAAATGTCACTAGGTAGGTACCTAAGTACTTAGATAAATAATTATATTTGTTAGTAACAATACCTATATTGACACAATTATTCAACCTTTTGTACTATAAAAAAGGAGAGTCGTTTCCGAGGCATATTCAAGAAAGAAAATCAGAACTGGCGGCATTGTTAAATATTCTGTTTATAATTTATGGCTGTGGGTTTCATGAAAGATTTCCCGAGTGATAAACACCAGTTCAGTTTATTGTTTTTGCGCAGATCTGTTTCACATCGCGTTGTTATTAGGTATTTGGCGTATCAATGAACTCATTTAACATTTTACAGCCGTGAATTATTAGGTATGTATGTGAAAATATTAATTCATGTTGAACACAAGATTTAAAGTAAAGAAGACAACTCTTTTGTTTACTCTTTTGGTTTTCATTAAAGTTCTTGTTTTTCTGTAACTTTTGCGTTGATTAGTTTTTTTTTTGGCCAAGAGTGAAGAAAATTTAGGTTCAATTTTCAATTCCTAATTCATCACAACACTGCGATAAAATGATACATTCTATCTAGCTGAAATACTTATAGCCTACATTAAGGTGTGCAGCCTACATTATAGCCTACATATTGTGTGACAAAATTATAAGAGGTTGAATCGACAAATGATAAAACATCGTATTGCATGAATAGTATTGAATTTATAAAAAAAAATCTTTTACATTTATCTAAGTTAATCACAGAACTCACTCAGTAGTATAAAAATTAACCGTAAATATTATCTAAATTCGGAGGATGGATGTCAAATAGATTTTATGAGGGCCGATTTCAAAAAATAAATCTATTGAGAAAATATTACTAATCGTGTTTCTGTCTTACATTTATTTAGATTATATCCTCAAGTAATCACTGTATTAACACCAAGTTTGTAACCTGTACCGTTACTGAGTTACAATGTAACGCAGCGGCTCCAAATTTTTACATATCCTCTTAAGCTTTTAGATCATAATAATGTACAATATAATAGTTTACGTGTCTGTCTGTCATTCGGTGCGGGGTGGCTCGTCTATTTGGGGCACATTAGCCGAGATCCTGTTAGAGTTCGCATCAATGAATGTCTAAAAATACAGATGCATATGGGTATTGTAAACAAACATCTGGACAAAAACATTCTGATTGATGATTAATAGAACTCATTATCAAACTATTTAACCTACTAGCTGTCCATAGATTCGTCAGCGTAGTAAGTATCTTGAAAGTACCTAACCTACCGTTTTTGTTGCTCCACTGACCTCCATAGAGATCAGTGTGTTGCTCATATTAAAAAAAAAAGAGTTTATTTTCCAAAAAGATCTTAATAAGTTTACAAACCTGATTAAACCTTCATTCGATAATTATTAATGGGCGTTACCCTTGTCAAAATAGTTTACTTATAGCTAAACGTAGTGGTTATTTGTAGTGTAAACCAAAGAGCTTTTATACTATGTATCTAGAGAGCTAACACGCCATTTTGTTTTATTTAAGGATTAAGAATTCTGAACCTTATTACTTGGAAATAAAGTTCTTTTTTAATTAAATCTAAATATAAGGATTTTAATGCTTGATAGAGACCCCTTCGTTAAGGAGTGTGTCTCGTTCACACAGTTGCCAGCATACAATTAAAATTAACATGGCCATAATTTTTGAAATAAGTGGGACAATTTTCGAAATTAGACGATTTGCTCTAAATATTATTCAGATTCATTTGAAAGGTTTAGTACAGTCGCTGTCATGTAGGTTAGGTACCTAACTGCCGAGAAAAATAATTACTGTTCGAAAGAAACAGTATTAAAACCATTGAATCAGATATACCTCACTAGAATGCGGCGCACCGCCCTCTTTTTTGTTGATATTTTAATGCACCTATGTATAATATAATTTTAAAACAATAATGCAAAGTAACGTATGTATATAACATTGATAGCTTATTGAGAAGATTGAATTTTCCCTTGGTTGCTTGTTTATGTCTCAATGAAATATTCAAAGTTCAAAAATTATGGTCGCCCTACAGAACGAGACACACTCCTTACTGGTTCTAGCTCTTTCGGCTCGCAGTTTTCGTGTGAGTCGGCATTCTAGATACATAGTATACAAGTTCTTTGGTGTAAACATGGGACGAGACTATTTTATTTTTATTTATTTATTAAGGCAAATGCCAACAGCACACATAATTCACATTAGTTATAACACTATTCGGTTTGGCGGTCTCGGCATCCGCAAAATTGCAAGTGTTTCCCTTCCCGCATTTTTATCATCAGCCTTTAGTACTGAGAAATTAGTTTAAAAAGTTATTGAACCATCACTAGGCCATATCAGTATTGATTCTTTGGCTGATGGTAAAAATGCCTGGTGTTTTACCTGCCCGAATCAAACTTTACCGGACAAACCTCATTTGCAGAGGCATTGGGACGAGCCGATATGTAAAAAAATCCAAGAAGATTTACTGAACAGTTCACATTCACCGGTAGATCGAGCTCGTCTCCTTGCCTCTGCAAAACAAGAGTCGGGTTTTTGGCTGCAGGCTCTGCCATCTTCAAATATAGGAACTTTACTGGAAAATAGCACATATTCATTGTCTGTCAGCCTGCGTATTGGAGCAAACACCAACGAGCCCCACCAATGCAATTGCGGGGCAGCTGTCGATCGCCAAGGTCACCATGGCTCTCCTGCCGCCGAAGTGCTGGACGTCAATCTCGTCACGCCGCACTGAATGATGTCATCCGCAGGGCCCTTGCCACCGTCAACGTGCCGGCCTTACTTGAGCCGAACGGTATCGCACGTGATGATGGCAAGAGGCCCGATGGAATGACATTAATTCCCTGGAGTCGTGGGAGGCCGCTGGTGTGGGACGCTACATGCGTCGACACTCTAGCACCGTCTCACTTGCCTTCTACCTCCAGGGAGGCGGGCGCAGCGGCGACGGCAGCAGAAAACCTCAAAAGGCGGAAATATGCTACTCTCGGTAACGGTTACATATTTCTGCCTTTTGGGGTTGAAACATTAGGTCCGTGGGGCTCGGACGCTTTGCTCTTATACAAGGAGCTAGCGAAGCGGCTGATAGATAAATCAAACGACCAAAGGGCTGGCGCTTACCTCGGTCAAAGGATTAGCATCGCTATTCAACGAGGTAACGTCGCCAGCCTTTTGGGTACTTTGCCCGTGGACAGTGACCTAAATTCTGTGTTTTATTTGTAATTTTAGATAGGCTAATTCTTTATTATTTTTATAATTATTTAAGTAATTTTAGTTTTATTGTGTTTTAGCATTAAGTTAGTAATTAGTTGTGTAAATAAAGTAATTTAATAGTTATAACACTCAAAAATATAAATACCTAAAATGTGGACCAGTTACAGGCTTGCACAACACTCAAAAATATACAGACAACAGGTACCTACAATATTACTGTACTAAGAAAGGAATTTTGCTTTTTAAAGTAAGGACCCAGTAGTTAAACAAAAATCGTATTGAAAACTTTCCTTGCTAACAGTACCAGAACTCTTCGGATGCAATTTGGGAATAAAAATATTTTTTTTTAAGAACTAAAAATTTTGCAGACGATGAGAATCAATGTATGATTTTTTTTTCGAGAACAGTGGAACACATGTCATTGAGAATGACCCAAAAATACTTCTAAAAACTTAACCTAAATACAAAAGAAAATAAAAAGATGGATGAAACTACGATTACGTAAATAAATGAATACCTACTTAAACAAAATAAAAATTATAAAAGCACAACTTATGAATTAGAGTCTGCTAAGCGCTCTCCTGATAGTAAGAGATCACTCCTACTCATGACCAGAACACAGAACACAGGACTTTGTTTAAATAGGCTGGTGCTAAAGCGCTACAGTGCCCTTCAAACCGGACCCACAGCACAGTTAATGCCTACAAATTACAGCTTTGCAGCAGAATATCTGAAACTATCTCTTAAACACGCCCCAGTAGGCATAATTTGGTAAAAACGGCTTGACCGTGATCAATTCTCCATAAAATCCGGCAAACTAGACGATTAGCTAACGGTTACAAAGTTATATCCGATTTCCTGGCCTGGGTCGCTTCAGGGACGTCCGCAGCGTTTGTACGGCTTCTGCCGACACCTTTGCCGCATGAATAACCCACGTACCTATTATTTTTTAGATCACTTTTACAAACTAGCTATAGCCCGCCACTTCGGTTGCGTGTAGCAAGCTTGTCACTCTCACAAGTATCGCTAAATACGGCCCAATCTTCAGTTGCATATAGCGTGATTTAATAAAAAAAAATCCGGCGGCATTATCGCAATAGCGACAAAGCCCATTTTGTTAATTAGATAAGTATGATAAACATCTATTGCGAGATAGTAGGTAGGTACACCATAAGTTTTAAATTACCAAAAATAAATTTAACATACAAATGAGCAATGCAGAAGGAAGAATGTACCTACCTAGTAAGTACCTATCTGTTCAGTTTTTTTTTGCCATACCTGTATTTAGTAACGGCAACTGATTGTATATAATTGCTGTTTAAACATAAATAACCATCATTTGGAGGAATTCTCTCTGAAATTTCTCAATAGGATAGGCTCTTCTCTTCGCACTGGGTGTTCATTGTATCAATTTAATTGTTTATAAAATGGCTATAAAAACGTTTTGATGGCCTCTCCAGATGCACTGCAGAGGCTATTAATCTTGCAGCTATGTTTTAACAACCATGTGTAAAATGTCCTATCAGCTTTTTATTCTGGGATACGCTTGGCTGAAACTGTCGGTTACAAAAAATCGTATCCTAGTTTTTGTTTAAAAGTTGTAGCTTGGTATTAAAATAAATAATTTAAAAATGATAAAAATAAATATTACTCGATTTTTCACACAACACCATTAGCCCCAAACTAAGGATGTATTTAATTTGATGTTGCCAATAATCTTGAATCTTGAGAAAATGTTAGCAATCCACAAGTGCAATCCATTATTTTCGATGTTTTTATGAATGAGCACACACCTCCTTAGAGAATATAATAAAACATTAAAAGTTATCCGCTCTAAATGTGAAGAAAATCAGAGTATACTGATCTACATCGTACCTACTTGTGCAAAATAGTTTGTTTTCAACCGACTTCCAAAATAGGAGGAGGTTTTGAATTCGGTAGATATTTTTTTTCAATGTGTGTTAGCTCAGTAAGTATTTTGTTGTTTATTAAACCGATTTGAAAAAATCTTTTATTGTTTGAGAGGAGATACTTTCAGATTGGTCCCATAAAATGTTCATCAGAACCGGTTCAGTCGTTTAAAATTGTCGTCGAAGTAAACGAAATTGCGTATTTTGCTTCCCTGTGACTATTCAGTGGTGTTTACGGCTACTAAAACAGTCCGATTGTAGTTGTAGTATGATTTTGTAAAAACTTGATTCGAATGTAGGCTGTCGGTGGACTTACCCCCATTTTCTCCCCATACTTCCAAAGCGCCTTCCTGCGGTAGCCCTTGCAGACACCTCGTGCAAAAACTGTGCAGACACGCCAAAATCCTCGGCTCTACCAGCTCTTTCCCACACAGCTTACAATTCCACTCCTTCGGGCACTTTCTGCCATCGTAAACCTGTCTAGTCTCATATGCTGAGGTCCGTGGCGCTATACTCAGATTGCTGGTCGGACGCGCTTTTAGGGGGCTGTTCCCGGCGCTGATCGAAGACTGGTCTAACGACTTTCGCTTGTCTTTTTTCCTAGTGAAACTTCCGAAGATATACATTATGCGGCCTATTTCCATTTGTGACTTCTCGTGCCTAAGCCAAGATCGCTCTGTGATTGTTTCTTGGCTAGTACAAAATTAATTATTATCATTTTATCACCACTGCTGGAAGCTGCTAGAAGATCTAGTCTCTTATAGATGGGCGAAGACACTCATAATCTTTTCTGATTGAAATTTTTAATTCAATTTGTAATGCCGCACTTTTTTATGTCTCCATCTCTGAACACATATTACTTATTACCTACAAACCTAACTTTGCTGATAGCTTTCGGTAGTATTATTTAAATCTTCAGTAATAAAATTGTTATTATTGAAACATTTCGTAAACGGACGCGAAGGGCACCGTTTAAAAATAGACGTATTGCCTCAATGGACCGCGGGGAGCGACTGTTCACTTTTTTCTTTTCAAAGCGTAGAGTTATTACCTACTCTACGGTTACCTATACAGCGACTGTTAAGAGTATAGTATTTACTATACCTATACAGCGACAGTTTACGCCAGCAGTGGCAGTCAGTACACATCAGTTGAAACTGGCTGAATAGACAGGGAAGAAAACCTGTATGAATTATCATAAAATACACAATTTTCGGGCAATGAAGTTCCATTTCTCGCTTTCACGTTTTCAAGTCTATCGCGACCTACGAGTAGAAACAGTATCTATTGAGACTTGGGACCAAGAAGTTTGAAACGGAACTGCCCATTAGGGAGCAATGTTAGAAGTACCACTGCGGTAGGTAGGTACCATCCTTAAATATTTTTGATGAGTAGTTACCATACCATGGTAAGTTTTTTTTCTAGTCTTATCATATTATAGGCCTAACCTAGATTATGCTGCATAAACTAAGGCCCAATTTATTAAAATAAAACTATCAGTTATAGTTAATATACATACCCAATTTTTTTTTTTAAATTAATTTACGCAACTTTATAACATTACCCGTCGTCAATTTTCATCTCTACATTTTGATATCCACAACTTATACGAGGTTGTTACAGGGATATGTTATTTATGTTGTTTTACTACCTACCCCTGTCATTTTTCATTTCCTTCTGAGGGGATAATATGATTAAAATTTATTTCAGTACGTAGTGTGGTGAGCACCTATCTATAAGTTAGAAATTCGAGTATGTACCTTGTTAGAGATCCAACAACTAATGTATTTTTCAGGGATTATTCTGGAAGCACTGCATATGTAGTATTTATTCATATTCTGAGATTATGTCAAACTATTAAAGAAAAATATGGAATCGTAGGTACAAACGATCTATCATTAAAAAAAGCAGCATCTTACCATTTATTTAACTAGTATTTAGTAAAATTACTCAATGGTAAGTAGGTAATACTGTAATTATTAAGGTAGGTATATGCTAGTAGGTATATCTTTTTTCTGTGGTACATGGAGAAAAGAAAGGAGAGCGGGTTCGTTGTATGGAGATATTCGGGAGATGGATACGAGTTGATTAAGCTTAGGTTATTATAACTATTGTAGTTACTTATTACAGAACAAATTATTTGTAAATAGGACACACATTGACCCACATTTTGCGTCGATCAGATACCTACTCAGTGTCAGCTCTATTTTCGCATCTGCCCTGTAAATTCCGTGCGACTCTATAAACTGCTCTACAAATAATTATTTACAGCATATTTTGATTACTTTTATTTTTAAGGAAAAAATCAACTGATGCCTCTCTCTGTAGTCGGTACTTCATTACTGAAGATCGTGATCACCCATTTTGTATGTGCGGACGGCCTGTCTCCAGCGGATCCGGTCTTTGGCTGCCTGCACCACATTGTAGAATGACGCATTATCTTTAACCTGGTCAGACCATCTGATCGGGGATCTGCCGCGTGATCTTTTCCCCTCTACTTGTCCGACGATGACCAGTTTTTCCAGGTTATCGGCGCCTCGTCTCGCGATGTGGCCGAAGTAGGTTAGGATTCGGCGGTGGCAAATCGTAGAGAGACGATCCTTTGGATTGACACGTTTGTGCGCTTCGCCGTCCACGGTATTCGTAGCATATGCCTCCAGCACCACATCTCGAAAGCGTCAATCCTCTTTCTCTCTCTCGCTAAGATGGTCTAAGTCTCCACCCCATACAGAAAAATCGGGAATGCCCTGACAAGTCGTATCTTTGTTGTCCAAGTTATACCTCTATTAATCCAGATTCTTTCCAAATGAGACATCGCGTCCCTACCCATTGCCATCCGACGTTTGATCTCTGCAACGCAACCTCCATCGCTGTTAATGGTAGAGCCTAGGTAAATGAAACTTTCTACCCTTTCGACACCCTGGCAAGTTGTAGGGCCTATGAGCTTTCCTGCTCTGTCAGTTCTCATCAGCAGTTTGGGTGTTTTTGGCTTTTGAATTTTCTTCAGTCTGATCTTTAAAACTGCCATCAAGAGCTGGTGGTCGCTACCGCAGTCGGTTCCTGGGTAGGTTACGGTATTGAGAATCGAGGAACGCCATCGACTCTGAATCATAATATAATCAATTTGATTCCTACATCTATCTCCTGGGGAGACCCATGTATATAGGCGTCTGATGTGGTGTTGGAAGCAGGTGTTCAACTGATGCCTAATAATAATAATATAATTTAAAAATAAAACAAAACGATTTAAAAGACGTTTTGTGAACAATCCTCTAAATTGGTCTATTTCATAGCAGAGTTTGGTAGTGCTTAATTTTTTTCGATAGTTTGTAATATAACGTGTTTGAAAACCGTTTCATTGTAAACTTACGGTTTTTACAAAATTACGGTGACAGACAACTACATCTTAGAGGACTACTTGACTATTATATTTCTTGACGAATAGTACCAATCAAGTCTCTACATCTGACTCAGGCCGCCTGAGTCAGTCAAAAAGTCTGTCAATCAATCAAGATGCCTTATAAATTGATAAAATTACCTAGATTTAACAATGATGGTTATTCTTTTGTAAATTTGTAAGGCCTTGTAATGTAGGTGGTCTACCTATTGCATAGTAGGTAGGGATTCAAATTGAATTAGCTTCGCCCACCCACGACTATCAACCGTGTGAGATCGAAATCCGTATCGTATTGATTTGTTATTCAACCAGGGCTGTTTGGGTTACAAATACCTCTAACCATTGTTGACCAAAGGAACTACGGTCGATAAACGTACCACCTACCTGCTCAATATTTTAGATAACACAGTCATTCTGACTGGTTAGTTACTGAGTATGTATAATTTCCTGAATGTAAGCAACAATACTTACATGAAATGGAGCCCATGAATGAAAACGAGGAACTTCCTCTAAGGTAAAGGTGCATAGGTAAAAAAGCTTTGGCCTCCAGCTATTAATGTCGTCGAAGCTGTCACTGTCATTGTTTAGTGACAGTGGCAGTTTTTGACATTGACGTTGACAATTACAAAACGCAATGACAGTTAGAGAGCAGTAGGGATGGGTGTTTCTATATTCAATCGATTAAAATAAGGCATATCGAAATCGATCAAAAATCTATATTATGTGCTGACAATCAATCAATAAATTATTAAGTTATTTTCATGAATTGTAGAGTTGGTGGTCATGGTTTTAATCTTCTCACCACACTGATTCAAAAGAACTAGTGACACGATAAGAATAAAATCGGTTTTAATTCTACACCAAAGTTGTGTTTTTTGTAGCTCGTCGCCGCAATTTTTACTAATTACCATTTTAAATGACTTCTATTTTTTTATATTTATCATTTTCGATAACTGATTATGTTTATCTCTTTCTGGTAATTAAAAACTTGTGGTATACAGGCATCAAAAATTGCTACTGTGAAGCTAGAAACTAAACTAACAATCCAAAGACAGAAAAAGAACTCTTATTTGTCAAACAAACCTCTACAGCTTGGCAAAAAAGAGTAGAAACGGAACTAATTTTTTTGTCTGCTGGCAACTTTCTCATAATAATGGCGCTTCATGTAAATAAAAGTTGACGACTTCGTAGGATTTTTATTTCGACTATTTACCAGTGATTATTGACGTAAATTATAAACGAAAGTGAAAAAACAGTAATATAACTATTCGAAGTGCTGGCAGGGAGATAATTAATAAGGTCTACAGGCGATGTCTGGCGGAACATGAGGCCCAAACAATTCTTTCAGATCTCGACAATGTTTTCCAAAGAACCTCTGTTATGATAGGTTTGTAAGAGTTTGTTATGTTGTCTTTAGTTGAATCAAGTGTTAATTGATGAAACCAAAGCTGTTTTGAATTACTTGCATAGGAATAAGTGGGAATTTGGAACAATAAACATACAACGCATAGGTTATGTTTTCATTTTGTCTGTATTACTCTCGTATAGCGTGCCTAGATTAAATTTGATACTTGAGTCATATGAGCTACTCTGCATTAATGTGAGTGAGAGGGAACTCTATACAAAGATACAGAGAGATTAGTCATAAATCTTGAAGATGATAGTTAGCAGTACCTCTGAATCTGAGCTCAGCATAGGAGAAGATTTATCGGAATAAAATAGAATATTGTTGTACAATGTCTTTTTTTATAATTCCTAAAAATGTTGTAAACACTGTGAGTGACATTCATATTTATTTTTATGTAGGTTCTTATTATGTAATCAGTTGCATGCCGAGAACACGTCATTGTGCAATTAAAAAATACTTACCGATATGAATAAATTACATTTATGTAAATAGTGTAAACATTCATTTTATCAGCTTATGTTGTCCCTTTGTTGGGCAAGGGCCCTTGTAAATAAATTAGTCTTACAAAAATACACAACTAAGTATCAAGAAAGGTTGGTACGCTACTCGGTTGCAGCGGGTTGCCATACAAACAGCACAGTGGCGCCTCCATTATTTTCTACTCTTTTTATGTATGCTGTATGTTTGACCAATCATTATTATCTTATCAAACGTGTCGAATAGAACCATCGGAAATCGAGTTGACAGATCGATCATGCAGATTTGATTGGGTAAGCGCATCCCTAAATGTTCCGAGTGTGTGCGTGCGGTGCGGAGAATGCGATTATTTTTCGAAATTCGACGCGAGCGAACGATGCACGACAAAAATAAATATTAAATTATTTGCGTTTTCTGTGTCCTATTTCAATGATTATTTTTATAGAAGACACATGAACTATGCCAGTGCCCGTTTGAGCATATCAGCGTAAAAGGGACTCGCACAGCAATGTACAACGTAAACAAACTATTTCTTTTTTTGTGTTTATGTGTTATTGTTGTTGTGGTTTTGTATTTCCAGTCTGAAATCTCTCGATTGGAAGATAGTTATCGAAAGCTGGGTATGTATTCTACGAAAACTAGCCAAAAAGTTACTGAAAACTGTGACCATATCCTAAAATTACCTTGTCACAAAGCACAGCTAACCAAATCCACTCAGATACTTCCTATCCTGTACCTAAATACGTACACCGGCTTTTTTGTACCTAATATAAAGTTGTACCTAACAAATTCTCTTTAGAAAATAAAATGCTTCACTTCTCTTAAAACTAACATTTAATTTTTTATTACAGAGTTCAGGATTGCACAAAAACACACAGAATCTCGTCAATTTTTCCCAAAATCACCGGACAGAAGTGACGATGATACTATTCTGATATACAACCGGGTCCCAAAGACTGGATCCACCAGCTTTGTGGGGGTCGCCTACGATCTGTGCAAGCGGAACAACTTTAAAGTACTGCATATCAACATAACGGCCAACAGTCATATCATGTCGCTCAATAATCAGTACCAGTTTGCTCAGAATGTCACGCGGTGGACGGAAGTGAAGCCTGCCTTGTATCATGGACATATGGCATTTTTAAACTTTGAAAGGTATATTAAGTAATTTTTGGCAATAGTAAAGGTAACAAAAATACAGTACAGAGTACAGTCCCTTTGTTTTAAACTTAATAAAAAAGATGTTAAAATTAACTCTAAAACAGTAACAATAAAAAACCTAATTTAATAATTTTAAAAAACAATCATTAGCATTTATACATTAAATTTAATCTAATTTTCCTGTTAAAATTTTCCTTATAAATCTAGAGAGATCTTTTATCTAAAAAAAACTAGCATATTAAATCCTTGTTTCCTTGTCTTAAGAGAGGTCCAGCTTTTTTGCTAAGATTTTCCTTAAATTATTATGTTGTCACAATATTTTCTTAGCAATTACTTAAATAAAACTGATAAAAACTCCAATCAGCACTGACCTAGCTCAATTAACTTTATCTTAGACTACCAATGAGTCTGAATTTAACCTCTAACACTGCTAGTCTCAATATTATTATCTAGACTCATTATATAATATTATTATGTAGGTACTAGCTGATGCAACTTCGTCTGCATTGCGAATTAATAAAATTCCTTTCTTAGTACGCGCCTACACTACTTGACAATCACACTCCCCAAATTTCAAGTCTCTACATTTAGCAATTTGGCCTGTACGTTGTCTGTCAGTCAGTTTTATATAAATTGATACAGTATTGTTTTCTTTGTCTACAGATTGGGAACAAACTCAAAGCCTATATTTATAAACTTAATTCGGAAACCATTAGATAGGCTAGTATCGTATTACTATTTCCTGAGGAATGGAGACAACTTTCGACCACATTTGGTCAGAAAGAAACATGGAGATAAAGTGGTAAGTTTTTGGATGGTATAAATCTACCTTACACTGATATGATTAGACAACACAAATGGCTGAGTGACAAGTGTCTTGAACTGCCATGCCTGTGTCGCAGTGCAATTCCCGTTACAGGACATACATTTGTATAATGAACACATTTCTAACGGTGTCATAAAGATTTACGGTTTAGTTTAAATTAAGTATCATCCTAACAGTCTCTTGGCACCTCTACCTTATATGTATATAAACATTTGACTTGTTTATCCGTTTGTCACAATATTTGCCACTGACTCAGATAGCAAACTTCATAACGAACATAAATCGCTATAATTTTTATATACTTATGTGGTTTTCCTGTAATTGCTTTGACCTTGAGTGTAACTCCCAAGGTTTTTGTAGTACCTATACTCACCTACTACTTACTGATGTTTTAAATAGCTACCCTCCCTCCGCCCTCTTGCTACAATATTTCGTGTCCATCCCATGGTCGTCTGGAAGTCATCGCTTTTAGCGATAAGGCCGCCTACGATACGACTTTTTCTTTAGATATATTCATGTATCATCATTTTATAGCGTGCGATAAAGAATATCTATCTATTTATCTAGCTGCCTGCGATTTCGCTCGTGTTGTTTCGGGATAAAAGTAGGTTATGTACTCTTCCAGGTACAACTATACCTACCATACCAAGTTTTAGCTCAATCGGTTCAGTAGTTTTGGCGTGATTGAAGACGAACATTGTATTCATAAATTCAGTAATGACCAATTTACACCAGTTTTTTATGATGACCATCCATCCATTCTCAAATACCGCATTGATAACATTTTAAGGATTGTGTCACGGTCAAAAGGTACTTAGTATTTTTTCTCTGTGCTGCTAGGGACACGTAAATTAATTACGCCTACATTAAGACAAACTTATGTACATATGTTAGATGTATCTACGTGATAACAATGCAAAAATGATCTCATCTCGTCAATGTAAAAGGAAATAAACTATTTGCCACATTACATACTGTTGCGGTATTAAATTCGCCGTGCGCAAATACATAACATGCTTCTCAAAACGTGAAGGTAGCACCTTCTTGTCAAAAGTCATTTGAAATCGAGACATTGATTGTCACCATTAATTAATGAACTCTACATCCTTTTGGGAACATCTATGCTACAAAAAGACCCACAGACACACAGAATACACACACAGGCCAAAGATTTGGAAAGCTAGGCTGGTTGGGCGAGAGATAGTTGAGAAAGGGGTCAAAGCACAATACACCTCAAAGCAGGGCCTTAGCGCCCCAGGACGGCTGCAGTGCACGGGGAGGCATGCACTGCAAGCGAAGCTCGGGGTCGGCGCAAGCCTTCCCTGGGATGGGCTTCACGGCAACGTGCGTGAGGGACACCGGTACGAGTTCCTTATGCCGGAGTCCCTCTAATGCGCAGAGGTCGGCCACCATGGGGTTTAAGCACTGTGATTTAAGTAATTTTAAGCCAATTTACGGTTCGCTCCTCTCCACTCCGCCCAGCTCCGCGTCAGTGGAAACGAACCCTAAAGCGTGGTTGGCTTGTAGCATGTAAACTAGCCCTGGATCATCGACGCTTAACAGTCTGGCCTTCCCCTTTCCGCTTTCCCCCAGGGGCGGGAGGTCTCCATGAAGATGAAAGAGGGCATTAGCGTAGGCAGACCATATGTGCCCCAACTAATGTTCAGTTCAGACCAAACGGAAAAATGCTCGCGCGCAAATGTATTAACTCATAGTCTAAAGTAAAATCACGAAGTCGGCTCACATATGCTCAAGCAGAGAGCGAGTTGCTTACGAGAGTAAGCAACTCGCAGTCGGCGCCGTGTAAATTAATAATCATTGGAGCCAGTAAATTGCGCGAGTGTTATTCCGATTGGTCTAACTAAACTGACCCTTAGGCATCCGTTCTTAGCATAGGGTTAAAAAATTGTCTTTGTTTCCAGACATTTGACGAGTGCGTGGAACAGAGCCAGCCGGATTGCAACCCCGAGAACATGTGGCTACAGGTGCCGTTCTTCTGCGGACACGCTGCAGACTGCTGGTGAGTTTGCGACCTTCGTAGACTAGCGACGATTCAGCATAGAGGAAGCTATATTCTACTTGCTGATATCCTGGGTCTAACCTCGTGAGGATCTGAAGACCGAGGGGCAGTCGTATCTCAAACGCCACACGAGACACTCGCGGATCTTATACAGATTGAATGGGCTAAATTAATTATATAAAGATTTATTTCAAGCAACTTAATATTACAGAAAAGCAATAGGCCCATAGAAATATATACCTTGCAGACTAACATACATACATACACTATACACACAATACAATACAACATAGTACGTGTCGTACAAAACTGTTGTGTGGATGGATATCTACTTATTGCTCAATCACGCTAAAACTACTTAACTGAAAAAGACATTTGTGATTAATCTAATTTTGATCCCGATTTATATAATCCTTATTTCCTTATTTTGTACTTATACTATATTATATAGATAACACTTTCACTAAAAACAAACCCACCTACATACCTACCTTATTTCATATAGAATCAGTCAAACACTCATACATATCATACACGGATACTACATATATAATAAGCTTATTTATAAACTTACACTTAGTTACTTTCATACATACCTACTGCAGTAAGCTAAATTTTCAGTACCTAAACTAACAACATTGATGTATATAACTAAGATAGACCATAGAGAATAAGAGGGGGCTCTCCTAACACAGGTTTATTAAACTTACCAGAAGAGTCTCCATAACCTTGTAAAAAACAACAGGTTGATTTTGAATAAAAGATTTTTGATTTTTTGATTTTTGATTTTTGATATAAAAAAAAAACGAGAAGACGAGACGTGTTTGGCACTCGTCGTATGCTACGAGATTACGCCTCCCCATGAAAAAGGGTTACCAAATAGCTGTTAAAAACCCTTAAGGGGCATCCTCAAATCTGAATTCCATAATTTTTTTTTCGGACAAATACTCAAAAAGTACGCCGTATTATAGTAATTTCTTCACACTATTCGTTTCGTACATGTTTTTTGATTTCGTGGACAAAAAAGTGAAAGATTTCATACTTTAATTTAGATTTTATACGTGTTTTAAAATTGTTTTAAAACCCTGCTAACTTAAAAACACGTATAAAATCTATATTAAAGTATAAAAATTTGAGGATTACCCTTAATAAGATATTTTTTTATTTCTTTTTGAACACAGATAAATATTACAATTAGATACATACACGCATGATCATACATAAGGCACGGTCGCATCGCGTGCAAGAATGTTTTCATTTTACTCAATTGTTATGCTTTGCCGATGACATGAAAATTTTTACTACCATTAAAACTCTCAGTGACGCTGTAAATCTACAGGAGGATCTATCGCGACTTGACGTGTACTGCAAGAGTAACAACCTGGACCTGAATCCTTCTAAATGTTCAGTAGTAACATTCTCTCGTAAGAAGTCTCCTATTCAAACTAAATACTCTTTAAAGGGTCAACTTCTAGTAAACTTAAGTGAAGTTAGAGACCTTGGCGTGCATCACGGCTCTAAGCTTCTTTTCGATGGGCATATCGAGTCGATCGTCGCTAAGGCCTCCAGAGCGTTGGGATTCATTATGCGCTCCTCGAGTGATTTCAAGAAAGCCAAAACCTTTAAAATACTCTATTGCACCTTTGTACGAAGCAATCTTGAATACGCCTCTCAAATTTGGAATCCTCGCTATGACAAATATGTACATAGGATCGAACGGATTCAAATGAAGTTTTTAAAATATCTATGCTATCGTTTACGTATTCCTTATTCTTCTGATAACTACTTTAACCTTTGTAGGCAGTTTCATTTTTTACCTCTTCAAAAAAGACGTGAAATTGCTGATCTCTTATTTCTTTTAAAAATTATGAATAATACTATCGACTGCCCAAATCTCCTAAGCTGTATCAACATTAACGTACCCTCTAGATGTAGTAGATTCAATGCACCATTATTTGTTCCAATAGTGTCAACCGAGTATCGACAGAACTCATACCTGTTGCGAGCGAGCAACAACCTTAATAAGATTTGTAAGCGTGGCGTAGACATTGACCTATTCTGCACCAGCACCCCCTCGGCCCGAGCGCGGCTGAGCAGGGAGTTCTTCTTTTCTTCTTAGCGTTCAATTAATGTCTAAATAACATGCCAGTGGTATTCATTTGTTTATTAGTTAAGTATTGAGTTGCTTTATATTGTTGTTCTCCTTTTCTTTATTCTTATGTAAGCACTAATCTTCAGTTAGTTTACCATAATTTTCTTAATGTTCTAATGTATATCCGTGGGAACCTGTAATTGGCTCTCTAAAGCTAAACTATTGTATACTTAGAAGTTTAAAGCTGTTGGTTCTCCAATAAATAAATAAATAAATAAATAAATAAATAAATAAGAATTCCCACTATCAAACGAAGTGTTTATACTCACCACAATGATGTCGTTATACATACAATACATACACATTCATAGTAATTATAATTAGTATGCGTGTCGATGCGTGTTTTCAACGACAATAGTGATTTCTTAGACATACTTATACAGTATCAAATGATATTATGTCCATTGGGTTCTTAAAAAATACATTGAATGTTGATTTATAGATTAAAAGCATCTGTCTTTCGCCAAGTCTTGAACTATGTGTATGAAGACACGGATGATCGAGTGGCAAGTGTGTTGGACTGCCACGCCGGAGGTGTTGCGGGTTCGATTCCCTCTTCAAGACAAACATTTGTGTGATGAACATTGGTGTTTGGTGTTTTCTATGTATTCTTTGTATGTATTTATCTGTTGTCTAGTTCCTATAGCTCTCAGCTAAGTTTGGCTTAGATGACGTTGTGTTATTTGCCCAAACATTATAGTTTCAACCGACTTAAAAAAGGAGACGGTTCTAATTCTAATTCTAATTTGGGTAAGGGGTTACAAGTGGTCTGCACTGACGTCCCGCTGTGGGGTGTATTGTGCATTGACCCCTTTTTTTTGTACTAACTTTACCCCAGCCAGCCCAGCTCCCCAAAATAGCGGAGCAGGACCCTGGGTTGATGGATGGTGTGTTCCAAGGAGACGTTATCAATTCGGTTGATTTTTTTTTATGTTTGTTACTTCAGAACTTTGTTTTTTATAAACTAATTTGAAAAAATATTTTTATTGGTCCCATAGAAATTTAATCAAAATCGGTTCAGTAGTTAGTATTTATATCAAAATAACTGAAAAAAATATGTCGTCGAAGTAAACGCAATTCGGTATTTTGCTTCCCTGTGACATTTAAGTGGTGTTTACGGTTACTAAAACAGTCCAATTGAAGTCGGCTGTACTATGTTTTTGTAAAATCTTGATTATTAAATTTGTTATCATTAATTTGATCATTTTTTTTTCAGGAAACCAGGCAACCGGTGGGCGCTGGAGCGAGCTAAGTACAATCTAGTCAACCATTACCTATTAGTAGGCGTTACCGAAGAAATGCTGGATTTCATCTCAATTCTCGAAGCGACTCTCCCAAGATTCTTTAGAGGAGCCACAGAATATTACCTAAACAGCAATAAATCCCATCTCAGACAAACCAGCTCAAAAATAGAACCATCTCTATCAACAATAGAGAAAATACAACAATCTAAGATATGGAAAATGGAAAATGAACTCTATGAATTTGCGTTGGAACAGTTCAAATTCGTAAAGCGAAAATTGTTAGTGAAAGAGGCGAATAACATTGCACAAACGTACTTCTATGAGAAAATACGGCCTAAATAATGGATCTTATTGCGTAAGTAGCGATTTATCATTCCAGGGTTTTTCATTTACGAAAAACTTTAGTTTAGATTCGGTCGGTTTTTAGTGAATTATGTCTACATGCACCAAACTGTCAAAGTCCCTAAACAATTACCTTCCTTACTTTACAACTCTTTGCGGTCTGATGTCTACTTTCACCAATTTTTTTAAGTTCCTAAGCAATTATTTTACTCTTTTGGAAGATCTAGAAGTAGATCTTTACGGTCCAGATTCATGCCCACTTGCACCAAACTGACTAAGTTCCTAAGAAATTACTTTACTCGCTTAAAAGATCCTAACGGTCTGAATCTAGACCGTAACAACTAAGTGAGGTAAGTAATTGCTTAGGACCTTTGACACTTTAGTGCTTTTAAGATCATTATATCGAGTAAAACAATTGATTAGGAACTTTGAATGTTAGGTGCAATTGGGCATGAATCTGGACCGTTAAGAACTACTAAGCCAGTATCTAAAGCATATGAACTTCGGCAGTTAGGTGTAAGTCGGCATTAGACTTGTTGAATTGGGTGGTATTTTAAAGGATTGGATTTTGGATTATAGGTGAAAATGTTTTGAAAAAATCTACGAAGTACCTTTTTTATTCGTGTTTGAAGTTAGAATAAATCTTACTGTTTAATGTACAGGATGTTCGATAAAATAGCGTCAATAGGAAACGAGGAGGATAAAAAACCCACGATAACAATTCCGAAACGGTTATTTAGTTTAGTTATCCTTCAGTTATCTCATTAAGACATGTATGTAGTGGGTTTTTTAGTAGAGAAAAAACATATTGAATTACTAACTTAAAGTTATAAAGACGTATTGTTAGATAGTTTTATTTAATTATGACACAATCATCACATAACAAGGTTTTATGTATATTTGTTCGTATTTTAAGTAGGCATAATAAATTAATTATTTATAATGTAGTAAAATATTAAATGATAAATACTCTTAGCTCATAGACTCTTAGAAATTGTACAGTTTTTTAAACAATATTTTATTTTTATTGTAAGTAACGCACAAAACGTATCGTAGGGTTATAATATTACACCCGTGTATGTATATTTATTGCTACACAAATTCTAATTTCGCTTGCACCAAGTGTTAAAGTTCCTAAATACTTTACTCGCTTGACAGATCTTATCGGTCGTAATCTTGACTGTTAAGAAGTGCCAAGCGAGTAAAGTACTTGCTTAGGAACTTTGACTCTTTGGTGCAAGTCGGCATAAGTGCGGTTTCAGATTAGCGGCATAACGAAGGGGATACGCCACTCGTCTTTTGTTTTTTGCAGCGCGTGTACAGTCAGCTGCACATACATGTATACACTCCCAAGCTCTCACATGTATATTACTCGTAACTTTGCAAAAAAAAGTGCACACAAGCATTTTTAAATTAATGAAGTCATCTTACTTGTCAGAATTATTGCCATAACAATAATGTCTTTGCAAAATTAAAAGTATAATATAAAAGTGAAAGCTTGGGAGTGTATACATGTCTGTGCAGCTGACTGTACGTGCGATAACGCTGCTGTTTAACGCGTATACGCTCGACGGCGAGAGCCGCTTCATGCTACTGACATTCGCTAGAAAAACCGAGCGTAAACGTCAGTACACGCGCGTGTACGCGCGTTTGGCTTTTGAATTTTCGCTAGTCCGAAACTGCACTAAGCGTGTTTTAGAATATTTTTAAATACAAGCCAGCATGTAGAAGCCCCAAGCCACACTGAATCGGATAAATAGAGCACCCTGTAGTACACATAAAAACGGATTGAGAAAAAAAAAACTATACTTCAAAATTATAAACATTAGACTCTAAAAATATTTGATAATTTTATTTTTATGTGTGGCTTCCAAAGAGTTTGGATATACCTATAATAGAGATAATCATAGGAAACTTCAAAGAAAGTCCCACAATTGTTATGTGGGACATAATTATCCAACCAAGTGTATTGTTAAATGGTTCTGTCGCTTTCCATCTACATTGACTATCTTTCAAATTTAATCTCATAAAATGTCATTGTTTTTGTTTATTTTTCAACGGGGTTTTGGTTGTTTTATACTGTTTAATACGTATTGAACTATTGTAAATAGTGAAAAAAATATGTGAAATGTCGAATTGTGCCCTCGTATTATGCCAGTCTTCCGCAAGTATCATGAAAAATCAAGAGAACCTGAATTTTAAGCGGTAAGTATCTATTTGTGTATTTACTCATTAATAACCCATACATAACACATAATTATTACGTAGAAACATTGAATAACGTCCAATAAGTATAGAAATATGAAGAATCGGCGTTTTTCATGCTAAAATCAATAATTCGAGGCTATGATATACTAACTAGGGATGTCAAAACGTAAAAAGATTTGTCGATAAGGCTATGCAGACTGAGTATAGTAAGATTTTTCGAATAAAGTGAGCCATTGAGGGATTCCGTAGCTAACCCATGTCACTTACACACACTCACACTCTTTGTAATTCGTTCGATTCATATTTTATTTATTGGTATTATATATTTGCCGTCCTGCTTACTGTATCATGGTTAAACACAATATCTATGTGTTCACTGTTCAACCATGATAGTGTAATATACAAAAAAAGAGAGCTTCAAAATAATCACGGCAAATATTACGTTTACACTATTAATATTTCAGGGTGTCCCTTTGGCGTACAATAACGATCGGCAAGAGCTAAAATGTTCTTCCGGCTATTCTTCAAGTTGAACCAAATGCAATGCTCGTAAAGCGTCGCAAGCTAACGGTCAGTACTGAACTTAAAATTTCGTGTTATAGGTATATTATAATTATTATTACATGAACTATAAATTAAAAATATAATGTGTTTCAGGATATCCCTTTCATCAATGTACCTAAACCAGAACCTTCGGATATTACAGAAATAAGTTCATCAGTGTTTTCAGACGTACCACCGAAGAACACTAGCGTAGAATGTACAGAATGTGCAGTGTGAGATGGTCGATAAAAATCTAGCATACTCCAGTTTGCTAAAAATTAACTGTTTCAGACAGCGTACGAAAAGCCTTGAAAAAAAAGTACTGATAAAGTATACCAAGAAAATATAATAATTATAAATAAAGTTAAGGAAAATAAATTAATAGAAATATATGTAGCAAAAGAGTCTTCGCCACATGCGTATAGCATTGAGTTAAAAAGATTTGATAAATTAACACTTCCACCATCAATATGTGATCGTCAACGTTATGCTTATCCCAATGACGGGAAAAGTACTCAATACTCAATAAATTTATTGTCTTCACATAGTAAAATACTTACAAAAAACCAACAAAGTGGTAGAATCGCATGTAAGCCCTTTCGGGGGACTAATCTATAGGTAGGGGGCAGGCAGAACAAGGTTTAGCTGAAAAAAGTATTAAGCTCAAGTGTTTACTTTTGTTAAGTATAATTTTTGTAATGTACTCATTTACCTGTGTATGTTGTATATTATTTTATCTAATAAAAAAATGTCATCTTAATTCGTGGTTTTTACAAAGTTCAAGGTTCCTTTAATCCAGAGTGAATCTAGATAACGTTATCATAGTCACGGACTTTAAGTTGTTAGGATTGATATATCGATATCGGTATCGGATCATCGAACTCTTAATATCGATATCGATATTTTATGACTTGGACATCTCTGTGGCTCAACGTGTGACAGATGCCCCCTATATTATGACGTACGACAAATGCATGTTTTGTCTCGTTTTATCTAGTGCAAAAAGTGGTATGCGCAAAGAAGATAGCGAATTTGTCAAATTTAGGAGGGATTCTATTTACTTCGTTCTTCTGAGGTGGCTTCATTACAATCACAAAAAAAAATTACAGTGTCACAAAAAAAAAATCATGCATGCAGGTTGAAAAAAAATCGGGACCTGGGATCCATACATTTTTGCCCATTGTCATTTAAATGGATTTTGTAACGAAACACAAAAAAATCTTATCGTACTTAGGCAATTTGTTGGTACATGGAAGTTATTAGAATCTTGGAAGAAAAAATATATTTACTGAAATATAGTAGAGCTTTTTTGTGGTCAATTAGAATTTGTATTTATACTTTTAATACGCGTCTAAGGAAAGCAAACTTTTTCCAAACGAGCTCTGAACTTTGGGACTAGAAGGCAGGCGTTGTATGAATACAACATTATTTATTATATATCGCAGTCAATTCAGCTTACTATTACCTACCTCGTCACTTTCTTGTCTGTCTGTCGTTCCGGGTGAAACTCAAATTTCGAGCACATCCCGATTATCTATTCACTGAAACTTTCAGGGTATCTCAAAACTCGATGTCAATGCATCCTTCAAGCATAAAAAGCTATAATTGATTGATTCAGGCTTTACTTTGCGAAAATCCATAAATATCAACAAATTATATAAATATATTTAGTTATAAATCCGCTTAATTTAATTTAATTAAGCGGATTTATTACTAAATATATTTATACAATTTGTTGATATAAAAAGCTATATTTCGTAAAAGAAACGAGATAGAGTAAATATCACGTGGTTTTTGTACTTTTGATCTACATTTCTTGTTTCTACTGTTTTTTTTTTCGATAAGCGATGGGACCATAGAAATGTTGCTAATTATACAAATGAAATATTTAGCATCTAAATTATACTGAAAATACAACGTGTTCATTTGAAAGTGCACAGTGAGAAAAAAGTTAAAGATGAAGACAAATATGAACACGGAAAATTATCATAGATTTTTTTTAAATTGTTGCGTAATATTATACTAAACATATATTTTATTTTTTATATTTTTCGGAAAACTTACAGCTAGGTACACGATTGATTAAAAAGATAAATACAGATGGCCAATTAAAATTTTTCACAAATAGGTAAAAGCAAGTAGGTATTTATAATTTTAAAGAAGTAGACGGACAAACACTTATAATTTAGAATTTAGGATTCAAAAAAACTATTGCTTAAAACACGCTTGAGACTAACAGGGGATGTGTTGAAAAGTTATATCTATTATAGTTGTTAATATCTATTTCCCATAACAAAATTATGTGTTTGCATGTGAAATATGAGGTGACACTCAGTTGCAACACATTAGTCAGCTGCACAGTTCTGTGTACACAAGAAACAATTGGCGTTAAAACAAATATCGTTAGCGCTAGAGGCGTAACGCCCGTTATTTGCCGTCGTTAGAAATGACGGGTCAATTTGACTGCTTGTTTCTAAGAATGGTTATCTACTTCTATACATATCTGCTTCTTTACCTACCTAGTTCTATACCTACATACTTCTTGTAGCTATCTACGTTATAATTTAATACGTTTTAATATTAATATATATTATTATTTAAAATTAGGTAATCAAAACCTAGTTTATAATGCATTATTTTATTTTATTAAAATTCTTATCTTGTATTATCTTTTCTATTCTTCTATATGTATTTTTTATGGCCTAATATTGTTATATGGACGTGTCTGAAAGAAATGTTTTTTTTATTATAAAAGTATTCTTCTTCTCTTAATCTCTAATTTTTATTTTTATTGTAAAAATTTAATATCGTAAAAACCACATTTTATGCAACTTTATTTCATACCGTATGGGTTTGGTTTGTAACACGTAGGTAAATTTTCCTTTAATTAGTAGATTATACAACTTGACATCGTATACTCTCACGCATTTTGGACCTAGGTGTATAAAGCATTTAGTAGTATAAGAAAATTGTTCTTCCATTTACTCTTAGTATAAACTAGGTAATTGTACATTTACTCATTTGTAAATAAATGATGGATTGTTTATTTTTAGTAAATTAAGTATAAATTAACACAAGTTTTTGAGGGCATGAGAGCGATTTATTTGTATCGTATTTTATATTATTATATATTTTTTTTATTTGTAATACTTAACTGAGTAGTTAGAATCGTACTTTTAAATTGAAAAAAATCCAGTGTATTTTATAAAAAGCGCCTCTAGCGGCGTTTTAGCGAATTAAAAGAGCTAGTGGCTTTTCCACTTTTGTGAAATGATTTAATTATTTATACGAAAACTATGTTATGAAACTTGTAGTTAATTAATAATTATATTAAAAGTAATTTGTAGTTATCTGACTTTTAGAAAATTTTAACAATATGTAAAATAGCTAACTAGCTCGGTATGTTATGTATACTTTCTTATTGTATTTTAAGTAGTTAGCTCACACTCAATTTAGTTACCTATGTCAAACCTCTCCGTACAAGAATGTACTTAATTTATTTAAATGCCACATTTTGAACCTTACTGCCTTGTTTCTAGGCTCAAAGTGGCTTGAACTTGTTGAAAATTGTGATCAATTAGGACCTTAGGAATCTATTGTTTTGTCCATACTGTTCAGAATCTCTGCACTCACTAGTTTTTCGTGCAAATAATATTTTAAAAATAAAATGTTAATAAATTATTTAGCTTTTTATTTTCCCTTGGGGTATAAAGCTACACTTCTACTGCGGCACAGCGGCACATATTGTTCGCTTCTATACGTAAGGGCCAATGCTATGGCATTATAGATGCCGCGTGAAAACCTACCTTTGAGGCTAATTAGCACATTTTTACAGTCGCTACCGCAGTTGGTGCACAGCTTTAGTTCTTAATTTATGCCAAACCAATAGCTTCATGTGAATTTATACCTACTTGCACCAAACTGTCAAAGTCTCTAAGCAATTACTTTATTCCCTTGGTAGTTCTTTTTCCAGATTCTGATCGTTAAGAACTGATAAGCGAGTAAAGTAATTGCTTAGGAACTTTGAAAGTTTGGGGCAAGTCGGCATTAATATTCTAACAAACTAGGATGTTTGATGTTTAAACCCTAGCCGTAAACAACATGAAAAACGGTACCTTCTAGATAGTTGGGCAAGAAGTTATGAACTGTTAAAGAAGGCGAACTTTGTTCCCGATAAAATTTGATGAATAACTTATAATCTAATTACATACCAGGACAAATTTCCCCGAAGTTGAATATTTACCCGATAATTGGTTGGTTCGTCATTACTTTTGAGAACTTTCCTAACCGTATCAATTACTCACCGTGTAATCAATAAAATATGTCGATCCTTGTTCTGTCGAACTCTGATGAAATATTATGATGACCCTAATCACCCTTTCTTGGCGTGCTAATAAGAAACAACACTTTTCATGCAAGACTTGCACCCTAAAAGTTTTCATTCAGGGGCTACGCGTTAATTATTCAATCGATCGTCTGTCCTGCTCACCCTCAATCGTAAAGCGTGTGAAGAGCGAGCCGGATATCGTTCGATCAGTATCAATCGAAGCATGAGGTGTTGCTTTCAACAACCCCATACCAGCGACACGACAGTCGTGCTTCAAGAGTGTGCTAAAGCGGTTGGCCCGCGATGCCGATGAGGTTCCAACCGCTTGCAGAGATGCTATCACGAAGGCATAACTTTCGGATAAATGAAAACAAATCGTATTGCAGAAAGTTTTGAAAAATGAATTAAATTTTGAATGTAACGGATTTTTGTTTGTTTTGAGGTTAGTTTTCCAAGGTCGCGTCCTTCAATCGATAGACTATTTATCGCCGGCGTGTGATTGTCTGTGGGCGATACGACGAAAGTAACGCGTATTTTGATATAATAAAGATATGTGCCAATTAGTGATAATATAATTTGTTGAAAGTGCGAGGACTGGTGTTAAAGTTTAGATGTAGAGAAGAATTATCATAAACCGATCTTCATGGAACTATGGGCATCTGTTTAGACACTGGTAAGTCAAAAATTATATTCTTTTTAACTTTAAGTAGGTACTTACCTAAATACTTATCAAGTTATACTAAGTAAAAATATGTTGATATTTAATTAATTGTTAGTTAATATTTTTGGATGATATAGTTTCTTAAAACGGATTTACTCAATTAATTTATTTTAAGTATAAGTATAACTGACCTATATTTGATCAAAAACATATAAGTTTATGTTAAAAAAACATTAGTATATAGTTTAAGACCAATTCAACAAAATCATTAAATTTAGAATTATATTTATTGGGTCGAATTTTATATTGGCGCCCAACGTGGTGCAAGCAAATACCCTGAGTGATTGTCAAACATTCATTAATAATTAATTTATTAGGTATTATTATTGTAATTTCTTGAAACAATTGTTTTGAAATCACAACTCTCTTAATTATGATTTGTTTTATTCAAATATAAAAAAGTAGTAATGCCCCACGTTGGGCGCACGTAAAACAATCGGTATTCATATATCTCACTTTTCTTAAATTTATACAACCTTAATACAAAAAATACTCTTTAAACACTTCTTACTCTTAACGAATCTGTGAATTCATAATAACAATATTAAAAACATTGTTAAATTAAAGTAAAAATATGGCGTTTGTAAAGCTTATACCAGCAGTGGGCAATCAGTAGCTGCAATGAAAACAATGATGACGATAAATACTTAAAAAGTTATATCCTATCAGAACAACACAATGAAGAGTTGGAGACCACCGCCGGAGAGAGGACTCGCGGGCCGAGCGCGTGGGCGGGCCGCGCCACGCCGCCCACCGCTGGCTTTCCCATGCAGAACACCAGCCACGTCAAGTTCGAGCCTCCAAATGTGCCCGTCATATTCGTGCTGGGTGAGTGAACGGACCTTCATACCCCGCTGGGAACAGTTCCTGCGGGGAACAGCTGAGGCTACCCCCGGTATCCCTAAATAATGCCGTACCAAAAAAACTGTACCTGTGGCACATAAACGGGAAATGCCATTCGATAGTACAGTTATCCAGGAAAACTGTAGAAAAAAAAAAAGAAATTTCCAAGATTTCTAAGTGTGGCAGCAAAAACAATGGACAAAGGTAAAAAAAAATGAAAGTTTCGAAAACGTCCAGTAACTCGAAATCCGTGGGATTTTTACTGGGTACATATTTTCATTTTCTGATCAGTCCTGAAGTCCTCCACCCGCACCTGAAGGATTATCCACTCATTACGCCACACCCTGTATCTGAATTATCTGATCCCGTCCTTCCTCTATATCTTTCAAATCCCCTAAATAATAATCAGTGTAATAAGTGTTACATCATTTGTTATGTCAGGAGGTCCAGGCAGCGGCAAGGTGACACATTGCGACAACCTGGTGCAGGAGCGGCGCGGTGTCGTGCACATCAACATGACCGACCTTCTGCAGCAGTACGCCATTGGAAATGGTGAGTTCAATATCTAGCTGACTTGTTTATTGTATGTTTTAGTCACTCTTGTCTTGACTCTTGAAAAATACATAGATAAGACCGAAGATGTCATAGACGTAGACAAACATTTATCTACCACATATAAAATCTTACAGATGGAGAAAGTATACAAGGATAATATTAAAAAACAGAGAATAAAGAATAGCAAAGATAAATACAAAATTATTCAGAATCAACAGCTATTGAATAGCAATTATTTGGTGTGTGCCCCACACCCACCCCAGTTTCAACTCAGCTATACTTATTCCTACTGAGTTATCAAAAGTCGTTAGTTAGTACCTATTCTGTTGACCCAAAAGATGTTGATACCAAATTTGGTGTTGGTCGAAATTTAGGGTTGGTAGCGATATAATCAGTTCTCTGCCTAATTTAATTTGTATCGTCAACTTTGTATGACTTCCAAGAAGCTCTCAATCTTACTGCAAAGCTAACTCTACCAGTCATTCTTGTAACAGTATGGCAAGGCAAGACTCTTGGTGGATGATAACCTCCAGGGTTTTTAATATAAAGAAATTCAAAGTTAATCTTAGAGAGTTAGAGGTAACAGCTGTCTAATAAAAAAGGGTAAGTAGGTAACTTAATTTCCATGTTACATGTAAACTTAACAGTCGACCATGATTTCATTGTCACGTACATAACATAATTTTCAAATAATGTGACTCGCACGGAAAATAAACATGCCATTTTATAATGCATGAAGCGGCATTGCGATGTAACTTAACTATAAGGCTTTAAAACCTGTGAGAAATAACCAAAAGCCTAATGATTGATAAGGTACTTACTCAGTATCAAGAAATAGAGAGCGAGTAATCTTGTTTGTAGAGATGTTTCAGTCAAAGAATGTATGCCCTTACACTATCGCCACAAATTCGCCTTAAAAATGCCCTTGCTTCCCATGATCGCGCAAGTGGTAGGACGTGTATTTTTAAACTAAAAGATCTCTACCACTGTCGTTAGGCTTACCTTCGTCAAAGACACAAGACTCTTTCCTGTATGGTCCGAAGGAGTTCGTACTCTTGCCATTCATACAATATGGCTAAAGTAGCTACAGCAACTTTCACGTGCTACAAACGCTCATGTTTGTCGGGGCGGTAAAAGGCTTTTCACACCACCTGCTCAACAATGTCCAATTACATATCAGGCTATCATCGAGGTAAAGCAAAGCATTACCTCTCTAGGGAGGTAATGTTGTATGAAACTCCCAAGGGTTGTAATGTGATTTGAATTTGGAACGTCAAATTCGTGTGGAATCTCGTGGAAAACTCTAAGTAAAAGAACGCCCATATGGCATTGTAAAAAGGTTTGTTCGAAAATCGAACTGGCCACTCATAAAAAAAAAGAAAAAAGGCGCGACTTCAAAGATTGTGAAACAAAAGACGGTGTTCGCTGCTGGGGCCCTGACTTTGTATTGCCTCGCAGTAGGTGTGAAAAGTAGAGTATGCTCCTCTGGGATAAAGCCTGTCTTCGTCTTGGGTAGCTTGAACCCCTCGCGTCACTCAGGACTCTACATAACTCCCTCGCTACGCTCAGGAGTTAACTGAGTCCCTCGTTAGCTCAGGGTTCAATATGCCACCCGCGACATAAGACACTGCTTTATCCCCTTAGTGCATAATCTACTATTTCACACCACCTGCTCCACAATGTCCAATTACATATGATGCTATAATTATCAAGGTAAAGCAAAGCATTACCTGCCAAGGGAGTTAAAGTTGTAAGAAACTCCCAAGGATAGTAATGTGATTTGAATTTGTAACGTCAAATTCGTGTGGAAACTCTTGGAAAACTCTAAACAAGTAAAAGAACGCCCATACGTGCCTTTTCACACGTACCGGTTGCCGGGTAGCCGGTGCCGACTGTCCGGTATCACATTTAGCTTTCACAAGAGCCGATTTTATATCCAATAGCGCCTTTACTATCGACGCGAATACAGTCTTCTCTAAAAATGGAACGTGAACAAATAATTGCAATGTGGATTCTGTACTGAAAATACCGCGCCGCCAGAAAAGAAAGTCAAGAAATTATTGGGTTCATCCGATTAAGGGAAATCCTCAAATCCGAATTCCATACAAACAAACAACAAACAAAATGTTTCGGACAAATACTCAAAAAGTACGCAGGTTGCATTTGGACGTTTGTTTTTTTGATTGAAATAAATATGATTTGACAGAAAAAGATAAAATTATTATGTAAATAACATTAATTAATACATAAACATAACTACTAGGTATTCTAACAAAAATATAATATGCATAAGCATATCAGGCATTTTTGTGCGGTTCATGAATGCCAAAACAGAATAAACAATGAAAATTTGTCGCTTCAGAAAAACGAAGTTGTGAGTTTATTCCTTTAAATACCTACCTACTGACAATATACATTATCTATATAGTTTGGTAGACAAACATTCATCAAAAATTCGCTCAGGACAGCTTAGGGCAGGCGCACACCTGGCTCGGCTTGTGCCTCACGAGTCGTGCCTCTTTGAGGCCACGTTCGTGTTTTATTTGTGTTGTGCATGTGCTTCCATTCAGTCGCTTACATATAAAGGCTGCTTCCCACGGTGCGTGATATTTGCGGATGGACGCAGACCAGCCCGCACCGACGCACCATGGGTAGCAAATTGTTTGTAGTTTAATGTAATAAAGTTGTTTTGTCTTAGGTTCCAATAAATGGATCATACTACTACTACTAATAATTTTTTGAAGTGACAACTTATTTAGGCGCGCTGAGCACTTTATTTTGTGGGTATTGAATAATACTGAGCTGTCACGCTCGGCTATGTAGCGCTCATTTGGGTAAAGTCGACTCGAGTCGCCATGATTTAGTTTTTACTCCCATACTTTTGTGTGTTTTACATACACTCACAGACCGTTTTTTGTTATTTGGAAATATAAAAGCATTTTCAATTACATACTCTCAACAACTTTATGACATTAGACGACATACAAGTTATTTAACCGTTATTTATTTGTAGGCGTATCCTGTGGTTGCACAAAATTGGTCGAACAGATCTAATCAAATCTGAATCAAAACTAAGAAGTCATAGTGTCTGCTCTCAGCATTTTGAAAAATCTGTGATTGTTTGCGTACAAACAAATACGTTTACGAAAAGCCGACCCTCGGCACCCCGCAACCTGCCCCCGAAGAGGCACTTGCACGCACGTCTCGTTTTTTAATTATTTGTACCTAGGCTAATATTTTCATTAGAAAATTAAAATACATTTTCTGCACAAAGGCTTTCATTGAAAGATGAAGACCGAATGACCAAGACAAATGACAAAAGGCCAAAGACCGGTAGGCGTGAAGTTAGTTGGATAAGACTGCCCAGCAGTGGGACAAGACCGGTCAATCCAAAACGCAGACGAAGTTGTGGGTGTCAGCTAGTACTAAATATTTTTCGCTCATTTTGCGAATGGTTCCTGTACTACTTTTGCTGAGCATCAACATCTTCACTAATGATGCCTTCTCATGGCCCGTGTTAACACAGGCCATGAGAAGGCATCATAACACAGCACAGTCGATCGAATCAAGTAATACACGCAGATATGACTAAAGCAAACAAACCACGAACGAGACCACAGCGAGGCACACGAGCACACGAGGTAAGTGTGCGCTTAACCTAATGTGCTAACAAGTCGACACAAAAAAACTGTGAATTGAAGCTCTTTTGCTGGAAATAAGTCGCTACAAGTGTGGTATGTTTAAAAAAACCAATAAGCATCTAATAAAATTGTATGTCTAATGTGTAATTATACAAATTTCATGTATGTACCTACATACATTTATACTTTTATAAAGCTTTTATAGGTCTATGTGTAAGTGCCTCCTTCTTCGAGCGTTAAAAGTACGCACACCCTTATCTCTACACCTGACGTAAAGTGATATTTCTCGAGGGAAGTCGCGGGGTAGGTGCGGTTGGTGGGAGCGGTTGCCTTTATGTTAGCCGATGCGCTTCTGACGAGTAAAACAATATGAACTTTAGCATCGTGACAATTGCACTCAAAATATCGTACTTTGATTTGCTACTTTAAAAAGAGTTCAGCTTCTTTATGTAATAATATTATTTATTCTTTGCCCATACTAAGGCATTGTTAAAAGGTTTGTTCAAACGAACTGGCCACCATGCCCACCATTAGCAGAACTTATAAAAAAAGGCGCGACTTCAAAGATTGTGAAACAAAAGTCGGTGTTCGCTGCTGGAGCCCTGGCTTTTTATTGCCTCGCAGAAGGTGTGAAAAGTAGAGTCTACATATTCCCTCGCTTTGCTTAGGAGTTAACTGCGTCCTCGTTAGCTCAGGGTTCAATATGCCACCCGCGACATAAGACACTTCTTTATCATACATCTGCTATATATTATTGCATAATATACTATTCCAACTCAAGAGTATCAAAATATGCTAACGTGCTCAAGTGATTGCTAACTATAGGGAATAACAAACTCATGCGCTTACTCATTCTGTAATTAAAAATAGTAAATATGGAAACTTGAGTTGTAATTACATTGATTGATGCAAATAAGCCGGACGTGCTCATAATGTAAGCTCACCCCGAGCTGACGACCCTTCACTATGACTGGTTACAAATGAACTTCTGTACAAACATGTTGGAACTGCTTGGGACAGCTGGCAAATATCAGAAATCAATGCAATAAAACACACTGTACAATAATATTATGTACATATTGACGATTGGATTGTAGTTGATGAGTAAAGCAGCAGAGCCCAAATATTGATACAGCAGGGTTGGAACAGGCTGAATGAAGTATAAAATAAATCCTTCATAACGTCATGAAATATTCCTTTTTTTTATTTACATTGTCGCGGGTCGTGATTGTTTCATATCCCCCACAATTTCCTCTCGAATACGTCTAAGCTAATTCCTCCAGCAAACTTAGTGCTCACATATAAAGAAAAAAATAGCCTTCATTTCTACTGCTTACCTACATAAATATATAGGTACAATATTGTTCAACTTACTTTTCTTAAGTGTCGATGACACAGGGCTAGTTTAAAAGCTAGCGACTGAGTGAGTTAGCCTTCGGGAAGGATTGTCAACCGATTGTAAAAAAGCCGATGACACGGGGCTAGTTTACAAGATACAAGCGAACTCGTTGGCTTGTAGCTTGTAAACTAGCCCTGTATCATTGACGCTTTATACTATCTAACTCTTCTGCAGAAGTCTTTTCATCGGCGCAGGCCTCCCCTTAATTCTTCCATACGTCCCTTTCCTGGCTTTCCTCATCCTCTCCGGCCCGCATCGTTATGTGAGAATGTCCCTCTATTTCTTTCTTGGTCTTCCGTGTTTCCGTTTCCCTTCTATAATTAGGGTCTATTCTATAACTCGTTTTGTCCACCTGGCATTTTCTAATCTGCAAATATATGCAACCCTCTTCCATTTCAATTGTAGAATCCTTTTCTTTAGGTATCGCCCATCATTAATATCAAGTACCTATCAAGTATCAAGTGTCTATCAAGTATCAAGTGCCTACCTAAGTCAGGAGTTATCATAGGTGCCTCACAGCAACGTGCGTGAGAGAGAGCGGTACCTGTTCTTTGGATATCTAATGCGCAGAGGTCGGCCACCATGGGGTTTTAGTCGGTTAAAGTCTGACATACCCCTCCACCCTTTTTTTTTTTTTTTAACAATGGGAAAATGCAGTTAACGCATATCCTCCGGCCCGGGGAGGACCGTAGGGGTATGTCGGGCTCACTACCTGGTTACTAGCAGAGTGCTAGTAACTGGTAGCATACCGACTAAAAACCCATTGACATGCCTTCAATCACCTTAGTGCTAATGCGTCGTCAAACCACTCGTCACCAGACGAGAGGCTCGACGGCGCACCATCACTTGACAGGGTCACGGGGTCCCGATCGGATTCGACCGCGGCCCTGTCGGTGATCATCCGCCTAAGGCGGACCCCTCTGCCACCCCTATGAGGGGTCAGGGGATGTCCTGGTATGTTAAGGACATCCCCCGGCGTAGGAGGCCTGTGAAATGCCGAGATGGGGCTCCCCGCACCCAAATCCGGCTGGCCTCCATCGAGCGGAAGCAGACGGTGGAATTCCCGCCGTCTTCTTCCGGTCCTCCGCCGGCGGAGCGGATCAGCTTGGGGGTCTTCCTCCCTGACACGCTCCGCTGTCTCCTTCTGCAAGATTACTTCCTCGCAGAAGGAGACTATCGCCTCCCAGGATCTGTCACTGTCGAGCATGGCTTTCACCACGCTCGGCATTGAGAGATCCTGGCCGATTACGGCCTCTAAAATTAGCCGCTGTGGCGCCCAAGCACTGCACGCTTCAAGAGTGTGCTGTGCCGTGTCATCGGGGGCGCCGCAGTGCTGGCAGGCCGCGGTCGCTTCTCTTCGAGCGACCCGGTGCAGATAGTGCCCAAAGCATCCGTGTCCAGACATAATTTGCACCAATCGGTAAGTAAGGACGCCATGTTTACGATGGATCCAATCTCTCAACACTGGGCGGATGGCATCAATGGTCCGACAGCCATACTGGCTGGAGTCCATGTCCATCGCCCATTGTTGGATAGCCTCATCTCTTGCCTGCTCCCTGGCATGGCATAGCTCTAGAGGAGCCAATCGAAGTCCATTGGCTCGCTTCTCTTCTTTGAGTCGATATATTGCCGCTAAAACTCTTGCTTCTTTATCCCATGGCAGGGAGCCTGCAAGAGCACAGGCTGCCTCATACGAGACAGTGCGGTAACCTCGTATGGCCCTGACTGCCATAATCCTCTGCGGTTTACGCAAGAGCCTCCGATTTTTGACATTTAGGGCGTCCGCCCACACTGGCGCTCCATATAGGGCCATAGATCGAATGACCCCTGCGAAAAGTCGCCGACACGGCGCATTAGATCCACCCAAGTTAGGGAGGAGGCGCGCTAGGGAGCCCGCTGCACTCTGTAATACCCCTCCACCCTCCCCATCTCTACGAGGATATCCCCATATAAAAAAAAAAAAAAAAAAAAAAGAGTTAACATTGGTGCAGAGTTAGGTACATGTCTAGTTAGGTCATAGACAACAATTACTTACAGGTCACAACCACATGTAACCTTACAATTCAAATATTTAGTCAACTCCCCCATGTCGATAAGTGAAATATTTAATGCCTATCTACAATTTGAAGTTCTACATAGTTACCTAGGTAGTTAAGGTACACAGACAGACTAGTGCCCCGTTCGTGGGAAGACACAAGTGTATCTGTCGTCCCAAGGCTTGTGTACTTAGAACTTTAGACTGAATAAGAAAAAGCTAATAGCAGCCGTTTTTTGTCTCTTTGAAGTGTGGTTTCAGAATAGCGTACCTATTAAACCGAGTGGATTTGCCACACGTGTTTTGTTTTTTGCGCGCCCGTGTACGCGCGTATACCGACGGTTACACTCGGTTTTTTGGTAGCGATTGTCATAGCGACACGGGCGTTCGGGCGTGTACGCCCTAAACCTACATTCATAAGACCAGTCTGTAATCTAACCATACTTGAGACAAATAAATAATTCATTCATTCATTCATTCACTCATACGCCCGACAACGCTAGTAAGGCTGTGTCCCCAGTAGGCAAACTGCTAGCGTCCGACTGAGTGAGCCGCAAATTTGTAAGAACTGAAATTCGAGTTAGCTGCAAACTCAGATCAATTTGCGTGCATCGCAAGCAAACTGTTATGAGTTAAGCCGCTTGTTTATTTATTTATTTTACTGTCCGCATAAACAGTTTGCGGCAAAACGAACTCACTACGCTCGGCGAAAAACCATATCGCCGCCGCCGCAAACTGTCACCAGTTTTGCTGTGAGTCGGCCACTAACTGAGACAGTCGGCGCACGTAACGCTGCAAACTGTAAAGTGAGCGCAAAACTAGCAAACTGTGGACACTCCATTTCAAATACCTATATGAAAGGGTGTACTAAACCGATACGCCGCAAACTCAGTCGGCCGCTAACAGTTTGTGTACACAGCCTTAGATTATCGCGCATACACGCTGCAAAAACAAAAGACGAGCGGCGAATCCGTTCGTAGTCTGAAACCGCACATAGACTAGGATATTCTTTATGGGAGTTAGAGATCTTTCACACTAAATCAGTCTAAGTAGATACGTTTTTATGGCGGCAACAATGAAGGGCGTGCATTCTTAGACTGAAAGAACTCCATGTCTGAATCGGCCCCACAGATCTGTGCTCGGCCCCCTTAAAATAATTTCTTACCTTTATTTAAGGCGAGCAGTAAGTAGCTCTAATTCACCTCGCGCTCGCGCGTACCTACATTTTTGAAGATTAAAAAATCACTACCTACTTGTAATTACGAAAAAAAGACCTTCAGGCACTAGAAAATAACATTACAAACGTGCAGTCAAAATTCCAATTAAATTCAAACAAGTTTTCATATGTGTACCTAATAAATAACTCAAAAGTTTTTTTTTCTCAAAATGGTAACTTCCACCAGATATGCAAGACTTCGGCAACCTGTCCAGTAAGACAGTGACGGAAGTGCTAATGCTGGAGATGAAGATGGCGCCCACAGCGAAGACCTACCTCGTGTCGGGGTATCCGCGCTCCATGAGGGATGTGGCCGAGTATTCTGATAAGGTCAGTCTCATCGCATCTCATTATTACAAAAAAAGCCGTGTTGGCCGAGTGGGAGGTGCCTCGACTTTCGATCCGAAGGTCGTGAGTTTGAACCCGGTCGCGCCCATCGTTTACGCCAATGGATTTTTCTGTTCAAGAAATCTATGTGTGCATTAAAACACATGCTTTTCTAATTTTAATTGGGTAAGGGGTTGCAAATAGTCTGCACTGACGTCCCGCTATGGGGTGTATTATCCATTGACCCCTTTGTGTACTAATTTTACCGAAGCCAGCCCAGCTCCCCAAAATAGCGGAGCAGGACCCTGGGTTGATGGATGGTGTGTTCCAGTTTCATTGTCTTAGCCCAGTAACATACTCTTGCATTGATATTTAGACAGAATCCTGCAGGCGACGGATGCCTCACATCTATGAACAATAGGTGTATAATATCCACCGATTACTTTTCAGTTATTTCGCTCAATAAATCAATGAAAATAAAAAAAATCTAACTTTTCCTAGTGACACCATTGAAAAATAATGGACTGGGCGACACTTTAATATTTAAACTCTCTGTAATTACTTCAAAGATATTCATTTGGCGATTAAATTAACGTGACGGCCTTGACATAAATTGAAGGACTTATTATTAGGGACCGTCTTCGATCAGTAGCAAACGATTGGGCTACGAGAATAATCCACGATCTCGAGACGTCATAATCGTATCGTCAAACAATCGGGCTTCTAAAATGATCCACGATCTTGTTACGTCATAATCGTATCGTCAAACGATCGGGCTACCATATGATCCACGCTCTTGAGATGTCAAAATCGTATCGTCAAACGATCGGTCTACCAAAATAATCCACGATCTCGAGACCTCATAATTGTATCGTCAAACGATCGGGCTATCAGAATGATCCACGATCTTGAGATGTCATAATCGTATCGTCAAACAATCGGGATACCAGAATGATCCACAATCTCGAGATGTCATAATCGTATCGTCAAACCATCGTGCTTCCAAAATGATCCTCGATCTCGAGACGTCATAATCGTATCGTAAACGATCAGTTTATCAGAAGGATCCACGATCTCGATCGGTTTATCAGAAGGATCCACGATTTCGATCGGTTTATCAAAAAAATCCACGATCTCGATCGGGCTAATAGAAATGATCCACGATCTCGGGACGTTATAATTGTATCGTCAAACAATCGGGCTACGAATTGTCTCGGGACGTCATTACGAGTATATTATACAGTGGTGGCCATATAATTAAGAACGCTTATTTATAGAGAAAATTTTATCAAACTAAGAAGTATAACTAACTGTTTGTATTTTTTTGTATTTCACTCGGTATCGCAAAACTTTACCATACTAGCCGTACATTCGTTTATACACATGATTTGCTAAAAAATGAATAGGTTAACTTTTTACACAAGATCTAAACCTACTATTATTACTTACTGGCTGGTCACATAATTAAGAACGCTGAAAAGTTTTTTATTTATTCAAATTTAAGAGAGTCTCTGTGGCTATGAGGTTGTAGTTCACTATAAATTCGTATAATTTTGGCGCCATTTGGTGCAGGTGATTGCTTCATAGAAAAAAAAGGGGAAAAATAAAAGTTGTGATAAATCTACAAGGGAAGTAATAATAAAACTTCGCGAGAAGGATTGGTCGTATAAAAAGATAGCCGACCACCTGCAATGCTCTAAAACGATGGTTTTCCATGCTGTGAAGCATTTTGCCACGCATCAAACTACCTCAAATGTTCCGCGTATACCTAAACAGAGAAAGTCATCTCGTCGAGATGATCGAAGTATCGTTCGTTTGGCAAAACATTATCCTTTTAAAGGGTCTAATGAGCTGAGAAAGGAATATTTTGGTGAAAACAACCCTTCAGCAATCTCGGCACGCACTATTCGAAGGCGTTTGGTAGAAGAAAACTTGCACGGAAGGATAGCAAAGAAGGTGCCCATGTTGCAACGATGCCATAGGCAGGCTCGGCTTGCATTTGCAAGAAGGTATGAAAACTGGACAGTTAGACAGTGGAAAAATGTTCTTTTTTCTGACGAGACAAAAATAAACAGGGTATGTTCTGATGGAAAAAGATATGTACGACGCCCTCCGAATAAAGCATTTGACCCTAAGTACACAAAAGTGACATTAAAGCATGGTGGGCGAAATGTGAAAATTTGGGGGTGCTTTTCTGGGTATGGTATTGGACCTGTTAAGCTGATAGAAGGAAACATGGATCAATTCCAATACAAAAATATACTAGAAGAGACAATGTTACCTTATGCTGAAGATGTGCTTCCGGTTATTTGGACATTCCAACATGATAATGATCCAAAGCATACTGCACGCACCGTTAAGGAATTTCTCACATCGCAATCAGTTTCTGTATAAGATTGGCCAGCTAACAGCCCAGATCTTAACCCTATAGAACATCTTTGGTGCGAAGTCAAGAAGAAGGTTTCAAATAAACAGTGTGGTAATTTAAGAGAGCTGTATGACGTTTTCTTAGAAGAATGGAAGTCTATCTCTCTTGCGAAATGTCAAAAATTGATAGAGTCAATGCCTCGCAAGTGTAAAGCAGTTATTAGAGGCCGAGGACATGCTACTAACTATTAGTTTTAATTTAAAATGTATTAAATTGCTTATTTTATATACGCACTTCATATTAATGCGATTTAATTTAATATGAGTTTCATATAAAACAACTCTCAAGCAGTATAATAAATCGTTCTTAATTATTTGTCCAGCTCCATTATTATTTGAAATTGTTACTTTTGCGAATAATTAAAGTTTGTTACGAAAATAGTGAGTGATTTTATTCTGTAGTCCTAATCCCGTTCCGTCCTAAGCTCTATTCTTGTGGCTATTTCATAACATAACTAGTTACTTCTAAGAAGCAAAAATAACTACACATGACATGACTCAGACAAAAAAATTCTGTAACTAAAGTCGTTCTTAATTATATGACCACAACTGTATATTAGTAGGTAATACATTAAAAGTCGTTAGTTTTTTTTTTCGGATTGGACGTTTAAAATGCAGTTGACCGCAGATGGCCGTTACTGCGTCACCGAACTCTAAAAAGTCCTTAGTACTTAACCTACAACCTACAATCAATCAGAACGAAAAACCCTCTCTATGAAGAAGCACCTAAATGATAATTTCATAATGCGGTACTAGTATGTATACACATGTTTAGTGTCCTTTCCGTCCTCGTATTGCGCCGTGGATTTAACACATAATGTGTCACGTCAGATCAGTATCGGCTAATGTAATTGTGCTCGGTTGTACCGTGGCTGATAGTTTTTATCGCGGCCCTTTAATATTATGCTCCCTCCCTCTGTTCATGGAGTATTATAGATTAAAAACGGTTTCAGATTAGCGTATTAAACTAGCGGATTCGCAGCTTGTGTTATGTTTTTTTGCAGCGCGTATAAGCGCGGGGCGCTACTCATACGAGCGTTGTCGCGCTTACGTGCCCGAGCGCCCCTGTCACAACTGACAATCGCTACCTAAAAACCGAGCGTAAACGCCGAAATAAGCTGAGCCCGAGTTTTGGCGGGAGCGTGAAAAATGGCACATTGGCGGCATTAAATTAATTGACAAAACTTGTATAACTTTGAGTGTTTAAGTGTAAAAACGGTGGTATTTTATCCATTAAGTGCTCGTGAACGTGTATGAGTGTTGGTGAATAGTGTAATGCTGTAAAACGTGACTTTTCGTGTTGCCTCCAAAACTTCATAGCCTCTAGTAAAGTCGCAACCACCGCTACTTTACAAGGGCATGACTTGACTTATCGACTCTGACTTAAATGACTAAATAATCTCTCCAATTACTTGACACTGGCTATATACCTTTGATGTGAAGCCAAAACAAAATAACTTAGGTTCTTTGAAAAAAAAATAAAAAAAAAAATAAGCTGAGCCCATATCCGCGTGTACGCGGATACCGCCAATGTCATGACGATTGAATGATGACATGACGAGCGGGTCGAGCACAGATATAGAAAAAAAAACTTTTCATGAAGTTACAAATGCTGACTAGACAAACAAAAAAAACCAATTATGTGTATACATACAGAATAATTATGCGGCGAGCGCGCGTTTCGAATAAAGTGATTCACTGACTCAACATATGTCTGTGGGGTCGATAGTTATCGTCGGACAAACATACATACATACCCACATACAAACATACATCCTTTGACACATCAAACACCGATTCGTCCTAGTATATCTAGACTATTAGACCTCTATCTTTTCGTTCGGTCTATCATGTTCCTACTGCAGCCTACAGTATTTCCACTGCAGCTGGTCTCCGGCCTACTCTCAGCTAAGAGGAAGAATGTGTCTTAACGCATTCCGATGCAGATTGGTGGATAATAAATAAAAAAAAACACCAATGATAATCGGAAGATTAGGCTTCTTCGTCCGTTATCTTTGACGTTTAATCTATGAAAATTCGTGTCAAAAACGTCAAAACAACTGTTTAAAACCTAACCATCTTTTGGTTAACTCTGGTCTTAGTTTAAAAAATAGAATATAAAAAAGTTCATACAAAAAAAAAGTTGCGAAATGGTGGACGCCTCCACCTTTATTTTTCTCTGTTCTATGACTTGCCGATTTCCTTCACCATTTTCAGTGTGATTATACTGTCCATATATTGTGAAATATTCATACTACCCTAGTGAATGTGCCGCGGTGACGTAGCATTTGTTTTCACATGGTTTTCACTATCCCTGTCATAGGTCATAGTGAGTGAATCACTTTACTCGGAACGCGCGCTCGCCGCATAATTACTGTGTGCTTTACACACAATTGGTTATATTTGTTTGTCTAGTCAGCATTTTCGTAACTTCATGAAAAGTTTTTATTTATTCATGTAAATAAGTAACGAGACGATCTAGCTAGGCGTTCTCCTAATTGCGATTGTACCGCTCTTCAAAGAGTGGATGGAGAGGTAGGAATACATTACATATAAAAAAAACTGTTTTGATTATGGGTTTTGAAGGTGTGTTTCGTCAAACGCTAGAAAAGTGTCTTACTCTACATAATAATGCAATATTGGTATCACCAAAATTTATTACGGCACTAATTTGAAAGGAGAGTTGATACTTTGTAGAGTACTGTAGAATTTTGTTACTGCTAGCATCGGCCCATTAGCTCAGTTGGTTAGAGCGTCGTGCTAATAACGCGAAGGTCGCGGGTTCGATCCCCTCATGGGCCATTTCTTTTTGTAATTTCCTCCTTGCAATTTTGCGTGCAGGAGCATGATTACTTCAGAATGCTGAAAATAAAGGTGTTACAATATTTTTTAGTCAAAATTTTTAATTTACGTTACACTTTTCTGTCTTATCTTAGGCCTGCCTTCCTCCTCCGCTGACGTCGCGTCGGTTGCGAGTATATTCATACTCGCTGTGCTATATTTGACAAGTGTGTTGGTTACTACGTTTCCGCTTTTTACCGTCGATATAAACATTCACACACTCACACCCCTGCACTAGGATTCCCTGTGTCGCAGGTGGCATAGACATTGGACACATACAAGACATCACAACATCCATGACCCGAGAACAAACATTTGTGTTCGTCACACAAATATTTGCCCCGGCCGGGGATCGACCCAGAACACCAAGCTTCGTAGGCAGGGTCACTACCAACTAAGCCACGGTGTCGTCTGACACCACATCTGCCATGCTCGCTGACATCAGCGTCGCAGTTTGGTGCTACATAGCACACCCTGAATATTCTTACGCTCTACCGACGTCCGCAATCTAGACGTCAGCTTAAAGCTCCGTACTCACTACGGTTTTGCTCGATCGAGCTATCATGTCGAGTAAAAACCATTGCATTGCATGAAGTTTCGTCCACACATTCAGCATTATCTATCGAGAGATTATCTAACGCGCACTGTACAGTATTCACCGAACCGTTCGAGCCTTAATTCCATCAAGCCGGCTCGATGCTAGCCTTCGAGCTTTAAGTTTTGCGGTCCACACGTTAATATTTACTCGTTTTGGTGTAAAACTATCGAGTAAAACCGTATGTGAGTATGGAGCTTAAGAGGAAGGCAGGCTTTATTTCGCGAGATTTACGAGTACATTATGATGCATCCAAGTTTTTTGAAGAAGCGTAAATAACATGTAGTTTTCTTAACAGATCCAAACCATAAGCGGTGCCGTGCTAGTCAGCTGGCGCCAGAGAGTGCTAGAGCGTCAGATCGAGTACGGAGCTCGGCTCGGTCACGTGGTGCTCAGTCTGGCTCGCATGGAGCTCAACAACTTCTACCGACACGTGATGCCAGTAGCAGACTACTTTGACCAGACCAACATGCTCGTAGCCGTGAGTAGCCTTATTATATTTTATTTTAAACATTTAAGGAAATTAACAGCTAACAAAGAGTATAGAAAAGTTCTGCTCGTAGCCGTGAGTAGACTTACAGTTATTACAGTTCTGGTGCTCAGTCTAGCTCGCACGGAGCTCAACGACTTCTTCCCAGCTAGCTCCCAGTTATTTGTAAACCAAGGGCCTGAAGCAAGCCATTTTATACAAGACTTTTATAAGATATTCGAAATTCGCAAAAAATGGTGTTAATTTATGAAATCATTTATTTCAGATAAAAATCCATAAGTTATTCACATAATTCAAAACATTTACAATTAAAATTAAAATTCACATTAATTTCAAAATAAAATAAAAATACAATAGGAAAATAAAGATACAATAAAAAATAAAATAAACCGTTCAGTTGTACTGAATAAATAATTTCAAAACTGCACTGTACCCAGTAACAGTTTCATCCATTATTTTGGATGGGGCAGTCCAGTCTTGAGACAATCATCTGTAGGATGCTGATGCTGCTGGCTCGCGCACGCTGGAGTAGGGATGCGACTTTCTTGCGCATAATTGCTTGAAAGCCGTCCGTGCGCGCCTCCGCGAACATCCCCGATGCGCTGCAAAAGCGAGGCAGCCGCATTAGCATCCTAAAGATGTTGTTATACTGGACCTGTAAAGATCCCGCTTAATATCGATGATCTATGGGTACTTATTATGAAAGACTCAAGCTCGAAATTAGAAAAAAGAACTACCGGCATGAAACTTTTTACAAACTTAACCTCTTTGAACAGATTTTATCAGCAATTTTATTTTTTTGCCCTGGGGCCTAAAATGCAGTTTTAAGTACTCCCCATAAAGCGTGAACGAAGTTGAACTTTACGAACATGAGACGTGAAAAAACGTTTTCATAAACGGCTTACCGTGAGATATTCTGAATAAAATGTGCTGAAATATAGAATATTTAGCTGCGTAGACATTTTGTAATCTAGGTGCAGATAAATATAGCTTAGATGTTAATACTATATCGCCGATAACGTCATGGCTAGATAATGATATGAGAACATTACATACAATACTTGCATATTATTATGTGTATTTATACCTGAAGTAGGTAGGTAGGTATAACTTATTACATAACTAGCTGGTGCCCGCGACTTCGTCTGCGCAGGTATCTCTATAAATTGTAGCCTATGTGTTATTCTGATGTATAAGCTATATTATTGTAAAGTTTCATTAAAATCCATTCAGTAGTTTTTACGTGAGAGAGGAACAAACATCCATCCATCCATCCATCCATCCATCCTTACAAACTTTCGCGTTTATAATATTAAGTAGGATATATTATAGTTATTCTACATATTTCATGAAGAAGGTTAGATCTTGAAATGGAATATCTGTCACTTACCCTAACAAAACAGTACATTCTAACAGTAGTGAGGAGCGATGATAAGCTTTAGGGCAAAGTGGCTTAAGACCACGGACCACGGCACATAACAATTTCAGATGAGAAATTTTCTTGTTTCTTACTTTTTAGAACGTGATTTTTCAAGAGCGAGGTTTTAGTTTTTGAACTAAATTTTTATCAAAATTAGTGGCTAGAAATCTCAGAGCTAGATATACTTGTCTTGCCCACGCCTTGCCCATGAATACAATTATTTAATTGATCCTGCTTTGCTATTGCATATTTTGGCAAAGCTTCGCTAAATTTCAATAATGCACTTGCTGGCCCATTAGCTCAGTTGGTTAGAGCGTCGTGCTAATAACGCGAAGGTCGCGGGTTCGATCCCCTCATGGGCCATTTTTTTTCGGCTTCCTAACATTATTCAAGTTTTGACTGCCAATAATATTCGTAGTTATTTTACTAATCCGAGTCCGAGTCCGAGTACTAAGCAGGCCTTTAGGTTTACAATAAGCGAAGCAATCTCCTTCACATAACGGCATAACTAAGGAAAAACAGTTTTTTTCCAATCTCTTTCGCTTATGTTAATGTTATCATATAAAAACAAAAATTATACTTAGCATTTTGTGAGGTTGTAGTACCCTAACAAGTTCTACCACTCGACTTTTTTGAAATGTATACTCTGACAATTTATATCTTCAGAATTGTACAAAGCGAGCGAGACAGCGGCACGCAGGATTTTGGGATTTAATGGCTTAGAATTTCCGGCACTAGGGCTGGCCACTGGCTTACGTGATAAGGAAGGATAGGTAAACTAAAATATTTTAAACGGTATGACATAGGAGGGTAAAACTAATACTTATACCGGAGTCTTACCCTAGTTTATAAAGACAACGAAATGGCAGGTTTCGAAGCCGTCCCATGCATAGTTTATTACAAAATGACTGTTGACAATCGCTTACGTACCACTCCCTCTTATAAAGCCGCTTTAGGCGATTCGATTAGCTGGAACTTCTGCTACACTACCTTATGTTAATAGGTTACTCCTCCACGAGAGTTAAGTTAGTAGGGTTAATTTTAAAACACGTATAAAATCTAAATTAAAGTATGAAACCTTTCACTTTTTTTGTTGACGAAATCAAAAACATGGACGAAACGAATAGTGTAAAGAAATTACTATAAAACGGCGTATTTTTTGAGTACTTGTCCGAAAAAATTTGTATGGAATTCGGATTTTAGGATTACCCTTAATTCGGTTTCAGACTAGCGTATGTTTTATTCGTGTAAGTATACTCACCAAAATGGGTATGATTGGCATGCTCTAGTACGCAAGGGCTCCTAAAATGAGGTAAAACTTTATATCCCATTATTTTTGTACCTACACAGATATTAATTAGACACAGAACTAGTAAGACAATTTTATTCTCACTTGTTTTGTTAGAGAACTAATGAGACAATAGTAGATTATGCACTAAGTTAACTCCTGAGCGGAGCGAGGGAGTTATGTAGAGTCCTGAGTGACGCGAGGGGTTCAAGCTACCCTAAAAGAAGACAGGCTTTATCCCAGAGGAGCATACTCTACTTTTCACATTCACATTGCGAGGCAATAAAAATCCAGAGCTCTGAAATAAGCAGCCAACACCGTCTTTTGTTTTACAATCTTTGTAGTCGCGCCTTTTTCTTTTTTTTTTATGAGTGGCCAGTTCGATTTTAGAACAAATCTTTTTACAATGCCATATGGGCGTTCTTTTACTTAGAGTTTTCCACGAGTTTCCACACGAATTTGACGTTCCACATTCAAATCACATTACTACCCATGGGAGTTTCATACAACATTACCTCCCTCGGTAGGTAATGCTTTGCTTTACCTTGATGATAGCATGATATGGACCTAATTGGATATTGTCGAGCAGGTGGTATGAAAAAAGTCTTACTTGTTCTGTGTACAGAACTACAGCACAGAATTGGTGGGAATGAACGACTTGCGAAACTACAAAAGCCGAACGCGCGTATACAGCCGTTTACGCTCGGTATTTTCTAGCGAGTGTAAGCATAAGGCGTCTCTCGAAGCTTGTCACGCGCTGCAAAAAAAACAGCTACTCTGAAAACGCACTTTTATGGCTAAAAATCTAGGGTCATTCTACTCATTATACCTATCCTATTTAGGTATATCTAATGCCCTCTACCTTCGGTATTTACTCTTTCAGTAAGTAAAATGTTTCATTGCTTGCCGATCATAAAATATAAGGATTAACTTATCATAATTAATAACAAATAAAAAAATATACATCGTTTAAAGTTTTATTCAGATGTGACGTACTACATTTTGAACTGTAGCCCTATACAATCTTGCAAATAAAGAAGTATCCACTTCAAAAATCTACTCAAATCTCGTATAGAGAACTTAGTTTAGATAAGATCTCTTCGGGACACCCAAACTCAGGACAAACGCCGATGTTCATCACACAAATGTTTGTCCTGAAGCGGGAATCGAACCCGCGACACCGGGCATAGCAGTCCAACACTTGCCATTCGACCATCCGTGTCGTCGAATATCCAAAAATAAATATTTTATTTACTTAAGTTATTGAGTGTCAGTATATGCCTATCAATGTGTAGACCACCCTACATTTCCTCAAACAAAATACACCACCATGTGGCAATGTTGACGAATCGATGTCCATGTATAAAAGAGTGGGGTCGGGCGACTATCGATCTGTATCTATCGACGGTCAACGTACAATGTCACGTATCTGCATGGTCACATTATGGTTAACCAGATTCTCAGATTTTTTATGTTCATAATAAAAAGTGACGAGACGTGCTAGGGGCTCTACTGATGGCAAGGGATCACGCCAGAACCAGAACATAACTTCTATTTATATAGGTAGGCCTCTGTTATAGAGCTCATCCACGAGACATTTTGATGGTCAGTCTCGAAAGCCAAGTGTTTTCTTTTTTTAAGACACGGAGCTTACATTGTTTTCAACTGAAAATAGCTGAAATAAAAAGCCGTGTTGGCCCAGTGGGAGGTGCCTCGACCGAAGGTCGTTGGTTCGAACCCGGTTGTACACCAATTGATTTTTCTGTTCAAAAAATCTATGTGTGAATTTAAACACGTGCTTAACGGTGAAGGAAAACATCGTAGGGAAACCGGCATGTCATTGAATCTTAAAAGTTCGAAAAACATGTGTCAAGTGCATAAAAGGAGCTTCTTCGAGGTGCACTTGAAATCCTTTCACCACACTGGTACGAAAGAACTAGTGACACGATAAGAAGAAAAACTGAAAATAAATAAAATTGGTGGTTCTCATCACGATATTGTACCTTTTCTTTTAGGGTACCTACCTTAAAAGAAAACGAAATAATATGTAATACATACTTAATAGAAAACGGCTATTTAAATCACCTATCATTACTTTTTATGCAGAGCGAAGAACTACTGCGAAATCATAACTTCTAGAGGCTTCGAGGTCTACCAGTTGCATATTCTATTACACAAGGACGTTTACATAAAACCTTTGTAATTTCAATGTAGGTGTGTGTGCACAAAACCTTACAAATCCTCGTTTCATTAATTGAGTACAATAATAGGTTCTTAAAATTAGTACTTTGACGAAATTGCTTATCTCTAATCAATGACCAAACGTTTTCAACCTATTGTTTCACTATAAATAATAGTATTCAGTCTATTATCGCTTACTATTGTAAGGTCTTGACTAATTATTATATAGACAGCGCTCGTGCATATTTGATGGACTCCAAAATTATGATGTCGATTTTTCAACCGACTTCAAAAAAAGGAGGAGAATCTACGAAGAATAGAGGAGAATTGAGGTTCGGTTAATTTTTTTTTTTTTTTCAAGTTTGTTAACTCAGAAGTTTGTTAATAAATCGATTTGAAAAATATTTTTATATATTTGTTTGAGAGGATATACAGAGTGGGCCATGAATTAGTTAACATTTAAATCTGCTGCTTTGCTTGGAGAGGTTAAACAGCTAACTCGTTTCAGGGAAATTTAGTGGCAATAGATCGGAACACTGGGTCTCAAGGCGACTTTTGCGTAAAACAATTTTAGGACGCTCAGTTTTTGCTTCAGTTCGACGTGATCCCGAGCTCGTTTCGAAGAAATCATTGCCTTGAGTCCTTATGTATAAAATAAATGGGTGAAAAATTTCGAAAAAACGGCAGCGACATTAAATTTGTAGCAAATTGGCGGTCCACGGACTTCTCAGAGTGAAGACAACGTGTAGGAAATTATGCTTCAGTTCGACGCGATCCCGAGCTCGTTTCGAAGAATCCAAAGTCAAGATGTGTGTTAAGTGGATATCACTTTTACAAAGTAAATTCCCACCTATTGGCTATCTTTTGTATACATTTTTTTTTAATAACTCATGTGGTTTTTTTTATATTTTTTTTAAATGTTAACTAATTCATGGCCCACCACCCTGTACTTTCAGATCAGTCCCATAAAAAAATCATGAAAATCGGTTCGTTACTTTGGTTCTGAAATCAAAATAACTGAATAATTATGTCATCCAAGTAAACGAAATTGCGTATTTTGTTTCCCTGAAACTATTCAGTGGTATTTACGGTCACTAATACAGTCCAATTGAAGTCGGTTGTAGTATTTTTTTGTTAAACCTTGATTATGATGCCTTCTTCTCCTTCTTATCGTGTCACTAGTTCCTTCGAACCAGTGTGGTGAAAGGATTTCAAGTCGTCTCGAAGAGGCTCTATGATGATATTATGATGCCTAATAAAGGTACATTCACAATTAATACCTGACCGGCCCCTGCCGAAGTATTGATTTTTTTGGTCAAGACACGTGGATTTTGACTACTTTACTTACATACACACTTGTCAAGGACTGTTTTCTTTGCTGCCGTATAGAGCTTCTGCTATATTAGTTGTTATTACCCGACTGCGTAGAAGAAGGGTTGTGTTTTTTTGTGGATGTGTGTGTGTGTATCTACTCGCTGTCTGACTATTCGCCGCTCTGCAGGCTAAACAGTTGAACGGATTTTGATAAATGAGGTGTCGTTGGATTCGTCTAGGACCTAGATGAACCTAGACTCTAGGTCACACGAATTTGATAAACAATATGGCGTTTGTAAGGCATCAAAATCTGTGAAAAAATTACAAAAACCATTAAAACTTGATGGATTTTGGTAAATGAGATATTTTTAGATTCGTTTTGGTCATGGAAGTGCCATAACACAAAAATACAGTGTCAAATTTGAATTTGGCGATAATGTTTTGGCATTCCGGTCGGGAGCCGAGTTTAGCGCTCTCCTGATGGTAAGAGATCACACCTGCCCGTGACCAGAACAGTGCTACACAGGATTTTAATTCACAAAGGCCGGTTACAATTTAATAAACAATAAATTTTAATTAATCTCTGAAGGATAAGATTCGCAATGAGGCTATCCGGCAGAGGAACAAGGACCGACAAAGCCCAGAGACAGAATTAGCAAGCTGAAGTGGCAGTGGGTGGCCATATCTGCCAAAGAACCGATAACCGTTGGGGTAAATTAGTTCTTGAGTGGAGACCGCGAATCGGCAAACGTAGTGTAGGACGCCCTCCGGCCAGGTGGGGTGAGCATCTGCGAAAGGGTGCAGGCAGAAGGTGGATGCGGCAAGCCGAAGACAGGGCACGATGGCGCAAATTGGGAGAGGCCTATGTCCAGCAGTGGACTGCGATAGGCTGATGATGATGATGAGGATGAAATTTTAATAAAATTAATAATGATACATAATTACTTAGGCACCTACATATTAATAAAGTTTCGTTTTCGTTTGGATAAGTCATTGAGGTACAAGAAAGTCCACATTTTACCTAGCCACTATTTGCTTTGTAGGTATGTACCTAGGTACCGATGAGACCTAGCACGTGTCTCTGAAAGTTTTATACGACATGTATAAAACTTTTTTATAGTACACAAGGCATTCTAATACCCTATGCTTAGCCTACGTAGTAGCAGAAGGTACAGTTGTCGATAAATTACTTTGTGGTTTCATTTTACTGACATCTCTTTTAGAAATCGCTTTCCTTGGGTGTTCGGTGTATTAAAATAAATTGTTATAATAAGTTACATTTACAATGTCTTCTTCGGATCTAAGTTTAGGGCTAACTACAATGCCTAATTCTGGTCTGTTAATTTTCATGCGTCTACAATAAAGTTTTCAAAACTCAATTTTTACGTGCTACAGTTAAATTTAGGCTCTTACTTAGGTAACTTTTTCTTTATGTACAACAAATTTAAGTACATTTTTTCAACTGACTTCAAAAAAGGAAGAGGTTGTCAATTCGGTTGAATGTTTTTTTTTTAATGTTCGTTACTTCAGAAATTTGTTGTTTCTAAAACGATTTGAAAAAATATTGTTGGAGAGGTTATAGGTACTTTCAGATTAGTCCCATATAAATTTTATCAAAATCGGTTCAGTAGTTTAGGTTTTAAATCAAAATAACTGAATAAAAAGTCCTTATAGTGAACAAAATTGCGTATTTTGAGTCCCTGTGACTTTTCAGTGGTGCCTACGGTCACTAGAACAGTCCGAGTCCAAGTTGAAGTTGGTTGTTGTATGTTTTTGTAAAACCTTGATTTATTATGTCAATGAATAATCTGATAAATAAAACGCTAGACATCAAGGTAGGCGTTAATTTTCGTATATTAGTTTCGTTGATTTCGAGGAAACTATGAATTCTTTGTTACCGCGCTGACCATTAGTTATTGATAATATTGGTTGGTATGGTGTACCTAACCTAGTTACTTCTGTATGCAACGATGAGTGTACAGCACGACAGAATACACACAGGTTTCAACTCATGCATGCATTTTTGATTCCAAGTGGACTGCGACAATTATACATGTAGCAAGTTTATCGTTTCTACCACAGACAACCATAGATAAATAACAGTGTTTCTATAGAAGGTCAAGATAGACAGTATCAAATCAGGATGGAGTTATAGAACAGGGCAAATAAATTTCAGACACCTCGTCAATAAAAATGAAATTTAAAAAAAAAATTGGTTTAAGAACTTTTAAGAATTTACGGTGGAGTTTTATTAATAATGAAAATCCTAGTAATTTGTACCAAAAATATAGTATTCCTGTTACTATTTTTTTTTCGAATTTTGCTTTGCAAATGTACTAGAAAGTAACTAAAATTTGCCAACTTTTTTGACACAATACCCTGAAAGGACTTGTTCAATTTGTAAATTAATCAATATCAAAATCAATACGTACCTATTATTATAAAAGCCTATTATTATTATAAATGGTCATCATAAAAAAACTGGTGTAAATTGGTCATTGCTGATTTATTTTAATATATTCGTCATTGCTGGATTCTTAACCCAATAAATAAGTAACACCGGTCGATAGAAAAATTGGGGCAAGTTGAAGACTTCGGCCGCAGGTGGCTCATCCATGTTGTATGAACCAGCGGCCCTATACCAAGCCGGTTATTACACGCAATTAAAACCTTAGTTCAATTCAAATTGCTACCGTTGCTGTTATTAGACAGGTGTTTCAACGCTGAAGTATGGATTCTAGAGCTGTATTGATTTTAGTATGGGAAAGTGAAAACAAGAAATAGGTATAGTAGAAATTTAGTACCTAGCTCTTGCCGCGTGAGATTGAAATATCTATAAAGAAAAGCCCTATTTTTTAACTCTAATCTTTAGCAGAAGTAGTTTTGGCGTGATTGACACAAATATCTATTTATCCATACACACAAACTTCGCATTTAACTTTATAATATAATAGGATATTTATTATACAAGTACCTAAGTTCTTTTTTGTATAGTATCCCAAATTCCTAATGCTTCGTGCTCTTCTTAAATTAGGCATTTGGCTATAATATTTTCGAACATCGTGGTAATATTTTGATGACTGTGTGTATTTTTGAATTGCGAAATGGGCACTCATTTCAGTTTTGTTTAATTTGCTCGAAATTAAAGAGAAAAATCTTATGTATACCTCGTTCCTGAAGCCCATTTTATACGCGACTATTTTATACCCATGCCCATATTATACGACACTTTATTGCGAGGGCTGATAAAAGTCTCGTATAAAATTGCCTGCTTCACACCCTTGGTTTACAAATAACTAATTTTCACTTTTTATAATTATTCGTTGTCTTTCGCTATTATTAGGTACACATAGTAGATTGTAATTTGTAACGGATATTTATCGCGCTTACCTTATCTATTTTTATCCCGACTTGTTGACTATTTTTCTTCTCACTTGCTGAAGAGTTTATTAATCGACTCAAAAATATGTTCAAACCTTTAGGTTAACGGCGAGCGCAATCCCGAAGAAGTATACAAAGACTTCCGCACCGCCGTACTTCAGATCCTCGGCTCGTCTGACGAGCAAGCTAACGGCGTTAGCGGCATCCCGGGCGAGATCGTCGGCGTTGAGCGAGTGGAGAGGGAGAGGGAGAGAGGAGGGGTGGAGGGGGAGGGGGAAAGAAGAGAGAGACAGCCAGTGCCAGCGGCTGTGCCCATACCGGTGATGCCGATGCCAGACGTGCCAGTGGCTAGACAGACTATGCCAGAGGAACACGTTAGAGTCGTTAGTCCTAAGGTGAGTGCTTGCTTACTTCTTTTCTTTAAGATAAAATGATTTATTTGTATCAATATGGTAAAGAGTAGTTAAAATAATGAGATAGCTTTTTTATAATCTGTCAGTTTAAATCGACACACAGCCACCAGACACGACTTTTAAAAAAGCAGGAAGTTCTCAATTCGATTGTACTTTTTTTAATATTTTTTACCTCAGAACTTTGTCATTTTATAATTTCGATGTTTTTTATTTAAAAAGTTACTAATTTTATGCCTAGATCACACGTACCGAGTACTCGGTTCGTATAAACATAGCGCCGAGTGCTCAGCAAGCAAGCTGAGCACTCGTCACGCAAGCTTTCACTGTCTCGGCCGAGTAACATTTTACTGTCTCGGTCGAGTACTCGGTACGTGTGATCTAGGCATTAGATTGGTCCCATAGTTTCCTTAAAATCGGTTGAGTAGTTTAGTTCGGAATCTAAATAAAATGTAGTCGAAGTAAACGGAATTGCGTATTTTGTTCGCTTTGGTCCCAAAGTGGTATTTATGGTCAATAAAACAGTCCAAGATAGTATGTTTTTTAAAAACTTTGATTATAAAGCGAATTGGTATACTTAATGTAAATAAATCAAGCTAAGACGAGCTCCCAGTGACTGGCGAAAAAATAACAATGTGACTAATAACAACCTGCTATTTATCACCCAAACCCTCAATAGAGAGGCCGCGGATGCCTTGACCTGTTTGTCAGTTTATTCGGATATATTGGTAAAATTTGTTTTTTCTGCATAGGGTATATTTGAGTCGATTACCGTTGGTCGAAAACCGTTAGGTCAAAAACCATATAAATATTCGACGTCGCATCAAAAGTAGGGATTAATGGGAACAAAATTTTTTTAAGTGAGGATGCCAGGAATAAATGTCGAGACGGTCATTTCGTTCTGGCTTTCAGGCAGAGGATGATAAGAGTGCGAGGGGCTATGACCAAACCAGCCGTGCTCTGAGTGGTATCTTTTTTAGCGCTTAAGCCTGTACGTTGTTTGTCAGTCAGTCTTTTGATCTTTTGTCTGATGATTGAAGCTCTTTAACAGTGTGTTCTAGGAATAACCAATATTCGATATCGCATCAAAAGTAGGGATTAATGGGAACAAATTGTTGCAAGTGAGGATGCCAGGAATAAATGTCGAGACAGTAATTTCGTTCTGGCTTTCAGGCAGAGGATGATAAGAGTGCGAGGGGCTATGACCAAACCAGCCGTGCTCTGACTGGTATCTTTTTTAGCGGTTAAGCCAGTACGTTGTTTGTCAGTCAGTCTTGATCTTTTGTCTGATATGGAAGCTCTTTAACAGTGTGTTCTAGGAATAACCAATATTCGATGTCAAAAGTATCAAAATTTGCATAAAAAGTAGGGATTAATGGGAACAAATTGTAGGAATGATCACTGTTTCGCTGTACGTTGTATGTCAGTCAGTCTTGATCTTTTATCTGATGATTGAGCAGTGTATTCTAGTAATCACCTATTTAAGAATAATCACTTTTTTGCTTAGTGATTTCGTTCTGGCTTTCAGCCCGAGGTGATAAGAGTGCGAGGGGCTATGACCAAGCCGGCCGTGCTGTGGGTGGTGGGCGGGCCGGGCAGCAACAAGGCTACGCTGTGCCAGCGCGCCGTCATGCAGAAGCAGGGCTGGGCTCACTTCAGGTAATACATAACTTCTTTGATCTCCAAAACTTAAGGCTGCGAATCCCGCGCGCACATTTGTACATTTTTGAATATAAAAATTGACTGAGTATATTTTATTTTTATTTATTTTATTTATGTTTAACATAAGCGAAGAAAATTGGGCAAAACTGTTTTTCCACATTTCCTTCGCATAAGTTAAAGTTATTTTATCTCCACAGTAGTTACTATGACACCTATCATTCCTTCCAAGAGTTCATAGTTTATCAGAAAATGTTGAAGTATGATTTAAAATCTGCATAAGAATGGAATACAAAATACAGAATACAGCCCGTCACACACGTAGCTATATTATATATTATAGCAAGGCATATTACGATATATTTTCTAAACAAATATTCAAGTCATACAAATATATATTATAGCTGTGTGTGCGGTCGCTTGAATATTTGTATAGAAAATATATCGTAATATGCCTTGCTATAATCATATTAATAGATATTTATTATAGCTACGTGTGTGACGGGCTTACAGCTTCATTTATTCGCAGAAAACATGTCATACAAAGCTCTTATTCTTATTCCTGTTCGTAGTTAGAAGATGGGGCATGTAGATTTACACAATCTGAAATGTAAATGCCCCATCCTCTAACTAACAACATGGACTCCAGATGTAAAGCTTGATGCTGAAGTGTCCCAAATATTCAAACCGTTCGAAAAATATAATGAAAAATATGGTGTAATACCAAAATAAAAAAAAAAGATTTGAATTGAAATTGAATTGAATTGAAAACTTGTTAATAAATCGATCCTGATATTTTTTCCAGTCTTGGTCAACGCCTCCGAGTTTTAGCAGACGCGGGCGGCGGACCAGCTTCCGACGGAGCTCTCGCCAGAACAGCTATAAGCGGAGGGGAGTTAGCTCCTAAAGAACTAGCGTCCAAGCTAGTGAGAGCCGCGGTGACCGACGCGGCGCGGACCGGACACGGACTCGTGTTGGATGGCTACCCGCGAGACTTGGACCAGATGGACCAGTTTCAAACTGAGGTGAGAATTATAGCTCCCTTAGTAACCAAGCTAGTGAGAGCCGCGATGCCGACGCGGCACAGACCTGACACGGGCTTGTGTTGGATGGCTACCCGCGAGACTTGGACCAGATGGAACAGTTCCAGACTGAGGTGAGAGTTTTAGCCCCCACAGTGACCAAGCTAGTGAGAGCCGCGGTGACCGACGCGGCACGGACCGGAAACGGGCACGTGTTGGATGGCTACCCGCGAGACTTAGACCAGATGGACCAGTTCCAGACTAAGGTGAGATTTTTTTTACTATTTATAGGCTTTTGTTCGAACGTTCATACATGATGATCATCGGAGTTATGTAGCACAGTGAACCAGCTAGTTGGAACCTTTAGTTAGGTAGGTACTGACTCTAGAAAACTGTTGAGGCCACTGTCAAATAGAGAGCAGAGATCATTTGTTTACACATTATGTATCTATATTACCTCTCTGTGTAATTTGAGCACTTAAGTATTTATTAATAGTAGTTTTCAGTTAAGTGTATGAGTATTATCCTAGTTAGTTGTGCAATGTACTCCTACATTAATTATATCTTAGATCTCTTTTAGAAAGAATGTTATGCCACTCAGTAGTAGGTTAATACCTTATACCTACTTACCAAGTTAAACCAATTTGCCTTAGTTTCATATAATTATAAGTAATATGTTTCTTTCTTTTTATCACAACTAAAAACCTATAATTGGTTTTGGATGCACCTAACTAAAAACAATATTATTGTAAAATAAACATTTACTCATGTAAAAACTGTTGGTGAACCAATAAATAAAATAAAAAAAGAACTGTCATCTATTGGTCAAATTTACACATGTCCACTCTTTTCGCGTTTTGGTAGATCCTGCCCGTAAGAGCGGTTTCATGCTAGCATATTATTATTTTTTTGCAACCCATTTACGCTCGTTGTGCCACTCGTACGAGTGTTGTCGTGTTTACGTTCCCGAGCGCCCACGTCACTATGATACTTGATATAGGTGTCTTCACGATTTAATAGCGCTAACCTTGAATGCGTAGAAGTTTAGATGTGTTTGGCGGGAGGGGTGCGACGCGACAGGCGCCCAGCGCCGGCGTCTATTGGTCGCTTAGCCACCTTCCCGCCGTCTCGCCTCACCTCACTTGCGCAGAGCTCCCCTCCACTTTCGCCGAGTGCTATAAAACCTCGAAGACATCTGTACCAAAAAACGGCTACATCCCATTTGGACAACGTTTCATTTCGTAACCCTTTTTAAATGCCTACGCAAAAGTGGCATTTCGCAACCTTTTTATTTACCTAGCGAAAAGCCAGTGTTAACCCGTATACGCGGCGTCAAAAGCGTTCAGCTTTGACGCCGCGCATGTGCCATAACGTCCGTATACGCGCGCAATAAACGCAAGTCTGAAGCCGCATATAGGCTCTCGCGGCAGCAAAAAGTCAAAGTCAGCAATTAGGCTATTGTTTTCAAAGCTTCCTCTTGCTTCAGTTTAAGATCGAACCTCGCATGGTACTGCTGGACTGCTCCAAGCTGCAGCTCGGTCGCGGCCGGCGTGACGACTCCGTGGGCGCCTTCCGCCGCCGCCTCGAGGTGTTCCGGGAGCTCAGCCTGCCCATGCTCAAGACTATGGACCAGGACCATCGCCTGGTCATTGTGAGTTGAAACAACATTTAATTACCTAAAAATTGAAAAAAAAACCTAATTGATTGATTCAGGCGTTACTTTGCGGAAATCCATAAATATTAATAAATAGTATAAATATATTTAGTAATAAATCCGCTTAACTTCTAAACAAACATTCACACACTCACACCCCTGCACTAGGATTCCCTATGTCGCAGGGAATCCTAAACAAAGGTCTTAATTAACTTAACTCTAGTTTAGAATTTTAGTATCTAAACCAAAGCGCCGAAAACAGAAAACCCAAGTCAGAACTCGACACGTGTTTCGCCTCTACACGAGGCATCCTTAGGAGATGTTGACTCGACGAAATCTGAAGCGAGAATGAGAATGAAGATTTATTACTAAATATATTTATACTATTTATTATTTAAAAAAAACCTGTTTTTGAGCAAACGTCACATTTGATGTGAGTCAGCATAGGCAATAAAATGAAGATTTATTATTAAATATATTTATACTATTTATTAATAAAAATCACCTGTTTTTGAACAAACATCACATTTAATGTGAGTCAGCATAGGCAATAAAATAGTAATGTGTGGACATTTCACACAACGCCATCTAGCTCCAAACTAAGTAGAGCTTGTACTATGGAAACCAGATAACTGATACAATACGATACAAATGGTTGTCCTGAAGCGGGAATCGAAACCGCGACACTGTGTGTAGCAGTCCAAATCACTTGCAATTTGACCATCTATGTCGTCGACTGCCTAAAAATAACAACAAGGTCTGATTACATTTAATACCTAGAAATGTAATTAAATAACTTTATAATAAAATTTCCCAGTTAAATCAAATAATATAATTAATATAAATAAATAAATTTAAAAAATCTGAATTATACTTGAATCTGTCTTAGGTAAAATGAAGCTGACATTTTACCTAAGACAAGGTTCAGTGGCGCCTGAAGAAGTTACAAAGGCATCTCTGACTCACTGCATAGACGATGCTAAACGGCCTGTTTGTGGCCTTGTTCTATTTTAAAGATGGTTCTAGCGTTCACAGTTTTTTGATAGTTTCTGATAACGTTTTTCAACCCGTAAAATTGTTCTTACAGTTTTTGCAATTTTACGCTGTCATATCGATACCATCCAATCATTTCATCATCAAAATATTTTCAGGTGGACGGCGACACTGATTCTCCGGACGTGCAAAACGAGTTCACGCGAGTGATCGTCGAGGAAATGGAGAAGGCGGAACTCATAGCAGCCATCCCGGAACAACCAGACACACAGACAGGTACCATATATTTATATTTCGTTTATTACGACTGTAGATATTAAAATATACACATAGTCATGTCTTAACTTAATATTATTCTATGATTATTTAATAGGTATAATGTAGAGCAAATACAATACTAACAAGGTCAGGTAGGGGATTAAAAAAGAGGCTGTTTTTTAGACATTCTCAAGAGGTTCAGAGAGAAAAGATATTGCGGATCTAATTATTTGCACATACCTACATATAATGTTTGTTATGCGCAAATATGGCGGCTATCCAGTTGAGGGAGACCTTTCCCAAAAGTGGGACATAATATAGGGAAAAAAATGTTTGTTATCGCTACCATACGTTATCGTAGCGAAAGCTTATGTTTACGTTACGAAAGATTACGTTACCTATAAGAACGTTCACATTTTTTTTTAAACTATCTTGTCCCGCGGCGGGGCAAAACAATTTATATTAAGATTACTACATTATTCTTTTTTACAAATATCACTGTTACGAAAACTATTTGTACTTATATTAAAACAGGTATATTTTTTTATCAGACACGTCAGCGATGCAACAATTTAATCACGCCGTGTCCCGCATGGGCAACGGTCACGCTAACGGCGCCCTGCCTAACGGCGCTCTGCACAACGGCGCCCTGCCCAACGGAGCCCTGTCCAACGGAGTCGCTAACGGATTCGCTAACGGATTCCTGCCCAACAACAAGGTCTGAATAGAAATAATTTTTGGTGCAGAAATTTTATTTTTAAGTTAGTATTTTTGAAATAAGACAGGACGAGCGCCCAGGTGGTCAAAGAACAGCATCTCATGACTAACACAGTGGTAGTCAAGACTTCTAGCATTGCTATCAGCACTCGTCCACTTTGAATAATTGTAGAGTCACCCGGTTATTTCACTATAGCTAAGGGTCCGACTAACCAGAACTCTAATGATAACACAGAGAGTGGCAGTAGAAAAAAAATGATTCGGGCCCGGATGACCTTATTAGGAAACTGGAACACGCCATCAACCCAGGGTCCTGCTCCGCTATTTTGAGGAGCTGAGCTGGCTGGGGTAAAGTTAATGTCACAAGGGGTCAATGCACAATACACCCCATAGCGGGATGGCAGTGCAGACCATTTGTCACCCCCTTACCCTAATTATTAGAATTAGTGACAGTAGAATTACTGACATTGCAGAGCCTAGTCTATTTACAATTTTTTGTTGATGATCCTACAAAGCCGAAGAGACCCCCTCCGTTCACATGATTTTCATTGAAAAAATGTGCACCAAAGTTCTATCGAAATCAGCTTTATAACGTCGTGTAAAATCATCTGTTTATGAACTTTCCAAATGACCTTAGTAATGTTAGTGATGAGACAGATTTTAAGGTTATTTAATGTAAATTAATGTTACTTATTGTATGAAAATTTCGGATACGATGTAGGTATTCAACCTTTGCACATGTGATAGTATTTCCACTGTTGATCTGAATTCGTCCCCTCGGGGCTTATAGGAACATAACACAACACGTTGTAAGCAGATGGATTCCTGCAGTTGCTGCTTGCTAACCTGGTTTTTACCTAACCGCGAAGAAGAAGTATGAATGTTATCATAGGCACCGTATTGCAGGTAAAGCCGGCGGCTACCAACATAGCTAAGATCCCAACAGTGTCTCAAATGACACACGATGACGTGCGGCGACTCTACGAGCAGAGCGTCGGCGACCTGCCTATTAACACACACATTTAGACCAATAAAGCGTAAGTGCACAACTCGATATGTCACTGAACAAGTTCAGGATAAGTTGGGGAACCCTGGGGGAAAATAAATTTATCTTGGGACAAACTAGTTTGACCAGGGGTAAACTGGTTTAACCTGGGGCAAACTAGTTTTTACTATAATAACGCCTATATCGTCTAATACAGAAGAACACAGCTGCCCAAGAGGCCTCCTGGAGTGAATGAGTTTATTCTGGGGCAAACTAGTTTATCCTGGGACAAACTAATTTTCTCCAGGAGGCCGCTTGGGCAGATGTGATTGATTGAATGAATCATTTGGATTAATAATAATTAATTTAATATTTTGATATTTTAACTATCTCGACCAATGGCTGGGCCAATGTAGTTTTATAGACACTTATTTAAGTAAGTAAATAAGTTACGATTTTAAAATAAGATAGTACTTAAATATTGTAAGTTTCAGTTAATTTTAAATAAGTTATAAATTTAAATAAATTGCTTACTACTACACTTTTGAATTATGTTGTTTATCATCTTTTACACAGTCCACTTATTATTTATCAGGCTTTACTCTACTCATTATTAAATCCATTATTCATTAAACACTCTTAAGCCTAGATCACACGTACCGAGTACCTACTCGGCCGAGACAGTGCTCTCGGCCGAGTACTCGGTACGTATAAACATAGCGCCGAGTGCTCGGCTGAGCGAGTGACGTAAGCTTTTACTGTCTCGGCCGAGTACTCGGTACGTGTAATCTAGGCATTAGATAAGTTTAACATGACAAAGTTATTATGTACATACATTAAAAACACTAATATAAGTAAATACCTGGGTACGTAATTTTAGTAATTAAAATAATATTGATGAATTTATAAAATAAAAAATATGGGTAACTGGGTATTTAATACCTGAAAGTTTTTGAGGGACGACATGTAAATGTGCCGAATGTTTGTAACTAGTCATATACGTAGAAATAGGTGAATACATAAAACTAGAAAGTGTAGCAATCCTTTAAGAAAATGTAATGAATTAAAATTAAGAATTTTTAAAATATGCAAGTAGGAAGATAAGTCTCATACAAATAAAACTCGTATTCATATAAAATAAAATCGCACATATACTTACCTATAAAGTAATACGTATGTTTGTATGTAATTACGATTTTTTTATTAATGATATTAGTTAAGTAAGTTCATAAAATTACTCGTATATAGGCATAGTACTTTAATAGATTGTAAGCCGACTGTAGTTAATTCTTGAATAAAAAAACGTAGTGAATTTGTATATAAGTGCCTTAGACCTAAGTCAAATCTAGGTTTATGTTGGACTCACTAAACCTACCTAATTATGTACGTGTAGGTACTAAAACTTCACTATGAGTGATATCTGTAACCGAGGATTACCTAGGTAAACAGATACCTAAGTTTTTTTGTTAAAATTTGTGGACGGAATCGGCTTCGTTTACTTAATTCACCTGAGCTTATTCACCAAGGTGCATTAAATACACTTTTAGTTAACTTTAAACACCTGTACCGCGGTTCATAAAACAAAAGACATATATATATACAATTATCTGTAAACTTTATTCACATAAGGTAGGTCGTGGTTCTAACGGACCATTTCTAGGACATGGCCCACAGTATTAAGTCCGTTTGTCATGCTGTAAAAAAATATTTATCATTTTACAAGTACCTACTAAGTTCTGTAAAAACAGATTATAAATTAAATTAAGTTTGTGTCACTACACACTACACAAGATAAACAATATTTTATGGTCTTGAGTTGTATTTTGATTCGGTAGACGAGTAACTTAACACATTAAAGCTAGGTTCTGCAATTTAAATGAACTAGACAAATCACTTTTCTGTATACGTATTACAATACGGCCACCGAACGAGTGTCTTTCCGAAGTAATATTTTTATAAGGAAGTGATGAAACGAGCTTGAGACTCTGTTTATGTTAAGAGATCACGCCTGCCCATGCCCAGAACAGTGCTTCACCGGAGATTGAATTCCAAGCCGGTGCAATACAGTTATAGCGCTAGTCCACTTTGAGACATGTAAATGTCAATAATCTCGAAAGTTTAGTTATTTTTACCTATATAGCCCTTAAAACTAGTGATATAGTGCCCTGAAAACCATAATACTATTAAATTAAATTAAATTTTTAATTATTCAATTAAATTAAAAATTAGACGAGTTTGTATTAAATGATTTTGAAATTAGATTTTGCGCGCAACTTGTGGCTAACTTCAGAAACACATTCGTTTAGTGCCCGTTCTGTTTATGTAGGCATAGGTAGGAATGACTCAATATAAGTCACGTAGTTAGTTCGATCACAGGGGCCAATCTAAATGTAGCTTAGACGATAGATTCAACAAATTGTAATTAGCCTAGTGGTATGTAGATAGAGAAAATATTTTCAGTAAATTTTAACCGCACTATTCTTAGGTACTTATTTTTAAAAATATAATTTCATAGATTATAAGCATATTTGTATTGATCGAAAGGATGCTGTGTGATATGTTGAAATATAAGATTAGGTAAGGAATTTTCATGATAAATTGCGTATTTATTAATTTGAAATTTGTTACATATCTATTCAAAACAGATAAGATATTAGAATTGAAAATGTTTTTTTTTTTTGATAATTTTACTGAAGAATTTGAAGAAAGTTTTGGATAGAATGCGTTGTCTTGATTTTAAAACGAAGGTGAACATGTTTATAAAATATTATGATTAGTTACACCGGATGGATACTTATATTATTATATAATGTAGCTGAGTATTTTAATTTTCAAGTAATAAATGAGCACATTTTCATATAAATTGGTGTTTTGTTTGTACTATATTGTATATCTCTTTAGGTTTAGATTTTCTTTAGAATTCATTTACTTATTATCATAAAAATTGGCAAGGGACTAATAGGAATAGGACTAATCTGTTCCAACATATCCCATAGAAATACTTTTAGTTTTCGTCCAGCGTATAGGCAAAGAATAGGTAATTATTATGTATTTACCATAGTTTAGGTAAGTATATTTTTTATTTTTTGTTAATTTATGAATTGCTTAAATATGCTGAGGCTACATTATCGCGCGATTATCCGTGTCGCGTTGTCGTGATTAAAAATCGTGTACTACATTTAAGCAGGCAATTTGTCACCCTAATGATAACCGTTTTTTACTGACAGTGCTGCGATAAGCATTCGTATTCGCCCGAATACATCGCCATGCGACGAACTACTCGGCCACACTTGTAGCGATAACTCGAATATTCTCCGATACCCGCTAATGTAGCCGTAGCATTATAAACTCAGGGCGGGCGGGAAGCTTCCTCCTGAAATTCCTGAAACCTCGTAAAGCGCTCAGGTTTCCCGCGAGCGCTTGGCACCGCCGAGCGGCCTTGACCGCGCGCGCCGCAGTCGGCCCGCAAAGCTCGCTCGCCGCGGACGTGTCACACTTTCCACGAATACTGGATCACACGCGCTGCGTTCTCTATTAAAATGGTGAGTACAACATTTATTTATTACTGTTAATCTCTAAAAGTGTAATAGAAAATTATAAAAATGATGTGTACAAAAGATTTTTTTGAAAAGTCCTTGTTAACATGATTTTCAGCGGGTTTTAGAGTTACGTCATGGTATCACGGTAATATAAATAGAAAATGGAATTCGTTTTAGATTGTTATTGTTTCGGTGAAAATAACACATTTTCTGTCATGAAAATTCAATCGAGACAAGATTGTTGTGTAATTTTGCACTGCACGGCGATATTTACCTACTGTTTGCTACCAACTTAGAACAGTTATCTATTTTTCAAAATTGAAACTGGATTCTCAATTTATTACTTTAAGGTTGTCAACTAAATTCTGAAATTCCCTATTCAAGATTAATTCTAATGAAATGGAATTCTAACCTTCTTCATTTTCATCTTAGTTTCTGACTCTACTTTTTGAGCCTTATTATTTTCAGTCAAAAAAAATTACAAAAGCATCTACGGCAGGTTTTAGTGTTTTGGGTAAACGAAATTCCATCTCTCGCTATGAAGTTGAGCCCTTTGCCGCAGTGTTGCGAAATGTAATTTGAAACTGGGTTTATATTCTGAACTCTGTGTTCTGAACCTACTTATTTGTAGTGAAATGCAAGCTAGCTGATTGAACACTGTTTTATTATCTTGTCATACCATTTTACCTACCCACATCTACATATATCATTTTACTTACTACATTATAATATTGTAGATATAATAAAACCCGTCACACACGTAGCTATAATATATATTTCTATGACTTGAATATTTGTATAGAAAATATATCGTAATATGCCTTGCTATTATATATATTAAGTATAGCTACGTGTGTAACGGGCTTAAGTAGAAACAAATATTTTCTAGAAGAAGAAGAAGAAACATATTTATTTTGACTTATTAAACTGTACAAGCACACAATAATAAACAATAGGTAAGTAGGTACTCAGATTAATAGTTTATGCATGTACAGTGCAGTCAAAAAAGGTCCATGCTCACTAATGCTCAGCGTGTGTTGCAGTAGACTGCAACGCTGATTTTCAGCATGGACCTTCGTTTGACACACGGACAAAGCACGAACGTAAAAAACAGAAAAATAATATTGAAACATATCCAACAGTTAACTACATAACAGATAAAAAATGAATTGCTAAGAACATATTCATCTAGCTAATTTCTAAAGAAAGTTATAAATCAAGTTAGTTGTTACAACATATTAGGTACACAACACAACGTACATTCTACCCAGATATAAAGTAAGCAAGTAAGCCACTATGGTCCAACAGGAGGTAGGTAACTTAAAGGATATCTAACTAATATATGTAGGTATGTATATCACACTAAACAAATTCTAGACAAATTAGCGTCGATAAATATGTGACTGTTTATTTTGTTTGGATAACCATCCTACTTTCACAGCTTTATCGCTCCTATCCTATCAGCTGCTGTGTTTGTTCTACTAAATTGAGCAAACAATAAACAGTATTAAACTAGATTCTTAATTTCTTAAGTAACCAATCGAAACTTTGAGTTATACAATAATAACCAAAGTCGAAAACCTTTACTGAATCAAACTAAGTACGTGGCTGCGATATCTTTTTTTGCAACAAAATAATACTTAAATACATTCGTAATCTTATCGCTTTGATAAGATTGAACTAAATTGCAAATTAATAAATCGATCTTAAGTGCATTTAGCATGGTTGCTACTGCTAACACGATAAGGTGAATTTACACTTACATAGATACTTTAATGTCTTCTATTTCATATCTTGCTCATTTATGTCTTCTTCTACTTTCGGCGCCTTTTCTATAGGAAGTCTGCAATCAACAGGCCTATTAGCACTTTGGACATAGCAAATAGAGAGCGAGCGAATTTATTTATATTACATATTTATTTTAATCTACTAGCTAGTGACCAGAATCAGATAGAGATTCCTAAACGTTAGGTATATTATTAGAATCTACATTTTGCTAGATAGTGTACCTAGGTATCTATTTGAAAAAGAAGATTTTTCTCTATGGTAAAAAATAACAAATATTTATTTATTTCTACACTCTGAACTCTCCATTGTCTAGTCTAGTCCATGCATTTGCTACATGGTCTTCAAAAATCTTCCAATAACTATTACGTAGGTATTAAGAAACAGTTGGCACACCATGATGAAGTTCCTACAACACACAGCTTAGAGCAGCTTAAAGCTTCACAGCTGAAAGACAAGCTACTTTGTTTGTTTACTTGCTCGGATTGTAGCTACATAATACATATTTACACTGTTTATGAATGAAATCTTTGCCAAACGAAAACAGACCAACGAACTGCTTCGGACATAACCTTTCCCGAGCTATTAAAACCTGGATTTTCTCCAAAATCATCCAGTTGAGAACTGCGTATCTTAACAAGCGTCTGCCAGTTGGCAAGAGGCGAGATTTGCTCTATTTAGAGGCCGAATCTGTGGTGTGAAGTGGTGAAATTCTCATCGAGTATTTGTGGTTATGAAAAATAAGGAAAGTCTCGTTAAATGTGGATTGTCGTACTTCATGGTGTTGTTCGCGCTGTGGGTCGAAGTTAGCCTGAACAATTTGTCCTGGAAGCCTCTTATTTTGGTTGCAAGAAATGTATGTGTTAGTGTTAGTGTATTATTAGCACAAGTTTTCTTTCTATATTTATCATTTATTTTTACAAAAGCAGATATTAGTTTGAATAAAAGATAAATATAGCTTTTATTCAAACTACTCGAAAATCTTGTAATGTGATTATATTTTCTACTCTCATATAACAACTTAACTTACTTTATTAATAATAGACTAATTTTAACACATTTACTTAACTAACATTAATCATTATTTCAACCAAAGTCTACTTACCTAGTAAATTCTTTGCCAAGGCAAGTAGTATTTGTACAAATTCCGCGTTATTAGTCTAAAAATTAGATAGTTAGTTTATATACAACAGACTTTCTACGCAGGATACCCGGTTGTGGCCACTTTAAGGAAAATCGGATGTTTGAAAATTCGTACCTCTAACAATTTTAGATATTTTATCTTAGTGAAAATTAGGGAATTTATCTACCTTTTGGATTTATTAAATGAATTTAGTAAGAAACAATTACTTTTTTTGGAATTAATTTTGAAAAAAAATAAGTGCTAAATAGCCGGTTGTGGCCACCTAAACCCCAGTTGTGGCTATAGTAATGACCCAGTTGTGGCCACTAAAGCAAATAGAAAAAAAATGAATTAATCCACTTAAAAAACAAATTTTATTGAAAAATCTTATAGCATGTCTAATTTATATTGGAAGCCAGCTCATGACTCGTGACTCTCCTTCACCCACGTGACTAAAACATCTTTTCATGTTTCTGACAAGGACTGTTGGTGTTCCGACGCACCCTGACGCCTGGCTGGTTCAGAAATTTTATTTCGTAGCGTAAAACGTGGTACTTTACGGGTTCTTTGACTTAGCTTGACTAGCGACTTTGATACCGTCGCGTATAGCTTGATGGTGAATATGTGAATAACTTCCTTATAAATGTATCTTTTTCTTTTATTTTCAGGTTCCATTATATTTTTAAAGCAATAAAGCAACATTTAAAATCATAACAGTTAGTAATATGAAATCTCAAACTAAGAAAAAGCAAGGTGGCCAAATCCGGTGTTACTTTGAAATTAGTTGTGGCCACAAGCATGGCCACAACCCATGCAAAAGGTTTGATGCGTTAGTAGTGGCCACCCCCCGATCCAGCACAATAAATCCAAGTACAAACAAAATAACCTCTAAACTAGTCTCCTGCATGTTTATTAGGCACGCCTCAATCAAATTCAAACCAAAATTAAAAAATATATGTTAGCTTTTTAAGAATTACGTATATAGGGATGCTTACTGTTTTCGCTAAGAAATTCACAAAACTTGTGATGTGTTCACTTTTTAATTCATAGAATAATAAGCGAATGTCTTTGTGTCCCACCTGTTACTTGTCAAAATAAGCTATAAATATAGCCTTTCTAAGCACATTTTTAAAACTAAATGGTTTTCTATAACTTATTTAGAGACCCTGAAAGTCGTAAATGGCCACAACCGGGGTGATGGCTACAACTGGGTATCCTGCCCTAATTTATTTATTATTGTCTGATGTCTGTCTTGCTTATCTCGCATAGAAAACAGTCGGTCACTGCCAATGTTGTCGTTGAAAGGTATCAAAATAGATTCATCTCTACCGCTAATAATAATCTTCTTTGCTTTCCAATATTGCTAGCTACATAAAGTAAATAGGTAAGTACATATTGAAATAGCAATGTCGCATTATCGTTCTAAATATTTCTCGCCAAAACATTAGAGCTGAGAGTAGTACCTAGTTCGTCGCTATGCCATATATATATAGGCCATGATGTGTTCTTCACTTCTAAGACTAAATTAAAGTCGAAAACAATTCGTTTGCAAATAAACAAAAACATAAAGGTAGCCTTACGTTGTGGACGATCGCGACGCGCGACCGCGCGAGACACACGACAGCAGCCGGGTCGCACGACCCACTGCTTAGTATTGTTGGATGCAACCGCTTCGTACAAGTCGTGCATATATCCGGGTTTTGCAGTCGCGTGTCGCGGTTGCCGGTCGCGGTCGCCAACATCGAAAGGCTACCCTTAACATAACATTGAAGAAAATTAATGGAGCGCTGGTAAGTTTAACCAACCACGTAACATTTGTTAGTGCTGTTTCTTTCGTCAAGACGGTAACAATTAGCCTCCTGTCCTTCATTATAATTGGCACAACAGCATTACAAGCTCAATAATATTGGTTCCTATCATTATTTAGAGGAAAATACTTGAAAATTATTGTTCGCCAAGTTCTTCTAGTAATCACTCATTGTGTGTCTCGGCGAGTAGGAAACAGCGGTCAGTGTCAATGCCGAAAGATGAAAATAGATCGCCTTGATAGCATCAGTGCGTCAACCGAGATGAAGTTATATATATTTAGAATGAACTGAACAATAATAGGTCTTATCATTATATCCAGGGCTAAAGCCGTGCTGGGTGGTGCCGCGACTTTCGTTCCGTAGGTCGTGGGTTCCGACCCGGTCGTACACCAAAGGATTTTTCTATTCAAAAATCTATGTGTGCATTAAAACACGTGCTTAACGGTAAAGGAAAACATCGTGAGGAAACCAGCATGTCATTGGACTTAAAAAGTTCGAAAAACATGTGTCAATTGCACGAAGGGAGCCTCCTGCAGGCGCACTTGAAATCCATTCACCACACTGGTTCGAAACACACACACGATACGAAGAAGAAGATCCAGGGCTAACCCTATTTACCGAACTTTATATTCATTCGTAGATATGAAGTAAATTAAAAGGGACAGCTTGGAAGGATGGTAGAATAACGACCTGAAGTTATATCTGATGTACTTTTTTTCTTTTCAATTTATTTACATGGGCTTTTGAACAACATGTTTATGCCAGCCCTATAAAAATATCCGTAGGTAAATTATCTGGATAAACTTACATAAGTATTGTTAAATTTTGGATTAAGTATAATAATGTCTACTAGGTAAGGCTTCTTTTAGCCTTTTCTGTATGTTTTAATTGCCTTCTACATTATCATAAATTTAACCAAATCCTACCAGGCAGGTACCGATCGAAACTTTAAACTTATTGATCGAAGTTGTCCGTAGTACCTAATTAGGTAAAAAGTAGGTTAACGTGTAATTGTACTACACGTTAACTTGAATAAGTCAGGCTTATCGACCACTCAGCGTATCGGTACACAAGTAATGATGTTGGGTACTATTGACTTGAATATATTATTCAAAGGAGCTTAACTACTAAAGCGTGGACTACAGAAGCCTTAGGTGAAAGCTCCACAAAATACCATCAAGCTAAGAACAAATTGTAATGTTTTTAAATAGAGAATCCGCCAGCAGCCGAAATACGGTGTAGTCGTTGTTCGTGCGTAGTCGACATTTTAGGTAAACAACGAGTTTGGTTGCGATTCGTGCGTTTTTCAAAACAGTGAAAAAAACACCTTCGCAGTTGGTGGCGTTTCGTGCGTTCTTACGCCTATCATAAAACTCATGCTCACAATACAAAAAGTTTGTATTATAGGTACACCCAAAAATTAACCCTGCTTCGTGGTCAGGTACATAAAAATACCTCTACGGCTCTACCACAGTTTTCTATACCTTTTCACGTGCTTTTACGAGTACATTTTGAAGCAAGGTGTTCCTTGTTTGAAATTATTAGACAATGTTCGTAACGACAACTAGCCTCTTTTCCAATGCATTAAAACTTTTTTTGGAAAAAGACAACTCTGTCAAAGTCAAATAAAATAATAATTTTTCTAATTCTTGGTTTTTTAATGAAATTTTGAAATGTTTAACAAAAACCCTAGAGCTGATACCTGATATAAAGCCATGGATGAAAGACTATGCCAGCCCTGCGAGGAGCCCGCGATAGACAAGTTGCCCCCGTGTCCATTACAGTGCAAATCACCCAAGTGCAAGGCTTATCAGAGAAAGGTACCTAGGCGCTTCCTAGGCGCTTTGATTATAAGGCACTTTTCTAGGCCGTGTTTCAGAGAAAAAATGGGATTTATACACATCTGTATATATTTTCTCTCGCCTTGGTAGATAATGAAGTAACTGGCAGAGCATTTTTGTAGTAGGTAATTTTCCTGATCTATGTACTCTATTCTAATTCTACTCTACACTAAATAACTCGTATACTACCTCTTCCTAATTCTATCGTAGAAGTTAAAGAATATTTGTATAGTAGCTACATGACAATATTAAAAAATATACGGATCGAACTGAGAACACTCCTTGTCGCGAATCACCTACTTACTAATGGTCGCGAAGCTAAAAGTATCTACTCTATAGGTATTCAATACTATGTACGCATGTATGAGTTTTCAGGTAAATGCATAAATAGAACAGTGGAATGGTAGGTAGTGTAAAATAAATAGAAAATCATGTTACCTTGGTGTCAGATGAGGGTAGACTGATGAGCATGACCACATAGTCACGGTGCGTGACGTCTCGTACGACTCAGCATCGTCAGCATGATGCGAGGATGAAAACATCGACACGACGACGACCATGTCGCGATGTGGTGACGGTTATGAATATGAGACCCGGTGTGATGCTTTGTAGATTGGATCGACGTACCTATATCTAGATATATGTCTGAGCATGGTCTCGGTCAGACCATGTAACTTCCGTAATTATCTGAGCACCTAAAAGTGAGAACACACTGAGCGTATCATCGGAACTGGTCGGGCGTTGTAGTAATCTGGGTTGGGGTTAAAACCCCACGAATGACCTCCTCCGTCCCCAAATAGTAATTGCCTGACCTCACAACATAACGTAAATATCCTTATTTACCTTAAACACCTTAAACCTAAAGTATCACATGAGACCATACAACAGACCAGTAACGCAACTGAGTGTAGCACAACAGTGTATCGCCTGATAGATCTGTGTAACGAAGTTGATTAACACAGTGATAAATATGTATAACGTAGTTGTGTAGCGCAGTGATAAACCTGTGGAACGCAATTTACCTGCGGGTATGATATACAAAAACGCCACTAATAATGCCACGTAATTCATCCGAGGAAACGTATGTACTTACATTCTAAGACACAACGCAAATAGATTTACATTAGTCTTATAGATAGCAACATGCATGGACGGTGTCACTACCGAACACGTTATTAGACATCAACAAGAACATACGAATTTATAATGTAAGACACAACACGTAATAGTTATTATAGCAGTGATACCTATGAACGGCATCATTACCGAACAAATTATTAGGTACTTATAGTAAACCGCGACATACCGTGAGATACCTACCTACAGATGCGTATTGCGCTTGCATCTAATAGTAGGTACTTAAATGTATCGTGAGCGCTTTACACATGTACTACACAGTACATACCTGAGCCCAGGGCGCTAAAGCAATCCTTTTACACGTTAATATCTAGAATATGCCGGTGAACACGTGAATAACAGGATTATGAGGAAAGTTATACCTGTAGGACCTGTTGAGAACTAATATCTAGCACTCACCAAATATCCTGAGGTGAAAACACTGAGCACTGAACACTGAACTAATTCTGCGAACAAAACCCACTGAGAACTGACCACGCCATTCGAACGTACCCACTAGACTGGCACAAGTCTACCCGCGCTTACCGCTTCCGACAGATTGGCGCCGAGGCTTGTTACTACACAAAAGTGGTCGGGCCGGTGTTGCTATGTTATATCTATATCTATATCTATAATTCTACCTGTGTATGCGTCTACGTCGTATCCCTCGCTATGAAATGATAATCGCGATTACGTTTCGTGACACTCCTCTTGAAAAAGAAGAACGTGAAGCGAAGTATCGATGCGTGTGCCTTCTGAATTCAATGAGTTAGCTACTATCTTCCTCTTATTCCAGGCACCGATCGACAGCAGCAAGAAGCCCATCGTGTGGGTGTTGGGCGGGCCGGGCTCGGGCAAGGGCACGCAATGCGAGAAGATCATCGCCAAGTACGGGTTCACTCACCTCTCCACCGGAGACCTTCTGCGCGCTGAGGTGAAGAGCGGCTCCGAACGCGCCAAGTGCCTCACCTCCATCATGGAGCGAGGTGAGTGTTATTGAACTCTATTCATACCTGAAGAACTTCTGGCATTGCGCAAACGAGTCGAGATCGAGAGAGCTTATACCTTATGGGCCTACCACACGTACAAGCTTTATCACAGCCTTGCCTGCGCAGGCCGGTTTGTACACGGAACACTTTGGCAATTACACCAACAATACGCACGGTGTTCAGTGACTGATGAAGTTTGTACGTGTGGTAGACCCATTAGTTGCAGCATCTTTATTGCACAGTCAGTTTGAATCAGGCCAGTCATATTACGGTACTCTATCTGCCTATGCCAGTTAATCACTCACACTGTTTCTTAAACGATCACAGCAAGAATGGACCGCATAAACTAAGCTTTTTAAAAAAAAACGTCAGTTGTTAATCTTATCATTTAACATGATATGAAAGCAGCCTTTATAAAATGTCTATGGAACATTTCAGGCGAGCTGGTGCCCAATGAGATCGTGCTAGACCTGCTGAAGGAAGCGATGGAGGCGCGCGCGGAGCAGTCCAAGGGATTCCTGGTGGACGGCTACCCGCGAGAGAAATCGCAGGGCATCGCGTTCGAAACCGCCATCGCACCTGTCACTGTGAGTGGAAACCTATCTACAGAATTATTTTTTTTATTTATATCTACAGAAGTACTATTTCATACTTCCACTCCTGTAGGTATAAACTTAGAGAGTATTGCAGTGTGACTGTGTCTTTATCATCCTATAAAGTCGTAAACAGGGGAAAAAAAATCATCGAAGTAAACGAATTGCGTATTTTGCTTTCCTGGGACTTCCTTGGTGTAGGTATACGGTCACTTAAACTGAAGCAGTTAAAGTAGGTACGTTTTGTATAAACTTTGATAATTTTGAAGTCTGTTATGCCTAGATCACACGTACCTAGTACTCGGCCGAGAGCACTGTCTCGGCCGAGTACTAGGTACGTGTGATCTAGGCATTAGGTCGCAGCAAGTTGAGCATTGCCTCCGCTTCCAGGTGATCCTATACTTCGAGGCGTCGTCGGAGACGCTGACAAAGCGGCTGTTGGGGCGCGCGGCGAGCTCGGGCCGCGCTGATGACAATGAGGAGACAATCAAACTGAGGCTCAAAACCTTCCTCGACAACAACGACCAGGTGCTGGCGCAGTACCCTGACAGACTCAGGAGGGTGAGAATTAAGATTTTTTTATATTTTTCTATTATTATTGGCCTGACATGTCCCACTATTGGGCAAAGGCCTCTCTCCCTTTTCTCCAGTCTTCTAGCACTACAATATTTTTACATAGTATTATGATTTAAACGTCTAATAAATCGATGAACGCCGGCTGCATGCACGAAAACGTTGTCATTGTCCGGTAACGCTGTCATTGTCCGGTAACGCTCATTGCCCCGTTACGCTGGTAGTCACGTTAAACTATCGTCCGTTAACCAACTTTACAGACAACCAATTTTTTTTAATTGTATTTCATTGAGGTTTCGTCAACCGACTTCAAAAGAGAAGGAGGTTCTCAATTTCGTTGTATTTTTTTAATAATATTTTTTTATGTTTGTTACCTTAAAAACTTTGTTGTTTAGCCGATTTGAAAAAATATTTTTATATTCATGATATAGGTACTTCCAGATTGGTGCCATAGAAATTTCATGCAAATTTCGTTCAGTACTTTGGTTTTGAAATCAAAATAATTGAAAAAGTGACGTCATCCAAGTAAACAAAATTGCGTATTTTGCTTCCCTGTGACTATTCAGGGGTGTCTACGGTCACTAGGACAGTCCAAGTAGTGAAGTATGATTTTGTAAAACCTTGATTATAAGATGCATCATTATTTCCAGATAAACGCCGAACAAACCGTGGACGCGATCTTCGGTGAGGTTCAGAAATACCTGGACCCCGTGGTCGCGAGAGCCGCCAAATGAACCAAGCACTCCCTCTCATAGACAATTGTACATAATTACATTTTAATTTTAAACTGTTGAATAAATTATTTTGTTTTCCAAAAAGCTTTATTGGATGTTGGAAAGTGTAACTAGACCTACCTAGGTTTAGGGCGTCTTCGAATTATTAAAACACGTATAAAATCTAAATTTAAGTATGGAACCTTACTAATTTTATGTTGACAAAATTGAAAAACATAGACAAAACGAATAGTGTGAAGAAATTACTATAATACGGCGTACTTTTTGAGTATTTGTCCGAAACATTTTGTATGGAATTGGATTTGAGGATTAGCCTTAAGAGGCGTAAGGAAGCGCCACAGTGGCGCGCTTCTATTAATTGTAATACAATATCTAGGCGTGTAGGTGCAGCGTCACTATCGTGGCAAAGTGGCGCATCTAGATATTGTATGAAATCTAGTAGAAGCCACAGTGGCACGCTTCTATTAGTTTTCATACAATATCTAGACTCGCCACTATGTCAACTATGAAAACTAGTAGAAGCACCACGGTGGCGCCACAGTGGCGCTTCTTAACGTCTCTGATTTGAAAGCACCCTTATAGTAATTTTATCTGTTAGTTCCCAGTAGTGCCATGGAACTAGTGGGAACAGATTGGACTTAGTAGTTTCATTGGTTATTAATTGTAGAATACCTACATAGCAGAACGAATAATACGCATAGCTAGAACGCGTTTCTTTAGTCCGGAGGTGTTGAGCAATATACTTAAGGCCCTACTTACATTATGTATTTTCAAAAGCCAGGTCAATGAAATTGAACATTTATTTTATATAAAACATACCGGAGCCTTCCCTTATCTGATAAAAATACGCTTTATATTTATCTACTTCTCGAAAAACTGAACAAACTCAAATGATTCCTAATCGATGAGGAAGGTCGGTACCATGCTATCCTTATATCCTAATATATATATTTCACTTTTAAAACCTGCTTATAGTAGGTATATTTCGGGTTAATCTCATAGAATCCGAATGTTGAGTTGAGAGGTTGTTTCACTAGGCCACCCCAGCTATCATCCCTGGACAAGTGGCACTTGATAACCTTGGGTTGGACAAAGAGTATAATATATTCTAGGTACATAGCCATTAGGTAAAAAAGCATTATTAAATAAGCAAAGCAAACCAACGCATTAAATTTGTATAGATCCCAGTATTTCCATAAAACAATTGAGAACAAAATAGTCCTAGTAATCCATGGAACAAGTGGGAACAAATTAATTTCAGTATTCAATGGAACAAGTGGGAAAAAATTAGTCCCAGTATTCCATTGGTTGCTTAAGTATGGAAAAATTAAAATTAGACTTTGCCACTATAGTTAGATAGATGAGGCACAAAATTAAGACTAAACCACCTCGTTCAATCACAAAACACCAGATTCCCAAAACACCTCTGGAGTATACAAGTTAAACTACCAGTGTTAAAACCTCAAAAGCCTCCCTAGGCACAAATTGCATGGGGTCTTAGAAGACCTATGCCGACTTGCACCAAACTTTCAAAGTTCCTAAGCAATTATTTTACTTGCTTGTCTGTTCTTAACGATCAGAATATGTACTGTTAAGAACTACCAAGCGAATATAACAATTGCTTTGAGACTTTTGCCTACTTGCACCAAACTGTCAAAGTCCCTAAGCAATTACTTTACTAAGCTAGTTCTTAACGGTCCAAATTCAGACCGTTAAGAACTGTTAAGCGAGTTAAGTAATTGCTAAGGAACTTTGATAGTTTGGTGCAAGTCAGCATTTGACAGTTTGGTGCAAGTACCTAGGCATTAATCTACTGAATGGATGGCGTGTCTCGCCAGCATGGCGGCCGCCTCCTGCTCCTGTTCGCGGCGACGAACCGCCATTGCCGTCTCCACGAGGAGGTACAGGCACTTGAACTGCTCCCCATCACATCCCGGCACCACCTGAAAGCCACCACTTTCATGAGGCTTACACCATACTTGCACACGAAACCACATTTTAACCCTTTCTTTTGCAATAACTGTCTGCCCAGATGAGGTCTAAGTTAGTCTTTTGGAAGATCTTTCTACCTAGCCCTTTGTTGTTAAGAAACATTGGCTAGATTGTCGCCCCAAACTAAAGAATTATTGGCTAAGCACACTGCGGTCTGCGAAAGCGAATAGAGTGAAAATCGCGCGGTTATGACAAACTGCCAAAGCGAATAGAGTGAAAATCGCGCGGTTATGACAAACTGCCAAAGCGAATAGAGTGAAAATCGCGCGGTTATGACAAACTGCCAAAGCGAATAGAGTAAAAACCTCGCGCTTCTAACCAACTGCCAAAACGAATAGATTGAAAACCCCGCGCTTTTGATAAACTGCCAAAGCGAATAGTTAAATCCCGCACTTTTGAGTGGTTAGTAGTTAGTAGGGAGACTAAAAGATAGCAGTACTTGCTAACCCAAAATCTATTTTTCTAGGTAGACTAGCCCACTTAAATTTTTTTTTTCAGCAATAATTGTGGGAGGTCTTTTCATAAAAGAGGTTTTATTAAGAAAAGGTAAAATGTGGTTCGGTGTGTCTGGTGCAACCCTAAAACATTTCTTAAAGGTAACTTTCAGATGATGCCGGTATTAAAACACCCCAAAAGAAAGAAAATTGTACTGCAACGGTTTATTAAACTAAAACAGCCTTGAATGCAACTTAATAATAACAGTATCGATTGAAACAAAATACCTTTAGTGTTTTAACACCGACGTCTTTGATACAAAAAACATGCAATGAGCATTGAGACAGTGTCAAAATGGTTATGAGTAAAAACAAGTACCTATCAGCAACAAAATCATGTAACGCCGAAAAATCGAATAACATTTAGTGCGGTTTTCAGATTAGCTTTGTTAAGTCGCGCGAATAAGGGCCGATTGGTACTCGCAAAACATCATAAAAAGCAAAAAGCAAGTAGTGAACATCAGTACTCTCTCAGCCGAGCACTCGGCGCTATGTTTATACGTACCGAGTCGAGTACTGGGCCGAGAGCACTGTCTCGGCCGTTTGATCGGTACGTGTGATCAAGGTATAATACATAAATCACACGTACCGAGCAAACGGGCGAGACAGAAAAATGCTAATGTGCCGAGACAATGAAAGCTTACACATCAATCGCTCAGCCGAGCACTCGGCGCTATGTTTATACGTACATAGTACCCGGCCGAGAGCACTGTCTCGGCCGGGTACTCTGTACGTGTGATCAAGGCATTACGCTCGGTATTTTCAAGCGAGTGTTGTCTTGTCGCGCGTATACGTACACATACCAAAAAAATACAAGCGGCGAATCCGCCCGGTTAACTCGCTAATCTGAAACCGCACCTAATCTGTATCGTTCATATTTTCCAATTTAGGTATTTTAATTCTTCGTAAATTACGGAAATATTCGTGCTGCAAAATAATAAATGACAGTGTGTAAAATAGGTACTTATTTAATTATACCTACATTACAAAAACATATTTTGAAATCCCGATGCATGCAGCCAAGTCACGCAACGTTGTACCAGTTAACGTCACACCAATTTTAGAAACTACGAAAATAAACCAATTATTATTTTAAACTACACGTAAAACTTTGTCGTTCAATAACCTACCTTTTATGTTGTTTCTAAGGAAGTTTTGGTACTCCATCTGAAACTACATACAAGTCAAACTTTAGGATGACGTTTTAGAGATCTTATTGGCTCTAACGTAGGTACTCTCACGCTGACTTGTACCGAACTTTCAAAGTTCCTAAGCAATTACTTTACTCGCTTGGCACTTCTTAACGGTCAGAATCTGGACTGTTAAGAACTACCAAGCAAGTAAAGTAATTGCTTAGGAACTTTGACAGTTTGGTGCAAGTAGGCATCAGGGCCTATGAGGTACCCTATGTACACATAAAAAAAACCTGTCATATAGGCTTAAGAGCTTGTTATCTAGGCCCTGTTTTTTAGCAAGAAAAGCTGCATACATCGGGATGTCATTATCAAATGAAGCGCTACCAACATCGACCAACTCTATCGATAACATTATTGAAAAAAAAAAAAGCCGAGGCTATCGTTTCCGTAATATTCGCCCGAATCCCTCTTTCATAATCAGTAATGAATTCTAGTTATTCGGATACTTAATCGATCGATAGGTATTATTCGATTAAGTGTGACACCACATATCCGTGGTAGCGACTTCCAGCTCCACAGCGACAGGCGGCGGCGGCGGCAGCTGCAGCGGCTGCACAGGCTGCAGCGAGTGTAGTGAGGGCTGTAGCGAGTGTAGCGAGTGCGGTGAGGGCTGGAGCGAGTGTAGCGAGTGCGGGGCCGGCTGCAGGGGGAGGGGCGGGCTCACCTGCATGCGGCGCGGGCGCAGCGCTGGCACGTGCCAGTCGCTCGTTGTGGAAACCGTCTCGTACTGCTCCTCCGTTGTGCTCACCGTCACTACTGATGCGGTGCTGTGGAGGGAATACACCTATTGATCCCAAGAATCAAGGGTAACAATGAACAGTAGGGGGAATTGGGAGTAAAGTTCGTAGCTAGCAATTATTGGTTGAAGGATTTGATTTATATAAGCAAGCAGTTAAAACGCCCTGCCACTGGAGTGGCCGCGGACATTGTAGCGGATAATGATTATTATTTTTAGTAAGAGACCTTGCTACGGCGTAGCAGTTGCTACGCTCACAAACATGCTATACTTGTAAATTATATGGGTATTGGAATTAAATGTAGGTATGAATTTAAAACTATTTCCTATAATAAAAGGTCTATAAAGAAAATAATGTATCTTATCCAAACATGCTACGGCGGTGGTGGCGAGTGTTAGTGGTAAATATGGATTCGCGCCAACGCTCGTACGAGTTCCGGATGACGGATGGCGCTGATGGCGCTCGAGTACCCCTCTTCCCCTAGCTCGAAGTTAGCTCGTGCTCGCTTCATCCCGATACCACGCTGTCAGCCAGTAGCTAGAAGGCCTTACCCTCGGTTAGCCGGGTGTATCTCGGGGTCCTCCACGCCGTACTGGATGTCGGACTGCCACACGGACGAGTTGTTCTTCACCTTCTCCTCGCTGATGGCGCTCGAGTACCCTTCCTCGCCTAGCTCGAAGTTAGCTCGTGCTCGCTTCATCCCGATACCACGCTGTCAACTAGTAGCTAGAAGGCCTTACCCTCTATTAGCGGGATGCATCTCGGGATCCTCCGCGCCATAGCGGATGACGGACTGCCACACGGACGGGTCGTACTTCACCTCCTCCTCGCTGATGGCGCTCGAGTACCCCTCCTCCCCTAGCTCGTGTTCGCTGCGGTACACGAGCAGCCCGTCCGAATACTCGTGTCGGAGGTCTTGAGCATTCTGAAACATAGGCTTGAGCAGCTAAGTAGGTCCATGTTCATACTTAGTGACTACATATCCTATACAAAATACAAAATATTTATTTTCGAAAACAGGTTACATAGGAGGAGTTAAACCAATAGACCCTGTACTAGGGCTAGCCTGTATCGCGGGGATCTGAAAAACGATTTCCTGAATTACAGAATTATAGAGAACATGCAAGACAAGACAGACATTAATTAGTAAGTAGGTAACTATAGATTTAAATCTAAATAAATAAAAATTAACAACGTCATGGTTTGTCGAGTGGGAGGTGTGTTTGACTTATTATTATTATTTTTATTTTATTTTCGTTCGTCAACTCATCTGAATCTTTATTTTGCATAATTCATTTCAATTGCCAACTAAAGTTATATGATAGTTTTGAAATAAAAGGTTTTATGGGTATGTACGGTGTACGGTGTCTAGGATTTATATTGTCGCATTAGGACTAACATCTGTTTTCTACGTACGAGTAGTTACCTAACCTACCTATTTACAAAAAAGTAATGTTTTCTTAGAGATCTCTGCTTTTTGATAAATGGCGCTGTCTGAAATATCATGTGTTCGAATGTCTTGGACATTCTTAAAGAGATTCTAGGTAAATATAGCAGGTGGCATAAATGTTGTATCTACGTGTCAATACCTTTTTCAAAAAAACTTACATCCATAGTGATTCCGTCCCAAGAAGCCACAGTAACACCGCCGGTAGTAGAAGATATCCCGAGCGAGCTGGTGGAAGGGCCGAGCCCCGCCATCGGTCCGATGCCAGCTAGAGACCCTGACTTGCGTCCGCGGCGGGAGATGGTGTAGTGTAGAGGGTCGTGGCCCTCGCTTCGGATCATCTCAGGCAGAATGCGCCGACGAGCGTTTATGAACCAGTTGCATACCTAGAAGTTATAGATCCGATGATGATGAAAGATGAGGATTTTGATCTATCGGGAAATTGACGTAGTATTTATTTGACGATTACCGTACGTTTTGGTAACTTGTACCAGATTCAATACTCAATGGCTTATTTGCTTATATTGATAAAATAGAGATATTGTATCGATCCATGCAGGAGGATACTGAGCAGCAGTGCTTCTATCCGGCCCAAATAGGAGTACCTTCCAGGTACTTAACCTGCATCTGATGCAAAATAATCATGGTAACAATTTTTCTTGTACTTTTCCGTTTTACATTAGATAGTAAAACTTTTTTTAGCTATGGCCTGAAACTTTCTTTTGGAGATGAAAGCAGTTATTACAGTAAAAATCTTTAATTTTCTTCCGTTAACTCCAGCTCCTGTAAGAAAACAGCAGCCTCCCTACCTAACCTCGGTGTTTTAAGTTAAACTTTAAACTTAAAATGAGAAATTAAAAAAAGTGTTACCTAGAGTCCGGTGACGCAGTAACGGCCATCTGCGGCCAACTGCATTATTCCATCCAAAAAAAATAGTTTTACCTGCAACACAGTCAGATTGGCCTCCTGGCTCAGCGCCAACTTCTCCGCATCACTGGGATACGCATTATACCGGTGCTCATACAGCCACCTCTTCAGGATCTTCACAGATTGCTTGGGAAGGTTGCCTCTGCGCTTACGGACCGAACCGACGATGACCGCGTGGGGGGGTGGGGGACCGTGCCGGGGCAGGGAGTGGGGGTGCGGGAGGTAAGGGTGGGCGTGGCTCGGGTGGAGAAGCGCCGGGTGGTGGTCCCATTCCACCCCGCTCTCGTTCTCATCCGCTGAAGACGTGGACGGGAAGCGGTCGCGCGCTGTTTGCAAAATATAACCCTTTGAGGGGTGTAGAATCCAGCGTGGGAAGGTTTGGGCGTTTTCGCCCATTGCTAGATGGAAATATTATATGGGTAAGAATTATGATCTAAAGTTTTGGGTAAAATTTAGACATCAAGTTATGAAAAGTTTTAAATAAGCTTTTGAATAAAGACTGATTGTTTTTTTATGAATGAAAAGTTATGAGTTGTCGATTGGGGTAGTGTTTTGGGTTGCTACTGAGGGTAGTCAGAGGGTACTTACGAAGTTTGATTTTCATCACTTTGATCACGGATCTACGCAGCGTGGTGACTTTGCCAACTTTGCCACACGACAGAATTCCCGCGCCTAAACTTCAAGCTTTGACAACTGCCAATAATTAAATCACATTGACATCACAGCAATTTATTTTGTGGAAAATATTGCGTTGACCCGGAAAATTAAAATGAAATTTTGCAATGATGCGGTTTCCAACGGGGCAACTTTCGTAATGGGCGCATTTATTCATGTTTTTGTTTTGAAAATCGATGCGCTTTTGTGACAAATGACAACGACGCTTGCACTGGCGTTTGTCATTCTGATTGTGATTTTTGAAATTTAGAAAATAAATTAAACAGCCAGGAATTTTCGAGTGCAAACCTTTTTACTCATGAAATAAGCGCTATAAAATCAATAATACTTCTTTGCTGAAATAAGAAAAGGCTAACACCAAAAAGTTACAATGCGATTATTTTTCTAAGTTTGCAAAAAGGCGAAAAGCTTACGAAAAGCGATTTTTGAAAGGTAATAAAATAGCTCCTGAATTTGCTTCCTGTTATTCCCAATTTAAACTTAATTTCGCTAGAAGGTATAAAGACAAAATGCGTCAAATACAAACAATAACGTGTAATACAATCTTCAAAATTCTCAACATTTACGCTAAAAATCACTTTTCATCGGGGGCGTCGCTGATGGGCTGCTGGGGACTTGTGATGGGGACCACTGCGGGGGCCGAGGCCGCCGCTGGGGGCCGCGGCTCGGGGGACTCACTCCTCATTTGGTGCTTCTCTATCGTGTCGGAGAGGATCTCCTTGAGGGTAGTCGCTAGCGCTTTAGGGTTGCCAGTACTGTCCAGCTGTGGAATATGGACTTTAATTAGCTGTGGAAAGGAGGGTAGTGTATAAAGTGAAATATGTGGAGTATAGTGCATGGAAAAGAGTGTAATTATGTTTTTTTTTTATTAAACTTGATGTGATGATAAATAGCAAGATGTAACTCCCCAGATGGCAAACAAGCTTATGACCAAAATACTTAAATCAAAACTATTTATTCAAAATTCTTTAGATCTTATAAAAAAATAATCCATAGCTTTACAGAAGATCCAATGGTAACCAACTTTTTTTTATCTTACATTAAAAAAAAGATAACAAGACCCTATAGAAAAGACATCAACGCGCTCCTATATCTACGAAAAAACTATGTACAAACTAGCTGGCCCGCGTGCGACTTCGTCTACCCGTAGAAGAAATATTTATGGTTGAATTTTCCCTAAAATGTTTCATTTTGAACCACCACAACTTAATGCGACCAATTGATCATCATTTCATCCTGATCATAATTCATCTGCGTTGGTAATTAACCAAATCCTTGCTTGCTCATAATTCTTTCAAGTCTTCAGTGGCGTTGTCATTGAGTCAGTCAGTCAGTGAGTCAGTCAGTCAGTGAGTCAGTCAGTCAGTGAGTCAGTCAGTCAGTCAGTCAGTCAGTCACTCAGCCAGTCAGTGAGTCAGTGAGTCAGTCAGTGGGTCAGTGAGTCAGTCGGTCAGTCAGTCTAAGCAGTTGAAGTGGATAAAAGTACTAACCGTGACAACATGTCCCCCGAACCTTTTGTGTACATTCTTGACCTTGTGCGCAGCCTCTCGCACGATCTGTCGCGCCGCGTTGATCTCGCACTCCGGCCGACCTAACTCTGACAGTTTGTTCTGTAACCTCGTGGCTGCCACCTGCAGGAAACATCATGCGGAACATTGGAAATATGCATGAAACTAGATACAATGGAGGGAGTTACAATAAATAAATAAAAAAATATTTTGGACATTTCACACAACGCCATTTAGCCCCAAACTAAGCAGAGCTTGTATTATGGGAACCAGATTACTGACAGAATACTTAAATACTTTATTTTTCAACTGACTTCAAAAAGGGAGGAGGTTCTCAATTCGTTTGTTTTTTTTATGTTTGTTACCTCAGAACCTTGTTGTTTATAAACCATTTTTTTTTTGTTTGAGGTTTAACTCTTAGATTGGTCGCATATATTTTATTTTCAAAATCGGTCTATTAGTTTAGTTTTTATATCAAAATAACTTTTATATAAAAAATATGTCTTCGAAGTAAACTAAATGATCTCTCGATGGAAGAGACAGATGACGAGAACATGTCAATTTCATGACAAATACCGTTATACGACGAAACCATTCTGTAAATTAGAGAGTACTGACTGTATTTTCTATGTCAGATAGGAAGGTTCAAGTAACTAACTACGTTTAACCTCGTTGTCCACTTCGAGTGCGACGATCTTCTCGGGCCACTTAACCTGTCGGTTGAACATGCTGGACATGCGCGGGTTCTTCGGGAAGCCCACTAGTATGAAGCCCTTTGCCGCCTGTTCCGACAGCATGGCCTCCTTTATCAGGTCTACTGTTACTTGCTGGAACAATTAATTAATCTAATGCAATAGTTCATCGTTTTATTGGTAACTAATTGTTACAGGTCTTATACAGGGTGAGCCATGAATTAGTTTAACATTTAAATCTGAGTTCCTGAGCGGCGCGGGGTGCTTGGAGAGGTCAAACAGCTAACTCGTTTCAGGGAAATTTAGTGGCAATAGATCGGGACACTGGGTCTCAAGGTGACTTTTGCGTAAAACAATTTTAGTTCGCTCACTTTTTGCTTCAGTTCGACGCGATCCCGAGCTCGTTTCGAAGAAATCATTGCCTTGAGTCCTTATGTAGAAAATAAATGGATGAAGAATTTCGAAAAAACGGCAGCGACATTAAATTTGTAGCAAATCGGCGGTCCACGGACTTCTCAGAGTGAAGAGAACGTGTAGGAAATTATGCTTCAGTTCGACGCGATTCCGAGCTCGTTTAAAAGAATCTAAAGTGTTGTTCTGTTGTGTTCTAACTATAAATTTTTGTGTTAATTTTGTAAATATGATTTGTAACTAACATTTTGCTCAAAGTTTTATATAATTTGTAATATTAATTTTATTTCACTAAGTTACAACACTAATTACCTCTTGCATGTCGTCTTCACCTATAATTGCAGTGGCACTTGGCCTGCTATGATTGTATCATGTAACCAAAAAATGTATTAGTGTATACTGTGTTGGTGTTAAATAAATTAAAGTCAAGATGTGTGAAAAGTGGATATCACTTTTACAAAGTAAATTTCCATCTTTTGTATACATTTTTTATTTTTAAAACGTGTTTTTTTTTATATTTTTTTAATGTTAATAATTCATGGCCCACCTGTAGAATAGAAAATAATATTTTTTGTTTGTTTTCGTGTAAAAACATTCCCATGTAACAGCTTGAGGTAGATGGTTATATATTTTTATGGCTGTGTAGTAAGCACAACACAACAATTATGGTAAGTTATTGTTGCATTCAGTACTGATTAAATTAATGATAAATAACCCAATATATTAACACTTGGGAGGCGTCCTTTGCAGAATTCCTTCTTGCTACATGGATACTAACACAAATATTCTGGCGCAGTATTACTGTGTTTCAGCTGAAAGGACACTGTAGCTAGTGAAAAATGTTTCAAGGTGGACGAGCGCTATTAGCAGTGATGCAGCGGCCTATGAAAATCATAGTTCTGTCTAGCACTGTTTTGGTTATGGGCAGGCATGATCTCTAACCTTCGGGAGAATGCCTAGATAGTCTTATTACGTCGTCACATAAAAAAAATAACACGCAGCAGCTAGTATAAACCCTAATTCGATTTCCCTTATCTGTACTTCTGGGCGGATTTAGGCTGGCTAAACTATTAGCCAGGATATCTGATGCACAAATAAACAACAGGAGTCCAAGTGCGGAAAAGGGAATCCATTTACTTGAAATGTAAATGGATTTCCCATTGTTTTCGGATGGACGTTTAATGCAGTTAGTCGTTAGATCACACGTACTGAGTACAGTAAAATATTAGTAGGCCGAGACAGTGAAAGCTTACGTCACACGCTCATGCCGAGTGTTATGTTTATACGTACCGAGTAACGTGTGATCTTAGGCATTACTGCGTCACCGGACTCTACATTTCAACCCTAATCCGATTGGTAGGTACTTCAAAAACTAACCTCAGGTATATCGTCCTGCGCCTGCAACCTGTCTGCAATCCGCCGGCCCCTGGTCGTGTCCTTCTGCGCCTCCGCCCGCACCAGCTCACCGGGCCGGATCATGGTGAAACCGGTGATGCTGGAGATGGTCTGCGCCACCGTCTGGTTACCCGCGCCCGGCACGCCGTTCACGAAGATCACCGGCAGGTGGCGGATCGGGGACATGTCGTATGCCATGTCATCCTGGTAGTTGGGGTCAATAAGGTGCGTGCGAAGTGGAGTGGAAGTGGAATTTCGAGCAATGTGATTGGCCAATTCACGGTCAGCTACTCTACACTCCACGTAGCTCCACGTCAGTGGTTTAGTTGGGTTTGTGTTATTGAGTCGAGGGACTAGTAGGGTAGGAACTCTGGTTAGATAGTACGATGGCTGCGCACTGGCTAATCGAAGACCTTAGTACATTTGTGGCAGAGATAGGATAAGAAAAGGAGAATCAGGATTATACCAGCGATGCACCTTGAGAGACGAATACACCCACCTTTATTTATGTAGGTTCTGTTGTAACTTATGGATGTGTCAAAATAAATAACCTAATTTGGAGAAATCAGATAGTTATCTATCAGATAGGTGGATTCTGAGATAATTGTGGAAGTATTTTTGTATTCTTTACATCGTCATACATACTATCATAATGCTATCATCAGCAATGACTAACCCACTGCAGTTAAGTAAGTAGACAGTTTTCCCAATTTTAAGTTTTATGTCCATTGAAGAAATCAAAATGGCTTAGCGGTTCGTGTAAGGAGTGCTAAGTGCGCTTGCATGCGTTTCGTTTGAGACTTGCTTCGCGCTTTGATATACCATGTCTTCTTTGCCAGTTGACTATCCTCTTTAAATTCAAAGGTAGGTTAAGGCTATCATAAACACAGACTAACCTCTTCCATACCCGTCGAATAAAAGCATCCCATTTTGTCCACAGAAGAGACGTTTCCAACACGATAAACAATGGTATTTTTATTATTTCTCACAATAAAATTAGCATAGCAAAAGGCATCGCCAAAAATATGACAGCTGTTTGAAATCGCGTCTAGATTTTTGACGGTTTTCAAAAAAATGATAATTCAGACAGTGACCAAGTCTCACTGAAAAGGTTGAATAGGAAATGAATCTATGAATGAAATCACATTCAATTTGACCTCGTTTGGCTCATACCCAAGGTTGCTCAAATCATCTCGTCTCATGAAGAGTGATGGCTCTTCATGAGGACAATGGAAATTATGATAAGGCTTGATCGTGCTCATCTATAGGTAGTAGGCATTTCCACAGGGGCGGCTTAACCTACATATTGTGCAGGGTGTGCGTTGGACACGGGCGCAGCGTCCTAGGGGGCGCCGAGAGCCACTCGCCGCGGGCGCCGGCTAGCCGTAGCACTATCAATTCCCACCCACAAAAAAAAAATACTCCTATATTTTCAGAACTTTACTAAGGGCGCGAAATTCTGATTTGGCCCCAGATTTTGGTCCAGGAATAATTCTTATTCTAAAAAGAGGGTACAGCGGTCTGCACTGGCTTCCCGATGAAGGGAGCTTTGTGCATTGCCCTCGATACTTATTTAACCCTGCCCCAGCCATCCTAGCTCCTTGAAATAGCAGAGTAGGACTCTGGGTTGATGACAGCACTGTTCCAATAGCGTGCTAGTCGAAACGTCCGGTGGAGAGGAGTCCAACAGCTTGCGCAAACCTGTCCTGATTCTACTCTCCTCTACAGGTGATGATTGAGGTCACAGTGGCCTTTGATGACCCCTAGCATCAGGCGAAGGTCTTCGCGTTTGAATTTAAGTAGCGCGTTTGTCTAACAGGGGAAACGAGTACGCCCTTGTTTGTGCCCATTCCATGTTTGACCGCGCGCTTACTAGAAGGCGCTCGGGTCATTATTGCACACGGGCACAACATGGGCTAGAGACGCCCCTGCATTTCCAGGTCGCTTTTCATTTCGTTTTTCGATTTGCGTGGTATCCACTGATCTGTGCTAGAGGTCAGTGGTGGTGTCTAATACTACGCACCAAGTAAAATCTATGAATATATAGTTAACAATGAAGGTTTACTCAAAAAGATCTTTGTGGCTTTCATCACAAACTATCATTACATTATTCAGCGTCCTTGGAAATGTGCTAGCAAACCAGCGGTGTTCTTCAGAATCTCCCACAGTGCCCAAATACCATCTGATTGAGAAGTGCTGTCGCTCTAAACTCGGCGTTGCTGCTAAGGCCAACTACTCTTCTCTTATCAGCTGCCAGAGACTGGCTAACGAAAAGAAAGGTGAGTAATCAAACTTCTACCAAAATCAACTGTTCAACCGCCTGGCGTCTTCGAGTATCCCTGGAGCAGACCTTAGCCTCTGATCTGTCAAATCGTATTTTTTTTATGAAGGCGCTCTCCCGATGCTAAGAGATCACTCCTGCTCATTACCATAACAGTGCTACACAGGGCTTTGATTCTCATAGGCCCGTGCAACACTGCTATTTCACTCGTCCATCTTCAGACAATTTGATGGTAAGTCTCGAAAGACCAGTAATTTTACTGCTTTGCGACAAAATATCTGGTACTGTGTGAATACTGTGTGGTATACGATGCTCTCTACCTTAATCACACGTGATATCTTGTCGAGCTCGAGGTACTGTCCTCGCTCCAGTAAAAAAAAAAAAAAAAATGATTGGTGTAACTCCCAGGTATGTTAAGAATCTAGGGTTAACACTGACTATTTTCGTCAAATCAGGTCTAGCGTTAAACTTCAGCCCGCCCGAAGCGAAGGCAGCCCTGGAGTACACGTGCGAGGTGCTGAAGTGTGCGGAGGCCGAAGGTGGACAATCGCTGTTGAACGATTCCGCGTTTGATTACTACAGCATCTATGGGAGGCCGATACGTGAGTTTATTTATACGTACCCTAGCAAAGGTTATCTAAGTTAAGTTGGCTCTTCCTTATCCATTCCAGTTGATGGCTTGGTTATAGCCCGAGCTCTAGTAAACTATGTTGCCTATATTTATGCCAAGCGACTGTTATTTCGGAATAGAATTCTGAATCATCCATGATAGAGAAACAGGAACAAACTCATAATCAATCAATCAATAAATATTTATTTTCCAAAAACACAGATATTACACTATAGTTCACAATGGACCCCGAACTAGTAGGGCAAGCCTGTGTCACGGGAGTCCTAAATCGAATAACAATCGAATCTAACGAGACACTATGGATTCCATAATTATACAAACTCTTCTTCTTCTTATGTGTCACTATCTCTAACGAGCCAATAATGTAGTGGAAGAATTTCAAGTGCGCCTCGAAGAGGCTACTTTCGAGCACTGCTTAGTTTGGAATCGTACCTACACAATATTTTTTCTTTGGTTTGGGGCTAGATGGTGTTGTGTGAAAATGACCAAAAATTATTATTATTGCCTAGCCGACATTAACTCCACCTGCGTGCCTGTGATAGGCATGTTTCTCCTCCTGCCGAAGAGGATGAACCATACCCAAGCTGAAGCAGAATGCAGGAACAGGAGCAGTGTGCTTGCTGACGTTACCAGCGAGCAGAGGACGGATGCAGTGGCACAGCTCCTCGCTGGAGCGGGAGTGGAGGCAGCACTCGTTGGCTTGAGGAGGAGGAATAGCAGTGTGTTCATTGCTAATAATGGTAAATATGCGACAATTTTTTTGGCCTTTATTTTCATATTGTTGGGCAAAAGCCTCCTCCAAACCTCTCTACCTTGCTTGATCTTTGTCAGTTTCTTATGAACCTATCTGCTTCAAAAGCAACGAGATCACTTCGATAATACTTGTGCAGCCGACCTCAACGACGCCGCCTTTAGGCGTCTTTGGTGTTACGGAATTTGACCGTTGAATTGAAGGTGTCAAATTCATTGTTCCATTGACCATTCACCATCATCATCATCATCCATAACTACCCTTTGCTGGGTGTAGGCCTCCTTTTGTACACGCCATTCTTTCCGGCCTCGTGCTTTTCGCTTCCAGAAGTTACCCGCTACTTTCGTAATGTCGTCGACCCACCGCGCCAACGCCATTGACCATTGAAATGGTCAAATCACTAAGACTACTACTTGAGAAACATATTTTTGTTTTATCATGTAAAGAAGTACCTAACGAGACGAGCAGCGGCGAGGCTTCTAAGAGATGCATGGTAATTCGCCCACGACCAGAATTTACATCGTATGTTAGTGCTACTTTAAAGTTAATGGAGGGAGGTTGGGTGCGAAGACAATGGATTCCGGTGTTCTCTAATAAATATTCGAAATAAATAAGAAATAAGCCAAATGGCTTATTTATTCTTAGGTGATACTCTGGACTGCACAACGTACCGCGCCTGGGCCCCAGGACACCCTCGTAAGAACTTTACTAAGTTTGAATGCATGCTGATCACTCGTAGCAAGACTTGGCTGTCGGCTCCTTGCAAGAAGAGCTACCCGGTCCTGTGTGAGCTGAAACCTGGAGGCCCGTATAGGAGGGGGAAGATCTTCAAATCACGAATATTGAAGAGCAACGGTAGGTAACTTACGAACTCTTATCACGTGGTGTGGCGAGGGGTGGGGTGGAAAAATAGACCCAGGGTCCCAGGGTGAAAACTACCTTTTTAATTTATTTTCGTCTTTGCAGGTACAAGTACACAGCCAAGTGGTGATGAAAACACTTCTTAACTTACGGTTTATAGCTAATACAATATTATTAAATATAAAATCAATAAAAATTGGAATTTTAATTTTGAAAGTAAGGTTGGTAGGCTAGCTCCGTTGGACTCAAACTTTGGTCCAAAGGCTTACGAAAATCATAGATCGTAAAAAGGATACACCGCTGACATTGACATTTGAAAACAGTTATTTATCTGTCACTGTCATTGCAGTCTGAAGGGGCGGTGCTTAGTTTGTTTATTTTTCAGATTTCCTTTGAATTCAGCCTAAATTAGACAAAATTATAGCAAAATGGGCCAAGGTAAAAGTCAATTTACTGAAGAAGAACTGCAAGATTACGAGGCAAGTGGTCTTAATCTTTTCTGAACATAATATTCATCCAAAAACTTTAGATCAAAAAAATATTTAAATAAAACCTTATATTTTCAGGATCTCACTTATTTTACAAAAAAGGAGGTGTTGTAGTAAGTATTTTTTGATGACTCAACAAACCATTTGCTCTTACAAAGAAACTATGAACATACTTTTCTAATTTATGAGTCACCAAAGGTTTTTCTGCAAGCATTATTAAGAATGAGTTGGTACCACTCAAAATTACACAGCTCCCCATTCTTCGTTTCATAACGGTTCTATTTTTATAATTCCAGCGCTCATTCCAAATTCAAAGCACTGGCCCCTGAGAAAGTAGGTCACAACAAAAATTCCAAGTTACCCATGGCTAAAATACTCCAGTACCCAGAGTTACGCGTAAATCCCTTCAGAGACAGGATCTGCAAGGTGTTCAGCTCGAGCAATGATGGAGACTGCACCTTTGAAGACTTTCTGGACATGATGTCTGTGTTCAGCGATATGGCTCCGAAGGCAGTGAAAGCTGAACATGCATTTAGAATATTTGGTAAGTAAGACAATGTTATGTGGTTATGTGAAAGAGCTAAATAGGTCAGTGTCGCAAATGGGGCACTGAGGAAAAAACATTTAGAAATTTTTACTATCATAAGGCTGTCCACACTCGCTTCGCTCGCCTGTGGACCCAAAATAATCAGTATTCAGTATTTATATTGCAGTCAATAAGACTTAGTTTTAATTGTTTTCAAAGTTAACACAGAACATACACGTAGAACATAATCTAATTCTAATTTGGGTAAGGGGTTGCAAGTGATCTGCACTGACGTCCCGCTGTGGGGTGTATTGTGCATTGACCCCTTTTTTGTACTAACTTTACCCCAGCCAGCCCAGCTCCCCAAAATAGCGGAGCAGGACCCTGGGTTGATGGATGGTGTGTTCCAGTTTCCCGGTACGGATGCTTCCCGTAGAACATAATATTGAACTCTAATCTAGGGCATAGAAACATTAGAGCAGGAGCGTCAATCACCATAACCTACTGTCACCCATCTGTTATCTGGTAGATTTTGCGGTTGTTAACCTTAGAGGTCAATGCTCCAAACTAAAGTATCTCCATAAGCCACCAACTCTGATAGTAACATAAAAAGTAGGTGTTAAAATGTAAGCAAATTTTTCATCAAACATTCAAGTCTTTTTTTGCCTCAGTGCCCCGTTTGCTACACCCTAACTGCTTAATATGCTAAGTAGTTGTGAAAAAAACATAGGTAGATTGGATTTCCATCACTCACTTCTGCTAATCACAGAAACTAGCACAGTTCTATTACCATCTGCTTACAAATCATTATTAGCCAATTAATACTATTATCATCTATTTATGCTAATTACACACTGCCGGCCAATTCTATGTACTGACCAATTCTGAAAACTTAAATTATCTTATTCATTACCTTCCAGATTTTGATGGTGATGACATGATTGGAGTATCAGACCTGCGAGAAGTGATTGAGCGACTCTGTGGTCCGGAGCTAAAGCTTGGAGATTCAGAGCTTCAACAACTTGTACAGAATGTTCTAGAGGAAGCGGACTTGGATGACGATGGAGCATTGTCCTTTGCTGAGTTTGAACATATTATCGATAAGAGCTCAGACTTTTGCCAGTAAGTACTTTTTATTAAAGTAGAGTAGTAGTGAGCCAAGATTTGGTATAAGCACAGAGTACTAGGTATAAGTACCTATTAGGTTTTTACTAGCTGATAGTCAAAGATAAAGCAGCATTGAAAAGTGGCTAAATTAATAATTTTCTTTGACAGGGTCTTTTTTCTTTTTGATGTTATTAATTTTTAATGTATTTTCTTAATGCTTTTTGTTTTCCTGTTTTTTACCTTTTATGTTATTTAATTTATCTATTGTAGTAATTTAATGTGTGCATAATTATGCTCAAAATGTGTATGTAATCTGCAATTTAACACTCGGGCGCTTTTGCCTAGGCTGTGAACTCAATTTGTGTATAAAATTAAATAAAATAAATAAATAAATAAAGCTTCCAGACTTCCACTGTGTGTTGCTGTTTAAGCACACAATAGATAATAATAATAAAAAGAAAATGCTTGTTCACAAACATAAATATTATTTTTAATCAGGATTGCATTTTTTATTTTATAATTGGATCAACGGCATTTTGTCTTTCACAATATTTTTTTTCTTTATTTCATATATTATGTCATAATAATGCTACTTTGCTTTCAATTTCAGTGCATTCAGAATAAGGCTGTGAAGATTTGAGATTGGTCCCTAACTTGAATGAATAATCTGAAGTATAGAAATAGCATTACTGATACTGACCGAATATAGAAATAAGTTTAGTACAAAACAGTATCAATCAATCCTCACAATTTTATGTGTGGTAGATACATAGTTTGTAAGTTCTCAATTTTTGTGTTAGTTTCTTATTTGATTGACTGAATGTTAATGTCTTCCTTGTTTAGAAATTTATAAAATATTTATTTTAATTTTAATGATTTTTTGGAATCTCTTATTTACATTATGCCATTAAGTCAGTGTTGTTCACTAACTAGTTCTGCTAATATTTTGTGATATTTTATTACTTACATAATTCGATTTTGTTACATTATTCTCTTAGAAATAAAAGCGATAGCTCGCACTTACTCGGCGAGACTGGAGAGCCACCCGAATGAACTAGCCCGAGAACTTCTCAACCCGAAGTACAAAGGGAGATTAAGGAGAAAGCATATACTTAACAGAAAGCAGTGAGTTCGCAGATGTGCGATCCACGCAAAAACAGCAAAAACAAAACAGAACATTTGCCCATAGTAAAGATACTGATCGCAAATAAGCAAACAAAAAAAAAAAAAAAAAAAATTCTCTTAGAAATAAGCATCAACTGCCAAATCTATTAAAATATTCTGAAAATAATAAAATAGCTTTTAATTCCGAAAGCCCGAGTAAGAGGTTTCCGACTTTCGATACGAAGGTCGTGAGTTCATACCTGGTTGTACACCAATGGATTTTCCTGTTCAAAAAGATCTATGTGTGCATTTAAAACAAGTGCGTGATGGAGAAGTAAAACATTGTGAAGAAACTGACATGTCATAGAACCTAAAAAGTTCGAAAAACATGTGTCAAGCAGACGAAAGGAGCCTCTTCCAGGCGCACTTAAAATCCTTTCACCACACTGGTTTGAAGGAACTAGTGACAGGATCAGAAGAATTAATGTCACTATTCAAATGTTGCGTCTGAGCCGAGTTATAAACCAGCTTCAGCAACCCGAGTCTTTTACCTACAAGTTGTGCATACCAGTATAATTAAATTATTACCTACATTATATTAAAAATATAATGTAGGTAATAATATATTTTCATTAAAAACTAATAAGAATTTAAGCAAAGGAGTATTATAAAACCAGTATAAATTAATATAAAAATATTTATTAAAAAATTAAAATAAACAGTCTTGGAAAAGACTCAAAATAGTATTTTAACTTACTCTATCAGTGTATTAGTTTTGCAGATAGCCTGGCAGCTTCATTCTCATGAAAATCCAAGTGGTGAAGAAGGATACTAAGATACACAGGAAGGCAACGGATATGAGCAAGATCCGGTTCAGTTTAGGGGTGGAAGGGTTGTGTGTACGGTCAAGGATGATGAAGCCGAGTCCGCCGAGTGAGAAGAGGAAGCTTGCGGCGAGTCCTTCCATGATGTACTGGCCATTCACACGGTTCGGCATGAACGCAACCGGGCGGCTGTGACCATGCTCGTCAGTCGTCGAACCGACGCTTGGAGGCTCGACAATCACGTCGTAGATGATCCCTGAAAAGAACCAAACCACTCATTAACAGTTTCAATGTGAATCTAATAGGATAACCATCAGAATACTGCAAAACATGACGCCCACCTCCGGTAACCAAAAAGTATGAGAGAAGCACCAATGAAAACGTTGTCATAGATGACGGTGCCTGAAGCCATGTCGGCTTTTTTATTTTAATGTTAGGGATTTCGAGGACTGTGAAAGGAAGCGCGAATAATGATTCCATTTCCAATAATTTATAACAAAATTAATTTCCTAATAGCGGGCGCCAACGATGACGTTTTGACGTTTTGTTTGTTTATTTGTGCTTGCTTTGCTTGATTCAATTGTCAATCAATCAAACTAGGGGTGATATATAATTTGATTTTTCTCTAGGTAGGTAAATATATTTGATGGAAGGACGGAAACGAATACAATTCGTTACTATTTTAACTTTTGATCAAAATTCAACAGTTTTTTGCGAAATAATTAAGATACAATCAGACTTAATACCACGAACGATCCACGAAGTTGTGGCTTATTGTTTTTGTACAATCTCGACGTTTGGTAAAATTGACTTGATTTACGTTCCGATTAACGTAGCTTAAGTTGGTTTACAATTAATTCTATCAGGCAAACAACGAACACATTGTTGGCCTACTGTAGGTCACTTTTATTTTATTAGCCTAAATCAGAAAATTAACAGATGAAATAAAAAGAATCAAAATTCACAAACACTACGAATGGATCAATATTTTTTTGAGAAGGAACGTTACGATGAAACAACCAATCAACGCTGAGCTTAGTTCTTAAATGTTAAAAACTTATTGGTCAACGGATACCATATGTTCAATTCTTTCCACCAATACGATTTGAGTTAATCGATTATAATTTTGACAACTTGATTTGTCAATGTCAAAAATATGACAAAGTTTCGATTTTTTCCGAGATTTTAGTGTAAAATTGAACAAATATTGTTCCCCCATTTTTAACATTTTCTGACGGTTATCTCGTAAAATTATAATTCATTGGTAAAAATTGTGAATGTGCTCGTGTTACCTGTCCAGAACATAATACTTTAAACATTGATAATCGGCCGTTAAATCGCTAAAATGTGTTAATTTCTGTTCGCGCAAAATGTTATGGACAGTGGATATTTCGCTAATACTACGATGAAGGGTGGACTGTGTATCATTTATACGTCTCTGCTGACTATTTCAGTGCTTTCTAGGTATCTATTATCGTAATGACACCTTGGTTTCTTGTAATTTTTTTTATTCCTAACTGATCAATGTAAATTTCAGCTGTGCCCTCCTCATATTGGTGGTGTCAGAAGCGGTGCAGCCCGAGGGTGATGTTGATGCGAAGGTTGACTTGTCTGGACTCCACAATGTCAGCCAAAAGCCTGACACAAGTAGCGAGGATTCTCCTCCAGATCCCATTGCGGAATCACCTCCTGGAGACCAGGTGGTCGAGGAGAAAAAGACTCATGTTAAAGATCAAGAGATGATATTTGCCGAGACACAATCCCTGAACTCTGTAACAACCGATGGGTAAGTCAGATTTTAAATTTCGATGTCATTGCATCACTTGTTGAATGAAAACAATAAGTAAGTATTGTATGTTGATGAGTTTGTACTTGGAACAGACTTGGGTCAGCCAAGATACCTACTAAGTAAAAATACAATTCTTACACTGGTACAAAGTCCAACATTTTATTCCAACAATACTTTAGTCACAATGGGTGAAAGTAAAGAGCATTGCAATTGTTTTATTTTACTGCCAATTTATTTGAGTGTCTTTTAAGTTTTATTATGTCTAAGTGCACCTGCAAACATGTCACTAACTACAGCGACTGGTGGCCAGCGTCAGGCAGATTTCATACATTTTGTTGCTGCAGTGTGTGTCTGCCACCGGCGACACTGTAGCGGCCACGCGTGACAACTACAAAATGTATGTAAACTGACTGACATCAGGCACCGGTCATTGGTAGTTGGCAACTCATTTGTAGGTGCTCTAATAGTTAATCTCAAAGTAATGATACCAGTTGAAAAAATATAGTGATATTTATTCACTGTATTAGGCAAAAAATGATAATATAAAATATCTTAACCCTACATTCAGTAATAATATGGCGCATTCATATTAGAAGGCGTGAAGAAGCGCCATTGTGGCGCTTCTATTACTAGTTTTCATACAATATTTAGACGCGCCAATATGTCACGATATAACATCCTTAAGAGCAATATAACATGATTAGCATTAAAGTAAAAAAAATTCATCTCTGTGTCTACAATCTTAAATGTTATAGCATGTTTTGATGTCCATATTTAAATATTACATTACTAATAGCCTTCAGATGCATTACTTAAGTGAAGTGAAAGTTATTCCAGTACATTAGTAACGCTGCACTGGACAAGATGAAGTACTGTCTAAAAAAATATTCTGATACATACCTTTTATGTTAAGAATAGAGCTCAAAATGTATAATTGCTTAGATTTGTAATCTTGGCAGCAAAAACAATGGACAAAGGTAAAAAAAAATTGAAGTTTCGAAAACGTCCAGTAACTTGAAATCCGTGGGATTTTTACTGGGTACATAATTTCATTTTCTGATCAGTCCTGAAGTCCCCCACCCGCACCTGAAGGATTATCCACTCATTACGACACACCCTGTAAGTAGGTAGGTAAGGTATGTTTATAAAATTACAAAAAAAACAATGTCGATATAGTAAGGTCATGTTCTATTGTAATTCAGGTATGTATTTGTGCACACATATTGTACAAACAAAGATGTTTAGTTTGTATTAAAGAAATAACCTCCATGAAAATGAATATGGTGTTGTTTTTCAAATTTATTTTACTGCTCATTGTTTTAAATAGAAAGCCGAGAGATTTATTACAGAAGGCAGATTACTTACATACCTACACTTACTTTTGTAAATATAACTTGACAACGTAACAGTTGAAGAGTAACAGGTTATCGTGGTATGGGCATGTGATGCGGAGGTATGAATGTCATGTCACTAGGAGAGTGTTAGATATGAATGTAGATGGATTTACGAGAAGAGGAAAACCAAAGAAAAAATGGATGGACTGTGTGAAAGAGGATATAAACAAAGCAGGCGTGAGTACAGAGACGACGGCTGAAAGAGTCGAATGGAAGAAGAAGACATGTTGTGCCGACCCCACCTAAGTGTAGGATAAGGGCAGGGAGATGATTATCTCCATTATATTCAACATCATCATCAGCCTATCGCAGTCCACTATTGGACAAAGGCTTACCTAGGTACGACCTGTCATATAAGTGATAAATTGTGTAATTATGATAAATAATTTCAAATTGCTGTCCTCCATAAAAAAACTAAGCATTCCTGATAAATTATCTGAACAATACGCGTTATCACTCGACAACTTGTCGAAATAGAAACGCGAGATCGGACATCCCGCCAGATATAATCCTAAACTGTGCTATGTAACGTCACTGCCACAGATTACATCACAGTTTCTATGTGCGCCACTGTGGGCGTGTCATCTACGCATGACCTTACGTCAAGGTACCGGAGACAAGTGTGTCGGATTTCTGACGAGAACTAAAATAGTAAGGATACCCATACAACTTCATTCTGTGGCTTGATAGTAGTCCTATCCTGTACAGATTGCTCAGGTAATCATATATCTAGTGATAGAATCTATTCAAATAGCATCAGTTCCATACTTGCAAAGCTGCAATTGCATTAATTACGCACTAAGGCACTCTATCTAGGTAATGGTCGTAATATTCTCTCAAACTCTGCCTAATCAGAGATGAATGTAATTGAAATATTATATGGGAATGTCAGATATGGCCTTGGAAGCCGCTTGTGTCCACACTGATATTGTTAAATTGACCATAAACTGTGGCGTATGAAGCCACACACATGCGGGCTCGAACAATACAACGGGAAACTTAATACTGTTACTTACCATAAACATAATTCTTTTTGAACTTTAAACAGCACAAAATCATATAAATTACTACGAGTAAGTATAAAGTCAAAGTAAATATATAAGGTAATGTCCTAAAAAATGTAATAATCGAGACGAAATGTCCAGGCGTTTGGATTGCGGATAATTTTCTTTCTTCGTCTTCATGTCCTCTTTTACTGCTTGACTACAGTGTGTAATACGTCCGCCAGTTCATCATTATAATCTGTAAGCTACTTAGTCATCATCATCATCATCCGCAGCCTGACTTTACCCACTGCTGGGTATAGGCCTCTTTCTGCTCATGCCATTTTGCCCGGTCCTGCCTGTCTAAGCGGGTCTAGGTTCGGCCCACGACACTGACAATGTCGTCGACCCATCTCGCTGCCGGACGTCCCACCCCACACTTCGCTAGCCAGTCCTCACACACCATTCTGATAACGCTCTAGCTTTCATCACCACGTCTGACCAGGTGTCCCGCCCAACTCCATTTGAGTTTCATGTTCCTTTTTCCTACGTCATGCACCTTAGCCTTATCTACTTAGTTCTTGTGGGTAATTTATCTACGCTACTAAAACCCTGTAACTAGCGCATGCTCATTCAGGAGTTGGCTGTTCGTTTGTTGTGTTAAAAATTCATGCGGGCCACGTTTTTCATACTGTATCGGGTTAGCTATCCAGTTCCATATAAAATTCAAGCGTATCAATAAACCAAGCCACCTTATAAAAATCCTAGGTTTACATACGCAGCTGTTGTGCGCAGTTTCAATTTTCAATTTGGCCTCGTCACTAATCGATCCATATTTGATGTTTAGTTAGCCTTTCGTATTGTATAGAATAGAACATGACTATTTGTATTATCCTGAAAGGCAAATCGTTTCGTCACGGACGTAGGCGCTACCGTTACATTATACAAGTTTTGGACATTTTTTTATGGTAATTTAACCGTTTCAAGAGCGATAACCTTTCTCACTTGTTAAAAAAATTAGTAGATCACAAATTTAAAAAAAAAACTCTTACGCTATACGTAAATAAATACCTAATTATAGGTTAGTTAGTGGGCAGTGTTGAGCGATTACTCGGTCAGTCGCGCGCAACTAGAAATCGAAAGTCGTCTAAAAATATCTTAACCATTCGGTACAGGAAGTCATTTATCCCATTGACCGAGTCTTGCTCGTAAATGCTTTAGTGTTGAGAGGCTTAAATGTTTTTTTTTGTAAAATTCTTTGAGTTGTTCAAATTAGCGAGTAGATGAGCATCTATGTTCATATAAACGTGCCAATGTAGCTAAAGGTGCTCTTTACCTAGCTAGAGTCCGCTTATATTAGTTACACAATTAATTATTATAAAGCTAGGATCAAGTATTATATGTATAGTGTTAAAATCCCCTTATCTTCGTCAATATTTGGCGAAGATTGCGGAAAACTCTACACTGTTTACTATTCATTAATTTATCTATGTCTGCTTTTTGCGTATTTTATTCATCATATTATCTTAATATATGTAAATTTGTATGACTGGCAAAAACTATTTCGTTTACTGCACAGCACTCTCTTGGTTATGGGCAGGCCGTTTACCATATCAGAAGAACGCCTTCTATCAGAAGATCAGAATTCTCCTTTTCTTCTGTTAAATGAAATAGAAGAAAAATAAAGGGTCTCTACATCCGCTTTATTGTTTCTGGCGTTGCCTGGGGTTATGCTCTGTGTAAGTGTGTGTCGCCTCCTTTGTATCTCAAATCTTTTTGGACGAAATAAAAATTAATATCTTCGGCCTTTTTGGGCCTCCTTTTCTATTCTTCCATTTAGCCCACTGACCTCTATATTTAGCCACAGCATTAATCATCTGTGTATGTAACGTTTTTGAAATTTCACTCACCTTTCGATCGTTACTTAAAATTTTTATTCTTTGTTATTTACGCACCCGAAAATAACTAGCTTCAATGCTAAATGTAATAAACAGGTGTTGTTTTACACCGTGTGACCGAAAATACTTGGCATGGCATGACATTCTTCTATGACTTTTATCTAATGAATGAATTTTAATCTTAGTTGTTCGTTTCATAGGTATTTATTTATTTGTTGATAGACGAACAGCTTTCGGTGACGTGTCTATGTTACACAGATAATTTTTTTATAATTTTGTGTCGTTTTTTTTACCAGTCTTGTTGGTTTGTATGTTTGTAACAAAGTGTTGAGGTTCTTGATGATGAGAATAAGTTCGTTGATGCTGCAGAAACAATATCTTCCGGCAGTATATATTTCAGTTGTGCACCACTCTATTGCTAAACAGTTTCTTTAGGGATGAGCCGTAATTTGTGTATGTTTCATAGACTGAGAACAATACCTTTGATGCAATGTTCTCTTTATTTTTATTGAAAATGATTAAATCATGAATTCTTTGACGCTTCCATGCTTTTTTTCGACACTGCTGTGGCTGTGGTCATTTCACTTACCTTCACTTTCATTTTGGTTCGAGTTCGTTCCATTTATCATCGTAGTGTCATTGATTTATAGATTAAACATCTAATTGATAAATAATAATCTTTGAATGGAATTAGATATCTGCCGTGTAATGATAAACAACAGATTTACATGTAGTATCTACACTTACATTGATTTATTGAATTATTGTAGTGATTACGCTCTACACAGCCAGTAGTTAGAAACATGGTCCTAACCTGATTTTGTCGATTAGGTATTAATTGAATTACCTGGTCTTATTTCTTGGTCGAAATTTACGTAGTTCATTCTCAATTAAAATAAACGTTAAATTAATGAACTTGAACGTGTTTCCAACTGTTTGTTTCCTAGAGATACACTTAATTATTTTAAATAGTTTTAATATATCAATCATCAAAAATAGGCTGTACTATTTACCTGTAGCAGTCCTGACTGACTGACAGCCCACAGGCTAAACCAGTGAACGTAGAAACTTGAAACTTCGAGAATGTATTTATCAAGAGCTGAAAGTGCGTACTATACTCGTACATATAGGGAAGGAATTTTGGAAATTCGCAACGCTTACGAAGTTGCGGACGTCAGCTAGTTTAATATTAAGTGTTTCCTATCGCAAATGCTTAAAATGCAGAAATGGAGCTTATGAATAACGTATCCAGCTCACATCACATTATGGTAACTAAAGCTCACATGCTGGAGTATGTTGCTTGACGTTATCAGTTATCTGATGCCCACGTTCCGATCAGCAATGTCATTATAATAGCAGTTCTGAAAGTATCCCATTTACAATGTGGCTCGCCGTGAAGGCTTCTCTGCAATCGGTCGTTCACCTCTCGTTGAAATGCTGAAGTATACCTTACCATTGTTTCTATTCATACTTCAAACACTTGTGCAAATTTGTTCGAGTTCCGCGTTACTTCGAGAATACCGCTGAATGCTTCCATTATTGCTGTTAGTTCTGAATTGTTGTTGTGTTGTAACTGGTTCCGGCTTTACTTTTTGTAAGAAACTGAATGGAAAACTTACTCATATTGTCATTGTAATAATGCAGTTTTCTAGATCAGTTTGAACTGTAACTTTCTTAGTTTTTATAGATAAGGCCAGCAGTTCATCATCAGCCTACGTTAGTCCACTGCTGGATGTAGGCATCTCCCATTAATATGTCTTCGGCTCTCCACATCTACTTTAGAGGCCGGTAAAAATGTCAGCAGTTGTATAAATTTTTAATAACTTAGTGAATAAAACGTTGTGATTAAAATTTTGTAAGTACAATATTTCGGCGTGTGTCCGAAATCTTTAGTCTCAGACTTAAAAAGCTGACACTTAATATATAATTTAACTTTAATTTTGAAAGTCGTGTAATATTGCAATCGAGTTTTCTTCGAGAATGCGTAGTACCTTGTTAGATAAACGATTAGAAGCCTCCAGTCCAGCTGTCTTATTCGTGGCGAAAGTGATAAATTCAATGCACTGGTACTACAAACATACCACTTTTTGTTGATCGTCCAGTAGATCCGACCACGCCTTTATCGGATCACGCGACTTCCTATCCTCTATCCAAGACATAAGGGTCGATTTTGAATTATCAAGTAAGCTGGTAATAGTGTAGATTTTTCATTTTGCTGATGTAATTATCTCCTATTAGATAATGGCGGAAAGTAGAGCTGTTTCAATGTATTGGTAGGTACCGTAAGTAGGTAATATCATTACTTATTTTAATTGTTATTGCAATGATTATCTTTTTGGTGGGGTCATTCGTGGTAACATTAACTTTTTGATGCGATACCGACCTACACTGAAAAGAAACACACAACTTTCAAAGTTTCTAAGCAATTACTTTACTAGCTTGGCAGTTCTTAACGGTCAGAATCTGGACTGTTAAGAACTACCAAGCGAAGCTAGTAAAGTAATTGCTTAGCAACTTTGATAGTTTGGTGCAAGTAGGCATTAGTCTCATAAAATAATACTTTCGATTCGAAGAAAATATCATTGATTAAATCATCATTTGGGGGAGACCTTAGCCCAACGATGGGACACAGCAGGTTAAATAATCAAAAACCATTATATGATCATTTTGATGTTCGGTCTCGAAAGCCCAGTAATTTCACTAGCTAGCCCTTCGAACTGAAACACAGTAATACTTATATATAACTGCTTTGCGGCAGAATAACTGGCACTGTGTTGGTACCCATCTAGACAGCATCCTTCCAACGGTGAAATTTATGTTATTCATCCGATATCACGCAAGCGAAACTTCAGGGACGAACTATTCCTTATTACATAGGTAGGTAAAAATACTTATAGCATATAGGTACATCACAATTTTTTAATTACCAAAAATACTAAAATGGCTAATGCAGCAGGGGGGCAGAATTTTGAGTTTCTACAAAATGACAGCGGGGCGAGTGCGGCGCCCAAGCCGAGCATATGCGAACTGGCTCGGACTAGGTACCCGGGTTTGCCAAATGATTAATAAAACAATTATTATCAATGATGGGTACCGTCTGACGCAAATCCATAAGAAATCGACTAACGGTAACAGTTATCCAAATTTTGTCAAATTTATTTTGAAAAAAAAGCGACTTAAATTTTTCGTGTTCAATAAGGGCAACGGCGTATTTTCTGGTCATTAAAAATTTGCGGTGTATAGGAATAAAAATGTGACTATTATGCCGACTTGCACCAAACTGTCCAAAGTTAAGTTAAGTCAAAAGCTCCTAAGCAATTACTTAACTCGCCTGACGGTTCTTAACGGTCTGAATTTGGCAATGGGAAACTGGCAAGCAATAAAAGTAATTGCTTAGGAGCTTTGACTTAACTTAACTTTGGACAGTTTGGTGCAAGTCGGCATAATAGTCACATTTTTGTTCCTATACACCGCAAATTTTTAATGACCAGAAAATACGCCGTTGCCGTTATTGAACATTATTGAACTTTTAGTGCAAGTAGGCATAAGTCTAATGTTAAATACTTATATAAAATAAATTAAATACAGATATTTTAGTGTCTAAAAATTTACATGGTAGTAAATGTTACTACCATGCTATTTTCCTTACCTCATTTGGTAGCAGACAAACACCACTAATAGCAAGAGACGCTGATAAATAAGCGAGTCAGTGGTAAACTAAATCAAACTTAAGTACACTAGATAACTTTAAATTTCTCGTTTAACTGGCAGTGCCATAAACGCAGGCCACTTTCAGATATACTTCCAATCGATTGTCCATAGAAATGTTAGCTGTAGATACCTCCTTTCCTTCTCTTTGTACTTCTAAGCCAATGGCCGGTTAAGTACTACCTTTTTCAGCAACTGTATCATCAGCACCATCTTAGCCCGGTATTATATTAGCATATCACTAGGTGTAGGTATATTATAGATCTTGTTTAACTCTTACGCCATTTTTGAGCTTTCCTAATACATTCTACAACATGCTTAAAGTTTAATTAAACGGATAGCTGGACTGCGAAATAATTATACATTATTTGTCAAATCATTATTCCAAATTAAATTAAATTTAACATATATATATTTTTGTAATCTCCTTTAAAATACCTTCATATTGATACCCTACTCAATAGGTTTGGTAAATAAAAAAATATTAACGACTTACTATTTAGCTCCAAAAATCCGCCATTTTGATTATTTTTTTGTTAAAACCCATCTATGAACCCTCGGGTGATTGTGACGAATCTAACGATACCCTAATTGTCAAAATCCATCCAGCCGTTTGGAAGATACAAGGTAGCAAAGAACATACAAGATACGCGCGAAAAACATAACCCTTCCTTGTAATGACCCTCCAAGTAATCTGTATGTAATCTGTACCGGTACTGAATAATGGAACGCAACGACACAAAATTTTAATATAATCTTTTTGTCACCACTTACTATAACATCGATTTGACGATAATCCTCTCTATGCCTTACAATTCGAGCGCGTTAGAGTTATTGGCAATGAATACTTATCTATTGGTGTAGCGGTAAATTACAGTACAGTTATGTTATTCAAAACGAATTCAAATTGTTTACGACTGTCAGGAAAGCGACCGAGAACGGAGGCCGAAGGGCGTTGCCTAGATTCTGAGGAAAATCGATAGAGAACTATTTGTGCTAAAAATTGATTACTTCTTCTTCTTATCGTGTGCCGTGTCACTAGTTCTTTCGAACCAGTGTGGTGGAAGGATTTCAAGTGCGCCTCGAAGAGGCTCCTTTCGTGCACTTGACACATGTTTTCGAACTTTTTAGGTTCTTTGACATGCCCGTTTCCTCACGATTTCCACCGTTACGCACGTGTTTAAGTGCACACATAGATTTTAAAAATCCATTGGTGTACGACCGGGTTCGAACCAAGAACCTTCAGGATCGAAAGTCGAGGCACCTCCCTCTCGGCCAACACGGCTTTTTAAGATTACTAAAGATTACCTATTCATAGTGTTATTATTATTATTATATGGAGCCTGCGCTGTTCCACTGCTGGGCAAAGGCCTCCCCTCATTTCTTCCATTCTTCCCTGTCCTGTGCCAAACTGGTCCAGCCTGGGCGGAACGCGATGAGCTCGTTCCGCCACCTTCTCCTCGGTCTGCCGCGTCGTCACCGTGTCGCGTCAGGGCACCATTCGGTGGTCATTTTATCATTCATAGTCACAGAAGTATTAAAGTATAGAAACACAATATAGTACATTGAAAATATGCCCAGTAAAAGGAAGGCACTTTGGCTAACTTCTAGTACATATTGGTCCGATGCAAATTGTCGAAAACGAGAAGTAACAGGGCTAGATAAATATTATATACTAAAACTTCTAGGCTTTTTCATTGTTAATAAAACTACATCGTAAAAAATAACAGACATTATTTTAAAATGGAGATATTTAATTTTTATTGACAAGGTGTCTAAAATTTTTTGGTCCTGTCTTACGATTCCCTTGTGGTTTGATACTGTCCATCTTGTTCTATAGGAACATCGTTATTAATCAATGTTCATAGTGTTATGCATTTTAATATCAGATGCATAGCGAAACTGAGTCTAATCAATGTTCAATAGCAATTAACGGATTCGCTTCGGGCCACATCATGCTACACGCCTTTTGCAGATTCCAAATATCAAATATGCAGAATGACCGTCGCCCACTGCACCGGATCTTACAGCTTGCCCTGGAGCTACGATCCAATCAAATCAATAACTGATATTCATCCACAAATAAGACGGGAACGAGGACTGGTGATTGGAAAAGTCGGAAACATTTGTAAAGACGGAAAGGTCGGATTGTGAGTAATTGAGTCTTTATTCGCTTGGCACGAACTAGGGAAAAAAAACTTTGAGCTGACGGCTAAACTACAGTAGTGGAGAGCCACTATATGAAGAAGAAAAATGAAGTCTTATACATTTTTTTTTTACTTAATACCCTATCTGGTACCAATACCCTTTACGAAATAAAGTAGGTATGAGTTTTGTTATTTATTACCGAACAAGTTGTTTTCTGGGTTAGGGTAATAAAACTTAAAATAATTAATATCCTGCCAAGAAATTAATGTTAAGTACTTACCTCAAAGGAAATAACATATTTTTCCTTTCTTGGTTATGAAATCGCTTGTAGTCTTTGTTTTTTGTATAGAATTAAGTATAAAGCGTGCAGCGTGTGGACGTCCCACACGCAAAAGGCTAACAGCAAACGTGTCGCCGCCGCTATCGGGGACACGTGTAGCGAGTACAATGACAAAAAATATGTGAACTGTCGGTCGCCCGCCACCGGCGGAGGCGCGTTTGCGGCGACCGTAAAGCCGGACTTCTCATATGTAATTCCCGGCTGGTTTGCAAAGCACGCGGCCCAATTCCAGAACGCAGCTGTCCACTTGTACGAGTTTCTCGATACAACACGATTCCGAGAGTGAAAACGCACACCATTCCATAGATTATAAATCTAGAAGGCTGGTTATGGTTACTGTGTAATTGCGACTTTGTTTAATACTAACAGCCTCATTCTTGATACTTTACAACTGTAATAATAGTCTTGATACTTTGGAACAGCGGATTTTATGCGTATCGATTGTTTAGAAATACGTTTGTGTTGTACCGACTTCAACTATGCAGTTAGGGCGCGCGCCCACTGGTATACTAATGGTAACTTGTTGTAATCAATTTCAAATATTATTATTAATAAACTTGTTATTAATAATTTCGATGGAAGAATTAAATGATTAACAATAATTAGTAGCGAAACTATGCAATCTCGCGAAAATGACACCTGCCATGATTTCCAATTTCCACGCTTCAGAGATAATTTATCTCTCTAGCAGCGCAATCCTGAATTAATTTCCCACAAATTATAACCATACATTGTGTCCGTTTCCCATGAACACCTCCGCGTGACTTATAATGATTTATCACAGTAAAGAGAGCAGATGAATGATACTTACGCGCCTTAAAATGGAACTGTTTCTCATCTATGGCCAGTCTATGAATGTAAAGCCCACGGTGAAATGGTGCTTTCTCCATTTGTCGCCTACGCAACTCGTGACAAACGCACCTAAATATCGCGGGGAACGCTGTCTAGTTAACATCCAACATCCAGCTCGCAACCTTGGCTCGGAGCGATGTGTTGGAAAGTGTAGAAGTGCCAGCATGCCATAGTACGGAGACGTATATCGTGCTGCAGGTAGACCGCTACCCTAATAACATGCTAGTATCGTCGTCTAATTCTAATTTGGGGAATGGGTTACATATGGTCTGCACTGACGTCCCGCTGTGGGGTGTATTGTGCATTGACCCCTTTTTGCACTAACTCTACCCCAGCCAGCCCAGCTCCCCAAAATAGCGGAGCAGGACCCTGGGTTGATGGATGGTGTGTTCCAGTTTCCTGGTAGGGTCATCTGGGCCCGTTTCCAGGATTTTCCTCAGCCCAGTCTTCTTTCTGGCATCTTCTGTAGCTATGCAGTGCACAACTACGTGTTCTACGGTTTACTCCTCTGCGAAGCAACCGCGCCAGATCACGCTGTCCGTCGCACCCATCTTAAACTGATGGTGATTCAGGTCTCAGTGGCCGGTTATAATTCCTACCATTGTACGTAGTTCGTCGTCATCATCATCCTTGGCGCTACAGCCCCGGGTGGGCCTTGGCCTGGTCAAGTAAACGGTGCCATCCAAGCCGATCTTTGGCTTTCTCCTTCCAGCCGCTAACTCCGAGTGCTTTCAAGTTTTTTTCAATGCCATCCAGCCATCGCAGTTTAGGTCTACCTCGAGGTCTCCGGCCGTCATTTGGGCTTCCCGTGAAGGATCCGCTTCGGCACTCTTGCCTCACCATCCTTTACACGTTTCATTTCATTTATTCTCAAACAATTTTTACATTGTGTCGGAAAAATAGGTACATACACTAAACCACGCAAGATCACATATTATCACGATCATATATGATCACGTTTCGTCGTCGCTGGTGCATATTAATTTGCAGCAGTGTGATAAAATAAATAAAGCTTTTATTTCGAGCCTTGCTGCGCATGAAAGTTTTACTGAAGTAGCTAATAAAACATGCCATGCATATTAATTCTGAAATTTCATAATATTATATTTTAAGTGATGAAGATAAACCCACGCTGTAGCAGTGTATCTGTAGATGTACGACAAGGGTGTTGTAATTTTTAATTAAGTAAGTGAATGTATGGGTTACTCAATCTGGCGAAACTGAATGGAGTATTGTTCTAGGAACATGCTAGATTCATTATTGTTCTATAACCCTACTTTCTAGCTTCCTGCCTGCCTTCTTGGATAATAGCTAAATCAAAATGAGTTAGTTATCAATGACTGGCATAATTTCAACTTAAATATTTGACTCGCCGAAGTTCGAAACGAGAGTCCACACCTCCTGATGATGCCTCGTGTAGAGGCGAAACACGTGTCGTATCTTTGAACTTTGGTTTTCTGTTCGTTGACTCTTTGGTTTATAATATAGTAATATGTACTAAAGTTCTAAACTAAAGTTAAGTTAATTAAAACCTTTGTTTAGAGATCAAGCGGATTTATTACTAAATATATTTATATAATTTGTTGATATTTATGGATTTCCGCAAAGTAACGCCTGAATCAATCAATTATTTGACTAACTCTCGCACGGTAATTAGAAATGGTATAGGCTACAGCAGCGCAGGCTATTTCAAATTCTCAATTTCTCCAAAGTATACCTACAAAAAAAATCAGGGTACCATTTTACTATCAGATCAGACCTGAGTAAATTTTTCGAATTCCCGAATTAATTTATGTACTTATTAATGTTCCAAAAGTATGAATCTACTCTGCCCTTAAATGTGTCTATTTTTTTAACACATAAATATTATATAGATACACAAGTCCAGGGAAACTCTATTTTTTAAACATACTCTTAGTCTTGTCATCCCAATATTCTGTGTACATAATATGTTACAGAGATATCTATGTGAGTGATATAATACTCACATATTTTTATTTCTCACTCACTCATATTGCACACGACATTCGAACTTGAAACCAAGAACTTTTAATCGTCAAAGTGCTCAATTCTAGCTATCCAACATCTACGAATGTACATGATGTCGCCTAAACTTAAAGCTCTGAAACATACGTACAGACAGCATCATAGATAAGTATCCCCCTTGCATTATAATACCCAGCTTCAAATCCCTTCAAATCACGCGCCGCCGCCGCGGGCGTATGGAGAAGTTTTGCCTATAAAAAATAGATTATATTTGTATAACCGTATGTAAGCCTAAAAATAATTTCAAGTATGACAATTTTTGAAAGGATTTATAGCTGGGTGTCTTGCGCAAGGGACGCTGACGCTGTATGTACCTACATGATTTTCTAGGTAAATTGCAAATTTTCAATTCCTCAATTGAAAATTCCCTAGAAGTTAGGCTCTATCTCGCGGGACACGTATAAATCGTCATGAAATGTGGCGTACCGGCACTGCCTTTAGAAAGCAAAGTGTTTGATATTATGCATTGTATAATCTTGCAGCGTTTATTTTATTGTTATGCTATATTGTGCCACGCCTGATGGGAGAGATAGAGGCTAATAGACTATGATCGCGCGAATCTGAAACGCCGGAATATTTTTAATTCTAACGTTTGTTAATGTACTTTTTAGCTAGAATAAAAAATAAACGCAACTTTGCGGTTGCATTATTTTTCGATCATGAAATGAAAACATACCTAACCCACATTATATTTTGCAATGCAACTATAGAAAAATAAAACATATACTTAATCAAAACGGAATTGGAAACTCCATGCAACTAGCGCGCTGATCTACCACCGGGTGCTTGACTCATCTCATTAATGAAGTCCTGCGTAATTCATTAAACTGTCATCGGCTCTCGTTATCGAATGGTACGTCAATTTTGGCAAAAAATGGATGACCAAAATGACGCACCATTCCATAACGAGAGCCGATGACATCTTAGGGAATTAAGCCCCGTTAATTTTGGCACAAAATGGGTGATTAAAATGCCAAAAATGACGTACCATTCGATAACGAGAGCCGATGACATCTTAGCGAATTAAGCCCCCGTTATGATGATGATGCCTCTGATTTCGGCCATGGCGACTGTATATTCTGGACAGGCATATTTAACTCTGAGATATAGTTGGGCTTCGTTTTGTAAGCTCTTGTATGAGAGTACCGAAAGGCTCGCTATAAGACAGCAATGGACTTTTTTCAGTCAGCTGCCAGTTATTGATGGATACTATGTTCTAATATATCGTGTCAGTTTCGAAAGCTTACGGACAAAAGCTCGCGAAGACACCTAATTACGAATCTTAATTACATCACAACGATTCTATTAACTGCATACGCAATTAGTCTATGAAATTATACCGTGATGAAGAAAATTATATATCCCTATAAATCCTTGTGTAAACCAATAATTAGCCGGATGGAGTGTGAAAAGCCGGAAGTCGCAATTCTGTCTACGGCTCGACGTGATGGTTTAATTCAAAAGCCGTATTACTCGAGCTGTAATGCGGCATAAATCTTGATCGATTTTATGTCTGTCCGGGAAAAGCTGCACTTCACTCATACTTTATTACCATTATTATTACCATTTAACTTACTGTTATGATTATGTCAAAGTTATTTTGTTTTTGATATGTCATTTTATTTTTATACGTTCCATTTTTCACTACATGATATTTAAGGCCCAAAATCCCGCGCCCAGCTATCTCGCTCTCACATAGTACGTATTATATATAAATTGACAGTAAAATAAAAAAAAAGTGAAGCGTTAAATTATTACTACAACCGGACTATATTTTTGTGTGGATATGTTTAACATAAGCAAAGGAAATAGGACAAAACAGTTTTTCTCTATTTCATTTGCTTTTAAAATATACTAAAACATTTCGTGAGGTTGTAGTAACAAATTCACCTCTTCACTTTAAAAAAAAAAAATTATGCTTAGTAAATTTATATCTGTAAAAATGTACATATGTGGGAGCGAGATGCCGCTATCGCGCGGGATTCTGGTCCTTAAGTATCTGTAATGTTGCATTTTTCTAAAGTTATTTTATTTTATTACTTACCTGCACCTCTATCGCAATCTACAATATATATAATATTTTGAATTGGAGCATCTGTCTGTTCGTCTGTCGTCTCATCTTAAAGACTCTACGTTTTATTTAAACTGCAATTATATGTATATAGTGTGTGATGCACTTCCTGCAATCGCAGGTGCAGCTGGTTATTGCATTTACGCATAACTGTCCTGTTCATAGTTCTCGGTATATCGTATGAATGCTAATCTCCATTCATTCACACTTTGCTCAATTTCAATATTTTATTGCAAGTGAAATGGAAATGTGGAGAAAATTGATTGCAATTTGCTATGCATAGATGAAGCCGTTCTTGTTCAGAAGAGAAATGGTTTTCTTGTACATTTCTATCTTTTTCAATCTGGGTTAAGTTTATTTAATTTTCTTATTTACTTTTGTAAAACTTGCTTTCAAAATATGCAAAGACCATTTGATTTCTCGCCGTGTGGGGTCGCTTAGCTTTCCTTCGCCCGCAACGCCCACGCCTACACGGCAATTGCCAATCGGTAAACCAGCATAGATCATTGCAATTGCATTAACCTGACACCTACGAAGTTTTAATTTCTCATTCGTAAACGTGTGATGAATGAATAAAGACTCACTGTTCGACTTGCCTCTAGTATGTCGTAGTAGGTAGTAGTATCTTAAAAATCAGCGTGCATTTCAGCAAATTTCTAAACAGCTTTGCCTAGTTCGCCATGATTTTTCATATTATTAACTAACTGATTACTAACTTTATTTGCTTTGCGCTTTTCAAAATTCCTTTTTAATACGTACTTTCAGCTCTTCGACCCTTAAACTTGAACCCACCATCCAAACTTCACGTGCCTAGGTAGTTTGGCCTGTGCGTTGTCTGTCAGTCAACCAGTCAGTCAGATAAATCTTTAAAGGAGGAATATATGTGTAACAAAATCAAATGGACATTAGGCTTTTGAGTTTAAAGTTAAACACTTCAGCTCAAAACTATTAACAGTTGTTATGTGAACTTTCAATAAATTCGTTAAAAGACCAAAGCCTTAAGATTGCTTACTTTCTCACAGCACAGGAACTCTAAGTCCCAGTTCACACGTGCCAGTGAAAAGCGTAGATCACCTGCCACATAATTATTACTACTGGAAAGTCCCAACTCTATATTGATTCCGAGCCATAAACCACCAGACGGCTATTGTACCCTCCCCTTTAATAAGGCACTGGATCGCTAGCGAAGCTTAACTCCTATTAGATGGCAGTAATTTTACGATCTAGCTTAATTTTACTTGCAATTTCTAGCCAATATTGGTTTGTGTTTTAGAAATTTGGAAAACTAGGTTATGTTTTATAGGATCCGTGTTACCTGTCGTATTTTTGACATCTGCTGAACAATCATGTTTCTCGATATAGGAAGTATTTGTTCAATCATTAAGGCCCAGAATACCGCTCGCCGCTATCTCGTTCACACATTTGTCAATTTTTGAAGATCTATATTGACTGATTATAAATAAATAAAAAAGTGGAGCGGTTAATTTTTGTTTAACATAAGGGAAGAAAATAGGGCGATACTGTTTTTCCCAATCTCTTTTGCTTATGTTAAACATATCAAAACCAACAAAATATACTAAAACATACTCAATACTCAATAATTTTTTTAAAACATTTCGCGAGGTTGTAGAAACAAATTCACCGCTTCACTTTTTTGAAATTTATACCTACTCAAGGTATACATTTCAAAAAAGTACAAATGAGTGTCTTAAGCGAGCGAAACAGCGGCGCGCAGAATTCTGGGCGTTAAAGAATGACGGAAGGGGCTTTCGAGGTTTTTGTTTCCAGCAGCTTTTCAACGTTGGCAGTCGCTAACGACAGCATTGTTTGAAGTGTCGAACAATCAAAGAATCAAAAATCAAGTAAATAAATAAAATCAAAGATCAAGTCGTGTCCTAACACGACTTGATCTCCATAACTTTTTGTTCCTGAAGCTCCGTTTACAGAGGAAAATACAGTAAACCCTCGTTATGTTACGTTCGCTCCGTCTGTATAATCATCTGCCGAATAAGAAGCAAGTGCAAGTGAAACAACAGTCTGCCATAGGTTCTGTCTGTCTGTCTGTACTCTGTATTGAATGAATTTCTAGCAGTAGGCATTCTTAAATCTTGAGCATTGATTTAATACCTAGTACCAATAAGCTCAGGTTAACAGAGACCAGATAAACCCAATCTGGGTATCAGATCGGCACTCCCAGGCCACATGTGCGGTCCTTATGCAACCGTTCCGATATTGGCGGCACTGGCGCCCGGGGTTAGACATGATCGCTGTCAGCTCGCGTAATGTGAACAGTGCATGTAATTAGTTTTAGGTAGGAAGTGGCACTATTGTAATATTGCTTTGGGTTATAATTGTGATTGTAGTCTGAAACTTGTGAGTTCGTTCGTTAGCGATGTTGCAGATACTTTTCGTTATATTGCTATCATCAACAAAAACATTCAACAAACATTCACACACTCACACCCCTGCACTAGGATTCCCTGTGTCGCAGGCGGCATGGACACATACAACACATCACAACATCCAAGACCCGAGAACAAACATTTGTGTTCGTCACAAATGTTTGCCCCGGCCGGGGATCGAACCCGGAACACCAAGCTTCGTAGGCAGGGTCACTACCAAATAAGCCACGGTGTCGTCTGTTTACATACTAGAAAAAAAATATGCTAAGTATGCTAATGAAGCTCCTCAAAAGACCGCATGTGGATTGTGTAAACCAATACAGATAAAATAAATAATAATAATGTTTGGACATTTCACACAACGCCATCTAGCTCCAAATTAAGCAGAGCTTGTACTATGGAAACCAGATAACTGTTACAATACTTAACATACTTTTTTTGTAAAAAGATACGCACGATACATAAAAAACACACAGACTCAGCGCAATCACCGATGTGGTTCATCGCACAAATGCTTGTCCTGTAGCGGGAATCGAACTCGCGACTATCGGCGTAGCAGTCCAAAGCACTTGCCACTCGACCATCTGTGTCGTCAAAAGACGATGCCACTTTGCCTACGCTACGCATATACTGTGTGCGAGCATCAGTGAATTCATTAGCACATTTAGCACTGCAATTACCTAACCTATTTGAAATGTGCTATTCTAATGAAACTCCCATTATACCTAATTGATTTCTAATCTCCATATAATTACGTTAGACTTAACAGCTTCTGAGTTCTGATATTTCTTTATGACATGTTTATAGCTTCCTTAACTACATCTGGCCACAAGTGTTTCACACTGGACATTCATCGCTTTTCATTAATTAACTTAACTAACTTCTATTCCACCTAATAGCTATTAATCTAATCAAACTTTACCCGTAAAATATAAAGCGTTATTTCTGCCTTTGTTGATCTTTTTACCCGATTGCGAAGAAGGAGGGTATGTTTTTCGAGTGTATTACATACAAGTGTTAAACATAATGACTTGACGTAACTACGTTTTAAAAATCTATGAACGCCTGCTGCATGCACGAAAACGTTAATGTCATTGTCCGGTAACGCTGTCATTGTCCGGTAACGCTCATTGTCCCGTTACACTGGTAGTCACGTTAAACTATCGTCCGTATACCAACTTTACTGATAACCAATTTTTTAGTTTAGAATTAATTATCAACGTTATAATTTTTAATATGTATTTGTTGTCTATTACGGCGAATAAATTTGATTTAATTTCATTTACATACACTCAAAACCGTAATCCTCCTTCTTAGCATTCGGTTTGTCTCATTCTATGTGGCGCCCGCCTTGCAGGCTAAACGGCTGAACGAATTATGACAAATGAGGTGTCATAGTGTTCGTCAAGATCACAAAAGTGGAATAGCCTATTAAAATGACAAAAATCCAATATAACGCCTGTAAGCCACCAAAATGTGTAAAAACATGACGAAAAACCATTAATACTTGTTGTGAGTCAGGTTTCCGAAGTTTGTTGTGTTGTGGCTATCAGGAACTACATTCTACAAGTTCCACCAATCCATGTTACTGATTCCTTACTTTATGGTCTGTACTTTGTAATCGAGTACACGACTCTCCAGTTATATGAGATTTTATGTCGCAATAAACACGCAATCAATATCTACTGTCGAGCCATCAATCTTCATTACAGATGGACATTACCTTGTGCTTTCACTTGTGGGTCAATTTTAATCTGATTCAAGAGGGGTAGTATTTGTAGCCATTATCACAACGAGTATCTATAAAACGTAAATGGATATCTATAAATAGCTTAATCCTGACTAACACCCGTATTCTTTGTAAGTCCTCAAACTCAAACTCACCTTACGTACGTAGTAAAATGGCTGCCCCGCTTTACTAAAGGTTTCGGGTGTCAACTGTCAAATTTCAAATGTACCTATGTATTGTGTTTACTGTATTTGTGTGTAACTTTAATTTTTGTTTAAAATGTAACGATTTGGATTATTGCTGCAATGTTATGTTTTTTGTAAATAAATAAATAAATAAAGTATTTCCTTGAGTGAAAAAAATCGTCTTAGAATACGGGTACCAAAATATCTAATCCATTAACTTTAATTCAGTAGACGCTCATTCGGTCTAAAGTAGTTTAGTTGATCCTTAAAAAAAATTTAATATAATGGTGTAAGTTGATTTTTTCGTAATTTGTTATTATTTTTTGTACATAAAAACATAACTTCGAAGCACAAATGAAAATACGTGTCCAAAGCCCTTAATAGCGAATGAGTTTGGGAAAAACAGTTGTGCCCTATTTCTTTCGCTTATGTTAAACACAAAACAAAAACATAGAATAAAACATTTCGTGAGGTAACAAATTCACTCTTAATTCACTTTTAATTTATTCTCAGTTAATTTATATCTTAAAAAAAAAACAAATGTGCGAACGAGATAACGAAGCGCGGGATTCTGGACCTTAAATGGAGAAACAAAGCCATTTAATACAATTTTACTTGGAGACCTATGTTGATCAAAACCTAGCAACTTTCTCATGCAGACGCGAGAAAACAATGATTCGCCAGACGGCTTTCAGACGGTTCGATACGGTCAATCGCGTTGCGTCATCCAGCATTCGGCTTTGAAGCTATTTGATTAATAGTACCGTTGATAATATCCATTGATTTGTTGATGATCTAACTCTAACTGTGGGTGTGGATGCGATTATACAAGAGAAAACCAAAAGTAGAGTTCAATGTAACCTAACTCATGTAATTTGTCTTGTGAGTTTAATTTATAAGTTGATGTATTATGCTCTACATTTATTAATCAATCAACGTATTCACGTTCGTTTTTTGTGTTTATGTTTAGCAAAATAAATTTAACATAACATTTTTATTACTATTACGACTGTAATAGTTTGAACAGTTGTATGTAATTTTTTAATAAATCAACTATCGAAACACGTAATTTTTTTTTTTACCTATTATTGCTTCCCATTTTTGGGCATAGTCTCCCCCATCTCGTTCAACTTCTTGCGGTCGCTAGCCGTCTCCCACCCATCTGCCTGGTTGGCATCGATATCGTCACACCAGCGTCTCTGACCTGCCTCGGCGTCTTCGCCCGTCTTCAGGCACCCACATCGCGGCTCTCAGGGTGCATTCTCCTAACGTGGCCCGCCCAATCCCATTTTAGCCTGGCAGTTGTTTTGCCAACATCAGCAATGCCTGAACATAAATCATTATAATTATTATATGGAACCTGCGCTATCCCACTGCTGGGTAAAAGCTCAGTTTGGCATAGGACAGGGAAGAATGGAAGAAATGGGGGGACATTTCTTCCATTCTTCCCTGTCCTATGCCGAACTGGTCCAGCCTGGGCGGAACGCGATGAGCTCGTCCCGCCACCGTCTCCTCGGTCTGCCGCGTCGTCGCCGTGTCGCATCAGGGCACCATTCGGTGGTCAGGTCAACTTAGCCCAAAGGTCGTTCGACATGCGGCAGATATGACCAGCCCAATCCCATTTGAGTTTGGCGGCTTTCGAAGCTACGTCAGCGATTTGTGTTCGGGATGAATCATATTTTTTTATAATTATTTTTACTAGTACTAGCTTGCTAAAGTACCTAATCGTTAGATAGCTGGTCCGCCTACCGATTAGTGGCGTGCTCAAAGTCAGGAATACCATTTTGAGCCTTGCGATCTCGCTTGTTCTATGTCAGTCGCCTCACGCGATCCTACTTGCGCTTTCATCGGCACTACGTCAGGCAGGCAAACGGTCATGGTCGGCAGAAATTGGCAGAATATGTACACTAAACTATTGACAGAATCCCTGATATAGATATTAAAATATGATTTTTATTTATTTGGTAATTTTGAATACCATAAGCATAATTAACTTATAATGTTACCACTGCTGGGACTTAGGCCACCTTTCGATTAGGAGGGCAAATAAATTATGTAATGTTATGATACTCGTATGACAAATATAATGAAGAAATAATTAGTGCAAGCTGAGTGAAAAGTAAAATCAAATTCTAGCTTTAAAAAGTTGAATGCTGGTTTTAGGCATCAGTTATGTCAGCGCTCTCCAGCTATCTACACTATTATGTATTTCACTGCAAGTCAGAGATGACTGTTCCCTGATAAAAAAAACCCCTCTTCCGAATGAACACGTGTCGTCAATCACACTCATGTATGTAGTTCATTGCCAGAGATCGTACACCACTTATCTTTCGCGTTATGATTGCGCGTGAATGGTGAATTATTGCATGAAGTTGTTACATAAAACTAGTCCCGATAAATTCTTATGATTTTATTTGGTTTTTATTGTTGCCTGCGAATCATAATAAAAAATTCAAAATTTATTTATTTGGTCACAACATGTTTGCACATAATACTTAGTGCACACTGGAAAATGTTAAAGTATATAATACTGTGTTACGTTTCCCAGTGCCCATCCTTAAAGTTAGGTACATAGCATAGCATACATACAATAGCCCATTATATTTAGTAACATGTGTACAACGGGGTTGATTACACTCGAAGAAATATTATAGATACTTAAGACTACTTATGAGTTTAGTTGTTTAAAGTTCAAATAAATAAATAAAAACATAATTCCGTCTTTACAAACTATCGCCTTTATATTATTAGTCAAAATATTTATAGGTACTTATTCATATGCTGTGCTCGTTAGCCAGACCTTACATCGCCTATACTTCAGCCAAGACTTCACAGCTCATGAAATACCTAAAGTACTAAGTTCTGCCGCCTTGGTCGATATAGGGTTGGCTTTCGGCCAAATATAGCAGCCTCCCTCCTTGTAAACCTACGTCATGTTTTCGTATATTGATCCAGTGGCCACTCTTTTGGTACCTAAAAAAAATATTCTGGCTTTGCAACCGAAAAATATTAATAAAATACATAGGTACACAGACTAACATCTTACTACAGTTTCTTCGAAACGAAATACCTACTCTAACATTCAGTTATTTATCATTATTATTATAGCAATAATATAATAACAAACCAGGCGTGAGTACAGAGACGACGGCTGATAGAGACGAATGGAAGAAGACATGTTGTGCCGACCCCACCTAAGTGTGGGATAAAGGCAGGGAGATGATGATATTATAGCAATAAGGTTAAATTTCGGGCGAGATTACGTTGTATAAAAAGTCTAACACACATTTATTGTTAACTAGATAATGCTTGCGATTGCGTTGAGAATTAAATAAATCTCTTTCTTAGTATGCGTTTACCATCTTGACGAACATACCCTCGAAATTTCAAGTCTCTACGGCCAGTGGTTTGGCCTGTGCTTTGTCTGTCAGTCAGTCGGGTAGGATCAGGACTAAGCATTTTATTGAAGAATAACTGACGCCCACTCTCTTATTAAATATCGCCTACTATACTTGACGAATATACTCTCCGATTTCCAAGTCTTTTTGTTCAGTGGTTTGCCCTGTGCGTTGTCTGATCAGTCAATCAGAGCCAAACCTTGTATATTGATTGGTTCGTAATAGAATACCAAAGATGACAAAACCATGCAATGTACATTATTTACTATAGATATAAAGTGTAACATCATGATGTCAAATACTTTTACAAATTTATTACTACTATTTGCCATGAGATTCGATGTGTCTACAACTTGGTGTCACGTACACGAGCTCGATAAGCATTATGCAAATACTACGGAATCCTACCACGTGTATCAGTGCATGTTTGAGTTTCGTGTGTTTATAATTTTTGGTAGAAAATATTTCTTCGTAGGAAATACTTGAAGAAAATTATAAAATAAAATATTTTTCTTATTCTACTGTCTTATATTTTATAATTTACCTATGTTTCAATACAATAAAAAACTGTATTAGTATAAAATATTACATTGTAATTCAATAATCTGTGCGAAATATCTATAAAACTGTTACCAAATAAATATTTATTGATTATCGAAACCGTCGCATGATATTGGTATCAAAAACTATACTAATATGCAATACGTTAGCTTATTTGCATATCTGAGGATTCTAGTAAAATGTGTTCCGCTGCGTTGTAAACACGTAATGCGGTGGGCGGGGCTTCTATCAGTAATCAATCAAATTAAAAGATTTCAGGTTTTAACGACGCAATTTGTTCCTTTAAATAATATATTTTATTATTTTTGTTATGTTTTTGACATAGCACTACCTAGGTAGGATATAATTATGAGGGGGCGAATCGAATTGTAATTTTGCCAGCAGACCGTGCGAAAATGACATATTGTTAATCTCAATACACTTTCATCGTCTGGTGAATATGCGCACGAGCATCGCGCCTGCGCCAAAACGATTAACATTGTATTTGAGCACCCTAAGGCCCAGAATACCGTGCGCCTCTATCTCGCTTGCACATTTGTACATTTTTGAAGATATCAATTGACTGAGTAGAAATTTCAAAAAAAGTGGAGCGGTGTTTTTTTTTTACTATAACCTCACGAAATGTTTTTGTATATTTTTTTGTTTTAATATGTTTAACAGTTTTGCCCTATTTACTTCACTTATGGGATTAAGAATAATATAGAGAAATTTTAGTTAAGAAAACTTTAAAAACGATTAAGAGGTGAAAAAAAAAATCTATCACGGCTATGTTCAATTCAACATATATAAAAATTAATTACCACTGACTCACTCACTCATTGACATCATTGTTCTCCCAGATGCAGTCTTATTTTGAAAAATCTAATATGGGGAATACAAAGAGGAAGACGGGGTGAGTAGGGGGAAAATCTCGATTTTTTTATTTTTTTTTTACGCCCTAGGGATAAAATTTGGTATCTCGAAAAGTATAAGACTTGGTGTATTGCAAGTTTTAGCACAAGGTATTTATTTTTGTTCCAATTTTGAAATTTTGAAAAATCCAATACGGCCGCCATACAAAAAAAAATAACTGCCATACAAAACATATCTTTTTTTCCATACAAAACTTTAAATGCCGATATCTCAGCAACGGTAAGAGATAGAGGCATGGTTCATAGACTCGAAACTGTATGTATTTTGATGGCAAAAATTTCAACTTATATATTTTTTTTTCGATTGGAAATACTTGGATGACAATAAAAAAAATTACAAAAAATTCTTCTTTGAAGGATGAAGATGTGGCGCTCAATAATATTGCCCCAATAATTTTTTGATTTTTGGAAAATTAATGAATACAACAATTTTTTTTTCTGTTCTAATTTCATAAAATATTAAAATAATAAAAAAAAAATCACTCGCGAGCTGCTTGCAGCTCGCGCACCGCCCAAAAAACTAGTTTTATTTATAAAAATGATGTTGCGAATTTTTCAGACTCGTTCCAAATTCTTTTAAGTTATTTTTTTGTAATATCTAATCTAATTATCCTATTAATCTACAAAAAAATGCGTCAAATCCCACCATCATCGATCATAATGAATTATCACGGTTCATTTACACATTAATCAGGATTTGTCGATTTTGTAGAAAATTCCAGATTAATTTTAATTTGTATTATGTTATCTTTACTTATTCATAAACACGTGATTGATATTGCACAATTGCACATCGTTATTTTCTATTAAATACAATCATGATATCGATATACTCGTATGTTGTTCAAGAAAGAAACAAAATAATTCCTTAGCCTTAAATTTTAGGAGGCTCAAAAATCAAATCAGTCAAGCATTACCAAAATATTAATACCACCGAGAACATTATTTACCTCGTTGGCATACATGCAGATCTGAGTTGGCTGATACACAAAACTCTGTTATAAAACTTCGATCGATAAAACGTAAACAATAGCATTGGTGAGATTCTTCTCAACCCAGTCTTAGCACATGCCAACAAAAGTGATATGAAACCATTTAAAATTGCTGTGAGAGCTTGGCAGATAGCCCGTTATATTTTTTATGTACCTAAAAAAGCGATGAGACGAGCTAGTTGCTCTTCTGAACCCGGGACGGCTGCAGTGCACGGGGAGGCATGCACTGCAAGCGGAGCTCGGGGTCGGCGCAAGCCTTCCCTGGGATGCGTCTTACAGCAACGTGCGTGAGGGACACCGGTACGAGTTCTGAGGATATCCCGGGTCCCTCTAATGAGCAGAGGTCGGCCACCATGGGGTTTTAGTCGGTTAAAGTCCGACATAACCCGTCCGCCCTCCCCCAAGGGCGGTGGGCATCCATGAGAATTTCCCCTTGTAAAAAAGGGCTCCCCTGAACGGTAACAGATCACACCTGTCCATGACCTAAACAGTGCTACACAGAACTTTTATTCACATTTGTATGTTGCTGCTCGCGGCTTCGGCCGCGTGCCAATCGTCGTCGGGATTTTTATTTTTCAATTAAAAAATTGGCTCTCGTTCGTTCACGCTTCGCGTCTGATAATAAGTAGTCTCTGATAATAACTCTAACTATGTTTGAAAATTGCTAGGTTTATAAAATATATTTAATTTCCTTACCTTGAGTTAAGCTGCAGAGCTGTACACGCCTGATGAGAAGTATTAACTATGTTTAAAAATTGCCAGAATTATTTTTTTTTTTTATTTTCTTTACCTTGCTTTTCTGTACAGCTGGAAGCTGCACAATAGCTCGTATCGGATTTGCACAATCAATGTTTCCTATGCAACCCTACAATGCAGTCTGCTAATGAGATCTAGACTTCACGTGTGCTGCCACCGACCGTGCCATGCCGCGTGCCAACCAATAATAACTTAACTTAACTTTATAACACACTGTGATTGCTTTCACTATATTACTCATCATTCATGGAAACGACAATACTGGTTAACAAGAAATAATCTTAAAAACCACGTTTTTATGCTTTGCTCTACCTTGCTTCTTCTACGAGATATAGTGGTGTTTGTCTTTTAAGTATGCATTGTTATCGAATTGTGAGCTACCCTGAAAGTTACAGCCGGTATACTAAGCGTCAAACACATGTCCTCTGGCGAACCACGTGACAAATATGCGCAGAACGCAATTCTTATGTCAAATTGGTTCTGCGCATCTTTGTCAAGTGGTTCGCCAGAGGACAACTTGTTTGACGCTTAGTATAGCCAGCGAACGTTTGGAGAGTTGCTCTCTACTGAAAAGTCTAACCCTGTTTATGCACTGTAGCATTAAACCTTCGGCGACTGTACAGCAGCTAATAAACATCAACACTTGTGCCCTCGTGCACACTCTACATTCCTGTGTGGAATTCCAAGTGCTGACTCCATTAGGTCTGGGAGATATTAACGACTTAAACATCGATCGTGAGATTGGACCTTTCACTTGGTTGTAGGGAGAACGGAGTACAAATTAGTTTGCACCAGGGCAAGGTCTTGCTTGAATAGGAATTAAACTTAAGTTAAGCCTCGAATTACTAATTCGATGAGATCTGATGGTCGCGGGTTCGAATCCTGGTGGCAGTCATGCGTAAATGGGTTTTTTCGGTCGAAAAAATCTATGTATGCATCCCACGTTCTCGCAACGGTGAAGGAAAACATCGTGAGGAAACCGGCATGTCGTAGAACTTAAAAGTTCGAAAACATGTGTCGAGTGCACGAAAGGAGCCTCTTCGAGGCGCACTTGAAATCCTTTCACCACACTGGTTCGAAAGAACTAGTGACACGAAGAAGAAGAAGAAGACTAGTTCGATGACCACACAGCAAAATTTATTTTCTGTGGCCAGTTACAAAAAAAATATGCTTACTGAAATAAAATTCATTTTTGCATAAGCTTTAGGTCTTTATATTTTTCATCGTTCGACAAATTCGGGCACCTAGCTCGAGCCAGATCTCAAAATCTGGACTGCCCCATCCAAAGTAAATGGATGAAACTGTTACTGGGTACAGTGCAGTTTTGAAATTATTTATTCAGTTATAGGTTTATTTTTATTTTATTTTCTATTGTCTCTTTATTTTCCTATTGTATTTTTATTTTATTTTTAAATTAATGTGAATTTGAATTGTAAATGTTTTTAATTATGTGAATAACTTATGGATTTTTATTAGAAATAAATGATTTAAAAAAAAAAAAAACTCGGCTCGGGCGCCGCACTTGCCCCGCTGTCGTTTTGTAGTAACCAAAAATTCTTACTGCACAGATACTATACAGACAACGTAATATAGTACCCCTTCTGCATTGCCCATTTAAGTGTTATTGGTTATTATATTAAAAACTTGTAGTGTATATAATAAGTATCAGAAAATAAATATATAAATAATTTCTTGAGAAGTTGCTAAATTAATATTATAGTACTACATATGAATTGCTTAATTAAATATTACACTAATATATGTAATAACATATTATTTTCGCGACTCTATCGATCATCGATGTCGATCATTCTGGACAAGAGCTCTATTGTGACATATGGTCCAATAACATTACACTATCTTAAACCGAAGCTAATTATATCTCGGCATGGACTGAATACTAGTGAACTTTAAATGCCAGATAACCGCGGTGCTATGAAGATTAAACATATGTCAAATTGTTAACAATGACTTCCTTTATTACATTCTTTAAAACTTTCATCAATAATATTCTCAATTGAATTTACCTCCTAACATCCAAACACTATTGGTTGAGTGGCAAATGTCTGCTAGTATATTACGAGCAGGTATACACCACAAATTTTTAATTACCAAAAAAACTTATTATACTTACATACTACATTGTATCTGTGCAGTCTGAATTTTGGGTACTACAAAATGACCGAGTGACAGCGGGGCGAGTGCAGCGCCCGAGCCGAGCTTTTGCAAGCTGGCTCAAGGTAGGTACCCGGATTGGCAAAACGATGAATAAAACTTTAATTTTATCAATGATGGGTACAGCCTGACGCAAATGCATAGCAGAACGACTAACGGTAACAATTATCCAATTTATTTTGACAAAAAAATGACTTGAATATATGTGTTCAGTAACGGCATTAACGGAAACTGATAATGCGTATTTTTTTTCTGGTGATAAAAAATTGCAGTGTATGGGCACGATTTTGATCAAAGGGTATTTATGTACCATCGTTCATAATCATTATTGTGCTTGTAATGCATGTAATTATTTATTGGATTAAAGTTCAGTTTGTAGAGAATAGAACTATTCAGGCTGGACAGAACTGGCCCAAGACAGAGGAAATTGGAGAAAATGGGGGAGGCCTTTGCCCAGCAGTAGGACAGCGAGGGCTCATAATAATAATTATAATTGTAGCTGACCAGAAAATAAACCGCTAACTTTTACCACACGTTGAACCTGTCTGAAAGTTAAATCCACATTTACTTCACGAAATAAAACATCTTTACGAACATAACATACTTCGTGTGCTCGGCTTCAAAGGTTTGAAACATTGAAGAGGACTACAGACTTTGTGCTTGGCCAGGCGGCAAAAAGCCGCCACTAACCCGGTTAGCCTCCCAGCCGCGAAAGACCTGTCGTATGCTGGGACATTCTAAAGACACGCTACACAACTGTAAATTGAGTCAACATGTTTTACAATACTGTATCGTGGCACAAACAGGAGAAACAAGTGCTTCAGATAGATAACACAGACAAATACGATGAAGTTTCAAGCTGAAGAAATAAGTATATACTTTCCTATTTCTAATCGCTACTCTGTTCCTTTACCTTTACTTATATTCCTAGAATGTTAATGGAAAGATTTGCAATAACTTTATGATTATTTGCACAGATCTGAAAATATTAATGCGATTGATAACAAGTTAATAGATTTTAGAGTAAACTGAAAGTTTTCTCTACTGGCAAAGCAGCGATCGTTCTACAACCTTGTAAAGCCTAAGGCTCGATGACACAGGGCTCGTTTACAAGCTGCAAGCCAGCGAGTTTAAAAGCTAGCGAGTGAGGGATTAAGCGGTCCGGAAGGATTTTCAACTAACGGGGCTACGGAGCGAGTTTAAATGCTACTAGCAATCTTGCTGGCTTGTAGCTTGTAAACTAACCGTGTGTGACCTGTCTCATCGACGCTTAACAGGTATCTCATATCTTTACTCCTGATGAATTCGAACATTTCGACATTCGATATTGTTTAAAAGTATTAGTATACATCATGGTATCAGTAAGTAAACATCTCATTATGATCGTACATGCTCGTTAAATAGATTGTAAATGCATCGGCCCTGGGGTCAGCTTGTGACCGCGTCGCTTACGTAAACTATTGTTTCAGCGCAATTAACTCAATCCACATGCCTTATAAAGATATCCGACCACTATATTGAACAGGGAACATGACTAATAATTAAATTCATCTCTCATATTGGATCCTTTTATAGCTTTTAAGGTAGGTTTACACTGCTACTGAAAATCATAAAACGGCAATGTCGGATCTTTTGGAATAAACATGGATACTTTGTTGGAAGATAGAGTTGTTTTTGTTAAAAGTTGACATACTTACTTATACATATGTTTTTATACTGTGATGTAATGTATACATTTTAACGAAGTCATAATTATGGTCAAATATACATATTTATGCCTAAAAGTGAACAACTTAGAAAGAAATAGGCGGTACGTTTCATAGCCACATGAATTATTTTCGTGCTAAAATATAGGTACGATTGATGGATTTTTGACGTGACTACGTCTAATAAATCGAGGACGCCGGCTGCATGCACGTAAACGTTGACGTCATTGTCCGGTAACGCTGTCATTGTCCCGTTACGCTGGTATTCACGTTAAACTCGTCGTTATCATCCGTAAAAAACTTTACAGACAACCAATTGTTTTATGTAGGTACGATCGAAGCGACTATAGCGAAGGAACGTCCAGGAACGAAAGAAATTCAATAAGTAATAATACCTTATAAATATTTTGGTAATTTCACACAACGGTATCTAGCTCCAAACTAAGCAGAGCTTATACCATGGGAGAACGAGATAACTGATAAAAAAAATTATATTTTTTTGTCAAAACATCGAAAACACCCGACTCAGGACTCAGGACAAACACTGATGTTCATCATACAAATGTTTGTCCTAAAGCGGCCTGCGTTCAAGAATGATTGACTAAATACAGCAAACGATTATGAAGGACTGTAAAGAGTAAGAGGAATCGACCCTTTAGGCTAGCTAGATCATCTGAATTATCAATCGTGTGAGTCAACTCACGTTACGTTTCCTTGGGAGTGTCTGAACTGTAACCCCGGATTGTGTAACAATGGGAAGCAGTAGATTTATCACCATCATACTCGAGAAATTACTATCTAGTGCTCAAGATGATCCTAGCGTGTATTTCATAAGACAGTATATTGGCTTCCTGTGAAAGTCACTTACATAGTTGCACCGTGCATTTTTAACCCCTTGACTTGAATACTCTACCATCGTATCTGTGGGTTACTTTGAGATTTTCAGAGAGCCAGCAATAGTTGTTTTAAGGCATACGGATCATTATTGCATTTACCCTCGTCATTCATTATCTATTGTTTTCTTTTTGCATTACAGACTCTTTCCAAAATTTTATCGCGCGGTAAAATTGAGTAGGTGACAAATTGTGTAAACAATATTTTGTCTAGCAGGTTTGATATTTGAACGGTGTAAGCTTTGGACCGGCTTTCAACTGCATGTAGTTCTGCATCCCTATCCCTATAGTACACTCATACCATAGTGCACGAAAGGAGCCTCTTTGAGGCGCACTTGAAATCCTTTCATCACACTAAATCGAAAAAACTAGTGACACGATAAGAAGTAGACTATTTTGTCTACGTTTACGTGTCTCTCATCAATGTTACTATGCTACATTTAAATTGTTTGTCGTTGAATAGAGTCATTAACGGTCATTGTCTTCAATGACTGTTAACCATTGTTACCATTTTTTTTCTTGACGCACGTAAATAGATTTAAACCATTTGCAATAATCGTAAAAGCTTACGCAACATTTTCAGCTGCGACGTGATATTCAAACACAACGCTTCTCATGCAAGTTGCATGTTTTTTATGAAATAGGTTATCAAATTAAACTTTAAATTGTCTTTTCCTGATTTTATTAGAAGGCATTAAAGCACAGACGCCACACGCCGCTATTTCGCTCACAAATTAATATATTTTCGAAAACATAAATTGAATAAACACCTATAAAAAAAGTGAAGCGGAGAATTTGGTACAACCTCGCGAAAAAAATTACAAATGTGCGAGTGAGATAGCGGCACGGGGGATTCTGGGCTTCAAGTATACCACTTTATTGTGTTCATTAGTCAAATTCTCTAGGTCATTAATGTTAATACGATTATCCACTTCTATTGCATTATTGATAGCGTGTATCGTATGACCATCGAGTATGACCGCGGTCGTCGCGCTCAATGATCCGTTACTTCACGGCACATACGAGTACATCGTTCACCCATTAACTGGCATATCTAGGACTCTATTCCAGAACTACCCCCTTAATATCAGCTTGCTTACAATCTGTGTTTTAGCTTCATCTTTACAAGTACCAAATAGTTTCTCTTCTGCAAATTCATTATCGTCTTCCGTGATATTGACAATTTCCTATTTTAAAGAGAAACGTAGATTTCTCTTGCAAAATTGAATCACCGTTCCATCAACGTGAGTACATTATTGAATCCTTACAAATGATCTTGCGATGATCAGATCGTAACTCACGTCCGATGAAGCGATCATAATAAGTATCGGATGATAGAGACCTATCGTGTTAATTTCCGGGCAGACAGCGGATTTCTCGTGCCTAACCTGTTCGTAGGCCTATAAAAAAACGTGCCCTTGCTATTGAAAGGACGACTGTAATTGTAATGGAGCAGAGCTTAGTTTGAAGTAATGTTCGGAAAGTAATTTCGCTCTCAACAGCGAAGTCCGTACTTGCGGCTTGTCTCAATAATTCAGTATAGCGCGTGACTGCGCACCGTAAAGACGCGCGTCTCCTAGTCGGATCTAGTTACGCGTTTACGATCGTAATTTTATCAAAGTTTAATATTTTTGTAGAAAATGTGCGTTACATATATTATAATTTAGGTTGTGTCCATTGTGTAGGTAGTTTTGGATTGCGACGTATTTATGAATCGTGAGTTTTCCCGGTTTAATGGGAAAAACCATTGCGTGTGTTTGCAAAACAACAATGTTTGTTACACGGAAATCTTTTCTAACACTTCGTATTATTTTTCCATATTGTTCTTTGAATTTTCGCATACTGAATTTGTATTCATGATGCCTGATAACTTGATAAATAAATTATTTAGTATCTGTTATACAGACTGTATCAATAGGAACGAGGCTAAACGATAAAATAGCACTTTAAATTACTATCAGAATCACAAACAGGAATTATATATTACCTACGTAATTTATTCTTCGTGTCATTGACTTATTTATTAATATTATATTTGACCAGAAAGTAGCCACTTCTACTGTTCTATTCGACGCCTTAGCTCTTGTGTGGAACTTGTATTGTTATCAGGCAATATGAAATAGAATCAAATCATTTAATTGTTTCAAGGGTTGATTACAGAATATAAGCTTATTTATGAATACACTCATAATAGTCAATAAATAACTGTATTGCTATTTATAATTACTTTGAAACTGTTTGCAATGATGAATCCATTGTAAATGAGATGACTGAACTATGAATGCCAAAGTAGACAGGATGACCGTCTGATTTATCCTCATCTGATGTTCGTTTTCGAAACATTTCTTACTACTTTAATTTACAGTACAAACATATGTTATTTTGCATATTCATTCTCGTAAGTCTAGGGACATTCATATTATTTATTTTCTGAAAACTATTAATTGTTGGTTAGTGAGATTTTCTTTTCAATAATACCTTTAATGATACCTATGTGTTAGTATGATTAAACTTCGTCTGCGTGGTATAAGGATTAAAAGTATGTCCTTTGCCAGGTCCTTAACGTCCACCCAGACCATTATCAGTATTCACCATAATCAATTATGTATTATTCGTAAAAAAAACTGACAAATTTCCTTATCAATCCAGCTAGACCATGTCAGTATTCACCCTTATCAATTTATTATTTTTCGCAAAAAAAAAACTGTCAAAGTTCCTTAGCAATTACTTAACTGTTCACATTCAGACCGTTTAGATTTTCCTAGCGAGTAACGTTATTGCTAATAAGGTTAGTGCAACTGTGTATAATCTGATTGCACTTTCTTGCATACTTACAAAGTGTTTCTATGTTCAGTTATTAAACAATACTATTATTAAGTATGTATCTACTATTTTTTTTTGCAAATGTACCTTTCAATTTACTTTTCTGTGATACATTGACCTTGAACAAAGCCACTCTTTTTTCACTCTTCGTCACATAAGCCTCATTCTTAGGCAAGATATTACTCATTTATGGATTTATTTTTTTCCATCTTCCAACGTATTATTTTTACGATATTTTTAACGTGTTTGACGACTGTGACGAATTCACTTATCACCGTATCAGAATGTGGTGTGGTGATGCGATGTTTGCAGTGCTTCAATAACAGAAATTAAATCTTTATCGGTTTTGTTGATAACACGAGTTGATATTGTGAACGTGATTTTCATTTACTTAAACAATCTGATAAAAAATATTAAATTTGGCTTTAAACGGAGGTATACCTATACATCGTAATAAAATTTTTTTCACTACAAAAAAGATCTTTATATCACGATAAAATGGACATGTGTACGTCAGTATAAAATTGCAATAACCAATAATAATACAATTAAACGGTTTGAAAAACATTAAATAGTAAACTGTCGCCAAATTGTTAAATTAAATTGTAAACTGTCGCGAAGTAACCCAAGCATGATGAATTTCGACTATTTTTAAAACACGTAATAAATCTATATTAAAGTATGAAACCTTACTAATTTTTGTTCACACAATCGAAAAACAGACGAAACGAATAGTTTGAAGAAATTACTATAATACGGCGTACTTTTTGAGTGTTTGTTCGAAACACTTTGTATGGAAATTTGCCTTGAGGATTACCCTTAACCAGCGCACATTTGACTATAGGAATATACCATGTCTTCGCTCTTGAGATACCGATATTTAAGGGGGTTATTTTTCAAGTTTTTTTTCTCGGTTTATCGTCCTCCCCCCACGACCTACCCCACTCCCCTTGAAATGGCAGCCATTTTGTTATTTAACCAAAAGGCGGGATTTTGGGCCTTAAGCAGCTCATCCCCAAGAACCCATCCATCGTAGAGAGAAGATGGGTTGAGTTATGAACGAATAACATAAGCAAGCTCATACTTTTCTCTGTGTATCTCATAACTTTACCCAACAAAAAATATGGGATCATTTAGTAATATATTTGTACAGCTACTGCTCGCGGGTTTTATAGGGATCAAAATATTACTTATCTTTTTCCGGGAAAACCAAATAAAATCTAGTTTATTATCAAAAATGATAAGGTAGTGCGCCTCAAATGCTCCTTTCGTGCACTGAGTGAGACTGAGTGCTGAGTGGTACTTTTTTTATACCGCCTTCTTTATTTACTACTTTTATATCTATGTTTGTTAACTGTGTTTTACTATAAATTAAAATAATTCTTGAAAAATTAATAATACTTCATTAAAAAAGTACATTTGGCGCTATTTATTTTATTTTATTAGATGTTCACATGTAGGATATCATTTATAGTAAGTACTACCTACGGTTACTACGATGTTTTTTTTTTTTTTTTTTTTTTTTTTTAATTTTATTTATTGGGACAACAAACAGCTGCAATATACATTTTACTTAACAGTTATAACATCTTAAGCATATTAATTATATTTCAGCCCACTACGTTATCCACAGAGTTTTAAGAGAATTATTTACTTATGAAGACAACTAGAGGGTCGGTAGTATTATATTACGAGTATACGCATGATAAAACATCTATTTATCTTTAAAATAAACAAATGTTAATCGAAACGGTTTAGTATTTCCAGTGTGATTGAGTCAAGAACATCCATTCCGACCTCACAAACTCTCTCTTTTATAATATTAAGTTTTATTATTTTCAATATTTAATTTCGCCATGAAAAGTACGAACATGGCTTTCAAACGTCCGGTAGGAACTAGGTACTTATAGTATAAGTAATAACCATCATAACATTTTATAATTACCGGCATTACTTTATTAATATTCATTAGCAAAGCTGTCTACTAAATTTATTAAACGTTCGCATAGATTACCCTTAAAATGCTCTACAAATCAGTCGGTCAATCATTGTTTAATTCTCGGACAAATTGCCCTATAATTATAGTCTAGACTAGTACCAAGTCAGCATTTGTCAATCGTGATCTCACAGTGGCAGCTTCTTATACCGTATGACGGTTTATTAAACCTAATTGACGTGGCATCCGACGGGCTGTAAATCAGGATTTTCACTTTGGAGTAGAAAATGAAAAGCCTTGGCGGTTGCCGCGGCACGATTTACATAGTGCGCGCGAGCTGTCTCTGGGGGCTTGCTCTGTGCACGCTTACATCAAAACTGTCAATCATCAATAAATATATAAGGCTTACACCCGTATTCTAAGACGATTTTTATAATCAAGAAAATACTTACATTAAAATTTGAAAAGTGACAGATGAAACCTTCAGTAAAGTGTTTGAGTATAAGGACTGAGTTAGAATACGGGTGTTAGTCGGTCGGTTTGTTAGGGTGACTGACAGACAATGTACAGGCTAAACCAGTAAACATAGAGACTTGAGAGACAGAGTCATATCTTTGGATAGACCATGCATTGTTTGTGGTTTTTCGTCTCGTGTCGCGTTAGGTCGTTAATGTGTTACGTGACGGTTAGCTTGTAGATACAGTCAGAACCCAGGCCTACTGTTGCTATCCTACATATTTAGTTCATTTGCGTCTTTAGCTGCTTATTGACACTAAAGCGTCGATGACACACGGCTTTACAAACCAGCGTTTACGCTTGTAGCGTGTAAATTCGCCCAATATCATCGGCTTTTTTAGCTGTGAAAAAATAGAAAGGCGGGATAATTTACACGCCTAAGTGCGGTTTCATATTAGCGGATTAACCGGGCGGATTCACCGCTCGTAATTTGTTTTTTACAGCGCATGTACGCGCGACTAGCCGAGAGAGGCCCCTCATGCTACTGACAATCGCTAGAAGAGTAAACGCTTTTGAAATTTCGTGAATACCAATCCACATTGTATACGCGCGACAAAAATACGCTCGTCTGAAACCGTACTTACCTAAGAAAGATGATGATTGCTCTATCAATAGAATGATCAAGAATATTTATTTAGTCTATTCATATTTAGCTTCTTCAGGCGTAGTTTGCAAGCAGCATATTAAGTAGTATCAGCTGCCTGCAGATGCTAAATCATCGTTCTATGGATAAACTATCATTTGCTTGGGTCATATTTACGACTTATTATTTGCTTGCCTTTGAGGACACTTAAACCCGTATCCTAAGGCAATTTTATCACTCAAGGAAATACATACTTACATTTGAAATTTGACAAGGGACTCCCGAAACCTTTAGTAAAGCGGTGGCCATTTTACTTCTTACGTAAGGTGAGTTTGAGTTTGAGGACTGACTTAGAATACGGGTGTTAGAGCTATCTGCCTTCTATCATACCATGACCGTGTGAGGCAAAAAATATTATTTGTTTTGAAAAGTATGACACTATACCCACTTCACCGCTTCGTCACTAATTAATTATTATTTTTATATTTTTCTGGTGCTGACACGCTCCGTGCATGGCACGCAACAGAGTCGTGGGCAGAAACCTTTAAATTATAGTTCCTGGCTTAGAGGAAAAGAAGAAGAATGTTCCGGCTATAACAATATAGTCTTTAAATAAAGTTCGAGGCCTTTGAGCGGTTTGAGGAGTACCAGAAGCAGCCACTGGTTTATTCGAGACAAGGCGAGACTTTTACTAACTAAAATCAGTTAATACCAAATAATCCAATTGTACCACTGAAATTATAGTTCACCGACCCTTGAGCACAAATTTCCCCAATTGCTAAATTATGATAAGTAATTCCGATGGAAGGAATTAATTACTCAATTAACACAAAACGTTATCGGAAGGCGTTAGAAAACGAAACTTCAGGCGATCAAGTGAAATTTAGTGCTGGAGTCTTTTACATACACGAGCACGATTCGCTAGTTTATTCAGGTCACTGGAAAACCTTGGACATAGCGCTATTGCCATTTAATGTCCTACTAGTTTATTTATAAGTTGGATGTTGTTTATACTGTAAGTGCCATTTCGAATTGGGTTCGCGTGCTTTATGGCCAGCGAACTGTACCTGAAACAAGTTGTTTTCGGTAACGCTGGCAAGACCAATGTTGTTCTCATTCCAAAAGATTACTTGAAATACTTAATACATTGTTGTGCGTCTGTTCTTGTCAGAGAAGTTGTAGTTGTCTTACTAGAATAGTATAAAATCCATGTTTATTGCTCTTAACGTAAGTTGTAACGCCACCCGCCCGCCCGCTGCTCTGTCTATAGACAACTTATAAACTGTAGGAAAACTTAAAGTCTTGAGATTATATTCTTTATCAGTTTTATCAGCCTGACCTCTGGACTCTACAATAAAAGACTGCATTGCTCGATCTTTACTGTTAATCGTACAAGCGTCCAACGTGCTTTCAAAATAATTTGATGTGTATGACGCATTTTACTCCACAAGTCGTAAATGTGTTGTTTAGCACATCATCATCTGGGTCAGCGTACCGTGTTTGTTTCGCATAGTTTCTCATAAATCTTGTTTTACTTTTTTGTGATCTTTATAGTAAAATTCTTAAAAACTCAACATAAAATCTGAAAATTGCACCAAAACACAAATTTACGTGTTCTTACTACCAATAAATGGCTTAAAGCAATTAGTTTCGAAACATCAGAGTTGCATTCCTTTATCACTAAATACTGGACCATTGTTGCATTCTCTACCACCTACGAACCGGGCATTCCACTTTGTCGTCAATAAATTTCATTGCTTACAAACCCCATTTATCATCCGCTGATTAATTGCTAATTAAACTGTATTGCAACAGGCGCCGTAGTTCCCGCGGGTTGCGCCATTCAGACAATTGTCAGGAAATGCAGTATCGTTGCAGTGTGCTCGGGCATGTTACTATAAAGTATGTTGACATCTAACAAAAACACTTCTGACGATAATTGGAACATCTTGCGAGCTTTTACTTTTAAGTTACCCCTCATTTTCTCTTGTCGCACTGTCATTTTCGTTTTCATACTGGAATTCCTAATCGCTACTTTTATCTCCATGTAGAGAAAAAATAAAAGAAATAATTTTATTGATGAAAACCACATGAAACATAAATTAACAAAAAAAAGGTCAGAGTAACAGAGTCCTCCATCAATGGGGGCCTAGCTCAGCTTTCATGTAAAACTGTCCGTATTTCTCTATAGCACTGCTGTTTAGAAATCAATCAATATTTAGAGCTCTCTTCACTCAGCTTTCTATAAAGCTCAGCATCAGCTCTAAATATTGATTGAATCTATGGAGATCCTTTCTCTTCTTGGAGGATGTTATCCCCATTAGAGAGAGGATCTCCATAGATTCTGAATACATTCTCTTCTTGGAGGATATCTACCTCAATCAAATAGTTGAGATTCAGAAGCTCTATAGCTGTGCTATTTAGTAATGAACATTTAGATCTCTCTTCACATCAGCTTTTTGAATCTAATCTTGAAGGATATTATCTATCCTCAACAATTTGAGGATCTCCATAGTTTTCGCATATTCATTGAATCTGTAGAGATCCTTACATACATTTATCTATTTGAGGATAATATTCTTCAAGAGAAAGGATCTCCGCCAATTCCGCCACTCCAACCGTGCTTCCATACTATCGAGCTGCTACGGTATGTCATTGCAACTGGGCGTACCGGTGTTCATTATAGCGCCCACTGTGCAGTGACTGTGACCGCGTGGGACGCCGATCTTGATTCATAGCCGTGCCGAATGCTGAACTTAGTGGACACCATACTATAGAAAGCAGAAATTCAGCTAGATGATTGAAACGCGTGTGAAACTTATTAACAAATTGTATCAAAATAGCCAGGATTTCTGCGCGTAAAGAATAGTGAATTTAAATATGATAACATAGCATTTAACAACTTCTTCTTATCGTATAACTAGTTATTTTTAACCAGTGTGGTGAAAGTATTTCAAGTGCGCCTCGAAGTGGCGCCTTTCGTGCACATGTGCACGTGTGCATTTAACAACTAATAGTTGAATTTAAAATGAGGGAAAAGCGCAAGCTTCGAAAATAATACCGCACGATACATCATTTAATTTTCTGCCTGCATTAGATCCCATCCCAACGTCTTCTTCTCTCAGCAAGCTCATCAAGCTCAGTTTTCCTGGCTCGGAAATTTCATCTTTATTCTAGGAAACATTTTGATGTTGATCGATAGAGCAGCTGCCGGATTCGATTTGTATAGTGATGACGATAGCTGATCCAATGATAAATCTGTCTCTCTAACCAACAGATTTATGAGCCCACAGTATAACTTTATCAACTTTATTATTCTCGTAAAACTTTACAACACTGAATACAAGTATCATAATATTCGTCCGAGTCGCGAAGTAGTTATTCCAATCTGAGAAGTCCAATACAAGTTGTGGTAGGTCTATTGATAAAGGCTCAGGTACAACTTTAGCCGATTTCAATAATTTCAGGTGTCGTATTGAGAAACAAAATTTCCTTATTCGGACCACAAATAGATATCAGATTGAGCAAGGGGAAACCGAGGAATTTGTAAACTATCCGCTAGATTAGGTATTCCAAATCGACCTGATATTTATCTTACATAATTTAAATTAACATAATGTTAGATCGACATTATAGACCTTTTTTTTTTTTATTACCTTTTGGGGACAAATTGTTTGTTTTTATCTGCCTCTTATCTGATGAAGTGTGTGTCTAGTCTATAGTATTTATTATTATTAATTAATTAATTTATTATTTATGTATTATTGACGACACCGTGGCTTAGTTGGTAGTGACCCTGCCTACGAAGCTTGGTGTTCCGGTTTCGATCCCCGGCCGGGGCAAATATTTGTGTGACGAATACAAATGTTTGTTCTCGGGTCTTGGATGTTGTGATGTGTTGTATGTCCATGCCACCTGCGACACAGGGAATCCTAGTGCAGGGGTGTGAGTGTGTGAATGTTTATGTTTATAGTAGCCTAGTAGTAAGTAATATGCCGACATGTACCAAACTTTCAAAGTTCCTAAGCAATTACTTCACTCCCTTGGCAGTTTTTAACGGTCAGAATCTGGACTGTTAAGAACTACCAAGCGAGTAAAGTAATTGCTTAGGAATTTTGACAATTTGGTGCAAGTAGTCATAGAACTTGCACCAAACTTTCAGAGTTCAAGTCCAGATTCTGACCGTTAAACTTAGGTTAGGTTAGGAACTTTGACAATTTGGTGCAATAAATTCGTTATTTCAAGTTTCATTTTTCCTAGTCTGGATCTGCAGAGGCGCCCGCGATCAAACTTCGGTACTAACTAATAATAATACAGGCCTAGCTAGTTCTCCACCACAACGGCTTCTAAAGTACTAGCCATATTGCCAAGAATTTCAATTCTTAAACGCTACGTTAATAACGTTAATGTTATTATTAACGTTTGGCATTATTGCCGTTAGAAATAATTACTTTCGTATTTGCTCCGGTTATCATTAACTCGATAAATTGTCGTTTCGATTAAATTATTTATGATTATCATTTACACACTTTGTTTATAAATCACCGTACGAACCGGTCCTCGACGAGTACTTTGTGATTTTCTCCGCTAAATACTAGATTAATTCTGTAATAAACCCTTGCTATGTAAAGTATACTTTCTAGTCATTTATTGTGGCGTTTGAACAATTATTTAATTTTCTTGATAAATTCTGAAATGTTTTAAAGTATTGCAAGTAATCTTAAGCCTCTCCTTTCCAATTCTTCTTTATCTATTTAACTTTCGCTTTAACTATGCTCATGATCTTGATGTCTACCTAGGTATTCGAAACGTCTTCTTTATCTTGTTTATAGATATATATTTGTCTGTATATTTTCAATACCAACTGCATTCATATAAAAAATAAATTTGCATTACGTGTTATTGTTAACTGGACCGTCGATTTCTGACACAGATTCGCTTACAGGTTCTCAGTTGAAACTAAAGATTGAGCAACTGCGTTAAAGGTCGGCATTCCTTGTCGCCAAGCCCACAGAAGCCCACATATCCTATGTTACGAGTATATCGCTCACACAGTATGCGTGAGTCTTCGATCGGAGGTGCTGATGATGATAGGTTTAAATTTATTTTTGTGTTGTTTTAAAAATGTTTTCAAGTAATTAATTAATTAATGTTTTTAAATGGATCTACATTTAAAGTTATCCGAAATAAATATTTTGATTTGATTTGATTTGATTTACTAGGCTAGGGCTTTCAGTCTCGATGACTTTCTGAGTCTCGGGAAAATAAATCGAAACTCGATGAGGTCTCGAAATTCCCGGGAAAAACGAGACTTTCGAGACTATTTCAATAGTACTTATAGGCACACTCATAGGAATGGCATTTAGACATTTTATGGCCTATTAGCGAACACATCACAGTTTAACTTTACAATCCAGTAATTGATGATGTTCGGTGATGTTTGATGTTCCAGATTTATCAAAATTTGCGTTTTTCTTTGAAATGGTTCCTCATTCCACAGCAGTACCTAATACTTTTTTTTTTAATTTGCCTTTTTTTGGTAGGCTAAAGTCATAAGGCTATACCACCTTGTCATACACTTGTTTTAAAATATACTAAGGGCTACTCTACACTGAATATTGTTAAGATTTTCTAAGTATCAAAAGTCTCATTATTCCCGGTACCGAAACCATCAGTCTCGAGTCTCGAAAATAATAAAAAATCGTCGAGACTCGAACTTTTCGAGACCAAGACTCCCGGGATGAAAGCCTTACTAGGCCGAGTCTGAAGCCCGCTCCGCCTACCTAGGCCGTTGCACCTCAGCATCATTTGCGATACACACAGCACAGGGAAAGTTATGCGTACTTTATCTTTTTGACAAGCGACTTATCTTTTCAAGTTTACAATGTCCTGAAGGTATCGGTAATCGGGATAAGCCTTAAGAGAAGTAAAGCTTAGAAAGCAAGCAATAGGTAATTGTTATTAATTGCATCAGATAAATTTAATGCAAAATGTTGTAGGCATTATCAAGCAACAAAGTGTGTATTAGTGCACGAAAGGAGCCTCTTCGAGACGCACTTGAAATCCTTTCATCACACTGATTCGAAAGAACTAGTGACACGATAAGAAAAAAAAATAGGTTAATATTTCACTAACCTAAGACGTGTAAATACTAAAATATCATTATACGGAAATCAATGTATCAAATTCAAAATATGGTTCAAATTAAGTAATATGAGCGTTCAACAATGAAATTAAATTCTTGCTTATGTAGCTTACATTGTTCATCCGCAATCCGCAGACTTAGAATGAGCATTGAGTCGAAATCGAAAGTTTGATTGACGTTGAAGAATCATAATAGTTAGAACTTGCCGACAGCTTATTATGTAAACAAGAAGCTAAGAGTGTCGGTATCTAGCCGCATAAATGGTGCTTGGAAAGCTTTTGCTTTCAGTTCGAGCTTTCGATTTTAATGTTTGTTAATGGTTTTGTTTTACTCCATTGCCATGACGTTATTCGTTAAAAGCTTGTTGTCAACTTATTGTTCATCATCTAAATCACCTCTTGAGCTGAATGAGCTTTCTTATCCAGTAGTATTTAAAATTTAAACTCGTTGATTAGTACCAATGACCTATTGTAGTCTGGTGTATGCATTTGTAATAATTTCTTAAACATAATAGATATAAACCCGAGGCCCGAGCGCGGTTGAGCAGGGAGTTCTTCTTTTCTTCTTAGCGTACAATTAATGTCTAAATAACATGCCAGTGGCATTCATTTATTTTTTAGTTTAGTATTGAGTTGCTTTATATTGTTGTTCTCGTTTTCTTTATTTTTATGTAAGCACTAATTTTAAGTTAGTTTGCCATCATTTTCTTAATGTTCTTATGTCTATCCGTGGGAACCTGTAATTGGCTCTCTAAAGCTTAACTACTGTATACTTAGAAGTATAAAGCTGTTGGTTCTTCAATAAATAAATAAACACATTTAAAGAAACCTATAGGGTCATTTTTAGACAGTTATCGAATGGAGGGTTTCCAGCACTTCTATTCCTGTCTGATCCTTTATTCCTGTTCAGGTCATTACCCCTTTGCCATATTTTAAAATCAGCATTTCACGTTCCAGATTCTTTGTGCTACAAATAGTTTTACATCCACTTCCTGATTTGCGTCTGGCTTACGATCAACAAGTGTGAATTCGCAAATCTCAAACGACATAAGCATCTAATTAAGAAATCAAACATTATTTACTCTTGGTTTCACTATAATCACACGTTTATTGTTTTTTTGCTTCAAGATTACTCTTAACGAGTAGTAAACTTTACAATTACGTCAGAATTAACGAGATAAGTTAATGATCCGTTGCGTTGTACTTTATCTACACCGTAAATTTTTAATCACCAAGAAAAAATACGCAGTCGCTGTTACTGAACACAGATATGGTATAAAAATAAATTTGATAAAAATTGGATAACTGTTGCCGTTACTCGTTTTTCTATGGTATTGCATTAATCGGTACCCGTCATTCATAATAAATTAAGTTTTATTCATCGTTTGGCAAACCCGGGTACCTAGCTCGAGCCAACTCGCAAAAGCTCGGCTCGGGCGCCGCACTCACCCCGCTGTCACTCTGTAATTTTGTAGAAACCCAAAATTCTGACTGCACCAGTTACAACGTATTAGCTGCACTGCCCATTGAAGTATTTTTGGTAATAAAAATGTGTGGCTGTGATGTATATGAGGACTACGTTCAGCAAGCTGTTCTACTAAGGTCATTGGAATTTACACCACGCGCGAGTTCATTAGTTTAATTATCGATATTATTCAATAGTTAACGAGCAGCCGGCAGATTAACTGTTGTTTTATCGCTAATATTTTATGCTCACTTCGTTTTATCGCATTAAACCTTCTCAAGCTATTTTCTCTACAACAAGAATTCAGAACCAAGGAACTTCGCGTAAAGAATCCTGTGAATTACAGTCTTGTGTTATTCCCGCTTTAATTTCATAAACAATGTTTTCATGATGAAAGTACTAATTCGTTTCGAATTAACAAAAATCCTTTCATATTACGAGCTTACACTTCGTGCCTAATATACCCTTGAAATTTCAAGTCTCTACGTTAAGCGGTTTGGCCTGTGCGTTGTATTGTCTGTCAGTCAGTCAGGATGAAGTCCTTTATAAATATTGATTTTTCTCGAGCGGGTACACATTAGGCGTTTTGAAACGCGCGCTTTGTTAACGCGCGTTTTGATATCCCCGAATTCTATTGAAGTGTACACATGCAATTTCAATAGAATTCGGGTTTCTCAAAACGCGCGTTAGCGTTAGTAAAGTATATGCTATTCTGTCAAGAATCTCCCTCATCTTTTTGAAATTATTGTTTACATAACAAAAACAAAAAGCTTGCCACCGGCTCGTCTACAATCTTGGTCGCAAATCCATAAATTATAAATAAGACTAATCTATGCAAAATCATCGAAACCCATTATAGATAAAAATCTGATTAACGGTTATTGAATTTGACTCCCGGGGGGTATCTAACGTTTCTTGAATTCTTACGTTATTGTGAGGCTTATTTTTTAACCTGTTCCTAAAACTACTGTTTGGGCTTTCTCCAGCTAGAGTTTTGATCATAAATGCGACGAAAGCCACGAGCTAGTGCATATTCAAATGTCTGCGTTATATTGACGTGTGATCTCTGGCGACGCCGGGCGTACCAACGCGAGACAATGAATGTTTACTTTGTTTTGTTCAATAGGTGCTTCAATTACCACTTACCAATTGCCGATGTAGGCGAATATGTTTATTTCTCTATTGAAGTTTGCTGTTTGTTCTGAGTTGTTATGTGAATTTTGGTACGTAAATTGAAGGGCTAGAAAAACAAATCGTGGATGTCCAATAAAATATTACGTCATACGTATCTGAGGATCCAGTATATTCAGAAATACTTATTATTGAATACAAGCTAGGAGACGTTGCTAACGCAATTTCAGTGACAATAATACCTACAATATAGTAACAAATTAAAAAAATCAGAGCTCTGTGGCGAAAAAGTGGCAAGGAATGTTTATTTTGCATACTTTCATTCTATCATGGCATATGGTATATTGTTATGGGGTTGCATCGGCTGCAGTCGATGCAAGCCGCATCTTTATTCTACAAAAGCGAGCCGTGAGATACATATTAGGACTCAAACAGATGGATTCATGTAGATTGCGATTTAAAGAACTTGGTATTCTTACCATGATGGGCGAATTTATACTCCAAAATATACTGTATGTTACAGAAAATATTAGTGAATATACAACAATGAAGGATGTTCATAGCATAAATACTAGAAATAAAGATCGTCTGATTGTACCTAGGACACGACTGGCTAAAGTGTCGAAAAGCTTTTATTGTGTAGCATTCAAATTATATAATAAAATACATGCAGATATTATAAACATAACAGATGTGAACTTTAAATTATGCATAAAAAAACAATTAATCGAAAAAAGCTATTATACTCTGAACGAAGCATTTGCAGATAATGTCATATTTAAAGTTAACATCACACACAGATGATATTTATAGAACTTTATTTTTATTTAATTTAAATTGACGTTGCTATTGCAGAACCCTAAAATAAGTTTGTACTTACCAATAATTCTGATGAATGAAACTGTATTTATATGTACCTTACCTATATAAAAATGTAAATTGACCTGTCTAAGAACATGTTATATGTCTATGGAAATAAATGAAATGAACTTTTATCAATACGAATTATTATCTAGGTTAATACTCTACTACTGCTGTGCCTTTGCAGTCTTCCGATACTAGGTTTTCAAATACTCATTCTAATAAAATCTTTTTAGTTTTAAATTAAAATAAAGCAGCTACTATTCGCGACCGGTTGCAAAGGGAATATCTATTCCAATTACAGTTCTACAGCCAGAGCTCTGTTTACAATAGAATTTATAGTTATTAAGGTTGTGTGAGCTACCTACAACGTGCTGCTGTCAGACATTTCTAGATAAATTGGTATTTTATTTACAAAATACCATTTGGAAAATAAATATACATGTATACGTTAATATATTACACATAGTTATTAAAGTTGTGTGAGCTACCTACAACGTGCGGCTCTCAGACTTTTCTATATAAATTGGTATTAAATTCACAAATAACTTGGAATATACAAACGTGAATATATTTGATGTGTGCATATCTTATTAGGAATCTGATATTATGTCTGGCGCGTCATATACTCTACATTATATCCTTCTTCTGACAAAGTTTAGTGATGTTATGCAAACACACGCAAAAAGTTTTTAAAACAGTATGTTCTGTTTCACCAGCTGTTTAGTTTACTAAAGAAGAGAAATATGAATGCTTCATAAATTGAAGTTGATAATTTAAAACAAATCTACTATCAGTGAAAAGAAATAATCGTGTATCAAGTTCCTATTAATAACAACAGTGGCAAACCGAAAGGTAAACAGTGGACATTCATGAGATGTTATAAAGAAAACAAATCCAGCCGTTATCCCAAACAAGTACTTCCATTTGAAATAAAGAATATTGTTGCCATAATACGTCTAAAGTCAATATCACAAGTGTTCTGAATTAAAAAGTACAATTATTTTGTCAAACTGAAACCAAACCAAGAAGTGTCATCCGAGACTGTGAATATTCTTAACCCTCAACGTGCGTTAGTGAGCAGTGAGACTTAAGTTCTGTGTCACGTTAAAACTTCCCGTCAGTAGCTAACTTTGGGTCGGTGCATCACGCTAAGACTCCGCGTGAGGAGTGTGGCGGCCGAGACGTGTGAAGAGTCTTAGACTTATTAAACCTCCTGAACGTGAGCATTTAGTGCTGCGCCTGTGCGTCACGTTGGGGGATCAGCTGCAGCACGCGGAGTGCCGGCTGCGATTGTGAATCTTAGCCTTATCAGAGCTCCTGAGCAGTTAGGGCCGTGTGTGTGCGTCACGCTGAGCGAGCAGCGTGCGGAGTGCGTGTGTGTCGCGCTCGTGCCGGGATAGGCGGGGCTCGTCGCCAATGCGCGATCGGCTGCCGGATGTCGCCGCCGAGGGCGCTGCTCGCAGGGCTACTGGTCTGCCAGTTGCTCTCCTACGGTGGCCACCAAGGACTCACCAAGATATTTTACACGTAAGCATCGAATGTGTGGCGCGAAAAAACTGCGTTCCTGTCCTGATGAGCAGAGAACGGGTCAGTCAGGAAGTGAAAAACTTTTTCCAAATGTTTGCATATCAGCCTCTGTCAGAGCCACGGTGGATTCCTTTTTACCGTTCCGAATGCAAATTCCTCAGAGTTCGTTTACGTGTCTATAAAATACCCGTATAAATAAATAACAACGAGACACTTGAAGCATTAATTTAAAATTTAAATTAGCTATATGTAGTATATATCTATTACAAATAATCACTAATACCATGACAAACATTTCCGCTCTACCAATTGTCCTAAATAGACTTATTTATATACATTAGGTACCCTAAACCGCCTGCGTCGAAAAATGTCTAATTTCGCGGCTATTGGCTTTCTGAGAAGTTTCAAACGATCTATAATTCAATACTGATGAATATTTACAATTGAATTGATTCTAAATTACGTTTAGCGAGCCATTCATGTAAATAATAATGGTAATGGTTTATAAGTTTCTTCCAGAGTAGGAGTTGATAAATCTTTTGGTTTCTAGTTTTAGAACTTTTTCCACTATCTTAGAAAAACACTTAGGTAGTCAGCATAAAAAGTCGATGACCACATTCAGATTTTCAAAATCGCTTTACACCATTTATTATACAAAGGGCCAAAGAATAAGCCTTGCTATACAAAGAGGCAATGCAGCCAGTATCCTCGGCACGCTGCCATCGGGTATCGAGTTGGAGCAGTTGAGCTACCTATAGATCGTTTGCAACGGTCTATGGGTGGCCCAATTGTTTCCTTTTGTAAATTTTGTAATATATCTATATATAGATTGTAGTAGTTAGCTTATGCTGTAATAGTACATATTTATTATACCTAAATCGCTCAACATGACAAGCGCTGTTATTGAATGAACATCATTAAAGTTAAAATTAACTGTACCTACACCACATTTTCTAAAATATGTATAATATGGTGTATAGCGATTTGTAAAATCTTAATGTGGTTATTGACTTCTGATGCTGACCGTACTAGATGAGAATACCCAAATTATTTTACCCAGTTTTTAACATGCTTGGGTACACCCAGATTTTAATAAATTAATTTGCTATGGGACTTGTGGTTATTCAGACCATTTTCAAACACATAATTTCATTTTTTATCGTACGTTCACATTCCCCGTTTTACAATACAAAGCCCTGATTGTTTCAATTGGATGTATTGTGTGACCAATGAATATTAAATTGTCCCAATAGACGCTCTATTTCGGTCGCTGTAAGAGCTTTTATCTCATGTGTCATATAGTCAGACTCCGACCATGTTGTAATTCTTGTAAAAGTACAACTATGTACATGCTTACTTCGGTTCCTCAATCAATAACAACGCATACAATGAATGTTACACATTTCATTGTTATATCTCAGCAACATTGCAACTTGCACGTTACTGAATGTGAACACAAAGTTGGCACGCGTCCACTCGGCTGATTATCGAAACAATTAGCATTGCTACTTTCCCATTGTTTACAAGTTCCGGTCATTCATTAAATCATTACCCAGGTTATTGCAAAACTTCCCGACGAGCAACGGTCACTAACATACAATTTTCTTCCGTTACAGGTTACCTGACACGGGACATCCTCCAGTGCTCATATCTCTAGCAGACAACGCTAAGTTGGAACTGGCCAATCCGGACGAATTCCTGTATGCCAACGATTCAGATGAACACAATGATACGCAGTCGTTCTCTATTGTGGATGGCGACGTGGCGGAGGAGCGGTCAGGCGGGCGCGCCGCGGAGGAGAGCACGGAGCCGCGGCTCGTCGTCAAAGCGAGGCCGATGCACGAAGTCAGACACACCGAAGAAGCGTTTCTAACTCCACAAGTAGAAGTCGAAACGACAACAGAATCTCAAGATGAACAAAAGGATCAAGAAACGGAAAACATTCCAGTCAAACCGGAAACGCCCCAGGAAGACATACCCTCGTTCTCGGAGTGGGCGCAGAAGCAGCTCGCGGAGGCCGAGAAGAAAGACACGGTCTTGAACCATTCGAGTCAACCTAGTCATAGTAATACGAATTTTAGTAGTAAAAGCACAAAATTGAGGTCGAAGAATTACGCGTCGCTCGCGTGCGGCGCCAAGATAGTGGCCGTGAACCCCGAGGCGGGCTCCGCTAGCTCTATCCTCTCGCCCAACCGCGACGAGTACATGCTCAACACCTGCAACAGCCGCATCTGGTTCGTCGTCGAGCTGTGCGAAGCCGTGCAGGCCCAAAAGATCGAACTGGCCAACTTCGAATTGTTCTCCTCCACGCCCAGAGACATCGCCGTCTACTTCAGCGACAGGTTCCCGACGCGGGACTGGGCCAGCGTCGGTCAGTTCACGGCGCAAGACATGAGGGACGTGCAGAGCTTCGACCTCTTCCCGCAGATCTTCGGCAAGTTCATCAAAGTCGAGATGCTGTCTCACCACGGCTCCGAACACTACTGCCCCATTTCGCTCTTCAAAGTGTACGGAACTTCGGAATTCGAGGTTCTCGAGAAGGAGAACAGCCAACATCCCGCTCACATAGACGAGGACGAGGACGATGAAATCATAGATGTTCCGGATATCCCCGCGGTGGAGACCGAGCCATCGAAGAATCTGTTCGGGTCGGCGCGCGATGCAGTCATGTCGATTATGAAGAAGGCGGCGCGAGCGCTCGTGAAGGCGGACGCGCCGCACAATGCGACCGGCGAGCGGAACGAGACCGCGGCCGAGCGCGGGTACCGCCGCTGCTGCTCGCCCAGCCACATCATAGTGTGCGACAACTGCAGCGAGACCCTGTACAACCAGGTGTACGAACTGATCAGCTGCAGCTCGGACAAGCTGGTGAGCCTCGTGCGGCAGGCGTTCCTCCGCGACACGCTCAAGTGCACGCCCATTTGCCAACCGTTCGGCTTGGACTTCAAAAGTACAAAGACTATAGAGTTTAGTGAAGAGCGCGTAGCCTATATGAACGCTTTTTTATCGCAGAAATATTTAGCCGCCTTGTGTAATATACTAGCTATTAAAGAGAAAAAAGTAGTCCTTAACACTAGTTATGAAACTGAATCTAATGTTACCACGAATATAACGGTCGACGATTCTCAACCCATCGGTGGAGAGACCGGTTCGACGCAGGAGATAAAACTGCCCTTGGATAAAACCAACGGGTCAGATGAAAAGATAAACGAGACGATCCAAGAGGAGGTCGCTCCTGAATCGGTGGATGAAGGTACTCCAGTTCCTGTAGAATTAAATAAAGAAGAGAAAGAAAGTACGGATGATAAAAAAGATGATACTGTGGCGGATAAACCAGTCTTAGACGTCGTGCAAGACGTCGCTCCCGAGATGGATAAGACTGCCGAAGTTACCATCGACACAGAAAACAAAGATGTCCCAAAATCCGATTCCAAAAATGGCAAAACGGAAGCTTCAACAGAAAAAACGAAAGAAGCTGAAGAAATAAACGATCAGATGATCATTGACAACGATAACTTCATATCGGATTTCGATCAAATGGCCGTAGATCCGACGCCGGCCGGCGCGCAAGCCTCGCTCGACCGGAACCAGGGGTCCACGCTGCAGAAGGAATCTGTGTTTCTGCGCCTTTCTAACAGAGTAAAGGTGCGTATGCTTAGCTTATCGATATCTTCTTCTTATCGTGTCACTAGTTCTTTCGAACCAGTGAGGTGAAAGGATTTCAAGTGCGCCTCGAGGAGGCTCCTTTCGTGCACTCGACACATGTTTTCGAACTTTACTACGACGAACGGTTCTACGACATGTCGGTTTCCTCACGATGTTTTCCTTCACCGTTGCGAGAACGTGGGATGCATACATAGATATATAATTATGAATGAATGAATGATTTATTTGTCTCAAGTATGGTTAGTTAGAGACAGGTCTTATAGCTAATCCTCAAATCCGAATTCCATACAAAATGATTCGGACAAATACTCAAAAAGTACGCCGTATTATAGTAATTTCTTAACACTATTCATTTCGTCCGTACTTTTTGAGTATTTGTCCGAAACATTTTGTATGGAATTCGGATTTGAGGAATGTATAAAGTAGAGTCACATACTTTACTGAAGAATACAGTATACAAATTTTCTTTTAATTGATAACGTATAAGTCTCTTATAATCTCGATCCATGTGTCTAAAATTATTATTATTATAAAAAATATTTATTGCACAAAATATAAATTATATTGCACAATGGGCGGGCTTAATGCCTAAAGGCATTCTCTACCAGCCAACCCTTGATAAATGTATCTTATGATTAATATTTTTTAACTAAAAATAGTACTTAGTTATTTGAAATCAATATAAATTAAAGGCCTGATTATTGAACCTGACTGACTGACATGCAACGTACAGGCAAAACCGCTGAACGTAGAGACTTGAAATTCGGAGAATGTGTTCGTCAAGAGCTGATAGTGAAAACCAAGAAAGGAATTTTAAAAATTCGCAACGCGACGAAGTTGCGGGTGTCGGCTAGTGTTAGATTTGCCATTACACGATTTTAATCTGAGTCGGTTTTAATTATTTGTTAATGTTGTACCCAATGACCAAAACCAATATTTACTAAATTGATACCTGTTCAAGCCAAAATTACTTTTACTTTCCTGTTAAATTTTGTTTCGTTATAGATTGAATAACCAACTTTCGAAATAATTAAACATTTAATAAATTGAAGGAAATACATAATCGCTTCCCTTAGTCATTTCTTTTTATATTTTCGATATTTGGGTAGGTACAAAGTTTTTGCAAAGTAGATTATTCCGGAATTATCTCAAGTTTGGAATGTTACGATAAAGTATCCTGTTTCCAAAGTAATAAATCCCTCTGTCGATATCTAAGGAATGTAAGAATGTAAAGGCTATCTAGGTCGTGAACATTTGCAGGCTTATGTTAATTATTACTGAGCCCGTTATCTTACGTTTGCGAACAGTTTAGCGCCTATGTCACCCGTCTCTTTGTAATTGTAAATTCGTGTAATCATTAGCATAGTCGGCTTAGATATTCCATAGATTAATCTTACTATTTTCTTATTCCAGACATTAGAACGGAATATGTCCCTATCGGGGCAGTATTTAGAAGAGCTGAGCAGAAGATACAAGAAGCAAGTAGAGGAAATGCAGAAGACATTCGAAAAGACGGTGCAGCAGATGAGCGAAGAACGGCGCAGAGGCAACGAGCGGGAGCAGAAGTACATAGAGCAGATGACCACCATGCAGGAGCAGATGGGACACATGAGCATCGCGCTCGCAATCCTCATGGAGGACAAAGAAAGCTGGTTCGGAAACATCACATTCTACAAGTTTGTTATACTTCAGTGTGTCATCATAGCTGCCGCGTATTACTACATAAACAAACGGCGGAAAGTAGAACCAATTATCGTGCAAATCCCAAAGAAGAAGAGGAAGCAAGATAAGTTTAGACGAAAGTCTGTTGAAGGAGTTAGTGGTCACGCGACTCCGGCCGCGAAGAAGCGACGGCCGAGCGAGGAAGCTTTACAGATCGCCAGACAAGCCGCCGACGATGAAGAGGATAATGACGGAGAGTGGCAGGTCGCCAGAAAGAATAGGAGAAGAAAAACTTCCATAGTCCACAGAGCGTTGGAGCAGGAACCCAAAGCATGGACGCGGCAAGACAGCATCGGACTCCAAGAAAACGTCATACCGTTAGACGAAGAAGAGTTCTTCGCACCAGTCTCCGAGCCCAAGGAATTCATCGAAGAAATAAATCCCCCGAAAAACGAGCCGAAAACCAACGGATCGTTTTTCAATACCCTAAAATCCAAGACTATGAAAACCAGACGGTTATCTTCCCCGGCGTTTCTACGAACTCTTAGCAGACAGAGCAGCAGGAGTGCGCCAAGTCCCGTCGTCAGAAATGTAGAACCTATTTATAATGGCAAAGTAAAGGCAGACTCAGAATCGCCTACAGGAAGTCTCTGGTCAGAATCCACGGAGATATCACAAATATCGCAGAACGGAAACGGAGGCAACAAGAAGAAGAAAAGTCTGAAGAATATATTAAAGAAAGTGTTTTGAGGACTGTTATGTTTTTGTGGTGATTCTCAATCCCATTCCGGAATGGATTCAAAGTGTGGAACTTAACTTACAGACTGTATGAGTGAATGCAAGCCATGTGTGGATTTATTGGTGATTGTGAATCTAATTGTGTTGATCGATGTATTTCCGCTTTATGGTACGATGACACACGGCTTTTTTACACGCCAGCGACGTCGCTTGTAGCGTGTAAAGTCGCTCAGTGTCATAGGCGTTTTAACAATCTGCTTGTTGACACATAAGCTTTTTTAAAAGCTGATTGTTGGCGTTTTTAAAAGCTAGCGTGTGAGCGTGTTAGCTTTCGGGAAGGATTGTCAACAAGCAGATTGTAAAAACGCCGATGACACTGGGCGACTTTACACGCTACAAGCGTAAACGCTAGCTTGTAGCGTGTAAAAAAAGCCGTGTGTCATCGTACTATTATATTGATATGCGTAGATATTGTAATTTATTTCCTTACGAATATAATTTTACAATTTTAAATTATTGTATGATAATGATAATGAAATTGTGTATTTATGTAATGTTATTATAACCTCATAGGTGCCAATTGTGATATATTAAGAGCCTAATTAGTAGCCTGTTACAATTAATTATGATTTTGCAGTGATTGCTTGTTTGTTTGTGTGTACGCATGTAGTTGGAATGGACAATAAGTGGTGGTTACGTTTGAAGAGTGTTGGTAAAAAGAGAAACGGCATTAAATGCATTCATTTATTTCTTTGTTTCATTTAAACTTGATGCCTAGATCACACGTACCGAGTACTCGGCCGAGACAGTGCTCTCGGCAGAGTACTTGGTACGTATAAACATAGCGACATAAAGAGTGATGCAAGCTTTCACTGTTTCGGCCGAGTACTCAGTACGTGTGATCTAGGCATAAGGTATACATTTAATCACAGTAGCGTTAAACTTAACTGAATTGGTACATATATAAACAATACATCTGATAACAGTTTGATGTAGTTTTAAAACTAAAAGCAAAATATTTGCACAGAACATGTGTAAAAAAAATATTAGTTATGCTCTAATTAGTCATACGACCTTGCCGCTCATTGCAGTGCGAATATCAACAAAGACCATTATTTTTATCAAAAGTAATATGTAGGTATGCGCTTTTTGACCTTCATTTTGCTGAAATATTTTCATGTTAATTATTTTAACTCATTTTTTACTTATTTACTCAAAAAATCATATAGTGAGCGATCTTTAAACGTCTAAAATACGTATATATTTTTAAAACATATATTTTTAGCCACAACACAAATAAAACTGTAATAGCCGAGACCGACAGCTGGCGTCAAACGAGGCCTACGAATGTCCGTACAAAGATCGAAGCTATTATCAAAATTCTACTAACATTATGCATCAAAGAGAATATAACCACTACGTTGAAGAGACGGGACTTCAAACAAAAAAAACAACAAAATAAAACATTGATCATTCTACGTCAAAACGAGGAAGAATCGCCATTACCAACATTCTAACAAAATAATCGTTAGGAGCCTTACCAACATGAAGAAAAAACTAGTGACGTCCTGGCAAAATTATCGATAGCTTACATATCGATGCTTGTCTAATTTAATTGAATCAGTAGAGATTTAAAGTCACACATGTTTATTTGAAAATAAAATACCATGTTCATTAAAATGCGAGGTTTCTAACATTTTATTGAACATAATATTTTTTGTTCAAATAATCATTGTGTGGCTTTAAATGAAAATAAAAATATATATATATTTGTAATTTACAGTTTATATATAATATATATATATATATATATATATATATATACATTACATCTCAAATGAACGCATTATTATTATAAGGTCTCCTGCTGCTTCCACAGCCAGTCTAGAGCAACGTCCAAACGTCCCTTTGCATATTTCAACGCGCGCGGTGCTGTATCCTGCAATATACAATATATCAATTGGACTGTTAGCCTCAAAATTCTAGTAATAATTAAATCAAATTGTGTTAACTACAAGTTTCTTGTCAGACTTAGACTATTACTATTACTGTTATTATTATTATTACTGTTACTATTACTGCAACAAAAGTAATATTAAATTAAAATTTCTCGCATATCGATAAAGTACTTTATGAAGTTACAAGATATATCACCGTATAAAAAAGTATATAACTTACTAGGATCACATGTTGTGATTTCGACAGTATTCTCTATCGGAATTTTATACTCATGGTATATAATTAGCTCCTCGTGAAACATATCTGTAGCATGGGCTAATGAATGTTCTGTAATGTTGTTTAAAAAACAAAATAGCAATATAATTTGATAGCAAGTGTGATAGTAGTCCAATGCAAAACAAATACAAATAAAGAAATCTGACACTTAACAATAAATAGGTACTATTATTTGTCGTAAAGTGGTGGTTTGCAAGGCCTCTTATTTGCAAATCACCCATACGAGCCTGGTTCACGTCTAGTTAACACATACCTTCATTTGTTGTACAACTTTTATTTAGGCTCAAACAATCAGAGAAAACATGATATGGGAACTCTGATAGAATCTTGTCTGATAGAGGTTGAGCTGTTAGTCGTAATGAAGGTACAGCAGTATTTTTCAATAGGGTTTTTTTCTTTTTGAAATCCTTGTCGTGGAAATGTTTGCCACATATAAATTTATTTGCGTATAACTTTTCAATGGGTATATACGCCAAATCTTCTTTCACTGTCATCTTAACCCACAGCTTGCACCTGTACACATTAGAACAAATATAATTTTATCGATATCGATATTTTAATTTGACGCACTATTTTCCAAATCCACTATTTTACAAATAAAATGTAAATAATATGATGTGGTTTAAACACTGTTTACCATTGTATCATTTTACTTGTGTTGTACTTACCGAGATTCATCATTTCGAGGGAATCTTGCCATGAAATACCTTCTTTTACCATCTTTTCTTTTCGATATCAAACCACAAATTTCACACTTTCGGTACGTCATAGTAACATTCTACAGTCATAAAACTGAAAGTATTTTGTAACAAAACCACTAATATAAGATATAAATCACATAAGAAAATTTAGAAATAAATAAAGCAATAATGATCGGAATGTCGCGAATGAATGACGTGAGACAGAAGAGCGAGAGGTTGGAGACGTGAGTGAAACGTATATATAGCCACCATTAAAATTTTGCCTCCGTCCATACAAAGTTTTTTTAGCCCGTAGTTTCGACAGCCTGTTATGCATTATATGCAAGCAAAATTTATGTAAAGGTCAATTCATACCAGAGCAGAGTCGAAGCGCATCGAAGGTTAGATGGACTTTAAATTCGAAATGGGCGTAGTTTGAACTACACTGGTAAATTTGTTACTACAACCTCACGAAATCCTTTAGTTATCCTCTTGACATAATCGTGTCAAAGATGCTCAGAACCAATTTGACATAGGAGTTGTGTTCTGCGCATCTTTGTCACGTGGTTCGCCAGAGGACAACTTGTTTGACGACACGTAAATACACTACCGATCACGAAAGGTACGTAACAGATTGCAAAAAGTCCTTCAAATCCACACACTTTATATTAACAAGGTTCTTCTGTCTCGCGGTTCCGTTGAGCGCCTTCACAGCGGCCTCCAACTCGTCATTAATGTACGGCCTCGAGTTGGTGGCGAATATGATCTCGTTGACGTCTTCGTGCAGTTTGACGGAAATGAGGTGCTTGAAGTGACGCCGCAGTGTGCGCGTTATCGCGGACTGGAGGTCTGCGTCGCGACACACCAGGTTGAGGATGAAGTGGCCTGGGGAGGTAGAAACATAATTTTCTCAATCATATCTTATTTTCACGAACTTCTTCGAGTTAAGTAGACTTTTCCGGCTTAGGCTAAATAATATAGGCTTAAGGGGAATCCTCAAATCCGAATTTCATATAAAATATTTCGGACAAATACTCAAAAAGTACGCCGTATTATAGTAATTTCTTCACACTATTCGTTTCGTCTATGTTTTCCGATTGTGTCATCATAAAATAAGTAAGGTTTCATACTTTAATTAAGATTTTATACGTGTTTTAAAATTACCCCTACTAACTTAAAAACACGTATAGACTAAATTAAAGTATGAAACCTTACTAATTTTATGTTGACACAATCGGAAAACATAGACGAAACGAATAGTGTGAAGAAATTACTATAATACGGCGTACTTTTTTAGTATTTGTCCGAAACATTTTGTATGGAATTGGATTTCAGGATTAGCCTTAAATCGACTTTGCCGGCTTAGGCCAAATAATATAGGCCAATTACCAGGAAAGTTCATATCTTGTTAGGACGTATTAAAAAAGGGAACGCACTTTCTGCTCTCATGGACACACGCAAGGGGCACCAAATTTTACATATTCGTAAGCAATTATTTTACACGCTTAAGAGATTATGTAATTAGGCAGGTACTTTATTGGGTAATTCAGCCGCCAAACTAAGGAGGTGCCAGATATTCTGCAGCAAAGCAGTAATGTGTCAGCATTACTGTGTTCCGGTTTGAAGGGCACTGAGGCTAGTGAAATTACTGGGCTTTCGACACTGACCTTGACCTTGAAAACTTACAGCTACTCTAGGTCCTGCCTGTGTAGCAGTGTTCTGGACATGGGCAGGCGCGATCTCTTACCATCAAGAGAGCGCCCAGCTCGTCACGTCACTTTTGATAATCATGGTTTTACAAAACAGACCAACCGAATCGGACGGTCTAAGTGACCGTAGGCACCACTGACAAGTCACAGGGAAGCAAAATATGCAATTTTGTTCACTTCAACGACATATTTTTTCAGTTAATTCTAAAATCAAAGTACTGAACCGATTGTCATGAAATTTCTATGGGACCAATCTGAAAGTAATCTCAAACAAAGGTAACAACATATAAAAAAATCCTTTTGTAAAATCAAAAAAGTGAAAAATTTTTAGAAATCTTACCATTATCCGCTAGAAGGGTGGTAACATTTTCCAGTACTTGGTCTTCAAGGAACTCTTTCGGCGGACACGAGAGACCGAGTGAGCGGTCCTTATTGTCTATGTCGTACATCAGCGTGGCGAATTTAGATCCTGAAACAATATCACTTAAATAATGTCCTATTCTATATTTATTTATGCCCAACAGATAATAAAATTAATTACAAACATTTATTTTTAAATAATATTTAATGAAATTCCACAGATTTTCAATACAATGTGATATGAATAACTGAACTTTTAACTTTAACGTTAACTTTTGGTGTAATTTAATCTAAATCCTACTAATATGGTCAATAAGCACCATTAGTTTTTGTGTACTGAAACTCACAATGCTGTCCTAAAAGTGGGAACATTAACTCACAATGCAATCCCAACATTGATAACATTAACTCACAATGCAGTCCAAACATTGGGGACATTAACTCACTATGCAGTCGCAACAGTGAGCACATTGACTCGCAATGCAGTCTTAACAGTGGGTACATTGACTCGTAATGCAGTCCCAACAATGGGCACATTGACTCGTAATGCAGTCCCAACAGTGGGCACATTGACTCGTAATGCAGTCCCAACAATGGGCACATTGACTCGTAATGCAGTCCCAACAGTGGGCACATTGACTCGTAATGCAGTCCCAACAGTGGGCACATTGACTCGTTATGCAGTCCCAACAATGGGCACATTGACTCGTAATGCAGTCCCAACAATGGGCACATTGACTCGTAATGCAGTCCCAACAGTGGGCACATTGACTCGTAATGCAGTCCCAACAGTGGGCACATTGACTCGTAATGCAGTCCCAACAGTGGGCACATTGACTCGTAATGCAGTCCCAACAGTGGGCACATTGACTCGCAATGCAGTCTCAACAGTGGGTCCATTGACTCGCAATGCAGTCCCAACAATAGGAACATTAACCTATAGGTCTGCCTACACTATGGTGTAAGGTAGAGTACCTTTCTCAGCCTCGTCCCTCAGGAAATCGAGTCCATCTTTGATGATCACTTGGAGATGCTCATCGGTCTTCAGTTCAAAATGGTCGCGCGCTATCTCCAACATAGCCGGGTCGATGTCCACGGCGGTTATCTGAAATTGTTACCAATTTCTTTTAACTGAGAACTCTTTATGTTCGTATACTTATGTTTTAAGGATGGTAGGAAACGGCAAATACGGCAGAATTTCTGACACTGTATTGGTACACATCTAGACGGCATTCTGCAGGGGACGCCTCCGAACGGTAAAATCATCCATCTATCATAGATTGGAAACGGTGTTCCTATAGAATACCAAGATGGACAGTATCAAATCGAAATGGACCCCTTGTCAATAAATATAAAATATCTCCATTTTCAAATAATGTTTGTTACTTTTTACGATGTAGTTTTATTAAAATGAAAGCCTAGTAGTTTTAACATATAATAATTATCTAGTAAAATTAGCATCGTATCAAAATGTAGTAGAAGTTAGCCAATGTGGCTTCTTTTATTGGTCTCATTTTCAATGTAGGTACTACATTGTGTTTCTGTACTTTAATACTTCTCAGCCATTTATCAATATCTATCCATCCTCAATTCCTCACACACTGTTGCTTTTCAACCGACTTCAAAAAAGGAGATTACCAATACGGTTGAATGTTATTTTTTTATGTTTGTAACCTCAAAACTTTGTTGTTTATAAACCGATTTGAAAAATTTGTAAAGTTATTTTCATTATAAACTAAATTAGTAAATACACGAGCCGAGTTTGATAAAATTTCTATGGGACCTATCTGAAAGTATTACTTCAATAAAAAAAAATCAAGACGGTTTATAAACAACAAATTTCAGAGGTAAAAAACATAAAAAAAACGCCGAATAGAGAACCGCCTCTTTATTTGATGTTGGTTAAAAAAAAGAACATTACCTTCACGTGAGGCCAGCACTTCCTCACGAACATGCACAGTCCTCCCCCTCCCAGACCAAGTACGGCTGTCCTCGTGACGTCACCACCCACCCGCGTGGCGTCACCACTCGCCCGCGTCACGTCACCACTCGCCCGCGTGACGTCACCACTCGCCCGCGTGACGTCACCACTCGCCCGCGTGGCGTCACTAGTCAGAGCGAGACACACGCACATGAAGGAGTGGTACGTCGATATGTCACCGAAGTCCACTGTTGTATAAGTCTTGTTTTTTATTTTCACTGAAAATAAAAAATCCTTTTATAAGTTGGCATTCACTAATATAATATAAAAGGCTTGGACCTGTTTTGTAATATAATATTTTCAGGTTTGTCCTCAGATAGTAATTTAGCTCCAAAAAACCGTCATTTTCTTTTTTTTTCTTTTTTAATTAAACCTATATAGGGGACACTTGGGTATTTGAGACGAATCGAAAGATACCTTAACTGTCAAAATCCATCCAGCCGTTTGGAAGATACGAGGTAACAAAGAAATTTACAGATATACATACATACTTATATGTATACGTACAAGACGCGAAAAACATAACCCTTCCTTGGCAGTTGGGTACGTCCCCTAAGTGTGTGTAAAGGCCTTACCTTGTTTGAGCGTAGCCTCAGACTGCACCAGCATCTGGTTGTCGAGGAACACGAGTCTCCGGTGCGTGACGCCGTCGACGTCGACGTCCTCCACCACGAAGTCGCCCGAGCGAGGCGAGCGGCCCGCGTGCACCTCCGTGCGCCGCCCCACGTCGCTGCCTATGGACAGGAACGGGATCTGCGGATAAACAGGTTTGGTGAATTTTCTATTTATCGTGGCACTATTCGAACCAGTGTGGTGAAAGGATTTCAAGTGCGCCCGAAGAGGCTCCTTTCGTGCACTTGACATATGTTTTCGAACTTTTTCGGTTCTATGACATACCGATTTCCTCACGATGCTTTTCTTCAACGCGTGTTTTAAATGCAGACATATATTTTTAATTAAGGGCCTGGCCCACTTGCTCTTGGCGAAGACATGATGCAAGATGGCGCTCTAACTGGCGTTTTGATGTTTTTCGCGATTATCTTAGGATTTTTTATATTATGAATAGGCTGTTTATATGGATCACTAGCGTATAATTTAATTCTACAGGAAGTCAATGTCTTTACACATTTTATTCAATATTTTATTAGACTAAGTTTGCCATAATTGCAAAATACGGGCTATTAGACGTCACGTCACAGGTCACGTGGTACGTCACGCACACAAATTGCAAAGCTGTTTGAATCCAAAAGCGAGCAAAACGAGAACCTTGTTTACCGTCTTACTAATTTGCGTAATGCGTGTACTATACAGAACACACTCACATACGTCTGAGCCGCACAGAATAGCTAATAGTCACATGGCAACTATTAGCTATACTGTGTCGTGATTTCGACTGTTTTTATAACACGTATAAAATCTAAATTAAAGTATGAAACCTTTCACTTTTTTTGTTCACGAAATCGAAAAACATGGACGAACCGAATAGTGGGAAGAAATTACTATATTATGGCGTACTTTTTGAGTATTTGTCCGAAACATTTTGTACGGAAATTTGCCTTGAGGATTCCCCTTAAGGTATATGTGTATTACTTATTTATTATGTAAGTATCTTTGTAAATATTTGTATGTATGTATCATACATATTTTATAACGACTCACACGTCCGGACGCCAACTACTATCACACCTCTCCATCCAAAGGTTGCCTGAAATAAATCACTTTTAGCGATAAGGCCGCTCATTGTAACCTCTATTATTTTTATTATTTTATTTTTAAGCTTCCTTTTATAATGTACTCGTATGTTTCATCGGTGTACAAAAGTGTACACCATGTACAATCAAATCAAATCAAATCAAATCAATTTATTTATCAAATGATTAGGTAATACAAATAATACACTAATTAATAGTACATTTAGCGCTATTGGTTGTACACATGTAGGATACCATTACAGTAGGTAGGTGACGGTGAGGCCCAAACTAAGCTGAGAGCTTGTATCTTGGGCTTTTGAGTGCTTTTACAAGAAGGTGGTTATCATGGCAGTTATTGAAGAAGACGCTTTGCTTACAAAAAACAAAACCCTTGCGTTCTAAATTTTAAGGTGTACCTAAGGTAATTAAGACTAGGTATAAGTATTTATATTTAGGTTATATATTAGGTATATATATATATATATATATATATATATATATTTTTACAATAAAGTGTATTTACATTTACAGACAACCTTTGTGTAGTGTACTCTTCTCACCTGTCCAGCGAAGCCAGTGGGTATGAGCATCTTGGCGGCGTGCGCTAGTTCTTCCTTCACAGCGTCAAGCGAGGCAAAGGCCTGGCCGCGGCGCAGGACGGCCACCACCAGCCGAGCGGTTCTGGCAGACTGCTGCAACTGACGTCTGCCGGCCGGGGTGCCGAAGAGCCACTCTGATTCCCTGCATTTTAACATCTATTACAAGATTGCACGAGAATAAATAGTTATTTGTTCACCAAGGGCCTGAAGCAAGACATTTTATACGAGTTTATCAGCCCGAGCCGAAGGCGAGGGCGGATATTCAAGTAGAGTATAAAATGGGCTTCAGGACCGAGGTAATCGCAAATTTTTTCACTTCAATTGCGAGGAAAATACTTAAATAAACTTAAACTGAAACTAGCGCCCATTTAGAAACTCAAAACAGAGACAGCCATCTAATGTAACAAAGATGTTTGAAATTATGTAATATTTAGGTCCCCCATAATACCTGATCTATGGATATTATGAAGGACCGAAACTCGAAATATGAATAAAGTTCTCAACTTCCAGCTTGAAACCTATTACATACATATGAACTTCTTTAAACAGATTTTATAAGCAATCACTTTTTTTCCTAGAGCCTAAAATGCAGTTTTACTTCCCCTAAACCATGCACGAATTTGAACTTTACGAGCATGTGAAGTAAAAAATAAGTTTTCACTTCTCATGCTCGTAAAGTTCAACTTCACAAGTCTACTAACAAGCCCGCTTGGGCAGCAGCCTCCGGCCACTCGCTTCACACGGCCTGTGGCGCGGTCCGTGCGAACACAGGCCATGAGAAGCCACCATAACTATGCATGCATGAATATGCATCTTCACAAAATTTAGCATTTATGATATTGGTACGAAGATCGTTAATATTGCAATATCTGTAATGATTGTTTTGCAATATAACATTTTATTTATCACGGCACCTCCTGACTCTCTTCCTCACATGAAGTTCGAGGAATCTATCTATTTGACGAAACAATGATTTTGCCTAAGAACGAAAACAAGTACATAAATAAGTGTCACGCGTCTTCTACGTCCTGACAACCGTAGATGTGGTGAAGTACCTGCGACAAAAATCCGGCATCACTTTGAGAGTTGAGAAGTTGGAATCTCGCCGTAATGTGGGCTTCGCCTCATTTATGGTGAGAGTGCCGACGGATCGACTGTCAACTTTCATGGACACATAAAATTATTATTATTATTATAAATCCAGCGTTGTTTATCCCGTCATTTCGAGTGGCAAAACTTTACTGTCTATTTTTGCATTCTATTCTTAGACAATAATTATTTTGAGTGCACTTTGAGAGAAATGCATCAACGCCTCCCGCCTGTCGCATTTCGCATGACAAGTAGCTATTTGACACCCGCTGCTGCCACCGACTTCACTCGCATACTAAATTAGTTTTATGTTAGTAGAAACGAGAATTATCGAATTCTATTTTATCTAAACAAACACATACTCTCAAATATTCGCAGTTAGTTAAATTATAACGGTTAAACCAATTACATTAATTTAAATTAGAATTAGATTAGAATAAAATTTGCATTAGATTAAAATATAAGTAATACATTATTAACAGAACAATTAAACAAATTAAATGAAAGAGAAATAATAATGAGAATTACATAATTTCATTACATATTTAACTCATGACAATATGAAGGTGTTTACGATGTCGTGATGAAAAAATAGCGACTGACACTTCGTCAGATCGTAAAGGTAGATAAAGTCAAGCATTTTTAGACATGAGAAAAAAATGGGTGTGTCTGTTGCCGAGTTTTGTTAGGCGGTGTCCTAATAGAACGCGATCACGCGATCGTCGCGCGAGCAAGCGATGCGACCGTCGTGCGAATCCGCGATCAAACGTACTAACGTCAAATAGGCGTCCCGATTGGCAATCGCGCGATGCCAATTGGGACGCCTATTTGACGTTAGTACGTTTGATCGCGTGATCGCGCGATCGACGTTCGCGCGAACTTGCGATGGTCGTCGCGTTCTATTAGGACACTGCCTAAGACACACATCTAAGAAGTAGAAGAGTATTAAATATGGAAGTAGATGGATATATAAGTAGAGGAAGGCCAAAGAAAAGACGGATGGACTGTATGGAACAGGATATGCACGAAGCTGGCAGGTAAGTACAGAGATGACGGCTGATAGAGACGAATGGAAGAAGAAGACATGTTCCGCCGATCCCACCTAAGTGTGGGATAAGGGCAAGAAGATTATAACCTTAATAATAATACTTAGTCCCACAGAATTGGGAATATAGGCTGCTACATATAAATATCAGGCAAATAGATATCATTTCATTTCATTCCATTTCATTACATATAATAGACAGGGCAGGACAGACTTTGATTGACTCGCTGCTGCCTACGGCTTATTTCAATATATAATAGCCTTTGTTCTATACAGCTCTTTAATCTGTTAGTCTATGTCCATTTAATGTCTAGAAAAATTAAACTTTTTCAAAAATTTTACGAGTACATATTTAGCAGTGAGCAGCGTTTTATAATACGTCATCATATCAAGCAAACAATGTTTAATTGATTAAACAAATGCATCTGGACTTTCAATTAAATGCAAAAAACCCACAAAAATTCACACGTACAAAACATATAAGTACCTACCTGGTAGCTAATTAGAACACTGGTCCAAAACTGCAAGATTTTTAGTTTAACTCTTAGAAAACTGGGCAAAAATTGCAAGTTTTGAGTTCAAGTGTTAAAAAACTGGAGAAATACTGTATTTTTTTATGTTCTTTTGTTAAAGCAGCCGAGACTACGTCCGTTCTCAGCTGAAGACGCGCCTACTTTGTGCAGCTCGGTTCCTCGAACCTTCGATCACTTCATTGGTGAGAGCGGGCAAGGCTCCAACCGCCTCCATATTATTATATTAAAAATTATTTTAGTATCTTTCGCCCGCATTTCTGCTCGTATAAAATCTTATAACAAACTTAAAATAAAATTTTACGGTTCTTAGAATACAATATGTGTCTTGGCTCATTCTATAAGTAGGATGAAACGGTTTAATGGATTTTTGGAGTTAGTAATTGAATTTCCTAAATTGAATTCGTCTAGATCAATTGAGTAACGTCATATCAGTTTATTTAATGATTTGTAATTTTGATTTTAATATACATACCTTTTTTGTTTTTATTATGGACCTGGAGTAGTCCGACTAAATAATCAACTATTTTATTTTTATTATTATCAAAACTGATAAATCCAATATGGTGACAGTGAAGGTGCAGAATAAGAATGAGTGAACATTTGTCACTCAATTAAGCCGAAACGACTTAACAGATCGAAAATAAACTTGGCCATAGGACCTGGAATAGTATGGAATAGATGTAGACAATTTTCTATCAGGCCAAAAACCAATCGGCTCTCCCTTAGACTACAACTACGTCAACAGTTTTCACGAAAACATACGAAAACAGATAATGTTGATAAACACAGAATAGCAAGGTATTTGTTAACGCGAGTTCAGGCGGGCTCTCGTGACCGCATGGAGGTAAAAATAGCACGCGCCTACACACTGGACTGTTTACTGCACCGATAGCTACATTGTTATGATTTTAGTTGGAAATCACGAGATTCAGAATTTATTTATTTACATTGCCGGCCACTGGCTGACACAGGCACAGGTAGGAAGTCATGTTTTGCGACGATGTCAACCGTGTTGTGCCACATTGTATGTCGTGTTGCACGATGGTGTAAGTCGTGTTGTGCAACGTTGTAAGTCAAGTTGTGGGACGTTGTCTGTCGTGTTGTACGACAATGTCAGTTAAGATGTAGCCAACAGTTTAATACAATGTTACCGACATTTTTGAGTGATGTATTTTAATGTTTTTTTTATCGGTTATACGCCGTTTTTGACCACAATGAAACGTTGCCTAAAGTGATAATGTGGCCGACGATGAATCACGAAGGTCTAGCAGACACCTAGTTTAATCTTGTCTTTTGGTGGCTTCTCATGGCCTGTATTAGCACGGGCTGCGCCGCGCCGGGCATCGCCACAGGCCGTGTGAAGCGAGCACCCCGAGGCTGCCCGGGCGGGCGCGCATTGTCGGTTAACCGTACCTTGGTTGCACAGGCGAATGTTAGCACAGGCCATGTGAAGACACCATTAAAGAGTCTCAGGCTATTTTCTGGACAAGAAGAAGCAGTAGGCATGGATATCACAAGTAGGTTAGGTACGTACCTGCCTTGAGGTACGATGAACACTGCGTATTTATTGGTGGCTTCGCGCGACTTGTGGTCCACTACGTAGAGAGAGTAGCGCGGGGTCTCCTCACCGGGCAGCATCAGGTCTAAGGACACCTGGACAACATCAAGATACTTTAGCGATCTCTATCTTCTCTATCTCATTTTCACCCATAGACGACACGGATGGTCGAGTGGCAAGTGCGTTGGACTGCTACGCCGAGTGTCGCGGGTTTGATTCCTGCTTCGGGACAAACATTTGTGTGACGAACATCGATGTTTGTCCTGAGTTTGGGTGTTTTCTATTTATTTGATGTATGTATGTACAAAAATAAAAATAAAAATCTAGTATTCTATCAGTCATCTAGTTCCCACAGTACAAGCTTTGCTTAGTTTGGGGCTAGATGGTGTTGTGTGTAATGTCCAAAATATTTATTTATTTATCCCTGTTGCTGTATGAATAGTAACCTTTTTTATATCAAGTTATAGACCTAGTTTAAACTGTGTGCGTGTGTAATTGTGTATGTCAATGTAAAATTGTAAAATCTGATAGTTTATAATTTAACCGATTTAAAAACTGATTATGTAAATTTTTTGTATTATATGTAGAATGATCCTTTGATTGGTCTATTTAATACTCTATTACATCACAGACTTTCATAGTGTTTAAAATTGCAAACAAAGAAGAAATAAATCTTGCAAACAAAGAAGTATACACTTCAAAGAGATAAAATAGAAACACATAATACAAATAATGGTATAGTGATACCTCATCATCTTCAAGGCTGGTGCGAGCCAGTCCGTTGGTGACGAAGGCGACATCCTGAGCTGACTTCACTTGGTACTTCAGCTCTTCAACAGTTTGGAGCCTCTGCATTTTGTCTCCTGCCATACAAACTTCCAATATCTAAAACATAGTTTTTTTATTATTTTTAAGATTAAACAATATGTAGATTAGAGCTAGAAGTTTAGCAAGCTGAAGTGGCAATGGGCGGCGCATATCTGACAGAGAATCGAGAACTGTTGAAGAAAATGTGTTCTAGAATGGAGACTCGCCTAGGCAAGCATAATGTAAGATACCCTCTGGCTATATGGAGCAATGATCTGCGTGGATAAGAAGCGCCAAGATCGGGCTCAGTGGTGCATGTTGTGTGGTGGTAGTGGTGGATATATACATTATGTGTATATACTCATTAATATCCCAATACTATACAGGCAACACAGCAGTGAGTAAATAATGAAATAATGTTGCAAATTTTCAGGACAATTGAATCAACTAACAGTGTGGAAAGTGTTCTTACTAAAAAAGTACAGTCATGTATTGAATACTTACCAACTGCGGCAGAGCTTTAAACTTGGTAGCAATGACCACAAACACAGGCAGGATCATCCCATCCCCATTCTCTGCATTCTTCTCCTCTGCTTCATAGCACCGCACCACTCTGAACATCCACGACCCCTCACAGAATGTACTGACCAGCTTTGACAGGATGTGGCTCTGTAATAGAGAGATACACACAAACCGCCCCCCCAATTTGAGCACTCTTTTCACCTCCGAGAAGTATTTATCTATCATTTTTATAGTCTCTGGTGCATCATCAGTCATCAGCGCATCTAATGTACCTTTATCTAACACCACATTGAACTCCTCATTTCCAAACGTCATATTCATTGCATCCATGCACAGGAATTTCATACTTGTTCTGAGTGAGTTTATGGTTGTCATTTGCCTGATGGCGACTTCGGATATGTCGATGTTTGTGATGCTTTGGAAGCCGACATCATAGAGATCGGCGCTCAAACTCGAGTTACCACATCCTATAATGAGGATGGAATCCTTCTGTTTTATGTACTTGTGGAGCTGTGAGCACAGTTCTAGATACTCTCCATACCTTAAAATATGAATTAGCAAGTTTTAGTTTAGTAATTTGATGGCATACTATCAGAAGTTATGATGTTTATTATCGAATTCATAACCTACCATTCGAAGGCCCTATTGCCGCGTTTTTTGAAGAATTTGTTCCAGTAATCTTTCTCACTGAATTCTTTGTGGCTTTTAGGTAAGAGGTTCATTTCTGTTCATACAGTTTACTGTTAAAAATAATACAAATTTTGACCCAAGAAAGAAAACAAACAGAAGCACGCTCATTCAAAGAGGATAGTGTTGTAAGTATAAGTGTCTAAAATAGTACGAAAGACTGTCCACATAAAAGTTACGGAATTGTACAATTATTATTGCACACGTGACATCGAATAGATATTTTTTAAAGGCAAGGATCTCTTCTATAGGATCAGTTTACAAGTTCTTTGGGTCTTCGAGGATCTAGCAATCGTAGGTTGTACTCTCACTACTGTGAAAAACTTTAACAGGTGAAAACTAGCTTGTACATATGTTTTATTCTTTGATTATGAAATATACGCTAGATAATCAAATGTTTTATTATTATTCGTGGTGCTAGCTTAGTACTATCTCGATAAGTGATGATTTATTACCTAATACATTATCGGCACTCCCGAAAAGTTTTGGGCTGTGTCAAAAATAAGTAATATTATGAACTGTGTGATCATCACACAATAAATATTATATCTCTATCAAGAGATATTCGCTGTGAGTTGGTGACGTCATCACCCGTTTGTTCGACTGCGTGTTTTTTCTCTCTGCAACAATCAACATGATTGCTGTGACACTGAAGCGTACCGCTTTTTTTTTTAAAAGTATACCTTTTATAACTTGGCTGGATTTTCGAAGTTTATATCACATAGTCCCAATACAGCAGCTGCTTGTCCTTATCACTAAAAAACCGGATGTACATTAGTGTGGGTCTTCATTTCCTTTAGGCCTACGTTGTAGGTAGGTATTTATCAGTTATAAGGAAATAAAAAAATGCTAGGTAGGTAGGTAGGTACCTACATTGGATTTTTAATAACTGCAATAAAATTCCTATTGATCGTTTTATAATTTCTTTTAATTCTTCGTCAGGTTTCCTGGATGAGATCGCTGTTTAGCGTTAAAGATTGAACTTGCTTTAGACTATACCTAGGTAGGTATTTTCAAATAATAATAATATAAAACTGTATTAAAACCATAAAACCTTATCATAATGGGTCGAAGCGTCGTCGGTCGTCGCGTTAGACGGATGTAGATAAACGAGAGTTCATTGTTCCTACTTCAGAGCATTGAATAACTAACTTAAACAATCAAATTTCGTGTTTCAATTTAAAACCCGTAAACGCACTCAACATAAGTTTCAAATTGGCAATTTCGTCATCCTTTTTCGCCAACTCTTCTCTTAACGTTTGATCGTCACGTCTTTATTTTCTGAGAAGGTCTTGAGTTTGTCTAAGAGCTGGGTTGTGCTGAACCGCTGGCTGGGCAATGGTTGGACCAAATTGCTGATTATGAGGGCTATTTCGCGGCAGTCCACGGTGAGTTGCGCCGGGATCTGCCCATTGCGCAGGTTGGTGATAGCTTCAGCGCGCTCGTGCCCGGTGCTGAACGGGTGAACCATAACCAGGAGAACTATGCCAAGGCTGTACATGTCACTCTGAAATTAATGGAACTTCAATTACTATTTACTGCACACACATCATCACAGGCATGATTATTGCATCTATGAGAGATGATTTAAACAGTGTTTGGCCAAACATACATTCACTTAACGTAATTTTTCATTTTATTTCATTTATTCTCAAACAATTTTTACATTGTGTCGGAAATATAGGTACATACACTAAATAACGCAAGATCACATATTATAACAACGTTAATTATTTTTGTAGAATCAACTGGTACGTCAAGTTATATTTCTCCGAGTTCTGGATTTTACTTTTTCCTTCCTTCATTTACTTCTCGCGACTGGTGTGGTGAGGTCACACCAGGTAGGTAATTCTTTATGCTATCAGCTCACGATAGGATTGCATTCTCCTGCCAACTGTTCAGGTGCTGCATAAGATCGCGTGCCAAGGCCTTTGTGTGACTCTGTTTTTTTTTTGCAGTGGATACGCCAGACCAAAGTCACCCAACTGCACCAACCAGCTATCCTCCCTGCGCTCCACAAACACGTTGCTGGGTTTGACGTCGTGGTGGAGATGCCGCGCGAGTGGATGTAGTGCAGCCCCCGCACCAGCTGAGTAAATATGTCGATGAGCAGGTCCATGTGCGACCAAGACACTGTGTGGTTGGTGTCGGGGGATACAGAGCACAAGTCGTTTGAATTGCTGTGTTGAATTGTCATGTCTTCTGACCCCTTTCTCGATAGCTGTTTGTTTCTAGCATCGAGCCACTGCTCCAATGTTTGCTGGCAGAGTGACATCTGAATGTGTAACGTAGCCCATTCGAGATTGACTTGTTTGCTTTCATTATCATAGTCATTGCTAAGTTATGTGCCTTCACTGCTTTCTGAATCAATGGCACCTTCTACTTTTAGTTGAAACCAAGCTGCTTTGTAGCTGACTATTTTTTGATGGTTTAAGCTGGCTAAAATCTTCACTTCGTTACAGTAACTCATAGTAGAATCAACATAAGAAGATTTGATGTGAACTTTTTTAATTGCATAGATGACACGGTCCAATCTGTGTCTAGCTTTGAAAACACTGCCAAATCCTCCACTTGCTATGTGAGACAGTTCTTCGAATTCACTGTGGTAACGAGACTACTCTAGTCCAGAGGGTTTTAGTATTGGCCATGTTGCTGGTAATGATATGGGTATTTCTGGACCACTGGCTACAGTTACGAGTTGGTATAGAGCCTGTTGGTATGGGGACCTCATAGCTTCAAATTCCCCCATAGCGTATAAGTTATCTATAAGGTTCATGCTGTTAAGTTTCTCATAAACTGTATTGTATAGCTGGTCAGCTCGTATTTTGTCTTCCTCGAGAAGGGAGCACAGTTGCTTCAATAAGGATTGAACAAGCAGGCTGACAGGGGTAATAACGGTTGTCGAGTTGACTGGTTTTATCTCGTTTCGTTTGAAGCAATGACTGGTCCTGGAGTCTGGATTTTCAAAGCCCTCCTGCACTGATCCTAGGTGGATATCGATGGCTAGACCTAAAAAAATTAGAGATTTATTCTATTTTTTTTCTAAAACACATCAACCAAGTAAATAGCATTGTTCTAATAAATATTATTCACCTGCTGCTAACCCTTGTATCGATGCCTCCTCGACGGCCGCATCCTCTTCCGCCGACTCCATGCTCACCGCCAGGATATCTTGGGAAATTATCGGCTGCCGAATGGTTTCGCTGTTGATACCACACATCAAATGATTGTGGATGCTTTCCTCTCGCCCAGTTGAAGAATCACCGGTCTTAGACATCTTTTTCAACACCGCTAGTAAGTCTTATATCCTTCTGACTTTACGTTTAGTAGCTTTAAAGTTCATGCTTGAGCTACTATTCACTCACTAACGTACGTTCACTACTGAAACCCAAATTGAACTGAACTGACTGACAGGAAATGATGACATAACAGCATGTCAGTAATGCCACCCTCTGATTTTGATTTTACCCTGACTCCTTGTGAAAATCTGTTCTAGGGCACTTACCAAAGATACCTAAGGTCCTACGATTAGATTTTTTGCAACGTGAATGTGTCTTATTATTGAGGGGAAATAGAGAAAGTTATAAGTGCCTACAATTTAAAGTTCTTTCTAGTAACGTGATATTCCGTATCTTTTTACACAACAGCCTTACGCTTCGAATTCAAAGTACATAGGTACTGGCAGCACTAACTGACTCTGACTGACTGTCTCTATGGACTGACATCGACTGAAGTGAAATAGCTGATTGTGATTTTGTCAGTATTTTTTTTTTTCTTTCAACACAAACAGATTAGCGAATTCAGCTTGACCTTCCAACATCATGTATCTCTTGTAACATGAATTTCAGAGATTTCATTGAGCTAAAGTCTTGGATACAGGAACCATTTCAGTAATTCAGTACAAGTTAAAACCCTAAAAATGGATAAACACAATGAAGACCATTGGAAGGCTTTGGCCACTATCAAATCTTTTGACCTAGGTAAGGTATTGGTAAATATTGATGAACATCACAATTACACAATCATCAAAGATTGGTGTAGATAATGCAGCATTCTCGTATCACACAGCTGACCTGAACTTAGTAGGTACCTACCTATTGATTTAAAGTAGCAAAAGAATGCTGATAATGAGCTTGCTACCTGCTTATTTTTGTCTATCCTTGCTGCGTAGCTAATATGAAAAAAGTAGGTAGGTTCTATTTGTTGATCAAAACATGATCATATAACAAATATTATAGATTAAACAATAATGTAGGTAAGTACTAATACTTACGCTTTGAAATACCTAGATATGAAAAAGATGATGAAATAATATCAATAGTTGTAATTTATTTCCAGGTCTAGCCCGTGACGTCCAACACGATTCAGTATTACATGAGAGTGTCAATCACATTGACATAGTCAATTCTGCCACCGCTACCACCCCAATCAGTCTACTCGTCCAGTCCTTAGTGAAGCAACTGTGCTCACTTCTCGAGAAGGACAACGTACGAGCTGACCAGTTATACAACACAATATGTGAGAAATTACACAGCATGAACCTAATAGATGACTCGTATGCTATGGGAGAATTTGAAGCTATGAGGTCCCAGTATCAACGAGCTCTATACCAACTCGTAACCGTAGCCAGTGGCTCAGAAATACCTATAACAATGCCAGCCACTTGGCCGATACTAAAACCCTCTGGGTTGGAGTGGTCTCGTTATCACAGGGAATTCGAAGAACTGTTCTACATAGCTGGTGGAGGTTTCGGCAGTGTTTTCAAAGCCAGGCATAGATTGGATGGTGTCGAATATGCAGTCAAAAAAGTCTACATTAAATCTTCAGATGTTGATTCTATTATGAGTCACCTGGCTGAAGTAAAGACTATAGCAAGCTTGAACCATCCAAACGTAGTCAGCTACAAAGCAGCATGGTTAGAGCCAATGATAGAATCAACGGTTAAAAAGAAACGCATTCCAATGGACATGGATAGCGAAGAATTTTCAACAAACATTACATCCTCTGCATACCCAAATATCATAACCTCATTCAAAACACACAACTCGAAAGAGCTTAGGAAGCAAAAGAGTGTATCTGATTTCATCATATCTTTTCGCAACTCAAACAGTCGTGAAGACATCACTAGTGAAGAAGACATATTTGAATCAGAGAGTGATGAAGACACGACATCACATAACGACGCGCTGTGCAAACTCCTAAACGACCACGACTACGAACATTGCAAGCGAGTCAATCTCAAATGGGCCACGTTATACATCCAAATGTCATTTTGCCAGCAAACATTGAAGCAATGGCTCGATGTGAGAAACCAGCAGCTATCTCGAAAGGGGTCAGAAGACATGACACTTCAACACAGCGATTCAAACGATTCATGCTCTGAATCCCCGGACACCAACCACACAGTGTCTTGGTCGCATATGGACCTGCTCATTGATATGTTCACTCAGCTGGTGCGGGGGCTGCACTACATCCATTCACGTGGCATCATTCACCATGATATCAAGCCCAGCAACGTGTTCGTGGAGCGAAGAGAGGATGGGTTGTTGGTGGAACTGGGTGACTTTGGACTGGCCTGTCCGCTGCAGCGGTCGCACAGCGGATTCGCGCTCGGCACTCATCTGTACGCAGCACCCGAACAGCTGGACGGACAATGCAATCCTAAGGTGAGATGACAATTTTAAGCTAGATATGTATTTTGTATTTTTGTATATATTTATTTTACTTTTATTAAAACGGCAGCAGACAATTACATTAATTAAAGACCGAATTACTAGGGTACTAAATAACATTTGATTAAAAAAATCTAATCTGGGTTTTGCTACTATTCTTTTCTGATACCTAGTCTTTTAATATTGAATACTTTATTTGCATAATATGTTGCACAGTAGTTCTTATAATTTAGGTAGTTCAAACATACACCCTGTATGGGCACAACAAATTTAACAATTTCATAATACTAGGACTTTGAAATTAAGTACTTATGAGTACTTTTAATGCCGACTTGGTGCAAACAAACTATCAAAGTTTTTAAGCAATTACTTAACTCGCTTGATAGTTCTTAACGGTTTGAATTTGGATCCTTAAGAACTGGCAAGCAAGAAAAGTAATTGCTTAGGAGCTTTGTCAGTTTGGTGCAAGTAGGTAGGCATAAGTCTTTTAAGTCTTCAGACTCTGTAGCCATTTTTCTGGCTATATTTTAGTATATGAGTGACTTATATTAAGTATATGAGTGACAATATTAAGAATAGTAATATAAAAGTAAAACTCAGGAATTCATTGCCCAGTTGAAAAATTCACCTGTAAATCTTTTCTTTCAAGCATTTGTAGCTCATATTTGTAGATAATTCACTCAATTAGGTGTCTTGTATTTCAGAGCGACATGTACAGCCTCGGAATAATCCTTCTCGAGATGGTGGAGCCATTTAGCACGGACATGGAACGTGTGAAGACCATCTCCGACCTTCGCAAGGGTCAGATCCCTGCTCAGCTCACCGCTAACTACCCTAAAATAGCCCACATTATTGGGAAGTTAGTTCAACGCAGGCCCAGCAAGCGGCTGAACACGGCCCAGCTTTTGGACCAACTGAAGACCTTCTCGGAGAATAAAGACGAGACGATCAAAACGCTAAAAGACGAGTTGGCTGCGAAAGAAGATGAAATTGCCAAGTTGAAGCTTATGATTGCGAAATTAGCGTACAAATGAGATGGTAAGATTTAGATATGACTTGATTGATAAATGTTTGGTTTTTTTGAGTGCGATTAAAACTGGAAATACTTATTTACTTATTTTTTATTATCAATAGCTATATAGGCTTATTATTGACTGACTGACAGACAACGCACAGCCTAAACCACTGAACGTAGAGACTTTTAATAGGTGGGTTTGTTCGTTAAAGCGTCGATCACACGGCTTTTTTACAAGCAGCTTGTTGGCGAGTTTAAAAGCTAGCGTGTGAGCGACTTAGCTTTCGAGAAGGATTGTCAAGCGATTTTACAAGCTAAAAGCGAACTCGCTGGCTTGTAGCGTGTAAAAAAGCCGTGTGTCATCGACGCTTTAGATTAAGCTATGACTTGATTGATAGGTAAGTGTTTGGTTTTGTTGTGTGCGATTAAAACTGGAAAATCTTATTTTTTATTTTGTTTACTGATAAAGCTATAAAAGCTTAGTTCTGACTGACTGATAGGCAACGCACAGGCTAACCCACTGAACATAGAGACTTGAAATTTGGTGGATTTGTTACAAAGTACAGGGCGTGTACTAAGAAAGTTAATTTGCAACGCAAGCTGTAAGTGACGAGCTAGGCGCTCTCTTAATGTTAAGTGATCACACCTTTCCACCAGAACAGCGCTTGTCACACGAATCCGATACCGATGTTCTTTGGTTTGGTTATAAATTTTATTTTTATAATTTATAAACATTCACACACTCACACCCCTGCACTAGGATTCCCTGTGTCGCAGGTGGCACGAACACATACAAGACATAACAACATCCAAGACCCGAGAACAAACATTTGTGTTTGTTACACAAATAAATATAAATAATATAAATATAAGCCCCGGCCGGGGATCGAACCCGGATCACCATGTTTCGTAGGCAGGGTCACTAGACTACCAACTAAGTCGTCGTAAAGTTCAGTAGCTTCGTAGTGATTGAGTAATTGAAATCGCTTACAAACTTTCGAATTGAAAGTGTGTAAGTAAGTAATTTTGATAGATTTAAAAAGAAAACACGAAACCAAATCTTTATTTTTTTTTATTTACAAAACTCGAATGTATAAATAATTATCTTAACTTATTATATATTTACAGTCTTACAATAATTTCGTAGTGTTAAATTCGATGTAAAGAATTGAAATGACACAGTCGATGCACAGAAGGACAACGATTCTAACTAAGGCTTTCATCCCGGGAGTCTCGGTCTCGAAAATCCCGAGAGTCTCGACGATTTTTTGTTATTTTCGAGACTCGAGACTGATGGTTTTGGTACCGGGAATAACGAGACTTTCGATACTTAGAAAAATGTTAACAATATTCAGTGTAGAGTAGCCCTAAGTATAATCTAAAACAAGGATAAGAAATGGAATGAAATGAAATGTACTTTTATTCACATTAAATAGAGTTTACAGTAAGATGTCAGGTTTTTTCTTAGTACGTCTATTTAACCATCAGATTATGAAGTATGTGAATACATAATTTATAGTCTTAAAAGTTTAATAAGCACAACCAAAACATGCCAAACCTAAATATATGCATACAAAAAAAAAAAAAATTTTACAAACCCATCCTAAGACAAAGTGGTATAGTCTTATGACTTTAGCCTGCTAAAAAGGGCAAATAAATGTGGAATGTGGAACGATTTAATTCTAAATTAAAAATTAAAATATTTCGAAGAAAAACGCGGATTTTGATAAATCTGGAACATCGAACATCATTAAATACTAGATTGTAAAGTTAAACTGTGATGTGTTAGCTAAAAGGTTCGCTGAAAGGTATCTATCTAATTCACGGTAGAGTTATAAGATGTTTTCAAATAAGTTAATAAAACATCTGATTGATCTGGATTTTACGTGAATTTCATGTTGTACCTACTTGTGTTTTTTGTTGCAACATTATGACACGAAATGACAGCGTAGAGTACCTATGCACTATTTAATAATTAAATTATTGTACTCTAACATGCTTTTTGACGCAATATTGATGCTCAAAGTGATTTTTTTTTAATAAAAGTAATAGATGTTAACATTTGAGTTGTTTATTAAAGTACTAGATTAAAATATCTTGTTTTGACTATCTAAATGCCGATTCTAGTGTGCCTATAAGTACTATTGAAATAGTCTCGAAAGTCTCGTTTTTCCCGGGAATTTCGAGACCGCATCGAGTCTCGACTTTTTTTTCCCGGGACTCAGAAAGTCATCGAGACTGAAAGCCCTAATTCTAACACCGCACCGGTCGTAATCGGTTGTCCTAAAGTGCATCTTTAAAACTATAGTACATAAGTATTTTCGTCTAATCAACTGCCTGGCTGATCTAATCCATTTTTTTTAAATACCTATTTAACTAAAATATTTTTGTATAGGTTATGCTCTGCTAGCAATATTTTTTTAACTGACAACTGGCACTGAAAAATTTTACACAGTTCTAAAACACTTTCCAGTGTGTTCCACTTAGTATAATTGCATTTGAATTTTTGATTTTGAACATGACACGAATCATGATATTTAGGATCTATTCCAAGTTTCCACGCGCGCGGAGAACGTTAGCGTACAGAAAATTCCTTCATGACAACTTAATATCCTGCGTCGGGTCGTAAACTTTAAAGAGTTAAACTTGGTAGTAAGAACCGTGATGTATGTTGGTCCTTCTGTGTAGAGCAGAGAGATCAGTCAAGCAGTAGGCTCGTCATAGAAGCAGTCCTATCGTAGTCTGGTTAGAGCAGAGTATCGACGGCGTGGATAACGCCGTTCGTCGCGGGAATGTTGTGCGTTACTACTTGAGCGTTGTTCACCTTGATGCGACCTGGAGATCAGAACAAAAGGAGCATGTTACGAAACCAAATTGCAAAAGAAAACAATGACAAATACCTACATTACGGTATACCCGCAGATCCACACATTTCTTAAAGTTTGGTCTATCTTGTGCACTTCAGAAGACCTTAAATGTAGTGCACGTGTGAACGTTGCCAAACTCTGGGCACAATTTGAGGCGAGGCAAGGGCAGTTATAGGATTATTCCCATCTGTCACCCTGCTCAGTCCGCCTAGGGTGACAGATGGGACAAAAAAGTTCTATATGTCTCCCTTCCAGGAACAGGGGGACAGATAGAACTTTTTTGTCCCATCTGTCACCCTAGGCGGACTGAGCAGGGTGACAGATGGGAATAATTCCAGTTATATAAAGTGCAATACTCAATACTCAATGGTTTATGTGCATCGACCAGAAGTAGAACCCTTTAGATAGAATTATCTTTTTCTTTCTTCTTTATCATCTTCTGCGCTCTAGCCGCGGCCTTGTTCATCACACTTACCCGAGTTCTTCTGCAGCGTGAGAGGCTTGGCGTCCTCCATGGAGTTCTTGAGCTGGTAGTACCGCATGCCGGCGCTGTAGAGCGTGCCGGGTAGCACGTGGCGCGCCACCAGCGCTCTGGCCGCAGCCTTGTCTGAGTATCGCGACAGCTCTGCGGGCGTCAGCCGCGCGAACGCCGCGTCCGTTGGCGCAAATACCGTGTACGTTTTGCTCTCTGGAATTAAAGGTGTCGTCCTTTAGTTGGATAATTTTTTTAGCAAGTTTGCTGGTCCTTCGTTTTTTTCTCAGGTGTTTTTTTTTTCGGATAGGTTTTTGCTTGATGAAAGCCAGTGTCTGATAAATAAATCTATACATACATGAAAAAAAAACACCTGAGAAAAAAACGAAGGACCAGCAAACTTGCTAAAAAAATATAATAATGTAGTTGACCATCATGTAAAAACTAATGAACGGATTTAACTGAAACTTAACAATAGGTACATACCTACTCGTATCTACTAAGCCTGAAAAAGACATTTAAATTACGCTTATCTCTTCAGAGGGTAGATAAAAGGAGTATATGTTTAGTATTGATTGACTTTCTTAGTATCTACTGACACTTTTCTATTCTGTGACGTTTCTTCCGCGGCGGGTGGAACAAACAACATCGCATCGACAATTTTTTTTTTTTTCAACGGGTGTCGAAGTCGCACGCGGGTCAGCTAGTCTTTAAGTCGCCGTCGTCCGCTTAACAAAGGGCTTAGTCGTTTTGTTAAATGGCTGATAGATCGTCACCAATGGAACAGTAGATTCTTGCGTTACCACATACCAGCTAGGGTGGTCTCGAAGCCGCTAGCGTGCACGGCCTTCAGGAAGGTGGTAAACCGTCGGTCGCGATCCGCCTGCAGCGTCTGCACCAGATCGCCCACGGGCAGAGGGAACATCACCCGGTCCACAGCGTGCGCTATGCCCTGCAATATGGACAAGTTTGACGTACCTACAACGGAAATGCGGAATCGCGTTTATTGGCGGTGATAGAACTGTTGGGCGCAACCACATTCTATTTTGGACCTTAAATCTCTCCCTAGTGGGAAGAAATCAAGATGCCTGCAAAACAGAGCAGCACTGTTATATTAATTTATTTTGCTTTAGTTACCTTCATACCGATACATCACGGAACAAAACTGAAATGTTAAAAGCTATGTCACTCGATAGAGAAAATGAAATTATTTTTTCTCACTCTTTCTATGCCCCTATACTTCCGATTTATCAACATCATGATCTGGTACGTTACCTGAGGGATATGTATATCCTTCTTATCATCCAGCACCCTGGCTCCGTTGATGGTGGTGACGCGCACCTCGTTCCACTCAACGTCGTGCATATCGTACTGGTTGACCCTCAGCTGCGTGCCGGCCAGAGAGACTCCTGTCATCTCATCCTGCAGGGAGCCGATGTCGAATGCTCCGGGGATCACGTGGTGGAGGAGAAGCTGAAACGAACATATGGCTATGAAACGTCAGGCCACGAATTGATTGTGGCATGAAACCCACTGCTCTGTAGATACCTAGTCCTACTATTTGTTTTCTGTGATGTCAACAGGCTTAAGAAGTTATTGGTGGCTCATTCCTCGTGGACTGTTTTGTTTAGTTAGTCGACAAAGTTGGTCCACCGGGAAAACCAACAGTATTTTTGTGACAAAATCCTGAGATATGATTCTCCGAACGAATGTGACATATTAACTTTTTAGGACAAAGATGTGATAATAGTTTGATGTGCAATATAAATATTTGGGAATAGATCAAATGGTTACTTACACCGCTCAAGAGTCTTGGATTGTCACGGAACTTCTCCTCGGCTCTGTCGGGACCTCCGAGTTGCACCAGCAGTGTTCTGAACGCCTTGTCGGTCGGTGCGAAAATGGTGTACGGTCCAGTCTCATTCAAGATAGAGTCCAAGCCAGATTGCTTCAAGTACTTAGCAGTTGCAAAAAGCCCGTTCTCTTTTAGGATTTCTACGAGACCAGGGTTTGATTGTCTGGAGGCGAAATTGGAATGGGAACCTCCACCTTCGATACTGGAAATCGTGCTGGATCCAATCACAACTAAGTCCTTCGCGTCTTGTTCTCTATAAGAAGGTGTGGGCGATGACGCCACGAATGTAGAACTGGGAAATGAGGAGCTTGGAAATTGGGAAGAAGTAGAGTATTGAGGACTCGGATATTGGGTGGAACTAGGGTACTGAGAGTTCCTTAACTCTTGCCTGATAACGTTCCTGTTGGTTGAGAAGTCGTAAGGTTGAGGGGTACTGGATTTGAATGAGTCCCTTTCCGTGCTTGACACAGAGTTATAGTTGACGGGTGAATACGTCTGTGTTTGGGGCTGAGTCGTCCTTATGGTCTTGTGTGTAGGAACTGGTGTGGAATGGTAAAGGGGATTGGTGTGCCCGCGTGTGCCGTGACTGGCAGCCGTAACGTAGCTTGAATAGCTGCTTGGTGGAACCTGAGATGATGATGCTACGTAATCGTTGGTCTCAGTCGCGGGATTAGCAGTAGTAGAGCTGAATAGACCGTTAGATATTTTTGTCGGGCCTGGCAATTTAATCTCTCCTTTCTTTATCTTGTTCAGAATGTTTTCAACTTCGGGACCCTCTTCGGTCTGCTGTCCATTTGCCTTAACGCCTTTTACTTTGAATGAGCCATCATCTTGTTCTTCTAAAAACACAAATGTAACCTTCTTTTTGTTCTGAAGTTCAGTCGGTGTCTTCACTTCCTCGAGCTTGCCGTTTTCTGTCTGTTTGACCAGCTCGAAATTAGCTCCTGGTGGTAACACGCCTTTGGTCAAATCCGAGAACGATATCCCGCTGCTCTTTAGTTGGTCATGTGCGTGAACTTGAGCCATGATCTGGGCCAGGTTTGAACTTTCTGCAGTTAACGCACCTTGAGGGATCAAATTAGGGTTGTTCGTTCTGATTACTTCAAACTTTTGTCCGTTTAGATTGATCTCCCGAGACGAGAAGTTCTTTTCGTTGAAGTCTTCGGGGTTCTCGGCTAACGCTACTTTCAGTTGTTTTAAAATATCAGGCTTTTGTAGTAGCTCTGCGCTCTTGGCACGAAGACTGTCGTCGAAGCCTTTGGTGTCGCTCTCTTCGAGTAGAGATTTGATGTCATTGTACAGTTTCTGTTTGTTCCTGTCCTGAGGAGGTTGCCTGGGCTTGGGTTTTCCTCTGGGCTTGTACCTTGGAGTTGGCGGTTCGGGCGTGGTGGTGGTGGTGGTAGTAGTGGTGGTCGTTGTGGTCGGGTGGTCCTTTTCATACAATTCAACAGCTTTCCTGAATAAATCAGTCTCATGCGGCTGAATCGGTCGGCGCTTCTCGTGAGACCTCGGAAAATAGTTTTCATAGGCTTCGGTTGTCGTGAAAATAGGGACTGATTTAGTTGCTTGCTTTGAAATAAACTCTTCGTGAAGTTTTTCTACTTTTTCTTGTTGCTTTTGCTGTTGTTTTTGTACAAATTCTTGGTGCTTTTGAATAATACGAGCTCTCTCTTGAAGTTCTTTGATTTTTTCGATGTTTTCTTTTGACTGCTCGAAATAATCCTGTATTTGAGCGTTTTGGTTGTTTGATAGAACAGGGCCTTGACCTAAGTTAGATTGAAACGGAATTTGACCATTCTGATTGATTTGACCGTTTTGGCTTAGCTGAGAATTCTGATTATGTTGAGAATTCTGACTAAGTTGAACATTGTGGTTGATCTGGTGGTTCTGGTTAATCTGATGATTTTGGTTGAGTTGATGATTCTGGTTGATTTGAGCATGCTGGTTGTGGTTCTGCAGGTTGAAGTTCTGCGGGGCTAGGTTAGGAGCAGGCTGGATCGTGATTGCATTCGAAGGGCTGAAGATCTGCTGCTGGTTTTGTGTTGCAACCGTGGGGAGGAAACCAGCAGTGGTCGGTCGCTGTTGACCGATATTCACTGTTGGATTAGGGTTTTGAAATACAGGCTGATGGTTTTGAGGCACTTGGATGTTGGGCTGGTACGTTGGCAAAGTTGGGATGGGTTGCTGCAAATTCTGCGTTTGCGGGATTTGCCTCAGCGTTTGAGGTGGGGTGAAGGAGTTTTGTAAAACTGTTGGGTTTACGTTAGCTGACTGGGTATATTGGAAGCCATTGTTCGTGAGAGGCAAGCTGTTCTGGATGGCCACATTTTGAGTGGGAAGGAGGTTGTTGAACTGCGGCACGTATGGCTGCTGCAGTTGGGGGAATACTTGCTGGTACTGAATGGGGGTAGAAGCGGGACTGCCGAGCGTCGGTTGTGCTTGGAAGGTCTGCAGCGGTGAACTCAGACCGAATCTCGTTTGATGTTCGTTAAAGCCGGGATGTCCCAGTTGGGTCTGTCTTCTTCTATCGTAATCATTTTCTACCTGAAAAAAAGAGAAAGAAATATTAATTAAATCATTAAATATTTTGGACATATCACACAACGCCATCTGGCCTAAATTAAGTCGAGCTTGTAAAGTGGAAAACAAATAACTAATAGAATACATAAATACTTTTTTTTTGTAAATACCCATAGAATACAAAGAAAACATCCAGACTCAGTTCAAACACCAATATTCATCACACATTTGCTTGTCCTGAAGATTAGGAATAATGTAGTGTAGGTTTTACAAAAACATAGACAACCGACTTCAATTGGATTGTTTTAGTGACCGTAAACACCACTGAAAAGTCACAGGGAAGAAAAATATGTCGTCGAAGTAAACGAAATTGCGTTCGTTTACTTCGACGACATATTTTTTTCAGTAATTTTGATATAAAAACGAAACTACTGAACCGATTTTGATGAAATTTCTATGAGACCTATCTGAAAATATATCCTCTCAAACTAAAAATCAACCAAATTAAGAACTCGTCCATTTTTGAAGTCGGTTGAAAAACGCGACATCGCTTGTATCTAGTTGTTTCTATGACGGTGATTGTCCACTCTCGTTTCAGATTTCGGCGAGTCAACCTCTCCTGAGAGTGCCACGTGTAGAGGCGAAACACGTGTCGAGTTCTGACTTGGGTTTTCTGTTTTCGGCGCTTTGGTTTAGATACACAAATCCTAAACTAGAGTTAAGTTAATTAAGACCTTTATTTAGAAATTAAGCGGATTTATTACTAAATATATTTATACTATTTATTAATATCTATGTTTGAAGTATCATAGGTCGTTGCTCAACGTATCAATTTGTCGGATGAGCAGCAATGTTTGCGGTGAGCCACACCATTACCCACTTATCATTTCTTACCTAACGGTGACCACAATCAATTTGCCGTTCGGTTCGGTTACATTATCATTTCATAATGTCAATTCCGAAGTACTTCGTGCGTATTTATGTAAACATGATATTTTGATTATGCGAAAAGTTGCAACAACTTGAGACTAATCGCAATTCCGGATAATGAAACCTTTTCAGCCGTTTGTCGAGACCAATTTAAGTAAGTAAGGTACAAAGTGTTAAGTATTTATGGTGTCTACTTTTATCTCATCTACATACTTACCTACCAGCCTTACATACTTACACAAGACAAAAACTTAAAATCATTTTCAGATATCTTTAATTTTTGGATTTGCTGAAAAAATATAAATCTAGATTTTTACAGACCATCTGGGAAGCGAATGAAATATAAAATTGAAAATTGAGAACTCCGATTCCAATTGCTCCACCAAAAAACTTAATCCTATTTTAAACGCTCCTTTCAATTCACAATAAAAAAAATACTTTTGTTTCGAGTAGAATTAAGACTCATAGTGGCAGCATTGAATTTATTTAGTATAGACACTTTCTTTTTTCTTTTACATATTACGTTACCTATATTTTTTACACTAGTAACTTCCCCAAACCTGTTTACGCAACTTTAAAGTAATTTTAAAGTTAAACCTAGCCTGTATGTATTAGGAGAACCAGCACATCTAGGACAAACTATTCGTGGCTTTTTAGATGTGTTGTTATATCGTTATGTACTAATTTCTTAAACCATAAAAAAATAAAAAATAAAAATTACTTCTAAATTATAAGTAATTCCTCATATATCATACTCATGCCAGTTTCTAACATCTCATAAGCCGCAACAGGCAGTTAATGCAAAATGGTAGCGCATCTCGGTTCTCGCCGGAATGCGCTTTCATGCTGCGCCAACGCGTCACGGACCAAATGCGCAGAGATGCTTGCATGCGCGTGCGCACCGAGGACGTCGCGCTGTATTAGAGATTTCCTCATCAGCGGAATCGCACTAATGTATTTGTCTTATCATTCTAATATCCTACCTATAATATAATTAGCTGATGCCCGCAACCAACTTCGTTTGCGTAAAAAATACCTTTGCGCTAACAAAGGATTTTTTTTGTTAGGCACACTGAACCTCTCGACGAACATAAATAAATGCATATTGTACCGGCACCTTTTTTCTGGGAAATAATAGTAGATTATGCACTAAGGGGATAAAGCAGTGTCTTATGTCGCGGGTGGCATATTGAACCCTGAGCTAACGAGGGACTCAGTTAACTCCTGAGCGAAGCGAGGGAGTTATGTAGAGTCCTGAGTGACGCGAGGGGTTCAAACTACCCAAGACGAAGACAAGCTTTATCCCAGAGGAGCATACTCTACTTTTCACACCTTCTGCGAGGCAATAAAACGAAATTATTTTGCTTGTCTCGTCATATGTGAACTCAGTAGGTAACTAATATTGTTTTTATGCTGAAGCCTTGAAAACACACCGGACTATTTTTCTTTTATTTTTTTAGGGACAAACAAACGGCCACTTCATAAATGTAGGTCTTATGAGTATGACTTAGTTTAGGAATAATAATAAAGTAAGTAGATGTTACACGTTTTCCTAGAATAAACCTCTTATAAAGATGTATTTTTACCGGAAATGAGGCCCCTGATACAACCAGCCAGCTGTGTTACATAACTGCTCCATAACACGTGTCAAACTCGTCAAGAATTTCACTGGATTCGATAACGTCTTACACGAGTTAAGTCATCGCTTTCGCCGGGTCGAGAAACCGGTTGGCTTCCGGCGCTGAGCTCAAAGGTCGCTGGAGGCTGGACGTGAGATAAAGTCCTGAAGTTTTATAAGTGCCGGGGGTTGTAAATATTATAATTTTTAATTTAAATGAATATATACTTATTACTTTAATTTAGTTTTATACTCTAAATAAACCTGTATTGACCTATAATAGTATTTCCCAATAAAATGTTTATCTGTTCGCTCGTTTTGTGAATGGTAGAGCCCTATATATAGAATATTCCTTTGTATCACCTTAGCATAAATATAAAACAAACTCAAATTACAAGAGACTTATTGTTACATAGAAATCTCTTCCAAACAACCGTAGACGACTTATATTCTTTGAGTGGAGCTTCGTCAGGAATCGATATGATTTCGGAGACGATCGGACAAATTCATAGACGTTTGTGTGCTTTACGATGAGTAAGATTAAATGTTTATTTTATCATTTTACAAACGGTAGAGCGCAATGAAATCGATTTTTAGGCATTGATATTTCGATACTAAAATTAATAGTTTACCCACTATACTAACCAACTACTAACCGACTACTAAATACTCGTAGTAGGAGAAAAAACGAAATTAGAAGCAAGTAGAATACTTAGAATAAGTGAAAATAAGATAAACTTTGTAAAGAGTGCTCGAAATAAAAAGCTTTTATATTTTTATTATTAATACTCGTAATATTTTCGTATCTGTAAGAGATCGCTTAGTAGCAATAATACCGCCCATTGTACTATTCTTGTTTTGTGTTATTTTTTTTTGTTATAGTGTACAATAAAGCATTTTCATTCATTCATCCAGATATGGGTGTAGAAACTTGCTACCACAGATAAACAAGGTAATTATTACGCTGATTAATTGCCAACCAATTTAGGCCCAGTCATTTCAGGCTCATCAATCTAGATAAGTACCTATAACATTTAATTCAACCCACACCTCCCACAGACAGTTACATCATTACAACTTTCACAGAACCAGTCTGCATACTAACAACTTACTAAGTTACACATTGTCAAGGCATTTTGCACATTCCCTACAACGATGAGTAAAATTCTAGAGTTAGTAGAAATCAGTTACAAGGTTTGGAATTTAGTTAAAGTTTTAGGAATCCCTATTTTGTTTTTATTCATAATTTTATTTATAATGCTAATACTATAAGAACTTATAGTAGTACGTAGTATCTAAGTGCTCTGTGGTGATTAGGTAGTGATGATGTCTGACGAAATTTTCTACGGAGTTTCTTGGCAGTTCAAAGTTGCAAGTTCTGAAAACTCAAATGGAGTAACGGATGTAAGGGAATGCCCTTACTTCCGTACTTGTAAGAGTTATCTAACCTACTGCCCAAACTAACATTGCATAGGTTGGCTGGGTGCTGCGTATGCTTTAAGATCCCGGAATATCCCCACACTTACCTAGTTAGAACTTCTTCAAGGTTGTTTGGTTCTTCCATACAGCTAGCTATCATCACTCTCAGGTAAACCTTCATACTCACGTGGAATCACAATTAATGTAAACGGTTTCCATAAAACGAAGAAAGTTCACTTTCGTCGACAATAGCGCATGTTTTATTGATGCAAGTACGATCGGCCGTCGACAGATTATGCTGAAGGCGGCCATTTACCTCGTTTATTACTTTTGGTAATGACACGAGGCGGGCTTATGAGCTCTATTAAAATTATTACTCGCAGCTTTTGATAACTCTTTCTAATAACACTTATGTTATTTCGCTCGCACATTTGTAGGTACAGTTTTGAAGATATATTGACTAAATATAAATGTCAAAAAAGTGGAGTGGTGAATTTGTGGCACAAATTTTTATTTGTATATTTTTTGTATTGTTATGCAAAGGAAACTGGGCAAAATTGATTTTGTTTTGTTTAACGTACTATACTATACTAAAGAAAACAAAACACAGTTTTGCCTAGTTTCCTTTGACCATGGACAGAGTGAACAAAATGATGGGATTATTTCCTACTCATCGACCGTAAAGCCTAAAGTTATTAACTGTGAAGTAAAAGTAATAAGTCTAAAGAAAACTGATTAATCAAACGTGATAATGTCGAATTATTTCTAATGTTATTCAAATCGGTTTCTTTTACATTGTTTAATTTATTGAAATTAATGCATCAGTTGACGCCCGCCGCACGTAGAATATACGTTACCGTAGAATATATAATTTCATATTCAAACCCCGTAAAATGTACAAAAAAATACTGAGCAGTCTTTGAAGTAACGATCGCCTTACTTATTGCCATTCCGGTCTGGTCATTTCTAGCCACATCTATTAAATTACTTTATTTTCTATTGGAACATATATGAACACTTGGATTCGTCTTTGCATTTACATTACAAGGTAAGAGGCTGTACCTACAGTTCCTTGTCAAGTTGGTACCTATATCTTATAATCTCATCTCACTAATATAAAAATGCGAATATATACTAACAGCTGTAAACCTTGTCCAATGTCATAGAAAAACACTATAAAGTAAAAAACATATACTCTTGGCAAGACGATCTCATAGCTTTCGATGGGGAATGGTGGGAAACTTCCAAAGATCGTGAAAGATTTGGGGGAGACCTTTTACCAACAGTGGGACAACATAGGCTGATAAAAAATATAAGGATAAACCAATAACTATGAATAAAATAAAAATAAAATGTAAAATGAGGGGAAAAAAACATTAAGATTAAAGTTAATGTCAATTCTTTTCTGTGCTTCTCGAGCTGGATGTGGACAAAATAAAGCCTTGGGTGATTTAATTTTGATAATGATAGTCTATACTATACAGGTGGTGACAACGACCGACTAGGTTATTTATAAATAACCTATGTATAGTTTTATTTAAAAAAAACTATGTATAGTTTTATTTTTTTATATTTAGTGTTATTTATTATTCGTCTCTGTTATTAGTTAGTTGTGTAAATAAAATTTGATCTACATAAAAAGTCTGCCATCATGAGGCACTGGATGGCGATTATTAAACCTATTAATAAACTGGTAACACAATGAATAAATAGATTTTCAATAGAAATTATAATTGAATAAAGTTGCCCACATACCTAAGGTGTACCACATACTAAATGCCTAGAGTGTAAAATGTGTTGTTTTTTGGTTTTTGGTTTTCTTTGTTTTCATTTAAATTGTTTGTGTTAATTTTCTATGTGACATTTTAATTTTAATTTAATTGTATTGTATTTTATGGATCTCAATCTGAAATAAAATTTGATTTATTTATTTATTTATTCATAAAAATAAGTTAAAATTTAGTCGATTGATGTCTTGGAACTTTGATGTTATACAAGTGAATGGAAATATTTCACAGAGATTGTTCTGATTGCAAAATTTGCAATATACCTTTTAGTTCCACAATTATTGTAAAGGTATCGCAAAGTCTGTGTTTCGCCACCGATTTAGCACTAAAGTTGCGAACTAATTTTAATTTATTCAGTACAAGGCTTTAATTGAGAAATGTGCGTTCTGCAAATTATTTGCATGTAAATTGATCGACGAAATCTATTCTGGATTTGCGTGTTATTTTGATAGGTCACCTCTCAGCATCATCGTCCCATTTTAGTCGACTGCTGGATTTAGGCCTTTGTGCCACTGAGCCCGATCTTAGGCTCGCCGCATCCACTACACACTATTTGTCGGCTACCTTTCGTAGGTCGTCACTCTGGCCAGATCTCTATCTTACGGCATATTTGTAACTACCTATATATGTATATCATATCTTAATTATAGGACTTAAGTAGGTACGTCAGTTTTCGGCTCTTTGAATCATATTCTTAATTTGGTTTTAAAGGCGATGATTAATTTGACCTACATTTTCATCACAAAAGAAACCAGTGCTCTAAAGAAGAAATACCAGCTCATAACATTTTGCGTAACAGATACAGGTATCATATATATCAGGTACATATAGGTAGGTCATTTCTGGTATTTCGCTGTAGTAGGTACATTCAAAGATTTATTATCGAATCCGTCGTTGACAAAACTTATTGTTAAGCGTCGATGACACACGGCTTTTTTACAGGCTACAAGCCAGTGAGTTCGCTTGTAGCTTGTAAAAGCGCCCAGTGTCATCGGCTTTTTTACAATCTGCTTGTTGACAATCCTTCCCGAAAACTCGCTAGCTTTTAAACTCGCCAACAAGTAGCGTGTAAAAGAGCCGTGTGAGCGTGTCTGTGATGCTGATGACACACGGCTTTTTACACGCTACAAACCAGCGAGGTCGCTTGTAGCTTGTAAAGTCACCCTGTGTCATCGGCGTTTTTACAATCTGCTTGCGAAAGCTAACTCGCTCACACGCTAGCTTTTAAACTCGCCAGCAAGCAGCGTAAATAGCTGTGTGTCATCGACGCTTTAGACATTTGTAAGCCGTGACATGACACACATTTGGTAGATGCCTACATCTTGCCAGCCGTGTATAATCGCTCCAAAAGATAATAGGATTTGCAAAAGCTCTGACGACCCTATAAGTTAGCGGTTGTGCAAGATAGCGTGTTTTATTTTGACTTTACACCATAAACTGATGTAATTTACTATTACCTCAGACCATGTCGAAATACTAATGACCATTGGTAGAGTGTAGAGTCATCGTCTCACAGTATGTAGGTACCAACTAACGGCACACCTCAAAATAGCATCCCGAGAAGTAGAGACACGAGAATGCAAATGATCAGGAAGATTAGATCATCTGTCTGCTAGCTTTGGATGGATTGCGGTAATGTGTGTATATGGTAACCATAATGTAACCTACCTACATACATAAACGTTAGCTATTTAGGCCTTTTTGGGAACAGACCGCCTATTAACATACTATTTTTTATGTGTAACATTTTTCTTCTCGCTCTCTGACAATTTATAGCAGTGATTTCATGTAATGGAACAGAAATGTGTAACAGGAAGTTAGCCGTCAAATGGTGCCAAATTCAGAAAATTAATGCGAATATCATATTCGACTACTGTAAGGCCTGCTCCTTTTTTTAATTTACCAATTTTTCTGCGAAAGTTTGTAAGAATGGATGGATAAATATTTTGGTGTTTGTTACTCAATCACGCCCAAACCACTTAACTGATTTTGTTGAAATGTTAAGTATACGTTAGTTAAAGATCTGAAAAATTTAAAAATCTAAAACGGTTGCCCTTATATTTTATCCCTACCGTAGCCGCGGGTACCAATCTAGTTTATTACTAACTTTATTATAGCGCCTATGAATGAATGAATGAATTATAAATAATAAATAAATAAATAAATAAATATTTTGGACATTTCACACAACATTAACAAATTAATCTTTATTTGCGTAATACAGGTACATTGTGGTATTACTTTAAATTAGAATCACTGCATCAACTTTTGTCGTGCAAATACTTAAAATTAGTGCTAAATAATTTTTAATAATTCTTACATAAATTGCAAATAAAAATAATTATATTTATCGACACAGGATTTCATAATTGTGTATCTTGCTAAATGTACATAAAACTTACGTGCACTTCATAGACCATAGCCAAGGGAAGCTTAGCGTGAACATTGTTCAAAATAGCTACAGCTAATTGACCATAGAGCGCAGTAAATAGGTGGCAACGAGATGCGCGCGCGCACCGGACTCGGTGAAAGTAGTATTGTTTAGCACACGCGAGAAATCCTTTGTTATTTTTATTATGAAACGTTATGTGACAGACAGACAGGACATTATCTTTATTGTTATCATAACTTCTATTAGTGACTGGGTGGAGAGGCAAATGTGGTGATATTATTTCGTTTTTTTTTTAATTATTGTTAGTTTGAGTTGTTTTGTTATTATTATAATTTATATCATTGTATCAAATGAAAGTTCATCAAGTAGAGAACGGTGAAAGGCTCCCTTTCTTTTGTAATTTGTAAAACCCATTTGTGTCTTGACTGCAACTTACCTAAGCTCCTAGGTACCTACTTAGATAGAATATTGCGAATGGTATTTTTTCTTCTCACCCCATGAATACATAATTATATTTCTGAACATATATAAAATTATTTGAAAATTAGGCAGCATTTAAAGATTAGTTTTGGCTTGTGAGTAAAACATGTGTTTAGTTATAAAATCCTGATTTTGATGTATTTGTGGAAGAAGCTGATGATAGAGTGCCTGGTGCTTTGTGAGAGTGATGAATTAAAATAATAATGAATTATATCATTGACATGTCATACTTTTGTTTATTGTTTAATGATATTTTAATTTTATGAACATGATTTTTAATTTTAATTTATTTTTATGTGTGATATTAATAATTAATTCGTGTAAGTGGTCTGTGACCGTTCTGATTAAAATGAATACAAAATTAGATTTCTGCTCAATTTAGTTATAACCAAGAATATGGTTAAACGAAATCTCTATTCACGTAAGAAATATTAAATTACTTACATACATACCAACCCAAGCGCATCATTTAAGCATACTCAATTCAAAATTGCTTACTTTCTTAATAAATATTTTCCACTTGTAAATTAGCTATTAATAAATTTTAAACCAACTTAAAAAAGCATTAAGTTATTAATTCAGTTGTTTTTTTTTTTAAGAGGATATACTTTTAGATTGATCCCATAGAAATTTCATCAAAACCGGTTCAGTACTTTAGTTTTTAAATCACAATAACTAAAAAAATAATGGCGTCGAAGTAAACTAAATCCCGTTTGCTTCTCTGTGACTTGTCAGTGGTGCCTACGGTCCGTCCGAAGTCGGTTGTTCCATGTTTTTGTAAAACCTTAGTTATGCTACGACTGTTCCATTGGATGCACTTGTGCCCACGCATAATCCTTATTATTTCGATAGTTCTTTAAGGACACGAGCGAAGCGTTTTTATAAGATAAGATAAGATAAAGATTTTTATTTCGTAACAATACTATAACACTATAAATTACAAAAGGTTTTTGTATGACAGACTTAAATAATCTACTTACCTATTAACAATAACATACAAAAATACATCGATGTACCTTTATCGATGTAAAGATAATATTATGTTGCAAAAGATTGATTTAGACTAGGTAGGTAAGTCACAATAATATTATTTCAATGAAATAATGAGCTTACATTTTTGCAAGAACGCTAACTCCCACCCTAGGATAACCTGTGTTGTGGGTAGTTAGTCTCTTTCGTCGAGAATTGATAACAATAACAATTTGAGAGTGAGATAATTGTTAGATAAAGTTATATATAAAGTAATAATACTCACCTACTTTAATTTAAAATGAGATGACCTTAGTGTTCTAGCATAGGTTATTAATTGCTGCGCCTCGTAGCACCCGGAACGCGTTGAAGTCTTTCCTTTGCAAAATTCATTTTAGAGTTTGATCCTTGGATTCCACACAAATAATTGTATTATTAAAGAAGTATTTTTAATGAATTGTATTAATAAGTACCTAGTTTATTTACCTATACTTACTACTTTTCAGTACCTAATAATTTTCTGTTTTTGCGACTAAATGTTATTAAAATTTGAACTAAAATTGAATTTTTTTTTATGCTAGAAAATTAATGTTAAAACTAAAGAAAGCTTCGTGCAGTTACTTACTACACTAACAAAAGATTCCATAAAGATATAATGTGAAAAAAAAATTGAAATAAAAAAAAGAGTAAAAAAAAAAACAAATTAAGTACTCACTTAATTGATACAGTTATAAATAAGTCATTAGAAGTATTTGACCTATTTATTTTAAATACGTGGTCTTGCATAAGTCGAGTGAGAGAAATATTTATATAGTTCAGCAGTATAGACAAAGGCATTTAAGTTTATCACATTACATTCACAATTTATACAAAAGACTTGACTGTGACTGACAGACACGCACAGGCCAAACCACTGGACGTAGAGACTTGAAATTTCGTTAAGACGTGGAATTTCATTAATTTGCAACGCAAACGAAGTTGCGAGTGTCAACAAGTAATTGCTAGAACATGATTAGGTTTAGCAATTTATTGTTGAACAAATCATGATCATCTTTTTTAAGTAACTAAGGATATACGTGAGAATAGATTCTAGGTTTTCGACATGAATGTCATTCAATGTATGTAAAAATGAGTGGCCATTGTGAAGGTATCACAAAGAGAAAAATACTTGGAAAGATCCGCATTGTTCATAATTTTATATACTTTTCCAAGGATTTTTGATATTTGTATTTCTAATTTGTTTTCTTGTTACTTGTTGTTACTTACATATTCAGTCCAGGAAATTATATTCCGTTTCCTTTGACGAATGCATAACATGGAATCAAGGAAATTGTAACTCTCAGTCTAAGCATGTAATGTAGAGAATAATGTATAGCCTGATCAAAAATGTAAACATAGGTATTGCACAAACCCATACAATAGGTAAGTATTTTTAGTTGACTTTTAGCTTCACACATGAATACCTTCTTTTAAAAAGTTTTATCTCCGTCTCAGTTATAGTGAAAATAATAGGGTAGAGCAATTTTATCTCTGGACCTTATGCTGCATCAGGCTCTACAGAATATGTATAACATAAGCGAAAGAGATTGTGAAAAATTGAGAGACTTGGAAAAATTTAAACATATCAAACAAAAAATATATATTTCGTGAGGTTGAAGTACTAAATTATCGCTCCAATTTTTTGAAATCTATACTCAGCGTGCGAGCGAGATTCTGGGTCTCAATGGTACCTAGATAACTGTGGTAAAAATATGTTAGTAGGCAGGTATCGATGTCTATCTGCGTAATTACCTAATAAGACAATGCGCATGCGCATTGAAGTAATAGCGAATTGCGATTGTCTTCCGTTTCCTAATGTGACTGAATCACGCTTTTTATAGGACTGTCAAAACGCTCTTCAATTAGTTTGTGCGTTAACTTATATTTGTTCTTTTCCGCTATAGCACCTATTCTTTGATGTTAAATTATTTCGTTATTCATATTCTGTATGTAATTTGTAACTCTACAGGGCTGTCAAAACGCCCTTCTTTTAGTTTACTTACCTAGGTAAGTAAGTACTGTTATGAAGATTAGTTTGACTTGTGTCTTGTTGACTACCTTTCTTGATTATTTTTTGGTGGGCTTTCGAGACTGAATACCAATGTGTCTTAAAGTGGACGAGCACTATAAACAATACTGAACTTGATTTTATAATTCATAACTTTGCGGATCATTGGTTTGATTTGGGCAGGTTTTTTATCACCAGGAGAATTTGACATCATTTTTTTTCTAGGGTCATCTAAATGAATATGCACTTTGATATAAATAAAAGGCTTGGACTTGACTGACAGACAACGTACAGGCCAACCACTGAACGTAGAAACTTGAAATTTCGAGGATGTGTTCGTCTTTAGCTGAAACTGCCTACACTACCTACTAAGAAAGGAATTTTGTTATTTCGCAGCGCTGACGAAGTTGCGGGCTTCAACTAGTTAACTACAAACAAATGTTATAGTTACCTACTTATATTATAATACCTAACCTACATGTAATAAAATGTAATTGTGTTTTTGCTTCAATATTTTTTTTTTCATTTTTCATTTTTGTTAATAAGGAAGTACTTACTCTAGGTCCAGTGATGGCGCAGACCACTTGCGCCAACAACAAACACTGCCAAATGCCCCTCATGCTGCACTCTCAACAACTAGAGTGGCAGAGTACCATCACACAACACTATCTCACTGGCAGTACACAACACAAAGTACCTATATTCGAAATACCGCGCGATCTCTCAAAATCCGAAATGTCAAAATTGACACTTTCTTTTTCGCGTGGAAGTGGACGCACTCAGCGACAGTCTGTGCGGCAATAGCGCGAGCGCAGAGATGCGTTCCGTTTTACCACCCCTACTCCTAAATCCCCAACATATTTCGAAAGGACATGATGAGAAAAACATTTTGAGATAAGTACAAAGCTGTTAATTGAACTGAATTTGTGCACGATAAAGGCAGTGATCAATTTTGATTGACTGATATTTGTGCCACGGTCGAGCTACTGTTGTTAAAATCACATTTGGTAGAGCTTCTGCAATATGTTACAATAATATTATGATTTCATAGTGCATGTTCCGTTTTATCGTATATTTGCAATAGATCTTTTAAATAATCGTGACCTTAACGAAACCGACATTTCAGTTTATTCGTAGAGATTACATCTGCGTTTTTTAATCACTTTTAATAACTATAATTTGGAAAAGGATGCGTTTTTTTAGATATATGATTTCCTTCTTTAGATACCAGAAGGATAATTATGGCAACAAGCGTATGATGTGTAACATCTAACATCTCATTTTAATTTATTTTTTTTAAGTTCCTGCTACTCACTTCTGTTGCATTTCACGTAATCATTGCCACAAATTGTCAGAAAGCGAGAAGAAAGACACATCAAAAGCCCTGCCCCTCTACTTTTATTTAAATCCTCTCCAATGCTTGTTGGTTGCCTGGAAGAAATAGCTCTCAGCGATAAGGCCATCATTTGTACAACGCCTTGTATTTGTTATTTTCCATATGTACCTATAATAAAGAATTATCTATCTATCTATCTATCTATCTATCAAAAATACTCTTCATTTTCTTTACGCAGAAAATTATAAAACAAACAGTAACAAACATTGCAACATAAGTCACTTTTGCAAGTCTTTGGCTTCATTTGTTTGAAATCTTATGGTAAAATCATTAATCAAGCGAGATATCTCCGCAGTTTTGCAAGTTGCGGTAACGTACCATGAAGACAATGGGCAGAACCGGGGTTGAGCCATGTCTAGTGAAAAGAATAATGGTGCACGTCTCACAACCTCTAATTGGTGTACAACAATCGTTTTACACCGCTTACATCGGCGGAGAAGATTTGGTAAGGATCTTGCTGTTAACAATGGCTGCCAACAATTTAATTAAAAAAAAATGTTTTGAGTTTTCTATTATTATTAATAAAAGTTCTGTCTGTCCAAAGGGCAACGGGGAGACAGATATAACTTTTTTGTCCCATATGTCACCCTAGGGGGACAGAGCAGGGTGTGCAATAATAATCATTATTTAGATATACATAATTATAGGATAGTTTGATTTTAAGTAGGTTGGTTTTCTTAATTATAATTTAAAGTTAATACGAAATAAATACTAATATTTAAATTTTATGTAATCTCGATCAGTCTAATCCTGTTTATCTTGTTGACATTTCTTGTTCACACCTACTGTTTCCATTGCAATTGCTAATCGTGAAGACCTGTAAAATTCGTTTTATGTTATCTACTTAGTATGTGTTATGTAATTGTCCCTTAAAATAAAAATTATATATTAGATAAAAATAATGATGAAAATTGTTCTACAGGTGTCAAAAAAACTGATTCAATTTACATAAAAAGTTGATGACAAAATTAGTTATAGCATGTCGAAAAACCGCAGAGGTCTTTATTAACACTTTTTCAATTAGTAATAAGTATCTATTATAATGTGGTAAGCTTGGGTTATTTACACAGATTACAAAAGTAAATAACCCAATTCGTAAAATGTGGTCCAACAGTGCTGAAATACTTAGGTACCTTATTTAATTGACCACATGGTTTAACGTGATCCCTAAGTCATAAGCTTTAGAGGCTATTTTAGCGAAACTTTAAATAATGCTGTTGATTTGATGTGGGTTTTCAATAATTGTGAGCGGGAAATCGATTTGCGTTCCGTCACCTTTCAGTAAAATCGGGCAATATGATTGACAATGATTTCGAATATCGTAATCGTAAGTAAATTAGATTATTATTTTGTGCTTTTGTAATGTACGTTGAGGTTGTTTTAGTCGCGTTTTTTTATTACATCGTAGTTTTTTATTACATGGTAACTTATGAAAAATCTTTGAAGTTAACCTACTCGCTGCTACTACTTCGATGGTAAAAAAGTAGGCAGTTACCTACCTAAGTCTCACTTTGTATTCACAAATAAATAAATTCATAAATAAAATTAATAAATAAAAGGAGGCTCCACTTCCAAATTCGTTGGACCTTGCAAAGTAGGTCGCCTTTTCAAAAACAAATAAAAATTAAAAAAAAGAAATAATCACAATTCATATATAAAAGAAATAAACTACGTTCATAAATAAAAGAAATAAATAAAATATAATTTACAAAAAGAGAGGCTTGCAGGTACACTCTATAATAAATAGCTCTCCTTTCGTTACGGTATCGACATTGACGGCCCAAACTAGGCCTCAAAATATCCATGAACCGCGACTGATTCTGACGAATATTCTTTGACGTAATTGTAGATCTAGTTCAGATAATGCATGTCTTGCATGAAACGGTAATGAAAAAAAACCAAATGAATAAGAATTGCACAAAAATAGTAAATTTTTATGTGATAGTATCCTATCTCATTTTAATTTTTTATGTTTCTTACCTCAGAACTTTGTTGTGTATAAACCGATTTGAAAAAATATTGATATGATACAGATTGGATGAATGATGGATTCCTATTTAAATTTTATGAAAATCGGTTGAGTAGTTTAATAGTTTTTAAATCAAAATAACTGAAAAAAAAGGTCGTTGAAGTGAATAAAATTGCGTATTTTACTTCCCTGTGACTTTTCAGTGGTGCCTACGCCCCTACGGTCACTAACTAGAACAGCCCGATTAAAGTCGGTTATTGTACGTTTTTGTAAAACCTTCATTATTTGCAATTTTTTTTCAATGTTCTATTTTGTTTCTACGCATTGTTACATGTTAACTACTATCGGCTACTATAGTCTCCAATATTAACAATGGGGTCTCATCAGTTACATGCCATTTGAAGCAATACATAATGCACCATTACATAAGCCCCACAATACCACATAATGCGGCAAATTATCCGTCAATTAAACCACCATTGGTGGGACCTGGCCCAGATTCCGCGCCAAGCCAATATGGCTTCATTTCCTGAAAGTGCAATAGCCTGGCTGATGATGCGGATTAGCTTCTAGATTATCATGAGGACCACAGGAACCGTGAGAGTGTGTTTTGTGAGAAATGTATACCACCTTTGTACATACGAGTAGGTCTACATAGTTACGTACTCGATAATATAAAAGAGTCCAGATAATATAAAACATTATTATTACGTACTATTATAATATTATAGTACTTAATTTATAGTATGTAATATTATAAAGTATAAATAAGTACATGATTAACACAGGTTTTTCAGAATGTTGCATATTTTTGGGAATATGTTGCAAAGCGGACATCAGCATGACCGCATCTTTGCTTTCTACCGACCTTGCGAGGTGAAAGTGCTACCCGGTGGAATCACACGACCTCCACACATCACCACCTGTCGGATAAACCTGAGCTTCTTCATTCAGCAGGGTTTTAGTTACGCAACATAGAGTCATAGGTTGTGCTATAAATGGATTATCTAATGACATGACATTATGCGGTTCATAAATAGTAGAAAAGGATACTCTAGAACAAAATCAAGGTAAGTATGGTACTTGCTTGTTCAGGTATTCAAATACTATGTTTTTATATTTTTTAAAGACTGAAAGAACCTTGTTCAAATAAAACTAAAAAACATAATTGTGTAACTAAAGTGTGTCAACGGACCAACCATTCTACCACTTTTGCTTGAATTAGTCAACCATCTGTGCTTTTAAACAAAAGCTGGCCTATGTAAAGTTGAATTCATTCAACTAGTAATCAAGTAACGTAGGTACAAAATGAGAAGTTTTCGCAAAAATCCATTGAAATACTTATGAAAATGTTGAAATTTGAAACGGTTGAAAATAATTAGTATCGTGTCTCGTTTAAAATTTTAGAGTCAAGAGTCAAGGCAATCATCACTTTATCAGTTTCTAACAGACGGCGTTTACAAACTTTTGATATTACTATAATATTGCAAATTTTTGGTTATAAAAAAACAAATAAGAAAAGTATGAAAGCATTACCTTCCTAAACTTCATTTTCATTTTCATGTAACAAACATCCTTCTTTTCGCTTTCTGTCGCGGGAGTAATTTAGAGAAAAAGGGACGGAAGTACGACGGAAGTGTGTAAGTAACAGAAAGCTAGCCGTCAGATTTTACCAACCTAAGAAAAATGAAGTAAATAGAATCATTCCAAATTAAAATGTTGCTTATTACCAAGGTGAGATGTCAGATGTTACACATCATTTCTTTATATATCAGCCTTGCATTATCAGAAAGCCTAATAAAGATATAATTGCTCCCAAAAAGTTGGTTGCAATATTGCAGAGATCACGCGCTAAAGATGTTGCTAAAGAGAATCTCTTTATCGGCGTAATGACAATAAAATTATTGAGTAATGACTCGGTAATTGTCGAGTAACTCAATAAATTGGTAGTTTACAATAATGGATGTAACAGTTTTGGAAATATGTTTCTACTTCGCAAGATTAATATCTTGCGAAGTAATACGATTGTTGGTAGAGATCGTGATCTTTAGTTTACGTCGCTTCCGTGGCTTTCAAAATTTATCTAAATTGCTTTAGATTATAATTCACATTTGATAGTTAACTTGTAACATTATTATTTTAAGAACGGTTTAGGTATTTCAGATGAATAGGTAATACCAATCGCAAAATGGAGAGGATACAATCAGTTGCGCCGACAAGAGCAAAGCTCATTCGACGCTTGTGTTTTATTTTGTACAGCGCGTTTACGCTTGAAAGGCCGCGAGAGACGCCTCAGGCTATTAGCTGCGTCCACAGGCAGGAGCGCGCTGGATCGCGATGCGTGGAGCGCGGATCTGCGATCCAGAACTACGCTCCATGCGCTCCACAGGCGATCCGTGATTCAGTCGAACTGTGAGACATCCACCTGGATCGCGCGAACCAAACCCAACCGTCCACACCGCGCGTTCCACGCATCTGAGGCGTCTTTGAGGCAGGCCAAAAAACCGACCAAGAACGGATCGCGCGCGGCACGGAGCGCCCGCTCCATCTGGATCACCTGATCATCTGGATCGCGCGCGGCACGTCCACACCACCCGCTCAATTTGGAGCGCGATCGGATCGCGGTGGATCGCTTGGTGTGGACGCCGCTAATGACACTCGCTAGGAAAAAACCGAGCGTAGGTAAACTCCGATATGCGCGCATATACGGGCGTTGGGATTTTGAAGTTTCGCGTATACGCGCGACCAATAGCAAATTTGATATTCATTAGGTATATCTTTTTTTTCCGTTTGACGACACCGTGGCTTAGTTGGTAGTGACCCTGCCTACGAAGCTTGGTGTTCCGGGTTCGATCCCCGGCCGGGGCAAATATTTGTGTGACGAACACAAATGTTTGTTCTCGGGTCTTGGATACTGTGATGTCTTGTATGTGTCCATGCCACCTGCGACACAGGGTCCTAGTGCAGGGGTGTGAGTGTGTGAATGTTAATGTTAATCTTATAAGGATTTAATGTTTAACTGCCGAAGAGCCGACCAACCGTTAAAGTAAAGGTGTTCTTGAGTGGAGACCGCGTCTAGGCAAGCGTAGTGTAGGACGACCTTTGGCTAGAATAAGCGCTGATTACTAGCAGAATGTGGATTAGTGGCATGTAAAAAATTCTATTCACGAAGCTTGCAGCAATGTACCTAGTTATATCTACTGCCTAGTTTGTACTTTACATCAGTTTAAGTATATTAAAGGCTTCGTCCTGATCGACTGACTGACAGACAACGCACAGGCCAAATCACTGAACCTAAACACTTTAAATTTGGAGGGTGTTTGTCAAGAGCTGAAAGTGCGTACTAAGAAAAGAATTTCTAAACATTGCATCGCAAATAAAGTTGCGGTCTTAATCTTGTTCATCATAAATTGAAAAAGGTAAAGTATAATCATTTTATTTTGAATTATTTAGTTGAGTGCTTCTATCCCTAATTCATGATAACTTTGCATAAACAACAGAAAACTTTTCTTCCTCGAAGTACAGACTTTCCTTCAATCACTGCTTCCATCTCAAAGCAATTTAATAATAAAATTAATCCATGAAGATAATCGGTGGAATGACAAAACCCATGTGAAAACGCTCACAATGAACACTTGAACAGCATCAGATATTATCTCCTGTTTGTGAGAGCCTGAGGAAGTCACGACACCATTTTAGTGTTCCCATGTTGAGTTGAGAACTTCGATTTCGTTTGAAAAAGACAACTTTTGATGATATCTTTGTTATTTGTTTAACCAAAAACTTTTCGCCGGATTACTATGATTTTACTCATTTTTTTTTGCTATATAACTACCTAGTCTAGAAATGAAGAAGAATAATAAATAAAAATTACACTAAATATAAAAAAAATAAAACTATAAATAACCTATTCGGTCGTTGTCACCACCAGACGGCAACGTGCCCAGAACGCTGGCGGCATTGCCACGTTGAATGGCAATGCTTATACGCTGTGCTGTTTTTTTTTTTCATTTAACTGAGTAATGCCGACTTGCACCAAACTATCAAAGTTCCTAAGCTATTACTTAACTCGCTTGGCAGTTCTCAACGGTCTGAATTTGGACCATTAAGAACTGGCAAGCAAGAAAAGTTCTTAATTGCTTAGAAGCTTTGACAGTTTGGTGCAAGTAGGGATAAATAAGGCTGTTATGTTATGTTCGCTAGCTAGGTATCAAGAAAAAAAATAGTCTCCATTTTCAGCTATACTCATACCTAATTTTATTGAGCAACATTTCATCTATCCATACATCAGTTCCCACAAACTTTAGTATTAAAAAAAATTGATGAATCAGATGAGACTGAAAGAAGAAATTGATAATTCCGACATTATGGACTCACCTACCTATTTTTTAACCCATATAAAAAATAATTAGGTACCTACATAACTAATATCTAAAAAAGGTTTACTAGGATGACAACACCGTGGCTTAGTAGTAATGACCCTGCCTACGAACCTTGGTGTTCCGGGTTCGATCCCCGGCCGGGGCAAATATTTGTGTGACGAACACAAATGTTTGTTCTCAGGTCTTGGATGTTGTGATGTCTTGTATGTGTCCATGCCACCTGTGACACAGGGAATCCTAGTGCAGGGTGTGAGTGTGTGAATGTTTATGTTTAAGTAAGACTGCGTGTCCATATTGGAAGAAATTTAATCATGACGATCATTGAAGAAATATTTAATTCAAATACGATAATAGATACACTAAAGTTACAATAATAGTCATAACAACCACGAGACTATAGTCTAATAATTCACAAAATCACACTTCTTCGGCGATGTTGGTACACAAATACCCGTAAGCAAGGAAATAATCATTTTGATACTTTGGTCAAAATACTTATTCCAAAAACTTGTTTTTACGAATGATGTAGGTATAAGCTGACAATAAATGAGAAGTATACAAAATGCCATTAGTACTGTATGTTAATCGAGGCAAAATTCAAAACATTTTGTAAATTTCCAATAACAATCATTTCTAAATTCATTGTAGTTGATACAAAGTAGCTACTTAACTAAGATACAGAATATCTATGTACATCTTACGTTAGACCATTTTCTACGAGTAACAAAGTTAACGACAGCTACCTACACGTATCTTTTGATTATGAAGTTTTTTATTCCTATTGATAAAGACTAGACTAGTTGTCCCGAAAACTAGACACATTCGATGTACTATAATTCTATTTTAGTACCTATGCTAGATAAATACGAGTAAGTTCACATTCATACTAACTAACCTTAATCATAAATATTGGTTGGCTAAACTTTAAGAAACATTAAATCCGCCACTTTTAAAGAGATGAAAAAACAAATATTCACCATAAACATAAATTAAGGCAATACATTAATAATTTTTTTTTACTAACTTAAATAAAGTGATCACAATCGAGAACTTAAACATTTCATTAAAAATATTTTTGCATAGCAGCTTATTGCCTACATCACACGTACCGAGTACTCGGCCGAGACAGTGAAAGTTTACATCACTCGCTCAGCCGAGCACTCGGCGCTATGTTTATACGTGTGATCTAGGCATACCGGATCAAGACTTCGTAGTTGTAGTAGATTTCTCTAGCTAGATAATTACAAAAAACTACTTCACATTTACTAAATAAACCTTACACGATTAGACCCTATACGGTTAAATGTTTAAGATAATAGAAGGCTTTTTTTAAAGCTTTCAACTTTAGGCTATATCGACACACAAATACATACATGTGGATACAAAATCATATGACTTCACAATTTGTCTTTCTTAAATAGAATAGACAATAATCGTCTACCATTTTGGCACAAGAAAAGTATAACTTTAAAATATTAGCTGCAAAAAAATATTAATACATATCTAAACATATTTTAAATAATTGTTACTATAAAAGTGGTTGTCTGTAAATTTGGTTTACGGATGATAGTTTAGCGTTACCGGACAATGAGCGTTACTAATGACGTCAACGTTTTCGTGCATGCAGCCAGCGTTCATCGATTTATTAGACGTAGTCACGTCAAAAACAAATATGTACCCACTAAATTATCAAAGATATCATTGAGAATGGACTAAATTGTCTGCCTTTTTCGCGTAAGTCAAGAATGTATTACTTTTACCTTGTGCCATATATTATAGAGTTTTCTAACATAGCCATGATATGCAGGCGTATACCACATTGTACTCTATCTCAGTCATGTCATTAAATTATGTAACTATCATTTTCTAACTACACTGGTACAAGATTTTGCTACAAACATCTATGAGTGAATAAAATAAAATCTTCGTGAGAAATCAATTTTCTACTGGCGCTTTATTTTGAAATCTACCCCTTTCGTAGAGGAAATAAGCTTGAAAATTGGTCAATTTTGGCAGAATACATGAGTAATATCTAGCTTTGGCACTCAGTTAGATGTTTTTATAATAGTGCCTACAAGTATACATGGTAATGATATGATCAATTCATGATGCTGTGCCGAGACGACTCTCATATCTTTCGATTGATAAACGATTCAACCCTCATCTGTTAGACCTCCAGGATCTTCATAAAGTAGGTACATTAATATAATTATGTAAAAGACTTGGACCTGACTGATTCACAGACAACATAAAGGCAAAACTGCTGAATGCAGAGACTTGAAATTTAGAGGACGTGTTCGTCAAGATCTGAAAGTGAGTATTATGAAAGGAATAGTATATGTAAAAGGCTTGGATTTGGCTGATTGACAGACAACGTACAGGCAAAACTACTGAATGTAGAGACTTGAAATTTAGAGGACGTGTTCGTCAAGATCTGAAAGTGAGTATTATGAAAGAAATAGTATATGTAAAAGGCTTGGATCTGGCTGATTGACAGACAACGTACAGGCAAAACCGCTAAACGTAGAGACTTGAAACTTAGAGTACGTGTTCGTTAAGAGCTGAAAGTGAGTATTATGAAAGAAATTAAAAAAAATCGCTAGACAAACAAAGTTGCGAGCGTCAACTAGTCAGATATATTTTACGATAACAGATTTCAATACATCTGTAATGAAATATAAGTATGGTTGCATAGATATTGAAGTGATTTCAATTTTAGCGATGGGTCGGGAGATGGCAGGTGTTTTGCAATCGGTTTGCAATTTGCATCCATAGGTAAAGCTTTGAAAGCGAACAGTTTCCAAATGGCTAAGTAAGGGGTTGCGAAAGAGCAGCAGTTACCATTTAATCTATCTTGTTAATTATTGAAAAGGAATTGTGAACTTGTGTCATTATTATTCATCTTTATTTGAAAGTAATGTGCAGTGAGTTTTTGTCAAAATTTTAGAGCATTTGCTAGTTTTAGAGTAGTCTAGAGCTACGTCGTAGAGTGCCTATATATAACTTCACCTTTACTTTTAATTCTTACCTTTACCATTACTAAAGTGTGTATTGGTATTGCTTTTAATTGTTTCTATAGTTACAAAGGTTATTTTAAAAGGGTCGCGGGGACTACATGAATCAGAGATGCACAAGATCGTGGAGGCTGATTAAAGCGAAAGGAGGCCTATACCCAGCAGTGGGTCCTACCTGGCTGATGATGATGATAGTTACAAAACCTTTCATTTTTAGCTATCCCTATAAAAAAAACGTAATAAAAATAAAATTTATTTATGTGATTTAATCACAATGAACTGCCGAGATCACAAAATAAAATCCAATGTAATCGGATCCTAAAACAATTAAACGATCTATAGGTAGCTCAACTGCTCCAACTCGGTACCCGATGGCAGCGTGCCGAGGATACTGGCTGCATTGCCTCTTTGTATAGCAAGGCTTATTCTTTGGCCCAGATAGCTGCCAGCCCTCTGATCACGCGTCGCTTCGACCAGACGCTCTGACAAAATTTTAAAAACGCGGAAGGCTCCCATTCCCCATGGACCTAGGGTCGAAACCCCAAAGGGCTCAACGTGATGATGATAGTTACAAAACCTTTCATTTTTAGCTATCCCTATAAAAAAAACGTACTACAAATACAATTTATTTATGTGATTTAATCACAATGAACTGCCGAGATCACAAAATAAAATCCAACGGTCTATGGGTGGCCCAATTGTTTCCTTTTGTAAATTTTGTAATATACCTATATATAGATTGTAGTAGTTAGCTTATGCTGTAATAAAAAAAAAATACAAAATATTAAACTACACATTTTATACAAAATGAAAAAAAATTAAAACTAAACAAAACTGAGCAGTTGTTCTTTCGAACCAAGAAAAAGGTAGAGTTAGTCAAATCTCTATCAAGACTACAACTTTTTCCACTGAATATTCCAAAAAAATTCATCAGTGGCATAATTAGCTATTAGACTAAAAGTTGAATGCACCTGTCTCCTGGACAAGATCTAAATTAAAGTCACATTTTGATAATCTCCAAAGAAAAGCATTGCCATGTACTTCAGTTTTCAACTAAATTCAATGTTTAACGGGTAAAAAGAGATTGGTTGATTGAAATAAATCTAAACTGATGTACAGTTAGCATCAAAAGTCGATGACCACATTCAGATTTTCAAATCACTATACCCCATAATAATATTATATTTTTGACAAAGTGGTGTTAATTTTGAAATCTTCTTATCGTGTCACTTGTTATTTGGAACCAGTGTGGTGAAAGGATTTCAAGTGCGCCTCGAAGAGGCTCCTTTCGTGCACTTATTGATGTTCATTCAATACTAGCGCTTGTCACGTTGAGTGATTTAGGTTTATTAAATAGTGTAAAGCGATTTTGAATGAATGTGGTCATCGACTTTTGATGCTATACCCTCCGTGCTGCTCCCTTGTGGATTATTTTTGTATCTCCAGAGGAAAATGGCTAATAGGGAGTGTGGTCCTAGGGCATACCGGAGCGCGCCCTCACTGACCGGGCTCAGGGGTCCGGCTGTCACGCGCGACCCAGCATGGCGGCTACATCACCCGTGGACTGTGAGTGCAGCAACGCGCGCGCAGGCCGCGGTGGAGCCAGACGGGGCAGTGCCAGGACGCCTGACGGGGTGGTACCCAACGAGGTGCTCCCGAGGGGGCAGCCCGTCACGAACTCGTGGCGGGAAGCTTCGGTCGGCGTGATCCGACGCTTCGGGTCCCATCTGAAGCGAGTACAGGGACGTGTTTTTAATATAAAAACAAAAGAGACTTACGTTTTTATTTTAGAATTCAAGCGAGAAGTTATTGCAAGCGAATGGATCGCTCAGATAAATAAATAAATATTTTGGACATTTCACACAACGCCATCTAGTCCCAAACTATAAGCAGAGCTTGTACTATGGGAACCAGATAACTGATACAATACTTAATATTTTTTTTTTTTTTTTTGAAATACATACACAGAATACATAGAAAACACTCAGACTCAGGACAAACACCGATGTTCATCACACAAATGTTTGTCCTGATGCGGGAATCGAACACGACACCGGCGTGGCAGTCTAACACACTTGCCACTCGACCATCTGTGTCGTCAAAATATAGATTATATATTATTATAACCTTTTCTTATTCCCATCCATATTTTTAAGCTTAACATTGATACGTATAAAACTATTTTTTTACACGTTAAAGGTATCGCTAAGTGTAATCGATTAGGTTTAGCTGCACCTGTCATGATGAAGTTTTTTAGTGAAAAGCTGGTTGGTAAGGTGTTTTAATAAAGTTGTCCTTCACTTACGCTCGTAAGGAGAGTGGAATGGAAGCTGTAAATCTGAAGTAATGTAGAGTTAAAAACAAATAGAATTAAGCAATTCTCAAAAACTAAGCCAAAATACAAAAAAAATATTTAAAATAGATTCGAATGCAATTGGGAAACTTTTTTGCAGCGGATGAGAAGGACCCGTCTATTTAACTCCACCTTGTTAACGTTCTCGGTTGATAAATTCTTAACGTTCCCCCTGTGTAAGTATTTTGAATGAATGAATGTTTTTTTGTCTGAAGTATGGTTAGTTACAGACAGGTATTATGAATGTATAAAGTAGGTAGAGTCACATACTTGAAGAAATAATATTGAATTTCCCGCCTCCATTGAAGCACTTAGAAGTTAGACATAACTAACTTTTAAGTGCTAACCACGCAATTTAACCAGGCTTACGTTATAAAATTCTTCTAAAATTAAAGTAATAAGTGTCATTTCCTAAAAGTTAACAAAATTAATGGACCTTATAAGGCATAGGGTAAAAACGAAAGTAAATGCCCCAGAAGGATATATGCCCCTTTTCCTAAAAACCTTACTTTTGAAAATCAAATGGAAGTAATAATAGATAAAGTTTTTAGCATATTTTATGTGTTTCATACCTTAACTATTATTACTTTCATTTCTTTTTCGAAAGTAGGCTTTTTAAGAAAAGGGACACATCCTTCTGGGGCATCTATCCCAGTTTTACCCCAGACACGCTCTAAGTGCAGCCCACATAACAGAGTATTAAGAAAAATTAGCACATAATTCGCATATAAGATGAAGATTTAATATTTTGTTGAAGGGGCTTTAATAACCTCTGGTCCTTCTTAGGGCATGTTATGTGGTCAGTCGTAAGGTATTGCCCCCAAAGTGGAGCGAGGAGATCACTGTTACTTTTGCTCTTTACCTACAAGCTATTACTTAAATAATGCATCGGAAATCAATTTTATCTTTGGTTGGACCAGCTTGGATATCGCTTATTTTTTGCGTGTTTACGGTCGATAATAATTTACTGTTAGATACTTAATTGATCAACTCCTAAGAATCATTACTTCTCTTCTGGTTTTTACCAGACCCTACCTAATTTCTTTACCTACCCCGTATTTAGTTCGATGGGTGGGTTCGATCCCCGGCCGGGGCAAATATTTGTGTGACGAACACAAATGTTTGTTCTCTTGTTGTGTTGTGATGTGTTGTATGTGTCCATGCCACCTGCGACACAGAGAATCCTAGTGCAGGGGTGTGAGTGTGTCAATGTTTGTTTGTTTAGTTAAAAAGTAGATACTTGTAAGTGCACACAATACGTACAGAGAGAGATTAGTCTTCGCTTCGGTGGCTTCATAAAAAGGAATTTTATACTCATGGTTAAGCTAACATGAGCGTTGATTTTATTAGTCAGTCAGTTTCATATTTTGATAATAGTAAACACGTATTTTGATAACACTTTAATCAAAATAAATCATCGAAAAAAAATTTAAAGCCAGCTAAACACTATTTATCTTAAATGGAACAAAGCATAAGGCGACCTATTATACAACAGGCATTATTCAATAGTGTAACATTCTACAAAAGCTGAGCTGATCCCTAAGACCTACATACATCCGTTTCAGGATTCCAGACTAAGGATTCCAGACTAAGGATTCCAGACTAAGGATTCCAGACCAAGCTTTCAAGACCAAGCTTTCCAGACCAAGAGTGGGTCTCCCTATCTACCACTTACCTACCTACAAAACCCACCATCAGAGTCTGTTCCTGTCGGCCTACTGTTGGCAATGCCGGGGTGGCTAGCCACCTGCCTTCAGGACACCGTATTCAGGCCGTAGGTACCGTGCTAAAGTGGAATATAGATACAATCATAACGAGTGCGATGAGTGCCCGACGGCTAATCAAATTTGCATTAAAGTGTGTTGTTAAATTATAACCCATATCTTTTCTTTGGATCCCTATCTACTACTACTATCTGCCGTCCGGAGGGGTTCGCCAACCCTGAAGGCGACAATAGGTTCCCATCGAGTAACACCCAAACGAGTAACAGTGTTAATCGATGGATTTTTTTTTTATTTCCTATAAGAAGAGATCACGCATCAGAGCTATAGAGTGTTATTCGGATAACCCACTTCCACCAATCTTATAAAAACTTGTCTTGTCTATGATCTCATCAGATTTCAATAATGCAAGATGTAACATTAGTGGTTAGGAGTGGTACGCACGTCCCGCATCACTGAGTTATGTAAACTGTGCCACTACCGGCTCTATTAACTAGAGAGTCGAGTAAAGAAGAGGTGGCTGGCTTTGTAAGAAATTAGCTCAAGAAAAATTGTAGTCGCTGCGTTACATTCTTACTCGGTAACGGTACAGGTTACAAATTTGATGTTAATACACATAACTTATAGATATGATATAATCTAAATAAATGTAAGACAAAAGAAACACAATTGGTGAAAACTTTTCTCGATAGATTTATTTTTTAATTGGCCCTCATAAAATGTTTGGACATTTTAGCTGTAACAAAAAATTATGTTACAGCTAAAATGTCCAGTCTGAGTAGTGTTTACTCTGGGGTCACTGGCTGATCGTGTTCCGTTGCGTCAACGCAACCTTTCACTGCAGATTCCGACGGCGCCGTTGCGTACGCGCAGATGACTCGCTAATTGTAAGTGTAACTTACAAGTCTTGGAGTCTTCAAATCAAGAGTGAATAAGTTCTTACTAGGCAAGCGTGCTTCATCCTCGACCACACCGTCACTTACCATCAGGTGAGGTTGTGGTCAAATGCTTGCCTATTCCATATAAAAAAAAAAAAAAAAAAAAAAAAAAAACTAGGATTTATGAGAGCGTTGATGTGATTATTCAACAAATTTAAGAAGTTATGTTCGTCTACATATTTTATTCACTATAATATTATCTTTGACATTTCTTTAATTTTTCATCTGTGAATATAATGATAAGTTTATTTATTTTAACTATGTAGTGTAGTACCTATAGTGTTTGGGCGCCTTGGAGTTATCTGTAAGACCATTCAAAGTTTTTTCGAAATAAATATCAAATAAAATAAAAATATCAAAGGATTATTTCATCGGTAGGTAGGATAGATAATGTAGAAAGATATGTAGGGATTTCTACCTAACTTCCTACATTATCCATTAAATTTTCATACAAAAAGCGATAGTAGGTAGAGTAAATTATCTCATTTCGAAAACATTACTATGTCATCTCAGCTACGAACTCTACCTATTGAACATATAAGTTTTTAAATTTAGATCAAAGATAAAAGTCGTGTATCGGATAAAAAATATTAATACTCCTAGGTCACAGAAAGAATGTGAAAGTGTATTTTATGAAAATCGGTTCAGTGCCTACTTTGGTTTTGAAATCAAGTGACGTCATATTTCCCATCATATTTTCTTCCCTGTGACTATTCGTCGGTTAATGGTGTTTACGGTCACTAAAACAGTCAAATTGAAGTCGGTTGTAGGTTGTTTTTGTAAAACCTTGATTATTTAATAGTTAAGTGATACATCGTTTGTTTAATATTCATGTTGAAATAACAATCATAATAAACTTAAAAGCATGAATGAAAGTGAATGAGTGGTAGTATTCAAGTACCACGGAGGCTGGTCAGGTTATGGACCCGTACTTTCACCCTTAACCCACATTCCCATACGACGGTTTTGCGAAAGCTTGGACTTTGCAATTCAATGCTGTGTTCATAATAAGCTTGGCTAGAGCACTTCATCAATATTTATGCGGTCCATTTACAGAAATTTAATGGTTTTTTATCCATCTGCTAAGATAGGGGGTAATATTTGTCACAAAGCAATGAGTCCCCAATAAATCTCCACACACACACACACCAATGAGTCTTCGCAATACAATAAATTATAACTTTTTCACCTTTCTAATTCTACATACAACTTTTGTGCATTTATATCCCCCACAGAATTCTCTACTATTTACTAGCACTTTTGAAGCATTATTTAGTATGGGGTCATTTTAGTAGAGAAGGTCTCTCTCATCAATCTCGAACTCGATCTCGACGACACTACGACTGTACTGGTATGTAACTACTTTACACCACCAATTTATAATTACCAAAAAAAATTAAGTGGGCAATGCAGATGGGGAACTACGTTGTATATGTCCAGTCAAAATTTTGGATTTCTACAAAATTACAGTGACAGCGGGTTCGGCGCCCGAGCCAGGCTTTTGCGAGCTGGCTCGAGTTAGGTACCCGGGTTTGCCAAACGATGAATAACTGAATGTGGAAACTGATAATGTGTATTTTTTTCTGGTGATTAAAGATTTACGGTGTATATAACTTTTCTTTAGTTTCATTAAATAAAACACATGTGTAATTTTGACTTGTGTTTATGTTTCGTTAATAATATTAATTCATAAGTAGAATTATGTAATTGCGATATAATTCAGTTAGGCATAATGCTCTGATTTACTATCCTAGGGTCACCACCGTCTACGTTTCAGGCATTCGTCACTGGCAACCCTGCAGCTTTCTCTCACAAACTCAAAGGTCGTGGGTCAAATGTGTGCGAGTCGTGCTAGGAATGTACGTGTCACAATTACAAGCGATACTTGCTTATTTAATACTCACTTGCAACTAATAAAAGTTAAAATATATGTGCCAAGTTTATTGCTAACATAATATATGTCTGTTTGTCTGTCAGTCTGTCAATATTGTATTGGAGAGCATCATTATCTGTCAGCGTAGTATTACAGCAACTAAAAATCGCTAAGCATCTTCTAAATATTGGTATGGTACATAATATTACTTATTCTTTGGCATTGGTATAATAAGCGACAAACAACTTGTCATCTGGCGAACCACGTGACAAAGATGCGCAGAACCATTTTAACCTAAGAATTGCGTTCTTACGTATTTGGAGTATACTTACTACAATAAGATCTAAAAATAATAACCTTATTTGGTAATTTTGGTATTGAACTATGAATTTAACTATACTCTTACAGGTTTGATTCTTATAATGAAAACATTAGCCATGCTATCAATCCTTGCGAGGGCATTGCAATATTCTTCTTTGTAAAGTCATAAACTACGAGTAGGTATTATTTTGTGTTGTTTTTATGGATTTACAAAGAAGTATTTACCCAATTTAAAGACAGGGAAAATGTCTAGTATACATAATTTATAGTCAAACGGCGCCTGAGGCAAAGCAAAGCATGCGTAATATTACCTAACAACATATGCCACGAATCCACGATCATAGTTGAATTTCTATCATAAATCTAATTTCCATGTTAGACGTTACTGAATGAGATTTCCAAATAGAGAAATTGAATACCTACAATTTCCTTTTGAATCCTAGTAACGTGAATATTGAATATCTTTATAAGGTTGTAGCTTTTCTTTCATTCAAAATCAATTAACGTTCTACGACATGCCGGTTTCTTCACGATGTTTTCCTTCACCGCTAAGCACGTGTTTTAATGCACACATAGATTTTTTGAACAGAAAATTCCATTGGTGTACTACCGGGTTCGAACACACGACCTTCGGATCGAAAGTCGAGGCACCTCCCACTTGGCCAACACGGCTTTTCAAATTTACCTTTCATTTCAAGACGTTTAACTATGATTTCCTCACGATCTCCGACAATCGACGAATCTATACAATCTTGAGTGATCGCTAAAAACATCAGTTTATGCCGGCAATAGGATTCGGTTCCGTGCTGGGGCAAAACAGTGTGAACTCAAACTGAGATGGAAAGTGTTTGCGTTAAAGAACGAATCTATTTGTTGTAAATAAACACATTATTTACAACAAATAGATTCGTTCTTGCAATATACGATCGCTCGTGGTTCACGGCTGTAGTGTGTGGATGTGTAGATTACCTATAGATAGGTATATCGTCTCGTAGTAACGATTTAGTAATTGCAAGTTATGACTAATAATCATAGATCCAATAATAATTTTCCATATCTATTGTAGAGAATCGGATACTTATGTAACCATGTCCTGCGTAGCACTGTTCTGGTCATGAGCAGACCAGCGATAGAATAGCGATAATGCTGTGATCATGATGATGGTCTCGACAATTGTATAGGTAAGTACATAAAAAAAGACTAACTCCTTATGTCCGATTGCACAAAACTTTGGAAACTACTTTGGCGACTCATCTTCATCATCAGCCGATGTGACCCACTGCTGAGTATAGGCCTCCCTCCCTTTGTGTCACCCCTCCCGGTCTTGGGGATCTCTCATCCAGGTGTTTCCTACAGCTTTTGTGATGTCATCAACCTTTCGGACGTTGACGTTTTGACATTAATGCAACAAACTAAATTCCTAAGCAATTACTTTACTTGCTCGAAAAATCCTAGCAGTCTGAATCTAGTCCGTTTAGATCTTCCAAGCGAGTAATTGCTTAGGAACTTTGGCAGTTTAGTGTAAGTGGGCATAAGTGTTGCTAACTAGGTAGCTCTCTAGGACTTGCAAAACGAAGACGAAGTCGCAGACATTAACACACTAGTTCTAAATGGCAAACTATGTTCTAATAGGAAGTTATTATGGCTCCAAAATATACCGCTACTGAGCACAGCGATATGTGAATATGAAAGATCTGACAGCTCTTACAGGATTATGTTAATTTATATCAATATCAATGTTATATAATTACCGTAAAAGGTGTATGAGTTATTAAATTCTAATTCAATATGGTGTAACATACATAAGATACAGGTTTTACTATTCATTTCCTGTTTAGCATATTGTGATTCTGTATGATTTCTATGTTATATAACTTGTTTTATTAGACTTTTGAAAGTGAAAACTTAGCAGGACTCAGGTCAACTCGGATTTCAGTTCCCCGTTTGCTTTTGGTAGGTTATAAATGGCAGTTATTAAAGGGGAGGCTTGTGTTCAGCGATGCTCATATATAACTGCAATAAAAGTGTTCAATCATTTACCTACAGAGTTTAAGCAGCTATCTGGTATTGGATTTAAAAACACTTTGAGAAAATGGCTTGTTCAAGAAGTTCATTACACACTTAAAGAATTTTTTGAAAATGAAAAACTAATGTCTAAAAAATACCTGAGTACTAGTTAACTTAAAAAAAATTAACAAATGTTTGCACCTATAGTCTACTACATCTGATGTAATAAAACTAGGTAGATATCTATTTCATTTTAGTTGTAAGTACCTATATTATTGTATGTCCTATCAGGATAAACTGTTGTTTCCTACTAAAATATGTTAAGATCTTTGTACACAGTTGTATACAATAAATGTTTCTTGATTCTTGATTCTTGATTCTTGATGGCGTCCAAAGGCTGATATGATAATAATACTAATGCAGTCGTTTGAAGTTTAGGTTTCTCGGCACTATTTCTGTTTCTCAAAACTTGCCCCAAAAGAGTGAACAAGGGATCTTAGAGCAGTTTCAGACTAGCTTTTTAAACAGAGTGAATTCACCGCTCCGCTCGTGTTTTGTTTTTTGCAGCGGGCCTGTATACACGCGTTTACGGGCTTACACCGGCGTTTACGCTCGGTTTTTTGGTAGAGAGTGTCATATTGACGCGGGCGCTCGCGCGCGTAAGCTCGACAACGCACGTATGGATGGCTACGCGCGTACATGCACTACAAGAAACAAAACACGAGCGGTATTCGGCTCGATTAATACTCTATCTGAAACCGCACTTCAAATCACACTAATTAATCTTGCTGATCAATAACCGTCATGACTCTACTCTAAAATCAATTGTAACAACCTTCCTATCCATTTCTACAGTGACATAATAAAACCTCTCTTTTGTAATGGCTATCAGTTTAACAAGCCAATTGATTTACCTTGTCATTTACAGTTCAATAGAAGCAGAGTAGTTTGGCATGCTTCTATTAGAGATCTCATCCGTAGCATACGTATAGTCTTATTGTATCGTAGTAGGTTCACACGGTTGCATCATTCCAACTCTATAGCTCATCGTGACTTTCCCATAGTGCGTAACAAAACCAGAGTTTCTCAAACACGTATTTAATGTTATTTCCTAAAATTACCTCAGTTTTTTGAGCGAATACTGTTAGGTACAAATATGTACTCTGAGGTGCTTTTAAACGATATAATAGTCAAGCATTAGGAACTATGCAAACTTTATTTAAATTGAAATCCGATGTTTTGTGTATTAGTGACAGTAACTTATAAAAATGTTGAAAACCGTTGGTCTCATCTGAAGAACCCACTTATTTGCATTCTTGAAAACATCTCGGTTAACTCGAATGATTTGGCAAAATTAGCAGCATGTCATTGAATAAATATTCGCTTGACCCAATTTACGACGCATAATTTGTCAATAGATGACAAAAAAGGCAAGGCACAGTGGAACACGCAAAGGAAAAGAACATAAGACATTGTTGAAAGTAGGGTAGTACTTACTCTAGACACCTATGTAGGAAGTGTAGGAATGCTGGGTCGTCGGCCCTCACCGCTGAGGAGAGCGTCCGCGAGCCAGGCCTCCGCTTCCGGCCTTTGGAGTTCGTCACGGTGCGGGGTGAGCCTTTCGAGTCTAGAACGAAAACACACTTTAAATTGACACTCTTTTCTTATGTATCGCTATTACATTAATTTCTGGTTCTTGCCATCAAGAGAACTTCAGAATTCAGTACCTCGCAACCTATTTCAATTAGTACTCGTATTGCTTATGATTCAGAGAGTCTAAGAAATAATCATCGATTATTATTGGTACTGTCAAATCATATTGCCTTAAAATTTGATATATAAAGTATGTGTTATTTAACTTTTTTGTCTATCTGAATAATGAAACTAGGTCGTTGAATGTCACAATGGTTCAGTTCGGTTCACATCTTCAAGTTTTGCAACATTTTTGTAATAAAATCTTCCATTTATGATTACAACCTGAAATCTCAACAACGATGTCAATAAACTTGTCTTTAACATTTCGCTCATGTTACTCAACGGTAACTAGGTTTCTGTTAATCGACGAGTCGCTCGGTCAAATTAAAGTTTATTTGATGTTGCCTTTATTGTGTTGCACAATTATTTACACCAAGAAAAAATATTTCAAAATCTTACCTTTATAGGCCATTTTATATTTTACCTCAAAAAGATTTGCCTGGACGAGATCGTTTAAGGCGTATGTCTTCCCTCACCCAACTTGCCATATCTATATTAGTTTTAAATCATTGGTATGGTAGGCTATTGCAATGCACTTTGACTTAACTAATACTTTTGACTTAGTTGACAAAGCCGTATTCTCACCAAAGAACAGCCTTTTCCTGGTGGCGTGAAGCAGCAGGTCTGGAGGAGGCGGCCCCAGCAACTCCATGATGCACGCGAGCTGTTCCGCCTCATTTTCCCCGGGAAAAAGCGGGTAGCCCGTGTGGAGCTCCGCAAGGATGCATCCTGCGACCGATGGAATTTTATTTATTTATTTTATTTTTTATTATACAAAATCCACAGCTCTTAGTATTAATATAACTTAGACTTATTGTTTAAACTTACAGCCAATAATGGATTTACATTTTTTAGATTTGTCCTAGTGTTGACAGTCACAAAAGTACCTACTAAGTTCTGTTAGTTTTAAAGTTTTAGGTATACCTTATAGCAGTAGGTAAGTTTAGTATACATAGCTATTATTACATTAAGCTAGTTTAAGTGTGTACAAAATAGGTATGATTTTAAAATTCATGTTGCTTATCACAGTTGTGTATGATGCAGCAGGTTGATTACTGTTATATTGATTTAGAATTGTTTACAGAGTGTATGACTCTGACGTCTAATTTTAATGCATGCAAAAACTGCATCAATATTAGAAGCTCTGATTAGTATGTTAATTAAACGGATATTTCACCATAAACATACGTTATGCAACTAATTTATTGATTGAGTAATCGATTAGATAACTAGATATTCATTTAATATTTAATACTTTTTTATGGTTATAAATATTTCTTAGGACATCCTTCAAACGCAAACATATTGAATACAAACTAACACGTTTCACGCGAGTTCAAAACATCATAGTAGCAGCTGCGAAACTAAACGGTACCTTCCACTCATCAATCATACCTATGTATCTCAGGAGCCACAGATCCAACAGGTTTTCTGGCATTGCGTAAAAACAAGATTCTTCAAGTTTTGATATTTGCCGTGCGAACGTTCCTTTCTCCGAGCTTTCTACAAACGCGCATTATGCAAGATGGGCAGACATTATTGGATACGTAATCGCTCATTCGCGCCTCATTGACATCGTCAACATCATCTGTCGCGGTTCTAGGTAAGAGGAGAGAAAGGGAGGGTATTTCCTAAGTGCGGTTTCAGACTAGCGTATAACCGAGCAGATTCGCCGATCGCGTTTTGTTTTTTGCAGTGCGTGTACGCGCGTATGAGCGTTGTCGCGCTTACGCGCCTGAGCGCCCGCGTCTCTATGACAAACCAAACAAACGCTACCAATAAACCGAGCGTTATTGCCCAGATCACACGTGTCGAGCAAACGGGCGAAGCAGTAAAATGTTACTCGGCCGAGACAGTGAAAGCTTACATCACTCGCTCAGGCGAGCACTCGGTGCTATGTTTACACGTACTGAGTACTCGGCCGAAAGCAGTGTCTCGGCCAAGTACTCGGTACGTGTACGGTAGTAACATTTTACTGTTTTATTTCCCCCGTTTGCTCGGTACGTGTTATATAGGCATAAACGTCGGTGGAAGCCCGTATACGCGCGCGCTGAAAAAATACAAGCGACGAATCCGCTCGGTTTAATATGCTAGTCTGAAACCGTTCTAATTTGATTTGAATTGAATGGAGTTAGTAGGATTGGGAAGAACTTGATTATGGAATGCTTTGTCGTGCGTGATATTCTAGCGTAGGTTTCATTGAAGCTACCTCCATGACAAGGCGCGTCTGCAATAAATAGTCTCATGAATGAATTGATTGAAAATTAACAGCGTCTTGGTTTATTAGAAAACTACGTTTGTTTGGTTACGCTCGTTAAATAAACACGTAAAACTAATGAAGTCTTTTCAACTAACATCCATGAGAAATTTATTTTAGACGAGAGAAACTTATATCAAATTGGCAAATGTTCATTTATTTTGATTTATGGAAGTTAATTAGTCGTGGTGAGTGCCGCACGGTACACATACGATGTGTGATGATTTTATAATAGGATCTGACTGGATTTTACCACGAGAGTTTTTTTTATGTAGGTAAACATGAGACGAGATGAGCTAAGCGCTCTCCTGATGCTTAGAGATCACGCCTGTTTATTATCAGAACAGTATAACCACAGAGAAAAAATATTACATTCTTACCTAAGAATAATACATAAGATCTGTCTGTAACATACCATACTTAAGACAAATAAATAATTCATTCAATTATTCATACATACCTACATAGAAGTGAAACTGATAACAATAAGAAATAATAGTTGTAAGTTTTGAAATCAGGTAATATTTGGAAACCAATAACGTCTACTAGTAGCTACTAAGCCGATAGAGGTTTTTCTTAATCTTATATTCATATTTTCAAGGCAATGTTGGGGGTATCAGTTTCAGCTTAGGTTGTATCTGTTTTCAACTTAGGTTGTATCTGATTTTAGCTTAGGTTGTATCTATTTTCACCTTTGGTTGTATATGTTCTCAGCTTAGGTTGTAACCTGAAAGTGGGTAAAAACTCACCCATGCTCCACATATCAATAGGGGTCCCGTACTGCAGGCCGAGGATGACCTCCGGGCTGCGGTAGAAGCGCGACTGGATGTAGGTGTAGACGCGCGCGTGCGTGTAGCAGCTGCTGCCGAAGTCGATCACCTTGATGGAGGAGCTGCCTCGCGCCTTGAGGAGGATGTTCTCCTGGAAGAGATAGGGAAACGTGACGGTATTAAAATCCGTAATATCATTATTTTCATTAATATGTATTGGCTTAGCCCTGTGACTAACTGACTGACCGATAGACAACCAATCAAACAAGACAGGCCAAACCAATGGACATAGAGATTTGAAATTTGGAATTTCAAAAAGTGTAGTATGTGTTTCGATATTTCGCAACACAAACAAAGTTGCTTGCGTCAACAAGTTGGATATTATGCCTCCCCCAATATCTTCTATTCTGCTCTATTTGGGTAAACGGATATCGTGTAGCTACAATTTAATATCATCGGACCATCGTGCTATGGGTCTCCTTGGTTTCTGGTTTTCTGAGCGAGGTCTCCAATCTAACACTTTGCGGCTCAATCTGGAATCTGATCACCGCATATGGTATATAACCTAATACAAAATATATAACTATTGGAGGAAGTAAATATCTACCGGGATGCAGTTTTTAACATAGCTCTAAGCAACACCTTGACTAGATTTATTCCCATGAATATAACAGTTCTACACAGGATTGCTAGACGCAGTGCTATATCATGTTCCATTAGGAAAGATTAAGATTAGATTAAAATTACATCAGTAAATGTTTAGACTGTTCTTTGAGATGTTTTGCTGATTATTCATTGCAGAATATGACTAGCTGACGGATAACACTATTGCTGGTGATGATTATTGTGCATATCACACTGATGAATAGTACTCGTTCTTCTGTTCAGTCTCACCGGCTTCAAGTCGCAGTGTATGATGTTCTCGGCCTCCAGTAGCCTGAGGCAGCGCAGCAGGGAGCTGCTGAACCGCCTGATCAGGCTCAAGCTGAAGCCCTGATAGTTGTTCTTCTTTATCAGCTCGTACAGGTTGATGCTGCAAAAGAATCAAAAATGTTAGAACATAATCTTCTTCTCGGTCGTTACACTCTTGACAGAGTAGTCGAGATTGTTATGGTAGGGGTTAAGACCTTTTGATACTCTTCACAATCCTCCGCCATTCATCACAATATAATCCTACTATTCTACTAATATTAAACACGCGAAAGTTTGTAAGGATGGATGGATGGATGGATGTTTGTTACTCTTTTACGTAAAAACTACTGAATGGATTTTAATGAAACTTTACAATAATATAGATTATACATCAGAATAACCCATAGGCTATAGGCAATTTATAAAGATACCTGCGCATACGAAGTCGCGGGCACCAGCTAGTCAGCAGAACATAATACTAGCGTATAATTCCCGGCCCCTAATAGAGAAATGGAAATAATATAAAAGACAATTAGCCTACAACGGGGAAGAAAAACATTCAAGGATATTGTGCCAGATGTGGGCACAATATCCTAAACCCAATAAACTTTAAAGGTATTGTTCATGCTGTACTAGATCTACCTAACTACCTACCTACTTATCCGCTTGGATTTGCGTGAATTCTTGGTAGGCTTAGTAATTTAGCAAAGGGAACATTAAAGCTGATTATTTGTATTTATAGTCATAAAAAAGCATCTAGTTAAAAAGAGAGAATAAATATAAAAGCATAAGTAAGGAAGTTACCTCATAAGCTCAAAGCTGATGCACAAATGGTTCCTAAAGTAGAAGTAGTCGAGCATATGAATAACGTTGTGCGTCTGGTCCTTATCCTTCAACCGCAGGTGGTCCAGCACCCGGACTTCGACCAGGGCCTGGTGGTGGAACCGCTTTTTGTTGCGGATAATCTTGATAGCGACCTGGCTGCCGATCCGGTGGTCGAGCGCCCTGATCACCTGACCGAAGGAGCCCTTCCCTATCACCTCGAGGATCTCGTATCTGTACGCTATGTGGTCGTGGATTTGCTGTGGAACCAAACGGAAAATCTAAATAAATACCACAAGTTTTTAAATAACCAGAATGTGATAAAAATTAGACATACTGTTACCGTTAGTCGTTGTTCTATGGTCTAGCGTCAATCGGTATGCCTCATTAATAATTATTTAATTTCATTCATCATTTGGCAATATCAGGACCTAGCTCGAGCTAGCTCGCTAAGCTCGACTCGGGCGCCGCACTCGCCCCGCTGTCACTTTGTTATTTTGTAGTTACCGAAAATTCTGACTGCACAGATACAACGTAGTACCCCTTCTGCATTGTCCATTTAAGTATTTATGGTAATTAAAAATTTGTGGTGCATAAAACAGTCGGGTAAGTTACACCATTTATAACTCAAGACGTATGCCTAAATAAACTATAGAAATATAAGTATCGGTAAAGGCAAAGGTAAGCGGCAAAAAATCTGCTGTTATTTCGGACTATGTTAGCATTGGATTGGATATTTATTCCTTCACAGCAATCAATGCCATTGCAGGCTTGTTTTTTACCAACAATCAAGGCCACTCTCAAATAATTAAAAATAAAATTGTTTTTTAAAATTCTACTTTTTAATATTTTATACTACAATATTCGTTGTGCCTTCACTTTCTGCTTTGACCATGATTTATCATTTTATTGCCAACAAGCTTAACAGTAAGTACCGTTTTTTCTTCAAAAATATAAACTGATAGCAGATCTGCCAACCTTTTACAGGTTTGAAAAGTTTATTTGGTCACCTTGATATAGCTTCCGTTCTCATCGTCGAAGCCACAGTTGTTGGGCAGGTTGGCGCGCGCTTGCACCTTGTCAGACTCCAAACCCAGGAACCACACCTCAGGGTACTTCCTGATCTCATTCCTCTCCCATTCCGACAGCCGGTCGCCATACATTTTCAAGGCTTCTGGAACAAATGAGTACTAAAATGTAACTACTTAGGACTACTATTCTGACAAGCTGAACTTCTTAGTACGCGCCTACACTTCTTGAGAAACACACTCTCGAAATTTACGTCCAGTGGTTTAGCCGGGTTTACTCAGTCAGTCAGCCTTTTATATATATTGAAGAAGATCTCTACATAATTGATTTTTCTTTGTCGTTCTTTATCGTATAAGTAATCAAATAAGTATATGGATGTACCTATATACGTTTCCTTAATTAAAATGAATGATAATCTTTTTGTTATTTAAGAAGACTATATACATGTAACGTTAATTTTACATCAACGAACCATAAAAACCACAACATTATCTACATATCATGTTCTAGGTATTGTAGCTATTTTATTTGAGCAAGCGGCACAGTGCCTTCATACCGCCACTCGTATTACATCAGGCGTTTCTCGCCAATTTCGTTACAAGAGATGTGCTTGTTATGTCCCAATTACAAGACTAGTTCTTTGTCATGACTGGGAATACTTTTACCATTTAGGCTTTTGTGACCCTATTTTATGGCAAAAAATAGCGCGGACTCACGTTTCTAGATGGTTAGCTAATCAGGGACGTCATTTATCTAAATTTTCTACACTAGTTAACAACCCGCAAGTTTTTTCAAGATGACATACGTAACCTAGATTTAAATTAATTTAAAATTAAAATAAGAAATATTTTGTTGAAAAATCTTACTATGCTATTGACGAAGTTATCGCGGATAACTTTAGTACTGACTGTACCTAAATTGAATTGTACCTAAATGTTAACATTATTTTTTTTGACGTATCCCAGTGTACCAAAATGTATCAAAATAAAATAAAGAGATTGTATTGTATTGTATTTTTGCCAAAATTCATTCTTACACGCATACATTTGTTGACGAAGATACTCTCCAAAATGCAAGTCTCTACGTCTAGTGGTTTGGCCTGTGCATTGTCTGTCAGTCAGTCAGGACGAAGCCTTTGATCGATTTACTATGATATTCAGTTTTCCAGCAAGTTACTCGAAATCTCAACTGAAAAATATCTGTTACAAAGCAAACAATATAAGCGAGTTGTCAACTCACCTGGCATTCTCGGGAGCATTGACTTAAAGCTCAGTCCAATAAATCCTGTGTCAATAGCCTCAAACGCAACAATGGGCTTCCATTATGTTCTTTGTGGGACCTTTTGGTGTAACCTAGCCTTTGAAGGGACTCAGGATATCGATCGAATACCTAACCTACTAGTCCTACTGAGGCAAACTGCTGGAAGTCAAAAATTATAAGTTACTCGAGAACGAATAGATAGTTAACAGCTACAATAAACATACGATAAGCAAGTTAATGAAATGAAAACAATTGACAGTCCTAACGTGTTTCAAAATAAGTTGAGAAAGTTTTTGTGGAGGGTTGCTTCTATTCAATTGACGAGTTTATGACGAAATAGGTTTAAGTTAGAGACATAGGATAGAATATGTAGTAGATTACCATTAATTTTAGCAATTTTTCTGATTTTATTCATATTCTTTTTTATTTTATTTATGAAAGTAAATTCTTATACGATTTGTGAAAAAACTGTAAATGAAATGAAATAATTCAATATATCGTAGTGTCATTGCCATTATCGTCTACAGCCTTCTCGTAATATTACTTTGTTTCTAAATTAGCTAATAACACATTATTGCATTCTTAATTCATCATTTAAAAAAAACTGGGCGGTAACAGGCGCTGGGTGGGCGGCCCTCGACACCTTTGCAGTTAAGTGTGGTTTGCGGCTACCCGAAGTATCTATTTGACCTACATTGCTTCTGTGCAAAAGATACTCTGAATTATTATTTCATCTTCATCCATTATGAAGGGCATCGAACAGTGTTTGTGCAAAGCAACACGACAGCCCTTCTCGAAGAACTACAAATTAAGTGTGGCAGCTTGACCTACATCGTGGGCTCGAGATAAATGTCACATAGGTATTGTCTCTACTCCGATAGATTGAAAGGTGCCCTTTGGAAAAGGTTACAGATATTTTAAAAATGTAGAGTCTAGTTTCTATGTTGGGTGGTACTAAGTTTTGTAGCGTACGTAGGGTCGGCTCTGTAATTGTCTTTACACCCAGCTTACGCCGGTGTTCTCCTGGGATTAATCCACTGGTGTTTTATATTATGGATATATCTTAAGTGGTTTAATCACATCAGTAGTTTACTCACACACATGATGTGTTTTTGTGAGTGGTTTAATCACAGGAGAACACCGGCGTAAGCTGGGTGTAAAGATAATTACAGAGCCGACTGTACATAGAGGTGAAAAGTATTTTCATGACCTAGTTTCTGTAAAAGATCTGTAACCGATAGGTTAGTGGAGTGAGGTAGACCGTAGGATGATTCAATGTATGTATAGGTTCTTATCACACCTAAATTTACCAATTTTAATCCTTTACATGAGAAACTTATGCCGACTTGCACCAAACTTTCAAATATCTTAAGCAATTACTTTACTCGCTTGGCAGTTCTTAACGGTCAGAATCTGGACTGTTAAGAACTACCAAGCGAGTAAAGTTATTGACTTAGGGACTTTGACAGTTTGGTGCGAGTAGGCATTAGACTCCAGGGGTAGGCGCAAGCAATTTAGCAAGCAACAAACAATAGCTTTTTATTAGGTACCCGTAACTTAACATTGTATGATTAGTCAAAATACTAACCAGTAGCTTAAAAGTCCACTAAAAACACATTTAATTTCCCGAGGGCTCTTCTCGTTTTCATTTACATAACAAAACGGGTGCGCTGTGACGCAAAACAACAAAAGCCGAAGTGCGAAGTTGGCCAGAGATAAGTTCTCGAGTATAATCCTGTGGCTGAACTAAACCTATTTAAGTGCAGAATAAATGTCTTGTATAGACTAACAAGTTAAAGAATAGAGCACATTTAATACTCTAGTTATTTGCGTTATACTCTGTGGCTGGGGTCGCAGTCGATTTATAAACCAAAAAAAAAATTACTATTTTGTATCTCTAACAGATATTTTTGTAACCCCCTTAGGTCTAATGACCTACTAAAGTTAGTAAAAAGGCTACTACAGTAGCCTCTTTCGCTTCACGATTAACTCTTATTGAATGCCAATAAAACCCGCAAAATGGGTAAAAGAAATAAAACAACAAGTAAATGTCTTTTTGGTCTACTGTACTGGCCTATTGAGGTATTGTCCTAATAGAACGCGATCACGCGACCATCGCAAGTTCGCCCGCGAATGCCAATTGGGACGCCTATTATGTTTGATCGCGGATTCGCGCGACCGACGTTCGCGCGAACTTGCGATGGTCGCGTGATCGCGTTCTATTAGGATAACGCCTGAGAGATTTGCAAATCCGTAGCCTGGCGATTTTATTCGAGGTGCTGTCAGGTGCCATTCGTATCACGCGAGTAGTTCACTTATTGCAATATTTCCGTTCCTAGAGTGGAATGGAAGGGTGCGTCCGAATGGCGCATATGAAATGGACACGCGAGCCTGATCCTCGAAACGATAGGTTGCGTGTCTGGTAAGCCTGATATATTCATAAGAATCATTACTCAGTCCTGCTCAATAATTCTAGGCGCTCTCTAGATACTCTAGTTAGCAATTCTAACACAGTAATATTTTTACTCAGTACCTTATACCTACTACTAGTACCTATAGATTTCGTATGATAATGGCTTTACTATTACACTTAACTGGAATTCAGCATTCTTGAAACCTGTCACATTATGTGAAAAACTATACGTACTTAGAAACAGAATTCATCATTGATGGTAAAACTTTCTTTAACGGTAGTTAGTTAATATGAACAAATACTGTAGGCACCTGTCCTTATTTCCGTATAGATCAGGGCTTAGTGGATTAGCTACTTACTTACTAACCCATTGCCCGCCACTGACTCCTGCTGACTACAAGGTGAAGCCCTTAGATTAGGAACGTGAAGCCCTTAAAACTGTGTCAATCAATTGTGAAGGACAATATCGTGAGGAAACTGGCACGTCATAGAACTTAAAAAGTGCGAAAACATGTGTCAAGTGCACGAAAGGACTTAAAATCCTTTCATCACACTGGTTCGAAACAACTAGTGACACTATAAGAAGAAGAAGACTTACCTAAATTAGATATTTTCGACAAATAATATCTGAAATAATTACATATTAAACCTATTTCCATCTGATTCTTATTTATTGGACGATAAAAAACCCATATTGGCACAAGAACTTGTTATATCCATGCCAAGATAACTCTACATCAATCTGTTGAAGACTTGGACTCAAGAAGTAGTTTTTCAAATTAATCAATCAACCTAAGTCCCACATATAGTTTGCAGAGAAGTTTGACTAACTAATGAACCATTAAAACGCACCATCCAAAGTTGCGAGAGAAGTTGAGAATTCAGATGCGCAGATAGAAATAAACTAAATATTAACATAATTTGCCGGAGCGGTGTTTGAAACACCAATTAATCATGCCACTTCACTGCATCCTCCAGTTGGAGTTGGAAGTTGGAGCCTACACAAGTTCGCGCAAGTCCCAACTCAGTTAGTAGTTGGTAGTGGACAGGTAAATAAGTTAAGAATATGTAGATTGTTTAGATTGGCTAGTTTGTGTGCAGAGTGCGAAGGAACTTTGCTAAGGTCAATTTGGAACACCTATTTTGTTGAATCCCAAGTTATGGGTCCAGTATCACACTTTTACACTACATGACAGGACAACGACACGAAACCCTCGGGGTCGCTCCGCGAAGCCTGTGAAGAGCCCAGGAATCTTCTGGACGGAGTTAGGTTTAGCTACATCCGTAGCCAGCAGGTAACATCTCACGCAAAAAGGACCGAATAACGAGTCCAATTGCGAAAAAGTCAACATACATATACATACTCCAGGTTCGGCCCACGACGGTTACACTTTGTTACTCAGTTACTTACACAAAAACTATAAAGTTAAATCGGCTGAAATTAGTATGGATAAAGATCAAAACCTATGGATATGTATGGATATCATCAAAGCAAAGCAGCAGGTAATTCGCTTTATTACCTGCGCAGCGAATTTCGCCGCCGCACTCGGGTTTCAGCTTTCGCTGGATTGATTGTTTGATGGATGACCAGCGAAGGGATTGAACAGGTTATTGATTGTTATAGGCCTATTGGTTTATTATTTCTACATCCTACAGAATACAGAATACAGAAATTTATTTATAACACCAAGTTACATGTCAGTGGGGTTCATAGTATTTTAACTAGATTATATTATGTACATAATACAATTTATGTAAACTTACGTATTGTAACATAAATTGAAAAAGGTATAAGTATTATTATATTATTATTATTATATTATTAACAATCAAATTAATTAATTGGGAGCTTCTTGAATTCATCTATGGAGTAGAAGCTGTTCTCAAGAAGCCATTTACGGAGTCGTGTCTTAAACATCATTGTGGAGGTTGCATCTACCTTGATCGAGTGCGGCAGCCTGTTATATACAGATGGACCCATAATATAAACTGATCTTTCCGTTTACCTACCTAACATAGCACCTACATGGGTACAGTAGCTTTTTCTTTACTTGGAGAATCCTCATGAATACTATATAATTTATTGAACACCCATGGTGTCCGACCTCAGCGCGTTAGAGCGATCATATAGTTCAAAATTGACATCATTTTTGAAAGTTTTGGATGTAATGCTATAAACTCAAACTTATTATTGCTATGAGCTATTGTCATAAATAAGTAATATATTTTCTCATCCATTTGTTCACAAGATTGATTGAGATTGTAGACATCTTAGTAGACGTCTTTACCTACATCACAAAACTGACGACGCCTAAAGAGATGTCTCTGAGGCTTGTTGTTTTTTTTTAAATGTTGTTATGATATTAAGTGGCGAGACTAGTTAGGCGCTCTCCTGATGGTAAGACGGTTATATTTGGGGCAAAAAATACGATGTCCCTTAGAATAGAAGTTCATATGAGATAGGGGGCGCGTGAGGCCATAGTTTGGGGCAAACTATTGGGGTCTAAAAAAGAAAACGTATGTACAAAAACTTACCAGCAGGGGTGAGAGGTCTGGCGCGCGGTGAGACGGGGGTCTGTGGGGGGTTGTGGTTGTCATCGCGTGGGGGGCTCGCGACCCCCTCGGAGTTGTTGTTCCCTGGGGGCCCGGGACCCTCACCAGCTCCCGCCTCCAGAGGCAGCTGTAAATGCAATAATGTGTATCCTACGATGGAAACCGAACTATTTGTCCAATTGATGTGATGTCCCTAAAATATCCAATGCGTTGTAAAAAAAACTTAATATCAGCGTCTTAAAGGTAGAATACGTGGCTCTATCTGTTGCTCTATCGAAACTCAATTATATACTTATTTGGAATAAACCTAGTTCACTACAAACTTACCTATAGGTAGGTATTAACGCCATCAAATACAGACATTTGGAAGTGTAGCACCACTTCAACCCCATTACCCTATGTTCGATGTTATCACCTTTATTATCTATTACAAGTGGGTTACGAGTTCACAATTTATTGCATTATCTTCTTTAACTTATTGATAGAACCGACCAATAATAGTCAAATATAACACCCCACAAACAAACGTAACAGAGTAATGGGAAAGTCATCCATAAACCGAATTTATGATGAAAATGAATTCGTTTATGGATCTTTTCAAGCTACAAGCGCCTGGAATTCCGTCATTTTATTGTAGCATTCTCGGGAATAATGTAGTATCTAGTACCTCATAAAATAATGAATAAAATACTCTGTTGTTAGGTACCTATTAGTTTACTCTATGCTACAATGGTATGCGAACCGCTTCATACCGCTGAAAATTATGAATAGAATTAGCCACTCCTCGGAAGGTAAAGTTTATCACTAAAATAAACCGCCTCTATTGTTTTTATTTTTTTCAGGGCACAAAGCTTCAGTGACTTTCAACTCGAAATCCGTTTTTTCAGTTTCCTTGCAACAAAATTAGGGAATATCGTGCCGTAATGCGGCCGTTGAAAAATAATCAGGCTTGAACGGCGAAACGGTTGGAAAAAGGCGCCGAACCAAATGTAGCGCAATTTTAGCGAGGCGTTTGTTTATTGGGCTGTTTAGGGTTCTATAAAAGAACCTAAATGCTGGAAATGGGTTAATGGGGGTAAATTTGACACGGTTGTTTAACAACTACAAATGTGGTTTAATGTGGCAGTAATGTATAGTGAGTCTGATAGCTTTTAAGAATAAAAAATCTGTCACTAGTGATAACTTAAGACTCAGATGAATTGAATACTAAGAAAAGCTGACGTGGCCGTCACTGGCCTTAAAACTGAGTATTTAAAGTAAAAGTTTAAGTAACATCATAACTTTTTATGACAAGTTAAAGCTAGCCTTCTCAACAAGATAAAGAAAATTAAATCCGTCCCAGCTAGTGGCCCCGGCTCTTGTTACTTACTTAGTCTCTGTTTTTTATTTGAAATAATCTAAGTTTAATTTACATAAATCTTACAAATTTTCTAGATTCCTCGCATCGATGAATAACGATGTTCCTATAGAACTAGATGGACAGTATCAAACCATAAGGGAATCGTAAGACAGGACCAAAAACTTTCAGACAATATAAAAATGAAATATCTCCATTTTCAAATAATGTTTGTTACTTTTTACGGTGTAGTTTTATTATCAATGGAAAAGCCTAGTAGTTTAACATATAATATACATATATATCTAGCCCTCATAGTTCTCTTATCCGATAATTAGCATCGGACCAAAATGTACTAGAAAGTAGCCAAAGTGGCTCCCTTTTAGTGGTTGCATTTTCAATGTACTACATTGTGTTTCTATAGTTTAATACTTCTGTGATTCCTCGTAATATATTTCAATATTTCTTGCGTAAGAAGTACGAAAACTTTATAAACTTTGGCCAGAATGGTAATTCTGCCTAGATCTATTTGAATAAATTGTGTTGGCATTATTATTGTATCTCATGCCGCTCTAACATTGCGTGCCGTCTTGCATGCAGTCCACGGTAGATTAAGCCGACATCATTTGCATCCTTTTCTTTATTAAAAACTATAAACAGAATTGATAGTAGTATACCCACTAATTTAACCTACTGACACAAAAACACCTGGAGCAAAATGAACCGAATTAGCTTAGCTAAATAGGTACACGTTTACGTTGTCATTTTAGTTATACAATTCTACTATAAAACTTGAGAAAAACCATTTTTATTCCCATCTGAATCAAACAAAGATAGCGAAACGAAATAAAATAGGTTTTTTTATTTACTTGTAAGGATTCAAAAGTTTGATTCGATTAAAGTTTCAAAGAACGTGCAAAATTAATAACAAGGTTTCTGAATGCTTAAGCTATTTAATTATTTTTATTTAGTAAATAATTCAACTATTATTCTATTGAATGAAACTTAAGCTCCTTTAAAATGAATAAATAATTTAACTTTAACTTTGAATGTCTGTGAGCTATGGTTCATCTACCTCTCGGCTTAGACGCCCACAGGTACCCAGGCGTGCCTACCTACATAAAGATGTATGTGAGAGATATATTCTGAAATAAATAAAGATCATTTTGGCTAAATGTTTTAATATGCTTCTGCCCGCAGCTTCACTCTGTGGGTATCGGGATTTATGCTCCTCTTTAAACAGGTATACTACTTCTACCCCGACTAATCGTTTTGGTAGTATCGGAGTTAGCTAGGGATACAATATCTACCAATACTAAAAATTCACGATATTTGAAAAAAAAAACCCTATTTTAAAATTTTACTCGATACACTCCTACGACGGAAATCAATCAAATGACGCCTAAGGTGAAAAAATCTGTCTAAAGCGTCGATGAGACAGGACTAGTTTACAAGCTACAAACCGGCGAATTTAAAAGCCAGCGAGTTAGCTTTTGGGAAGGATTGTCAACTAGCAGATTGTAAAACACGGGGCGAGTTTACAAGCTACAAACGAACTTGCTGGCTAGTAGCTTGTAAAATAATCCTGTGTCATTTCAAGTAAAAGAAACAAACTCAAATACCTACGATACATACATACATATACCCGAAACACATGCCCTCCCTCTTCGCAGTCAGATAAAAACCATATTGCCAGTTCAACGGTACGGCACGGCAGGCCATTACAACTCTCGCAGTTCAAGGTATCTGGCGTGTGACAACGCAATGCAGCTTAACCTGGCTGCATAGATTGATAGCACGACTAGCTAAATAAATAAAATAATAAGGTTATACAAAAATATACGACAAAGACTTCAATCGGACTGTTTAAGTGACCGTACCACCATTGACAAGTCACAGGGAAGCAAAATACGCCATTTCGTTTACTTCATCGACATGTTTTTTCAGTTATTTTGATATAAAAACTAAACTACTGAACCGATTTTGATGAAATTCCTATGGGACCTATCTGAAAGTATAACTCATGGGTATATCCTCTCAAACAAAATTATCAAATCGGTTTAAAAACAGCAAAGTTCTGAGGTAACAAAGTTTAAAAAAAACAACCGAATTGATAACCTCCTCTTTTTTTAAAGTCGGTTGATAAAAAAAAGTTATCTTTTCCCTTTTTTGCAGTATAATCTTCCTCTTACTAAATATAAATTTTGTCTGTGTAGCTGTTTTGGTTAGAACTGAATAAATAAAAGGAAACCTCGAATTGTAAATAGGGCTACGGTTCCCAATATTGTGGGTTTTGCTTGTAATAAAAGGATAGGTTCGTTACGTGGGTGAATTTAATAGGCAAGGGTATACCTAAAACGGTAACCTTTCATTATCGAGGCATGTTATCTTCTCAATTTAGGTATAACTATTAATACTTATAAATACATTTTTAGTCATGAATTATGTGGCAAATAAAAAATATATCATCCAATACTAATATTTTTTACCAGCTTTTGAAGTGCTCCTTTTTTAAGATCTAGCTATGTTTTTGTAAGAGTGATTTAGATCTCGTTATTTATGTACGTAGTGGATCGAGCGTAGCGAACTGGGACAAAAATGCTACGCTGCTCTCCGTAGCGTTACGGTTTTGCTACGCTGCGCCGCCGTAGCACTTCGTAGCAAAAGCAAGAGTAGCTTGTTCTAAAAAAGCTTTCTCGCGGCGCGGTACCATCGAATGTTGATTTTGACCACTTGAGTTACATTATGTATAAATTACTTTTTGTTTATACGAGGCGCGATTGAATCAATTTATTTATTATGTATTAATACTTTGTAGTGGTCGTTCTCTGCTGCATCTGGTCCATTGTTCTCGAAAAAATATTCATACATTGATTCTCATCGGCTATTAATTTTTTTGTATTAAACATATGCCGTGATAAAAAATATAGTTTGTAATATATGATCTTGTACCAAAATCAATAACAATTATATTTTTTTTTACGATTTCTTTTCCTATCAGAACCAACATTTCGCACAAGTCATTTCAATATATTCATTCATTCATTGTAAAACTCGCACACCATAAATGGTAAAACATAAGGCACAAATACAGTGTTTGAACAACATACCTACTTCACGTAAACTATGTTTTGGCGAATAAAATTCATGAAAAAAAAGACAGAAGTAATTCCTGAAAGCTCAATAGTCAATAGACCGATAAATGAAAAGGGTATTATTTCCTTAAATCCCGGATTTATTAACCAAACCGGGCTCATTGTTCCACAAATAGACTAGTAGGAAGGATTATAGCCTGCAAAGTAGGTTCTTACTCTGCTTACGTAGGTATATTAGTAGGTAGGCCTAGGCACGTCTCGACGGCTCGCTCTACATATGGCTTCTCCAAGTGATGACCTTAGCCTTGATATTGAAGAATAGCTCTTCCTCTAGTCTTCAACCTACGATCTATTTATCTGTATAGTAGATAGAGTCTACTTTATTTAGATGAAATTTATTACAGCATATAACTAGGTACTAGGTTAATATTACAAAATTTACAAAAGGAAACAATTGGCCCAATACTAGCAAACGACGCTGAGCTATGGTACATAATATTACTTATTCTTTGGCTGAGCTATCAATTTGTGTAAACATCCTACCATTACCACATTGAAGCAAATAAAAAAATGTCTATGTCTATGTCTGTGACGTCCGCAACTTTTTTTCATTGTGAATTAATAAAATTCATTACTCAGTATAAAAATTTCTTGACGATCATTACCCTCCTTTCAAGCCTCTACGTCTAGCGATTTGGTTTGAGCGTTTGCACTGGACTGCTCACAGAGTATCGTGAGTTCGATTCCCGCTTCAGGACAAACATTTGTGTGATGAACATCGGTGTTTTTCCTGAGTCTTGGTGTTATTCTTTTTATTGTAAATACACACGGACAGGATACATATTTACAAAAAAAAAGTATTCTATCAGTTACTTATCTGGTTCCTATGTACAAGCTTGCTTGTTTGGGACTAGATGGCATTATGTGAAATGCTCAAACATTATTTTCAACCGACTTCAAAAAACGAGGAGGTTATCAATTCGGTTGAATGTTTTTTTTTCTTCAAATGTTTGTTACCTTAGAACTTTGTTGTTTATCAACCGATTTGAATTAAAATTTCATCAAATTTGAGACGATATACTTTCAGATTGGTCCCGTAGAAATTTCATCAAAATTGGTTCAGTAGTTTCGTTTATATCAAAACAACTGAAAAAATATGTTGTCGAACTAACCGAAAGTCGAAATTGCGTATTTAGCTTCCCTGTGACTTTTAAGTGGTGTTTATGGTCACTAAATATATAAAATAAAATAAAAATATAAACTAAAACAGTCCAATTGAAGTCGGTTATCTATGTTTTTGTAAAACCTTGATTATTTTTTTATTTATTTATTTAGAAGGCACATAAAGGTACCATCGTGTAATTATAATGGGTACCACTCATAGTGACTTATAAATTTATAAATATTTATTGCTAAGAAAGTATAGTCGATATCCCGGATGTTTGCCGAGCTTCCCTACATCCGGATCACAACGTAATTTGATACAAAAATAGAAAATTCAGATTATAATAATCTATAACTATATCAAAATACCTATCGAAGCAGTAAATACAAAATATGACTAATGATTTTTAAACTGAAAATAATAATATTAACATTAAAATTATAAATAGGTATATTAATAAATATATAACAGAATAATAAGATATTACTACTACTGAAGAAACTCTACAAAATATTGTAGCAGACTCTACATTTATTTAATAAAGTCAGCTGAAACTATATAATTTCCTTTACGTCCTATGATAACAGCGCTTTACTACCGAAATTTACTAAATAAACACAATTTTGTTCTACCCATTACAAAGTTAAAGCAAAATGATTAACAAATGTACAAGTAATTTCATGATTTATAAAAATGTACCTGAAATGCGTACAATTTGAAATGCCATGGATCTATGTAAAATAGCCTTAATAATTAGCTATGCAACTGAAACGACTGCATTGCACAAATTCTGTTACTAAGGCACATTCTAAGGGGTTGAATACCCAGTACAGAACAGCCCTTGAAACGTGCCTAGGTAGGTAACAGATGAAAAAGACATAAGTATCCATTATGGACACATTAAACGTCATAATTCATCTTAAAATTCAACTTACAGAGGGTCGTTGAGGTGGTAGGCTATCCACACCCATGATTGTACTTTAATTGTCCAGATATTATCAGTTACATGTTATTTTCAGTTTGTTTTGTGTGAAAATGGCCTGGTTTTGAAGGTTTTCAGCCGCGGGGCTGCAGTACGGATACGTCCATCGTTGACGCGGTACCGAGGGTGACTGAGGGCTGTGGTGGTGTCGATGACACTGCAGAGGTTTCAGGTATCGATAGTAAAAACTTTTATTTGTTCGATGAGAATTTTACGAATGTGTCATGGCCCATATACAGCCAAAACCTCTTGACATGTCTAACAAACAGCCTCTTTTTTTTTACAATATATTAAAAAATCATAGAATAATACTAGGCTAAGACATGACTATTGTATATTATTATACCTACAGTCTGAATAAATAATATATGAAAATATGAAATGACTGAACAGGTGAAGGTTCGGCGTTGTCTACGCTGTGCTACGCTGTAGAGGCAGCGTGTAGTGGTTTTAACTATAGCAAAACCAACTAGCTTGAATTTATATTATTGATCAAACTGTATTGAATTTTATTTATTTTTTACTAGAAACAAATATAAACGCATGGTTCCGTTAAAAGTATAAGGGACTATTCTACTTTTTACTTACTACTTTATAATACCTACATATTCATTAAATTCCTGTTTTTTTTCGTATAAGCATGAAACGAGAAAAGCAAGGCGCTTGTAATAGTAAATGATGGAAATTTTTATTACAATAGTGTTAATAATATCGACAATTCTATGCTGATTACATCACTACGCTTCTTGATGCTGCGCGCGCCGCAGCCCCATAGATAGCCTTGTACCTTCATCTCACCGTTACAATGAACTTTTTACCCTCTTCCCTCGATGTAAGGTTGTATTTACCATAGCCTGTAACGGCCTTCGCGTCTCGTAGTGCAAGTGATAGACGATGATGTTGATCACAGTCTCATTTAGATTCAAATAAATCACACTTGTAACTAATGTGAACATTGACCTAAAGATAGTTGGAAAATCAAACTGAAGAAATAGAGCTCCTAACAGAGATGGCTGGGGAAAGATATTGGATTATAAAGGATTCCGCTCACCACCAATTTTTAATTACCAAAAAAACTTAAATGGGCAATGTAGAATAGGTAGGTAGGTACTACGTTGTATCTGTGCAGTCAGAATTTATTTTTTCTCTTTCCAGTTCAACTGAACCTTATCTATACCACAGTCTATACTGAACTTATTTTTATTACAGCATAACTTATTACATAATTTACAAAAGGAAACAATTGGGCCACCCGTATAGACCATTGCAAGCGATCTATAGGTAGCTCAACTGCTCCAACTCCATGCCCGATGGCTCGATGCGTGCCGATGACACTCTGAACTTGATTCATCATTCATCACATGAACATGAGAAATCAATTAAATTACTTTAGTAGTTTCGGCCTGGTTAAACGAGTAACTGTTTTATCCATAAATACAAACTTTATAAATAAGGGTGATGATAGTATTGTCGAATTTTGGATTATAAGCAATTTTTTTTATGAAGAGATAAGATTTATTTAATAATCGCTATCCTCTTAACCTTTGGCCCTGCAAAGTGGTGACTTGCTGGGGTCACAGCCAGCATTGCTCGCGAGCTCTATTAGCTACGTAGCTATAGCCCTATGTGGTGTCACAGGTATATGGCGTCGAAAAAACTACATACAACGCGAACTTAGCTGCAAAGTTAGTAAGAAATAAATATAGCAGCTTTCCCAGTCTTTTGACCAAAATGTGATCTTACAGAATGCATAATTTCCAAGTAGTATTTTGAATTTTGACCCAATACATAATTACATAAAACTATTATACAAATTATTTTTGTCAGAGCGTCTGGTCGAAGCGACGCGTGATCAGAGGGCTGGCAGCTATCTGGGCCAAAGAATAAGCCTTGCTATACAAAGAGGCAATGCAGCCAGTATCCTCGGCACGCTGCCATCGGGTATCGAGTTGGAGCAGTTGAGCTACCTATAGATCGTTTGTAACGGTCTATGGGTGGCCCAATTGTTTCCTTTTGTAAATTTTGTAATATATATAGATTATAGTAGTTAGCTTATGCTGTAATAAAAAAAAATATACAAGCTACTACTACTAATATCCTCAATTTCGTTTTCGTTGCGAATTAACAAAATTCCTTTCTTAGTACATTTTTTACGAATTTTGAGTGTCTACGTTCAGTGGTTTTGGCCTGTGTGCTGTCTGTAAGTCCGTCAGGACCAAAGAAATTGTATACCTATTGGTCAGGACAAAGTCAAATATTTATTTATGTACTACAACGTACGTGGGACAGCCTAGTTTGTGTTTCGACCAGTCTCACTTCAAGTTCATTTTAAAATCCATTTTCAGTAAACACAGTACCCAATAGCCCAGGGAATTTATTTAATGACTGCACGAGTTTTTTCCCTAGTCTTTTAAGTTAGCACTTACTTAAGTAAGTAATGAAATTGAGTTACAGCGTCTGGTTGCAGCGACCATTCTCTACATTACTACACCTTGGAGAATTTGTAGCGACAAACTAGTATCGATTAAATTCTTTTGGTACTACAAATATTACAATTCCAGCTCTGTTTTCCTCTTTTCAAACACTACATAAAGAGTGTTGCTAAACAAATGTAGAAAATATTTTACTTTTCAAAACATTTTATTTTCATTTTAAAGTTTTACTTTGGTCATTTATATGCAAAAAAGGAAAACTTTTTATTTAGTTTACTTTCTAAAATACTTCATAAATGAGTCGTGACAACAACTGATAGACAACACCCAGGCCAAACCGCTGGACGTGAAGACTTGAACTTTGGAAGGTATGTTTGTCAAGAAGTGTACGCGCGTACTAAGAAAATAATTTTATTCTTTCGCAATGCAAAGGAAATTGCGGGCGTCTGTTTAATAAATATTTTAAATCAGGAAAATACTCACGTCGTACAATATCATCTTGAAACTCTTCGAACTAGTCACCTGTTGCAATTGTTCTTAATATTTAAAATGAAATCCCAAGTCTCACTTTTTTTTTCAAAACAAAGTTAGTTAAAAGATAGCAATTTTAAGTAAATTAAATTAATTTGTGCGAATAGTTTAATGCTAATAACATTTTAATTCTATAAAGTTTTTTTTAACAAAACACTCTGAAGAGCACTTCTAAATTAGTTTATTTTTATTATTATAGAAAAGAGTTTTTATTCATGTATTTTTTCAGACTTCAAGAAGTATTTGTTGACGTGTGTAATTCAGCGTGGCGCGTGTAGCACTGAGGGCGGGCGGCCGACCGCCTTGCAATGCTAGGGCGGGGTTCGTACAACGCATATTTTTCTAATTCAGTTAGTCTAAATAAATTTTTCTTAAACATGCGCGGAAATATTGTCATTATTTTTAAATAAAGAACACGCGAAGTATCACATTTACGTAGACTGAAAACCCAAAATCACTTCCCGGCGTGTTCTTTGAATTTGGAACGAAGAGCGCGCCGGCAATGTTGTATGAAACGGTGTGCTGTTTGAATTTGGAACGAAAAGCGCGCCGGCAATGTTGTATGAAACGGTGTGCTGTTTGAATTTAGAACTCTTTCATCTATCGTACACATTGCGTATTCGTGGCTGTATAGCCATAGATGCGTTTAACCTTTTTCGGCACAAACTGTAAAATAAAAATAAAATGAGTTCCGATGATTCTGAAAGTGAAAATGAAATCGACATTGACTGCACTCCACCAGATTTAAGATCGGAAGCTAAATTAGCGATGGAAAACCTGCTTCCAGCTAAATCTAAAGAAAAATATAGTGTTTTTGGCATACTTCAATGAAATTGCTAAAACTAAAAAGCCATCTACATTATGAGCGATTTATTCCATGCTGAAATGTTCATATTAAAAACGGTATTGACCATTATTTAAAAGGCCCTTTTTTATTTCCTTGCATTTTTTTAAGAAAAGCACTTTATATGCCTCGGCCGAAATGGCAAATTGCCTGTCTCGTATTATTGAAGTCCTCGCCTGCGGCTCGGCCTTCAAACTCATACTCGACCTGCAATTGCCCATTTCGCTGCCTTTGCAATAATGTACTATAACTTTATGATCAACTCGTGCCTAACCTTTAAACACTTTTTTCTTTTACCATAATATCTAATGCTTTTCTATATTATTTTTATGCCTCAACGGTGTGGATGTCTTTGATATTATTTTGAGCCTTGTTATTTTCCTAAGGATTCAGTAACTTTTAGCAAAGGTTAGGACAGAATAATAGTTCAACAACCCAAAGGTCAAATATCAAAGATCTCTGTAGCAAAGCAGCGCTGAAAATAATGAAAAGTATTTTTTTTTTTGCAAATTAAATAACAAGCGTGTCTTTTGGAATAAACTAACACATGCCTCGTCTCAAAGCCGTGTTGGCTGAGTGAGAGATGCCTCGACTTTCGAACCCGATCGTACACCAATGGATTTTTCTGATCAAAAAAAAACTTTATCAACCTAACTACAAAACATCGTGAGAAAACCGGCATGTCATAGAACCTAAAAAGTTCGAAAACATGTGTCAATGAGCCTCTTCGAGGCGCATTTGAAATCCTTTCACCACACTGGTTCGAAAGAACTAGTAACACGATAAGAAGAAAAAAGCCCCGTTTCAAATAAATAAACCCTAACCCGGCCGAACTTAAAGGTCAGTATTTTAACGATACCACGAGTGAGGTCTCGTGTTAGCGAAGCCCGCGCCACGCGACTAGGCATGCAACCAGCTAATCCAATTTATTTCAAAAACGTGCGTGGAAGGATTATTTCTACACGCATTTGCTTTCCGTGATTTTAAATAGAAATGTTCTGAGCACGCTTGATGAACGTGATCGTTAGGATTTTATACTTTTTTTTGGGAGATAGGGGATTGAAATGCGTGTAGCGACACGTGAAATAGGGCAGATTTGTAGAGTCGGTGGCTTACCTACTTATTTTTTGTCGGCATAAGTTTTGGCTTTTCAATTATCTACCCAATGGGTGATAGTGTGAAATAAGGATTTACAATAATTTAATTACACACAAATAAAGCGAAGTAGCAAGCATAGTGTTTTTTATTCTAAGTTCTTTGGCGCCACCACTAGCTCATTGCGTGATTCTCGAAGTTTGCCCACCACGATAATTATAAATAATTCGACCTCTTTAATAAAGTACCTATGTATCTTCATGGAAAATTGCCTAAATCAAGTAAAGAGTTTAGGCATTTCCGGTTTTACTTTAAGTACCGCTACAGGAGACGATTACTTCCGCTTTTTTGACTATTTACAGGTTCAAAGTTCAAAAAATATATTTTTATACTAGCAACAACGAACAATTAGTTTGACAGAGCTTGTCAAGCTCTGTCAAACTAATCGTTCGTTCATTCATTCTTTTTCATTCAATAATCCACAAAATGTCAGTTTTGTAATTTGTAAACAAAACAATAAAAAAATATCGGTCGGTCGATCTATTTGGTTTCATCGGCGATATCGGGATTCTGTGAGAATAAAATCAATAATAAAGCTAACATTAACCCTCTAATTATAGATGACTCTGGGACGCAAATTCCAGCAATCTTCCGGGTAAATGGTTTCTTCGGCCTTGTGTGGTGTTGCTAATTGATGCATGATGGGCTTTATAAAACTTCAGGATTGATTTTCCCCTATTTATAGGAATGCTGGGGAGCCTCGTAAAGGGTATTCTAACCAGTCGAAGGTCGGGACTCTATCTGGCTGCTCGTCTTCTGTAAGTTTTATACAATATATCATTACACACTAACTGTTATTTTATGATTCATCTGTTCAATACGCTCCTTGTGCATGCTTTGAATTTATTATCAACCTGTAACATTTTCTGGCTGGTTTATGTATGCAGATGGGATGGGTTATTAAAACATTAGTCTCTACAATTTAGGAGGTTAGGCCTTCAATTAAGAAAGTTACACATTTACCCATATTTAACTAAATTCCTAATACAATTTAACAAAACATGATTCTAATATGAATTTCCGAATTGGTTTTACTCCTGGTGTATAGCTCCTATCATCATCATCCATAGCCCATAACTACCCACTGCTGGGTGTAAGCCTCCTTCTGTACACGAGATTCTCTCCGGTCTTGTGCTTTTCGCTCTATTGTGCTATAGCTCCTGTGTTAAAATTTAGTTGAAAACAACAGGACTGGCAGGCATCCTATTCCCTTTCATTAAGTGTTATATGTATGCCATATCCTTAAAATAATTAAATCAAATAAATTCAATTTTAATTGAGCTACCTCTAAATCGTTTGCTACGGTCTATGGGTGGCCCAATTGTTTCCTTTTGTAATATACAATCTATAATTATATTGACGCTCTATTATTATTATTTTTTTCTTTATTATGAAATGCAAATGAATTCAATTATATTTTAGACTTAAATTTTTCTTTAACATATTGTTATTATTATTTAATTTCTTTTTTACATTTTAAATATTTAGTCATGACATTTATAAATTATATGATACCTAGATAAACCTAATGAAATAACCAGATAGACCTTTGATATAATCGAACTCAGAAATACCATGTTGCATTCGCCCTGACAGGGTCCATGTACTATACCTAGTCTGTAACTACCACTTAAGACCTAAAATACTTACCTGTATGTACATGGAGGCAATAAATAAATACAAATACTACATAGTAGTTAGTTTATGTTGTAACTGCTGTAAGTACTTAATTTTAATTTAGATAATTTCTTTAGTAAAAAATTAATACTTATGTGGTTAGCCAGATTGGCATCATTACTGTTTGATGGGGAATGGCAAACGGTAGCACATTCTACATTGGCAAGAATGGAGTGGAAGCCATTGCCCGAAGTTCCCAGGCTATTTGACTAAACAAAGTGAAAGCTATAGTTCTCAGAGTTAAGATACTAGCCAAATCATATTACAATGATGACACGATTGGTCAAGTGGCAAGTGCATTGGACTGCTACGCAGAGTGTCACATGGTCAACTCCTGCTGGACAAACATTTGTGCGATGAACATCAGTGTTTGTTCTGAGTCTGGGTGTATTCTATGTATGTATTTACAAAAAAATAAATATTTAAGTATTTTATCAGTTATCTGGTTCCAATATTACAAGCTTGCTTAGTTTGGGGCTAGATAACGCTGTATAAATGTCCTACCCAAAAAAAAATTGTCATTTGTATTTTTGTCCGACAGTAACTACTTATCCAAGTTCTAAGATAAGTCAAATCAATTTAGAAGCTTGGGAGACAGGGGCTGCAAAATAGTTTGGACTAGTAGTGATATGAGTGTTATTCCAGCTGTCTCTGTGCGACATGATCGAGCCTCCCGACTATGAGGAGGTGGCAGACCGGCTGCTGGGGGAGCGCGACCCGCTCGCGTACCCCGCGGCCGATATGGAGCTTTGTCGCGTGCCGCGCCGCACCAGGACCATCGCGCACGTGCTGCCAGATGAGGACCTGTGAGTCTAAGGCATCAGTTCTTTATAAGAAGGATTCGAGACCGCTCGTCGCGTCGTGGCGTCTTATTGAGAACGCCTGTGCCCAACAGCGTAGTGTAGGACAGGAACGTTGATTTACGCGCTATTGCTGGCAGAAGGTGGATGAGAAGAGCCAAAGATCGGGCTCAGTGGCGCGGTCTTTAGGAGAGATCTACGTCCAGCAGTGGACTACTATAGGTTGATGATGATGTTAATGTCTAACAGTGCTTGTCCAAAGACTTACCCAGCTTACGCCAGTGTTCTCCTGTGATTAAACCACTTGTAGTTTATATTATGGGTATACCTTAAGTGGTTTAATCACATCAGTAGTTTACTCACGCACACACATGGTGTGTTTGGGTGTGTGATTTAATCACAGGAGAACACCGACGTAAGCTGGGTGTAAAGACCATTACAGAGCCGACTGTACAAGACAGGAAAATGACGTCACATATTGTTAAGTGTCTAAAGTAAATTATATCTTCAAGTGCAGAGTGAATCAGTTTCTTATAGCCAAGCATATTCCATCTTCCACCACACCGTCACTTTCCATCAGGTGAACAGTGGTAAAACGCTAGACTACAGTTTAAAAAAAATATGCTAGTTAGTATAGTAATGGATTTTTCCAATTACAGTGCCAAAGCGCCCATGTTCGTTCGCGATTGCCTCAGCTGCTACACGGCGGACTACACAGTAGTGGAGTACAAGTATCGTGCGTACTCGGGCTCCTCTAACTGCCGCGAGAGGCTCGGCGAGCGGCTTGAAAAGCTCCTCGCAGCTCCGCGCCATCAGTACGAAGTGGATGAACCCTGTGCCATCTCTACTGAGGAGTTATCTGCTGCTCTACAGGTGAAAATAAAATTAGGATTCATTTTTGAAATCTCATGTACAAATAGTTGTTAATTTAGCTTCCAAAGTAGTAAATACCTTAGATTTTCAAGCACCTTTGATAAGTACTTAAAATAGTAAGTATGAAGATGCTCATGTAGGTAGGTAACCTATCAATTAAACAGTAAAGTATTCATTAATTTCATGAAATACATGTACATGAGGTTGAAAAAAACTGTAGACTAACAATGTATTATACCATCTTGGGCATGCAATATTTGATACACAATATCAAAACGTCATATAGTAACAAAATATGTAATAATAAAGAATAAGAAAAAGTTATATAAAGTCAACACAACAAAGTAGAGGTCTATTTTATCCTTCTCTGGCAGCTATCTGGGCCAAAGAATAAGCCTTGCTATACAAAGAGGCAATGCAGCCAGTATCCTCGGCACGCTGCCATCGGGTATCGAGTTGGAGCAGTTGAGCTACCTATAGATCGTTTGCAACGGTCTATGGGTGGCCCAATTGTTTCCTTTTGTAAATTTTGTAATATACCTATATATAGATTGTAGTAGTTAGCTTAGACTGAAATAAAAAGTACAAAGTAGACATTATTAAACTCGCATTGATATTACTCTGCATAAATACTGGGTAATCTATAATTTCCATTCTTATGTATGCTGTTTAATCTAAAGCTAATTGTAATTTCAGATTGAATCTCAACCGTCAAGTGGTCGCCAATCAGTGGCCTCCATATCTTCATCCTCATCCTGCAACGAGACCCTCACCGCACGCGGCTCGTGGGCCAGCCTGGACCTCCGCAGCTCATCCTCCGACCCGCTCATCCCGGACCTGTTCGAGAGGAAGCCGACTGACCAGGTGGATGCCGTCAACGAAGCCAGGAGGTAAGTCTCTACCCTCTCCTACAAAAAGAGACCCTGACTGAGAAAAGACTTCTTCAAAATGAAATAGGTTTACATTTTCAACAACAAAGAGTTTTGTCCGTCTCCTTTCCACTTCAAGATGAAAATGAGAGAGAGGAATGAGCGGAGTTCATTTCAAGTCTTGCGATCTGCTGGTCGCGCGTGGGCTCGAATCCCTTTGGTAGTAATGAGTAAATGGGATTTTTCGGTCGAAAAATTCTATGTATGCATCCCACGTTCTCGCAACGGTGAAGGAAAACATCGTGACGAAACCGGCATGTCCAAGGACAGAATAAAAAATGTTCTATGGCATGTGACATCCACCAATCCGCATTGGGTCTGCGTGGTGGATTTAAGACCCATTCGCTCTCCTGCCGAAAGTATGTAAGTATGTATGTATGTAAATGGACTCCCTTTTCCGCACTTGGACTCCTGTTGGTCCTTTGTGCGTCAGATTTCCTGACTAATAGTTTAGCCAGCCTAACTCCGCCCAGAAGCTTAGAAGTTTCCTGGGTTCTTCGCAGGCTTCGCGGAGTAACCTCGGGTTTTTGAGGATTTCCTCTCGTTGCTTTGCCACTCCCACGCATTCCAGGATTACGTGGGCGGGCGTTTCCTCCTCGGTCAAGCAGCCTCTATGGGCTGTCTGTGTTTTCAATGTTGTGCAGATGTTGCCTGCCGAAAGTAGGCCTGACTCCCAGCAGTGGGAACATTATAGGCTGATTATGCTAATGGGTCTAACATCAGTGGGTGTTAACTCTGTATAATAAGATATTAATTATGATCGTATACTATTATCCGTAGGCTGGAGAATCGTCAGGCAGATCTGCTGGGGCTGTACTCCCCGTTCCTGGATGACGAGGAGGCTGTAGAGCGCCGTCTCGCCGCCGACACGCCGGCCGAGCTGGCGGGGCACCGGCTGCTGCTCACCTGCCATCAGCTCAAGTAACCACCCTGTTGAAAAGAAAAAAATAAAAGAAAATAAATAATTTTATTGTGATGGAAAAATAAATGAACAAAAAAGGTCAAATTACAGCAAAAAAGAGTCCTCCATACAATGGGGGCCTAGCTCAGCTTTAATGCTGCAGCGTACTGGCAGCATGCTGCAGCGCTGGTGTTCTGCTAGACCCCAGTGGCGACGACACGGAACGTATAAATCTTTCCAAAAACTAAAACTACTAGAATGAGACAAAAAAAAATTTTTTAAGACTAATTTTACAATAAAAGTTTTGTCTTACTGGCAACATTACCTATTTGTGCAAGATCATCCAATTGGGTCATTTGAAATTTTTAGCCATAGACAAGGCTAGAGTGATTATAGCAATCATCCAATGGCATACATGGCATACTGCTGTTGCTATCATAAGCATAATAATTATTTATTTATTAACTCAGACATCAAAAGTGTTAGTAACATATTTACTATCTAAACTAAGAACTAAGAGTTAGTATTTAATAACTAAGAGAGACCTATGCCCGATTCCACCAAACTAAACGAGTTCCTAAGCAAATATCTTACTCGCTAGAGACATCTTCATGATTCAAATTCATTGCACCATTGATAAGAAAAATCCTAATGCCTAAATAATTCTCTAACTTTAGGAGCTCGTGTCTCGACCTCATAACACTTAGAAATTGCCTAATTATCAATGAGCTGTCATGTCGTTTCTGTCAGGATATATATCGGTCTCTTTCAATCTTGTTGAGAATACCTACTATATCAGTACTACTCTATACCAGAGATGCCAGACTGTCTTCTAAATGAGTTGCCACATCTCACCACAAATGTCGCCTATTAGTCACCTACGGTTTTTCTCATTCAAATTCTGCTAGCTACTACAATGTTGAACAGAGAGGGCATGGAAAAGTCATTCGTTTTCCTGTCAACCATTAATTTCCATAAATGTCCATTGTTTGTCTAAATTCCCACTGTAAACAATGTAGAAATACCTATAAACTCAGATGCTATCTAAGTATTGTTATTATTTCAGATTGGAACTCGACGTTGAGCCACTATTCGCATCAATAGCTCTCTACGACGCGAAGGAGAAGAAAAAACTCTCCGAAAACTTCTACTTCAACCTCAACTCTGAAAGCACTAAACAAATGCTCTCCGAACACATTCCCCACGCTGATCTGTCCACAATGAGTCGCAGTGCGGTGTTCGACATCACTCATCCGTCACCCGATGTGTTCCTAGTGGTGAAGGTGGAGAAAGTGCTTCAGGGGGACGTGAATGAATGTGTTGAGCCTTATATCAAGGATGATAAGGTTGGTATTCGAATGCTTAGTAAGTATGTAGTGTGGAACTCCCTTTTCCGCAATTGAACTCTTGTCAGGTCAGGGCCTTTGTGCGTCGGCCAACACGGTTTGTTTGCAACCAGGCAGTGGCCCGTAATTGGTAGGGCCATTCTTGATTGTTTGCGCTCCTGAGTTTGTGATCAGCGCTCGCTGTGCTGTGTAATGCTCTCCAGAACCGCATGCCGCGGGCGTGGAGCGCCGTCGCTGCTGCACCCTCACCACACAGCCATTCCAATATAGTCCTTACCTCCCTTGTAACAAGGTTCAATGTTGTCCAGAACCGCGAGAAGGTCCGTCTGGGCGCGGCGGCGGCGTGCTCGCGGCTGGGGCGGTTCCGCATGCCGCTGGCGTGGAGTGCGGTGTCGCTGCTGCATCTGCTGGGCGGCTCGGCCAGCCTGGAGCGGGATGCGCCGCCCGCCGAACCCGCTACCCCCGCCTCCAACACCAACAGTTTGGGTGAGTCTATCTCAACGACTACTGAAGAATTCTCTTCTTAGCTAAGTGCTAAGGGTGGTTTCAAACTAGCGTTTTTTCGCGCGTGTTTGCAGTCGTTACGGTATACGCTTAATTATTAATGGCATATTTATTTAAGACATATATTGTACTTGTGTTTTGGCAAATAAATTATCTTTATCTTTAATTATCTTTACGCGCTTCAACCAACGTGCGTACACGGGCTTACTCCTGCGTTTACGCGCGGTGAGTTAGTGACGAGTGTCGACGCAATCCAACAAACGCGCGTTTCGCCTTTAAAAATATACATAGGTAAGGAAGAACTGTTGCCGAGTCGATATGGTTTTACGATCATTATGTAAAAATTTAACTGGTATTTACATATAAGGATAAGACTAGAAATGATACAAATGGACTCATCAGTTTTCAAAAAACAGCTCAAAATAAGAATTGATAGCCTTTTTACAAAGCCAATACCTTTCAGATCGCAAAGCGTCCAGCAGTAGTTTGGAGCAGTTGCGTCGTCGCGCTGGCGAAGTGGGCGGCTCGCTGACGCGGCGCGGCTCCGTGGAGAGACGGCAGCACCAGCCGGACGAGCTGGCACACGCGCTGCTCAACTTCAAGCCCACCGTCATCACCGTCACGAGCCTCTTCAAGCAGGTACGACAGTAACTGAGTGACCAGTAGTGAAGTGGGCGGCTCACTGACTCGGCGCGGCTCCGTGGAGAGCGAGTGGAGACCGACCTCTGCGCCTTAGAGGGACCCCGGGATATCCTCAGAACTCATACCGGTGTCCCTCACGTACGTTGCTGTGAGGCCCATCCCAGGGAAGGCTTGCGCTGACCCCGAGCTCCGCTTGCAGTGCATGCCTACCCGTGCACAGCCGTCCCGGGCTCGAGTATAGTGTAGCCAGAGAGACCGCTCTCGAACCCAGGTCTGTCCCAACCTAATGTCATAATTTCCTGGTCCTTTTCCCACTTATGGCACAAAATGTTTTCTTCTTCCATTCGTCTCTATCAGCCGTCATCTCTGAACTTACACACAGTCCATCCATCATTTATTTGGCCTTCCTCTACTCTTATATCCATCCACTACCATACATAAATACATGACATTCTTCCCTTCGCATTACGTGTCCATACCAAGCTAGCCTGTTCTTCTTTTTGGTCGTTACACTCTTGGCAGAGTGGTCGTGGTTGTCATGGTGGGGGTTGTGACACGCTTCACAATCCTGCGCCATTCATCTCTGACAGCGGTTTTCCTCGTGCATTGCTCGTGCAAGCTAGCCTGTTACCTCTTAATGTATAAATCACTGGCGCTCCCTTCAGGCTTCCTCTCATATACTCATTCCTTATTTTATCCATCCTCGTCACTCAACTCATCCATTTCATTCGCATCTCTGCTACGTGCACTCTTCTTTCATCCGTCCCCTTTGATGCCCAACAATCCATACAGCACGACAGGACCATTTTTACCATGTGAAGACAATAAATGCATTGAGTATTGAGGTCTAATATCCGATTTGTATATTTTACCCAACCTAATGTGATGTCTACCTACATATCGTTACTGACGAGTGTATCTCTCAGGAAACCGACAAACTTCGCGATGAGGATCTGTACAAGTTCCTGGCGGAGATTAAACGGCCGGCGCCTAAAAAGCTCAAGTGCATCCCCGGCACGTGGAAGGTGGAGGTGGCGCCCTGCCCCGACGAGCTGCGCAACGGCCTCACGCCCGAGCTGGCTCGCCTGAGCCCCTACGGAGGTGGGGGTTACGATACTTATGCCTAGATCACACGTACCGAGTACTCGGCCGAGACAGTAAAATGTTACTCTGCCGAGACAGTGAAAGCTTACATCACTCGCTCTGCCGAGCACTCGGCGCTATGTTTATACGTACCGAGTACTCGGCCGAGAGCACTGTCTCGGCTGAGTACTCGGTACGTGTGATCTAGGCATTACTCAATTATGGACAGACAGGTAGCTTGAAAATTCTTCAATGCATAGAAAAAAATACAAGTACATAGGCGAGCTTAATGCTAATTAGCATTCTTTTCCAGCTAACCTCTGTGTATTATGGAAATGTTTTAGTGCTAGATGTATGTTATATAAATGCTTCAACTGGTAATCAAAATAATGCAAGGTCCTCGCGGAAAACTACACCTCATATTTTTTAAGATCAAACCACTCCATCTATCATAGAAAGATTACACATCTAAACTTGCTTTAATCTCACTGATAGCTTTAAATTGCGGATTTTTTAGATGACAACGTGCGTCCTTGCAAGGAGATCCTCCCGTTTCCGCTGCAACCGGCTGCAGTGCCGCACCACCAGTACCGGAACCTGCTGTACCTCACCGTGAAGGAGATCAACCTCAACGCCTACACCTCGCGCACTGGCTCCGCTAGAAACATCACGGTAATGAACTTTATGCCAGCAGAATACGGTTCAATTCACTTTGACAAGACTCCTTACACCTGCTGTACCTCACCGCCTACACCTCGCGCACTGGCTCCGCTGGAAACATCACGGTAATGAACCTTATGCCAGCCGTATACAGTTCAAACTACTTTGACAAGACTTCTTGCACTCCTGTACCTCACCGTGTACACTGTAACCATTACAGTTTTTCCCAAGACACCCCTCAAACAACTCTACCTGTAATAAGTCATTGTATTGTAGGTGAAAATCCAGCTGATGTCCGGTGAGCGCGAGGGGCTGGCGCTGCCCGCCATTTTCGGGCGCAGCTCCTGCTCTGAATTCACCACCGAAGCCTACACCACTGTGCTCTACCATAACAAGTCAGTCACTTTTATAAAATGTTAATTACTGGAACTGAACTACGGAATAGTAAATTACAGCAGCGGCCTGCATTCCATGCATCTACGGACGAAGGTGACAATGTGGGCCAAAGCGTAGCCGAGACTCACATATGCGATGTCATGTCTGGATACGGCCAAGGCTTGTATTAGTACATTACTGCAGTGGCCTGCAATCCATGCATCTATGGACACACGTATGCGAGCCTCTGCCACGCCTCGGCCCAGATCACGTTCATCCATACGATGCCTGGTTGTTGGCAAGGCCTGTATAGTACCATTCTTAATAAATGCGCGGAAATTCAAAGTTTCAAACTAAGTACTTAGTGCATAATGCGTGCATAATCTTATCTTACCAAGAATAACCTGTCTTGTTTGCGCTCAATTCATTGATTCAAAGTTCAAAGTTGATTTATTGCATGAAATATATATTTTTACAGATCTTAAATATTTACATTGGTATCAATATATTCTGCCGTCTCGGGCGTGCAATGTTGTTTTGCCAAACAAAAAAGAATACCTATGACATATACATCAACACTTACTCAAGACTCAAGTTCGTATAACCGCAGAAATCCGTCACTGTACGACGAGATAAAGCTGAAGCTGCCGGCGGATCTGGGCGACCAGCACCACCTGCTGTTCACGTTCGTGCACGTGGCGTGTCAGCGGAAGCCCGTCGCGCCCGAGCTGGAGAAGAGCGTCGAGACCACAGTCGGATACTCTGTAACTTGAACCAATCTTTTTTTTAATGTTATTTCATACAGCCCCATCTGGCCTTAAACTAAGCGTAGCTTGTACTATGGGAACCAGAAAACTGATAGAATATTTATAAACTCTTTTTTCTATAAATATATACATAGGATACATAAAAAACATCTAGACTCAAGACAAACACCGATCTTCATTGCAAAAATGTTTGTCCTGACGCGGCAATCGAACCCGCGACACTTGGCATAGCAGGCCAACGGACTTGCCATGTGACCATCCGTGTCGTATTATCAGAAAAAAAGAAAGAAAATTGTTTTTATTTGTCACACATTATCTATCTACAGGGTGAATACTCTCAACCGCCTTCTCAGGGCAAAATCTAAACGGCTATAGTTCTGGAAAATGCTCTGACTGATAGACAACGTACAGGCCTAACCCCTTAACGTAGACACTTGAAACTTGGAGTATGTATTGGTCAAGAACTGGAAGTGAGTACTAAAAAAAGAATTGTGAAAATACGCAACGCAAACGAAATTGCGGGCATTAGCATTAGCTAATAACGATATAAAGTTATAAAGATGCTTTCTTCGTTCGGTCAATTAATTCGTCTTGCTCCAGTGGCTCCCTCTATGTCGCAACGGGAAACTAACCTGCGGCGAGTACAACCTGCCCGTGATGCAAGAGGAACCACCCCCGAACTACTCCTATATCTTCCCCGACGTGCTCCTCCCCGGGACGAGGTGGATCGACAACCACAAGCCTATCTTCCACATCAGCCTGGACGCCTACACCACTGTGCACCCGTTGGTGAGCTAATTTAAGCCTTAGTGTGTAAGATATAGGGTTCAATACTGCCTGTGATGCAAGAAGAACCGCCTTCCAACTACTACATATTCCCCGACGTGCTCCTCCCCGGGACGAGGTGGATCGACAACCACAAGCCTATCTTCCACATCAGCCTGGACGCCTACACCACTGTGCACCCGTTGGTGAGCTAATTTGAGCCTTAGTGTGTAGGATATAGGGATCAATACTGCCTGTGATGCAAGAAGAACCGCCTTCCAACTACTACATATTCCCTGACATGCTCCTATCCTATCTTCCATATCAGCCTGGACGCCTACAACACTGTGCACTCGTTGGTGAGTGAATTTGAACCTTAGTGTATACGATATAGGGTCCAACACTAGTGAAGTATGAGGATCCGTCTCAAAACTACTACATATTCCCCGACGTGCTCCTCCCCGGCACGAGGTGGATCGACAACCACAAGCCTATCTTCTACATCAGCCTGAACGCCTACACCACTGTGCACCCCTTGGTGAGCTAATTTGAACCTTATTGTGTAGGACATAGGGTTCAATACGACCAGTGGTGTATGAGGAACCGTCTCTGAACTACTCTTACTATATTCTCCGACATACTTCTAACCTATATTTACCATCAGCTTGGACGTCTTCACCGTTGTGCACGCGTTGGTGAACGAATTTGAACCTTAGCGTCTAGGATATAGAGTTCAATATTGCCAGTTCAAAAGCTACATCTTTCGTCAGTTGAATACCTTTGATAAAACTATGATAAAACAAAATTGTGCTCTAATACCTTTGCAATAGAGTTGAAGACGGCGATTGTGTTTCAGGATAACTATATTGAACGATTCACTTCGGCATGCCAGGCGGTACAAGAAGGCAATATTCCTACTAGGATTGGACTTAGCAATATGGAAGCCGAACTACGATCAAGGTAATTTGACGACACGGATTGGCAAGTGTGTTGGACTGCCGTGCCGGTGTCGCGGGTTCGATTCCCGTATAGGACATTTGTGTGTCATGAACATCGGTGTTTGTTCTGCGACTGGATGTTTCTTTGTATATATATTTACAAAACAAAACGTAAGTTAACGCAACGTAAGCTAAGTTTTAAATAGTTTAATATGCCGCCGCCGTCCACGTTTTATTCAACATTCTCTTGTCCATCCAAATGTTGTCTGGAAGAGATCGCTTTTCAGCTATAAGACTGCCCATTGTCCACTATTTTCACCATTGTTTTCTACTTTCTGTATATTATTGTTTGTTGTTGTGTGTGATGGTGTACAATAAAGAATAATCTATCTATCTTGTCTATCTTTCTAATCAAATCTATCTCTTATTTTAGTATTAAAATAAAATGAAAATAATTTATTGTAACTTATTATATCTTTGACGACACGGCTGGTTGAATGGCAAGTGTATTGGACTGCCACACTTGTGTCGCAGGTTCGGTTCCCGCTTCAGGACAAACATTTGTGTGATAAACACCGGTGTTTGTCTTGAGTCTGGGTGTATTCAATGTATCATACATATGTACGTATGTACAAAAAAACAACTATTTAAGTATTGTATCAGTTATCTGCTTCCAATAGTCCAAGCTCTGCTTAGTTTTAGGCTAGATGGCGTTGTGTGAAACCAAAATATGTATTAATTCATATTTCCAGCATTACGGAGCTACCTACAGCCAACGTGGAGACGCTAGCCCGCTACTTGCCCGTGATAGTAGACAAGCTACTGTACCTGCTGGTGGCGCCGCCCAAGCTGGCCGGACAGACGCTCAACATAGCGCAGGACGCGTTCACGTGTCTGGCGCACGTGTTCACCGACATCACAGTGAGTGTAGAGGTCACAGCTCATTAGAGCCACCCGGCATCCGACCAGCACCGCCTCGTCGCTCGGCGTTCACTCGTTGTCGACAAGTGGCCCGCTGCTGAACGCCGCGTTGTCACTAGTAAACGTCGGGTGGTCAACCAGTGAACCGCGCGCGGTACAGTAACGCAAGGCCAGCATGCGAGCAGTGAGTCACTGACTAGTCCACCCGCCGTTACAGCTTTCGACAGAGGCGATCCGGTGACGCTATGTTATTGATGTAGTGAGCGCATATCCATAAAAGTTCATATAAAGATTACTAGCCGCACGAAGCGAGGCGTTGCGGGTCGGGTGCCGGGTTGCTCTAATGAGCTGTGACCTGTGACGAGAGTGGATAATCACCTTTGGTTTAGATACTAAAATTCAAAACTACAGTTAAGTTAATTAAGACCTTTGTTTAGAAATAAAGCGGATTTATTACTAAAAATATTTATACTATTTATTAATATCTATGGATTTCCGCAAAGTAACGCCTGATGTTTGTTTCCATCAGAACATGAACGAAGGTGCAACGTGTGACAGCCACGGTCGTAGCGGCCTCATCACCACGTACATACAGTACCAGGCCACCATCCCGCGACCGTCGCTCACCGACAGAGACGTCGGACTGCCTCTACCGCCTACAGGTAAATCATTAAACAAAACACTCTCTCTCTTTTTCTCCGCTGGCGAATTCGCATGAACGAGACCTGCCGGATCATAAAAGGCTGCTTAAAACCCACCCCTTAAGATGCTGTACCCTCTAGCTCGTATATTATTATTAATTCATTTATTTCAGACAAAACATCCATAGTAAACGTAAAATATGTCAAAAGATAACTTAAAAACTACAAATAAATGTCAAAATTGAATAAATTATGAATAACAGTTTTAAAAAAAAATCTAATCTAAATAAAAATGAATTTAAAAATATTAATTTAATAAATTAATTATTTATTCAATATTGGACTGCACCCAGCAATACTTGCATCCATCTGTTTTGGATGGGGCAGTCTGGACTCGACACAATCATCTGTAGGATGCTGTTGCAGCTGGCTCGCGCACGCTGGAGTAGGGATGCGACTTTCTTGCGCATAAGCGCTTGAAAGCCGTCCGTGCGCGCCTCCGCGAACATTCCTGACGCGCTGCAAAAGCGAGGCAGCCGCATCAGCATCCTAAAGATGTTGTTATACTGGACGCGCAGTGCGCTGGCCGCCCGGCGGGTGTGGTTGAGCCAAAGGCTACTCGAGTAGAAGGCCTGGCAGTAAGCCCTAAACAGTGATTTTCACTTCTCTCGAGCAGCGAGCGAACCTTCGACAGATCATATTTCCTCGGACCGCCAGCGCCCTGCGCTCCCTCTCAATATCCTCATCATCAATCCCAAGTACTTAAAACTATTAACCAACTGTAGAGCCGCACCATTTAACATAATAGGCGGAACATAGATTGGTCTGACTCTACCACTCTTGAAAATGAGAACTTCACTCTTTTTAGAGTTATACGTCAATCCATGTATAGCTCCACCTGACGTCCGTCGATAGGTTGCCAGCTCTATATAAAAGTGGAAACAGACTACAGACATTGACGATTGTTGAGCTCTCACACAAGACATGTCGCATCTGCTCTCCTGTCTCTCGTGCCCGACAACCTGCACTCGAGAGGACCTTAACGAAGCCTCAGATGAGGCAGTGAATGTGGCCCCTTATTGGTCGAGAGTGGTCTGAAACCGAGCCATTGACACGATGAATGAATGAACTGGTACACATGTCGCAGGCATATTGTATAACTCGGCATTTTACAAACGGCGTCGTCCGTTTGCAAACGCTTGCTGTTTTGTAATATGTCGAAGGCAAATTGACAACTCGTTCAATTCGACATTAGTTGAAAATGTAGGGTGACCATTATACAAAAAGTAGTGAGTACTTTGTTAGCTGTTGATGATTTTCTGTCGTTAGTCTATGCACGCTGGCTTCGCTCGCGTGTAGGCGCAAAAAAAAAACCTTATAACCTACCGTCACCTAACTCTTATCAGCAGAGATGGTTTTCTGTCATTAAGCTGTTCACGCTCGCTTCGCTCGCGTGTAGGCGCAAAAAAAAACCTAATAACCTACCGTCACCCAACTTTTATCAGGATCAAAATTTTAACCAATCTAACCTCTTGCTCAACGGACGTGTCCTTTGAAAGCAACAGATTCCTAGGACACCTTAGTGTTTTTATGTCAAAACAGCGAGCGTTTGTAAACGGACGACGCCGTTTGTAAAATGCCGAGTTATACAATATGCGTGCGACATACATATCAGCTGAAACACGAAATAAAACGCTTTGTGCAAAACGCAGCCTTGGGAAGGCTAAGCCTATTGAAAGGTCTTCAGATAAGTTTTGTTCTTAAGGCGTATAGTACCCCTGATTCGCAGTCTTGCTCTCACGTACCTACATTGTTGATGATTTAAAAACTGCGGGCAACGCCAGCACTATATCATTTACCATTGCAAGATCTGTAGTCGTTTGCATGATTTCAGTGATGACGGACGGCTCGTGCAAGATCCTGCACGAGGAAGTGGCACTCCAGTGGGTGGTGGCCAGCGGACAGACCCGGGACCTCGCTATGCACAACTCCTGGTATTTAAACTAATTGACAAGAAGGAGCTCATAAAAAAGATCACGCCTGTCATATGCTGCACTGGACTTTTATTTATATGCTGCACTGGACTTTCATTCATATGCTACACTAGACTTTCATGTTGTCATATCTCTTATAAGGCCAGTGCATCACTAATATAGCGCTCGTTGACTTTGAGACATTTTGATTGCCCAAAAATTGAAGATAATGAAAATGTTTTCTATTAATAAATAGTTTAAATATAGTTAGTAATAAATCCCCTTAATTTCTAAACAAAGAAATTAAGCTTTGTTTATAAATTAAGTGGATATATTACTATTTATTTTTTGCTAGATTTCTTCAAAGTAACGCCTGTATCAATCAGTTTTTTTTTTTCTATTTATTTACAAAAACACAAATTATTAACCTATGCTTTACCTCACAGGTTAAAAAGCCAAGTATTGATACCAGTTTAGTAACCATATAAAACGTTTATCGTCTCAGGGCCCTGTTCGAGCTGATGATGAAGTCGATGGTGGAGTACCTGTACTGGAGCGGCGCGCAGGAGGCGCCGCGCAAGGCGCGCTTCCCCGAGCAGTTCACCGACGACCTCAACACGCTCGTCAACAACGTCACGAGCGAGATCATCTCGAGGTAGCCTGTTGTGATGCACTCTAGGGGAATTACTATACTGTATAGGTATTTTCACGGTTAAATAGCGCTCAGCGAAAGTGGCGGGGAGCTCAGCGCATGTGAGGTTAGGCGAGATGGCGCCTATTGGTTCCGCCGCGGCGAGAAGGTGGCTAAGCGACCAATAAAAGCCGGCGCCGGGCACCTTCCCTGTCGCGTCGCACCCCTCCCGCCAAACACATCTAAAAATTGACTTTTGCGCATTCAAGGTCAGCGCTATTCAACCGTGAGGATACCTGTAGGAAGACAGTAGGCTGATAGTGGATGCGGTAAAGATTTAACCATTATATGTCGATATGGGTATAAAATTAATTAAAATTTTGATAATATTACTAGCTGATGCCCGCAACTTCGGTGTTTGTACTGAGTTTGGGTATTTTCTATGTATCCTATCAATGTATTTACAAAAACAAAGTATATAAGTATTCTATCAGTTATCTAGTTTCCATAATACAAGCTTTCTTAGTTAAGGGCTTGTGTGAAATGTCCAAAAATAAATTATTATAAAATTAATTTTGTCAGCATCAGTTTACAATGTTATTTTTGATTGATAAAACTCCAAGAAATACTATAAATACTTAAGACTACTAATAGTTTGTAAATGAGTGTAGTTGTGTGTTGATAAAATTGAAAAACTTTTATTTTAGATACGGCAAAGATGGCCGCCTCACGCAAAGCCTAAACAACAGCCTGGCGTTCTTCCTATTCGACCTATTGAGCGTGGTGGACCGCGGGCTGGTGTTCAACTTTATCCGCAACTACTACAAGCAGATGAGCGCCAAGATCGCCTCTCTGCCGGATGCTGTGCCCTTGGTCCATTACAAGGTATACTACTTCAGCCTGGTTCTTTGGAGGTTGAAATTTTCACGCGTCATTGTGTTTTTTCACGCGTTCTAATCTAAGGCGCGGGACAAAATATAAGCGCCTAAGGGCGCGGTCGAGGATTTTTTTTGTTTTTTTATTAATTTGAAATCAAAGAGTATTTGATCACAACCTCGCCTGATGGTAAGTGACGATGTGGTCAAATATGTAGCACGCTCGCCTAGTAAGAACTTATTCACACTTGATTTGAAGACTTGCACCAAAGTGTAAAAATTCCTAAGCAATTACTTTACTCGTTTGGCAGTTCTTAACGGTACATATTCACACCGTTAAGATTTATCAAGCGAGCAAAGTAATTTGCTTTGGAACTAGATAATTTGGTGCAAGTCGGCATGAGACTCCGTAGACCGACACAAACACAAGACGCGGCGTTGTTGCGGTGTAGAATGAAAAAAAAAAAAATGAAAAAAATATTTATTTACTAACAGAACACAAATCTATTAGCTAAGCTACCCAAGCTAAAATTAAATAAAGCTAAGTGTATTTACTATAATTAACAGTGCATTTTGTAGAGAGATTCAAACATATTTGTATATATTTATTTTATTTTATTTATTTTATATTTTATATATTTGTATATTAGAATAGGCGTATTAAATCGCGAAAATGGCACCAGTGCCTGCATCGTACCGCTAGTGTTTGTACCGCGCCTCGCCTCTTCTATACATTTTGTACTAAACACGGAATGAGCGGCCCGCGCCACGCCCGCGCCGCTTATGTTTGACCAGCGCCTTAGTCCAGCAAGAGCTTGTGGTTCGTCCTTGCTGACAACAGCCTTTCTTCCTTTCAAATCTTAATAATTCCTGAGCCTCAATTGAAGACCATGCCCCCTGGACTTAGCTATATTTGATCGTATGTTCCAGTTAGCGTTCCTCCGCATAGTGTGCTCCCACGAGCACTACGTATCCTTGAACCTGCCGACGTGGGGTGCGGCGGCGGGGGGCGCCGTGTCGCCCGCGCCCTCGTCGCACTCGCTGGCGTCGCACTCGTCCACGCACCACCACCAGCTGGGCCACGAGTTCCGGTCGCGCCACTACCTGGCCGGCCTGCTGCTCACCGAGCTCACTAATGCACTGGACATGCAGTGAGTATACAGAGAAAATATTTAATCACCAGAAAAAAAATACGCATAATCAGTTGCCGTTACTGAACACAGATATGGCAAAAAAACCTGGAAAAAATATGTCGAATTTTACTGTATTCTCACGGTTTAATAGCGCTGACCTTGAATGCGCAGAAGTCTATGTATTTGGCGGGAGGGGTGCGACGCGACGGGGAAGGCGCCCGGCGTCTATTGGTCGCTTAGCCACCTTCCCGCCGTCTCGCCTCACCTCACTTGCGCAGAGCTCTCCTCCACTTTAGCCGAGCGCTATTAAGCCGTGAAGTCACCTATACGCGCCTGCGCATCTGGGGCACAGTCGTAGGCAGCTGTGTGGAATATGCTAGCGTTATCATTCGTCTATCCATACAAGAGCTAAACCTAATACTGATGGGAGGTGTACTCTGAAAAAATGCCGTCTAGATGGGTACCAACTTAGTGTCAAAAAAAAAACACCTGCGAAGGCGCGGCGAAGAGACTATGAGCAGTCACCAATTGAAACTTTACCTTAATTCCGATGACATACGGCATACAGTAGCGCGCGAGTCGCGCGGCTGCTCAGTTCGGGGACGCGACGCACCCCGCACTTTCAACCGTATGCCATAGATATTAGTGCCATACTACACGGGCGGTTCTCCCGCTGCAGGAATCCGCTTCTGAACCGCACTGAACACAATTTAATATGAATGTTGTATGCTGCATACTACACTGCACGGTTTCCCGTCGCGGTTTACAAGCCGGAGAAATACGACCGCCGCATGCAGCGTCAAACCGCCGCATTTAAACTATACGGGCGGTTTCCCGCTATTATGCACAAGAATTTTCTCATTGCGTCATTTATCATTGACGGACCTTCTTGAAATAAACAAAAGAAAGCGATTTATCGCCTGCGTCCCGTGTAGTTTGATGGTCTGCGGCATCTTTGTCGAGCGGTTTCCCGCCGCGGGAGAACCACCCGTGTAGTATGGCACTTAAAGTTTACTATTAATTCTTACATAATCAGCCGCTCCTGCGTAGTTGTGCGCAGGGCTACAGTGTCCTAGTATCCATGACGTCACGGTGCACCCACGTCCCCAGGAGTCCAGTGCTGCAGTGCGCGGCGGTGAACGCGGTGCTGTCGCTGCTGACGGCGCACGACGCGGACCCGCGGCTGGCCGACGCGGAGCAGAAGGCTCGTGTGGCCGCGCTTTATATGCCGCTGCTGGGTATCGTGCTCGACGCCATGCCGCAGCTCTACCGCGGGTTCAACGGCAACAAGGGTACGTACAGTCGGCTCTGTAATGGTCTTTACACCCAGCTTACGCCGGTGTTCTCCTGTGATTCACACTCGCACAAACACATCATGAGTTTTGCGTAAGTAAACTACTGATGTGATTATACCACTTAAGGTATACCAATAATATAAACTACAATTGGTTTTTTTATTTTTTTATTAATAGGTTCGTAAAACTGGTTGAACACAGTAATAAAAATAGGCTTAAATAAAAACATGGACTATCAGATTAGTGTTACAACCTTCTTGATATGAACACTGCATGCAAATTAATGTTATACCTAGCTCTGGAAATGAATACTAATTAATATATTTAATATTAGAAGCTTATTTAAATAAAATAACTAAGAAAAAGTCTCTTGATGGAAGAGACAGATGACACACAGTGATGAATCACATGAGAACACTGGCGTAAGCTTGGTGTATTTGTATTTGTATTTATTTATTAAATTAAAACGGATTATCCAATTACATTAATTTAAAAATTGTTTACATCATAGTTTGGTCAAAATAGTATCAATAATCATAGTAGTCAAATATGCCAAACAATAAGTAAAAAAAAAGTATAGTAACATAATAGCAAAAATAAGTCATTCAATATTAATATAACACGCAATCATTCATCACACTCACAGAACCTTAAGCATACTGACAATATTTTCGACCATCCATCCGCAAACAAATCACACTCAGGACTAGCATCCAGGAGAGCGTTGAGCGCCGTGAGGATGAGGTGTAAAGACAATTACAGAGCCGACACTACACAACCTGTCATCATTATCATCATCAGCCTATCGCAGTCCACTGCTGGACATAGGCCTCTCCCAATGAGCACCATCCATCGCATCCATCTTCTGCCTGCAACCTCCCGCAGATCGTCACCCACCTGGCCGGAAGGCGTCCTACACTACGTTTGCCGATTCGCGCGACACAGCATGTATACACCGTACATTTTTATTCACCATAATAAAATAATACGCGTCATCAGTTGCCGTTACTGAACACAGATATGGCAAAAAAACTTGAAAAAAATATGTCGATTTTGTGATAAAAATTGGATTACTGTTACTGTTTCGTTTACCTGTGAATTTGCGTTCGGCGGTACCCATCATTGATAATAATTTAAGTTTTATTCTTCGTAAGCTAACCCGGGTACATAGCTCGAGCCAGCTCGCTGCAGCTCGGCTCGGGCGCTGCACTCGCGCCGCTGTCACACGCCCATTTTGTAGAAACCCAAAATTCTGACTGCACAGATACAACGTTGTACCCCTTCTGCATTGCTTTTTTGCTTTAAGCATTTGCCCATTTAAGGTTTTTTGTGTTATTAAAAAGGTACTGTAGAACTCTGGAAGAACGCTCCAAATCCAGCCCTAAATTATGGAACTAAATTTTAATGCTCTAATTTTTTATTGTTTGCAGAAATTCTGGCTATGGATAGTGAGTTGGGACATCTTGGGAGTTTCTACCAAGCTTCGCCTGAAGGAGATTTCAAGCAGGTAAAAATTTTACGATGCGTTACATTTTAGACTTCTATCCATAGGTTTCTCGCTATATTATAGTGTTTTTTTCTTATAGAATGGTCGACCCCCCTTCAACAGTGAGACGAGTCGCAACCTGCTCATGTGTCTCGTGTGGGTACTGAAGTGGGCGGGGGGCGGCGCCCTGAGCGCGTGCGTCACCGAGCTGCCCGCGCCCAGGCTGCTGGCTCTGCTGGCGCTCGTCGAGCTGTGCTTCAAGTGCCAGGAGTATAAGGTACGCATCCAACAGCGAGACAGTCGCAACCTGCTCATGTGTCTCGTGGGTGTTACATAGATTAAAAAAAATCGATTTTCTCATTGCAGGGTCAGAAAGAGATCATGAAGTGCGCGCAACAGAACGTTCGCAAAACCACCGATATCAAGTCGAAATTGGAAGACGTCATCCTCGGACAAGGATCGGCGCGCTCTGACTTCATAATGCGCCGTAAAGGTACCAAACGTTCCACCTTGCAAGACAAAACTAATTCAAACGTGCTTACTTGAATTGCTGTAATCAAAGTGCAAATAGGCCTTTAACTTCTTCTGAACGTGTCACTAGTTCTTTCAAACCAGTTTGGTTTCGTGAAAGGATTTCAAATGGGCCTCGAAGAGGCTTCTTTCGTGCATTTGATACATATTTTTCTAACATTTTAGGTTCTATGACATGCCGGTTTCTTCACAATGTTCTAAGCACGTGTTAAATACACACATATATTTTTTTTAACAGAAAAATCCATTGGTATACGACGAAAGTCGAGGCATTCGGGGCTTATAACGAAAGTGACCTAGGCAACATCTTTCGAATCGTCCTTTATTGTGCTTCCTTCAGGTGGTGGCGGCAGCGGCGGCGTGGGTGGAGGCGCTCGCCGCGAGCGCTGGCGCAAGGAGTGGGTGCGCGGGCCGGCGGGGGGCGGCGCGGCGCGCGGGGAGGCGGGCGCCGCGCCCCGCCCCGCCGCCGCCCTCTCCGCCGCGCTCGCCGCCGAGGTGTCGCTCACTCTGCTGCACGCGCTCGAGACTATCGTACAGGTATTGTATCATCATTCCCTCTTCAGCACTGGTTGGTGTTCGTATCGCTTTACTCGTTCTGTCGGTGTGGTCGCTGTCGTGTGGGCTGGTGGGGGGATTCGTGGTGTCGAATGATAAACGTATGCTCGTCTTAGGTTCCTTTATTCGTCATAATAAATGCTTATTTACTAAAAGTTACTATCTACTACTTATACAGCACCACCACATCGCCTAACTTTAAGCCAGTCTAGTTCCGGCGTCGTACTATACACTGCTGTTGATAGATAGTAAAACTTTATTTGTTATACACGGTGCGGCAACAGTGCGGTGTCGGAACGTACGAATGAACGACGCCGCACCGTGCGCTTTGTATGAAAATATATGACCATCCGTATACCGCACAACAAACGCACCGCTTCGGCACTGCAGCGGTCCGTCACGAAACGTCTAAATTGAAGGAGCCCGTACACCCCGCGGAATCATACAAACTATCTCTTAAAGCGATTCCTTCAAGGCAACCATTAGATGGATGCCGTAGGTGGTTCTGTCAATATGTAACTTGAGTGATTGTTTCAGTCGTGCAGCGTGCTGGAGTGCGGCGCGAGCGTGTGCAGCGCAGCGCTGCAAGTGCTGCTGCACGCGCTGCAGCGCAACCAGAGCGTGACCGTGCTGCAGCACATGTTCGCCACGCTGCGCGCACTCATCGCCAAGGTATGCTAGCGAGTATCGTGTCAACAATCCACAAGCGTTTTTTTTTAATGCTAGGATATATCACCCAGCTCAATCTATCCCTAAACTAAGCAGAACTATGTGACCCAAAACTCCTGCTTCCCGATTATCTATTTCACCAATATTATTATAGATGTGTGGTAATATCGCACAATTCAGAGTCGACGACACGGATGGTCGAGTGGCAAGTGCGTTGGACTGCCACGCCGGTATCGCGGGTTCGATCCCCACTTCAGGACAAATAATTGTTTGATTAACATCGGTGTTTATCCTGAGTCTGGGTGTTTTTCTATGTAACTTATGTATTTATGTGGAAAAAAAAAGGATTTAAGTATTGTATTAGTTATCTGGTTCCCATAATACAGTCGGCTCTGTTATTGCCTTTACACCCAGCTTACGCCGGTGTTCTCCTGTGATTAAACCACTCACTGTGTGATTAAACCACTTAAGTCTTACTTACACTTTTGTTTTTTCGCTTCCCATCAGGCGAGTCTTGGTCAAACGTAACCCAATTTTTAATAAAAAAAAAAAAAAGATATACCCATAACATAAACCACCAGTGGTTCAATCACAGGAGATCACCGGCGTAAACTGGGTGTAAAGCCGACCCTACAAGCTTGCTTAGTTTGGGGCTACATGTCGTTGTGTGTTAAAAGTGTAAAAAAAATATATATTTATTATTATTTTCATTAATCAAGTTGGGGTGCGCGTGCTGCGGCGAGGAGTCGGCGGTGTGCCGCGTGCTGCTGCGGCACTGCGGCGCGCTGTCGGCGCACACGCGCGCGCACGCCGCCGCCGCGCTCTACGCGCTCATGCGGCAGCACTTCCAGATCGGTAACGTACGTACCACAAGCTGCCCCACAGTTCATAACCCAAAACTCATTGTTAAGGGGAATCCCCAAGGCAAATTTCCATACAAAATGTTTCGGACAAATACTCAAAAAGTACGCCGTATTATAGTAATTTCTTCACACTATTCGTTTCGTCTATGTTTTCCGTTTGTGTCAACAAAAAATTAGTAAGGTTTCATACTTTAATTTAGATTTTATACGTGTTTTCAAGTTAGTAGTTAGGGGTAGGTTAGTTAGGGTTAATTTTAGGGCGTACTTTTTGAGTATTTGTCCGAAACATTTTGTATGGAAATTTGCCTTGAGGATTCCCCTTAAGCTTTTCATTCTGGCCAGTCTGGGCTTGAATTCCTCTATCGCTGACGTCGGTCTTGCGTATTAATATGACGTGTTCAGTACAGCACCTCACTGTGATGCCTAAATCACACGTACCGAGCAAACGGGCGAGACAGTAAAATGATACTCTTGACAAAACAGTGATGTTAGCGACGAGCTTACATCACTCGCTCAGCCGAGCACTCGGCGCTATGTTTATACGTACCGAGTACACGGCCGAGAGCACTGTCTCGGTCGAATACTCGGTCCGTGTGATCAAGTCATAGCACTGGCATCAGCGGTGCGCGTGCATAGGTTGACTGACGCGCTGATCCCGTCCGTCGGCTGAAGTGTACGCGCGCTCTGACACAAACCACTTGGAGAATCGTACTACAAAGGTTTTCATTGTTGCTAATGGCCGTGCGTGCTACGCGACTAACGTCAGCAATAGAGGAATTCGGGCCTAGCTCTTATTATTACATGTTAACGATTGGACATTTTCGTTACAGAATTTCAGCAGAGTAAAGATGCAAGTGACGATGTCTCTATCAGCATTAGTGGGTACAGCGGCCACGTTCAGCGAGGAAGCGCTGCGCCGCGCGCTCAAGACCATCCTACTGTACGCCGAGCGAGACGCCGACCTGCTCAACACCACCTTCCCTGAACAGGTGACTAGCGTAGTGTACACTACATGCAAGTTACGATGTCTTTGCCGGCACTGGTGGGGACAGCGGCTACATTCAGCAAAGAGACCATCCTACTGTACTACACGGTTTTTATCATCTATAAGTTAAATAATTATTAATTTATATTTCAATTAGTTAACCAAACAAAAATAAAATAAGTACCATTCATAGCGATGGCGTCAATCTCATCAAAGGTTAGAGAAAGGTGAAACAAAATACGTATGAAGTAAGTGTTTGCGCACAAACAAATACAGAGTGCTGATCCTCGGCACCCCGCAACCCGCCCCCAAGGGGTAACTTGGCTCCACACGATCTCAGAAGCGCACGTCTCATTTGTGTTCTTATTTTAAAATTAATTGTAATTCTGCATTTATTTACATTAAAAATATTGTCTACCAAGCAAAAGGCTTTCATTGATGCAAGCAAGCCCCAGCGTGGACAGTAAGGAGGAATGACTGTATAACTGCATAGATGAGGCACAGATATGTAATTAAGGGGATGGAATGTAGAGATATTCAAACATTATATTCGTATTTACTAATGACCCCACACTCAGCAAGCCTGTAGCCTTTTTTTTTTTTTTTTTTTTTTTTTACATGGGGAAATCCTCATGGATGCCCCCCGCCCTTGGGGGAGGGCGGAGGGGTATGTCGGACTCATACCGACTAAAACCCCATGGTGGCCGACCTCTGCGCATTAGAGGGACCCCGGGATATCCGAAGAACGCGTACCGGTGTCCCTCACGCACGTTGCTGTGAGGCCCATCCCAGGGAAGGCTTGCGCCAACCCCGAGCTCCGCTTGCAGTGCATGCCTACCCGTGCACTGCAGCCGTCCCGGGTTCGAGTATAATGCAGCCAGAGCCCCCACTCCGACCGCTCTCGAACCCAGCAAGATCTCCCTCATTGGCAGGAGACACCGCCACCCCTCATGGGGCGGACGGCCCGGGATGTCCCACCTGGACACCCCGGCCCCGCCGTCTCCGAGCGGGATCGGATCTCTCGCGATCCCGCTCAGCAGCCTCTTTCTGAACCATGACGGTCTCACAGAAAGAGGCTACTGCCCTCCACGCTGTCGCCTCTGCCAGCATTGCCGCAACAACGCTAGGCAGGGCGAGGTCTTGCCCGATTTGGTCCATCAGGACCCGCCGTTCGGAGCTCCACGCCGAGCACTCCTCGAGCGTGTGCTGGGCAGAGTCCTGGTCCCTCCCACAGTGGTGGCACTCCGCGGTCGGTTCGCGGCCGATCCGATTCAGGTACGCACCGAAGCACCCATGTCCGGTGAGCACCTGAGTCAGTCTGTAGGTGACGTATTCCTTCCTCTCCATCCACTCCTTGAAGAGCGGCACAATCGCACCGACAACGCGTTGGCGTAAACGATGCGGCTCCAAGAGCCGTTCGCGCCACTTGTCAAACGCGCGCCGGTGTTCTTGCACCCTCACTTCAGCGGGCGCGAATTCCTCCTCGGCGCTGCGGAGACGGTCGTAAACCCGACAGTCCATCTCCGCTAGGATGTCCAGAGGAGGAAAGCGCGCCAGGATGGTCGCCGCCTCAAGGGATATTGTCCTATATCCTCGTGCGATCCGTAAGGCCATAGTACGCTGCAGTCGCTCAAAGAGCGTCCTACAGCGTCTAACACCCGTCAGTCTGGAGGACCAGACGGGCGCTCCGTAGAGTGCCATGGACCGCACTACCCCCGCATAAAGGCGGCGAACACCCTCCTGTGGTCCCCCGAGATTCGGTAGGATCCGGTGCAACGCACCCACTACCCTCTGGACTCGGGGGACCAGGCGGCTGAAGTGCTCCTCAAATCCCCAACGACCATCCAGAGTGAGGCCCAAGTACTTAAGGTACTGCCCCACCTGGATGTCTACGTCACCTACTCGAACCGACGAGCTGGGTAGGTTCCTGGTTCGTGGAACCTTGTGGAACCATAGCGCCTCCGTCTTGGCAGGCGCTATCTGCAGACCCAGCACGTGGATCTCATCCACCACGCGTGCCACACCAAGCTCGGCGAGCCGGTTGGTCTCCTCGAAGAGCCCCCCGTCAGCCAACACCAAAGTGTCGTCCGCGTAACACACTACGCTGACGCCGACGGGGAGATCGACGCGCAGGACCGCATCGTATGCGAGGTTCCACAGTAGCGGTCCCAACACGGACCCTTGCGGAACCCCGCAACAAACCTCCCTCCGGTGCAACGTCCCGTCCCGGCCCATGTACTGCACGCATCTGTCTCGCAAATATGCGCCGACGATGCGTCGCAGATACAGGGGAACTCCGTGGTGCGCCAAAGCCCTCCTGATCGCTTCCCAAGGCAGCGAATTGAAGGCGTTGACGATGTCCAAACTCACCGCCAACGCCACTCCGCCCCGGGTCACCGCCCGGTCCGACAGCACTCGGACGCGTCGAATCGCGTCCACTGTCGAACGGGCCCGTCGGAAACCAAACTGGTCATCCGACAGATCAGGGCCGACGCCACACAGGTGCTCATTGAGACGAGCGGCTATTATTCTTTCGAATAATTTGCCAGCCTCATCCAACAAGCAAATGGGACGGTACGCAGAGGGAGAATCTGCGGGCCTGCCGTCCTTCTTCAAGAGGACCAACCTCGCTTCTTTCCAGCCCTCGGGGAACACTCCGCAGCGCAAACAGTTGTCGAACAACTGCCGCAGCTTGTCCCCCAATCCGACGGATAGAGCTAACACCCACGCCCGACCCGGAATCCCATCCGGACCAGGTGCAGTGTTACGAGCCCTGAGACGCTGCATGGCGTGTTTCATCTCCTCCTCGGTAACCCCCAACTCATCTGACCAGATGTTCGGTCCAGATGGTATCTCGGGGGATGAGGGACTGTCCTGAACCCTAGGGAACAGCGTGTCAACTACGCTCTCCACGAAGGTAGGGTCCAGGGTTTCCGTCAAAGGAGGGACCCACGGTCTGAGCTTGCCCAGTACTATCTTGTACGGGCGCCCCCATGGATCTCTCTCCAGTCCCTCGAGGAGTTCGCTCCAAGAACGAGCCTTCGCCTCGCTGATGGCCACTTGGAGCGCCTTTGTAGCGTCTCGGTATACCTCGTATGCTCTATCCGTCTCTTCGGCTGTAGCTCGCCTTCTCCTACGGCTTCTGGTGAACTGGCGGTGAGATCGCAAGCATGCCCCACGCAGCTCCGCGATCTCTTCCGACCACCAGTACACCTGCCTAGGCTTGGTGGGCCTGGCCCGGGGCATCGATACATCGCAGATCGATGTCATGGTGTCCCGGAACCAGGTTGCCTCCCCCTCGGGGTCGGGCAAGACCTCTCCAGCGTGGTCTGACCAGGCCGCGCCGATGGCCGCGGCCTCCAACAGATCTCTGTTGAGCCGTTTCAAGGACCACCGACGCGGCGGACTGCTACGGCGGCGGGTGGCGTGGCTGAGAGTGCGGTTGGCCACATCGAACACGATGTGCCGATGGTCGGATAGTGTGACCATCTCCTCCGCAACTCTCCACCCCGACACCGTGCGCATGGCGGACGGAGTCGCCCACGTCAAATCGACGATGGACTCCCCCTGCCACCTCACGCAGGTGCTAACAGACCCCCGATTCACTAGTCGGAGGTCCATTGCAGCCGCCCATTCTACGATGGTTTCTCCCCTGCGGTCATCCCGAGGACTCCCCCACTCACGCGAGTGAGCGTTGAAGTCTCCCAGGACGAGCACGGGACGAGACAGACACCTGCGAATGCAGTTTCCCACCCCGTCCAGGTACGCCTCGTATACGGCGAGGGTACAATTGGGAGAAACGTAGCAGCCCACGACAGCTATGCGACCCCATTCCACTGCCACGAAACCCTGTCCTTGGTCAAGGAGGGCACAGTGGGGGTCACCCTGTCCTCCACCCCAATAGATCGCCACCGAGCCCCCGGCGTCACTGAACCAGCGTGGGTGGTCCGGGACGCGGTAGGGCTCGGCTACAATAGCCAGAGCAATCGACCACTGCGCGAGGGACTGCAGAAAAAGATCCTGAGCCCCCCGGCAGTGGTTTAGATTGCCCTGGAGTACTTTGGACGTCCTAGACATTCTGGACGTCCATTTCCTCTACAGGCGGGACCTGATGTCCCGTCTGGCTCGGCACCCCAGATGTTGTGGGGGCCGCATTTCTTCCCGCCGTCGCTGCTGGCGGGGTGGGCGGAGACGCCTTCTTCCTGTTCCGCTTTGGAGGGGTGCAGTTTTTGCTCCCCATCCGGTGGTTGGCTGGCCGGCCGAGGTCGGCGCACACTGCACACTTCAGTGGGCCCGTGCACTGGGCTGCCCGATGGTCCGGCTGCCCACATGCGTAGCACAGAGTGCTGCGGTCCACTTCGCTGGTGCAGGTGGCCCTGACATGCCCTACCTCAAGGCACCGATAGCATTGTAGAGGCCGATCTTGTAGGGCCTCTACTCTGGCTGACACCCAGCCAACCAACAGGCGCCTCCCCTCCGCCACTTTCCGCATAGCGACCAGCGGACACCGCACCCATATGGTGCCGAGGGTGGAAGGTGAGCGGCGGATCTCTCCCACCTTTACCTCCTCCACCAAGCAACCTCCGGCCGCGGCTACAGCATCAGCGACCTCCTGGGGTGTCACACCGTCGTCCAGATCAAGAACCCGTAGGTCACCCATCTTCACCGGACGAACGATCTTCACCCCCATGTCGGTTAGGACCTCCCTCATCTTGGCCGCCAAGGCATCAGCTTTGGAGGCGCACTCCGGGCCCGAGACCTCTATGAGTAGGCCGCCCGTGATGGCACGCTTGAACTGGACGCTCTCAATTCCGAGCGTCGACAGTTGGATGCGCTGTTTCGCAGCGGTCATCACGGCGGCGTAGGTCGTCTCCGAGCCCTCAACCCTCGTCACCGAAATGGCGGCCGATGTTGGGATCCTCACCGGTTTCGGCTTGGCCGGTTTGGTGGCAGGGACCACTACAATCTTCGGCCCGGCTTTTGGCTGCGGCGCGGTCTGCCTTTTAGTCTTTTTGGCTTTTCGGCCCACAACCTTTGACCACGGGCCGTCCGAAGCCGAAATCGTCGCTGCACCGGATGGCGCGGCTACTACCGTCTGGGGTGGCGTAGGTGGTAGGCGGGTGGCCTTCCCCTTTCCTTTCCCTTTTTCTTTTGTAGGGACAGGTGCGGGGACTATCGTTGCCGCCGCAGCCGTGCTGGTCAGCGATGATGGCAGGTGAGCTTTAAGCTTCGCGTCCATCATTGCTTCCACCCGCCTCATGAACCCCTCCATTAGCCTCTCCTCAGCCGTGGGTATCACTGCCGGGGACGATAGTACATCAGCCGATTGAGCCGCTGCCGCAAGACGGGCCGCTGCCCCTCCTGGCTTGGCTGCCGCCACTGCTGGTCTGGCCGCTGCCATCACTGGCCTGGCCGTTACCACCGCTGGCTTATCCGCCGCCTCTACCGGTTTGGCCACGGCCACTGCTGGTGCTGGCATCACAAGCCGTGCCTGGACCTCACGCTGCCGGCTGAGCTCAGCCGTCAGTTCTGCCAGCTGCTTTGAGAGACCAGCAATCTGCGTCTGCATAGCCGCGTTTTGGTGCCGAAGTTGCTCCACCTCTGGGTCCGCTGAGGCTCGCGTCGTCACCACCACGCTAGCGGCCTGCGCCCGCCGCACGGCCATGCGAAGTCTGTGGACGTATTTGCCCTGAAGGTGGCCAGAGTTATCGGCCACCTTTTCTACGTCCAACAGACAGTCCTTAATGCAGTCCGCAAGGTCCGCAGTCGGCTTGTCCTTCATTTCCGCCCCTATTATATCCTCCACTTTGGGCAAGTTCTTTTTAGCCCGCGTGGAGGTGACGGTGAGGAACTCATCCTCTTCGCCAGCCTTATCCTTCAGGAACATGGCCTTCTTCGCCTCCTGCTCCTTTGCGACATCGACAGCCTGCTTTTGAACGCGGCGCTTACTCGCGCGCGTCATTGACGAAGCCGTCGACGCAATTGAAGAGACGGACATGAATGAGCAGTCCGACTCGTTGCCATCACTAGCCGTTTCCGGCACACGGGACCCTGATGGGCCCGCAGGTCTCTCCAAGACCTCCATCCTTCTTCCTTCCTTCTCCTTCTCCTTTTCTTCAAGGCCCTTCTGGCCGCCTCCCACTTTTTTATTTGTAGTTTTTAGATTTTCCATATTGTTCCCACGAGTGTGGGGGATATAAGTGGTCCGTCAAGTTGGTGCCCCCTGCAACAAGATAAGCCCAGTGTGGACTAGGGTGGATAAGCCTAGCCCTTTAACCTGCCACGAGCGTTCGGCTGGCGCTCTGACAGGGGACGCAGTATCTGCCGACCTCCTTGCCGACCATGCAACCCATCGCCCTGCGTCCGCGGCTTAAGTTTAAGAATTGATTATAGAGGTTATTTCCTCGCGGCCCGGCCAATGAAGGCAAAACCCCCGTTCCCTTCCACTTCCGGGTTTACGGTTTGCAGGATGGCGACCTCGTGTCTGCCCGGCAGTAGTATGAGTACACACCGGGCCCATCACTGCCTCCTCCCGACGGAGCAGGCTTCCTGCCTCCGCCCGCCTCCATCCACCACGCTCTCTGCCATGTCAGAGAACGTGTGGAGAGGCTGACTGCCTCTTAGCACCACCCGGGGAAAACACGTGTAGGGTATCAAAGGGTATCCTCCTACGGACGTGGGCAGCCGGCGTCCCCAAGCCTGTAGCCTATATTGTCTATGCAGGTGCAATTTATGCGGGTTCTGATGTTAACATCTCTTCCCAGGTGAAGGACCTCGTGTTCAACCTGCACATGATCCTGTCGGACACGGTGAAGATGAAGGAGTTCCAGCAGGACCCCGAGATGCTGCTGGACCTCATGCACCGCATCGCGCGCGGCTACCAGCACAGCCCCGACCTGCGGCTCACCTGGCTCAACAACATGGCGCAGAAACATATGGAGGTACAAGTAGCGGCACGTAACTTTAGCGCTGACCGTTATTGCGCAGAAGCACGGGGTATCACCCGATAGAAAAGTTTTGTAGTTAAAAAAATGAACAATAGATGGCGTTAGGTGTATCGATTAGTTATTGAGGTATTTGTAAATTTACAGAACAATAAATAAAAATATTCATAAATTTTGCTATCGTTGTCCTCCTGGCGGCATTTGTATGAACTTCATCATCATTCGAACGTAAATAGTTACGCAACTTCTTGGTAGATGGAGTTTTGATAAAGAGCAGAACTGCGTTACGTGTTTTGATTGGATAATTTACTAGTATAGTATTATATTATCTGTGGCAGAAGTAAAAATAAGGTACCTGAGGGGGACTACACATACAATAAACATGCGCAGTAACACCCCCCACGTATCGTTCAGCGCTAGACTTATGTGCCGCTACATATACACCTACTCTGCTGCTTATCGAGTAGCCTCTTTTTCACAGAAAACCAGCGCCTCAGAAGTTGGTCCCACTACTTCTGAGGCAAACGATGAGTGGCTTCCATATTGGTCTTATAATTTAATGTTGTATGTGTAAGCAAAAAAAAATATTCTTATCATTATCCATTTTATCCCGACTGCGAAGAAGGAGGGTTATGGTTTTGGAGTGTATGTATGTATGTTTGTCTGAATCTATCAGCCGCCCTGGCTAAACGGCTGATCGGATTTTGATGAATGAGGTATCGTTGGATTTGTAAAAAAAACAAATAAGGCACCAAAATGTGTCTAAAATTTTAAAAAAAAACCATTAACTTGATGGGGTTTGGTAAATTAGATACTAGATTGAGATTCGTTTAGGTCATGGTTTTTTTTTAAATACATACATAGAATACAGAGAAAACACCAAGACTCAGGACAAACAGCGATAATCAACACAAAAATATTTGTTCTGAGCGAGAATTGAACCCCCGACACCAGCACGACAGTCCAACACACTTGCCACTCGACCGTTGGTATCACCACTCGCTAATACGATTGTTCCCTCAGCGTTCGAACCACACGGAAGCGGGCATGTGCCTGATCCACGGCGCGGCGCTGGTGGCGGAGCAGATCATGTGCTCCGGGCGCGGCGCGGCGCTGCTGCAGCACGTCACGCACAACGCGCTTGACGAGTCCTGCGCGGACGCGCTGCACCACCACCTCACGCACCAGGAGCTGCAGGTAACGCCAACCTCTGGTCTGGGTGTGTGATGCACACGGAGCGTCTGGTCTGGGTGTCTTATGCACACGGAGCGTCAGGTCTGCGTGTCTGATGCACACGGAGCGTCTGATCTGGGTGTCTAATACACACGGAGCGTCAGGTCTACGTGTCTGATGCACACGGAGCGTCTGGTCTGGGTGTCTTATGCACACGGAGCGTCAGGTCTGCGTGTCTGATGCACACGGAGCGTCTGATCTGGGTGTCTAATACACACGGAGCGTCAGGTCTACGTGTCTGATGCACACGGAGCGTCTGGTCTGAGTGTCTCATGCACACGGAGCGTCAGGTCTACGTGTCTGATGCACACGGAGCGTCTGGTCTGAGTGTCTCATGCACACGGAGCGACAGGTCTGCGTGTCTGATGCACACGGAGCGTCTGGTCTGGGTGTCTGATACACACGGAGCGTCTGGTCTGGGTGTCTCATGCACACGGAGCGTCAGGTCTACGTGTCTGATGCACACGGAGCGTCTGGTCTGGGTGTCTCATGCACACGGAGCGTCAGGTCTACGTTTCTGATGCACACGGAGCGTCTGGTCTGAGTGTCTCATGTACACGGAGCGTCAGGTCTACGTGTCTGATGCACACGGAGCGTCTGGGTGTCTCATGCACACGGAGCGTCAGGTCTGCGTGTCTGATGCACACGGAGATCATACTGATCTGTAAGTCTGATCTGCGCAAGTTATGTTTGTTCCACACAGAACAGGTTTTTTTTGTTCATAATTTTATAGAAAGCCGTGTCTGATCTGATCCATACAGAGAGACATACATAATTTCTTAACACATACGTATTTCTATAAAGAGATTTGTGTTTGAACCCCTGTGGTAACACACGGCTCTGTATGATAAACCCATTTTCAATGTTTTCTGATATTTAGGCCCTATTGGAGCACGCCGCGAGCGAGCTAATGACGGCCGGCATGTACGAAACTGTGAACGACGTCTATAAAGTTCTGATACCCATCGCGGAAGCGCACAGAGATTATAAGAAACTCGCCAATATACACAGGTAAGTAATACATAGTATACTTGACTTTATTAATTCTAACTATAACCTATGTATATTAATAAAAGCAATTTGATAATTTTCTATTTATATTAGGTCACATTTTCTTGTTTGTCTGTGGTTCCGGATGGAATGTTGCAACGCAATTTTGTAGCACTTTCCGATTGGCTATCCGGAGTGGAGAGGAGCGGACCGTGAATTGGCCAATCACAGTGCTCGAAATCTCTTAAGCTTGAATGCTTTCGACATCAAAGGTCACTGTGATCAACCACCATCTATCAACAAATTATATAAATATATTTAGTAATAAATCCGCTTGATTTCTAAACAAAGGTTTTAATTAACTTAACTTTAGTTTAGACTAGATTTTTATTATTTAGACATTGTTTAGACTTTAACACGAGGCGATTCTCGATAAACGAGATTCTCGTTTCGAACTTCGGCGAGTCCACACCTCCTGATGATGCCTCGTGTAGAGGCGAAACACGTGTCGTATCTTTAAACTTTGGTTTTCTGTTCGTTGACTCTTTGGTTTATAATATAGTAATATGTACTAAAGTTCTAAACTAAAGTTAAGTTAATTAAAACCTTTGTTTAGAAATCAAGCGGATTTATTACTAAATATATTTTTATAATTTGTTGATATTTATGGATTTCCGCAAAGTGACGCCTGAATCAATCAATTATCTTAACCACCATCTAGTTAAGACAGGAGCTACGGATATTGACATCTGTAGAGGCTAGCATCTGTGGAGCACGTGATCATCCACTGTCGAGCTACAGAGACCAGGGTTAGGACAGGCTTGCGTAGGCTGCTAGACTCCTCTCCATCAAATGTGTCGGCCAGCATTTTACTGGAACGGTGTTGTCACCAACCCAGTACCCTGCTCCGTTACTTCAAGGAGCTGCGATGGCTGGGACAGGGTTAAGGTCGTAGCACACATATCGACTCGGAAAGGGATCGTCACCGTATCAACTCGCGTCGTTCAGTAATCCTTATATGAAACTCCCTACTGCAACGCACACTTATCGGAAACGAAACGTAATCGCCTCGCTTCGGGACAAGCTCCGGTGCGGTGCGTGGTCAACCTGCAGTTCCCTCGCTTACGGCTCGTCGTCCCCGCGCTTACGGCTCATCGTCCCCGGGCTTACGTTCTCTTCACTAAGCTTCACGTTTGGATTCAAACTGATTGAACTGGTGTCGCATAGCCGTCAACCAGCGGTCGGCGAGCCGTAAGCGCGGCATCGCCTAGCCGTAGCCGAGTCGACTCCCGTTATAACGTGCTTACGTTAGGTTGACGGCGAGGCGAAAGGTGATACGGTGACGATCCCTTTCCGAGTCGATTCCACACATGCTTACGACCTTTAATCGTATTTTTCGGGGGGCAATGCACGATGTACCTTTCAACGGGACGCCAGTGCTGTACCCCTACACAGAATAAGAAGCTTGTATGGTGTGTGTCCGCAGCAAGCTGAATGAGGCGTTCACGCGCATCGAGCAGCTGCACGGCAAGCGCGTGTTCGGCGCCTACTTCCGCGTGTCCTTCTACGGCGCGCGGCTCGGCGACCTGCACGCGCAGGAGTTCGTGTACAAGGAGCACGCGCTCACCAAGCTGCCCGAGATCTTCAGCAGGCTGGAGGTACGCCAATTATATAGGAGGCAACCGGGGATTGCAGGAAAAGGCCTTTCTTCCTGTGAAACTTATAATCAAGTTTTTTAATATAACATAATATCTAATTAGCCTAATGCCATCCGGTCGAAGTATGACACTGAAGTGTCTGTGGAGCGCCGTGCTCTCGTTCTGGTAAAGTAGATCTTCACGTAGCGCTGACGCTGCAAATGCTACGACGTATGAAGGTCGCGCTGCTGATGTAGCATGCACTCGTAACACGCCCCGGGTATGAGTATTTTTTTTAAATACATAGAAAACACCCGTGGTTGAGGGTGCAAGACCCGCTGAGGACGAAAAACTTGTGACACCCTGCTTTGTTTTTTTTTTCTTTCGAAGAACCTAAGTTCCACGGTTTTGGCTTCACGTCAAAGGTATATAGCCAGTGTCAAGTAATTGGAGAGATTATTTTGTCATTAGTCAGAGTCGATAAGTCAAGTCATGCCCCTGTAAAGTAGTGGTGGTTGCGATTTTACTAGAGGCTTCTATGGAGTTTTGGAGGCAACACGAAAAGTCACGTTTTACAGCATTACACTATTCACCAACACTCATACACGTTTACGAGCACTTAATGGATAAAAAACCACCGTTTTACACTTAAACACTCAATGTTATACAAGTTTTGTCAATTAATTTATTGCCGCCAATACGCCATTTTTCATGTTCCCGCTAAAACCGTGACACCCTGCTGTATAACCAATTTTAATTCTTGTAGAATTTCTACGGTCAGCGCTACGGGCCCGAGAACGTGGTGATCATAAAGGACTCGAACATCGTGGACGCGAGCGCGCTCGACCCCGACAAGGCGTACCTGCAGATCACCTACGTGGAGCCCTACTTCGAGCCGCACGAGCTGCGCAAGCGCATCACGCACTACGAGCGGAACCACAACATCAGTCAGTATACTGCTTACCACCCCACTGTAGAGGTCAACTTATTTACCCCACTATGTAGGAGGTCAACTTTTTTACCCTTTTATGCAGGTTGTCAACTTTTTAACCCCACTGCGCAATCTCTTATAAAGGTGAGCGCTTTGATCGTCTAGTCCCATGTTGACATAAAAAAAAATTAGATAAGAAAAAATGCACTTGCTGGTCCTACATTTTGTTCATAGTCAAAACGTGCGTTGGTAAGAACAATCGGGAATTTATTTTCTCTTTTGGATCTAGTCAAAATGGGAGGTAGGAACCATCGGGAATATTTTTCCTGATTGTACTGTACATAATAAGCACAAAGTAATGACGCTGGGTGTAGGACAATCGGGAATAGGCGCAATAAAGGATTTAAATATGTTGACCTCACTGTAATCGAGAGTTCAGGGAGTAATAAGAGAGTCGCTCGTAGTAGTAACTCCGGTCGGCAGCACGACGCGCCACGCATTTCCAACCTTAAGTCAAAGATATTAAGGTTTAGCTTAAATTGTCATCTTGTTAGTCGCTTCGCCGCGCCGCGCCGCTGTAGGTATGCTAGGCCTTAGACTCAATTCACACTGAGCTGAACACAAGGTCTTGTGTTAGTATAATTTATGTTGTAGAGCGTTTCGTGTACTGCACGCCGTTCACGAGCGACGGACGCGCGCACGGCGACATAGCAGAGCAATGCAAGCGCAAGACCGTGCTCACCGTGGCGCACCACTTCCCCTACGTCAAGACGAGGATACAGGTACCCACCGTCATCTACTTACGTACTACTGTGCAATAACGAAATATAACTTTCGTCACGAAGTCCGCACTGTTATGGTGGCTTCACACGACCTTTGTTAACACGCGCCATGCCGCGCCAAGGTCATCTGTACAGGCGAGCGCGCGTCACGGACACACCCGGGCAGCCTCGGCCCGCTCTGGCTTCACACGGCCTGTGGCGCGGCGCGGCCCGTGCTAAAACAGGCCATGTGATGAGAAGCCACCATTAGATGTGTTTTGGTCACAAAATTACACTACCGATAATAAGAACATACATATGTACAATAGTGTAATGTTGGTTCCGTTTCAGGTTGTGCAGCGGACTCAAATAATTCTATCACCCATAGAAGTTGCGATTGAAGATATTCAAAAGAAGGTAAGGAACCAGACTGATGTTTTAATCATATAGTAATGTATCAGACATTTCACACGTCCGTCGCCATCTAGGATTAAACTACTACCACTGAGTTTTGGCTCAGGCAGGACATACACTGATGTGTGATAAGCATACAAACAGTGTATTTGTGACACATGTCCTTACAGTCCAATTCAATTCAATTCTTGATTATGCCTCCTTACAGTCTGTAGTGTATTAGGATTGTTATAAATATATGTGGGTAGATTCTTGAGATGGAACGATTATACTACACAGCTGCACAGTTTTATAACTTTTGTAGTTTCACCGTTCCTACTGTAACATAGTTCCTTTGTGTAATTGTTGAATAAATATTTTTTTTTTTTTTTTTTTTAATTATGTTGGCGTTGGTGGCGGGTAGTTTTACTTCACTCTGGAATAGACCGAGCTTTCGTATCACGTATTTAATTGTTTTATTATCCCCTGCTAATATCCTACACAGTCTAACACATTTACAACCCGGTCATCCGTGTCATCAATTATTTTGTCCATATACAGACGGGCGAGTTGGCGGCCGCGACTGGTCAGGAGCCGGCAGACGCCAAAATGCTGCAGATGGTGGTGCAAGGCTGCATCGGCACCACCGTCAACCAGGGACCTTTGGAGCTCGCGCAGGTCAACTACTCTCCAACCCTACCACTGGTCCAAATGATATTTTATAGGCGTATGTGTTCTAGACACGGTACAGGGGGCCGTTAGCGCATCAAACATGGCTGCATTATCGTACTTCCTATACTAATATAAACGCGAAAGTTTGTAAGTATGGATGGATGGATGTTTGTTACTCTTTCACGTAATAAGTACTGAATGGATTTTAATGAAACTTTACAATAATATAGCTCATACATCAGAATAACACATAAGCTACAATTTATAAAGATATTGTGTGAATTATCCGTTACTCGAAATACTAATCCTGCGCAGACGAAGTCGGGGGCACCAGCTAGTCTGTCATAAATGAAACTTACAAACACGGCTATTGGAGCTGTTTCAGACACTGCAAAGTGGACCATGCTATTTTATCAATACCTGGCTACGTTTGCCGTTTTTAGAATGAATAGATGGAGGTTGTCTCCTCAACTTACTTTTTTATTCCGATATAATGCGAGCGAATTAGATCAAGGCATAGTTCACCGAATTGAATTGAAGATTAAGGTTAATTCCTCAAGGCAAATTTCCATCTAAAGTGTTTCGAACTCACAGAATAGCTAATAGTAACATGCCAACTATTAGTATTAGCAGAGACTAGTAAAAAGAATTTACTAGTCTCTGGTATTAGTCACATGCCAACTAGTAGTCGTGAGTTTTCATGAATTTCGACTAATTTTAAAACACATATAAAATCTAAATTAAAGTATGAAACCTTACTAATTTTTGTTCACACAATCTGATACACTTAAGTGACTTTTTAAAATTCTCAGGTATTCCTAGCGCCTGTAGCGGAGGGCACACAGCCGCCAACAAAGCTGACGAATAAACTCAGACTCTGTTTCAAAGATTTCTCTAAAAAGTAAGTAAAATTGCTCTACAAAAAGTTAACATTGCTTCACTCTTAATTTTATATTCGGCGGCGGATCCCTAGTTATGAGTATTTGTTATATGTGTTGGAACACCCAGCAGTAGAACATTTCACTCGAGCTGCCTATAATGGTTTATTTTTTTATCAGATGCCAGGACGCGCTCCGCAAGAATAAGAACCTGATCGGAAGCGACCAGCGCGAGTACCAACGCGAACTCGAGCGGAACTTACAGCGCTTCACTGAGAGACTCGCGCCGCTTATACAGCCCACGCAGGGACACGTCGCGCAACTCAGGTATACATGCGAGGATAGGAATAAATAGTTCCATCTGTCCCCCCATTGGTCACAGGGGGACAGATAGAACTTTTAAAATTAATAAAAGGTCTATCTGTCCGCCTTTTAACAACAGAGGACTAGAACTTTTGTGGCCCATCTGTCACCGTAGGGGAACAGAGCAGCACCCAGCGCAAACCTGCGGAGACGCAGCGAAAGAACTATGAGAAGTCAACAATTGATACTTAACATTATTTCCTATGGCAATCGATAACGGGCACGACAACCGGCGCGCGAGTCGCTCGTAGTAGTTACTCCGGTCGGCAGAACGACGCGCCATTCATTTCCAACCTTAAGTCAAAGATATTTAGGTATAGTTTAAATTGTCATCTTATAAGTAGCTTCGCTGCGCCACTGTAGGTATGCTAGGCCTTAGACTCAATTCACACTGAGCTGAACACAAGGTCTTGTGTTTTGCTCGTATCTAGTTTGTACGTTACAACAGCCAACTTTGAGACACCACTTGCTTGCTGCAAATATAACATGTTAATCTTTTTTCAGTAATGGACTGAGCAAACTGGACTACAAGTGTCAAGGGCGTGTGGACGTGACATAATGAAGCGATCCATGACAAATTGTCTTCAACTTCGTACTGCGTAGTATACTAAGCGTCAAACAAGTTGTCCTCTGGCAAACATGTAACAAAGATGCACAGAACCCATTTGACCTATGAATTGCGTTCTGCGCATCTTTATCACGTGGTTCGCCAGAGGACAACTTTTTAGACGCTTACTATACCTACCGCTGCACCGTCTATTTATTCATATACTCCGATTAGTACTAAGTATAGTGTTGCATTTACTTTGTAGTTGATAGGAAAGTTATCTAATGGTGGCTTCACGCGACATGTGTTAACACGCGCCGCGCCATGCCAAGGTCATCTATACGAGCGCGTGCCGTTGATTTCCTCTTACGGCCTGCATTAACCGACAATACGCGCCCGACCGGGCAGCCTCAGGCCGCTCGCTTCACACGGCCCGGCGCGGCGGCGGCGCAGCCTGTGATAACACAGGCCATGAGGAGCCACCATTAGAATGATGTGATGAGAGTGAAAACTATTTTGTGATTGAATGATTTTGTTTGTAGTTCGAGATTTGAAGGTGATATGCTTAGAAAACAATTTTCAGTATTTTTTTGCTGTTCATTTTAAGTAAGTATCTATAACTTTCTAGTTGTCTTTCTCCTTACAAATATTCCTTCATTACATATTTGAATAGAATGATGCTATGATATTAGAAATTCAATTACAATTCTTTAGTTAAGTATTCAGATGTTTATTTAAAGGTTTACAATAAAACAATAATTTTCTCTTACCGAAAATGTTATAATCTATTCATTAATTATTACTAATTTACATAAACAAATACAATATTTAGCCAATATACAATCGCAAGACGTTTTTATTGGACAAAAAATATTACTGGGACTAGGTAATCCAATCCAATTTGCAAACGGTGGGACCACTTGCAATTTGCATGAGAAAGCCAAAGATATTGCATTGCAGCTAAATACATAATTGCCTGAGTCATGTTTCTAACACATTCAATACAACAGCTGTCAAAAATTATAAAGAATTATGTAACAACTCATACACAAAGCTTTCCTATACTGTCGGTCTTAGGCCCACACTATAAGGGCGGTTCTCCACTATAAGGGCGGTTCTCCCGCTGCGGGAATCCGCTTCTGAACCGCACTAGACACAATTAACATGGAATTTGTATGCTGCATAATACACTGCGCGGTTCGCAGGCGGGAGAAATACGACGGCCGCTTGCAGCGTCAAACCGCTGCTTCATTCTGCAAGCGCAGTAATCATTAACGGATCCATGTTGATGTGAACAAAAGACCGAAGAGAAAGGTAAACCGCATTCCGTGTAGTTTTTGCGGCAGCTTAGTTGAGCGGATTCCCGCAGCGGGAGAACCGCCCGTGTAGTATGGCGCTTAGATATACATATGTTACCTCATACCATATTGAACACACTGGGGGTGTGTTCAATATGGTATGAGGTAACATATGTTCATAGACTATTATCCCAAAAAATGTTTGGTTTGAATGCGGCAAACGCACCAATCCCTATGTCCTTTGATCGGTTATGGTGGCATATAACTTCCAGCTGATTTCCATCAGACTCGGCAGTGAAATATTACACACCAGCGAAAAAATTAAACTAAAATGACTCTTTACTATGTCGAGAAAAGTTAGGTATTTCTTACATGGAATAAGTGCAGAAACGAATACTGCGCGTTTATACAAACTATTTTTGTAAATTCTTTAAGAACCTAAATTAGAAATTAAAGACAGATCACAGAGCAGGCCGAATGAGTTTTGTAACAGCAGCACGACACGACACATTAGGATAGCGACGCTGTTAAGTAGTTGCAAACTGCAGCTATAACTATAACTATTAGTAACTATTATGTGCTCTGTACTATTATGAATGATGTACTAAAAACAACTTATTGAATGAGTATTATTTCAGAAAAAGTCTCTAAGCAATTACTACAATTACTCACTTGGTAGTTCTAAACAGTCCAAATTCTGACCGTTAAGAACTGTTAAGCGAGTAAAGAAATTGCTTAGGGACTTTGAAAGTTTAGTGCAAGTCGGCATTAAACTCGTAACTATCCAGTCCAACTCGTTCTTTTCAAAAATCTTATGCCTAGCTCAAACGTACCGAGCAAACGGGCGAGGCAGTGAAAGCTTTTACTCGCTCAGCCGAGCACTCAGCGCCATGTTTATACGTACCGAGTACTCGGCCGAGTACTAGGTACGTGTGATCAAGGCATTACTCTACCACTCGCGCATCACGCGGTAGAGGGCCCGATTCGGTTAAAGTCGATTAAATTATCGGATAGCTAACAATTTTAAATAGATTAAGAAAAATGCTTCATCTCCCATCGCTAAAGTGTCGTGCAGTGGTGCGCTGTGAACGCACGCGGTCTGCTGTGGTCTCACACCGCTCTTACCGTACTTACAATATAATGTCTATTAATACGAATCATTCCGCGTCGGCCGGCGCGTGCCACGTGAGCCTCTCTTCGTAGAATGCGATTACCTGGCGACAAGTACAAACATATTGTTTATCTTACTTCTTCTTTAATTCTTTATTGTACACAAAAACATGATAATAGTATAAAACATAAAAGAAAATACATGTACAAAGGCGAGCTTAACCCTTACAAGAGTCTTCTTCGTCTTCTTATCGTGGCACTAGTTCTTTTGAACCAGTGTGGTGAACCATCGAGTATGTAGCAACGATGAAAAGATTTCTAGAGCGCTTCGAAAAGACTCCTTTCGTGCACTTGAAACATGTTTTCGAACTTTTTAGGTTCTATGACATGCCGGTTTCCTCACGATGCTTTCCTTCCCCGCTATAATGTTTATGTCCATCATCATCATTACCCTATAGCAGTCCACTGCTACATGTGCAACTGAGCCCGATCTTCTGCTCTTCACATCCACGTCTACCGGCTAAAGCGTGCAGGCAGATATCGCTCTATCTGGATTCTGGCCAGAGGTCGACCTGCACTAAGCTTGCCTAGAAACGGTCTCCACTCAAGAACATGTTTGCCCCAACTCAATGGAAGTCTTCCACAATCACGTCAAAACTACTGAACCAATTTTGTCTGTGAGATAATACCCAACTGTGAAGGTTACCTCGGTTACAGAGGCGAGAGCATGTTATTAACTTACCTGTTGTGGGCATTTGACATTTGCTATTTTAGCTGGAACTAATTCTGCTTCATCTGACTCTGTCCATTTGACCAGAAACATGAGATCACCCGTGGCATCTGAGGCACCTGGAAAATTAACAAACCTTTAATAATAGCAATTCTATTAATTTCTCTACTAAGCACTACGCTATGATGGATTATACGACGCACTCCTATAAAGCCCAGCGCCCATTTGCGGAGGCGCGGCGAAGAGACTGAAAAGTTGAAATTAAACCTTAATTCTGATGACATCCAACACATGGTATAGAATAGAAGAATAGAAAACAATGTCGCGAGGCTGCTCCAGTCGGTGGCGCAACGCGCCCCGCATTTCCAACCAAATGTCATAGATATCAAGGTTTAGTTTAAATTATCATCCATTCAGTCTCTTCGCTGCGCCTCGGAGGTCGTGTTCATCAGAACTTACAATGTTGCTGCCTACTTTGGTAATGAGATGGTAACTTAGAAGTGCTTTTCAAGCTTCTAAGCAGTTTTGCCATGATCAAGATCAACCAAATCATATCGTCATCATGTCATTTTATCCATCATCCTCACAAAAATTCGCATTTAAATTATTAGTGTAGTAAGGGGGATTTCATGTGATTTATTTACCGATAATCTTTTCAGCTTTCAGGCCTTTGTCAAATCCAGTTTTGGTCTTATCATCTTTGCGTTCGCGTTTGCTCTCTTTGACGTCATCGGTGGATTGGTTTGTGTCCACACTTGAGTTACGAACTCGCTTCCTGCTTTTTTCTTCAGACTTCCGCTTCTGTTGAAATTTTTTTATTGTTAGAATGAATGTAGTGGGTAATCTTTTTTATTTTCTGAAGAAATAAAAAAAAACTTCTCATCTGGTTGCAGAACACATTACCCTATTAAGTAGACTGTAAAATCAAGTAGAGAGATGGAGTCAAGCCAGTCTAGCGGTGAACCCGTAAATGAAAATGGCCTCCCTTTTCCGCACTTGGACTCCTGTTGGTCTTTTGTGTATTGATATCCTGACTCCATAATAGTTTAGCCAACTTAACTCAACCCAGAAGTGGTGAACCTATTGACCATATTATTATATTTATAAGGGTTTCTGTACCACACACAGAAATCTATTTGCACCATTCTGTTTTGCACTAAAACCCAAATGGGAAAAACTTCAAGGTTCCTTTAATTTTTTTTATCAATAATATTAATTAGGCATTTGAGGTTGAGTCGAGGATGCTATATGAGCTAGAGAGACCGCTGGCGCTCTTCTTTGGTGACACCCATGCACAGTACACAGGTCTGTCTCACGTCTGAATCTGAAAGGATTATATTACCAGCACAAACCTTATCTTTGTTATCTTTGTCATCCTTGTCCTTTTCCTTCTCTTTGCGATTCTCTTCGTAGGTGCGTATAAGCTCCTCGCAGTCCAGATTCTCCACTGGCTCCCAAGTGCTCTCTTCTTCCTTGTACCCCTTCCACTTCAGTAAATACTGGATCTACAGACAACATTACTACTCTTGTTACTGAACAAAGTGTCTCAAAGTGGATGCATGATTGGGCGCTATATTATCGTCTTGTCATGTAAACAAGAGACTAGTCAGGCGCTCACCTGATTGTAAAGCGTCGATGACACACGGATTTTTTACAAGCTGATTGTTGGCTCGTTTAAAGCTAGCGTGAGAGCGTTATAGCTTTCTAGAAGGATTTTCAGGATGACTTTACAAGCTACAAGCAAATTCGCTGGCTTGTATTGTGTAAAAAAGGCGTGTGTTATCGACGCTTTAGAGAGCACCTCTGCCCATGATTTGAACAGTGGTACTTTGAATCCCATAGGCCGGTGCAACCCAGCTGTAATGTTGCATCAGCTGCGATTCAACATCCTGTATGACAAAGGTTTCAGCCATAAGAGATCACATCAGCCTATGATCAGGCTGATGTGATCTCTTATTATCAGGTGAGGAGGGGAGCCAGATGTTTGTTTTGAACTTTTATATTTTAGGTAGTCTTGTGGGATAAATGTTGGAGGCCTTTGTTTATTAATTTCCCATAAATTGCGCTGATAGTTAAATAGAATATGAAGGCCCACTTTGTAAACGATAGTTGGTACCTACCTAGCGTGAAAACTTAAAATATTGAACATCGTGAAAACTGGACGTTACTATTGGAGAAGTTTAAACATCAATCAATAATAATATCGTAGATGTAAGTAAGTCAAGAGTTCGAACGTACATTATAACCGAAGATCAATACAAGAAAACAACAATAATCGGTAGGTATGACTTGATGGAGCGGCAAATAACCAAACCAAGATCTTACCTTCCCTTTCACGGTGCGTTTATCCAGAACTTTTTCCACTACATATTCTTCTTCGGTGGATCCATCGGAATCATCTCCTTTTTTGTCTTTTTTACCCATTTTCCAGATGTATCAAGAAGCACACAATGAAAATAACACAACGTAGCGTCGTCGGTCTCAATCTTCAGATTCAAAGTCAAACAAAATGGCGCGACGCGACGCGCAGCGCAACGCGGCGCGATGATGGATGCGTAGGGTTGGGATGCATCGGTTTAAAATCGATTATTGAGTTATGGAGCTATTATATTCAGTCGGCTTTTACATAAACGCAAGGAATGATAGAACAAGACAGATTTTTTAGATACACTTGAACTACCGTGAAATCAAGACAAATACGATATAATGATGACATGATATAGGTATTAAGATATACTAACTAATATAATTTTTGTACCTAATGTACCTACCTAGGTATTTTACATTGTAAGTACATAGTTTTTATGAAATTGAATGAAAATATATTTTGTGTACGTTTTTCTCCACCTACGTTACCGACAAACCTCTAATGGCAGCAAATCCTTCTTTTTACGTTAAGGTAAAGGAGTGTGTTGCGTCTACGCAACGATTAGAGCAAACACAAACTATCGAATAGTCGAAACATCGAGATTTCTGACTTTAAATTACACCCCTAGCAGATTTCTGCCCCTGGTGTTGTCAGAGCCAATAAAATCCGCAGGTGATCTGCATATTTACTTTTCGAGAATCTAGCAAGCATTTGCATAGTACCGCGTTTTTATCGGAGTCGGATCTTCCCGAACACATTATTTTCTACTGGCAATATTGCTAGCCAACCAAGCACGACAACACTAAAAAACCAATCTATATCTATCTCTTTCTCGCATTGAAGTATTTTTTATAGGAAATTAAAATAAAATGTATTTTAATGCTCTGCTGAATATTTTTCGTATGTATAAACTATTTGATGATATTCCCAATCACAGAAAAGGCTGAAAAATTTACAGCTACCCATCATATTTTAAAGTTTACGTTTAAATTAAACAAAATATTGGCTGCAAGCGAGACAGAGATAAATAAAATTTCTTACGAACTTCACGTATGTAGTGACGTACTTTTATTCAATCAAGTTTTTACATTCTTGTTGGCCTGATGACTGAATCAAATCAAAACATCACATCGCAAATCGTAGCAGTTTCATTTTGGTTATCAAGATAGCCTGTTGATTGCGATCACGCGTGGAGTTTGTTATTGTGAACAGTTTCAGTGGAATTCATTTGAGTCTTGATAACATTTTGTGTTACAATCGTGTTGTGTAATCGTTTGTAGTTGAATGAACATAGTGAAGTTTATAATTTGGAATACCTACTACAATAAGTGCTAGCAGAAAATCACTTCTCGCTCCTCATTCGAGTGGTTTCAAATTGACTTTTGACGTCACAGACAACTCAACCAATCGGTTGGCGCGAAGAAAATAACTACCTACCGTTAATAAATTCTGTTTTGATCTCTTGAAAAATACATTGACAATGTTTAATTAAGTGATCGTTTTTGAAATTATGTTATTAAAATGTACTGCAGACGGGAGGCCGATCAAAGTCAGCGGAGCGCCGGGCAGCCACGGGAATGCGAGAGGTAAGGTCCGATTTGTTTGAACTTCAAATAACATAGTTACATTATTCCTTCATCTTCTCACAGTCAGAGTCTCAGACACACTACATAAGCTTGTTAGTTGTTATGCCATTCTGTAAGCTTCAAAGTAGGTATAAACCTAACCCAATAACTTGCTCTAATTGTGGCTCTAATGACATAATTTCAATTTGCTTGTTACTTAGGAATGTCCGCTAATAAAGGTCTATAGTGTAAAGCATATAGTATAGTACAGTTTATAATACAATTTAACCTTGTTATCTAAGCAATACCTCCTAGCCTATACCTACCAATCCTAGTTTTAGATCCTAGTTTTATAATGTTTTGTAATGTAATGCTCAACGCTCTCCTGAAGGACAGCCCTGAGTGTGATTTATTTGCGAACGAATGGTCAAGTATTTTGTTAGTATGTCTTAGGTATTGTGAGCGAGATGTATGATTCTTAGATATATTTTTTTTATAATTTTTTTTAACTACTTTAAATTGACCTAATATATTGACATTCTGTATGAATTCCATGAACATTGTGACTTTTAATTTTTTATCTTTTTTTACCTTTTTTACTGATATTTTATATTTATTATTTAAAATATGTGTATAATTTTAATGAAATTTATGTGTAGTTAACATATGTGTTATTTTATGTGTAGCTTTCTTTAATTAATATAATTGGTGTATCCGTTTTAATTAAAGGTAATAAATAAATACAAATACAAAAATGTTGTAGATCATCTTTGCACCATTCACACTTGATAATTCATAACAATGTATACAGACATACATACTTACAACATATACATATAAATATACCTTAATTTTAAGTACATCTTAACAGTTCTTTGTGAACATAATTGCGTTTGCTTTTTATTGGGACTCCAATGCTTGCTTGCTTACTGTATTTTTTTCCAATTATCCTGCATCCTGCACTTCTCTTTTCATTAGGTACCTAATTCTTGATGGGTTCTTATGGAGGTATATTTCTAACCTTCCTACCATATAGGTACGTACCCTGGTTGGCTAGGTTAGGTACTTAGCTCTCCTTCACCACATCACACACAGTAATACCTACATACTTATAAAATGCTGCTTATTAATGCTTTTTTTTTACATTGCTTTTTTCATACAATCATGTACTTGACTTGAATGTACTTGAGCTTTATGCTTGTTCACTTCTTTTACTGTATTATGAATTGTGTAGCTAGTACCTTCTATTCCTTAAGGGCATCACAATTGAAATCTGCCAGGGCATGCTGGTGCTGCAGCTGCAAGGCATGCAATAATTATTTTGCTATGTGTCTTCTACTACCAGTACTAACTTCTATGACAAAATTCTTCTGACTGCATGGTAAATATCTATACCTAGTAACTATACCTAAGATGTTGTAAGGTTTATTGCAATATTTTTGTATACCCTAAATTTAAGGTACAAACATATCTGTAGAACTTACCTACTCTGTCTAACAATCAAGAATTGTTTCTTCTATCTTAATAGTATAAAAAAAGTATATCATTTGACTGTGCAATGGCATTGACTAACATTAATTAAGTAAGTTAGTGCTAAAATGTATCTGCAATAATAACAAGACTGAAATACTTTGTATAATATTTCGTCCAAAAATAACTAGGTCTTGTTCGATATATCTCATCTCATAAATTCCCATCCTATCGCTGAGAGTTCCGATCCGCATGTTATAAATACAAACAGTTTAATTATAAAATTAGGAACAAATATAACTGCCATAGCTCACTTAGCTGTTTATTTGACACATTTATATTTCGATCAATATTATGACTGCCCACATCAAAGTCCGACAATCCTGTCTGGATTAAGAAGCGAATTGATGAATATTTAGGTTAAAATAAACCATAAGTTTGATAAAGCAAAAATACAAGTGCATTCATTCACAGAGTAATATCGAGTTAAGTAGTCACATAATTATATTAATATTATTATTATTATCATTTATTTATATTTTTCTCTCATTAAAATTATTATTATTAATACACACACAATACACACATATTAATATTATTTCATATAATTGAAAATATTAGTTGTTATTTATGTTATTTGTTGTGACTGTAAAAACATGCTGAAAATATAGATTATTGTCACTTGATAATATTATTGTAACTTAGATAATTAGCATGATAAAGCTTGTGAAATCATTACCTAAATACGTGTAGCGTGTCTACAAACATATTTTTAATGCTCGATTATTAAATTTATACCTACATGGAAGCATCAGTCATAGCAAAGAGACTTCTAGCTCTTTTATGAGATGTTATCGATTCACCAGCCAATTTCCGTTGAAAAGTATCGTTTCAAATAAGACGAATAAGGTGGTTGTCAGTTAAGCGACCCTCGCTAGAGCTATCTTGTTATCGTGTCTCGCTGCTATCAGGGGTCAGAAGCGACGCTCGCGCACTCTGCTCTGTTTACAGTGGCTTGATAATGTATGCGTACTGACTGCGCACGCGACGAACATATGACTGGTGGACTGGTTTGGATTGAAATATAAATTATATCAACTGCCTGCACTTGTCAAGTAAACATATCTAACAACAATTATTATTATTGAGGATGATGGATTTAAACTTAATTTACATGCGATAAGGTGCAACACAACGGTTATAAAAATATATACAAAAGAAAATTACGCCCAAAAAAGAGAAAGCATATTTAATTTCTCATAAAGGTCTTTTCTAAGTAAAAAGCACGCGTAATAAAATGTATGAAAGTAAAGTTTAAGGTAAGATCAATTTAGGTCCAACAAGAACGAAGAATTAGTTTCGTTGACCGAATAAAATAATGAATTTATAAACAAATAATCATAAAACTTAAGAAAACAGTGCACATACTCGTACAACTAAATGTTATCTTACTTAAAACATATTATTTGATAAATAGAAAGATAGCAATCGAAAGTTTTTTCTGACCAAACACGTGCAATATTGATGTAATAAAGATGGGTTTGTTTGTAGAGAATCCGGGTATTTATGATACCTACTAAGAGCATTACCTGTTATAAATGTTGTCTTCAAAAACCGATTATTAGATGACTGACGTTTGGTCATTCAATTGAAGTGCGCCGGCGCTATTTAATCAACTGCCTAGGTGTTAAACCTAATGGCTAATAGATAAGTTGGATGCGCTGCGAGTGTTGCGACGTATCTGTCTATCCGATGTAGACTTAATCCGTTGGTTTGTTAATTGGCTTATTCCATGATCCAAACACACGATTTTGATTACTGTTTTTACATTTTTAGGGTTTATATACTTGCTGGATTACACAGTAATTTCACAATTTGGTTATATATGACAGAAAGCAAAGCTCGGCCGAATCTCGATGTTGAAATAACAATAAGTATGTTATTCTCAACCACTATAACTGGATAACCTAACACTACGAGTATACATCTCAGGATAAGCTAAACTTTTAAGTTATTAATAATGCTAATTATAAACTCGGTCGTCTTGTCATCGGTGATGTATCACTCGAGTTACTTATTTTCAGCCCAGGAATGCGGACGCCTGTCATCTGAAGTTCTATGATGGATAATGTTGAGCGAGCGAGACTGCGCTCGCCTATTGATCTCATGTCCCATGTAAATAATTGATAAATTGAGTATGTATACGAGTGAGACGACTAGTGTTTCCGCAATCTGATGTTAAACAAGCGCGAACATCGCGTTCTAATCAGCCTTGACCTTGTAGTCAATCAAACTATCGAGCTCTGCTTTACTGTGCCTATTTTTTTTATACGGTTGGTTACATACGATACAAGTAGACTTAAGAAGCGAACCTAAATAAAAAACTACAAAGTCCAGCTGTTAATAAATGTTCAAAAAGAGAAGAAAAGTGAAGCAAACAACTGACATAGCGGGTAATAGAGCATATAATATGTGTTTATTTATGTACTTACTTAGCTATTTTAACTATTTTCGAAAAACCTTCATCTACTTTGTACCCATTCTTCTAATGTATTGTGTTTTAAGAGCCAACTTTGAGACTGGCTCTATAATTATAATACATTGTTTTTTTTTTTTTTTAATACAACGGGCTTAGAATGTATGTTTTTTTTTATCTACGTATGCAGTATAAGTTTTCACCTTGCCCCGAGAGTCCTTTGAGTTTTTTTTTTTCGATTTGCCCCATACTTTAGAATTTGGCCATCCCAGCCCAGTTTAAAAAAGGTTCGTGGTTAACAAGGTCTGGCTGGGTCTGGGATTCTTGTTGGTCTGGCTACTAATAAGTGCATGCAAAGTCGTGGACCGGGGCCAAGCCATAGCCATTCGACGTATATCAATGGATATATATCAAGATATATATATCTGATATATATCAAACTAATAAATCCGATATATATCCAATTTTTTTTTTATAAAATATAGCAGTACAAAAATGGTTTAAATAAAACATATTATTGAGTAATTTTTAGCGTTTGTTACTGTATTTCTACTTTCCAAATGTAGATGGCGTGGTAGTAGAGTAAAAACATACTCTCTACCTGTTGAAGCGCTTTGAAACCAAAAAAAAAATTTACTACTAACTGATAAGAATTAATAAAAAAACCATTTTAGTTTTTTTTTTATAATTTTAGTATGTTTTTGTAACACATATGCAAATAGTTTTCATAAATACAATAAAGTAATAGTATGGTTTTCATACAAAATTGATATATATCAAACTTGATATATATCCGATATTTTGATATTTATAATAAATATCGGATATTTTCGAACCTTGATTGGCTTAGCATCTTGGCACAACCTACCTTTACTTTCACTGATAACATTTTACTGTAAAAATAGTAGCATTTAGCACTATTTACAATGTAACGGAACGGCGCAGTCGCATAATGTGTTGCATTACGTTAACGTGCATCACGGCGACACGTGCTAGATGGATTGCATAACTGGTTCGCATCATTTGCCGTGCAAGTTTGCAAGGTTAGCCTCTGAGGGAGCGAAGGCGTGCCTCCGTCACATGAAGCCACAGATATAGCATGAAGCAAATAGTTATTTTAATATTAACTAATTCATTTGTTGATTTAATTCGAATCACTATGAAAAAACCTCGACTCTTTAAATTATGTGTTTAGTTATAATTTGTTTTTAGATGTGAATAAATTTTAAATTGTTTCTAATATTTCTCCGTTCATCGAATAATATGTCTCTGGAAGTCCTGTCATTGCCCAAATAGGCAACTCTACTCCTGTAGAGCCTAAGAGAATATCAGAGCGCTGCGTAATTCCATTGTGAAGCCATTCTCAATCAAACCAGTGCTGGCACAGAAGAAGCTAAATTGAATACACAATTACATTGCGATCAGCGTTTTATTTTAATCAATTAGGGGCGTTTGATATACGGTTCTGCCTTTTGAGTCGACCCAGTCAAATAAATGTACCAATAATGCCCCCATCGCGAAATGGCTCTTTATCTCTTACAACGAATACCTACTTTTTATTGAGGAATTATTTATGTACATATAATACATTAAAAAATAATTGTTAAACTTAATATACATTATATATTTTAACCTATTTTGTTCTTCTGTTACAGGTAAAGTATATTTTAAAGTTCTCGTCTACTACTACCCGCCTCGGTCCGACGAAATACGTAAGGTAAGTAAAGTAAGTTTAAGAACGGCTGCATTAGTTCTATTTGAAAAGGTCTCATTTTGAAACTGGTTTTTGTTCGTATTTTCTATAACTATATTTTGTATGTTGTGTATCTGTATATTTTGATAGGTTTTAATTTTAAATGAGTATTCTAACTTTAATACATTCGCCATTATTTATTTACTTCTGGGAAAAAAAAACAGTCAAGGAACTGATTATAAGTTTGACCCACATCACTTCTCAGTGAAAGATATTTTGTTTGTAAACATGCCCATCCATGTCCACACCACGATAATGTTGCGAATCAGAATTTCAGAATATATACGAAAATAGCATAGAGATTTGACTTGCAGAATCCTGGAACCAAAAGCTCAAATTCTATGGAAATAACAGTTTTGATGAATCTTTTCTGTTTAGCAAAAGACAAATGGGTCAAAATTATTCATTATTCCAATTATTCAAAACAAACAAGGCATGATAAAATAAATATTCGAGATAGGGGTGTAGGTTAGGTATCTATTAGATAATTATCTAAGCACACAATTCATAGCAGGTATTGAAGTCCTTTACTGGTAATAATAGTTAGGTATAACGATGATAAAAAATATAAAATGCCTATCATTACATAAACTTGTTATTTAAACACTATTAATTAAATAAATAGGTAGGTACCTACTTTTAATTTTTGTTTATTTTCTGCGCACAGTAATTAAGTTCATTGACCAGAAAATAGGATCTCTAACGGAGAAGTGGAAGAACGTAAACAAGTGATTAAAATATTTAAAGCGCAAATCGGTGTTGATTTCACCATCTCGACTCCGTCCTTGGATGTATTGATCCACTCTCCATTTTCTTAACTTAGATTCTAGAAATAAATATTTCAAAGCACGTTCCTACAACGAGTTGACTCCACGAGCTGATACACTAACACGAGTAGTCGAGTCCACAGACTTACTATAAGAGTCATAAATTGCATAATTTTGTTACGCACATTCTTGAGTTGTTCATAATTTTCTCAGATAATAATTATAATTGTTACTCCAAGTCATCATCGTGTTTGTTGAGTTGAAGTAAGTTAACAAAGTTACATTTGAAGCGGTTTTCAACAATGCGTGAATACGTCAAAGAAGTTAATTAACGATGGCTCTATTATTTCTATATTATCAACAGACTTCAACAAAACCTTTGATTAATTAAAGTAACAAAAATGTGTTATGGGTATGTAGACGACCCTGTCGCGTGGTCTAACAAAGCTAAGCTTTCCAGTAGGCAGCTAGGCAGGAAGGCAGGCAAGGTATGTAGGTTAGGTATAATCTAATTGTCTAAGTTGAGTACCAACAACAAAAAAGTTTTTTTTACATTGTTATAATTTAAATTTAAATGAAAACTATTTTTTTTTATTTGTATCCACGGCTCCTGTCCCTTGTTTATCGATTGAGATCCGAATTCCTCCATTTCTATGTGGCGCAGCCAACGTCGATACATACATTATCCTAATTGAGATAAATAGCGAAGAGCCGAGCCCACAGTCCTACAGCACATTCCTTCTATGAAAACTTGTAGCATCCAATGATGGCGTCCCGACGCGTAGTCACGTCATCGTTGTGGTTTTCGCGTAATTATTTCAATTAAATTTATATAATGGTGTTTGCTTTATTCCTTTTCTACGTCAGTTTATGTTTTGCCACCGTCGTGAAAAGACTTATACCGCCCTTGCGTGTTCTTCAACTTACGGTGGCTATATATCTGAGATAGTGAACTGTTTTAAGTTTTCTATAATTTTGTCATTGAATGTGTTGTTTGTGTTGAATGCAAACTGCCAATGTGAGTATCGTTAACCTAATACATTAATTACCTTGAAGCCCTCAACAGTATTTTTAATTACGGGTATTGAAAGACCGGCCATTTATTAATTCTGTTGTGTCCTCAACTACGCAGATAAGGTTTCCAATGAAATATGGTCATAGTACCCGTATAAGATTGCTTTAATTTACGATTTGGAATATTTCTTTCAGAGGAATATTTTGGTTTAGTTAAACAACGTAAAATTGAGATATAATAGTAGAAAAAATCAGTCACAGTTATAATAATTTTCTTATAAAAAAAACATTTTACCTTCATAATGGTTAATAATTTAAATATTCATGTACCTTTGTTACAAAGTAATAATATCGTAATCGTAATTCGAAATGCAGCTATCCTTGCTAGTTACTTTACACTAGCACAGGTACAGGTTACGCGCGAAGCTACTATGCCTGGCTGTCTTTATTTACTGTAGATCCATGTTATCAGTGTATCAACATTGACTGTAATATAATAATAGATAATCAGCACACATCAGTATGTTATGTACTCAAAGAATGCAATTTGCTGCTGCATTTTATGCTTCTGTCAAGGTTACGTATTTTCATGGAACTTAGGTACGTACGTTCCTAAGAATTATTCAAAATTCCCCTGGCTTTGTAGAGTTCTTTAATTTCATTATTAAGGCTTTTTCTCAGTCCACAACTACAAGTCAGAATTTTTTTTTCTTATTTTTAACCATTCCTTTATTCTCGCAAACTTCACATTACTTACAAAAATAATATAAGTAATTATTGTGAAATAAATAACGTGAAGATTGATGAATGGATTGATTTGATAAGTAGAACAATTAATTGAACTTTTATATTGATATCTCAATTAGGTACCTGATCCATTTAATCTGCGGTGTGGATAAAGACTACGTCTTAGCATTACTACGCAGCTTAATGTTAGTATATTTGAGTTTGCTGTGATGACAAATTTATAACTTAATTGAAGTAGTTATAAAATAAAATAAAAAAGACAATATAAAAATGTAGTAAAAAAACTCACATAATGCATCCGCAAACGCGTCGCCGACGACAGCGACCGGTCCGGTGGCCGGCGTCCGTCAGTTCCATACATTTTGTTGCTGTAGCTCGTAGCTGCCACTTATGGTTTGTTAGAAACTCATTGTCAATACAAAGATACATATATATACATATATATAAGAAAGATACATAGATAGACGGACTTAATTAACTTTATTTCCTCGTTTTTATTGAGTAATTTTCTTGTCTTTCTATGTTCCCGAGTGGAATCTTGTTTTGCAAATCAAGTTTCGAGCTCTTCCCGATTAGCTATCCGGCTGAAACATTCAGGGTAATTCACAACTCGATGACAGTCAATGCATTCTAAAACCATAAAAAGCTGCTATATCCCGTAAAAAAAACGATGGGATGTAGCCAAATCGAGATAAGGTAAAAGAGTTAAAACGTGGTTTTCAGATTTAGTTTTTATCTACATTTCTTGTAATTTTACTCGATACCATAAAATAAGAACTACAGAAAATTGGAAGCACGTGGAGTGCTGTGTTCAAGGTGAGAACCTGATGAGCCAGGCAATGACGCAGTAGCTCGGCGTGTCGGTGTTCTACGATGTCGCTCATTCTATACCATAACCATACCATACATATGCGTAGCTGAAAAAGAATATACTTAGCAGCTTGATTCGACGTCACAACTCACATCACAATCATCATCATTATAAAATGGTAAAACCCATGACTGATCAATATACAGTCCACCAACATATCATTTATGTCCTAATCCTAAACTCTTAAACTGTATGGCGTCATCAACCAGGTTATAGCATAATGACTAATTTTAACAGGAATTTGCAACGCGTCAAATGCTTCCCGATGACCTTCTCGAATGCTGTTGCAAAATGAACCTAATTGATAAATAATTACTATAGAAGCTGCACGGAAATCGCTTGCTAGAATCTGGTGAATCATGGTCCATCCTGTGTGGCTACGAGATAAGTGAGGAAATTTGGTCAATCGAACGGTCAAATACTATATTTACAAGTTTACAACATGACTGTCGTATCGTTGCTTTTTGACTAATGAGCAGAGCAAAGTCCGTTCACAATGATTTGATTATTTTACGCAAAACACATTTTGAAGTAGGAATAATATGTAATTATTATAAACATCTTCTTGGCATTCCAAAGCTGAAATAATTTCAATAGGTAGTATGGATGGACTTCAAAATCTTGGCAGCATAGGATGACTAAAGTCCTCATTTATTGAGATTAGTCATCATTATCTTAAAAATAGTTCAGATGGGGTACAACCAACGTAGACTAATGATGAAAACGATTGGGGTCATCTCAATATTATCAGTCAGTTGAAGACAAATAAACAGTGGCCGACTCGTATGTTGACTAGAAGGCCGTCTTACCTGCCTCGTGTCTGCAAAGAAAAAATACAAGGTCGTTATTAATAAGCCACATTTAGATTATACAATAATTACTTACCTGCTGAATACTTTTCACAAGACGAGATTTCTGAGTCGTATTTAATAAAAGTGTATTTAATGCACCTAGGTGAATAAGTTCAGGCGAATTAAGTAAACGAAGCCGCTGATATTATCAGATGTTGCAAGATAATTTATATCTTATGCTGACAGAAATGATAATCTATTTGTGATAATGCGTATCACACCCCTATGTTTTAGCAATTTAATTCTGCTGAGTGAGAATCCGTTTGCTATAAGGCCACCACTACACTTCAGGAAATCGAATGCATCGCACGCAACCACAATGTTATTTTAAATTTAATAATCTTTGGTTCACCAGATAGCTCTAAAACAAAGAGATTCCGCGTAACGTTTTGCATATAATTATGATGTCTTGTCATTTACATCATTCACCTTGTGTGTTTTAGTTTAACTATAAATTCCTTCGAGAATATAAATTCAATTTGAAACTTATTTTTATTTAAAGAAAAATAACACGAGTTATTAAATAATAACATTAAACGTTGTCTCTATGATAAAGATAATACGGGTACTATCAGTCTACTATTTTATCTGCCAATCAATTATATCTTTTTTTAAAACGCGCGTAAGAACTTAGACGCGCGAGTTTATACAATGGGTAAATTTATTTAGTGAAATTTTATAGGACACTCATTATCTCTTTGACGGTATGGCCAGAGTAGTATGCCCTGCTTTTCCACAGGATCGATACCCATAAAATTATAATTTATCTTATTTTCTACACATTCAACTACAACTCAGACCCCGGCGGGAACTGCCTCGCAACAGCCCCAAACTCGGCATTCAACGCGGCAAGAAAAATTTTTTTTGACGCTTGATTACCCCCCTGTCTCTTATAGAGCACTTGATTTTTTGCGGTTTTTCCTGCTTTTTGACATCACCGATACGATACGATACCCTTATTTATGTCACTTTCTGATAACTTGCCATGCCCTCATTACTTGGAACATGTGAACTAATTAACGGGAGTTTCCTCATAGCTCCCTTCGGGAAATCCTGCATTAGTAGGTATCGAAGTGTTCTTTCGTTGATAAACCTTTCTAACTCGATTTATTTCTACTTTACCTTAGCTCAAACGTGATACACAATATTTATAGGTACTAAGAGTTGGAAAAAGAACATAATTTCTTCATTTTTTTTTTAAGTTATCGCATATGAGTAATTATGTATAACAATTTAATACTGACGTAGGTAGTGACATTTACAAATATCTGAATAGTGAAGAGATGTTTATCGATAAATCGAGAATATTCATCGGTACCAGCTAAGTTTACTATACTAGTGATTGTGACAGTGTAGTAAAATACTGGGTAAACTAGTTATGGTTCAATGCAAAATGAAACTGTTCAAAAGGACGTTCCTTATGTATTGGAATGAAATATCAACCATTTCTTTTAAATTTAGATAACTCTCATTTGCCTTAATTGATAATAATCTAGTCTAGGTACTTGATTCATACATTAGTGATGGATGATTATACAAATAAAATGCCATGAACTAAGCTTTTTTTAAACATGCATATTTTACCTAAATCCGCTCCTAGTTACACTACACGCAACACCACAAGCTGACTAAGGAATTAATCATGACATTAAATTGTAAACTGTTAAAGCTACATCACTTATAAGATCATTTATAAGTTGTGGTTAAACATAATATTGTGGGTTTTCCTCAACTTAACGAAGGCAACGAAGGTGATCAAGGGTTGTAGTGTAGTTTGGTTGGAGCCGAGGTGCGTCATCCAATGCTGACCATTGACCAACCCTTTTAATTGTGATTCTGTGAAACTTTCAAATTGCCCTGAATACATGTGCATGAATCATTATGATTTCGAAAATTAATAGGATAAATGCTTTATTTAACTGAAAGAATTCCCATTATCATGACTTTTCTGTGTCTCTGTCTGTCTGAATACTGGATGGGCTTACAGAAGATTCAAAGCATCAGCTAGAAAATTCTAAGTTTAATAGAAATATAGAATTGTGAATTATAGGATTGTAGAAATAACTGAAAAACTGTCAAAAATAAAAATTCTCCGTTTTACTCAAGGATGAGCAGACGCACAGCGCAGTTTCATCCTTCTTAGTTAGCAGATATTACAGTCACACGGACCAAAGGATTTTCATCCACATTTATAATACGAACCGCTTACGAGTGGAACTCGCTAATTGCTTCTGTTTTCCCTGACACTAACGACCTTGGTCTCTTCAAGAAACTAGTGATTAGGTGTCTTCTAGACCTTCGAGAGCCAATGTCGGCCACGTCGTCACTTAACACCAGTTTAAAATGTGTTATCACTTATTAAAAATGAATGAAAGCACTGATACAGGCCTTATTTATTTCGTGCCTAGGTCATTGTTAGTAATATTATTTATTTCTATAGTTACCAATACCACCAATACCTAATAAATGATGTCCCACTAATGACATTTTAATTAAAATGAGCCTATTCAAATGTAAATGTAAAAAAATGTTTGACGTCAATAACGCTAAAGGTAAACGAGTCTAGGCCAAGTTTTACATTCGTGCAATATAACGAGGACTTTGACTTTGTGTTTGTATAACGATCCGTCCGACTAATATTAGAATCATTATCCTTATTTTGGATAAAAAAATAAGACTTGCCACTTTATTTTAAAACCCCACATCTTTTTTTGGAACAAACTTAAACACCAGTGTGCCAGGCTTGATCTCCGAAGGCCATACATATCGGGCTTGATCTCCGAAGGTCAGCTAAGACTTCAAATTTCATGAATAGCTTGTTCGAAAACAATTGAGACCAAATGCCTCTTTCAAAAATAACTTGAAGGAATGAAACTTGCAGGTTTACGCAGATGCAGGCTATTTGAAATGTGTGGGGAGAACGTAGGGTTTCACATTTGTGAAGTGAGAGGCGAGGCCCCTTCGCAGACGTCATTAGGTTCAATGCACTTGTACCTAATAGGTATATCGATCACAAACAATCAAGGATAACCGAATCGAATGCCTTTTCGGCGATTCGAAGAATATGTATACGCACTGCCTTCACGCACCTTCTGTGTCAGCCTCAGCATTGACAGTAAAAAAAACAGACTAAATTTAAAAATTGTCTGTGTTTCTAATTATCCTTTTTAATTAATATTGTACTGAAGATTAATTTTTTTTATGCAAAAATATTAGCAAAAAAAATGCTGTTAGTACAGAAAAATTAAATACATACCTGTTAGCCAGAGAAAATTGAAAACAAGAAGCCGGTTTTCCGAGTTCCATCCATTAGCACCTGCGTCTCCGAAGATGGAAGTTAGAATGCATCCGGTAAAAGTTGACTACATTTTGTAATGCCCGGTTTACATTATTCTAGTCAGCATTCCAATCTAGCGATCGAATCCAGCGCAAGATTGAACTGGAAATGTGAACCGGGCATAAGGGACCATTTGACCAAGAATTGAGGCGGTAAAATAGCCTGGGAAGAGTCTAAAAGATAATGTAAGAAAGGCTAATAAATAATTATTAACAATCATATAATAAGTATAATTTTTCAAATCAAGAGTGAATAAGTTCTTACTAGGTAAGCGTGCTACATCCCCGACCACACCGTCACTTACCATCAGGTGAGGTTGTGGTCAAATGCTTGCCTATTCCATATAAAAAAAATATATCTCATTATGTTTATTTGGGCTTGATTATGAATGAAAGCGGTTGGCGTCCGAGACTGGTCTATCAGGGTTATTAACCATTAACATTAAGTAATTGCATTTCATACTAAACGACAAAACCTTCCTGATCAACCATTATCCGAAGCCTGTGTTCGTTGTTTGAATTTTCATTGAATGCTAAAGTTCTGAATGTTTTATTTCATGTTTTATCCAAACAATTTCAATAACAAAAGAATTGAGTTGAATCGAAAGCCTTCGTTTAAGTTTTCAAAGAAAGAACGCTCGATAGTTTGTCAACAAGGCTTCCTTTTTATCCTTACAAAAACACGAACAGAAAATACACATTTTGTATTTCTATGTGAAGCTTCACGATACCACGCCCGGGCGACACGAGCCCAGTTAATTGAACCAGGAAACCAAACCAGTGAAGCCAAACCAGTGAAGCTGAAATAGCTTCTTAAATTCTTTATTGCACACATAAAAACTATTAACACACGTAATTAATAAAAGGCATGTACATAGGCGAGCTTAACCCTTAAAAGAGTTTTCTTCCAGCAAACCTTTGAGTATAGAGAGACAGTATTGTAATGGTAGGTTTGTGTACACTTACTTGCACTTACATATATAAGTTATTAACTACGAAAATACTATACATAATAAATAAAAATACATAATATACTACTTTAAATAAATATTTATTATACATACATATATACATATTATACTCAATACTTAGCTCTTTTACTTTACTTTTGAAGATGTTTAGAGAAGGGCTAGCGCGAATAATGTGTGGAAGGGAGTTCCACAGATTCACTGCGTGTATAGTGAAAGAGTCACTGTAGCGACTCGAAGAATGGTCGGGAATTTTGAGAAAAAGGGACTTGTTTGACCTGCAAGGCTTCTCACGGGGCACCAGAAATTCAAAGCGTTCACGGAGATAAGAAGTGTAGTGCCCAGTCGATGGCAGGCAGCCAATTGATCGGCTGAAATGTTGGGCATTTTAAATTGGTCGGATAACATATGTACAATTGCCTCCTCGACAGTGGTTTTTCTGGACTCCTTGATCCCATGGAACAGTAGTACCTTGCGCCGCGAAGCCATCTCCTGACGATCTAGGCCCTGGATCAGAAGATCTAGCTGTGATCTCATCATGGACCACATTTTCCACATCAGTGCTTTGAAGTCAGCGAACTCCTTTGAAAGTGTTGCAACATCTTGGTGTGGAACAGGTTCACTGCTGGCACATTTTTTGAGATCACTCTCATACTGCTGCATTCTTGTTTGAAAAGTACTTGCCATTTCGTCCATGTTAGAGGTAAGTTTTTCATAGAGATTCATCTTGTTTTGTGCAATATCCATTGCAGAGTTTTATGATAGTGCAGAGGAGAAATTGATACACCAGCGAGTAGGGGAAGTACTAAGCACTAATAATTGCACACAATTAGCATGAAATTGGGCTTTTGACTATTTAAAACGAAAAAAATATTGTAGAGCAAAATAGGTTTAGTGTTTACACTCTGCCTACCCACAGACCCTTCGAGAGCTTCAGTTCTTCAGAACTTTTTTCAGTTTGACTACTAGCTGAGACATAAATTAAGCTAAAACTGAAATTACTTGATGTTAATGTTGACAGGCAGCCGCTCGCTTCTAAGTATTGTAAATTATTTTCTAGTTGACTTAAAGCTAATTTTGAGAATGTGAAAGTCATATAAACTGGTCTCGTTTACATCAAAAGATTTAATTTCGGCATCCGTTTACAACTGTGTCCGTTCCCTGGGTACTATTACCTCAGCGAGATTCTGTATTTCCGTGTCACCTGGGCGTATAGACAGCGATCAAGTAATTCCTTGGCAACAGGTGGCGAAGCCGAGCCAGGGCCGGGGTGGGTTGAACAAACACTTGTAGCAAGCACCCCCCTTGATCTCTGTTGCTATCGATGTGTTAAACCTGCTTGCTAAACTGTATGAAGGTTGGCTTCCGACCACAATGATAATTAGGATTTCATCATTCAGCATTCATATTCATATTACTAGTTTTTTTAAACTTTTACTTTAATGGTAATGGAATTGTTTTTTGTTATTTTATTACCTTTGGTAGGCAGAAACCAATCTTCTCGCCTTGTATTGTATGGTTACTTTGCTGAACTTTTGTGAGCATTTGATATCGATTAAATTTGCAATCACATCATTCAATAGCGCTAATATTCGTGGATTCCCTTCAAGTTGCACTATTGCCCGTCGGGAACCCGTTTACAACTCCCTTTACAAGAATAGTCTTCTAAATCCCCGTAAGCATAGTGGTCAATTTACCTGAATCCTTATAAAAGTGTCCAGGCCCATTCGGTTGGATGGATTGCACGCCTGTATTTGTATTTTACGCCTTGTTTTACGAGCGTGTTCTCGTGTCGACTAGTCTAGAGCTGTGCCCGACAAGGTTGTCAACATTTTGTGTTGTCTACTTCTTTGTTTTATTTTATGATTAAGTTACAAAAATGTTATAAACCTCAATTGAAATATTTTCTTAAAACATGATTCTATTTGTAGAGTCGTTTGGTTCTAATAAAGTCGCCTCGTTTAATCTTAATATTATTTATTATCTACTTAGATACGCCCTATAAAAAGTAGGTACCTAGTTTATAAAGCAGTTTATCTACCTACTTGATATTAATATTTCTTGACAAAACATAGTTGTCAAGCCAAGCATATGAAACTCTCCTTTCACCCAGTCTTGTCTGTCCAGTTGTATCTCGGTCATTGCTTTAAAAACAACTTTAAACTCTCATCCCACGTCTTAAGCGCCAAAATCAATTAGTTTACTGATAAAATCTATAATTTACATAGTATCGTGTAGAATGCGACAAGCTGTAGATGTAGAAAATAAAATTAATCCACATTTAAATTGTAAAGTAATCCGTGAAGGACGGCTTGTGATATGTTTAATATTCATGGAAGGTACTTCAATTCAACAGCTGGGCCGCGGCCGGTTGAATGTCGTTAGAGAAACAGTGTGTGTAGCTAAGCTAGCTGCTTCATTTGAATAAGATTACGTGACCACCCCAAAAACTGGAGATAGTATGCCATTGTCTTAAATTATATAGTCAAACATGTTATATCTAATAACTATGAGATACTTACTACGTCAAGGCGTAACTGATAGAAGCATTGTATCATTATTATATCCACTAATATACCATGTCGTAAAGGTTTTTAAATCTTAATAAATAAAGTGTTACTCTCAGTAGCTTAGCTATCCCATCCCTAGCCGCGCCCACTCTGTGGCTGTTGGGGGGAGGTCGTGTTCTGAGAAGGGAGGGGCGTGCGTCACGAGATATACACGATCTGGGGCGACTCCACTGCAATTTGTCGTATGCGACTGTTGAACCCTGGACCTATCAATACAGATCTAGCTATCAATGAAATGAAACCCTACCCGTTTTAGCTATGTATGTAATGTACCCTAAGTAAGTACTGTAACGTATATTTCATTAAAATCCTAGGCCTAGTTTTTGCGTGCATTTGTTTAGATATGAAAAAAAAACGAATCAAAATTATTGGAAAGAGTGGACCTAGTGTTGCTCCCTGAGGAACCCTTGTTACAAGTTTCCTTTGTGTACATTATCTTGCATGAGAATTTCACCTGCTGCTCTATGGAATTGATCGAAGAAAAGAATAATATTATGTCGGATGCCAGCTATTATATTAACATGAGATGATTTGAGAAGTCAGAACTGTTTGTGTGAAAACAAAATCTTATTTGTGGACTATATCACAAGCCAAAGGCAATTCTATAATTTAAAAAAATATCTTGTGAGCCAAATTATGAGTTACGAACTAATGAACTCCTGCTAGTCTTACTTGTTTTGATGAACTACTTGTACAACATAATTATGAGAATGAGATTACAATAGTTATTGACATTACCTCGTCAAGCTAGGTGTCTTACTGACCTCTCTACTGTCTTTCCTATTTCCGATCTCAACCGAATATAAGTTCAATGACTTACAGTAACAGTTCTACGTACCTACATAAAGATACGTAATAATATGTAATGCAGTATCACGTTGTATTATTTTCTTTGTTTCACTGGTAAGTAAGTATACGTTTACATAAGCTATCAGCTGTTTATTATGTACGTTTAACTTATCTCTGTTGAATGTTTTTATTCCGTATCCAATACATTTGAATAACAATACTGTGATTGATATGTCCACTACACCGTTCGTCTCGCTGGAGGATCTACTATTATTAACTGAATTCATTTAACTAACATATTTGCTGCCCGCGCCTTTGCCTACGTGGTATCGTGAAAGAAAGAAGCCTATTAGTTTTTTTCAGCTCATAGACTTAACCGGATTTGCTCAATTGTTTTAATGCTTTTGCCGTTTTCGCCTATATCATATCAGTAAGAAGTTATTACCATTTTCGATTAACGAAGATAATTACAGGGTTATCGAAAAAATGCAAGAATACCAGAGTGATTGTTTACACTCTTGATTACAGTCACAAAAATTTAAGGTAGTAAAGTTTTTTCGCCTGTTTCTTGTCTTATTCACTATCTATTCATTGGTAGGTTACTATTATAATGACACCGTTAAAAGTCCATTTTGTTAGCTTTATACCTTTTTTAACGCTTCTATTATATACAAAGGCAGTAAAATTCATTCAACTGTTGACTATAAAGTTCTACAGCTTTTAGAAATAACGATCTGGAGTTCTTTACCTTGAATATTAAACCTATAAATTATTGTTACAAGTATATCGTCGTATCTTTTTGTATTTGTCTTTCTCTCCTTTTGTTTCTCTCTGCCTATTACATATTAGTACTACTGAGTTCTGACAAGTTTCTTATCTACTCCACTAACTCAGACATTTATTAGATGTAATTGTGACTTTGCTCCCGTTTAATTCAAGAGTTTTCCTAAACAGAATGTAAATTTCCTTGAGTAAGTCAGTTGGCCAATATAGGTTGCCTTGGGAGGCAGTGGCTTGATTCCTTAGATTATCTGGCAACTGTATAATTTATTTAACTAACTACAAAGACAAGCGCGTTCTATCTTTACAATTTCTATCTTCGTTTAACTTACTTGAGCAAGTTACTTACGCAATACCACAAATCAGAGAAGTTAAAGCAAAACCTATTTAGTGAAATCAAAAATACCTCAACAGAGGCACGCTATCGGTCACTAGTTGATAAATTAATACAATTTTAATAGTGCACACTGTTATCGTAATGCGCGTGTAACGAGCTCTAATCGCTTATTAATCGAGGGTTAACGACGACGGAGGGCCAGCTGGGCCAAGACTGCCCGCCTCTTAGCTACTCGCCGTATATCCGCTTACTAAATAGTAGGGCTTTCAGTCTCGATGACTTTCTGAGTCTCGGAAAAAAAAAACGAGACTCAATGCGGTCTCGAAATTTCCGGGAAAATCGAGACTTTCGAGAATTTTTCAATAGTACTTATAGGCACAGACACTCATAAAATCGGCATTTAGGCATTTTATGGCCTAATAGGCGAACACATCACAGTTGTTCCAGATTATTTATCAAATCCGCGTTTTGCTTCGAAATGGTTCCAAATTCCACAGCAGTGATACTTTTTTTTTAATTTGCTCTTTTTTGGTATGTATAAGAACTAGCTTAAAACTAACCTATTAAGTTATTTTCCAGTCCACGAATTCAATTTTGATCAAACACAAAACCATTAGGTTTCAAAACTTAGAGACACGGCATTATGTATTGTACTGTACTCGCCTGATATTTATCGTTAGTCTTCTATTGAATTTGTTTTCGATTTACCTATCTAACTCAGCTTTATCAATTTTTTCCTTCTCTACAATTTGTTTTTGTTCCTAATTATTCGTAATATAAATTTTATCTGTGTTCTATTAATGCGGCTTAAAGATTACCTCGTGGAAATTTATTTAGGGATTAAGAAACTAAAATATTGGCTTACTAACTCGTATGTATCCGGTACTTTATAAATGACCAGGTAGATCGTATCTAGGTTCCTAGCGACTGGCTGAATAACTACTGAATACTGAGTTGGATAAAATTGAGACTAACACCACAAGTATTTTATTTACGCATCACTTACGTATTCCTTCATTTTTATAACAAGCTTAAAGTTTAAAAAAAACTGAAAACCCTTCTGCGAAATAATTATAGCCTACACTGATTGCCAATTCATTATTCCAAATGAAATTTAAACATATGATTTAATTATATTTTTGTAATCTTCTATTAATTTCCTTCATTTTGATACCCTACTCGATCGATATATCGAATAAAAAATGATTAAAGACTTAGCTTATTTATAGCGCCAAAAAAACACAATTTTGATTAAAAAAACTTAAAGCCCATCTAAGTATACTCGGGTTATTGAGACGAATCTGTGAGAGCCGTTTGGAAGATACAAGGTAACAAAGAAACTTACATAGGTACACATACATACAAGATGCGCGCCAAAAACAAAAACCTTCCTTGGCAGTCGGGTAAAAAAGCCCATTAGAGTTATGTAGATGGCGCAGCAATATCCTACCTAAGGCAATCGAGTTCGTTAAAATTAAACACTATAGTGTTAATACATTCTTTTGAACTGGGTCACGGAGAGAGCAAAGGCCTTGCTGGTAGCTTCATTTATTCAAATACAACTTCATCCAACACACCAATTAAAAAGGTTTAATTTATATATTTGTGATTATACTTATTTATACATAAATATATTTGTGTTATCGTGTGGGTGCAAGTATATAATGTGCCAGCCAATAGTCAGTTCTAAAAATCGAATATATTTCGAGGTAAGCGAATGAAACTAAATAACGCAGAACCCAAAATAATGACTAAAATAATCAAAAACATAGTACAAACCGACTTCAATTGGACTGTTCTAGGAACCGTAAATACCACTGAATAGTCACACGAAAACAAAATACGCAATTTCGTTTACTTGGATGATGCATTTTTTCAGTCACTTTGATTTTAAAACCAAATTACTGCACTGTTTTTCATGAAATTTGTATGGGACCAATTTGAAAGTATGACCATTGAAATAACGAATTTCTAAGGCAACAAACAGGTAAGGTTTTTTGGAGTCATTGTTAGAAATAATAATGTTAAAACTTATGAGTTTTTGTTGAGTATACTTACATATTTTCTGTTACTGAAATTATGGAAACGACCTAATTATTATTAGTACCAAAGAGCACAATCACTGCATGATATTTCCTCGTGCGAGTGTTGTGTAGGTACTTTGATTAGCCGATGTTTGACCCAATTACGATATTTTGAGTCCACAACCACAACGTTTCCTCAAACTAAACGATCAATAAGCGAGCGAGTTTGGCAATTGTAATCTAGTATATGTTTTCTTCAACTATTTAACGTTACGTTCGTTCGACATAGATAATTATGTTATTATCATTATCAAATCAGCTTATTATAATTTTATAGCTATTTATTATTAAGTACGGCTCTTCAGTCTCACTCAATTTTAATACCAATACTTTTGTGGAGGCAAACATCCGCTGCAGACTGCACACTGCACAGTGTTTATTTGCTTTAGTCCACTCGGTCACTCACCCAGTTAGATACAGGGTGGGCCATGAATTAGTTAACATTTAAATCTGATTTCCTGCGCAAATCCGAGCAGCGCGGGGTGCTTGGAGAGGTCAAACAGCTAACTCGTTTCAGGGAAACTTAGTGGCAATAGATCGGGACACTGGGTCTCATCTCAACTAGTCTCAAGACGACTTTTGCGTAAAACAATTTACGTTCGCTCACTTTTTGCTTCAGTTTGACGCGATCCCGAGCTCGTTTCGAACTCGGTTCGATTGCCTTGAGTCCTTATGTAGAAAATAAATGGTTGAAGAATTTCGAAAAAACGGCAGCGACATTAAATTTCTAGCAAATCGGCGATCCACGGACTTCTCAGAGTGAAGAGAACGTGTAAGAAATTATGCTTTGCTTTTTTGAAGAATCCAAAGTCAAGATGTGTGAAAAGTGGGTATCACTTTTACAAAGTAAATTCCTATCTATTGGCTATCTTTTGTATACATTTTTTTTAATAACTATTGTGGTTTTTCTTATATTTTTTTAAATGTTAACTAATTCATGGCCCACCCTGTACATACAACCTCTCAATCACAACTTTGATAAACTAACGTATCAGAATGGAAACCGTGGGCATACCGAGCAATCTAATATATTATTTACATTTATTGATTTTTAAAATTTATCGTTTGCCCCTTTGTATCAACTACATATTATATGTATAGGTTCTGCTTCCAAAATAGATGAAGAATCGAAAATGATAAAGGATAGAGAATTCAAATTGAAACAACGTAAAATAAAAAGTCGTTTCGATTGACATACTTTAGCTAACGTTTATCAAAGACAGCAACATTTACACGCTACATTCTTAGTTGGTTGGAATAATTATACATTTTAATTCACGTGGGCTGACACGCGCTAAGCCTACATTGGGTATTTTTAGATAGTATGTATTAGGCATGAATTGAAAAGTAAAAAACTGATCAGGTAAATATGATTAACATTATTTTAGAATCAGTTACACAATATATTAAACCTGTTGATACCGTTGTGACGAAAGTAGGTAAGATTAAGACACAATAAATAAGGGCGTATTGGTTTAGAAGCCAGTTTGACATAGATTGTAATCTAGGTAACATTATGTAGTATACATAAATATATTTCAAATGGATATCATTAGTTCTTCAAACGGCTTTCGACTCCATTGGCATTAATTTACACAGTGTTTTAGTTATTCTTAGTTTATAATGTAGATGTGTCCTATTTATCTTGTTGATATACGAGCAGGTGGGACAGTGGACTTTCGCCACAGCTACTACATGTCGACCGATAACCGTCGATATCGCAGGTCGTGCGTCTCAGTATGCCTCAGGGTAACGAACTCAGTCCTCCACTTTATATCCTGTATCTCAATTACTCCTTGATGGGGCTGTCAATGCTATCGAATCTATGGCACACATACGAAATCAAGTCAGTGCAGTCAATCACGCTCGCCACACTTTTAAAATATTAATAGTAGTTTTACTTGTTACTGGTAGTAGGTTAGCTGTCAGAGATGAATGGCGCAGGATTGTGAAGCGTGTCACAACCCCCACCATGACAACCACGACCACTCTACCAAGAGTGTAACGACCAAGAAGAAGAAGATAGTAGGTACATTTTGGACATTTGCGTATTATTACGCAACATAAAGTCAAAATGATGTTATCATAGGCATAATACAATATCAACAAAATATACTTTACGAACTTAAAGTATATAAACAATACACAAATATTAGTTAGCTAGAAGATAAGATTGAGCTTCTTGGCAACTTTAATTATTTGCTGTTACAAAAGTATTCATAAAGTAATCAGATTGATTTATTGATAAAAAAATATAAACATTAAGTAATTTGATTTAATTTAATTTTGTATCTTCTATCAGGTAAGTCTTGCAAAAACTGCTACCAACCAGTTTAGCTGAGCTGAGACGTTACGATGACAATCCAATTGGGGAAACTGGTATAATTTATCAATAAACCGGTGAGAACTTGATCAGAGTACCTACATACTGTAGATAGGCATAAGAAAAACATACTGTATAGAATATAATAATATATTTTAATGTAGATACTGTCTCAAAAATGGTTTTAGCAGTTTTAGATATATCTACAATTTGTTTTCTTACATAAGACCCTATATTCTAAGTTGTATAAATATAGGGTACATATTATACATGGTAAAGTACATACAGACAGATATAATTGTAAATAAAAAAACTAAATATTCGCATCGCAACTGCGAGAGAATGGGCAACGTGTGTAATTTATTTTAAAACTTCAGTGAAGGTTTATCCTTGATGTGTGTTTGTGTGTAGTTTTTAAATGCAGAAATTAAATGTTCAGAAACAAGCCCCTATCTAGCTCAATTAGGTAAGTACTTTATTGAAATAAAAGCTCAAAAAAGTAAACTAACCGATTTTTTGTGCTCTAGTTTTTATCCTCAGTTGCGTAAACACAATGTCCTTGTACTGCCACATATGTCACGTATACGTAATCGAGCATCCGTTACGAAATCACCCATACATGAATACAAAATAGGCATGGACACTATACCGATTAACATAATCATGGTAAAAAACTGATCACACACAACACTTGTTACTTTCTGAGACTAGGTCTGTTACAAAATCACCGATTATATCCGCCCGGCGCGCCCCGGCAGGCGATTTTGTACGCTGTGATCTCATGATACTTGTCACCATTTACAATTTCATTCGTATCGTAAATAACAATAACAGACAGTCAGTAGTGTGCTGACTGTGAGCGGGAGTGATTGCGAGACGTCGCGTCATGCTTGAATTATTTTAACAAAATGTGACATTATCACAATAGGCCACTGATGAAAAATCACCGGTGATTTCACTGTAACAGAATGAAATCATATCACCATGTGACAATGAAATAGAAGTAGCCATCATTTCCATGCCTACTACTAAACAAAGCTAACCAATACCTACTATACAATATTATTTGCTGACGACACTACAATTATTATAAAAACACATTAGTAAAGAAGACACATTGTCGTTCGAAAGAGAAATTAATGATGTTTTAGATAATACTATTAAATGGCTGACACTCAATAATTTACAAGTTAATTTAAATAAAACAAATATTATTCAATTCACGACGTGTCGCCAAAGTGCAATAAAGTAATGCATACAGCATAAAGGACCAATTATAGCTGAAGTAGAAAAAACTAAATTCTTAGGTATATGGCTTGACCACCATCTTAATTGGAAAGCTCATGTGGAACAATTGTGTGACAAAGTTGACAGGTTTGTTTATGCGATTAGGAGCCTAAGACTACGCGTGTCCAAAGAAGCGGCACTAACTGCGTATCACGAATATGTTTCCTCAGTACTAGCCTATGGACTCATACTGTGGGGAGACTCTACTCTTTTTGAAAAAGCTTTTAGGGCACAGAAAAAGTGTGTTAGGGCTATCTGTTGAGCGTGGTTTATGGATAGCTGCAAACCTATATTTCAGAAATTTCGCATTCTTCCCTTATCTTGAATGTACATAAGGGACTTGTGTGTATTTGTCAAGCAAAACCCTAGCTACTTTAAAACCATGTCAGTAAGAAATGCACGACACAGAAATATTTTATATCATCCACCATGTAGACTCAAGCTTGTAAAACGTAATGCCTTTTTTAGTGCCATTAACATATATAACAAACTGCCAAATAGATTCAAAGACCTACGTTTATATATATATTTAAACGCAAAGTAAATGAGTGGCTGATAGAAAAATGTTTTTATGACGTCAAGGAATATATAAATTTTGTAGATGACGCAGTTAACTCTAAGTAATATTGTATGAATTTTTTATTGACATTAAGTACTTTTTAATTTGCTATTTCATTATTTTAATCAATTAATCATAATCATTCTTTCGTTTTAATATAATTTTGCACGCCTCGAATGGAGGCAGAATGTATAGGACCGCTTGATTGACATGTAACAACCTATTATGTACCTACATTCTAGCAAATAAATGATTATCTTATCTTATCTTATCTTATAACTTACATAAAAGGTACTTACTATCATATCGATTGAATATCCAGTTAGTATCAAGCGCCAGTTAATCATCGCCTCATAAATAAAGAACGTTACTACTATAAATTCTGAAGGAATATTAAACGCATCCCTGGAGTTGATACTTGTCTTGTATGAAGCAAGGTCAAGTTTTTCTAGCCACATTATTGTTTCCGGGAAACTGGTGTTGAATTTAAAATAAGAACAAATAAAAGCTTATTTGAAGGGTTTCCTATTCGTTACTAATCCTAAAACACATTTGCTCGTAAAGGGTCTATTATTGCACCAATTTCAATATCGTATTGTATCTCATTACGCACTAGTGCGGTAATGTAATGTAAAACGCACGAGTGCGGTAATGTAATTAAAAAAGGAAGGTTTATCAATGTTCTTCGTTTAAAACGAACGATACTTTTTTGAAATCTTAGCAAAGAGTTTTTATGTCAGAAAAGTGGTCAACATTTTATGAATAAAATTAACTTTGGGAGATAAAATATAACAAATAAACATTTAATTCTTTAATTTAATTAATATTGACCATAAATTACAACCATTTAAATGTAACAAAACACAAAAATATTAATTTACTTTATTAGTAATACTGGCTGTTTTTGTGCCTTTGCCTGTGCGTTGCGAAAAAAAAAGCGCTGATGCGCGCGCTTCGCTAATTTGAGAACATGTAAAAATTTTTATTCCGCTCAGTTTTTTTTCGCTGTATTGTTTTTATTTGAAAATGTCGTCAAGTACTGATGAATTGATTTATTTATTTCCTCGCAAATGTGTTATAAAACGTCGTATGACGTATACGTGCGCTTTGACAATTACAGCATATGCTTTCTTGTAGCCCTCACCTACGGCTCGGGCTAGCAATATCGCCTCGGCTGTAATTATCAACTCACCGCACTTATATCATAATGTACTATTACATGCTTTAAAGTTAACACCAAGGAAAGAGCAAATACTACCACAGTCAATGTAGTTAGTAAGTCCATCCGTAGAAGGGAATTAAGAATTGCTCTGATGCCAGCTGGTATGACGTAAAAAATAAGAAGTACTTCCGTAGAACTTTGTATAAACCTTATTGTTAGAATGTACCGACAGCCGAAAATATCCGAGATCTGTGATATAAACCGAACAATATATAAAATCATTTGGATAGGTAATTAGGTAAAAAGGTAGGAATATTCAGTATTCAGATATAATGTTTTGCCAAATTGGGTACGTAACCAGAAGCATTAACATGAACGACTTCTATTAAAATTATAGAAACATAGTTATTCCAAATGTGTTTATCGTCAAATCAAACAGAATTTACTGCATGAATAAATTAACTTTATGTACTTTGGCAATAATATGCTGTAACTGCTAACGATCATTCAGTTTAACACTCGTGCCATAACTTGCTGAGTGGATGGCGTCAGTGTTTCGTATCACCATGCCAAAACAAGCGTTTCCTATTTACCTTCGCTTCTAACAATTTTGGCCTATGTGATTCAAATTCCTGTGTAGCACTATTCTACTACTCGGGCGAATGAACATGAAACCTGGCTGACACGTGGCTCGGAACTTGATGCTTCCACCGCTGCCCCGCGCGGCGCCCTCCGTGTTTCTTCTTCCTCTAATTGCGAAGCATTATCATTACCAGTATTACAGGACCTCTTCTCTATCAAGATTATCCAATTCCACGCTGTACTTTGCACAAACGTCATTCGAGCCAGGTGTCATGTTCACTCGCCCGAGTAGTAGAATAGTGCTACACAGGAACTACACGGCCGTGATGTCGTCCATTTAACGAAATCATGTAATCAGTTGTTATAAATAAATGTATCTTGTATACATGAAAAATTTATCTCCTTTATCTATTTTTTCTTTCATTACTTTGTTGTCTTTTTGCAACTTTCTTAACATCATCTTTGTTATTTTTATTTATAACTGGGTATGTCTGGTGACATTGCCATCGTAGGTATTCGTGTTTGCCACTTTCAACGGTAGTTTATAATTTGCTTGTCACTACATGATTATGTAATTCATATATTATATCATTTACATAGTGTTATTCCTTTTAATTGAAAGATGAAAGCGATTGTCTAACCTATGATAGTTGTCGTAACTAGTTTGCCCCATAAAATCTTCTCTATCAAGATTTTCCCCGCACCCAGGGTCGCTCGCTAGGTTTTCCACTTGGGCGGACACACTGTTTAGATGATGTCGTCCATGTGTGCGATGTTCTAATTCAGTGTTTATGTATCGCAGTCGCGTCTCGGTTTATGGCCTACGCGTTATGGCACTCGGCCTATAAAACAGAGATTGCGATCTTTAAACGTTGAGTCATGTTCATGACCTTACGAGGACGACGCAGGGAAGCTTATTATGACGGCTTCCGTAGGTATGTACGAACATGCATGACAGATTACATAATGTTACAATATATTTTTGTTGTGGATAGTGTGGATACCCATATTTTTTTAGTTTTAATGACAACCTTGAACTTCGGTACCACGTGCTGGCTTGATAAGGAATTGAACAGTAGGTATTATGGCAGATGATGTGTTGTGAATTTGTGTTGAAGTATTTTAGTATTTATTTATTTTACTTTAAATAAAACGGTTAAACAACCAATTCCATTATTTAAAGATTAAAAATAAAATTATTAAAATACAAATTAAATTAAATTACAAATTACTTAAATTATAAATTTAAAATAGTCATCAAATATATAATACACTTAATTAATTATATTTATGTCAAAATTTTGATTGGCAGTACCAATGGAAATCAGAGGTGAGCTCTTTCCATTGATCCGCAAATATGTCACTATGTGGACTGGCTTCTAGGAGGTTGTTGAGGGCAGTTAGGGACCTAGGTATCGTAGGCTAGTTAAAATCCAAAAAAGATAGGACATAATTCGTACATTTGTAGAATGTTGCGGGATCGATAGAGGATACCACCAGGAGCCACCACCTAATTTGCACCGATTCTAGCACCTACGGAACCCTGTTAAATACTCAGTTGAAACTTTGAAATCGGTGTAAAATGTAAACGGGTAAAGTCTATCTCATGAAATTTGTACCACACATTAAGACTATCCTAATGTACCTCTACAATAAATTTCAAAGTTTTACAAGTAGCAAGACCAGGTAAAAATGATTTTTTGTAGTTAAATATGCAGTTATTAGCTCGGAAAACATTGGCACAGTCAGTGCAAATAAACACAAGGTTTCTACAGCTATGATAAACCTTTCGGTGCATTTGCACCATCCTTCCTCATACGGAACATGGTTTTTTTCACCAACTTGTGAATCGCCGAACTGTGCTTCGGAGAAAAGGAATTTATTCGTGATTTTTTTTCTGTGATAACTACTAGTAGTTAGTTACAATCACCACTCTTAAAATATACAAGTTTCTCTCAGAAAAATCCAGAAACTTGAGGTTATTTATCACCAATATTACAGATTAATTAACAGTAGACCCACATAAAACTGCAGTGGTGTGAGTTATTCTCTCAATAGCAACATGAGCACCGGCTATATAGCCGGTGCTCATTTTGAGCACCAACATTATTCAATCACACCTATGGCGGAATACAGTGGAGGGTTTTTGGGGTTTCATAAGCCCCCGCCCCTCCCCCCGAAATGTCTAAGTCTAAAATTTTTATATAGTAAACGCACAAGTTCTACAAAAAGTAGAATTTTAACTTGCTCGATAATTGCTCTACAAAAAGTCTTAAGGTCTTTGTCTATATTTATGTAAGACTTACAATCTAGATAATGTTTATATTAATTAATCATACTTTCAACACTGCCTTCGTCTATGGGTGGCCCAATTGTTGGGCAGCTGCTCGTGTTTTCTCATCCCACGACGTATTTTTTTTCAGAGTTTTTTAAGAAATAATTCATAATTATAATTCATTTTTGCGTTGTTTTATGTCCCGATAAAGTTATTTTCAGAACAATAAAAAAAACTATGGGCATAAAAAATTGCATAAAAAGGCTCACTTTGCTCACAGCGATAAGTTTTTTTTCACACCACCTGCTCCACCTCCACACCAATTTCCAATTACATATCATGCTATCATCAAGATAATGCATAGCATTACCTCTCTAGGGAGGTAATGGTGTATGAAACTCCCAAGAATTGTAATGTGATTTGAATTCGGAACGTCAAATTCGTGTGGAAACTCGTGGAAAGCTCCAAGTAAAAGAACGCCCTTATGGCATTGTAAAAAGGTTTGTTCGAAAATCGAACTAGCCACTCACAAAAAAAAACAGAACAGGCGCGACTTCAAAGATTGTGAAACAAAAGACGGTGCTGGCTGCTGAGTGCGAGGCAATAAAAGATAATTGTAAAATAATTGTAATTCTGATTTTGTAAAAACATGGGGTATATTTTTTATAAATTGTGTAAAAATTTGCGGCTCGCTTTGCTCGCCACGATTGGGTTTGTTTTATTGGGTGATTTTGGCTACTAAAAAAGTGATTTTCCTTAGTCAAACAAGATCCTGAAAAAATTGTATCGATACATTTGTATTATTGACGGTGTTTCTTTCCTAAATTACCTAAAGTTCTAAAAAAATGCGATTTGTTTGTTATTTCTGTCTTGTTATTGATCAATTTAGCTTATTTACTTTGGGTTTTGTATTGCTAAAAAATGAACAATTTAATGTATTTCTATACGCGTAATAACGATTGATAAATTCAAATTTTTTCAAATCATTTCAGTCTCAGTATCGATAAAAACATTAGGACAGATTTTTAAATGAGTTGGTGCTATTGATAAATCGTCTTGTTATTAGGTGCAGTAGCATGAAATTCAAGAATTGAATGGCATTCGAGTGGCATTTTGACAACTGCTTGAGGTTCTATTTTCGTTTTAAAATTTTAACGATCTACATGTTTAGTAGACATTTGTCACGTCAAACAGCATTTTCCTTATTATAAATAAATGACGTATTTATGCGCTTTTAATTAATAGACATAAGTCGTTTGGTGTCAAAATCGAACCTGTAAAACTTGCAAACGATGACGCGTTCAATTTTTCATAGATGGAAAAGCTTGTGGAAGAGACTTATTTTGTTTATCTGACGTGAAATGCAACTGTCGCTTCTGTTGGCTAAGTTCCTATGTTATTTACCTATAATGCCCAATAAACACTTGTTCCGTATTAGAATACCAAAGTGTTTTAACTGGTATACGTTACAATTACCTCGCTAATATATTTGAGATAAGTTTTGAAACTGTGTCGATTTTGCCTGTAGAATTGTGGTACAAAACCTCTCAAAAAATGCGTAAATCTAAGGATATACTCCTATTTAGAAAACGTAGGCAGTTGAAATATTGGGAGAGCATTGTGGCAAAGACCTTGACCATAACATCAAATTGCACAACAACAGGAGTTGACCCAGAATAGATTTATCTGATACCAAAGTATTGTAATTGCTATCACAATTCAAAGGTGTTCCCGGTTTCGGATTTAGCTGAAACTTGGTGGGAACGTGGAGCATGGTGTCGTACAAAATATATCACACTGCACCAACTGTATAGAAACGCCTCATCAAGCTATGGCCTTATGAAGGTATCTCCGGATCCAGCCATCTCCGGAGGTTGAAATTTATATATGGTAGGGGCAAATTCATTTGAAATCAATTTATGTAAAAATTAAATCTTTAAACAAATGTGTTCAATTATGTCCTATCTTTGCTCAAAACACGCCTAATTTGACTGCACTATCGGTGAGTTGACGCGCGCGACAGTACGGCACAAGGGCGGAGCAAAGAGCCTGTGCTTTCTGCTTCGAGTGTAGTTATTAGGCACGAAGAGTAGAAGTGACTCACTAAGTAGATCAGGCGCATCAATTGTACCGCGGAACACTTTGCAAATAGTTGTGATCTGATCCTGCGCTCTCCTGGTTTCAAGAGAGTTATAGCCCAGACATCCAAGAAGAAATCTCGTCGGGTACATAAATGGATAGTATCCCAGCCTGTGTTTGTATAGAAATCTGAGAAATGCCTTCTGTACCTTCTCCAAAAGGAGAGCATAGGTGCTCTCGTATGGATTCCAGATGCAAGAGCTGCTGTAAGAGATGAAGTAGCTGTCATTCCATAATGCGCAGATAAATTATACCTAATGCAGTATAGTCTTCATTGACTTGGTACTTGTACAAAAATTCCTGAAAGTAAAACCTCACTAAACGATAGATAAACAACATTATGGTCACTAACCTTTATTTTCTGTTTGTCGGCAGGCATGAAAATGACTATGTCTACGACACCGACAATGAGCGCGCGCGTACACAGGAAAGTGATGCGGGCGCCGCATAAGCGCGCGCACCCGGGTAAAATGGCGCACGCCGGCAAAATGGTGCATCCGGGAAAATTGGCGCACCCGGGAAAATTCGCGCACCTGGGCAAGTTCGGTAAACTAGCCCACTACCCGCACACACACTCGCTTCGGCCCCCGGAACCCTGTGAGAACAGTAACGACAGCGGACTCGGTCCGGATGCAGTGAACAGGTAATCGGCAACGTTATTTATATTACACCAACTAAATATTTGACCTGGGATGTCATTCCACACTTCATCAATCAAACTGCCCTATAGAATGCATTTGAAACAAGAATAGTACCTGTATCTAACTTGCTTAGTTTTGCACTGCGCATTGAATGTGTTGGTTGTGTAAGTACCTACGTAAATGCATGTGTTGCAGTAAAATGCTTTTGTTTCGTTTGTGATTTAAAACTGTGGTTAAACTATCAAATGTTTTTATTTATTAACTTCAAAAACTAATCGAAAAGTCACCTGTAAAGATGCTTCCCAAAGGCTATCAAACTTTTAAAGACCCCTATTCGACATTATTACCAAGCGCCTCAAGTAAGAATACGAGATAGAGATAATTAAAAAAAAGTCTTGTTGAATCATGACTAGAACAATCTTTATGTAACTCTTCGTGACATGATTCATCTCATCTCTATAGATAGGTTAATAAGGTCCTTGCAAGATGCAATCTGTAAACTTAATTATTATTGTTCAATTAACTACGCTTTGAAATACCTACCTTCTTAGAAACAATTCGGCGAATACATTTAATTTTGAACAGACTTCAAAAAAGGAGGAGGTTCTCAATTCGGTTGAACGTTTTTTTTTAATATGTTACCTCAGAACTCTGTTGTTTGTAAATCGATTTGGAAAAAAACTTTTTTTTATATTTGTAAGGATACATACTTCCAGATTGGTCCCATAGAAAATCGGTTCAGTACTGAAAAAATTACGTCATCCAAGTAAACTAAATTGCGTATTTTGCTTACCTGTCACTATTCAGTGGTGTTTACGGTCACTAAAACAGTCCAATTGAAGTCGGTTGTACCTACTATGTTTTTATAAAACCTTGATTAGAGTACAAAATGTTGTGCAAAATTTCATAGAATACTGCAAAGTACAATAAACCGTATATCCGGGATCTATTCATATATTACGAACTACGTGCGTGGCTCCAAATGCTCCAATGAGCCACTTCCAATGATATCTCAATCGGCGCTATTCTCCAACCGGCCGGGGCGGCGACGACGGGCGCGCGGCCTTGGCCACTGATAGCGCAGTCAGCATCTACAGTCCACACAGATGAGCACACGCCCTATCTGACGTTTGCATACGCACATGTTTATCTGCCTTATCTAACAGAGATTAGAACAGTGAGCTATGAATATGAATGATGGAGGCGATAGTGAACACGAGTCTGTTAGGAGCAAAGCGATGAATTATAAATAAAAGTAAGATTACACTTAAATAAAAATGGTAAAACATAAAAACAATCAATCAAGTCCTTTATTTGCGTCAAATAAGGGTTACAATTCAAGCATCTCAACTCAACTCAACTACTACAAATGGTGTTGCCAGCTTACTTATATCTACTAAAATTAAAGATGTCAGTTTTAAATAATTGTATTGATTTTAGATGAAGCGGCTTGGGTATTTTATTGATAGGTTTATTTTGATCACAGCTGTGCCGACTGCCGTATAGCTAAGTTGCCATTTGTCTTATTTCATTGCTCTCATAACACATCAATAACGTTCCGCAATTTAAGACTATTCAAAATAGGAGGAAAATGTAAGAACAAAATACAAATGATTGGGGTTCTGATTATCAAATAAACAGTATACGACGCATAAGCCGCCAAAACAAATCGACTTGCGTCAGAGAAGCAAAAAAGATTCTAAAAAGTGAGTAATAATTGCGAGTCTCACAACAACCTCAGTGGGCCATGTCCGGATACCAGTTATTTTTAGAAAACATCTCGTGTTTAAACGTTTCAACGACATGCCACTCGGCTGAATGAAGGTATTTATAAACAAAGGTCAGATAATAAGACAGTTTGTGAAAACACTCGGCGGTCATATACAGTCTTGCTGCCTAATGACTACTGCAACGAAATGCTTTAGGACTTGACCGGCATGCATTTTATTTATTGAATTGTATGTAGCATAGAATGTAGAAAATCAGCTTATCTTATGGAAAAATAAAAGTATGAAAGTATCTCGTCCTCGTAATATGAGAAACACATAAAAATACTTTGTCACTTTAGCGGATAAAGTAATGCAATATTTAGAAATAAGGAAGTATTAGCGCTCGCGAATTACTAAAGGACATCAATCTTCGGCTTCTGCTAGTCTCAAAAAACATTACTTTCCGGTTCTCTACGCTAGGCCTCTAAATAGGATTATAGTTTAATGGTTTTTTTTTCTATATTAATAAGTTGGTTATAAAATATGATAACCATAGCGGATGTCGCAGATTTAAAAGTAGAAATGTATTAATAATTATTAATAAAATATATTTATAAAATAGTTTTTTATAGTTATAGATTGTGCAACTATTACGAACAAAAGAAAAATGATATAAAAGTTAGATAGAACTCTAGTAACAGGGTGAGGGTTTGTTGTGGTTCTCAATCTATTTCTGTCCACCCACCTACGCCTACTGTTCATACGTTGATATGAACGATTCGTAAATGTCAATTGAACAAGAACTGCTTCTCGATTCGACCCAGACATAGTTCCACCCTATAGGTATTTTGCGACCCGTTTTTGTTTATTTTTATTCTCGTTTTGACCCACTTTAAGTAAGTTTCATTCGCGAAATTTTGAAGACTTGCTTTATTTTGAAGAATTACTTGCGTCTCTTACTTTCTTTCTACCTTTATATTTTGAATATTATCAATTTATGACAAGAATGAAAACAAATTTATGGAAGGTATACATACAATACGGCCGACGTATCTTGGCGAGTCTGAACATAGGCTATGCGAACTTTAGCGCATGTACTGACGCTATTTTTCTGACTGGGTAGCAAGCAACTCAAGGGTTTTGCTCTACTAGGCAATTAGAGCTTTAAAAAACCCTGGAGCTTCTCATTCGCCGTCGTCATCCTGCGTCGGCCTCGTCGCTGTCATTGCCGCGCGGTGCCATGTGCTAATTTATATTTCTGTCTCATCCAACTAAAATAACAAACTATGCGCTATATTTAAAACAACAACTAACCTGCTACGCCTCATTCAAAATCTGTGAATGCAGATTGTAATGCCTCTAAAAGTCAGGGATGGTCTCTAAAGAATGAAATATCCCATTTTTATTTTCAAGGCCAATATTGAGCTCATTCAATTTTAAACATCGAATTCTCCCTCACCGCCCCGCACCGCCAATAGCAACTGTTATCTTATTCTCGTAAGGGCATTAATGCCTATTTTCTCAAAACTTGTTTTTGTTTGAGAATATTTATTTATAGTGATTTTCATTCCTATGTCCTTAATTGAGTAGAGTAGGGTGTCAAAATTTCTAATGCTAAGTCCGGCATGTGTACAGATTGTCTGAAACATTGGAGTCCGACTGGGAGCACCCGGAAACCAAACGGCAGCGACGAGTGAGCGACATGGCGGTAAAGTTAGAGTGTGACGACGCTAACGATGCGTACTCCTTCACGCAGCCCACCGTCTCACACGCGCCCGCTGCGCTCGCGCCGCCTGACCCGCAAGCAACAACGCTTGCACCCCCGCCAGCATTACCCGTCCCTGTGTACGTTGAACAATTATCTTAAAACACCACAAAATCCATTGATCGTGCTTCAAGGACTGTTTTGATGGCTTCAGTAAGATTAAGCCATGGGTGCAAACAATTCCTCAATACTTTAGGCCACCAGTGATCTTGCTTCCAGGGATTCTTTGATGGCTTCAGTCAGAGCCATAGGTGCAATCTATTACTCAATGAGTTAAGCAAATATTCTAGAAACAATGTTATTAAAATTCGGTTTTTCCTAAATTACCTCTGAATAATCTGAAATGTATCGTGATTTGCCGCATCATGGTCACTAATGTGCCGGAATCGCATGTTCACCGCATGTAATTGTGTATAGTTAACAATCTGCATCACATCATTATTGATAAATCTTCCCCATGATTTATCTTCATCATAATATACTTACCTTACCCATTCTTGTAGTTTGTATTTATAAACAAAGTTATTATCTATCTATCTATCATTATTGTAGAGTGGTCGATTGGACAGCGCTCTAAGTAAAAACTTTTTTCCTGTATCTAATGTTACGGTAGAAAACAAAATTTTTGTTACTATAATATTTATTTCAAATAAAAGAGCAATTTTCCACAACGCATACTAATTTTCCATTGCAGAATCAGAGCGGGGTGCAGCGCAACTAGTCCAAATGTTAACGAAATTACGGGAAAGAGATTCCAGGACCCGTATAGATCGTGTGGCAAATTCGGCAACAGTGGCAAGCTAGCCAGCAAGTACACGAGCGCAGGGAAGCTAGGCGGAGGCAAGCTCGGGGGGAAACTAGCGGGGAAGTATGGCGGCAAGCTGGCGCAGGCGATGGTGCGGCGAAGACAGCTCATGGCGCAGTCCGGTGCGCCCGGGCTGGCGGCCCCGCTCAGCTACAGGTCGAAGGACGGAACTGTCGAACTACAGATCCTTTGCCAACCAGAAACGCAACACAGAGCGAGGTAATAACTCCGCAAATACAACACTCTGACTGTTCTATTTGTGCGAGACCCCAATAAAACTGAATGAAACGTTTGATTTTAGATACCAGACTGAAGGCAGTCGCGGTGCCGTTAAAGACAATTCAGGAAACGGATTCCCAGTAGTCAAACTAGTCGGTTATGATAAACCGGCTGTATTACAGGTACGATAAAATGGCAGGGTGAGCACCGGACTATGTTATCATTGTTCTACATTTTTATCGTCTTTATCGTTATCCGAACGCGTGTATTACTTGTAGTCAAGCACCCTTTTCTAATTTTTTATAATATTACCCACTCACTCAGAATTTTTGTTTCTTGATCCGTTTCAGTATTGGTGAAATGTGATGTGCAATTGCAGGTATTCATCGGAACGGATACGGGACGGGTGGCGCCGCACATGTTCTACCAGGCGTGTCGCGTCGCCGGCAAGAACTCCACGCCTTGCAAGGAGCGGAAGGACGACGGAACGGTGGTCATAGAGATTGACCTCGAGCCCTCCAAGAACTGGCAGGTCACCTGCGACTGTGTGGGAATACTTAAGGTTTGGATAGTCTCAACTGAATTAACTTTGTACACATTTGTCTTAGCCATTTCACACTTATAAAACTGATATAAGAATACTTCTGCAGAAGAAATATTGTTACCAGACTCGTCTCTTCTGAGATTCGCATATTCGCAAATTTTGAAGGGTTTCCTTCTGATGTTCTGTAGCTTTTTTTTCGGTTGGACGTTTAATGTGGTTGGCCGCAGACAAATGGCCGTTACTGCGTCACCGAACTCTATGTTCTGTTGCGATTCGAGTCAGCCTCAACGTTTTCTAGGAGCGTAACGTGGATGTGGAGCATCGGTTCGGCGAGACGGTGGGCGGCGGCGGCGGCGGCGGGGCGGCGAGCGCGCTGCACGTCGCACGCGGCAAGAAGAAGTCCACGCGCTGCCGCATGGTGTTCCGCGCAGATATCCTCAACGCGGCCGGCGACCAGGAGACGCTGCAGGTCTGCTCCACGCAGATCATTTGCAGTGAGTACACTAACTGGCATAATCAGTTAAATGCACTTTCTTTAACTGGCTATTTCCTGCACAGGTCCCTTGCTTAATGGCGGCTCCACATTAGTGGCGTGAAATCACGCGTGAATTCATGCCACGAATTCACGGAATAAGTTGTGCCCTACACATTCACGGGATGCTAATAGTCGTTCGTCAAACCCGCCACGAAATGGACGTAGAAGCTGCTGCTGCAATAACTTTAACAAACAATAACGCCTTTGTTGTCAGGAGTAAACTAGCACGGGGCCGTGAATGTAGATGTGTACACGTGAACGCCGCGCGAAAGAGGTGCGAACCCTTTGTCGCGGGACAAAATACCAACTCTGATAGGGGAACAGGCGTGAACGCGTGTGAATCCCGCGAAAACCTTCCACATTCTCGTTCACGCCTGTTTACAGAGCTTCACGCCACTAATGTGGAGCTGCCATAATATAATTGTCAGAGGTAGAATGCTCCGACCGAACGCACATCGAATGATAGGTTACTCGAAAGTTGCTGGAGGAAAATATCAACAGCTTCTTATAAGAAGCTCAATTCAGCTTGGTATTGGATAACACTGGTGACCGACGCTTTACTCTCAATCCCATATTTCAGCCCAGCCCCCCGGAGTTCCAGAAGTGTGTCGAAAGTCCCTCGTGTCGTGCCCGGCCACCGGAGGCTTGGAGCTGTACCTCCTCGGGAAGAACTTCCTCAAGGAGACACGAGTGGTGTTCTGTCAGCGCCAGGAGGGTCGCGCCACCTGGGAGGAAGAGGTCGTACCTGACAAAGAGTTCTTGCAGCAGGTATGGTGATATTCAATTATTCTCCATCCGATCATCCAATAATTCATTATGATTTGAGATGCCTTGCCTTGACATGACATAATTATTGTGTTAATCACAAGGTTTCCTTACAGCATAACGACGCAGCATTATCTTTAGCACTAGTAGATATAAGATTATTCTAAAAAGCCATCTAGATATATCCTTCCTCCATGGGTAAATAGACTCGAAAAGCATCTCCGTGTGGTGGATTAGAAGGCTCCTGGAGTTCCGCTCCTCAAAGGTGGTCACGATTGGCTATCCCGATGTGGCTAGGCCCGGTTCTGACCCACGATTCACCCGCAGACTCACCTAGTGTGTTGCGTGCCGGCTTACTGCCGCGGCGACATCGCTGAAGCCGTTTGCGTGCAAGTGTTCGTCCGCTCAGGCGGCAAGGCTTCCGAGCCTCACCCCTTCTACTACACGCCGGCCGCGCTGGAGACCGGCCCGCCGCACGCCACGCGCCACCACGCTCAAGGTAACCGCCGCACATGTCTCGCTCACGTGTTTGCTTCACCTTTCGTTGAGATGAGCCGTTGGTTGTACATTTTTCTCGCCATGTGACTTGCGATATTTAATAACGCGTATTGATAAGATACTCGTGTGTTATTTCAATTCACCGACTCCTATTTATGGATGTGTTATCGAAGTATTATTTATGGCTATAAAAACGTATCGCCTATCATTCGATTATTTCATGTACCATTACATGAGACATTATCATGTACTAACATCTCTGTGTCGCTTTTCCATAAAACAGTGGAAATTAATACAAATTGCTGTTGGTATGGTTGGTTTCACATAGACCATGAGGATTACTTTTACTTATATTGATTTACGTGAATATTTAGTTCATTAATACTTACGAGTATTATTGATACTGAACAGTTTTTGTAAAATAATCTATGACAACTAACGTATTATCTAATATGTTTACATAAAGTTGATGTTTATTTAACAGTTACGATGGAAATTCAATATACCTTACCTACTAACTATTTAATCAGTCTTCTAACAATTAACTTTATTTACCTTAAATCAAAGTTATTTTTCCAAATAATTTAACATGAATTCATATTATAACAGTCTAGTCAATAACAGGCATTGCCATTGTGTATTAACATACTCGTAACATACCTTTTAATTTCTTACATAACCATGTAGTCACTTACCTAATATGCTTGTTAATATTGTGAATTGTTCATGATTATGTTAAAAGATGATATGATTATCGATCCGTTGCTTTATTACCTGTCTCAAGCTTTATATCACTAACAAGACACCTTTACTTACAAATGATTGTGAACATGATACTCATATTAACCGGTATCAAGCACAAAAAACCTATTAACATCGGCCAGACTATCTGGTATTACGAAAGTACTACTATAAGCTTATCATAAATTGTAAATAACAATACGTTGCGTTATTCAAATACTTAGTTTTAATTTTGAAGTTTATTAACAGATTGTAAGTAAAGGTGTTTGCATGATAACAAATAATATACCGCAGTGTTTGATGTATAGCGTAGTGATTATATTTTGAAGAAAATATGTGTTTTTTGGAAGAAATGACTGATGCGTAAACGGCGTACTCTTTCTTTTTTCCCCTTCTGTTCAAGCTAGGTCTGTGTAGGTAGCGACTCGGCCGACGCGCGCTGCCATCCGCTGACGCACGCCAGCACGGTACTGACACACCGCATCGCACACACACCCTCACTCCTCACACTTGTACAACGCACGACTACAACTGTCGATATTCATTTCGATTCTATAACTATTATAGTTATGTGTGTGTATTTAAATAGAAAGAGTAACGTTTGATATGTAAATTATTTGGCAAAGTGTAATATTTGTGATATAAACAGTTCTATTTTTATTCGATATTGAAAAACGACAGAATCAGCTAAACACTCACTGACACATCAAAAAAATAAAACACTTATCCTCTTTGATACATTACAATTGAACACTACAAAGATTTTGATTAAAAGTATAAGATTGTGATTTTTCAGAAAGGCGGAATGAAACTCTATTTCACATCACACAGAACTGACTTTTCAGTTACACTTACACAACTTTTAGGTACAGACTACACAAACCCCCCCTCCCTATATCACCTAGCTAGATAAACATTTAAAGTGCCTTGTTCAGCCCTTAGTTGCAAAAATTGCCCAAAAATACGTATTGTGTTACCACTTTAGCTGTTTCATATCTTAAAAAAGCGGTCCAATTAAATGATTAGTGAGTGTTAGATAAGTAAAATAATATGTAATTTGTTTTCGCTCTATGGTTTTTTCGTTAAATCATAAGAAGTTAAAGTTCAGAGACAAAAAAAATTACAGTTAAAGTGTTAGGGTATTGGCAAAAAAGTTTGGCATTCACTGTTCAAATAGGACCCCTCTCTACTACAACGGTTTTGTTCAATTGTGCCTTCTTTTTCATAAAATAATAAATATCCATGAATGTTAGTTCAATATTTCGCAAAATTAAAAAAAAAACTTTTTATTCTTTTTTTTTCATTCTGGATTCATTTAAAAAAACCTCTGAATGGGCTTACAGAGAACTCTTAAGGCGCCCAAACATTATAATATAATGTTATTCTTTGAAGATGTATTGTTTTTCTGCCATATATGTTTTCTGACCTTAAAACCATAAAAACAATCTCCAGCGAAATAAATCAGTGAAAATTCGTAACAATATAGTATCTTGCTTCTACAAAAGTCAGTTAAAGTGGTGACACTCGCGATTGGGCGTAGACGGAGGCACGTAGTAGGCAGGCGCTGCGAGTGGCGAGTCGGCGGAGTTCTGACGCGCGTGTGTCTGTGCAGGCGGCGCTGAGGAGGCGCGCCCCGTGCTCATGTGGGGCGGGATGATGCCCCCGCCGGCCATGCCGCCGCGCCGCCCCTCGCTCATACTGCCCGACCAGGACTCGCTGGGACTCAAGAGCGAGGTGATTATACACTTGACAACTTTTCACCGAGTGCTATACTACTACTGCAGGGCATTGACCTTCAAATTAGATACTCCTCACGCCTTCAATTTGAAGGCGCCCTTATAAATCCATTTTGCGAAACATCTACCCTCAAAATAAAACAAAAAAACATGTACCCTCACAATAAGACCAAAAATACTATTACCCCACTCCGATGTACAAAAAATGTTTTTGATGAAACAAGCGTTTTTAAACATTATTTATTTGTTTTTTGTATTTCGATTAAAATAAATCAGACTGAAACAAATGAGAAAAAAATCTCACTAGTTCGACTCATTAGTTTGATCATTGAAATAGTGTGATTTTTTAATACTTATTTTTTAGAATAAATGATTCTATGTAGACTCTCGATTGGCTATAAAAATAACCTTGTATTATGTATGAGTTTTTTTTTCTCACTAGTTAACAAACGATTTAATGCAAACTCTACAAAAATAACTTTGTATATAAAATTAAAATTATTAAGGTTGTAATGACTTTGATTCAGATTTGATCTCTGTCTTGTTCAGTACGCGTTCTGTACCAATCTAGCAATCATGCATGGTGTTGTTTGTGTGCAGGTGGACGAGTCGAGCCAGCACTCGCTGGCGGAGCAGAGCGAGCACAGCTCGCAGGGGTCGCCGGGCGCCGTGCTGCCCGACGAGCTCAACGTGGTCGACCTGCGCCTCAAGTCCGAGTCGCTCTCCAGGGACGGCTCCAGCCAGGTAACGCGGGGGTCGGGCGGGGGGCAGGGGGGAGGTTAGAGGGAGGGTCAGACCGAGCCTCAAGAATATGTCCACTCTAAAGGGCTCTACACACCAAAGCCGCCGGGTAGCATAAGCGATTGTTTTATCGATTTCCCAGGCCGGGGCGTGGCGGGTTGTGCCGCCCAGAGCCTTAACTAAAAAAAAAAGCCTTAACTGTTTTTCAATGACATGCATCATAGTTCAATAGCAGTTCTTCGGTAGCATGGTTGAGCAGTGTAATTCGCCGGTCGCATTTGTCGTTTCTTAACTGACGTTATAAGTGTTTTGTGGTGATTTCAGATGGGGTTCGTGGGCGGGTACGAGTCGATGAAGCTGTCTCCCCCCTCCCCCGCGAGCGAGGCGCCCTCCCCGCTGATGTCGTTCACGCAGCAGCTGCAGGCCATCCAGACGCAGGTGCAGACCGACAAGATGGTGGAGTCCGTCACCGCCGCGCTGTTCACCGACAACGCGCCCGGCTACGACCCCATGCGCCAGCTCATCCCCGCCAAGGCCGGCATGGAGCCCGACATGAAGGCCATCAACCCCGAGCTGATGATCAACGACGCCGCCATGCCGTCCGCGCCCGACGCGCGCCGCCATCCGGCGTACCGCCCGCGCGACGAGACCTTCAACCCCTTCGGCGCCATCACCAAGCTGGAGATGGAGCAGACACAGCTGGAGCGGCGGCTGGCGCGGCAGAGCGCGCACATGGAGGCGCTCGTCGAGGACGCCATGAAGGCCACCGCCGCCATGCTGCCCTCCGACGCCGCCAAGCTGGACGAGCTGGTCAACTCGCGCGTGGACGACCACCTCTCCGGCAACACGCCGCCGGCGCCGCACGCGCACGCCAGCGACGTGCTGCTGTCCCCCAACGCGGCCGTGCTGTCCCCCGGCCGGCCGCCGCACCGGCCCGCCGCCGCCGCGCCCGACGCCATCCTCGACCCGCAGGTGTCCCCCAGCATGCTGTGCGACGCGCGCCCGCGCCTCGCGCTGCCGCCCGGCCCGTGCTCCGCGCAGGAGGAGCTCATGATGATGACCGACCAGGTGCAGATGACCTCCGTCAAGACGCCGCCGGCCGCCGTCAAGTCCATGATCCTGAACGCGGCGGCCGAGATCCTCACCTCCGACTCGACCATGAACGCGCTAGTCACGTCCGCGATCAACACCGCCAACATCCTGTCGACGGAGAGCGCGAGCGGCGGCGGCATGGGCGGCATGTCGGGCGGCATGGGCGGCATGGCGGGCGGCATGGCGAGCGAGCAGAGCGCGCCGCCCGTGGAGCCGGCGGGGGAGACGCCGCTGGTGGCGATGTCGCAGGCCGTGTCGCAGGCCGTGACGCAGGCCGTGTCGCAGGCCGTGTCGCAGGCCGTGTCCCAGGCCGTGTCGCAGGAGATGACGGCACCGGTGCAGGGGCTGACGGACATGAGCGACCAGGACCTGCTCTCGTACATCAACCCGAGCACCTTCGACCAGGGTATGTTGGACTACTACACGCGCCAGTTTGTTCATTAATCATTCAATAATAACTGCCCTCGCCCGCTGCGCACCGCGTCTAATGGAGCTTGTTTGTGTTGCAGTGTGAGTCGGGCCGAAGCGTCGCGGTCGAGCTCGGAACCGCGTGCATTCGGTGACGTGTCGAGGGCTCAAATACACGCAGTTTTTATGTGAATTTTTAATGGATGTCAATATTTGTACGTAGTTATATTGTTTTAGCCATTTTTAGAACGATATAATCCCCGAAATTCGCGTCGGTGTTAGGATTTTTTGGTGATTCTCAAGGTTTTTACTGCGACGGAAAGTGAACGTTCGATCATCGATAAGTCAGTATTACAGGGCTAATCAGGAAATTTATATTATGTACAGTTGAAATCTCGCAAAACACGTCTCGGTAAGCATAAACTACACAGGTACCCTACATGTACCTAATAGTATTGTCAATTTCAATGAAATGAACATATTTTGAAGTATGAATTCTGAAATAAGATTTAAGTTTTAAATCGAGTCTCAAGAATATATTTTAGCTAACTTTTCATTAGCTAGAACTGTAAAAAATCTCGGCTTGAGTTTAGATTCAATGAAACACGAGTCTTGTTTCAGAATACAGGCATACGCAAATATGCGCTTAAAGAGATTATACCTGTACATAATACAAAATGAATGAATGTATTTTTAATGTGAAGAAATTACAAAGAAATCTATAAGTATGAATAATTGGGATGTATGTTTTATCGAATTTGTACATAGTTAAAATAGCTTCGTATTTATGTTGTATTGAGCTTAGATATAACAGTAAAAAGACAAGCTCGTTGGATGTTCAAGAGAAATGGTAACTGAAGTCTATTCAAATGTCAAAATATAAGTATAAATTATATTATTTAAAGTGTATAATCGTAGGATTAGTTAAGCGCGACACGGATCAATTAGTTCAAAATGTAATATTGACCAAATAACAGTTTTAAAATATTTGAAACCAAATGTACCAAAATAATGTTTCAGCAACTTGGAAAGTGAAGCACTTTGAGCAAATATCTTCGTTAATCTAATTTATAGGTACATTCTACAACAAATTTTCGATTTAGAGGTTTTCAACCGACTTCAAAAAGGGAGTTATCAATTCGGTTGATTTTTTAATTTTATGTCTGTTACCGCAGACAGAACTTAGCTGTATACAAACCCATTTGAAAAAATATTTTTGACGTGACTACGTCTATTAAATCGATGAACGCCGGCTGCATGCACGAAAACGTTGACGTCAATTTCCGGTATCGCTCGTTGTCCCGTTACGCTGGTAGTCGCGTTAAACTTTTTTTAGCTTAGCGCATAATTATATTGAACATACAAATGAGTGTGAATTCGAATCCTTTCAGAGGCATTTTAAAGTCTGTTTAATGCCAAATGAGTGCATCAGTGCACCCCAGGTCGCAACAAAATTAATGTGTACCAACAAGCTATTAAGTAAATTGAAACGAAGTGAACAAATTATTTACAAATAACAGAGTATATTTTGTTGATTGTTGTTTATGATTGTGATAATAACTGAGAAATAAAAATCAACGTAGTAGTTAATTTTATACTTTTTAAGGAAACCTGTACTGATGTGATGCTAGAGCAAAGAATATACATATTAACTATACATAATTATTATATGTTATATGGAAAATGTTCATGTTTATAGGAAATATCGAATGCTACATATTTAAATGTGCCATTTATTATAAATGTAATCTAAGTATAGCTTAGTGTAGGTAGTTTCTTCGAGAATCTAGCAAAAGGAGACGTCAAACGTCAGAATCTGCAAACATAAATTTCTGCCATTTTTTATGGGGGACGAGGTAAACACGCATTACACACGCGCCTAACAAAATCTTATTCATGTAAACGCACACTGTAATAATCTCGCACACCATCTTAAAATATGCACACAGTTATCAAATACAGCGTATAGTTCAATATAATTGATTGATACATGCGTTACTTTGCGGAAATCCATAAATATTAATAAATAGTATAAATATATTTAGTAATAATTCCGCTTAATTTCTATATTATTTAAAGTGAATGGCCATGAAGGTTATATGGCCAACAGAGGGGTACGCCTTAACATCTTGTTTGGCTAGATTCTCGAAGAGGTAGGTTAGTGGTGCATATCGTTCCAAATCCAACGATTGTTATTACCGACACAGTTTAGACTCGTGCCTTGACCTTATACAATATACAACCACCATTTTATATATTTAGGTACTCACTGTTGTTTTATGACAAAATGTTTTATTTTTTAAAACAAGTTACTAAAAGTTGAACTATAAATTACCAATACGTCTGTTTTTAAACTTACTAACCTTTTCTGACGTGGTTTTATGATGAGGCTTGTTAGTGTAGGTACCTATCTACTAGTATTTTAGATCTATGTCATAGTATTTTATTTTATAATGATTATAATATTTTATGTATGACTGCTTTTTGACATAAAATGACAGTGGTTGCTTTATAAATTTTACAGTATTTAATTAGGGACCATCAAAATATACAAGAATGTTATGAAATCAATTGGTATTTACTCTCATGCATTTTTGACATATTTATCGTAAAATACCTAGATTTGATGCAAGAGTATTGTACGAATTGTTAAATATATGGAACTGGTTTTATAATGGGAATCTCTTCTGAGTCTTCAAGTTGTGTGCTAGAGTTACTTTAGCTGTTACTTTAACATAGGTGATGTATTAAAGTTTGTGAGGCCAAATCCATTGCTATATTGTATAATGTTTTTTATTGTTCATCGTTTGGTATGGTTGTTTATGTTTATTTTAGTCTTCCATTATAGTACCTAGTTTGTTTTTTTTATGAATTGGGGAAGAGTTTATGTGAGTTATCTTTTTGCGAGTAATGTCCGTCCGTGCTGAGAATTTGATGTAAAATCAAGCCACAAATTAGTTTTTCTAAGATGGCGCAAATGTGGAATGTAGAGTGAATTGGTTCGATTGTAAATTAGAATGGTCAGAATGCTGGCAATATTTTTTGTTGAATTTATTGAGTGTGCCAGCAATCTGAGCAATCATGATCTCAATATTCTTAAGCTTTTACGTAAAAAAACACCCAAAAATACCGAAAAAAAAATCCGTACAGAAAAGCAATTGTTACTTCCGTTTAAAAAAGTAATAAGTGTACTATAATTTGCGCCAAATTTAAGTTTTATTGAATTCAATTAGCGTTGAGGGCGGTCTTCCTTTTACTGTATTATAATTATGTATGTACGTACTATTAGTATAGAGATCTAGTCGGTCTAATCATGAATGCAACTTGCCGGAAGGTCACGATGATCAGTGTATGTTATTTGTTTTGATGTAATTAAATAAATGTTATTGAAAATTATAAATATTTTATTTATCGTATCACTTATGTTTACTCTCTTAAAAAACCCAAAAGAGTAGTGCCGCAGGAAGGAAGTATGTAAGTTTTTAGTTTCCTGGGTAGGTTTATGTTTTTCAGTTTATAAGCAAGCAACTCGATACAATATTGTCCGGTCTTGAGTTACCGATATTTAAGGGGTTGTTTTTCAAGTTTTTTATCGGTAAGTCCGCCCTCCCTCCACGATCTACCCCACTCCCCTTGAAATGGCAGCCATTTTGTTTTTTAACCAAAACTACGGTAGTTCGTGTCCGAAAATCACCATAACTAAATACGCATATATATGAAATTGATGTCAACAAACATACATACACGCGAAAAACATAACCCTCCTTCTTAGCAGTCGGGTAAAAAAATTAAAAATAACCAAATTGGATGAACCACGTTTTAATTTTAATTTAATTGATGTAATGAAACAAATAAATCAACATTGCACTTCATTTAATAGAATTACACCTATTTATACATAAAACAATATGTATATGCATAATGTCCATTTGCCTAATACATTAATCATAATTTTTATCTAACATAACCCCGACGCTTATAATAAAATATAATATTTGATAGGATATTATATTACAATAAATTAATTAAATGCCTAAATATGAGCATACTGTGAATGTACAGAATAGTACGAAGACTATGAGTAGAATGGCAACCCATGCGGGTATAGTACCTGAAACAACAAGATACTGTGATTAGATAGATAAACAAAATATAGTTCTAGTTATGGTAGTTTTCAGTTGGGTTTGAAATTCCTTCGCTTGCATTACTCAAATGGTATGGTAATTTTAAGTTGGGTATAAAATTATTTTGCTTGCAATGCCGCAAAATTGCTTTGCCCTACGCATACGGGGTGTAGGGTGTCTACATTTATGTACATATTATTAAGTAACTTAAAGTGTACATAACTAGGTACACTTTAAGAAACCCACTACTTGTGTATGTACCCTACATGGCGATAAATAAAAGTACTGTATATTTTACAGTCGATAAAAAAAAGAAAACTTACAAGATATTTAAACTGCACTAAGTTGTATGCATGTATGAAGTATTATAAAAAGTATGTTTAATGGACAGCGCTGTGTGGGGCAAGTTGGGGTTCAAGGATAGTAGATTAACCAAAAAATGTTGGTTAAGAAAGAGTGCCCTTAACCATTATGTGTTCCATCCTTGTCAAGGGGAGTGCTAACCGTCTCTCCTTTCAATAGACACAGCAGAGATTTTACTAAGTTTTCATATAGTCCAACCAAGCTAAAAAACTTCTAATGCGCGATCTAGAAATTTTCCTTATAACAATACTTTATAACAACTAAAGCAGTTTATTATTCTCAAGAACGAACACAATAATACATAGACGTAATAATTGATGTGTTCTTTGATTTTTCTTGTTAAAAATCTCGAGAAAATCAATAAACCGCCGAATGTTTTAATATTATGTCCCACTAACGCCATCTCTTGACAAAGAAATGCAACTTGAAAGCGGCTTGAGAGCGCTACAATGGCGCCCGCTCACTTTACTAATCGACATCAACAATCTAACTCTATTGAGCTATTCAGACAACGTTTGACACGTTGACCATAAGTGGCATTTACTGAGCGCTTTTTGTGCTTTGGAGGGCACGTTTTAGTGTCGGTCCCGGCTATGACAATAGAGTTTAAGTAGTAAAGCTAAGTCAGAGGACATCGGACGACTTAAAAGCTTCAAGAAGAACTACTAGAACACGACATTTTTGTCTTCCTATAGTTCTTTCGAACCAGTGTGGTGAAAGGATTTCAAGTACTCCTTGAAGAGGCTCCTGTTGCACTTGACACATGCTTTCGAATTTTTTAGGTTCTATTCTATGACATGCCGGTTTCCTCACGATGTTTTCCTTCACCGTTAAGCACGTGTTTTTAATGCACACATAGATGTTTGAACAGAAAATTCATTAGTGTACAATCGGCTCTGCAATGGTCTTTACACCCAGCTTACGCCAGTGTACTCCTGTGTTTGTGCACACCGTTAAACACATCATGTGTTTGTGTGAGTTGCGGCGTAAGCTGGGTGTAAAGACCATTGGAGAGCCGACCCTACAACCGGGTTCGAATCCACGACCTTTGAATCGAAAGTCGAGGCACCACCCACTCGACCAACACGTCATTGTAATATTAGTTTTAATATGATGACTCTTGTACTAGGTGTGAATGAGTGGGTTTTTTTTTCCCCCACTCATCAACAGTGTTGACGACGGGGTGTTGCCGAACGGTAAAGCCCGTCACACACGTACACTAGGCATTTTTCGATACATTTTCTACACAAATATTCAAGTGACCGCACACGCAGCTATAATATATATTTCTATGACTTCGTTATCATTGACTTTGTAGCTAGCCAAAAATTTGAACAATGGTGTCATGTTTATTCGCCCGAGTAGTAGTGTGTGGTGTGTGGTGTGGTGCACTCACTTCGGTGGGGCAGGCTGTGCACGCAGAGGCAGTTGTCGACGGAGATGCTGAGCAGCGCGGCCTCGGCGCGCGAGGTGACGGCCGGCCCGAAGCCGCGCACCGGCAGGAACTCCAGTCCCGTCACGAACATCATGTGGGCGTTCGAGACGTGCAACACGCGCTGGGGACATTACACATTTTTTATCATCAATCAATATCTATAAAAGGCTTAATCCTGGCTGACTGATTGACAACGCACAGGTCATACCACTGGACTTAGTGACTTGAAATGTAGACGGTATGTTCCTCATGATGTGTAGGCGCGTATCATCATCATCATCTCCCTGCCCTTATCTCACACTTAGGTGGAGTCTTCCTCAGCACTTCAGTACAACACAACTTCTTCCACTCGTCTCTATCAGCCTTCATCTCTGTACTCACACCTGCTTTGCTCACGCACAAAGGACCGCCTAACGAGTCCAGTTGCGGAAAACGGAGTCACCACACATAACATAACATAACCTGCATTGTTCATATCCTCTTTCACACAGTCCATCCATCTTTTTTAGGTCTTCCTCTACTCGTAAATCCATCTAGTATAGGCGCGTATAGTATAGACTAAAAAACAAATTATGTATTAGATGCCCTGTCGAAGGCATAAAATGACGGGATGTTATAGTGTAAAAGAAACTAACGTCACGTGACGAGGAAGTAAGTGAGGAAGGAAGTTAAAGACGAGGAAGGCACTGTTGACTTATTTATTAATAATATTAATATTATTACCCCAGAAACAAAAGGCACTCACCTGTAAACTAAAAGCAACATAAACATCGACGGAGCCGCTGAACATGGTGCCGACGCCCACGAACCGGCCGTCGTCGCGCACGGCCAGCGCCGACAGCGACTCGTCCAGCAGCACGCTGCGGGCGGGCGCGGGCGCGCGCGCCGCCCACTGCTGCAGCAGCCCGCGCGCGCGCCCCGACCGCGACAGCGGGTTCGCGATCGTGAACATGCGGTACGCGTCCTTCTGGTCTTCGATGGGGGCGAACCTACACATTATTATTTGGTTATTCATAAATAATAAACACAATATTTCATTGAAAGTTGCATTTTTATAATCTCCGCATGTACCGCCATGTTTTTCAGTTTTCTACTCAATTCAATGTTTGAGAGAGGTTTTGAAAATGTGCAAGTTTTGATTGACTTGCTTAATACTGACACTTTGCTATTCTGTGACATTTCTTCCGCGGGTGGAACAAACAACATCGACAATAAACAATTCTTCCACGGGTGATGAAGTCGCACGCTAGTTAATAAATAATTGTTTAATTAGATCCTTATTTTATTACCATGCCAAGGGAGTGTTATATTTTTCACGCGTAACTTGTATGTATGTATGTAAATTTCTTTGTTACCTAAATACTGCAAAAACAGTATCTTTTGGTATGGAGTATATTCCGTGATAAGCCGCAAAGGTATTGCTACAGCTCACCTGCATCTCCTGAAGAGGTACTTGGCCCCGTTGGGCGGCTGGCAAGTTATGGTGAGCTCGGGCGGCGCCTTGCGAGCGGTGTCCCACACGTGCGCCAGCCCGTCCTTGCCGATGCTCACCAGCCGCGAGTCGCACGGACTGAAGTCCAGATCATCCAGCTAAATGTGTACCATGACTTTTAATTTATAAATAACTAGCTGGTGCCCGCGACTTCGTCTGCGCAGGTATCTTTATAAATTGTAGCCTGTGTGTTATTCTGATGTATATAAGCTATATTGTTGTAAAGTTTCATTAAAATCCATTCAGTAGTTTTTACGTGAAAGAGTAACAAACATCCATCCACCCGTACTTACAAACTTTCGCGTTTATAATATTAGTAGGATAAACTACTTGCCTACCAATACAAACATGTTATAGGAGTCGTAAAAAATAACTTAGGTACCTACTAAGTGTAAATTGCATGCTTGCTTTAAGTATCTAGGTAATAAGAGAAACCTCAGTCTGCCTCCTAAAATATTGTAATGCCCCAAAGGGGTTCACATGTGAGTCAAAATATTGTTATTGTTACCATCTTACCAAACCATTGTCATGACAATAAATATATGTATTGAGTATTGAGTACCATGTTAAGTCTAAACATGTAAATAAATTAGTTGCATCAGCAGAAACCTGACAAATAAATCTCTAGTTTTGGCGTGATTGACATCCATCTATTCATCCATAAAAAAAAACTTTTGCATTTATTATACATATGTATGGAAATCCTTTATAATTAAATTGAAAAATTAGCTCATTGACCAATTTTATTATAAGATTGATGTATTTTTGAAATAACCTTAGATTATTTTGATATATTATATGTATAGTTATAATAATATATTTTTTTGTTATAATTCTTGTTTTTTGAAATTGTACTATCTACACATTCTGACTTGTAACTGTAACTGATTGTTATTAATAAAAGAAATTGAACTTGAAAGATCGAGATTGTTGGCGAAAATGGGGAGAGGCCTTTGCCCTACAATGGGACAGCTCAGGCTTATACAAAAAAATAGGACAGCTCAGGCTTCTATTAAAATAATAATGTTTGCTAGAGCTAGATCTTTGCTGTGGCAAATGAACATGTTTTTGCTGATAAAATTCATTCATTCATTCATTCATTCATTCACTAAATCTAATAAACACACATACAAGACTGACTTGTAGTGTTTGTAACATACCTCTTTAGTGTGTCCCTCCAGTTCAAAGAGTAGTTCCATGGAGGGAAACTTCCATATCCGAACCTTGGTGTCGATGCCGCCGGTCGCCATCAGCTTGCAATTGTGGCTCACTCGCACCACTCGCTGCAGTGGGTCATTGCTGTAATAACAGAGATATCAGTTATTCAAAAGCTTTTTATCAAATAGTAGTACAGTAAAAGTTGTGATGGAAGGCTAAGCAAGAACTTATTTGATTCAGGTAAGTATCTTTAGTTGTTAGTTAATTAATCCACTGGTAATTACTCTCTTTTCGAAATGTAAAAAATTGTTATGCTAGCTAGGGTATAGTACTTAAACTTCTGTGCTTCTGGGCGGAGTTAGGCTGGCTAAACTATTAGTCAGGATATCTGACGCACAAAGGACCAACAGGAGTCTAAGTGCAGAAAAGAGAGTCCATTTACATTTAGGATATGTGTTAGTACACCACACACCCACATAGGTTGAAGTGCGTGTACTTTCTTTCTTGTTTTTATTTAGTGACATTAACACCTTTCACTAACACTTTAACTGTAGGGTTGCCCGGTAGAAAATGCTTAAGCTTTTAGCCCACCTTTTGTACAATGTGTATATTTTGTGCAATCAAGTATGAAAATATAATCAGTAATGGTAATGTGGTTAGGTTTAGGCATTAGTATAGTTTACCCAAAATCAGTCTGTACACTGTCACTCGGGCGGATTTCAAATGATATTCTCTTCTCTGTGGTGTTGCTGTTTGTGTCCTTTTTTGATATATTATCGTTTTCGGAGACGGTGCGGCGCCTCCGCCGGACGAGGCCGTTCTCCGCGCGGAAGCTGCCGCGCCGCATCTCGGCCGCGTCCACCATGCGCATGTTGACGCGGTACAGCTGGCAGTGGCTCTCCTGCCCCGCCGCCAGGAAGGTGCGTGTGTTCGCGCTGCGCACGGAGCACGTCATCACGACGTTCGGGCCCGTCTCGTGCCGCATCACCTCCTCAGCCACATATCTCGTCCCATTATGCGATAACTCGAATATTTCCTACAAAAACCAATCACTAATGAATTCTTCGCGCTTCCTTGCGTGAGATATCGATAATGCAATCGACTTTTCATGCATACGAGTACATAAATGACTGCAGACACGTACGCTGCTATGATCATTCATGGAAAAGTTTTTAAGTGAATTTTGAACGTGGACACTTACGAATCCGTTTGCGACGCCCGTGTTGGATGCACCGCCACCCCCAGCCACGAGAACATGCCTGTTCGTCAGGGTTTGAAGCGTGTACAGAGGAAAATCGACTCTGGCCAGTAAGCCTTCGACTCTGGTTCGCGACATCTTTGTCTGGCATCAAATTCTCCGACTCCACGCACACGTAGATGTCTCACACTATGAGGGCATAAATATAGGCCACATGAGTCCAACTTTTTAATATGATACTTAGAATAATGGCGAAATATGTTTTAATTACAAGAAAACGAAATCAAAACTTTGGAGAATTTCACAAACTTCTCCAGGTTCCAACATGACAAAAGTCAAATTGACATTGATAGTAATGACTGACTATTTTGACAGAAACGTGACAGAAACATCACATTTTCACTGGGTTTCGCCACGGTTTAGCTCTCGGCTTCCTGTTCTTGAACGAAATCAGAAATGTCAATTGTCATTAAAATGTCAGTGTCGATTTATTTACGCCAATTTACGTGAGCGATGTTGATTGTGGAATATTTTTGTGACTAATTTGAATTCAGTTTCGGTCGAATTATTAGGATAAATGGATAAAAAATGAACCACGACGAGATAAAAGCGGTCGTACAGGAAAAATTCCTGTCGAGTGAACACGTCACCGCTTTCCTGTATGATGCCAAAGTGTTACATCCCGACTGGGTCAAAAGGGATAGGTTGCTGGCGATCGTCGAGTTCGGGGACGAAAAAGCTGTGTTTTGTTTGTGCACGTCGAGCTGCCCCCCTAAGTCGTTCACGGACCTGTCCGTAGAGATAGTGCTGCCCATCGACAATACGTTCAAATGCGAGATCGACAACAAACCGACCGACCCCGAAGCGGTACTGTATCTCAACCTGCAGTCCCGCGGCTCCAAGTACAAGTTTGAGATACAGATGACTCCACGCGTGGACAGCTTCGTGGATGAGCTATTCCGAGGGATAGAAGCAGTCAACAAACTGCCCACTCAGCCCGAATTCGTGTGGGTGAAAAAGTACAATAGAAAAAACGAGGACGATATCATCGCGCAAAGTATGGTCGTGCCGAGAAGCGGCGGTGCGCCTACGGGTGCCGCGCCGCTCGCCATCAGAGAGAGCATCATCAAACACAAGATGACAGATAGGGAGTTTGAATACACATACTCTAAAAACTTCTCAATATACTGTGGCACATGGAATGTGAATGATAAGCCTCCCGTTATCCCTCTCAAAGGCTGGCTCAGCATTGACAAGGAGCCACCGGACATATACGCTGTAGGTTTCCAAGAGTTAGACCTGTCGAAGGAAACCTTTCTCTTTGACCAAACTATGAGGGAAGATGAATGGTACAATGCCATCTTGAATAACATTGATTCTAGAGATAAGTATGTGAAGGTCGAAAAAGTGAGGCTAGTGGGTATGCTCCTTGTAGTCCTCATCAAGGCTAAACACATGCCCTACGTGAGGAATGTGGTCTGTGACACTGTGGGCACGGGCATCATGGGCAAGATGGGCAACAAAGGAGGGGTTGCCATCAGATTTGACCTCCACAGCACATCACTATGCTTCGTCAACTCACATCTAGCCGCACATGTAGAGGAATATGAGAGGAGAAACCAAGACTTTAGAGAAATCTGCAATAGGACTAGGTTTGCCCAATCCAACCAGCCAGCCAAAGCCATAAAAGACCATGACCAAATCTACTGGCTCGGAGACTTGAACTACCGCATCACAGAATTAGACCCTGCCACTGTCAAAAGATTTATCAATGAAAATAATTATGGTCCAATCTTGGAGTGGGATCAGCTGAGACAACAGCATAAGTGTCATAATGTATTTGCAGGATACACCGAAGGTCCAATCTCATTCAAACCTACCTACAAGTATGATCCGGGGACTGATAATTGGGACTCCAGTGAAAAAAACAGAGCTCCAGCCTGGTGTGACAGGATATTTTGGAGAGGAGATAACATTGCGCAACTGGCCTACAGGAGTCATCCATCTCTCAATATCAGTGACCACAAACCAGTGTCAGCACTGTTCAGGGCATCCATCAAAGTAGTTGATGAAGAAAAGTACCGAAAGATATACGAAGAAGTCATAAAGCACTTAGATAAATTAGAAAATGAACAAATACCACAAGTGATGGTCGATGTTACCGAAATAGACTTTGGAACAGTGAGGTACTTAGAACTACAAGTGAGGACCATCACCATAAAAAATATTGGAAAACTACCAGTTGAGTTTGAGTTTATAAAGAAGTTGGATGAACCCAATTTTTGTAAGGAGTGGCTCATTGTAGAGCCGTATAAAAAGTGTATATGTGCTGATGAAGAATGTGACATCCAACTTAAAGTATTAATAAATAAGACTTCAGCTTGTAAAATGAATGCTGGAACTGACAAACTGTATGACATCCTTGTCCTTCACCTTTTAGGTGGCAAAGACATCTTCATCACCATCAATGGAACATACCAAAGAAGTTGTTTTGGATGTTCCATTGAAGTTTTAGTAAACTTAAAAACACCAGTCAAAGAAGTTCCTCTTGGAAAATTGATTGAATTGGAGAGTAAAAGAGACCAGTGTGTTTCCTCATCGTCGACCTACTCCATTCCAAAAGAGATATGGTTTTTAGTAGATCACATTTACCTCCATGGATTAAAACAACCTAATTTATTTGAACAGCCTGGATTCCACTCGGAAATTCTGCAGATAAGAGATTGGCTAGACAATGGTTCAGTGGATCCTATTCCTGGCAGCATCCACTCGGTAGCTGAAGCACTCCTGTTGTTGCTAGAGAGTACGACTGACCCGATCATTCCTTACAACCTCCAGTCAGTGTGTTTGCGGAATTCCGCCAACTACTTACAATGCAAGCAGATTGTAATGGAGCTGCCGGAATTTAGGAAGAATGTGTTTTTGTATTTGTGCGAGTTTCTCCAAGAAGCCTTACAACATGGTGCTGAGAATGGACTGGACGCTAAGACGTTGTCAACGCTTTTTGGCGCGATATTCCTTAGAGACAACCCTAACCTTGTGCAAGAACCTCAGTCCCGCATCAATAGACAAGTCATAGACAAGAAAAAGGCCCAATTTGTGCACCATTTCTTAGTAAACGACCACAGTGACCTTATATTCTCTAAATAGGTAATTTTATTGTTATCTCACATGAGCAGGAAAGCCACTATTTCGGTAGCTACATTTAATAAATAGCTACCTACCTACATATGCCCCAATATAAGTTTTCCTGGCCATGTAGACAATGTACCTTGTTATATTAATGTTAATAATTTATTGTAATACTCATGCATTTTCCATTAATAAGTATGTTACGATTTTATTGTAGCCCACATTTTACATCGTAGTTATGTGTTAGATTAATATTTATTTTATTGAAATCACATAATATAAATTACGTATTTCTTTCTATAAGTTATTGTATTGTGAAGTCTTTCCATTATTTAGAACTAAGTTAATCCTATTTTAAAGTTATACTATTTATTCCCAGTTTTGATAGCTAGTTCCGCTCTCTATGGCCATGAAGCTTTTGCAACCAGCTGTTAATGGCTTTATAAATTAACGCAATAACTAACGGTTGCAAAAACAAACATCACGCTGTCTGCACTGCTGTTATACTATTTGATATAGCAAATTAGCAACCATCCCATTGCTGATGGCTCAATGATCAAAACCAATGTAGTTAATTATGTATGAACGTATTAATTTTAAGTTTTGGAAACACCAAGTAGGTACTCTGATAAATCAGCGGGAAAAACTAACTAACTACCTACATAATCAAATTTTTATGAAAAAATATTTGTTCTTACACTATTGTTTCCGAAAAAAAAACTTATTGCATTTTGGGACACTGAACGCAAAACTCAATGGTATGTGTATGTATCGTAAAGACAACAATCTACTTCTTGATACCAAAAGAGTTTATCTGTAGTACCTAACCTACCGAGGTTAGGTAGGTAGGCAAGGTAAGCTTAACAGAGCGAGGGTATGGGGCGGTATACCTGGGTATACCTGTGTAGTGGTAGTAGGTGTACCATCTAGCTAGGTAGTGTAGGTAATATAATATTCTACGTTTTAGCATGGAATATGTAAGTGGTTTTACTATAAACTAGACCAACGAATAATTTTACATGGTGGTTCAAGACTCAAGATAATAAATATTTTTTTTAAGTATCCTACCAAAACTTCACTAATGTACCTACCTACTTACTTTATTGTATTTATTTTAAAAATTAACTATTAATGTGCTGGTATATGTCGGTACTTACTTACCTAAATGTATAGAATATTATGTAGATCTTAGTAATTTATTAAATTGATAAGTACTTGAATGTACTAATTACTATCCGCTTGTTATTTTTATTATTTCGCTGATGAAAAAGAACTCCCAATTTAAAAATATTAGGATCACCACGTTCATGAAGGTAAACTACCTAAGTAGAAAATCAAATCTGCCTACAATTTCGTTGCTTTTAACAAATATTATGTCTAGGGTACGTAGTACTCTGACTGGTCTAGGGCCTAGGGCAAAGGTCTAGTACCTACTTATTGGTTTTCTGGTATCCTTGCTTGTTGTTAGTCCTGTCGTCTGCCTGCTAATGCCACATTGCCAACCATTGCCTTGTAGCTAGTTCAAATTTTGATAAATTGTGGGATATTTCTTGCCTAATAGCGGCATCTGCAGGTTTTTAAGTACCTAATACATAATTTGTCTCTCTCTAATTCCGAAAGATGGCGTAATAAGTTTACATAATATTTTGCTAGATGTCACTACAGAGAACCAAAAAGAAGTTGTATTTTAGATAAAAAATATGGCGATAACGTATTTTACTGCTATTTAATTTTTCTACTTATTTGTATAGAAAGTTTAAAACCTTCAGTAAAAACCTTGGAAATCATATCACTGTCATTATATAATATGAACGCAGCTCTGCCTAGTAGATCAATGATTCGAATCGAACTGAGTCGAGCGGTAAATTTAAATCCAACCAATCCCATAGCTGCATCTCACTGCTTTGTCCGGCTGTGTCAAAAAATCGAACAAAGATCTGTCAGACAGATTGAAAAGTTTATTCGTTTGCTCATATCCTGTCTTGGAGAAATTCGAATTTAATTCTCACAACGGAATAACCGAAGTTATTTTACAATAGTGAATTGATCGTGCTGAAGAATCCCCTCATAATTCGTGTGAAGCAGTTGTGCTCCTGCGCCTCTGAACTCCACAAATATCTTACTTCTCAAAGTCAAACAATGGAAGTCGAAACCAAGTGTAAGTGCTTTTTTAATTTCGAATTTATTAATTGTCTAATGAAACTATAATCTGCATTTGAATTACTTACCTAGTTTTATTCTTAATGTTTTGCACCGTTTGTTTAATTTTTGTCTAGATAGTACGTAACCGTTTGTTTTAAATAAATCAAATTCCACCCACCACTAAAAAAAATCGTAGTTATTTCAGCGATGTCCTCTATGCAGCCTCTATGCTAATGCCCGCAGCTTCGCCCGCGTAACATTATATTCTTTTACCTACATAGGTGTTTTTCCAGCTCATAAATGATGAATGATACTTACTTACCTGCCTATGCCTAGACTAGAATATTAGCTGAATCGGTTCTTTAGTTTCAGCGTGAATGAGGAAAAAACATCCATCATCTTCTCAAACTTTCGCGATTATTAATAATAGGATGGAATTAAATATTATTGAGAGTGACCTCAGAAAACTTAAATAAAATCTGATTAACTCTATCACCAGCGGGCCACTGATTTTACTGTTGGTAACCACCACTTGCTGTTCCAATACTGCAGCAGCTTGCTAGAATATTTATATACCTACTTAGTAAAATGATTACTATCTGCCTGAAAATCCTGAAATACCTAAATAGCTGTTAATATTTTGAAAAGAAATGTGCATATTATAATTACAAGTGGCCCAAATAACAGTAACCAACTATATAAAAATAAACAAAATTTAAAAATACTTACCTACTTATAAAAAGTAAGTATTTGCAAAAAAAAAAACATTATTATGTACTTTTAATAACAATATAATGTAAGTATGTACAACCTACACTTCATATTAAATATCTTTGTATACCTTTAACTAAACAATGTAAATTGCACATCAGTAATTCAGTAATTTATTTATACATCGTTAGCAAGCCTAATCCTATCCTATGTTAGCAAAGCCCCTTATCTTAGAATTTATCAATAAAAGTTCCATGAACATGCATGCACTTTAAGCATCGCACAGCAAGCACTATTATTAAAGATAAATATGAGCCAATTTTTTTTTTAACTTTCTGTTTGCAAAAAAATATTATTCTTCTTCTTCTTATTGTGTCACTAGTTCCTTCGAACCAGTGTGGTGAAAGAATTTCTAGTGCGTCTCGAAGAGGCTCCTTTCGTGCACTTATTACAAAAAAATATTGAAAACCGTATTTATGAATTTACTACGTGAAAACTAGAGGGGGGAGGGGGCTTCTCATATACTACGTATGTATGGTCACCAAGGGGAGGAAGGGGATTAAAAAATAGTCAAAATTGGGTCACGTAGTTTGGGTATGTTCCCTTATTTAAATACCTGTTTCTTTAAGCATGCACCCTAAAGCTACTTATAAATATATACCTATCTACTTAATTGGACGGTATGTTTGTTTAATAAGACTCCAGTTCCCGCCAGCTATGAATATGACAGTATCCCCATTAATTATAATTCTAAAAACGACGACGGATAAATGAATTCAAAATTACGATGGCCGTTGAGCAAGAAAGTGTGGAGGTGTACCAGCTAACTCATCCTCGTGGGAGGAAAAGAGTTGAGCATTGTTTAGAAACTAAATTCTAATGGACTAACGCAATCCGAGATTTATAGCAGTAACGTCGTATTGTCTATTTGATAAATTCGTAACAAACTTATTTAGAGTCCTTCGGCGTGTCCTTGTGACCCCGCTATACCGGCTTTTTAGACCTAGTGCGGGGAATAGTCCACCGTGGTACGATCCATACAGACAGACTTTGTCAAACTTGTATGTACTTGATGTAATATTATTGTGACAATAAAACATTTATTATATATTTATCACATTGCTCGAAATCCCACTTCCACTCCACTTCGAGCATTGTGATTTGCCAATTCACGTTCCGCTCCTCTGCACTCCGCCCTGCTCCGCGTCAGTGGAAACGCACCCTTAGAGTCCCATGTCTCAGCACCGTAGATCATAGTGAGCAGGAAACATTGATTGTAGAGACTCGTCTTCAGGCGCTACGGGATTTTCTGGGTCCCTCCCACTCATCCTTCCATTCCAATCACAAGATGATCAAAATAATCGACCAACGGGTGTCTACCACACGCACAAGCTTCACCACAGTTTTGCCTGCGCAGGCCGGTTAGTACACGGATCACCGTGTGTATAGTTGGTAACTTTACCGTAGTGTCCCGTGTACAAGCCGGCCTGCGCAGGCAAGACTGTGGTGAAGCTTGTGCGTATTAGTAGGCCCATAACTAATCAGTTTTTTGTTCAAAATTGCCTTTAGGTAATAATATAACTTCAAATTGCCTATAATTACGAGGTAGATACATAACTCTTTATTACCCCAATTCGTCATATACATGACGGTTAAACCGAAGATTATATGTATTTCGGTTAAACGAGTTCCAATTTAAATTTCGACGACCGTTGGGTATGAAAGTGTTGTTTTTGCAGAGGCGTGTGTCATCCTGAATCAGGCGGTTGGTAAGGTCACAACCAGCCGTTGGAATGAGTCATCGGCCTATCGCATCTCTTCCGCGGCCTATGACTTTATTCCATTTATTTTGAACTGGTGGTCTGCCTTATTTGGAATCTTGTGCATACCTTCTCGCGTTATTGGTCTTTGTTGTTGCTTCTGGTTTAAGAAACCTGATTAACTGTTGACCTTGCGTTATCCATACTATATTGCATATATCTCAAGTATAAATTACCTAGCCTAGCTTAGCTTATAGAACAGGTATAGAACAATATGTGTTTACCATACACAAACATTGTTGGATCACCCAAGAATGAATTCTCTTTCACCCATTCTAACCCATAACCCAACCCAACCCATTCCAATTCCAACCTTTTGTTTTCGCTTAATCGTCCGTATAATGTAATTTTACTTTTTATCCCGATTGTATTGACTGAATAGGCGAAGTCAATCCTGTTTGACCATCATTAGTAGTTTATTATCGAGGAGACAGTTCACTTCAGTCACAGTCCCATGAAAATCACGGCTGTCTGTATAAACTTTGGATTTTCCATTCAATATCAGTTTAAAACATTAAATTGACGCTAAGAGGTCCCTAGTGCCGATAGGGAGACGTTGATTAAAAGCTTGAGAAACTGAAGAGCAGAGCAATCGCCCTTAAGTGCTCCACGTAAATTTCGATACAATATGGGCAAATCCGATGTAATTTTCCGAACCAAGCCGCTTAATGGGCCGTTTCTATGCGGAACTTTTAAATCGATGAGTCTGAATAGGCTACATTGTGTTGTGTTCTCTTTATACCCGCATTATCATCACAATGGAAGATCCGTCGCCACCCTGCGGTCAATATTGACCAAACGTCCATGTCGATGTTTAAACAATGATATTGTCCAGTAAACATGACTTCGTAAATGAAGACATGAAGGCTCGCTCCGGATGTGGCTCCGGCCTCGTGTACTGCGCAATTTTCAGGGTTGGATGATATTATTTTACTTTTTAACCGAAATTTTGTAACGCATTGTGTTGATTTTATATTTTATATTCGATATTTAATTATTATACAAACTCTGTTGTCCACATGATAAATAATGTACCTAAGTATAAGCGCTAGCGTGTGTATATTTTATTTATCATGGGTAATTTCACAAAATATATGGTGAGTTCTGAGAATGAAACGTTTCAAACCAACAATTACCTATATTTCTACCCTCTCTGCCATCCTTCTACTCATTAAATGAATCAACATCGAACATATCGATCGCTAACGCGTTGACACTAAGCTTTCATATCACGTCATCAGCCAATAACTAATTCAGTATGTTCGTGAGAAATTTCAATCAAAATAATAGTCCTCCTACACTGCTTTCTATCTCAATCCAGGTAACCGGGCTGTTTCTTGTTACCAGTAATGAAAGCTGGTTCACTGTCGTTGTCCAGAAAAGGCAAAGACGTGGGCGAAACTCGCCTCGCCCACATCGTAAATCGTTTGCTACCCCAAATTGCAAATCTGTGTATGTTCAGACAGATGCATTGTCTCGGAGGTAAGAATTGTGAGTAATAACTTGAACGACGCGGTATTCTCAGGTCATCAAACTTGTAGGTTTGCGGACGCAGTACGGTGTATAGAATTGCGGTGTAGAGCTGACACATGTTCGCTATAATTACAGCGACACGGGCGATGGCCTCCTCGAAACGATAAAGACTAATAATATAAAGTTGGGGGATACGAAACTTTCGCAGCTAAAGTAAGCTACGGTTGTCCCCTTTTAGTTCGTCGTCTCGTAAAGTCGTAACTTGATTACGGCCGTTTCAAGTTCCAATGTCTCGCGAAGAATGATGATTCGCTAAAATACAAATAGGAATGGTTTCAGATGAAATTGGGAAATATCAATATTTTCTTCAGGGGTGACTCACATTCACATGGATATTGTAATATTCTGATAAAATATTCGTTTATGGAGTTAATTTCTGTAAGCAAAGTAGCATTGTTGTTTTACCTCATCTAATAGTATCTTATTTAGGTACCTATTGTATATTTGAATTGCGCCGAGCACTCGGATTTCATGATTAATTTCAATTTTATTGGCGTTGTAAATTTCAAGCTAGTAGCACTTTTAGTAGCTTTTTTATAGTCCTTCTCTTGCAGACCCTCGCTCGTTTTGTTGTCTGACCTCGAGATTAATAAACCCCATAACGAGTTTCGCGTGTCTGATATTAAATATCTACTTTCTGCTGAACATCAGGTTTAGCCGTGTCTAAATTGATTCTTGTAACATATTCATCAAGATAGGAACCAACCACCATATCTTAGAAATTCTTAGTCATCTTCTTCGAGACTCTAGCAATTTGTATCATTTGTAAAAACAGCCATTGTAGCGGAATTGGACCATTCCCAAAACGTTTATAAAGGTTCATTGCGCATGACCTAAGTTGTGCCGGGTGAATAATCTATGTTCTGCACAGCTCAGACACAATGCGAAGGCGTAGCGGTGCGAAAAGTAACGGGAACCTGCACAGACTCAGTGGAACCAATCAGTCAGTGATCGATAAAAAATGAACCAGAATCGAGTTAGCTGAAAACACTAATTGGCCTCGTTACCAGACCTTAGTACTTCCCCTGACTGAAGCTAAAGCTAGCTAGCTAGCTGGCTTTGGTTGAAACTAGGCTCAAGCTGGCGAGTAATCTCGTGTTGTTACGTAAACTCGTCATAAAAGTACCAACGATGACGGGCTTCTGAGATCCATACTAAACTTTGTTTCGTTTGAATGAAGAATAGGCATGAGTAGGGAAGGTACTTTACCTAGATCGGAAAATAAAACATGCATGAATGACTATGCAGTGTCCAATTTAGGGGAAACATGCAATGCCATAATATTGATTTTTTACTTTCAAGCTAGTCTCGCGGGGCAAAGTGACATTTTGGCACGAACGAACAGTAAATTCATTTTCAGATGCACTTTGTTTGAACTCGTTAAGTATAAATTAACAGACTTGGCATTCCTTTTCCGTTTGCAAGCTACTGAATTTAATTCCCTTTACTATGGCATTTATTTAGCATTTATTAGCCTTTATTTAGCATTTATTACGAAATATCTAGCTTGATGTGAAAGCTTGGAATGGAACTTGCGATATTTTATATCGATTCTGGGCTTCGTTAACTACCTAGCCTAGTATACCTCATCGACGTCGTACGTACGTAAATTTTCAGCGAAACCAGTTCTGCATTCCTTTGTGCCTGTCGAACCTCTGTAACAACTCTTTTGAAGCGATATTTATGCTTCATTGTAACATTCGTAGCTGGACACAAGTCAAGTCTTTCGAATATTAAAACTCAAGAGTTTATACATGTACATGTATTACAGTCTTGTCTTCAAACAATAACTTGAAGAAAATCCTTATCAACTTGATAAGGCTATCTACAGTATGTCTGTCTACCAATCATTGTGTAATAAATTACTTTAATAAATATTGTTTTTCTTGCCGATCAGTAATAATTACTTATTTACGGTTCTTTGACCGATAAAGATTCTTTTACCCCATCTTGAATAAAAATCTCAGTACCTAAATATCTACTTTGAAAAAGGTTTGAATATGATACAATCGTGTGGTTGATGTACCTACCTACACCTACTTAAGTACATATGAGTATTGTACATTGGTAAAAAAGACGCCGTGAACAGCCATCATCAAAGTAAGAATAGCTTTTATATGGTTCGGTATAGGTATTTAGGATTGTATACATATTAGTTAGAAACAATACAAGATTCATAAATAATTGGGATCAGAGCCGCCGAGCTAAAAGTGTTTTTTTAAAATGCAATCCTGAATAATGATCAAAAAAAGGAGCTCTCTTCTCGGTGTATGTATTATATAACTGATAATATCTCTCCACTTTTTCATAAACATGACATGACAGCAACCTTTTCCTGAATGATGGCATTAACTAATCTAGTGCATTATTGATGATGAAGAATTGAAGACTCCGAGTCTTCGCAATTAACCGCAAATCTATACGGCTTCAGCTAGGTATAGTGTTTCATCCGTTGCCGTTGGTTGACCCGAGACATTGCGGTTTTTAGCTTCTCATTGGCGGCCACGTTCCAATTTACTGCTGGCCTCAATCTTCTATCCGTCCGTCGCTTCCTTTGATCTCAATCCTTTATCCCTTTGTTTTTAGAGCTAAGACTGTTATTAATTTTCCTGCCCTCGGACGCTGGAATCAAGGTATGTGCTTGTTTTCGTGATTCCATTGCAAGTATTTCGACTTTGGTTATTTTAATTAACGTGCCTGTAATATTTCCAACTGAATTCAACGTATTAGTTTCAAAGCAAATCTCTGTAGGCTAGGGAGGGAAGTATAGCATAGGCGTCTGGCCTTGATCGATCCGTGTGCGTGTATTTCTCTTTACAGCTTTTGCTACGACGAAGACTGTCGTGCCTTGAGCTTACGTATAGCACTACAAAATGAAAGTCTGTACGTATATAAAACTAAGCTTTAGTTAGCTGTTTATTACGTAAATAAGGATTAAATATTCACATCCTACTACATTTCACTTACAGCCGACCATCTACGAATTAGACATTGGCTGCAAATAAAGAAGTTGTTACAAGAAGAAGGGTCATTAAACTTATCTACCCTCGAAATCAACCCTCTAGGTTAGGTATTGGAACTCGGATAGTGAATTGATGTTCCGCTTACGTTTATCTAGTCAGGATTATTTGAATAAGTCAAAAATTTGCACGTACTTAATCGGTTCCAAACCAAAAACCTTGTAATAAGGATATTCTTGAAATAAGCACAACGTTAATAAAAAGTAATAAAAAAGTTTAAAACAGGACGAAAACTCGCTAAGACTCACGAGACATGACTCCGACAATCAGTTTTGGAATCTCCTAAGTTTTCTCACCAGATGTGCTGAAATTCCATTACAATGCGGTTAGTAAGTAATGGCCATGTGGCGGCGCAATCTGCCACTTTCATGTTCTTCAATTTATCTAGAGACGTTTTTAGAAGTTCATATTATGATGATAAACTAGCTGTATCCTTTTGAAGCTTATAAACTATAAATTTCAGCCCAATTGGTTAAGTAGTTTTGGCGTTATAAAGCAACACAAACATCATCCCCTATTTTTTTTTTCTTGATCAGTAAAATTCTAGACCATTGAACTTATTGTTTCTAGTTAAAGATTTAGCAGAATTCTATTTTTTCTAAAAGACTGCTGTGAAATGTTATAACGATCTATTAATAAATATTCTGGAATCTTCTTGTCTCTGTCAGTGATGCAGTATTCTTATTTGCTTTTGCGAAATCCATTTTATCCTTAAAAGCAGTTACCCGCATACAATACGTCTCAAGATATTTGACTCACGTATTCATCCACATCTACCCCTCCCACGCTTTTCATTATTCCATGCGTATTATGAGACACCAATCAAACTTCGCTCGGAAAATATCCTTAGGGACAAAATCTAGGCTTAGTTTAGGCTGTGTTTGTGTGGAAAAAGGTCGAGAGCTAGCTTGGAACAGGTCAAAATCAATACTCGTCGCTGGTAGAGTGGCGGACGCGCGCCGTCGACTTCAAATTATATCATCTGAATGGCACGTGACCCTACTTGTTGCCTAAAGGAATGCTTTATATTCCGCAACCCGCGTTTCATTGCAATCACCATAATATCTGAAGATGCGAAATCGGAATAATTGCATATCGATTTTATGACCACAGATAGAGGATTTGATTTGGAAAAGGTACATTTTCAGTAGGTAAACTGAATCAGTGTTGTTTTTGTTATAGCACTGAGCCGATTTTTCTGTAAAATATTTTAACTTAACTTTACATTACTCCTGTGCACAGTTTGCAGATGTAGTTAATATAAAAAAAAACAAAAAAACCTGACTGCCTGCTGCAGGAATGCATAGTTCTTAGTTTTGTTACACAGCAAAAAATCATAACATTGCTTTGACTACTCTTCTCTTATATCTTATTTTTTTTTTATTAATCCAAGTGAACTCTTAAATTGTGACATTCCTATAACCAGAACTAATCTACAACATTTACTGAAATCCATCCAGTTTAGATTGTTTTTGGCATTTTTTCACACATATTGGTGCCTTACATACAGCAGCCATATTGGATATTTTGACATTTAAGGTCGCCCATGAAACTCATGTGACTTAGCCGTTTAGCCTGCAGGGAGGTGCATAGAGTCAGACATACAGACATTCATACACCCTCCTCCGTCGCAGTCGGGTACAAAATATAGTTATTGTGCCCCATGCATGATATGCACCATATACGCCGTAAATTGTTAAATTTATGTTTTAACTGAAATGACCGTATAGATTGGAGTTTATATAGGGATGAAACTAGAATTCTATACCTAACCTTACGTAAAAAGTCGTCAAACTTATTATTAAAGGAGTATAAACGAGCGAAGCAACCATAAAAATAACCGTTTGCTTACTTTTATATCCAAACTTTTAAATAAACCAAGAGTCAAACCAACTTTTATCGAGTCAACTAATTTATCACCGTGGGCGATATGATCTATGCGCAGCGCAGTTTGTCAAAGTTCCATAACTTTTTGATGTGAGTACTGTACTATCCCTGGCCCCAATTGGCCACCAGCCACCACATACATTAGATTGTAGAATCTACAAGGTACTCATTATCTACATTGTAGGTAGATGCACTAGACAGACTAGGCAAAAGCCTAGTAGAAAGCAGTAAGCACTAAGCCTAAGTTCTACAAGATCACCCTAGTGCGAGCGCTTGGACCTAGCCGTACCCTACCCTCAAAGAAACCTTGACGGGATGACTGACGATAACAACCAGACCATTCTACTGTAAGTCTGTAAGTGTACCAAAGCAAGCAATAACAAAAGTTACAGTTTGCAAATTGTAAACCGAAAATAAGCTTTGATAAAGTTTTCAATTCGAAATGACTAAACCCATTTTCGTCAAAACTGTAACTTTTCTGTTCTGAATACCTAGCTGTAAGCTAATGGGTGGGCAACTTGAAAGCCAGACGGACGCCATCGCACGGCGCGCCGGTTCCGGTGCCGGTATTTCCAACCGTTGCCCGTGTCTGCACGTTTGTTTCGGCCAAGAAAGGCTCCTGGTATTTCCAGTTATTACGACAGGGGTACGCGGCCTAGGGGTTGTTGGCCGGAATCGATCCACCGTCGCACCACGGCTGTCGGTGTTACCGGTGCAAGAGGTTGCGGCACCATCACCACTGCAGTCTCGTAGTTTCATCTCTTTTCCGCTGGACTTTTCATGAGCTTTTCACCAACCTAAATTGCTCACTTTGTGTGACGCAACTGGTCGTAACACCGCGTCCGATTTTTATGTTGAGGAAGCGTCTTTTGAAAATACTTGATGTTACTTTGAAGATTTTAATATTAGGGTGGCGTAAAACGATGATTTCGAGTACGGGAAATCAATCGGAAGCTATTTGAGTGGTGAAACAAATTCAGCGTGGCGTTGCCGGCGGTTAATTGGCTGCGGGTGGCGGCGCCGAGACGGCGGCGGAACCTCCGCATGGTGCCTCCCAGGCGCGCCCTCCCTAAGCGACCTCCCGCTCACCCTTCGACAGCTCTGCGTTTTTATGAGCGAGAAGCCTGCCGCATGCCGAGACCCGCAAGTTTGGGGGACTCTTAAATAAGTTTGTCTTGTCGGCTCTAGAGTTCATGTTGCTAGGTGCCATAACTCTTCTTCCAATGAGAACGTGGGCATTCCGTTCTTCTTCTCAACCTTACTTAGGCAGTAGGTTAGGTATTTCATCCGTCTCAGTGTTTAGTCTTATTCATCGCAGATTTGAAACTCCGCAATCTGATCACCTTATTTAGTTGTCAAAGTCTGTTGCTCTTAACAAAATAAAATTCCATAAAGGGTCGCCGTCGCGGGTAACATTATTTTTCCATTTCGTGGGCTTATTTTCTCGTGTAGGTTATCAAGTTAGGGACGGTAGCTCTCGGGGTGCCCGCGGGGTGGGTCCGCAGGGCGGGGTGCGGCGGGGCGCAGCTATCGACCCGGCATCCTCCCCCCGGCGCGGTTCAGTTTCCGGGCGAGAGTCGCGCAGTCCGCCGGCCGCGACGCGACTCTGACACTCGTTAGATAGCTAATTCAAATCATCACCATGCTGATAGGACTAGTCAGGGACTCGGTGATGCAGTGCTTCTGCCACTCGTGCAGGGCGCCCGTGCTGCCAGCAGGTTGGACTCGCCCGTTCGATGACGCCGGTTGTGTCGCACTTACTGATAACGACCGGCGACGCTGCTGCCTGACCAGGGAGACGAACGCCCAATTTGCCAATTGTCAAAATCAAAGCTTCTATGCGAAATCACGAAATGATGATTCGTCAAAAAGAAACTTCGTTTTTCCTGAGGAAGATGACCGCATCGTGTTTTTTGTTTTACTTGCGGTGGTAACCTCAATCGGAAGTTAATTGCATGCGTAGTTTTGTCATAAATAAGTACTGCATGCTTGCAGGCTGTGGTCGATTTTTAGGAGTCCATAGATGAGATTATCTTCGCCGGCCGGCAACGTGCAAGGAGGTGGAGGTGCCGGCCGGTGCCGTTGTTCGATTATCATCTGACACGAGCACGTGATCCACCGTCATTGCGGTTGCACTATGGTATCAGGTGTGTTGACTGTGGTCTGGACGATACTAAGAGATCTAATATGTTCCTAATGTAACTGATAATAACATCGGCGTTGACATCACATGCAGACCTAGCGGTTTTCGTCTTGTTTGAAACTGTTTCCAAGAGCGTGGTTTCCTCAAATAACGCATCTTTCGGAGGTTTTTTGTTAAATTTTCAAAGTTTGTCTTCGCCATTTGCAAAATTTGCTAAAGTTACTTTTTTCTCGCTAATCACATAGTTTTTCCGAACGGCCATCAGGGATCTTGTCCTGCCTTTCTCTATATAGATAAGAAAAGGGTTATAACTTATAACATGCGATGCCAGCAAAAAGGCAGATGTAGATGACTGTTGAACATTTTGCCGCAGTTCTTGATATTAAAGTCGATATCCTCGAAACGCAGATCGTAAAATTCAGCCTTGGGAGGCTCGAAGCGTGTCTGCGAAATATATATTTTTCCTCCACATCGCTTGTACCATTCAGGTATTGTAATGGTGACGATGATGCTGGAGCCATTAAACATTTATATGCAAAAAAGCTTGCTAATGGAGATCTTTATACTTGAAAGTTCGATAATCCTACGTAGAATTTATGGATAGCAACATACTTTCCTACATTTCTTACGAATTTCCTAATCCATCAATCGTATAATCCTGCCTGGCCAGCCAGATTAACCATATTCTGGCATTTGCTTTTTCTTATGTAAGTTTGGACTTGCGAAAAGCCCCTACAAAAACAATTCATCATTTGAACACATAAGGCATTGTAATGATTGTCATTTACGTACGCCTGTCGCGTTTCAAGTGTATTTAGATTAGTCTACACGCCATTTGTAAAGAGACGGGGGACTGGAGATCATATAATTGTTTAGGGGGTGATTATGACACCGAGTTTAATTGGCTCAACAAGTTTATAACCCCTTTCGGCGAAGGGGAAGCGACACCAAACTGGCTGATTGGGATCATCTTTTATTCGTTAGCATGCCGTTTTGTTGTGTCAGTATCATGTCATTAGTCTTTATGATATTAAAGAGGATTGTATCATGTAATTTTCACCACATGCTTGGGATGTATTTGCATTGCAGATTGAATTCTTGTCGTACGGCTCGCACGTAAACCGGGTTTGGACAAAACTTTTGCGGCGATGTCGCAATGATGCATACGTATTATTTTTTTTAGACGTAATTCCAATATGATTTCCGTTTCTAAAGCTTGTCGTTATTTCCACAAAGAAATCAGGTACTTCCTCATTAACCCCGTAGCCTTCTACTTCTATTTGCGGCTTAAGAACATATTTCTGCTATGAAAAGCGTCGAACGACACACGTCGCTATATGCGTCTCATCCATTTGCTAATGAGGGTAGCTCGTAAAGCGGGCGTCTAGAGCGTTTTAGCCATTCTGGAGTATTCTCCACATTGCATTCATGTCTTGTTTCAGCTAGCCTCGCCACCTTATTCGAATAAACATTGGAATTAACTCGTGTCAAAGTTCGTAAAACTTGTGGTAGTAAATTCGCTTTTTGTATTTCTCCCCTTGCCAGTTTAAAGCCTTGTTTTAAATATTTTATCAGCTTTTCACGTCGCCAGTCAGTATGTCGTGTGGCACCGAGGGGGCTAGGGCCAGGGGTCGACCTTTTCACTCTAACTGCACGTTTATTTGATGAAGTAGGAACCAGTTATTGTTTAACTTACATAATTGAATTAAAACGTTGACATACACTTACTGCCCATCTGAATCTGCGTTCAGGAGTTCTCTGAAATCTGGAATTGAAATCCTCGATCCACAAATAAGGCTTTATATTGCTTCAATAAATATCGGTTATTTATTAGTTTAAAAAAAAATAAACACATCTCTCAATATAGCACTTAACGTTATCTGAGATACAGTAACGCTGTCTAGAACAATTTCCTTTTTTGGCTCTTTCAGCTAAGGAGATTGCTTTGATCTCGCAATAACGGAAACATTTTGAGTTGAACTCTGCATTTCCTCGGGCTGTATGTGTTTGCGGTTACGTAAACCTCTTGGAGAAATGCAACGGCTTACCGCAGTAATTTGCCTCCTCCACGAGGGAGTAAGTAAATTATACGGTTCAGCAAAGTCAGTCTTTATTTATTCCATTTTTTATGAAAGCAAGTGACAAGGTCTTAAGTAAGTAAGCTAGGCACTCTCTGCATCGTTAAATATCACGCCTGTCCATGACCAGAATGGAGCTGCACAGGACTTCGATTGACATAGGTTATAGCAACACTGCTATACTAAATTTTAAGGCATTTTCATGGTCAGATTCCCCATTCTCATCAGGTATTACATTTCGAAAAAAAGCCTGTATCTAATCTACCGTGGCCTTCGTGTTCGTGTATTTTAAAAAAGGGACCAATCCATGTAATTCCCTCAGTATTCTCCGTAGAGATCATAAATTTATATCGACAAGTCGAAAAACCCATCTCAAGCGGTAATAGCAGGATTATAGAAAATGCTGCATAGAATTAAACTTTTGAAAGTCGTGCTACCGGCGCGGTCGCCGCATCGTCTGCCATGGCCATGCGCCGTGCCGTGACGGATTATCCGTATTTGCGGGACTTTTTTCGAGTCCCTTTCCCGGCTCACAGGCCTGCTCGTCATTCCGCTCACGTACCGGCCTCTCATCTTGCGATGTCGTGCCGTCGCGTTATTACCTCGCAACTATTACCCCAAAGACGTACACGAGTCGAACTCCAAATATCTAATGACTATTGAAGACTCCCCGCTGCTGGTCCCATTAGTTTACCCCGGCGACACTCCGGCAGTTGTTCCAAGTTTGTAACAACTTGATTGGATTATGGAAGTTCATCCGATTTTATATCTATTTTGTCCATTTGGTAGGTAATCGATAGGCGGCTGGTATAGCAAACTCCGTCGTCAACATGCTTTAACGCAGACAGTGACACAGATGCAGTGCATGCATAAATTTGATCTGTTGAAGTAACATTGAAATTCTATGGCAAGCTTTGCTGCCACATGATTGGAATGGATCGAGGTGGTTCTAATGTTTATTCCATTTGTCACCAATCGATATCTTCGGGGAGTCACGCGATCGTTGCTTGACGTAGATTCATTTAAGGGTTGTAGGGTCCGAATTCTCGGAATAATCTTCAAATAAACATTAGTCCGACCGAATGGAACGGCGTAATACCTTTCCAATTGTCCTGGAGGGAGGACCTTCGGAATGTTAATTCTCTTGCCGTTTTGGGTTCCTTACTTGTCGGTTTCGAGTTATTCCTCCTCCTAGCCTCTATATTCTGGAAAACTTGCAAGTCTGTAATATTTTTCAGATCTGAGGTTATACACACAACAAAAATATTATATACACGTTTTTGGGTCAGTTCGTCTCCTGGTAAGTGATCAGCTTCGCGGGCCCGGGCTCCGCTGACGGCTTATGTCTATTTTTAGCACATCGGAGGTCAGCACCAGTCAAGAAACCAATCGGGAAGCCAAGAACCAAGCAGCCAAAGAAAGTCAAATTCATCAGTAAGTTTCTCCAACACGAAAAAATACCTAAGCTAACAATGACGGATAAGGATATTCGTTTCCGGTCCAATCTAATAATATGAGAATTAGTAGGATATCGTATTGGCATGGGCGTGGGAGACTGGAGACTTTATCACTGGAAAAGATTGATGCCATGATTATGATTGATGGAATCTCGTTTCTTTGTCTTATATCTCGGATAACTCGGAAATTCGGACGAAATGAAAAGAATAAGTCTCATAAAATATAAAGAAGGAAAAGTTTGCTTTGCAAAAGATATTATTAGGTAGGAACTAACAAAAGCTTTCTGCTGAATTGTAAAAACACGTACCGTTCATTCCCGAGACTCTGGCTGGTAACATCGAGAAAAGTTTTCTGAGACCGGTTTTTCTATTAGAACGGAACTCTTTGTGAGGTCAAGTACTTTCACCCCTTATAAGTGTATTATTGTTGTAGTTTCCATCACTGCCGTAAGGGCTTACTTACTGCAGGAGCGCCACTAATTCCCATTAAAAGTTGAATAATTAGTTCCTAAATGGGATAACCTGTTAAATAACAAGCAAGTCTAAAGACTCTCATCAATAATAGTCATATCGTAACTTCTTACTGTTGACCTCCTTAACGAAAATTCCGTGATGTGAGGCGCCCAATGCAAGTACTAACGTATGTTTTTGCAGCGCTGCTAGCTGCATTGAGGATGCTAAATTCAATACTTGCCAGGGGCGCTTATCTTGGCTACGTCACTGGATTTCGCGTAGGTCATATGTGTATCTAGGTTTTGCCAAGCGCCATTGTATTGCGGCACTCGTGATTCCTTTGTATTATTTAAGGAGTGTCTAATGAGATCCAATTAAACTACGCAATTCAGGAGGCTCGTTAGAGTGCGTTTCCACTGACGCGGAGCTGTGTGGAGTGGAGAGGAGGGGATCGTGAAATGGCCATGCACAGTAATCAAAATTCAACTTCCACTCCACTTCGAGCACTGTGATTGCCCAATTCACGGTCCGCTCCTCTACTCCATCCGGCTCCACGGCAGTGGAAACGCAACCTCACTCAGGCATCTAAACCGATGCAGTAAAGAAGCAGCAAAACTGCACCGTCGGACTTAGTAAAGTATTATTTAACTCATTAATTAAGGTAAACTTGCCAACTATACGAGCAAAGCACATCATTGAACCCATAATGAAATGGTGTAAGCTATAGCTAGCCTATCGATCCGACTCCCATTCGTATGTAGATAGGATCTAAAATTCTCTATAAGCGGCCGTTTTATCACGCAGCCTGTTCTGAGGCTCGACATGTTGGCAGCTTGCCAGAATGCTAGGACTGGCTTTCCCCCCCGAATTGCATTGCTGAACCTCCAAAATAATGTAGACTCCGCTCATTTCTGGCTCATAAATAAAACGTTCATTTGGCGAGTGTCAACACACGTCTCAATTAGCAATGATTGAAAACGTAGCTCGAGTTTCATTAGCCGTTTCGAAACCAATCTGCAAATGAAACCGTATGAAATTTATGGTGGATTTCACCTGAATAATTCCGAATCCTGTTTTTTGTTCTCAAATTTGTTGAAGGTTTTTTTTGTGCTTGTTACCTTTGAACTTGTTTATAAACCGATTTGAAAAAATATTTTTCAAATCGGTTTTTTGTTTGATAGGATATACTTTCAGATTGGTCCCATAGAAATGTCATCAAGATCGGTTCAGTAGATTTGTTTTTAAATCAAAATAACTGAAAAAAAATGTTGTCAAAGTAAACAAAATTGCGTATTTTACTTCCCTGTGACTTTTCAAGAGGTGTGTACTGACGACGAGTACTGACACTAAAATAGTCCAATTGAAGTCGGTTGTAGTGTAGATGTTTTTGTAAAACCTTAATTGTGTAGACAGTCATCGAGCTGGAAATGCAGCGTGAGTCATCCTTATTCCCTGGGGTATGTGGGAGGGTGTGTCACCCCTAAGAATATTCAAACAGTTGGATTCTCTCTCGGCCTTCCACGATGGAGGCCAACTTTATCACGTTAATTTACGGGAGCCATTCAAACCCCCGGGTTTTTACAATTCCTGCCGAAATGAAGAGACCCCTGGTTGTAATTAAATGAGTTTGGAAGGTGTCCGCAGATTACTCTGGCCCTTAATTAGTGGGTGTTGAATATTTAATGTGTTTATTAAAATACTGGTCTTGTTTTAAACATTTTCTTTTACTCTAAAAATGTGTATGATTTTTTTAGAGGACATAGCAAAAAATATAAGTTTTTCATGATGTTCAAAGTGTTTTGGATCCGGTGGACTTTAGTTGCATAGGTACATATGATATGACACGAGCTTTGTCCATTACCAAATTAGTGTTAGACATATTTCCTCGTAATTTTGAAGTTCAAAGACACCTATACCGATAAGGCCAGTCGCAAACGAGCCAACGACCACAGTGACCGGTGGCTGGTGTGGTGACTATCAGTTTACATACATTTTGTTTGCTGCGGTAGCGCGTCGTCGCCACCACACCGGCAAAACGTGTAGCGGTCACATCAACAAAATTGTAAGTAAACCGATTGTCGCCAGCCGCCTGTCGCTGTGGCCAGTGGCTCGTTCGCGACTGGCCTAATACCGGCGAATATTACTGCGTTTACCTCATTTGTGCGTATCAGAGCGAAACAAAGCAATTATGAAAGAGCTATTCGTGTTCCGTATAGCTGGCTTTTGTTTACGAATGATTCACAAAGAACATTGTGTGGATCGGATTAAATTATGAAGTGTCTAGTCTACTAGCATCATCATTAGCGCATAGGTGACTAATATTATCATAATATGAAAATAATTTAAACAGAATTTCAAAATATGTATATAACTAGGTATTCAAATAACAGAAAACATATTTAACTTAAAATAATTAAAAGAAAAAACACGCATAGTGTTCTCTTTAGTGGCTCAGCGAAACATCTAACTTACTTGTGACAATGTGACATGACAGTAATATTTAACGCCCTTTGTTGTCCAATTGACATTGCTTTGTTCGATCGAAAGCACGAACACGCTAGTCGGACTGTTTAACACATCGTTCAAAATTTATTGCTCCTATGATTCCATCGCGTGACAAACAATATTTTTACTAACATTAATTCTACTCTGGAAATCGTATCGATAAAAACGCCAACGCCATTGTTTCTAAGTCTGTTATTTTTGACATAATCATCAAACGGTGGATGAGCGCTTCTGCACAAATAACTGCACCTATCTAATTTAGCAGAATATTAGATATCAATCAACGAGTCATCGTAGGACCTGTCTCACTTAAGTCGCATCGCACCTCCTTGGCCTGCGGTCTCAGCAGGAAATGCTATCCTTACGTAATGTTAACTTTATTGAGGTAAATCTTATATACTACGGATGGTCACCAAGGGGTGAGAGGGGGTTAAAAAATAGTCAAAAATGGGTCACGTAGTTTGGTACGTTCCCTTATCAGACTCTTCCCTTTGTCCACAGCCACTGAGATCAGGTGCCAAGAGATGTCGAAGGGCGGTCTGGCGTACGAGGTGATTCTTGCGGAGCCGGTGGGTGTGCCCGTGCTGCGCCGCGCCGACTCGCCCGAGAAGACGCCTTCCGTCGAGGAGATCCAGGAGAAACTTAAGGCGGCTGAGGAGAGGAGACGCGTAAGTCGAGTGCCTTGTTTGTTAATAGTTATACTAGCTGCCGCCCGCGACTTCGCCTGCGTGGTATAAAGATAAAACTCTTACGTCCTAAACTAGGTATATCCTTACATAATATCTTAATTTCTGCCAAATCGGTTCAGTATGATTTTGTCGAGATCTAGCCACAAATTTAAAAGAAAATTCACATAACTAGTATGATAATAGAATTGTGGACTCGAAAAAATAATATGGCAAAGAATCATGTAATATTTTTTTTGGGACCAACGTCTAAGTTCATCAATCACAGATTAGTAAATACCTGCTCAACATCCATTTCTACTTCTGGTTCGCACACCTTCCGCAAACTTACATCTTCTTTCAGAGTCTAGAAGCGAGCAAGATGGCCGCGATCGCTATGAAAATGGCTAAAATCGAGGAGGCCTCCAAGATCCGCAGCGAGCAGACGAACAGCTTCATCGCTAGCACAAAGGAGGCGCTCGACGCCAAGATGGAGACGCACGAAGAGAAGCGGGAGGCATACATCAACGAGCTGCGCTCGCGGCTCAAGGACCATCTCGAGGGGGTGGAGAAGACCAGGTAAAGTACCTCGCTGGGAGGAGAACCTTCTCGTCATTCATTTATTCATACATTCATATCATTTTTGACCAAATAGTAGCTGCTTATATTGCTCTATCTGACGCCTCATTTGGCTCTTCTCGGGTGCAGGTAGCCGGGCACGAGGAGCATGAAATCAGATGGGGCATGTCTTGTGCGGCGACACTAATATTAATTTAATATTAGTTTATTCGATTATTACCCATTTGCTTTTCGTCGAGAAGTTCCCTTACGTGCCTTTAAAGAGGGGGTCTAAATAGGCCGTAGGTCCTAGCTTTTATGTAAACAGGTGACAACTATCTAACATACATATTTTAAGGCCATGCCTGCCCATCAGCGCCGGATTAATACGTGCCGCACTGCACCTTAAGCTCTAGGTCTCGCTGTCTTATCAGAGAGTAATCTAGTTGGCTTAAGTACCGGCAGTGGAAACACTATAGGCTGCTAGCAGAGCTGGCAAGTTAAAGGGAAGACCGTGTTCAGTACCTAGTTTTTACCAGTATATCCGTAAAAGGTACCCAGATTAGTTCGTTTTGTTATACGAATGGTTTACTGGCTACAAATGTTTGGGAGAGTTCTTTGCCCAACAATGATAAAGACTGTCAACTGGTCAAATAAAAAAAAGATTTAACACGTTGTTTGGTGCAGGCTAACGCTTGAGCAGCAGACGGCGGAGGTGTACAAGGCGATCGAGGACAAGATGACCACGGCCGCCGACAAGCGCGACGAGAACATCAAGAAGATGCTGGAGCGTCTGCGCGAACACGTAAGCACCATCCTGTAGCCTTTTTAGAATAAACAAGTAACAAGACGAGTTCGGCGTTCTCCTGATGGTAAGAGTTCTTGTCCAGAACAGCGCTACACAAGACTTTAAATCACATATGGGCCTGAGCCACCCTGCTTCAGCGCTCGTCAACTTTGAGACATTCTCGCACCATCCTGTAGCCTTTTTTCAATTTTAACAAGTAGTGAGATGAATTAGGCGCTGCCTGATGGTAGGATCACGCCTGCACATGACCAGAGCAGCGCTTTGAACAGAACACAAGACTTTTTTTTACTATTTATAGGCTTGCGTTTGACTACCATCTCACCTGATGGTAAGTGACGATATGATCGACGATGTAGCACGTTTACCTAGAATACTCCTATTCACTCTAGCTTTGAAGACACTTAAATTATAATGATCGGAAAACACTGACAGTAAAAGACTGACATTGACACTAAAAGTGGAAGAAAGCGCTTTATGCAAATACGTGGTATGTCCACTATGTAGGAATGGCGCAATCCCTATTTTAAATTACATGGGCCGGGGCTACACTGTTTCAACGCTCGTTCCCTTTGAGAAGTTCCCATAATCGTTCTTCATCAGTCATCTTGTCTTTCAAGACAAAAAGAAAAGCCATTGGATTTCCAATAAGTACTTCAAGTTAGCTGCTTTTGATTAGACCACGGCCAGATGGGGTGATTATCTGCGAAAGGCTGCAGGCAGAAGTTGGATGCGGCAAGCCGAATACAGGGCGCGATGGCGCTCATTAAGAGAGGCCGTCCAGCAGTGGACTGCGATAGGCTGATGATGATGATCAGGTCACTAATAGATTGTCATGTTCCCAGGAAGAGCAAGTGCGCAAAGTGCGTGACGGGAACAAGGACCGCTTCACACAGCTCGAGAACTCGATCCAGGACAAGCTGACGCTCGCCGCGCAGCGCAGGCTGCAGCTCGAGCGCGAGCAGCGGGAGAAGCTGCGCAACCACGTGAGTGCACACACACACGTACACACCGCACAACACAACACAACTACTGTGCACACAAGCATAATGTACACAGTTGATACAACATCGATACACATTTCATACACCTGCACACGCAATACGCTAGCAATGCCCCCACCGCACGCGCTATAAAGCTGATCAACGGTTTGCTCGCCCAAAACCCAGAACTAGACTTCTTCCACGATAAGGTGGGCAAGGTTAACGCTACGGCACTTGCTTACCTTAGCTCCACTCTGTAACGCCTTGGACATATAGTCTGTAAGTTACTGTTTGTGTAAAATGAATAAATAAAGAATAAATAAATAAATACAGCAAGTGTGCAAACTGTCTTAAACAAGTTACACATTTCATACAACAAGTGAACCAATAGTCTTTAACAAGTTAGTTACACATTTCATACAACAAGTGTACCAAATGTCTTTATACAACAATTTGACACACTGCATACAACAAAGTATACCAACTTTCTTCATACAACAACTGTACACACTGAAACAACTAGTGTACCAACTGTCTTTGTAAACACTGTATGCAATTAGTGTATTAAATCTACATCTTTGTACCACACGTATACAACTTTATTCTTCAAAACTATAACTGTGACACACTGTAAACAGCAATTATACATACAGTATATACACTTACATGATAGTATGACGAGTGATTAGACAGTTTTCTCGTTCGTAGCATATCAAGTATACCAACCATATGTACAAAAAGTGTACCAAACTAAAATATATCTAGCGTGGCTTGCTTGTTGATATTTCATCATCGACATTTTACTAGTTTCATCCATGTATTTTTGTTTACTTATAATTTTTAGTTGTATATTTCTATTTTTTTCTCATTATTTTCTCATCAAATAGAACAATAAGCTGGTCGAAGTCCGTTCAGTTGCCACCGCCAAAATCGAGGAGATCACGAAGGAAATCGAGACTAAACTCACAGCGGCCGAGATCAATAGGGAAAAGGAAATACAGAAGAAACTCGACTTTGTTAAAAAGGAGGTAGGATTCATTTCATTATACACTCATCAGTTATCACCATTTCGTTATGCTGCTTTGTTTTTTATACCCAGTTCTAGTGTAATATTGGAACAATATCCAGATTTTATTAAAGTCCCTTTCAATTTTGTACTAACTGGTGAACAAGAAGTTTATCTCATAACGTACTACTTTTTGTACACAATTAGTGTACCAACTAACACACATAGCGTACCAAATGACTGTATACAATAAGTGTTAAAGTGACTCCCTTTACACAACAAGTTTACCAAAATGTCTATGTACAACGAACAAGAGCATCAACACACTTAATTAACACTCGACTCTTTATGCAACATGTGTACAAACTACCTATACAACATTGCTAGATTCTCAATAATACAACATTATTCCATCTCTTTTTGAACATAATCCTTATGATCGCGTTACACAACAAGTGTACCTAACCTACCAACTAACTATACAATATTATTACGTCTCTTTTTGAACAGAATCCTTATGATCGCGTTACACAACAAGTGTACCTAACCTACCAACTAACTATACAATATTATTACGTCTCTTTTTGAACAGAATCCTTATGATCGCGTTACACAACAAGTGTACCTAACCTACCAACTAACTATACAATATTATTACGTCTCTTTTTGAACAGAATCCTTATGATCGCGTTACACAACAAGTGTACCTAACCTACCAACTAACTATACAATATTATTACTTCTCTTTTTGAACGGAATCCTAATGATCATGTAACATTCCAGGAGCGACGCGCCGAGCTGGTGCGACAGAACAAGAGCGCGCGCGTGGAGAGCGAGACAGTCACCTCCGGCTAGACCTCTCGCTCGCGCCACCACTGCACAGGCCGGAGGACGCGCATCCAGGCAGACGGCTTTCCACAACAAACCCGAAACACGCGCCAGAAACGCTTTAAATTTCGAATAGGACCTAACGATGCGTTCATATTTAAGAAAAATATTTTAAAACCGCGCGTATTTTAAAATCTGAATAGCATCACGTTTCTTGATTGGAAGGATTATTTCCCAGTAAAAAGATTTTGAAAAACAAATTGCACTTACTGCGGGGCTATTTGTTAAGCCGTCATTAGTTCTCGTTATCGGATTGAAAGGTCAAGAGGGGGAAAAAAATGACGTCACCCGAGGATTTCTGCGCTATCGGCTTCGAGAGGTCTGCCATTTTCTGTCAGATTTGACGTAACATTCGATAACGAGAACTAATGACGGCTTAGCAAATAGCCCTGCTGGACGGTTTCAAGAATACAGGCTCATAATGCGCGGGAACTATTCGAAAATAAAATAGGGACCTTCATGAAAGATGCACTCTCGTCTAAACCGAAATCATTGCGGTAAATCAACTGTATGTTGAAAATTCGAGGGCTTATGAGCAAACTGGGGCTAATTTTAAGAGTTTGAGGCGATGTTCGGATAGTTGTTTTTGTCTTATTTCATAAACTGTTTTATTTTTCAATAGTCGAATGGAAGCTTTCTGCCGAGTGCAGTGTTGCCATGCTTCGACCGCCGGAATCCTAAATGTTTGCGAGAAATTAAAATGGGAGGATGAATCGAGGGCATAAATTACTTAAAGCTCTTAAAAATCAACATATCGATGATAATGGCCACTAAAAAAATCTGTTGCGTCTTTTCAAATTATTGGTACTGTTGAAGCATGCTCAGGAGTGTAGGAGAAATTTCATAAAGCAACAACCTACTTTTGTTTTTGTGAAATTAACCTGTGATGTATGAAGGTAGATTTAAGGGTTTGGCTGGTCCAGTAGCATTTTGTAATATCGTGGAGGCGCCAAAACGGACGTGAAACCTCTGTGAACTAAAATAGCAGGTTCACATTTCGCTGCACTATGGACTCGCACAATGTTACACCGATTGCGCTTCACTTAATCGTGATTATGCTTACTATAGCGACATTTCGTTCCACACGACGTTTCTGGCAACTTTGCATCACCTGTTTGTGGCCTATTTCAAATATATATATGTCGTAACAACAATTAATAGTATCACCGACTTTTAGTACTTGCTCGGATAGTATCTCAAACATTTAATTTACCCTTTTGTTTGATGTAGTGTTGGAGAATAGCTCAAATACAGATGTTATTTTTGTACGGAACCCGCGGCAAAAAGTTTCGAAGATCGGATGCCCAAGCAAGCTTGCAGGACGAGGTGGCTCGTATATCCCTAATCGTTAGTTATAGACTTATATCATTATTTTTAAAGTTAATCATACGCAGCAGTATTTTTAGGAGGATATAATCTAAATTTAATTTTACTCTCATGTTCGTATCATCTCATCGCCGTTCTCCGTTGATTTTTCATTTGGTTATTTGTCATTCATTTTGGAAGGTGAATCGTGGGGAAGTGGGTGCGTTTTCGAGCGGATTCGTTGCTCGGTGGTACCTCCTAGCCTGTTTCTACCACGTCGCAGGATATGCCAACACTTAAAACAAAATGGCCACATTTACGACCTATTCGCAGATCAGGATATGGCAACACTTAAAACAAAACTGCGTATTTATGACCTACCCTCATTGTTACAATTCTGGCTGCGACCTGCGACGCATCCTCTAGTCCACACGTTTCGTTGTTCATTCATCCAAACTTCCTTTGATCTCAATCGGTGGAGTATGAACTATAGTTTAGTAAACGGGAAGTGCCTCGATACTATTGGCTCATGAATGATATCAAAGTAACGTATAAAACTGCCTACATAGCGTTTTGTATTTTTTTAAATGGTAGATGTGGCGAGCGCGCCGGGCGGGGCGGGAGGGACCGCTTTTGTGATGTTTGGAGCACCCTTAGCATGGGACTGAGATGTTTAGTAGGTGGAACTAAATATAACCTAAATCATCATTCACCTTATTCCCATAAGTAACACCGTTTCTATTATTTTATACCACTGGGACTCGATGGAAAAAAAACACACAAAGAGTAACACCCTGACTTAGGATGGGGTGTTACTCGATGGGAAAAAACCATTCGAGTAACACTGTTACTCTTTTGGGTGTTACTCAATGGGAACCTACCTGTATATGTAGCCGATACTGAGGCATTTGCATTGAGCCAAATTTTGGTCCCATGTTTGGGGTTTTCTATGTAGTGATCGGTAGCTATGTCGGTGTGCGGAGCGGAGTGACGGTAGTAGGATAAGACGCGGGACCGTCGCTCGAAGCGAGAATTATCAATAGTATATTTTTGCCATTCATTTTAGCGTCTGTTTAAAGGTATGATAATAATTGTATATAGTAATAAGAGATTGTATCGTGGCTTGGCGCGCGGCGAGAAGCTTGCCTGCTTTACTTCGTTAACGCTACGATAAGGTCTAGGAGTAAGATACTAGCTTGTTCTCGGTGAAGAAGTGAAAACCTCTGACCAATTTTGCCTTGGGTATTGTGTAGCCTTTTAGAATCTCACGATCGAGACGAATCATGTATAGCGATGCATTAGCTTTCAGATATTATATTCTTGTTTTACATATTAACTTTGCGTAATGTTAGTCACTTCTATTAATATTATGGTGTTATTATAGTTTTATGTTTTATGTGAATTGAATATTATTATGATGTGCTTCAGTTTGTGAGGTATACAAATGCTGTTTGAAGTGCAGGCAACTTTTGTAGTTTCATTGTCGTATTAAATAAAGTCATAAATACTAATAAATGTGAAGTTTTATTTAACATCATCTATAGGCTCTAAGTAAGTTTAGGCTCCTAATCACAGACATAGATCAAGACTCCTAATAATACGAATAGGAAAGAGGCACTAAACTGCCAACAGAGATGAGGATGATCAAAGAGAATATAACCACTACGTTTATATTATTATAGATAGTATTATACTGTGGTAATCTATGAAACTGCAAAAATGTAAAAGATATTCGTGGCTTATAAAATTATAATTCTCATAAAGAATACGACGTTTCTCTCCGCTAAAACCACTAAACCTCATAGATGAAACAAAAGTTTGTTGTTGCAAGGCCATTCGTGGAGCTCAAAACCTCCGTTATGGCAATATAGTTTGCTAGATTGTAGTTCAGAAATTAAGCCGAATTCAGATTGACCCTGATACAGTTAGCTCCATGGGGTCAAGCGGACTTTACTTGCACTTCATAATTCATTTTATTTTCATCCTTTTTTGTGCAGTCAATGTCATACATCATAAACAATATCTGTCACTGTCAGTGTCAAAATATAACAAAATGGTCAAGTGTATGTTCTAGACGCACAGTAGTAACGTTCCGATGAAAATTAAACAGATTAAGTCGTTATTGTAAATCTTAATGGGTTACTATTTGTATCATACTGTCATAGACTTTTTTTAGGTTGAACGAGTAGCCATTGTTCTAAGTTAAATTTTTGACACTAACATTTTTCTAAAATAGTTAAACGTGGTTTAATAATAATAGAGGGTTCTTGTGATTCATTTTTCGGGTTCCGTCATGACATGGACGGAACCCGAAAAATGGCTGCCGTTTCTACAAAAGTGATGCGTGTTCTTGTTTGGTTCGTGTATGTTTAATTGATTGTGTAGATTGTATTCTTTTGGATCTCATATTCTATGATTTTGAATACAATTCATAGTCTTATTTAAAACTCATAGTTGACGTAAATAAAAAACCTCAAAATGGAACCCAGCAAGGAAAGTAAACGCAAGAAAGATCGAACCAATGATGATGACGAGAGACGCAGGGAAAAGAAATCGAAAAAAGCACGATCGAGGTCTCGATCACCAGACGATCCTCGCGAGATGGACTCTAGACGCAAACGCAGGCGCTCAAAGTCTCCTACACCGCTACGATACTACGGTAACCCCGCCGATAGGGAAAAGCGTGATGAACGATCAAAAGAAGTGAAACCAGAGCCTCCGGTTAGAAAAGCGAAAGACACAGACATGCTGAATACGCGTACGGGTGGCGCGTACATTCCCCCCGCCCGTCTGCGCATGATGCAAGCTCAAATCACAGACAAATCTTCCATTGCGTATCAGAGACTCGCTTGGGAAGCGTTGAAGAAATCAATACATGGTCACATCAACAAAATCAACGTAGGAAACATTGGTATCATTATCAAAGAGCTTTTGAAAGAAAATATTGTTAGAGGACGTGGTTTGCTCTGCCGATCGGTCATTCAAGCCCAAGCGGCTTCCCCCACTTTCACCAACGTCTATGCGGCTTTAGTCGCTGCTGTCAACTCACGATTCCCGAACATCGGGGAATTATTACTAAAAAGACTTGTCATTCAGTTCAAGCGCGGTTTCAAACGGAACGACAAATCAATATGCATATCCGCAGCCTCATTCGTCGCCCATTTAGTTAACCAGAGAGTAGCTCATGAAATATTAGCATTAGAGTTATTGACCTTGCTAGTAGAGACTCCATCCGATGACTCTGTCGAAGTGGCAATAGCATTTCTTAAAGAATGCGGACAGAAGCTAACAGAAGTTTCAACGAAGGGTGTAAACGCAATATTTGAGATGTTACGTAATATATTACATGAGGGTCAGTTGGACAAGCGCGTGCAGTACATGATTGAAGTGATGTTCCAAGTGTGGAAGGATGGGTTCAAGGATCACCCGGCCCTGCTTGAGGAGTTGGAGCTGGTGCCCGAAGAGGAGCAGTTCACTCACCTCCTCATGCTCGACGATGCCACCGACCCACAGGATATCTTGAGTAAGAATACTGATATGCTCACTTTTATTAATATCTCCAGGGAAGCTGAAAGTTTTTTTAGGGTTCTGTATTCATCATCAAGTTACCATCCAATAGAACTTGTAGATGGGCCTCCAATGGAAATTGAGCTTATACCATTAACAAACTTAAATTAATTCTGTTTTTCTTTACTGTACACAAACACTATAAAGTATAAAAGTTATAAGGAAATACTACATGTACAAAGGCAGGCTTAACCCTTACAAGAGTTTTCTTCCAACAAACCTTTAAGGCAAGAGAGAGGCACAAATGACTTAATAAATGCAATAATTTGTAAAGAATAATAATAATTTTATTTCAGACACAAGAAAAGTACAATGTAGCATAACTAGGGCCCATATGATATATACCTTAGAGACTTACATAAATATTTATAAAAACTTATCAATTAGCATGTCACTGGCACTGGGGCAATTACGTGCTAAGAATAATGCTAAGATAAATGTTTGATGCTTGATCTCAAGCCAAACTACTGAAAAAACTGAGTTGTAATACTATAGCTATATATAATTTACTATACTCCTTACGTATAGGCTACTTTTTATCCCAATACATAGTTATTTATTTATTAGTCACACAGTGTTGGCATTTTTTAATAGTTTTGTGTCAATAAAAAAAAATTGTACTAAACAGACTAGTTACTTTTCAGATGTTTTCAAACACGATGAGAAGTATGAAGAAAATGAAACAAAATACAAAACTCTTTGCAAAGAGATTCTTGGCTCCGATGCAGAATCAGATGAAGGCTCTGGAGAGAGCGGCAGCGAAGAATCTGATGATGAAGAAGAACCAACTGAACAGAAGGAAATGACTATCATCGACAATACAGAAACCAACTTAGTCGCGTTACGAAGAACAATATACCTCACGATCAACTCCAGTTTGGACTTTGAGGAATGTGCTCACAAACTCATGAAAATGCAACTCAAACCCGGACAGGAAGTAGAACTATGCCACATGTTTCTAGACTGCTGTGCCGAGCAGAGAACGTACGAAAAGTTCTACGGTTTACTAGCTCAACGCTTCTGCAATTTAAACCGTATCTACATCGGTCCGTTTGAAGATATCTTCAAAGATTCATATGGAACTGCACACAGATTAGACACCAACCGATTGAGAAATGTCAGCAAATTCTTTGCTCATTTGCTGTTCACTGATTCTATAAGCTGGGAAGTGATGGAATGCGTGAGGTTGAATGAAGAGGATACGACGAGCTCCAGCCGCATTTACATCAAGATTCTGTTCCAGGAACTAGCAGAATACATGGGACTGAAGAAACTGAATGATCGCCTCAAAGATCCGTGAGTTTTGATCGGTCTGAGAAAAGTAGGTCTTATGATGGCTCAAAGCTAGGAACTTCTACTCTTCTTATTTTGAATAGACTTAACTCAAGTTACGGTTAGTCGCCAAACCTATTAGGAGGTTATCACGGTTCTTAAACGATAAGGGTGTGTTTCCACTGGCGCGAAGCTGGCGGAGTGGAGAGGAGCGCTCCTGTCCTCCCCACTCCACCCAGCTCCGCGTCAGTGAACACGCACCCTAACACCAAATCGAGCAACTGGTTTACCTATACTTAGGTCCTATATGTATGTCTGAACCATGACAAGCCCTGTTTTTCTCAGACCTCATACCATCTCTTTACTATATAGTCCGCAACACGTAACGTGAGCACATAAGTCAAGGAAACCTGAACCATGAATACATTGATTGATTGCTCCTTTATCACTCCGAAAATACTGAACCAATACTCTTTTAATTTGTACGTTATTCAAATGTTTTATATTTTTATTTGGAAGGATATAATATTTTTCCATATTTCCAAATTGGTCTCATAGAATTTTCATGAAAATTAGTTCCGTACTTTGGTTTTAAAATCACAATACTTGAAGAAATGACGACATCCACGTAAACGAAATTGCGTATTTTGCTTCCCTGTGAGTTTTCAGTGGTGTCTAATTGAAGTCTGCTGTCTATGTTTTTTGTAAAACCGTGATTATTAACCTGAAAGATCTCTACAAGGTTCAGGCTACCCCGACTCAGGCATCACGCTACGTGTCACGGACTTGGCTTTAAAACTAATAAGCTTTATTTTGTTTCAGGACTCTCCAGAGCGCGTTTTCAGGCGTGTTCCCGCGGGACAACCCGAAGAACACGCGGTTCTCCATCAATTTCTTCACCTCCATCGGGTTGGGTGGCCTCACCGACGAGCTGAGAGAGCACTTGAAACAAATGCCCAAGGTACAGTCAGCTGCACATACATATATACACTCCCAAGCTTTCACATTTATACTACTCTTAATTAGTATCTTGGCGCGCCAGCATTTATAGACCTTAATACCTCTGCTGTACCGTCTGCCCTGTTTGCGCAGGCCATAAAGGCTCCCGGTTCATGCCCACAGGGACTCTGAAGAGATAGATGATTTGATAGTCATGCATGTCTCTTATAACCCAATGGGGTGTATACAAATAGTATATTTACCAAAAATGTTACAATATGATGTATAGTTTATACTGTGGGCCCCGCACGAGGACAAAGCCTGTATCATGGGTAACCGGTTTACAAATTTGATTTACAGTACTAGGGCAAACATGGGGCAAATTTAAAAAACATAAATTAAGTGGAACTTAATTATGTAGTAGTGCTTAAAGCGAATAGTACCCTAGATTTGCCCTCTCGCTCGCGCGTACCTACATTTTTGAAGATTTAAAAATTACTACTACTTGTAATAATTACAAAACAAACAGACCTCCACGATCTAGAAAATAACATTACAAACGTGTGGTAAAAAATCAAATTCAATCCATCTAGTTTTCATGTGTAAAACCTTGCCCAAAGATTTTTCTTGTTTGGGTGTACAATAAGAGGCTTTCAATTCAATTCAATTATATTTTATTTTTCAGATAACACAGTAATGTAGGTACAGTACAGATCCATAATTGGGTTAATCGCCTTATAATTAAATCTTAAAAACTATGTTAGTTAATTACATTATTATTTATGGTGGAGTTACTTATTACATATTAGTACAGAAATACACTGTCTGTATAATTACAAATTATTATGCGTCCTGACTATTATCTAATCATATTGTGTTCCAGAATGTTCCGCCGCCGGAGATCAACATCGAGAGCGGCTCCAGCTCCGACAGCTCCAGCAGTTCCAGTGACTCCAGCGACTCGAGTGACTCCAGTGACTCAAGCGCCGGTGAGTCACCCAATCTAAACTATACCACACTATACAAAAGTTGTATGTCTAAATATAAAGGCTAAAGGTTAGAGATCTACCTCTAACCAAAACGGCTTACGCATTACTGACCCTTATGCCTTGATCACACGTACCGAGGACTCGGCCGAGATAGTGCTCTCGGCCGAGTGATGTAAGTTTTCACTGTCTTGGCCGAGTAATATCTTACCCGTTTGCTCGGTACGTGTGATCTAGGCATAACGCTAAAATTGATCCTATTTTTGAGGTCTTGGCGATTTTGAACTAGAATCTTTACGCATTTCGAAAGTACCTATGTAACTTGAAAAACATACGAATCTTGTTTATTTACAGAGGAAGAAGACTCTAGCAAGAAGAAGAAGAAGTCCAAAAAAGACGAGAAATCCAAAAACAAATCTCCCAAAACCCCAGAGGAACCTGAAAAATCCAAGGAAAAGGAGAGATGGGGCCACGACGGTTTCTACGATAACTATGGTAAGGATGCGCGCAGGCACGAGCCAGAGCGAGACAGAGACAACTTCGTCATACCGGGGATGCCGAGGAGAAGCGAGAGGGACGATCGAAGACACGACGATAGACGCAATTCAGACAGATCTAATGAAAGGTCAAGGAGACCTGAGAGTGACAGAGAAAGAAATAGAAATGATGATGACGACAGGAGGAATGACAGAGAAAGGAACCAAAAAGACGGGGAAAATAGACGCGAAAGAGAAAGGAATAGAGGTGACGATCTGCGGGATAGAAGGAGTAATCGAGACGACGATAGACGTGAAAGAGAAAGACATGAAAAAGATGGAGATGATAGACGTGACATGGATAGAAGTGAGAAACGCGATAAAGATAGAAGTGAGAAACGTGATAATGATAGAAGTGAGAAAAGTGACAAAGATAGAAGTGAGAAACGTGATAATGATAGAAGTGAGAAAAGTGACAAAGATAGAAGTGAGAAACGTGATAGAAGCGACCAGGAAGAAAGACGTGACGAAAGAAATAGAGATAAAAGACCAGACAGAGATGGTTCTAAACGCGATAGAAACGACAAACAAGATAAAACACACGATACAAATGATAGGGAAGATAAAAATGCACGCGATATAAATGACAGAGAAGAAAGAAACACACGCGATAAAAATAACAGAGAAGATAGACGCGATAAATATGACAGAGAAGATAGACGCGATAAAAATGACAGAGAAGTTAGAAACACGCGTGATAAAAATTACAGAGATGATAGACGCGATAAAAATGACAGAGAAGATAGAAACACACGCGATAAAAATCACAAAGATGATACTATTGAAAGAGACAGAAATGATAGAAAGGGAAGGGATAAAGAAAATAGAGAAGTTATCAATAGCGATGGAGAAAGAAGGAAAAGAAATGGTAATGACGATGATAAACGTGATAATAATGACGATACAAGACGCCGGAAAAACAAAGATGACGAACAGTGTAAAGTAAAAGAAGTCAATGGTAAAGAAGACAGAAAAGAAAAGAAAAAAGAGAAATCTAACAAAAAAGTAAAAGAAGAAAGCGATTCAGACAGCAGCGATTCTGATAGCAGCAGTAGCAGTAGCAGTAGCAGCAGTAGCAGTAGCAGCGATGATTCCAAAGAAAAGAGCGATGGATGGGATATAAGAGGAGGCAGTGTAAGAAAAGAGGTCGTTGGTCGGTATTGGGATACAGTGCCAGATAGGAAACGGGAGACGGTGGAACGGAGCCCTGAACGATCAGGGAGCAGAAGAAACCGCTGAACGGTGTTGCATTGCATTTTGTAAATATTGTCTTGTTGGTTATAATGTAACTGTGTAAGAGGATGAATTTAATTATAGTTTTACAAAGGCAACTGTTTTATTTATGACTAGATACAGTGAACGAATTTGCCTGCGTAGTGCCGAGATAAAAATTAACCCTTCAAATTCGAATAAAAATTTAAAAAACCTGCAAGTCCTTAATGAGGTTCAAACCAAATCTCAACCTAATTAGTTCAGTAGTTTTGGTGAATTAACTAACTTACATTCCATTCATTCATCGTCCACAGATTTGATTGTACAACAATTGATTTTGTTGTCATAATTTGACAAATGATGTCAAGAGAGGAGTCTGAGAAATAAGCGCATTTTTATTTTCTCGATTAAAAACCTGCCATCATCGTTATGGAAAGCATCCTAGACTCGCAGACCAGCGTGAACAGTACGGTATCTACTGGCGAGCGCATCAAAGCCGCTTCTGTGCCCCTGATACCTCATCCCGTCAAATCTGATGAGGCCAAGCTTACAACACAAATATCAGCACCATCCTACCTGTTCTCGTTGAAGGAGAACGATGCACCACCTTTTAAGAAGCCAGAAAGAGAGGCCAGACCCAAACTGCTGATCGGAACAGTCATGTCGGAAGATGAGGCTGTTGAGATGATAGCGGCTTCTGATGCCGATAAGGTTGATGGGCTGAAGAAGTTTTTGGGTGAGTATGTGATTTGTTTTTATTTATTGAAAAGGATTAAGACACAATAACATAACAATCATTAAAATTTATGATAATGACGTTAATTATGCTGTTACATCAGCAGTTTCTCGTTATATCTTAGGCCTGCCTTCCTTCTACACTGACGTCCGTAGCGCGTACCGTCTGCCGCTGACATCAGCATTGCAGTGCGTTACCACCGTAAAGTTAGAGGGGCGACAGCCAAAAGCATCCGAGATCTGTGGGTACCTACCACATAGCACGCCGCCGTATATTCGTACACTCGACCAACGACGTCAGTTTAGGAGGAAGGCAGACCTTACATATTTAACTGTATCTAGTAATCTATGTAATTAATACAATAGGTACCTAGTTAAAATTATATATACCTACAATGAAACTTAAAAACTATGACCTTCGCAAAAAGTAGAATCTTAAGGTGGTAGGTAGGTGAGGATACCCTAATAACTATCTACTTATCAATCTTGATAAGTGGTACTTATAATCGATTCTAGTCTAAGGTGAAGTTATAATCTAAATGCCGCCCCACTACTGCCTAGGTATAATAGGGAAAAGATCGATTTGCGTACCTGTAGCTGGCAGTTATTGGATGAAAAGAGCGTCTTAGAAAAGACCTTCGCCCCAGTTAGAGCTCCTTTAATCATTCATGTTTTCAGGGCCTTATGTATGACGATTTGAGTTGAGATACATATTGTACCTATCTACATCGTCTTTCCAGGCAAGTTCCTAGTCGAAAAGAATATAATCCTGAACTTCAGCATCTCCGAAAGGGCCTTCCTCATAAGCCTGTTGCGGGAGACCATAGACTACGCAGCGCAGCGCGACTTCTCCGCGTTCAAACTAGCCTGCCTTATCACGATATACATGAGCTCGCATCTCTACTTCAAGAACTACTACTGGCTGCCGCCGGCCGCCGTGTGGTCCTACTTCAAGGAGATCATGATACGGCATACAATTGAGGTAAGAGGTGGTAGTAAAAGAGCATTGTACCTACTTTGTCGAGACAAAGACCTTATCTGCCCTGCCCATGATCAGAAGTGTTACGTAAATAAAAATATTAATTACCTACCTACATAGACTGGTGCAGTACCTACTGCCAAAGCGCTCGTCTACTTTGAGCTCATTTTTTTATCACTTACACGACTCAAAAGCTTAGTAACATTGCTATAATTTGTGACGTCGAGAGAGGGCCTCAGGTTTGACGTCTTTGCGCGAGTGAGGTCGCTTATGAAACCTCGCAATCTCAATAAGTTTGCTCGTAGGCAGCTAACTGTTACCCTCTAGTCTGTTTCCAGGATTCTCCGGACGGACAGGAAGTATTCGGCCCCGACGAGTGCTACGACATCGTGACGCACTTCCACTCCACCTACCTCTCGAACCTGCCCCTCATACACATCCTCACCTTCGGAGCGTACCGCCTCAAGCTGTTGTGGCGTTTTAAACCTAAATAAACACCTTAGAGAGCCTGCTCCTAATTGGTGGAAAAATTGTAAGATTTTAAGCAGCGCCGCAGACCTATCGTGCATAAATGTCTAAAAATAGCTTTAGTAGTGTTTTAAATTGGATTTTACGTGATAGGCCTACTGCATTTACACTTATACAGAAGCACAAATATTTGGACAGTTTAACCTGCCAGATAGATAAGGGAGCTCAGTGGCAAGCACTAGGAGAAATTTCTACTGCCTGCCTGATTTCAGATAAATAAAAATGTGAATAGGTACAATACAAAACGATTTATTAACTATTGCCACTAACAGATGCCTTTAGTTGCTCCTTCATATGTTTAGGCAGGTTTTTCTTCTTTCGTTTCCTAACATTACCCTCGCTCACACCTTTCGGGGAGTTTCCTTTACCATTCCCACTTGATTTTTTCTTCTTTTTACAAGACAAAGGGTTTGGGTTATGTTGTTTCTTCTTCTTTACAGGTTTCTTTTCTTCCACTTTCTCGACAACCCCAAAAGCTTTTTTCATGCTTTTCAAAGCCTCATTCTGAGTTTCACTGATGAAAATTGTTGTATCAGCTTCAAGGACCTGTCCAGCTTTCTCGTAACTGATTTTAGATGGCTTTTCGAGAGTTGGTGATTTATTGTGAAGGTATAGAAGTGGAATTCCTGCTCTTTCCCTGAGTTTGTCTTGTAGATCTCTGTCTTGTGAAGCGAGGATGTAGTGCTTCTCATTTCTTTTCCCAATCATAGCCCTGATGCAGTTTGCTCCAGAGATGGGTTCCTTGTGGCCGCATTCGTGAATGCCGAACTGTTTAAGGATGGTCAGGGCTCCGTGGGTCTTTTTGGCAACTTTCTCGGTTTCTATGATGATGCATCGTGTTGTGAGCAGTTTTGCTTGTCCATTCAGATATTTAGGCAACTGTTCTCTTACATTTATCTGCTCCTGAAAAAAAAAGACATTTCATTGGGTATAGTCTGTGGGTAGCCATTAATTAAACTATCTAAAATAACATAAAAGCGGAGTTGACAGAGTTTAGATCAAGATAGAATCATGATGAATGTTTGTGCGCCAATTTAATTAACTACAGAGTGTAAGTTTTTATTGATATGTTTACACTTGTAAAATTATGGCACGCTAGCCAAGATCTATAAAATACCTACTTTACCAACTAATATTTGTGTAGTGTAGGACAACCTCTGGCTAGGTGGAGCATTGATCTGCACATTATAGCTGGCAGAAGGTGGATGAGAAGAAATCAGACTCAATGGCAAATGAGGCGCCTCAAAAGTATATAAACACTATGGTGCGCCTTGGGAGATACCTACGTGGTCAGAGTGTCTCAAACGGGCACGATTAAGATTTAGATTTTTAATTGTTATAAACCTGAACACGCTTCCACGTGAGAAGGCAAAAATAAAACACCATAACCTACCGTCACCCAGCTTTTGACAGATTTTGACCTCTAGCTAGGCAGCCGTGCACAATGCCTTGAACTAAAGTTTCTCTTTACGCTATTTTTGCCTCAGTGCACCGTTTGCTACACCCCAACCCCTACATCCAGTGGACTGCTATAGGTTGATGACAATGATTTGTGTTCATGTAGGTGAGAGATAGAGAATACCTAGTTTTAATGAGTGATTGCGGGCTCTGGGAAGTTTTCCTGCCAGCGCATGGTCTGCTCGCTGAGCGTGAGGTGGGAGTCGGCGCTGTCGGCCTCCGGGTCCGGCAGCTCCTCCAGCGGCACCAGGATGTCCTCGTGCGGTAGCCGCGCCACGCGCCACTCCTCGTCTACGATGTCGATCAGCCTACCGTTACCGCGGTACTTACTGTCCATTCTGTCGCCAAAAACAACCTTTCTCTTATCGAATGACGGGACGAATCAACGAGCAGTTACCTATCTAAACTAAACCTTCTCCACCATTTCCCTGTTTGTTTTTGAAGAGAAATAATGGAAAGACTCACTTTGAAAGCGGCAAAACAAAATGTGCCGTCGAGGAGCACTTGGTATGGTTCATGAAATCCAAAGTTGTTATAGTAAAATTTTAGGTATTTCTGCACTTTCTTGTATCTTGTGATTTTCATAATGAATGTCTGGTGTACAAACCTATGTTTTTCTTACAAAAATCCAACTTTTTCTAGTTTGTTTTTCCAAAATACACACCACGTACGTTTTTTTTTTAATTTTTAAGTCCAGTCCACCCACAGACTATCAGAGAAGGAAAATCCTACCTAGGTTGTCTATGGACCGGATACAGTGCTGCCATGTGTCAGCTGCCGAAAAGGTACGATCTGATTTTTAGTAGTAGTGGCAGGCCTGGAAAGCGGCTTTCCCCGAAAGCGTGGCAAGAGTCGAGATTCCTCTTTACTTGGGGCTTGGGAGTTAAACACCTGCGAACCCCTAAAAGCTATTCGGGGTGGATAAACCTTGGATAAACAGGGACAAAACCAGTAAATCCCAAATTGGAATTGTCGTTGAATTACTTGAGCTCGGGACTAGTTGCTCCCGAAGTTGAAGCTAGGGTGAAGAGGAATCTTTGGAAGAATCTTTGAAGCTAAAATTGTTTTCTACACAGCGACATTGACAGTAATGAACTTTTGTCTATGAAAAGTGACGTTTACGACGAAATGACAGCACCATAGACATTTTTTTTTGTGAAACCTCTCGCTCGTTCGCTTTCTCGCTTCCATGTTTGTTCGTGGTCATCATTGTGGTGCATTTCTCTGCTAGATTTTCCAGTTTATCTTACAAGTAAATGATTTCTAATCATCCCTGTGTGTAATTAATGTTATATCCCGTGACACGGCGACCTCGTGAGGATTTGTCGCCGGAGAAAGAGTGCAAAACGAAGATCTAATAACAGGGAGGGTACGTCTTTCACATCCTTGCAATCAAGTAAATGCGTCATTTTATCGAATATTGTCGACAGCGTCCGCTAAACAAGATAATTGAGCGTAGTGGCCGACTCTTTAAAGTGACTCGTAGACGTATTACGAATTGTAAATGAATCCATTGTGTGATTTTATGACATCCAGCTGATTGGATCGAGGGCGTCAAACGATGGTCCATAGTGGCGAGAGTCTAGAGATACGGCCAGATACGGTTAGTCATCACCACTATAGACACGTTTCGGTGCACGGCCGATAAACGATTAACATAAAAACCTAAATATTAGGGCTCCAGAACTGTTTCGAAAGTCAATAAGGTGGTGTGGTTTCTTTGTGATTCGCGTAATCGCCAGATAACATACTTCGTTATTGTTTACCGTTTTCTCTAGGCTTTATTGCAGCTGCCTTTGTCAGTGCTCTCAAGGCTTAATTGTAGAACATTATTGTCTGTGTGCTAGAGCTCAGTTGATTTTGTGATCCAATCAGTTGTTCATGGTGTCTAATTGTGTTTTTGTGAGCCTTGTAGCAGGTAAGAAACTACAGAAACATAAACATACCTACTAATAACTTGTCCTACTAAAGTGAACACCTACTAAACTTTTCAAACCATTATTCAAACTATTCTCATGTTTACATAAGCTTCATCCAGGTTCTCGTTGACTGCTTATCGCTGCCTTTCTATTCATATAGGTTCATCTGATGATTACTGCTTTGTTAAATTGTGGCTGTTGTTAGAGAACAAAAGTTTCAAATTCTCAGATGTCAAAGGAAACTTTCATTATTTATGCGACATACTTGTAAATTTATGATCAGAATAAATAATAAGCTACCTGACCTACTAATGTTGATGACTCCTTTATCAGCATCCTTTTAATATTTACTTACAATGAACAATAATTATTACAGAAAATAATTATTGCTTAATAATTAATGGAACAGAAAATAATAAGTTCCTCGTCTTGGCCCTTCAAACATCTACAAATAGACAGAAACACTAGTGCCTTCTAGCTAAATATAAAATATCAGCCACTCTTCATAAATTACATTTACTATTACTTTAAGACCTGAGATGTAATAAACTACTGAATATATGTAGGAATTTGTAGAAACTTAAAGTAAGTACCTACCTATTTAATTTAGCTTAAATCAGTACCTTAAACAAGATGATATTCACAAATAGTATACATATATTTAGTAATAAATCCGCTTAGTTTCTAAACAAAGGTTTTTATTAACTTAATATGTTTAGAAATTAAGTGGATTTATTACTAAATATATTTATACCATTTGTTAATATTTATGGATTTCCGCAAAGGAACGCCTGAATCAATCAATTAAGTTAATATTCTATTATATTTTTGTGAAGGATATATTAGGAAATTATGTATATGAATCAGTGTAATATGGAAATAACCTTTGACTTATTTCTCAGATATTTATAAGGAATAAATGGATACCACATTAAAACCAAACCATTTTTTCTACTAAAGATAAATATCTACTTTTATATCCATAATTGGTAATAATTATTGGAAGTATATGATTTGCAAAAGTAAACAATAAATTAAATTAACAAGCAAAGTTAAAACTAAATAAATGAAAACTCTACACACACTATTAAATATTTCAAGAATAATATGTTTACATATTCTTATCAGAAAAGGTGTATGCAGATTTTCTATTTTTAAATTACAACAAAAGCTATTGTTTGAAATTATAAATACATTTCTCATTCTGGTCTTTCTGGTGTGAATTATGAATTTACTTTTACATATATTTTTGAGCTCTTAACAGTTATTTGTTGTTGCATGACTGTATTTTCCAGTATGTTAAAATGCATGCATGCATTTATGGAATCACAATCCATGTAAAGAAGGGTATTAAAGGTAGCGTTCTGATGTAGGCGACCACGACATGTGCTACCCAGATAATTAGGATGTGGTCACTTGCATTCAACAGTGCTTCATATTAATGCATACTAAGCGGTTAGTCGCGCTACCGTTTGCGGTCGTGTGTCGCGGTCGCCAACATCGGAAGGCTACCTTTACACCAAAATTAATTTGTCTTTGGAATATAATTGATTAGAACAATCAGAAACCAATTACACTAATAAGCATTATTAGTTGTAGGTATTGTAAGGTAGGTTAATGTGTAGCTAAATTGAATTAATAATATGTAGGTATTATATTTATTAGTAGATAATTATTTCCCTTGTCTATCTATTAAATGAAAATAAGTAGGTATGTAGGTTAGAAAGATAAATAGTGGTATATAGGTGAATGACTGATGAATTGCATTAAAATTCTTGATTGTTTGATCTTCATCATAATATTATAATGTACATAAGTACTTAAACAAACAAAGAAAATATTGATGTCTTTCATGAATTATCTCTGTTTCTACTCATTTTCCATCCACAGAACATATTTTTTCAGCTTTCATAACTCAATAATAACTGCTGTGATTAACACACAACTTTTTTCAATTTTTAAAATAATTTATTGCTTGTATTACATATCATAGGATACATTAATAAATAAAGCCTTCCTTAGGCCTGATTTATACAGAAGCGACGTAAGGCGAAGGCACGGGCGCAGGCGAAACTCTTTCATACAAAATCTGTAAGCAACGCGTCCTGTTATTATATCTTTGTTCCGCCTGCGCCTTGCCTTCGCCTTATGTCGTTTCTGCATACAGGCCTTAGACAGCGTATACAATATACAGCACATAATTAACACACATAAAAATACACATGATCATTTGCAGTTATACTGAACACAGATATGGCAAAAAACTTGCGAATATTAGGTTGTTTATTTTTTTTCAAAATAAATTTGATAAAAATTGGATAACTGTTACCGTTAGTCGTTTTCCAATGGTCTTCTTCCGTCAATCGGTACGCATCATTGATAATAATTTAAGTTTTATTCATCATTTAGAAACCCGGGTACCTAGCTCGAGCCAGGGTCCGTTTTCGCGCTGCTGTCATCCTGTTATTTTGTAGAAACCCAAAATTCTGCCTGCTCAGATACACCGTAGTATTATTTCTGCATTGCCGATTTAAGTTTTTTTGGTAATAAAAAATTGATGGTGTATACGTGTTTGTTTCGTATCGTAGGCGATGGCGACAAACAGGAGCGGTGCAAGTGCGCGGCCGAACGGCGCCCCCCAGACCAAGGTGTGCCAGTTCAAGCTGGTGCTGCTGGGCGAGTCGGCCGTGGGCAAGTCCTCGCTGGTGCTTCGCTTCGTCAAGGGGCAGTTCCACGAGTACCAGGAGAGCACCATCGGCGCCGCCTTCCTCACGCAGACCGTCTGCCTCGATGACACCACCGTCAAGTTCGAGATATGGGACACCGCGGGACAGGAGAGGTCAGTTACTGGAGAGAGCGCTGAAAGGAGTTAAAATATGTGACACCACGGGACAGGGAGAGATAGATAGATAGTACCACTGATAATACTGAGAGATCATTTACTAGAGTTGAGAGCACAACCATTGGAACCATAATTATGTTTCTCTTTGTGGTCTAAAAAAAGTATTTTATTTAACTAAGTGCAGCACTTTTCCGAGCGTACAAGATTCTTAAACATAAGGGTTGTATGAAGGCCGGCTGAAAGGAGCACAGGTAGTAGTTATTACTATTTATCAATTATCAAGTATCCAACTGCTCTGTTATTTTGAGGTCGACAATTTGGGTAACTCCAAATTTGAACTGTCCAGAAAGTAGTTACTACCTTTCAACCGTATATCTATTTACCTGTGCTCTCCGCCGACGCGACGAATGACGTAATGCGGGTCTAATATCGCGGCTAGTAAGTGTTTCATTTTTGAAAATCTGTCTCGCTTGAATTCAGCTCAATTATGTGACGTGTGTGGAATTTGTTAGACAAATACTCCAGAGAAAATTGGTAACAGCAGACTACAAAGACATAAAACGAAACTAAATATTTAAGATACGATGCGACGAGTCCTCTTGACATTGACACAAAAGCGAAGGCTCGACAGCTGATGATGCAACCGATAATTGGCAGAGTGTTGCGGGAAAATGCAGTGGCGCATTTTGATAAAAGTATTGCCTCTAGTCATCCGTAGTACGGTTTATTCATACATACAAAGCAAAGCCAAGATAAAAGTTTGAATATTTTTAATCGTATATCAAGTAGGAAGAAAATCAATATACACTACGAAGCTCTGCCAAGAGCCAAAAGCATTTGCTTGCTTCTATGGAATGAAAGTACATTCACATAGATAACTAGTTATCTAATTTTTTTCCGACATATTTTCGATGCTTAAACGCACTATTTTACCGTTTCTGAAAGCCTATCTTTCTGTGAAACGTCTGTACATTGAGATAAGCGGCATTGATAGAAGTCCAATTGAAAATATTATTTACTTTCGTGGAAAAACAATATATTAAAGCCAGGAAATAAAAGCGTATTGTATATCCTAACTCAAGAAAAGCAGAACTACGCAAGTTTCCGGCTCATTAGATGCAATTTTGGTGCTCAATGGGTGGCCAAAAAGCATAGAATTGCTATTTGTTCGACTAAGGAAGTAGTAACTTCACTCGTGATTGTATTCAGTCCAAGTGACTGGTATGATGAGTGGACTACCCATAAGCCTATTACTTTTCTAAAGAAAAGCTGGTTGCGACGTCAGCAGCACTGAATCATGTTATGTTCAATCGATAGCGTCGTTTCCACAGATATAGATCTAGGATCGTATCACATAAGTTCACTTATGCCATTTTCTATTTGCATTCGGTTGAAATGGCTTCGAGATACTAAATATTATGTATTGATGTATTGTCTATTGTGTGTTTCGAAATTTTAATGCGTCGAAGTATTCAATCATGGCATAGTTTTAATAAAATATTGAACGAAGTTTACAAAAGGAGGCAGCAGTGAGTAGTTATGGGCTACGGATGATAATTATGATGATATATGAAGTAACAATTTAATATAATGCGATAATTTCACCTAGAAAATAGGAAAGACCCTAATACGCTTGAGCGCAACTTTCACTACCTTACACGCCTTTATTATATTCTGATTAAGAAACTTGACGAAAATAAGGAAAAATCTTATGATAATGAAAGTTAGTCATTGGTTCAATCACAAAAGTTAATTTATTTTAAAATTAACCTCGCTCTTGATGTAGGCAGCATTACTTATTAATAGATTAATGGAATTCTTTTAAACAAGTTAAATACCGGTTTCGTGTTGACTGACGTTAACCGAGTCAAGAAGTTCATGTATCTATCCATGATATATTTATATGGGATAGACAGGTCAGCTTACTTTACCTACGGTAGATATAAGCTTGTACCCACGGTAGGTATAAGCCTAGCCTAGACCTACGGTTGGTATAAGCTAGGTAGGTAATTTTTGGCAGCATGATTGTTTTGGCTTAGGCCTCTCGAATAAGTCGAATTGTGTCATATTTTACTGATGTAACGATTTGGTAATACTAATAGTGTAATATGCTGAAGTGAATAAAAAAAAAATCCTGATTTTTGAAAACTCTTGATGAGGTCAAGAATGTTTTTTCCAAGAATATGATGGGTTCCCATCGAGTAACGCCCAAACGAGTAACAGTGTTACTCGATGCGATTTTTTCCCAACGAGTAAACCCATGTCAAGTGTTACTCGATGGGAAGGATTTTTTATTTACGCAGAATTCATGGGAAAAAAGCATTATTGATCAAAACGTTAAAACTAGTACTAAGTTGTATAATTAATTAGGGACTCCACGCGAGCCGAGCTATGAGCCATAGCATTGGTTGTTGCACGCGACAAGTGACGTGTTTATGTTGCAGGTACCACAGCTTAGCGCCTATGTACTACCGGGGGGCGCAGGCGGCTATCGTCGTCTACGACATCACCAATCAGGTAACACCACTTCACCAATAGCGTAGATCAATTTAATTTCTTCATGTAAAGACTCGATGACACAAGTCTAGTTTACAAGCTACACAGCGAGTTCGATAGTAGCTTGTAAACTCGCCCCGTGTCATCGGCTTTCCCTAATCTGCTAGTTGACTAATATTCCGGACTGCTAACTCGCTCACTCGCTGGCTTTTAACTCGCCGACTAGTAGCTCGTAAACTAGCCCTGTGTCATCGACGCTTTCGCCGCTCATGTAGGCCAAACATATCATGAGGCGTCTCATGCTAGTGATACTTGCTAAAAAAAAACCGAGCGTAAACGCCAGTATAGGCGCGTATACGCGCTTTCGGCTTTTAAAGTTTCGTGAGTACCAATTTGGCCTGTGCGTTACCTGTCAGTCAGTCAGGACCAAGTCTTTTATATATATTGATAACAATCAGTTATTTTACCTGAAGGAAACCGATTATGGCGTGTGTAGTTAAATAAAGGTATACTTGATTAAGCAATACCTTACTCCAAAGTGAATACATTGTAAATAAACCGTGTTAAGATGAGAAACAGTTACGTAGCTACTGTCGTGAAAATGCGCGGGTGCGGGTGAGCCAATGTTTTCCTTTTCTCGATCACACAGCTGATACGTAGACGGCTCCATCAAAAATATTAAACAAAAGAACGTTTCGAAACAGAAAGTCCCTTTTTTCGAGACGTGTTTACGAGGGTAACGTAGGTTATCTTAGACAATTTAACTCCTATCGTATTGTATCCTGATCGATAATCGTTTGAATAACTATCAATTATGATTGCTCAGAATATTGGTGCAAGACAACAGATTACTGCAAATACCATGTATTTATTTAAAACCTTCTATACCCGATTGTCCCTACCCCTAGCGTCCCTACTAGGAATAATCGCTAGTTGACTTTCGTTTCGTTTCGTCACAAAATTCCTCTTTTAGTACGCGTCTATACTTCTTGACGAACAGACCCTTCAAATTTCAAGTCTCTTCGTCTAGTGGTGTGGCCGATGCGTTGTCTGTCAGTCAAGACTAAGCCTTGCATATATTTAGATTTTAGATTCTAGAAATATCATATACCAAAACTCTGATTATCTGATTATCTGTCGATTAGTCATTATTCTCTCATTATTCTTATGTTAAACTTCCGATTCCTTTCTAATATAGTTTTCGTTTAGTTTTTTATTGTTTAGTAAAATAAGTAGGTTAATAGTCATAGGTCGTGTCGTTAACCTTCGCAGGGCTCAACTGAAAACCAGCGCTGGATAGGTGGGAAACCCCATCTATCCAGCATAACGCTGAGTTGAGTCCTTTTTTTGCCATACAAATACATACACGAAGGTTAGAGTCTAAGTCTTTTTAAGTAAGAATTATTTAGATTAGTTATAAATTTCTATTGTATTGTATAGGCAAATAAATTCTATTCTATTCTATTCTATAATATTGTTATATTTTTATATATTCTGTGGTAACTTTGCTCTTCATTCGTATTGTTTTGTATCGTATTGCATTGTACTGTCTCTGTATTGTAAATTCTACTGCACCACATGCTGAGCATGAGCCCTTTTTTGACTGCACTGTACTTGCTTCTAGGTACTTTTAATTTCATTGTGAGCTTGTACAGTTTTAATCAAAATAAATATTTGTTTTTCTTCTTTTCTTCTTTTCTTCTATATTTAAATCCTGCTGCCCGTGGATTTGCCTGCCAAGTATCGGGGTCAAAAACTTCTTCTCCACCTTATTAAACTATACCTCATATTAATCAGTTTCGTTGACAACGAAATCCATCTAACCGTGCTCAAAATCTTTCGCCTTTGTTTGTGTTAACCAGCTGACTTTACACATTGGCTGTAACGAACGGTAGGCAACGTTGCGCGACCGAGGTCGTTATTTAGGCTGTACATGGTCCGTGGCACTAAAGGTCGCATGTATTTAAACATTGTTTAGTGCTACTTACACACGTAATACTCAGGCTATTGCACGCAGACTTCAAATGTACCGTTATTGTTTGAGCGAGGGAACTTATGATAATTAACATGAGAATTGTGTATGCAAAAAATCTGCGATGAGAACACAATCAGTGTCTCCGAAATTTACTATCGCGTCACGTATTATTTATCTTCAAATTGTTTATTGTAATGTTAGTTTATCACCGAAGGTATGTACTTATACATGTTGTATGTAGATAATTCATTGTTTCTAAGAGTCATCTGGCTTAATGATTTATCATCGTATTTGTGATTTTGCGATGCAAGACTCATCTATTTATTTCCCAATAAAATTGGTATTGAGTAAAGGCATGGTGTTTGAACCTTGTAGTCATATCACCAAACTTTTTGACAGGCCTAATCGTATTGAATCCGATACAGTTTACACACACAAAATAACTAAGTATTATATCAGTCATCTGGTTCCCATAGTACAAGCTCTGCCTATTTTGGGGCTTGATGGCGTTGCGTGAAAGGTCCAATATTTTTTTTTTATATATATATAGTATTTTGCGGCTGGTAGTTATTATCCATGTATGTATGGGTTCATCGACTTTGTTTTTACAAAGTAATAGATGCTAATAGTCTGTTTAATTATAAACGTGAAGAGTGAATCGAAAAGAGTACATTTATCAGCACAACGCCCCTTTGTGCCGACCGTCTGCTAAACCCCGCTTATCAGATAAGTGGATGGCCGTATCGAGGTGTTTATTTACATTCTCTTTTGTTTCTATTCTGAATGACAATATTTTTGCAAACAAGTGGTTTCTTGTGAAGCTTATCTATTTCTTTTAAAACTCTCTGGAACTATCTTATATTGTCATGCTAAATAGTTTATACAGTGTATGTATACATAGTATACAGTGGTTAAAATGCGTCGGATCGAAGCGTTTCGTGTTAATAGTGCCCAGTGCGCTAGCAGGCTTTTTCTTTAAGAACTTGCATGTGCGCGCTGGGCACTTTATAAAAAAATGTTTACGTAAGTTCTCAGGGGGTTTTCCACCACCGATATAGGTATTTAGTGGGACCTTTACCCAGCAGTGGGACGAGATAGATTACCTAAAATTTCAAATTTATTTATTTGGTCAGAAACATTGTATGAGCATGAAACTAAGTGCACACTGGAAAATGTTTTAGTATGGTACTGTGTTTTCCATTTTCCAGTGTACGCACATCCTTAAAATTAGGTTCAAACCCTGACCTCTAGTGATATAAAGTACAAATCACTGGGTACAAAGAGTTATAATTGACTACAAAAAAAGGAGGTTCATGGTAAAAGTTTGCATAACGACGATATGCAAACTTTTTCGCAACACGCCACCGCCCGGCTCGATACAGGGTTCACATAAATGCTGATACAAACATGCTTAACGATGGCTGACGTGCGAAACGTCAATACTCTGTGGGTCTTCCGAGTTCAAGGGCTCGCGCCAGACACCGACATAGATAGCGCTATTATCTACCACGACAAGTAACTGTAGCAGTGATTCCTATTTATACGATGACAGGGAAAGTTGTTTGCGAAATTGCAAACGATATGTTTGAACTGAATAATCAAGGTTTTACAAAAACATACATACTACAACTTTCTTTAATTTAACTGTTTTAGTGACCGTAAACACCGCCTATTTTATGGCTGACTTTATGATAAAGACGGGCCCTGCGCAACACCGACTCTGACTTTACAGTTTGATCTCTTATTGTCTCGTTCAAATTATAATAGGGGTCACCCTGAGAGCGTACTTTATTGAATACAATCATCAAGTGATCGTAGACACTACTGATAAGTCACAGGAAAGCAAAATACTCCATTCCGTACACTTTTATAACATACATATTTTTATAGTAATTTTGAACTTGAGAAACTAACTGCTGAACCGATTTTGATAAAATTTATATGGTACCACCTCTGAAGTATGACCGACCAAACAAAAAAAGAATCGCGTTACAAACACACAAAAAAAAAAGTTGAATTGATAACGTCCTTTTTTGAAGTCGGTTCATTAAAAATAAGGTTCGTAAAAATTGTACCGTACTAAATATAACTCGTTCCGCTAAGGTTTGCTGAGACCAACTTTTTTTTTCAGCACTTAGGTCGCTTGTTTAGTCTCGTTTTTTAACTTGTTTTGAACCTGGTCGAAACTCGTTTAAAACCATAAAGTTTGGGGTGACAGCTGAAAATATCCGAGACATGTGTGTGAAACCAAGCCATTCAGTCGATGAATGAATTAATGAATGACAGCCTGGGGCAAATAATGAGATTTCAAGGGCTTTAGGAAGCTTAGAGTAGTACCTAATACCTACCTAATGATGTTTTACCAGTATTTTTATAGATAATCTGATGAGAAAAGTCATGATCATATTAGATCACACTGATTACTTGACATCGAGCACGGGTATATAGAATATATGCCTGTTAATTGTGGGTAATACCCACTGAGGTCATTGTTTTTTTTTAAATGGTGGTACGCGCGAGCGAGAGATATATATGCGCGTACTAAGAAAGGAATTTTACTAATTCGCAACGCAAACGAAGTTGTGGGTGTCAACTAGTCTATTTTATGATCCAATTGTCGAATCTGGACTTAGCTGGTTATATCTATCTCGCTTATTATACTACTACTAGTTTGCAGCGATAATCTAAATGAGTGAAGATGCAAAGACAAGACATAATTACGTTTACGAAGCCATTGGCAAAGGCTTGTTTAAATTAAACCATGTAGATAGAAATCCTGGATTTCCTAGCGTCTGGTCGAAGCAACGCGTGATCAGAGGGCTGGCAGCTATATCGGCCAAATAATAAGCCTCGCAATACAAAGAGGCAAGGCAGCCAGTTTCCTCGGCACGCTGCCATCGGATATCGAGTTGGAGCAGTTTAGCTACCTAAGAATCGTTTGCAACGGTGGCCCAATCGTTTCCTTTAGTAAATTTTGTTATAAAGTAGATAGCTTATGCTGTAATACACTGTAGATAGAATATTCTTTACGTTATAACCATTACATAAAACATGAAAAAAAATAACTAAAATTACAGGAGCGGTCTTATGGCTTACAGCAATATTTTGTAGACAATCGTAGTAACACGTAGTTTCTTGCGTTTCAGGACACATTCGGGCGCGCCAAGAACTGGGTGAAGGAGCTTCAGAGACAAGCCTCGCCGTCGATAGTGATCGCGCTGGCCGGCAACAAGAGCGACCTCGCCGCCAAGCGTATGGTCGAGTTTGAGGAGGCGCAGGCCTACGCCGACGAGAACGGGCTGCTCTTCATGGAGACCAGCGCCAAGACTGCCATGAACGTCAACGACATATTCCTAGCTATCGGTGAGTGGTGTTCGAGTGGATGAAGCCCTTACCTTGCGAGCTGATGGTCGCGGGTTCGAATCCCGGTGGCAGTCATGCGTAAATGAGTTTTTTCGGTTGAAAAAATCTATGTTTTCATCCCACGTTCTCGCAACGGTGAAGGAAAACATCGTGAGGAAACCGGCATGTCGTAGAACCTAAAAGTTCGAAAACATGTGTCGAGTGCACGAAAGGAGCCTCTTCGAGGCGCACTTGAAATCCTTTCACCACACTGGTTCGAAGGAACTAGTGACACGATAAGAAGAAGAATCGTATGGTCTTGTTTGAGGAGTCACAGGCCTACTCCGACAAGAACGGGCTGCTCTTCATGGAGACCAGCTTTAAGACTGCCATGAACGTCAACGACATATTCCTAGCTATTGGTCAGTTTCCACATTTAGCTATAGCAGCTGCTTGCTTCATATTATACTCAAATGCTCTTTATTTTTCTCTCTCCACTCTTTCAACTAGTCCAAAATAGTGACGAATTGGTTGACCTTACAAGAGATGGAGCAACGACATTGTCCAATAGTGCACGAAAGGAGCCTCTTCGAGGCGCACTTGAAATCCTTTCACCACACTGGTTCGAAGGACCTAGTGACACGATAAGATGAAGAATTGTCCAAATACTGCTGGTGTTACAAGCTGGTGGAGAAAGAAATGGCAAGACATGGAGGAGGCTTTTGCCACTAAAGGTGGTTTACACAAAGAGTAAAATAAAATGTAGAAGCAATAAGTAGAATAGATAAAGTGGAAATAAAGCAAAATATGTCAAACGTGTAAGAAATAAAATGCTTTTATTATTATTACTTTTTTTTCACCTAGCAAAGGGCTACGCGTGTCTTGTCACAAAATATTTTAGCAGTAATATGCTTTTTGGTTATACCAGACGATATAACTGTGGTATCTGTAATTTGTTCTTATAGTATTTTGTTTGTTGTTGCAGCGAACAAGTTACCAAAGAGCGAAGGCGGCGCGGCGGGCGGCGGCGCGGGCGCGCGGCGACTCGCCGACGCCGAGCAGCCGCGCTCCTCCTCCTGTTGCAAGTGATGCCGCGCCAGGTAACACATACACGCACAGAACTGGTTACCAGGTAACACATACACACACAGGACTGGTTACCAGGTCACACATACACACAGAACTGGTTACCAGGTCACACATACACACAGAACTGGTTACCGGGTAACACATACAACACACAGAACAAGTTATTAGGTACCTAACATATACCACAAACAGAATACGTTATCAGGTAACACATACCACAAACAGAACAAGTTACTAGGTACCACGTGCCATTATTAGAACAAGTTTTTCAGGTAATACATGTTACACACACAAACAAGTTACGAGGTTACACTTCTCACGCACAAACAAGTTACCAGGTACATACCACACACCGTACAAGTTACCAAGTAACACATGTCACACACAACAAACTTCCAGGTAACACATCACACAGAACAAGTTACCAAAGAGACATGGCGGGTGGCAGCAGACTTTTTATAATCAACCCAGAAAGTGTACCACCATGTTCTCATTTGACATTCGAGAAAGTCAAATTACTTTATCTATGTATGATCTTAATTTGTACGATCCTATTCTTAAATGATCTATCGTTTTCCAGAATGGATCGCTTCTCGGTGACGGCGCGCGCCGGTTGAGGTATGTACTGTAGCACCGGCTCGTCTCACGCCGCGACCCGACACTGTGGACCTAGAAACAAGCCAGATAAAGCTCCTAAGAACCACCATACCATTCCCTTAAGGTACTATCAGACGGTTCACTCGAATGAATTATTCACTCCAGTGAATGCTTCATTTTTCTTTAATTCCATGTTCACGCGGCTGAGCTAGAATGACATACAAAATTACGTTCACTTGTTCTTTTTTCAACATGAAGTCGAATGAAGTCGTGTGTCTTTGGATTAGTTTAGTGGCCGAATCCGAGTGAACGTTGTCTTTGGTGTTGAGACTGTTCATTTTCGTTCATTCGGAATGAAAGAAGAATGAACCGTTCTCACGTCTGAGCTAAAATGACAGAAAAGAACGATCACCTGTTCTTTTTTCAAAATGTCGTCGAATGAAGTCGTGCGTCTTGGAATTAGTTTAGTGGCCGAATCCGAGTGAACGTTGTCTTTCGTTCAGACTATTAATTTTACGTTCATTCGGAGTGAAAGAAAAATGAACCGTTCAAACGGCTGAGAAGAACTTTCACCTGTTCTTCTTTCAACATTTCGTCGATTGAATTCGTGGGTCTTGGGATAAGTTTAGTGGCCGAATTTGAGTGAACGTTGTCTTTGTTGTTCAGACTATTAATTTCTCGTTCATTCGGAGTGAAACGAAAATGAACCGTTCATTCAAGTGCACCGTCTGATAGCTCCTTTACTGCAATATTGCACTAAACTTGGCACAGTTTGACGAGCAGTAGCCATTTCAAAAGCATCTTATCAATCAATTATTCTCATAGAGTCCTGTAATAAATTCATCAAGAAATTTCTTGGTCTGGTTGTATTATTTACCTCTTGGTATTATTTATTTAGCTTAGTTTGTTGTTGAAATGTTTGTTTGATGAAAAGTGTAACTTTTCTGTAACGAATTCTAAATTTCTTAGATAAATTTGCTTTGCAATAAATGTGTCAACGCTGTCAGCATTAAGTTCGTCGTGTCTTCAGATTGTAGCCCCATGATTCCGCTACCGCATTTTCGTTTCTACGTCCACAAGCGTCCCCAATTACAATATAATTATTAAAAAAAAAGCTAATGATAAAATTGATAACTAGTTTTAAAACTTACTTGTAATTGTAATAAAATATGTAAAAGATTATTATATAATTTCGTATCGTGTTATAGGCGGTTGGCACTTTCTGTAGTTGACTACTACATAACGAGATTCTACGTTTATTTTAGCAGTAACGTGTCGTTGCAGGCTTATGTTATATTATGTATAAATACGCGTTAGTTTGGGAATTTAAATATAATATAGATTGACCTTAACGTGATATAATCAGTTTTACAAATGAACGGCGTCGGCGGCTCTTGTTGCGCCATACTTTCAAAATTTTGGTGAAGGTGCATTTACACGTCATTTCGTTGTACTTTTAGTTTAGTATTATCACTAAGCAATGTTTGTATCACTCAGTTATGCATTCAATTCGATTTCTTTCAACTTATCTTACTTTCATCATTTGAACGTGGATTTAGGCTTGAATGCTTGCTAAAATCGTTATTTTAATCGAATCATCTGTGTGTTGCAAGCATTGTTCATAAATCATAGCTTTTAATTCATATTCAATATAAACAAATTAATTATTATAGATGTTAAAAAGTTAAGTTCACCTGTCTCATTTAGAAAAAAATATTTTTTAATGCAATACTTATATAGGGACGAAAGTTCGATGTATGTATATTATTTGTATGATAATTTTAGATGTCTTTAATCTTGACTATCGTCACGTTTCTAAATGAATCGCATTCCATGAAGGAGTTGATCAAACCTTTTCAAGAGGTTAATGACATGACTTTAGAAGGTGCTTAGATAAAATTAATTTTAAAATAAATTTGTAAACAAACAGGACCATAAAAGTTGTGTCTTTTACCTCTTGAGATTGGTACGTTCTGTTTTCATTCAAGTTCGGGTTCTTACCAACAACATTTCGACTGAACTTATGATTAATTACTTCGTTGTATTATAAAAATGTTTTCCGAAATGTTGTTAGTATGCACTCACGCCCGTACCGTAGCGGTCCACACGCGTACCATACCGGTTCACATCTGTACCGTACCGGTCCACATCTGTACCGTACCGGTCCATACCACAATAATGTCTCCGTAATGTCTCCATGTCCATAATGCGATATGTGAAATCTGGGATACGTTATAATTCGATAAGTCAATTACTTTGTAAAAGCGGGGACATTCAGCCAAACTTAGTAGACGCATATTTTCGCTGCAAATAAAGTATTGAAGTAGGGTTTTCAAGGATTAAGCAGAAGTGTAACATTTCTGCCTCTTATTCCAGATTTAAGGAAAATATTGATACTTTCTGGATAAGAACTTCCCAATTTTTATAAAATGATTGAACAACATCACGAGTTTTCATAGTGAAACTAGTATATTTTACGGCTTGCGTCACCTTTCCTTTAGCATATTTTGTATTTATATATCAGAGTGATATGAAACGGAACACCTGAAGTGGAATCATGTCCTGACGCTTTCCAAAAACGTTACTTTTTATTTACAAACATCAATTTTCTTTCTATTGAAATATTTTATTGTAAAAGGATTTACGTTATACTTTATTATAACTTTTTCTTTATAATTTATGTAATCGGTTCTACCGTTGGACGGTGCACGGTTTTATCCAATTTCCGTTTCCTCTACTTGACTACGTGTAAATTGTAAAGCAATTTCTTACTACTTAAAAATTTAATATTGTGTAAAGAGGAACGGATATTGTTCCCGGTGTAGTCTGTAACGCCTAGATCACACGTACCGAGCACTCGGTACGTATAAACATAGAGCAGAGTGCTCAGCTGAGCGAGTGACGTAAGCTTTCACTGTCTCGGCCGAGTAACATTTTACTGTCTCGGTCGAGTACTCGGTACGTGTGATCTAGGCATTAGATCCCAGCCCGCTAGCGAAAGGACGCCGAACAAGGTCATATTGTATGTTTTTGTATTGTGTAAATATTTTGGATTTATTAAGATTATTATATTGAATAAAAAAAATATTGTAAAGTTTTTGTGCGTTTTTATTTTTATATCCCTAAACTTCTTATAATAATGCTAGATAAGTTTACATTTTTAGACCACTTATGCCGACTTGCACCAATCTTTCTAATATCTTAAGCAATTACTTTACTCGCTTGGCAGTTCTTAACGGTCAGAATCTGGACTGTTAAGAACTACCAAGCGAGTAAAGTGATTGCTTAGGGACTTCCACAGTTTGGTGTAAGTATTCATTAATCATTTTTTTTTGGGAAAGTTAAGTAAAACAAAGGAAATTTTTAATAAATTATTTATTTCGAGATAACATACACTATTTAAAACTAAACCTTACACATTGGTTATAATAAGTACAGAAAGTTTCGACTGACTTTGTAATCAAAATTTAAAACAACTTCATATAATTATTAGTAACATAATTATTTTGTAAATAAAAATATTTGTGATTAAACAAAACAAGACACTCTTAATAGCTTTTATGTCTATCTACAATTTTCTAGGCTTTTGTTTGAGGGTGGTAAAGGATAATGTGCTTAATAGCAGTTGTAATAAAATATAGAACTTATAATACCTTTGTATCATGACTAGGGTTACGCTACTAAGGCTAGTTCACATTAGAATACAGATCTTACTTTATTTTATATCAATAAAGGTTGCTTCCCACGGTGCACGATATTGCGGACGGACGCGGACCAGCCCGCAACGACAGCGACGCAATATGGGAATAGTATCGTCCGCGACAGCGCAGACACGTCTGTTGCAGTGCAGAAAATCCGCAGAATCGCGCACCGTAGGATGGCGGCTTAATATGTATTTTTTTTTACTTTAAATTAAATATAGCAGTGTTTATAAATCGTCAATTTTCTATGTGAACTGCGCCCAACAGAAAACTAATTGCAATAACTGAAATTCATCAGTATGTCAGTTACAACTATTCGATTTCACTATCTACACACCGAGATAAAAATCAGTTCTTTCCTACCTACTAATAGGTACTCGTTACAATAGTTTATTAAAATTAGGCTCTACTTATAAGTTACCAAAATTAAGATTTATTAATTATGAGAAACGAAAAAAAAAATTAGGATATAACAAACTATCCCAGGAATAAGCAGGTTACCTCCGTATTCGTATTATATTTTTTGTTAATGCTTCAATAAACTAAGAACTTAACTAAATAAACTTTGAACACCTACGTATTTACATCCTCGAAACAAGCTCTAAGAGCCCATTCCCACATGTCGGGTATCCGTATTTTAATCGGATGTCGGCTCCTTTGTTGTGAATTAAAAAAATCGTGGTCGAATAAATTTGAACCGACTGTTTTTCAGGGCCCGCCGCCCGACAAGTGGGAAGGGGCCGCAAGCTAGATATTTCCAGCACATCCAGCACAATATTGATTCCTTCCATTTTCTACTTATTCAGTGTAAACTATGCTTTAGAGCGCATATGAACAGAGTCCAGTCTTTCTCATAAATCTGATAAACAAAAATCTAGTAGATGGTGAGAATGTCGAATGCCAAAGAATCGTAGTATTAAGCGAGAAACCATACCTAGACAACCTTGTGCTGTTGCCCCATCTTAACTTTTAAGGTTCAGCGCTCACCGAGAGTCCGGTGACGCAGTAATGGTCATCTGCGGCCGACCACATTAAACGTCCATCCGAAAAAATAACAAACCTAGACAAATGTTCTGTGATATATTCTCAGTGATCCTCAATAAGGTCATTGATAATGCTATCCCAGTAAATCTGTAGAATCACGCGTAATGAGGAGCCGGCATTATGATATCATTGCATTATCAACTGTATTTCTTCAAAGTCCACATGCGTTCAAGCTACTGTTGTACAGCCCTACTGTTCGTCATTGAAGTTTTCCCTCTTTATAGTCTCCGCCGTAGTCGGTGGTCTGACTATAGCTTTCTTTTTAATGCTAATCCTCAAATACAATTCCATACAAATTGTTTCGGACAAATACTCAAAAAGTACGTCGTATTATAGTTATTTCTTCACACTATTCGTTTCGTCCATGTTTTGTTGATTTCGTCAATAAGAAAAGTGAAAGGTTTCATACTTTAATTTAGATTTTATACCTGTTTTTAAGTTAGTAGGGTTAATTTTTGTACGGAAATTTGCCTTGAGGATTCCCCTTAACTAGTTTTCTGGATAAATAGAGATCAATATGGATATTTTTAACTAGTTTTCTGGATATGGAGATAAATACGGAAAGTCAGGTCTATGCTGGATGGGGGGCTTCCATTAATAATGTGAGGTTTTGGCGATATTTTGACTCCCCCTACTCCATAGTGAAATGACGTGAGATTTTGCAAAATGCGTATTTTTTATGTAAATGTTTATCTGTTCTTGATAGCGTTGCCCCCCTTCCCCTCCCTAAACTGTCCATACGCGCTCCAGCACACCCCCCTTCGTGTGCAGCCTACAGCTCGTCGTCGAAGTGGTCCCCCATGAGGTCCCCACCGTAGTCGGTGGCCTCGCTGCCCACGAACACCTCGTGGTGCGCGAGGATCTCCGCGAACGAGAGCCGGTCCGAGTGGTCGTCGTCCGCAGACGCGAACAGGTGGTCCACTTCCTCTATGGCTATTTCTCTGATGACGAAACGAAATGCAAATTTTATGTTGGTGTAGTCTGAAGCGTCGATGACAAACGGCTTTTTTACACGCTACAAGCCAGCGAGTTCGTTTGTAGCTTGTGAATTCGCCCTGTGTTTTTTTACAATCTGCTTGTTGACAAGCCTTCCCGAAAGCATCAAAAAAAGGAGTCGGTCATCGACGCTTAATAATAATAATATATTTATTTCAAGAAAAGTGCAGCGTAGCTTAACTCATTTAATTAATTAATGGTTAGTGCGGTTTCTGATTAGCGGATTAATCGGACGGATTCGTCTCTGTCTCGGCCGAGAAACATTTGAATGTTTCGCCCGTTTGCTCAGTACGTGTGATCTAGGCATAAACGCCGGTATACACGCGTTGGGCTTTAGAAGTTTCGTAAGTACCAATCCGCCCGTATACGTGCGACAAAAATACGCTAGTCTGAAACCGCACTAAACAGGTTGGAATCTCGTGACAGGATTTAATTTACAGATATTACAGGTATTGTAGTTGCAATAAAAATGAAACTAGTCTTATACATCGTGACTTAACTAATGTGCTGCGTGACTTGTGTTTGAATTTCAAAGACCATTAAATTATAGTTATTTTATGTGAGTATCAAAAAAAATATTAATATTCGCCCGATATTCAAAGATCACGACAATAGATAAGGTAGTAAAATATTAGTTTGGTGAGTGCGGTAATTTACTAAGTAAAATTCAACATGCACTGTGTGAAAAAAGGTCTGAAACATTTTTGATTTGTTAAAAAAGTTTTCTCCTACAAATTTACTACTAGTTCATATAAGGATGGATATATGGATGTTTGTTGCTTAATAACGCCAAAACTCCGAACCGATTGAGCTTATAATACCAAAGTATTGGTTATCCTCAAAATTTCAAGTCTCTACATCCAGTGGTTAGGCCTGTGCATTGTCTGATAGTCAGACAGTCAGGCAGGACTAATTTTTTTATATTTATACAAGTCAACACCTGCAGCTTCGTTTGTCATAACTCTTGATTCCTTTTTTTTTATATTTGCCGTTACTGAACACATATACGGCAAAAAAAAACTGAAAAAATTTAGCCGATATTTATTAAAAACTAGCTGTACCCGCATGCGACTTCGTCACCCCTGGAAGAATTGTTTATTGTCAATGTTGTTTGTTCCACCCGCGAAAGAAATGTCATAGAATAGCAAAGTGTAGTACTAAGCAAGTCAATCAATACTTGCACATTTTTAAACCCTCTTTTTACCCACTCGAACATTGAATTTAGTAATAGCAAAGTGTAGTACTAAGCAAGTCAATCAATACTTGCACATTTTTAAACCCTCTTTTTACCCACTCGAACATTGAATTTAGTAATAGCAAAGTGTAGTACTAAGCAAGTCAATCAATACTTGCACATTTTTAAACCCACTTTTTACCCACTCGAACATTGAATTTAGTAGATAACTGAAAAACTTGGCGGTAATTATCTTCGGAAATCGTAAAAATGCAACTTTCAATGAGATATTGTGTATACTTGAGGATATAGGCTCAATCAACTTTAGGTCCAATAACTCCTTCATTCTGTACTTTCACATAGTTAACTTTAAATTTGAAAATCGATGAAACCCGTATTTTATTATTTGTTTTGAAGAACATAATTCCAAAGCTTAAGATAGATACACTCATAAAAAAAACTGTTTCCATACAAACTTTAAACTTTTATATCTACCCCCTGAAGAGATTTAGCGTAATATGATATAGCCTATAACCATTACAGGCTTTGTAGCTATGATATCGTAAAGTTTCAGTTAAATCCGTTCGGTAGTTTTTACGTGATGGACGAACACACAAACCCACAAACAAACAAAGTCTTCCAATAAAAAAAAATTTTTTGGGGCATGTTTATTAATCTCGTCTGAACGCGTTTCCGTCAAAAAAACATATGTACAGAAATTCGGGGTCTTGTGCTTTATTATATTATTTAAAATAAATTTGATTAAAACTGGATAACTGTTACCGTTAGTCGTTTTCCTAAGGATTTGCGTCAGGCGGTACCTTTAATTGATAATAATTTTAGTTTTATTCATCGTTTGGCAAACACGAGTACCAAGCTCGAGCCAGCTCGCAAAAACTCGGCTCGGGCGCCGCACTAACTCCGCTGTCATTCTGCCATTTTGGAGAAATCCAAAATTCTGACTGCACAGATGCAACGTAGTACCCCGTCTGCAGTTCCCATTTAATTTTTATTGGTAATTTAAAATTGGTGTATAAATTTATTTTTCTCACTCGTTGTCGGGTATGACCCAGGTGCGTATCTCGTCCTGGTCCAGCGCGCCGTCACTGTTGAGGTCCAGCTCGTGGTCGAACTTCTCCTTCTCCGACACCAGCCAGTTCTTGTCCTGTTGCGCCCCTGAACAATCAGAACACGCGGGTCACAAGAGGACAATATAAAATAACGTTGTAGGGATACATACGATACCACTCTATTGTAACGTAGCGTTGTCGTTGTTATTTTGCATTGTTTCTGCCTTTCTGTGTTATCATTTATACCGTGTTTTGCTCTAACTATGTATTAAACTGTTAAAGAACTAAATGGAAGTGTTTGTCCTTTTACTATGTATTTTTTTTTTTTTTTTATATTTATATTATTTAAACATTTAATGGAAATTAACAGCTAACAATGAGTATCATTGGACGTAGTTACGGAAACTAGAACCAACCTACAAGATACACCTACAAGACTTTTGAGATAATGAGACTTTTATAAAAATGTTGTGCACAAAAAAAAAATAGGTTATTTCAATTACCTTATAGCTTATTTTTAGCTTATAGCTTATAGCTATAATTAGCTTAAAACAGGCAAGTTTACAGTAATATGGGTTAGTTTGGGGGTGATAATATGCAAACTTGTTTGAGATGAATAATTACCAAATTAGTTTTTTTTTAATAAACTGGCTGTTTTTTCCTACAAATCACTATTGTGGCTTGGTTCCTCAACTAACAGGTAAAAAGCTTCAGTTATAGATTAATGAAACAAACGAAATAAATATGTTGTTTCATCTAAATTTTTGCTAAAAGCTTGGCAGTGTAAACATGTCTGTGCAGCTGACTGTACCTATTAAAATAGTCTGAAAACGGACAAGGTATCTATTTTAATCTCGATAGCCACTAGAATATAATATTGTATAACTGAGATATAACGACATGCGACGCCAAATCGTCGTGTCGAGATCCTCTGTTACTCTTATAACGTGAATCCTAACGAATGCGCATATTTAGCGCGAGATCACGTCCGGCGCAACCCGTTCTCACAAATTCGTCTAATTGATATGCGCACTCACGTTATCCAATTGATCTGTTTGTATTTAAATGGGTTAAATAAATACGTTGATTCCCAAGCTGATATACGGATACGCCCATATATTACTGGAATTTATGTTAAATATTGTATCGGTTTACATTTGGAGATGTCGTCATCTGATCGTTATTAATACATACATATTGTATATTAATCATGTTTTTATGTAGTAGCTGCTGCATGCGGCTTCCCCCGCATGGTGATAAAATACCAGTTCATCAGTAGGTATAATCTTTAGTGCTTTGGGTCAGTGTCGCAAACAGATTACTAAAGGAAATAGGATTTATTGTTTTTTATTGTCATAAGGCTGTGCACGCTCGATTCGCTCGTGTAAAGACTTGACCAAACCAACGCGTTCAGCTCGCGTCCGCGGTGGCGTGCGCGGTGGCAATCAGTTGTTGCCCAATCGATAGTGACATGTTCACATCTATGCGTCCTCTGATTGGCCAACAACTGATCGCCACCGCGCACGCCACCGCGGACGCGAGCTGAACTGCTGTGGGTGGAAATGTAAATCACGCTAAATAGACGAGCTTCACCTCTGTCTCCGACGAACTCGCTGAAGTCGATCTTGCCGTCCATATTGGAGTCCTTTTCCCGCAGCGTCTGCTTAATGAGGTGCGGATGCATCACGTCATGTTCTTCAGGGTTCGTGAATACCTGGAACGCGATCATAATAAAGTACTCATTGTAAACAGACATGGGGCTATTGGCGCGTTGTATCCGCGTAAGCTACGGTCACTATTTTTTTTTGACGATACGGATGGTCGAGTCAAGTGCATTGGACTGCCACGCCCGATGTCGCGGGTTCGATTCCCGCTTCAAGACAAGCATTTGTGTGTCAAACATAGGTGTTTGTCTTATCTGGGTGTTATCTATGTACCCTATGTATGTATTTACAAAAAAAATAGGTATATAATATAAGTATTCTATCAGTTATCTGGTTCCAATACTACAAGCTCTGCTTAGTTTGGGGCTAGATGGCGTTGTGTGGAATGTCCAAACATTATTTATTTATTTATTATACATCTGTGAACATGGGGAATGATAAATCTTTAAGCGGAGAGGAAAAAATAGTGATTTTTTAAACATTAGTTATGGTCACTAAAGGAGACTGCAGGTTCGAGATCTAGTGACACAATAAGAAGAAGAATTAGTACCTCAAACTCGGTTGTATCCAGCTTCCCATCTCCATTCTTATCAGCCACCGCCCACATAGCCTTTTCCTCTTGAACGAGCTGTAAACGTAATTCGCGTCAGAAAACTAATTAAAATTTATACCTATTTCATTTTTAGAAAGTTATAAAAAGTGGTATTTTCTCTGGCTGGCATTGTTTCAGACACGCGAGTTATTAGTTAAACAGGTTTGTGTGGACACCTGTTATATGTTTACATTGCAATGCAGTGAACCAGCTGTGTTTGTATCTGAGTCATCTGATCGTTTTGTTGTTATGAATTTTGCTCTTTTTCCTAAAGCAAATTGTAAATACTTTAAAATTTCTAATTTTGAAATTCAATGGAAGGTGCTCCAAGACACAAGTTGTACTCAGCTTAGTTTGGTAGGGAGAGCTTTGTTTTAATGTACTTTAATTGAACTAAATAAATTTTACTTTTGCTTTACTTTAAAGTTTCTTTATGTTTATTATAATATGGGCTAAGTAGACTTAAGTGGTGTCCTGATGGACGACGCGGCGGCAAGATGGCGGGACAAGCATCACGTTCCGTCCAGCCTGGACCAGTTTGGCACAGGACAGGAAAGAATAGAGGAAATAGTGGGAGGCCTTAACCAAGCAGTGGGATAATACAGGCTCCATATAATAATTTTTTTTTAGTGCTTTGTTTGGTACTTATTTTATCTAGTACCTCCAATACATTTGTCATGAATGCTGAGGGTTTGCAGTTGCAGCATAGTTCTATTAAAAGTGGATTACCATCCCTGAGTCTGCCTGGTCGTCGGGTGAGATCTCCTCTTCGGAGTCCACTCCAAAGGCATCTTGCAAGTACTCTGCCCACGTGACCACGCCATCGCGGTTGTCGTCTGCCTCTGACATGCGCTCCTCAGCCTCCTCTTGAGACAACTTCCTAAATAAAATAACCAATGTTTTACAAAAACATAAAACTAAAATCAACTTCAATTGGACTGTTCTATTGACCATAAAAATCAATGAAAAGTCAAAGGAAAGCAAAATACGCAATTTCATTTACTTTGATGACGTATTTTTTCAGTTATTTTGATTTAAAAACTAAACTACTGAACCGATCTTGATGAAATGTCCATGGGAACAATCTGAAAGTATATCCTATCAAATTAAAAATATTCTTTTAAATTGTCTTATAAACAATAAAGTTCTGAGGTAACAAACATAAAAAAAGGAAAATTGATAACAGACAATCTTGATGCCTGTGAAAACTGTCAAGGACAAAGTTCATCGGAAAGAGTTGGGGAAGCTTTTACCCAGTAGAGGGACAAGATAGGATAGAAAAAAAATTATTGATAAAGTTGCACTAAAGCTTTATCAAATACAAAAACATTTTAGATTTCTGTCTAGAACAAGTTAATCTGAAACATTTAGTTAGTTAGGTTTTTGACTGTTATAAGTAAATATCTTTCCTTGAGTTTAAAGACTTCCAAGGAAGTTGCCCACATAAGAGGAAAACATTTTAAGATAAGCCGCAAGATAAGCTTATCTCATTGTTAATAGTTTACAGACACACTGTTGCAACATACAGTGGCCGAGGTTAATGTTCTCTTACTAAATGTCACTGCACTATGAAACTGCATTTAAACTGGCTGTAAATTATTCTCAAATGGTGTATGGTAACGTGAAGAGATGTGTTGTTTTGAAATGCAGTTTGATTTATATTTTATATTCTAATAATAAAGTTACAGACTGAGAAATATATATAAACATAGTCCATACTAAAAATATTCAATTAATCTTAAGTTGATTATTTTCATACGTACACAAAAGAGTTCAGGATCCACTGCTTGAGTTCAAGACGGTCAATCTCCTGGTCCCCGTTGAGGTCCATTTTAGGCAGCAGCAGCGCCAGGCGCCGCTTCGACTCTTCCGGACTGAGGCGGTCATACTCCTCAGCCTCCTTTACGCTCCCTATCGAGAAGTAATAGGTTACCACCAGCACCAGCGGCGCGCATACCACTAGAGCGCGCTTCACGGACATCGCACGACCCGCCGCCTACCACATTCCTTATCGACTAAACCGTGCATTGCAAAACCTAGCGCGGGCGACGTCATAAAACAAAAGGTATAAAAACCTAAAATGGCTTCGTGATCGAACTCGAAGTTGTGAGAACCGTCGTTGCCGTAGTGGTCGCCGCCGCGCGGCCGGTAGCTGCCGTCCAGCTCGCGCTCCTGGCTCTCAGCGTCAACGCTATGCATGTGAGCTGCCGCTGAAGCGCTCGACACCAAGCTGACTCCCAGTAGCAGCGATACCACACTTTTTAACCACATTTTTGCACAAAATTGCAGCTGTTTCAGTGAAATTCGGTTCACTATATTGCTAATATAATTCACTTTTTGTTTATTTTATTTCTAAAGGATTTCAGCACAAAAATCAACAAAAATCTCTGAATGACAGGCAAATGACATGTTGCTTGACAGATGAATGGGTGGATGTTCCTGAAGACTGTTTTTGGTTGTGTTGCTAGTAGATTTTACTGTATACAATACCAAAGAGAATATGTACAATACTTCCGTGTTCCGTTCCGTGATTGGGTGAAAAGTGAAAATCAAAATCGCAAGTTTGTCTGCCAATCCCATCGAAGCCGTACGTCGAAATATGAATTTCTGTTGTAATCAAAAACGAACTATCATTTCATTTATTACCAGACTGCGAAAAACGAGGCTTATGTTAGTATTTTGTACTACTTACTTACCTACCAACGCCCAAGCTAAGCTGCTGAACGGATTTTGATTAATGTAATGAGGTGTAGGTAAGCCAACCCGATTTTACCCGAAAAGCTTACATAGCGGAGCGTTACGGCTCAGTCTCATTCAATACCCACAAAATATAAGATTTTCACTAAAAAAAAGAATAGTTTCAAAACGTAACAAATTTAATAAAAAAACTCTGTAAAACCACAGTTAAACCTCAATTGCTAGTGTTTATCTGAGTAAGTTATCGGCCGCCATGATGATGAGCGCGATCCTCTTGCTGGCCGCGTGGTGGGGGAAGGCGGCGAGGAACGCGGAGAGGTGGCGGCGCACTTCGCCCACCACCAGCGGCAGGTGCGCGCGCGTGGCCGGCGCGTGCGGCTCCAGGTTCAGGATCGCGTCTTCCAGGTATCTGAAGAGAATACAATATTAGAAATCAGGCGATCGCCTTCTCATCTTCTCATCTGTTTACCTAAAGAAAGTTAAATATATTTAGTAATAAATCAGCTTAGTTTCTAAATAAAGGTCTTAATTAACTTCCTAAAGTCCTCAGGAGATGTTGACTCGCCGAAATCTGAATCGAGAGACTCTCGTTTCAGACTCTCGATGCCTCGTGTAGGAGGCGAAACACGTTTCGAGTTCTGACTTGGGTTTTTTGTTTTCGGTGCTTTAGTTTAGATACTAAAATTCTAAACTAGAGTTAAGTTAATTAAAGAAAGTTAGTTGGTTAAGCGCACACATGCCGCCATCACGAGCGTCAGGTCAGCTGCTACTGCTAGTGTGTACCTGCACTTGAGCTGCGTGTCGTGCAGCATGTCCGTGCTCAACTGCTGCAGCAGCGCCAGCAGCACGTGCGGGCGCAGACGGCAGCGTGCCCCGCCCTCCCCGCACACTCCGCGTGCCGCCCGGCACGCCGCCATCACCAGCGTCAGGTCAGCGGCGCACAGCGCGCGCTCGAACGCCGCGTTCACCTCCCCACGCGCGATCTGGTTCGATATCTCTACAGATATCATCTAGGAAGAGCCAGCACAATACATAAGTACCTATAGCAGTTCGCATCGACATGTATGATGCGCACCAGCAGGGAGTGGAACTCGCTGCCGGCGTCTGTTTTTCCGACACACTATAATCTCGGAGTCTTCAAATCAAGAGTGAATAAGTTTTTATTAGGCAAGCGTGCTAGGTACATCCTCGACCATACCGTCACTTACCATAAGGTGAGGTTGTGGTCAAATACTTGCCTATTCCAAATAGAAAAAAAAGTATTTCAATGGTTATTTGTGGTACAACCCGGTACCTACAAGACACCAACTAGATAGATAGTCAGACCTCATCAGGCTCTCACAAACGCAACCATAACCGTCTCGTCAGGTCCCACAATGCCACAAATAGAGCCAGATGGAGGCGCAAAACTGGAGCTGCCATTCGTCGCCACCCGATTATGACCTCGACTACTCTGTGAAGAGTGATACGATACAAGACTATAAAATTTGCATTCCTGTTGTCTACACAACGTCATCAGGCAGGATAGAGCTAATGATGTTAATGTTATGACAAACCAGTTGATCGATGATGTTCCGCTGCGGATCGGCGGGCTGCGCCGGACTGGCGGGCGCGAAGTCCAAGTTGGGTGGCTCGGGCAGTTCTTCAGGCTCCGGCAGCGGTGGTGTGAACACTTCCACCACCTTCTGCCGCCATTGCTTCAGCTCTTTGCTCAGCAATCTATCATGAAATAGTAGGGTATCTGTGAAATTCAATACGACACCAAAACTCCAATAAACCTTGGAGGACATTGCTTCTCCCAATATCCTTCCAATTTTTAGGAAGGGGCAGAAATGGCAGCTACAACCACAAACCTCAGTAATTCTGCAGTAAGAAGCTATAGGGAGACCACTTTTTATGATATTGAAAAGAGGAAATAAATACATAATTATATGACATTCAATAAGGTTTGTAAAAAAAGAAGAAACATTACTCCTCGACAGTGCACTTGAGTGTGGTGACGAGGTTCTTCTGCGGGTCGGTGGCGGCGGTCAGCAAGGTGCGATGGCGCTGTACGGCGCGCTGCAGTGACTTCGATATCTTGTACACAGACTTGGACAGCGAGCCCTGATATTCTTCAACTGCGGACAAATAAACATTGCTCTGGGAAGAAAATGGACATTTCTACTCGGCACTCACCTTACAACTTCTTTAAAATATAGCTAGCAGTAGGTACAGGGTTAAGATAGATAGGCTCTTTGAAAGGGGCCTTCAAAACTGTGGCCACTCAAGATGGCCAGGTGTAAGAGGGGCCCACCCCTAAAAAAAAATTATTATTTATTTCTTCTCAGCCTTCTTCCGATGGGGGGCGAATTAGTATACACCGAGCCTAATCAAGAGACTTACGCTCTCTGTAGGCGTCCTCAACTACTAACACGACGGCGACGTGGCGCAGTAGACGGCATTGCTCCAGGATGGGCAGATACAGAGCAGTCACATCATGAGACATGAGACAGCTGTGGATCACTCCCACTGCTTGATGACTCACGCTCTCTGAAGGCATCCTCCACTACTGAGGCGACGTGTCGCAGCAGCCGGCGATGCGAGTGCTCCAGGATGGGCAGTACATAGCAGTCATGTCATGAGACATGAGATAGCTGTGGATCACTCCCACTGCTTGATGACTCACGCTCTCTGAAGGCGTCCTCCACTACTGAGGCGACGTGGCGTAGCAGCCGGCGATGAGAGTGCTCCAAGATGGGCAGGTACAGAGCAGTCACGTCATGAGACAGGCAGCTGTCAATCACGTCCTTAACAGATTCTGCAGTAGCTTTCACCATACTTTCTTTCAGATCCTAAACAAAAAAACATACCTACTTAATCAATCATAATTAATTTTCGTAAGCTCAAGTGGGATTGGACAGGTCATGTCTGCCGCATGTCAAGCGTTCTTCGGGCTAAGATAACCGCTTAGTGGAGTCCCGAAGCAACGCGGCGTCGACGCAGCAGCGGCATTTTAGACTGGACTGAACAGGCCCAAAACAGAGGAAATTTGAGAGAATGGGGGGAGAACTTTGCCCAGCAGTGGGATAGTGACAGCTCTTAATAAATAAATATATGTAGCATACACTACATAATGTGTTTAATTACTATTTAATAAGCTGTTACTCAATACGTCATTATACTCTAATACTAACTATAAGTCAATCTGTACAGCTCTTGTAAAAGCTCACGATGCTATTCAGTCTCGGTTCAAACGCGGTACGGTAAATACAATCAGTACAATATATTCGGTTTTTAATTTATCGAACCTAATTACCTACTTAATCAATTCAATTTAGGGTTTGATCACTACGAAATAAACATAAATCCTAAAGTAGTGACTACGTGAATCCTAAAATATTTTCGTAAGAACTCTCCTCTCTTCAACCATTATCAAAATCATCGGTTGTTTTGATTCTGACAAAAAATGTTTTTTCCTTGACATAAACTAGCTTCAACCCGTAGCTTTGCCCGAGAGGTATTTAGAAGAGATAGAGATGAGAAATACCTCGCTCTGCAGGAAGTCGACCAGCACATCTCGTATCTCGCTGTCCACTGTGGTCTTCTGGCGTAACTCGATGGCGTCCAGAAGACATTTCGCGCGGCTATTCCCGTTCTCTTCCTCTGGGACCATACTGCCATCGAAAAATACATAGGTACCCTACTCGTATTACGAATAAATATGTACAAAGTGTGACATGGGATCTGGAAGATGGATCATGGGAAGTTGGCCTTTAGTAGTTACAACTAAGCCTTTTTTGTAGGTTAAAAAGTAGTTTGTAATTACCTACTATAGAACCTGTTAAGCTAAAAGTAGTATAGTTAATATAAAAGTAATTTTATTGGTTAGTTCCGAAACTCAAACTAGATGGCGCTGCTAAGTTTGTAACAATCGTACATCGCGTTGACGAAAACGCACGGCTCGGATAGACTTGAGTGTAATAATTTAATATAGAAGGACTGTTGTAAGATGGTTGTATGCACATAAAACAATATAGCTGAGTACTAGTATATATTTGTTTTTATCATAACGCCTCCAGTCTCACTTCCACACCCCCGATCCTCGAGGACTCGTCTGTACGTAGTACAAAGTGGTCCTTCGAGTCGGACTGATCGAATCGAGTATTTTCGATCGGTAATTTTTGGAGGAGTCCCGGGTCGAGGGACAAAGACGCTCCTGCGTGACGCGGAGCAAGCGCCGTCGAGTCGGTCGTCGCTGGCAGGGAGGCCAACTCTGGAGGGAGTTGTCTTCACGATCTGCAGCCACCCAGCTCGAGGTAGCAAAGTGGTTAGCCAGCAGCCGGAGGAGGAGGAGCGTTGTGGCAGCCAAAGACCAGCTCAGGAGGAGCTCGGTTGGCAGCCTGCGGAGGAGCAGTGTGAGGAGGCCGGGCTCAGGAGGGAGCCCAGGCAAGCAGCAGTCACGAAGGGAGCAACTCAACAGCCTGGTGATATAAAACTTGGACTATTTTATTTAGTGAAACTTAACTTAAAATTAATTTGGAACATTTAACTTAAATTCAGTTTGAAAATTTTAGAAGAAGCCTAACATTAAAAACACTTGTAAAAATTTTGTAGAACTAACTTAGACTTAGAATAATTTTAAGAAAACGGTTCAGACGGGGAACCTATGCCCGATTTTTAATTAATGTGTAAAAATCTCAAACACTTAGAATATTTCGGTTGAAAAATTTTGGAACTTAGAAAATTTACTTGTAAAAATTAAACTTTGCATAGATTAGAACAGAACTTATACAATTTTGATATTGAAACATTACATATTAACTTTATTGATTTTAACTTAGATTTTGCGAAGAAAAAATTAACATTAACAGTTTTATTTAAAAAATAGTTTAGCTTTCTTTTAGTAGTTTATTTTTGAATAATTAAAAATGGAATCATTAATTTTTATGCAAGAGGATTTGGATTCTCGGTTGTCAAAAGCAAGATCAAATTTTAAAAAGACACCAAAAGAGAGACTTAACAAAGATTATGTAGAATCAAAACTAGAAGCTTTAGAGAAACTTTGGGGTCAATTCGGAGAAAATCATGTAGATCTTTTGAAAACTTCCGATCCAAAAACTTTGCGTGCCTCTAACTATTTAGTTAAAGATATGTATGGTGAGGCAGAGGAACGATACGTAGATTATAAGTGTATTTTAAAGGCGGTTTTAGCTAAATACGAAGATACTGAACAATTTGCTGAATGCAATACCGGTGGTAGTAGTAAAGGTAGTAAGAGTGCTAGTAATGCTAAGCTACCAAAGATCATGATACCTAAATTTTCTGGTAACTATGGTGAGTGGAATGCATTCCGGGAGTTGTTTATATCACTAGTACACAATGCAGATATCGAAGCTATCCAAAAAATGCAATACTTAAAAGGATTGCTTAGTGGGGAGGCCGAGCAGTTAGTAAGGCACATTAGCCTTTCGGCAGGTAACTATAGCCGCTGTTGGGAGACTTTAGAAGCGAGGTATAACAATAAGAGATATCTGTGTAACAATATACTTAAACGATTATTCTCACAGCGTGCTTCGAATGTCGAATCAGCATCTAGTGTAAGGGAGTTGCTTGATACTACATCAGAGTGTTTAGGAGCTTTAATGAGTATTGGGGTAGATGTATCAACCTGGGGCGTGATCATTGTATACATCACGGCATCTAAACTAGACCATGAATCTCGCAAACAGTGGGAGCTTCAAAGCGCAACGTTTAAAGAACTTCCAACATGGAAGTCATTTGAAGAATTCTTGACAAGTCGGTTTCGCGCTTTGGAGTTCGTAGATTCAGGGTCCAGCAGTAGTAAGCCGCGGTCTTATCCACCAAAGACATTTCATGTAGCAGAGGAGTCTGAAAATAAGACTAACATATCATGTAGATTTTGTAAAGAACCGCATAGGCTAGCTAATTGCAAGCAATTTGTGAACGCAGAGGTACAAACCCGTCGGGAGTTTGTCGAGAAAAACGATCTATGCTTTAATTGCTTAGGCGACAAACACAGGGCCAAGCAGTGCCGTAGTTTGGCGACCTGCCGCGTGTGCCATCGTAGGCATCATACTTACCTGCATCCTAGAAGCACGGATTCAGAGGCACACCGGACGGAAAGTGGAGGTTCACAAACGGGAAATGTATCAGGGGAGACAGCTAATCCAGTAGTTTGTTTCGCATCGGGGGGAGTGGCACCTAGCAGCCAAGTCCTATTAGCAACGGCTCTAGTCAGAGCACAATCTATCAGCGGAGACACTCGTATCATCAGAGCATTGTTGGATCAAGGGTCGCAAGCATCCTTTGTCACCGAGGCAACAGCTCAGTACCTGGGTCTGAAGAGGACCCCGGTAAGGGGAGTGATCTCTGGGTTGGAGGGAAGCACGAACGTTTCCTGTAACTCAATGGTTAACATGAAGATAACATCGATTTATGATAACAGTGTTTGTCTAAATCTAAACTCCTACGTAATCAAATCAATAACGAACCTACTTCCGAGCAAGGGTGTAGTTGTGACTGATTGGGGAATAGGTAATCTCCAACTAGCTGACCCAAAGTACGACGTACCAAACAAAATAGATATCTTGTTAGGTGCCGCAGTGTACGGTCAAATAGTGCGAGATGGAGTTAAAAAGAATCCAGAAGGGACACTTTTAGCACAGAATACCACACTAGGGTGGATTCTATCAGGGATAGTGTCAAATGTAGAGAATCAGGAAGAGAACTTGATATCTATGCATATGTGTGTAGAAGACGCACAACTGAAGCGATTTTGGGAAGTAGAATCGGACCCTATAATCAGAAAAGCAATACTCACCGAAGAAGAAATTCGTTGTGAAAAGATCTTTGCAGAAACCACTGCAAGAGATCAAGAAGGAAGGTACATAGTAAAACTGCCGTTCAAAACAGAAGATCCGGACCTGAAAGCAGACAATTTGAAGAGAATAGCTAAGAAGAGATTAGATTTATTAGTAACAAAGTTGGGTAAAGCAAATGAGATGCAAGCTAAGTATAAAGAAGTTATTGAAGAATACTTACAGTTGGGACATATGGAGAAGATACCCGAAGATGAAGTGAAGAAGTCCAAAGGAGCGTACCTACCGCATTTTGCTGTCGTCAGAAACGACAAAGACACAACAAAGGTCCGTATCGTCTTTGATGCGTCCTGTAAAGGAGAAGATGGTGTTTCATTAAACGACCTGTTGATGGTGGGGCCAGCTTTGCAACCCGATTTGAGGCATCTGTTGATAAGGTGGAGGCAGCATCGCATCTGTTTGTCGGCTGACATAGTTAAGATGTACCGTCAAGTAAAGGTGGCTACTGAGGACGTAGACTACCAGAGAATCCTGTGGAAAGAAGACGCATCAGTAATAAAAGCAGAAGAATTTCGTATGTTAAGAGTAACTTTCGGAACTGCATCAGCACCATACTTAGCAGTGAAAGCACTTCAGCAGGTGGCACATGATGAAGGGGAGAACTATCCAGCTGCAGCTGAAAGAGTAATTAACGATTATTATATGGATGATCTTTTGACGGGCTGCGAAGATATAGAAAATGCGATACATATATACAGAGAAATGAAAGATTTACTGCTAAAGGGAGGATTTGAACTACAAAAATGGTCTAGTAACAGTGAGGAGTTGTTGGCCAAGATCAGGGAAAACGGAAAGGTGATAGATAACGATGAAGGAGTGAAGCTAAAGGTTGATGAAGTTATGAAGCTTTTGGGACTTACCTGGAACAGGAAGAACGACGCATTCCAATACACAGTGACGCTGCCGCAGTTGCAGGAACCTGTAACAAAAAGGACAATTATTTCAGACATAGCACGGTTATTTGATCCACTGGGGTGGGTAGCGCCTAGTGTAATAGTGGCAAAAGCAATAATACAGAAGCTTTGGATATCTGGAATAGGTTGGGATGAGGTGGCACCAAGCAAGATCTTAGAAGAATGGCTGACTTACCGTAGTGATTTACCAACCTTATCGTCGCTGCGAATACCTCGATGGATTCAAACATCAGAGAAGAATGTGCTGGTTGAACTCCATGGATTTTCCGATGCATCCAAGATGGCGTATGCTGCAGCAGTCTACATGCGCGTAATCGATGAGAAGGGTGACATCCACGTAAATCTGGTCACAGCGAAAACTAAAGTAGCTCCCATCAAGCAGGTCTCGATTCCAAGATTGGAACTATGTGGTGCTGTCCTGGCGACAAGGTTGTTAGTGGAAGTAGCAGAAGTCCTGAAGATCGCAAAAGAAAACATTCATGCTTGGACAGACTCAACGATTGTTTTAGCCTGGCTCAATAGTCACCCCAATCGCTGGCAGACGTTTGTTGCGAACAGGGTTTCCGAAATCTTGACAACTCTTGATGCACATCAGTGGTCTCATATCCAATCCAAGCAAAATCCAGCTGATTGCGCCTCACGAGGTCTAAAGCCATCAGAACTTGAGGACAATGATTTGTGGTACAAGGGGCCACAAGTTCTCTACAAGGAACCTGTTATGTATACCAGAATGAAAGACGAAGAAACAAATATGGAGGAAATCAAGGTTCATCTGGTAATAAACAAGGAAGGTTTTTGGGATCGATTTTCTAATCTGGATAGGATGGTCAGAGTAGTAGCGTACTGCAGGAGGTTTTTAACGTGGAAGAAGCGGAGAGAAAATAAAGATAGCGGTTTTTTAACAACACAGGAATTGAAGGAAGCAAAAGAAATATGTATCAGGGAATGCCAACAAGAAAACTTTAGTAAAGAAATAGCGAGTTTGGATAACAGAGACACTGGGAAGGCGTCAAAACTTAGGGGCCCATTACGCTCACTGAATCCATTCTTTGACGACAATCGAGTATTACGAGTAGGAGGACGGTTAGAACACTCGTCCTTATCTGAAGATAGGAAACATCCTATTTTGATCCCAAAGAAGTCAGTATTGACAAATTTGGTTGTGGCTGACGCTCACGCGAAGACTCTCCACGGTGGACCGCAGCTGATGCTGACATATTTGAGATCAAAATTTTGGATTCTTGGAGCAAAAGATTTAGTAAGATCACATGTACGGAAGTGTGTGAAATGTACAAGGTACTCTGCGGTTACTTCAACACAAATGATGGGGCAGCTCCCAGCTGCTAGAACAAGGCCAACAAGAGCGTTTAAAAATTGCGGAGTGGACTATGCGGGACCGATAAGTCTAAGGACCTCTAAGGGTCGTGGGCACAAGGCCTACAAGGGCTATATCTGTCTGTTCGTCTGTATGGCGACAAAGGCCGTACATATCGAAGTGGTTAGCGACCTAACCACTCAGGGATTCCTAGCAGCATTTAAGAGGTTCGTTTCTCGCAGGGGAATGTGCACAGATATCTGGAGCGATAACGGAACAAATTTTGTAGGCGCTTCCAGAGAGCTAGAGAACATGTTTTCTGCAGAGAACTCTGCAATGGTGAAAGAGATAGCTCAGAATTTGGCTATTAACGGCACGAAATGGCATTTCATTCCCCCTCTTTCACCAAATTTTGGTGGTTTATGGGAAGCAGGGGTGAAATCGGTGAAATTTCATCTGAAAAGGGTGATAGGTGATAGCACTTTAACATATGAGGAGTTAGCAACTGTATTAGGACAGATTGAGGCATGTTTAAACTCACGTCCATTGACGCGGGTGGATACCGAGCAAGAAGGATTCGAAGCCCTAACTCCGGGGCATTTTCTAGTGGGTGAGCCTCTACTAACCGTACCGGATTATAATTTCGAAGAATCAAACGTTGGTAGTTTGCGCAGGTGGCAGCTAACACAGCGTATGATGCAAACGTTTTGGCGACGTTGGTCACAGGAGTATTTATCGACTTTGGTACACCGTTACAAATGGTCAGCTCAAATACCAGAACCAAACGTAGGTGACTTAGTGTTGATCAAGGAGGACGACTTGCCTCCAGCGCGTTGGCTTCTTGGACGGGTAGTTATCAAACATCCAGGGGCAGATAACATGACGAGGGTTGTATCGCTGCGTACCAAAAACAATTTGATAATCAAACGGCCCACCTCTAAATTGTGTATGTTACCGGTCACTTAAATTAATATGTAAGAGTATAAACTGTGCTTAGGTATTATTATGTGGTGAAGTGTTTATGAAGTGGACAATGGAACTTATAATTTAAGTGTTTAGTTCTATAAGAAGTATATATTTTTGTTCTTAAATGTAATTACGGTCTTTATCTTTGATTCAAATGAAGCATGGTGGGCGGTTCAACTTAAATAAAGGACAAGTATTGTGTCAATTTGTCCTTGGTGGGCGGAATGTTAAGCTAAAAGTAGTATAGTTAATATAAAAGTAATTTTATTGGTTAGTTCCGAAACTCAAACTAGATGGCGCTGCTAAGTTTGTAACAATCGTACATCGCGTTGACGAAAACGCACGGCTCGGATAGACTTGAGTGTAATAATTTAATATAGAAGGACTGTTGTAAGATGGTTGTATGCACATAAAACAATATAGCTGAGTACTAGTATATATTTGTTTTTATCATAACGCCTCCAGTCTCACTTCCACACCCCCGATCCTCGAGGACTCGTCTGTACGTAGTACAGAACCTATTGATTATTTTGTCAACGTAACAGTCATAAAAATATATGGCTACTAGCTGCATATTTTCATTTGTTTGAAATCAGTTTTATGGCAACTTTATGATCACGATAATTTTATGCCTTGAAAAGTGGGTCAACTTCATACATTATAATGTCGTTTTGTCTGAACATAGATGGAATTTTCTGATGGAAAATCTAATCTAGAACGACCGGCGCTTGCACATTCAAAGATATTAAAAAAACCGATTGGCTTGATGGCGCCCCCTAGGACACGGGGCGCCATCAAGCCGATGCCACGCACCACCACTTGCCTCCGGGTAGAGCCAGCCTTGCCTGTATACTCTCTTCAAGAAACCAGTACCTATTCGTCCTATTAATTAATTAATTAATTTTAAAATGCCATAGATCCGTTGGTGATCAAAGTATGAACCCAGTTTTTTTGATAACAATAGAGTCGTGGACCTCCTGGGAATAAGCCCTTAGAAAGTAGGTAGGTACTACCTACTATACTTAGTAAGTTATAGCAGTTATAAATAGTAGGTACTTATTATAAACAAACCAAACCTTTGTCGTAGAGTTTTCTTCAGGACATCATAGATTATATCATTTTGAACGAATTCGGAGTCCTCGACCATAGCCTTAGAACTACGGATCTCATCCTTCATGGTCTCTAGCAGGCGGCACTGGTCCAGAAACATGTCTACAAAATAACACGTTTAGCCGTACGTAACGCAACGATGCGTTGCGTTGAATTGCGTTACCTAGTCGCAGTTTTGTACTGGCATTTGGCACGGAATGCGTCAAAATCTAGCGCTGCGACATAAATACCAGTACAAAGCTGCAACGCAACTATTAGACACGACAAACGGAGCAGTGTGGCTTCGCTCTTATGTGCGTTTCCACTGACGCGGAGCTTGGCGGAGTGGAGAGGAGCGGACCGGCCAATCACAGTGAAATTTTGTATGGGCAGCGGCGGTGGCGAATGGTCTTATCTTCTATGAGATCACAAATTATGGCAAGTACCTACATTGGCCCTGTCAGATCACAGCAGGGTCGCCGATACCAGACGCCACAAAATCACATGAGTTTTAAAATTTATTGTATTTATTTCATCGGCTTGTTAACTCATGCCCAGTGCCCTGTCAAGTAGCCTAAGTAATGTAAGCGTATCTGAGTTCCGGTTCGAAGCGCACGTCGTCAGTTTCAGAATAGACAAGCACTCTTGACAATGTCTATGACTGTAGCACTATTCTAGTCAAGGGCAGGCATGCATTTTCCTTTACTATCAGCAGAGACAAGTACTTTTTACTAGTCTCTGCTATCAGGAAAACGCTTAGATCGTTATTTGTTTACTTACATAAAAAAATAAAATGTATGTAGTACATTTACGTAGCAAACAAACGTTATAAATCGTAGGCAATTTAAAAAGTACCTACTACGTCTAGACCTAGATGCAGGTATATTTATACTAACCGCTAAGTCTGTCGATCTTCTGCTCCAAGACTTGCAGCTCGCCGTCCAAGCTCCGGTCACAGAGGCCGCTGTCCGCGATATTCGTCGTCTCATCTCCACCGGAAGCCGACGCAGCATCCAGAGACGAGTTCTTATTGGAATCCCTTTGCTCCTCCCCCTCTCTAGGAGCCAAACGTAAATTATGTGACTACATCGATGAACGTCACAGGAATTTCATGATTTTTTGACCACTCCCCAGTTCTTTTCACAGCTGGTCACATTGTATTTTTGTCTTTTGAAAATGTCTAGTACAATTTACAATATCAACCTATCTTTTGTGTCTTGAAGTGCTTATTGAACTCAGAAGAATTAAGTAATTGTATAGTATAGTAGGTATAGGTATATCCAATCTATTTGTTATTGAACGTATTCAAGTCTGTAATGTAGTAGGTTTATACCTACATATAAGTTTTGAAATAAAGAATTGAATGGAATTGGTCTTATTGTGTGAGACTCCCCCCTCCCTATACGTCACATAACTTTTTAATTTTACTTCATGAAATTATTTAATTTACAATAGTTCCGAAGTTACTTTATTTATTTTATTTGGAATACCAAACAGCTAGGTAATTATATAAAATGTAGATTTATTTCCATTTAGTTTTTTTTTATAAAATCATAATCAAACAAACATTGAAGTATTTGCAATCATACCTGTAACTGTCTTTCCTGGGATATACGACGCTATTCTCTCCATCAAAAAACAAAGGCAATGACTGGGACCGCTTCAAGGATTCCATTTTGGAATATTGTTCTTGGTATTCAATTCGTTGGCAGACAAATGAGGCGGAATCAGAGAAAAATGTGTTGTTGTGGGTAGTCGCACTTTAGAATTATCGAGTTCTACCCTCCGATTAGATGTTTTTTAGGTTTCATTCACATGTTATCTTATCACCGAAAAAATAAGGGTTCTGAACTCCAATCGACGCCATATTTTTTTATCAGAATTCACCCGTAGTGTCTTATTGTTAATAGTTAGAAGAGGGTTTCTTATTAATTTATTCTAAAATACTAGCTCTAGCTAGTATTTTTGTTTTCTATGGTCTAGATCTAAATGTAATTTCAACCGACTACAAAAAAAGGAGGTTCTAAATTCAGTTATAAATATTTTTTTTATTTAATACAGAACTTCGTTATTTATCTGCAAAAGTTTGAAAAAATCTGTTTTGGTCATAAATTAAATTGGTCATTGATCATACAGAAATTTCATCAAAATCGGTTTAGTAGTTTAGTTTTAACATAGAAATAACTGAAAAAAATATATCATCCTAATAAGTACTTGCTTTCCTGTGTTTCATTATAGTGTTTACAGTCACTAGAATATTCAGTCAGTCAGTTGCGGTATGTTTTTGTTAAAAACTTTGCTTATTTCGAAATTATATAAACGGAAATAATAATTTAAAACGGAAATAAAAAAAAAAACATCTCATAAAAAATCGGATATAGTTATATTTTAAATAATCTTAGAAGTACTCAATACTACAGAATAGACAATGCCGCATCAGGCTGCATCATTCTATACAGTGTGTAACATTTGACTCTAGTGGGCTAGTAGTCAAACTTACGGGTTCTTCCATTTTGGTCTCTTATGCCTAAATCACATGTACCGAGCAAACGGGCGAGACAGTAAAATGTTACTCGGCCGAGTACTCGGTACGTGTGATCTAGGCATTAGACTCCCTCCCACTGACCATTAAGGTGCTATGTTGCATGCTATAAAGTTCACTCTAGTAAATGCTTTATTTTAATTTAACGCCATGTTCACACGGTTGAGCTAGAATGACATAAAAGAGAACGTTCACCTGTTCATTTCTTTCAACATGTCGTCGAATGAAGTTGAAGTGAGTTGAGTTAATACGTTGAAGTTGTTGGAATTACTTTAGTGGCCGAATCCGAGTGAACGTTCTCTTTTGTGTTCTGTACATTTTTCGTTCATGGAGAGGAAGTGAATGATGCGAATGCCAAAATCGAACACCATTGGATCGATTCATTAATGGATTCATTAGGAATTCGTGTTGCATTTTATGTTCAGACATTTAATTTCGAGTGAAAGATACGGAATGAAAGGTGGAAATGTACGAAAAATGAACCGTCTGATAGCACCTTAATGTTACACCTTGTAAAGCAAGACTGTTTAAATTCTAAATAACAAAACGGTTGGTCAAAAATAATTAAAAAACTATGAAAGGTACATTACAAACATATGGATTAATTGGAAAGGCACAGAATCAATACAGAAACAGAAAAACCTAGCTTAGGTACGCGCTATAATTTATGTAACATAAGTTTAAATTCAAGAAATAATTATAACTACAGCTATAATCTTGCTGGTTGATGCAACTGACGTTGAATCGGATAAGTTGAGCTACCTAAATAGGTACTCCTTCGTATGTCTATGGTTGGCTCAAATCTTTAATACATTATAATTGTAGTAGTCAGCCTAATATGGACACCACATTCATAATATTATTTTATATGTAGTTCTAATATAAATTGACTTCAACTTGTAAGCTTTATTTAATCAAACTATGCAGAGGTATTATTTAGATTAATTTTCACTTTAATACAACCAATTCTAAGGCATGTATTTCAGTATTTGTTCATAGGTAGTGATGTTCATAGGTTCATAGTAGCATAGGTACAAATACTTTTTACATAAATACAAACGTACTACGTAACAGTCTTTCACAAAGTCAATATAGCTACATACAGAGGATTAAATCCCCAAGTCAACTTGCAAAACTTCGTGAGCTCAGAATTAACTGAGTCTTACATCCGTATTCTAAAGCGTCGATGTCACACAAGCTTTTTTACAAGCTGATTGTTGGAGTTTTTAAGCGCTAGCGTGTGAGCGTGTTAGCTTTTGGGAAGTGTCAACAAGCAGATTGTAAAAACACCGATGACACTGGGCGACTTTACACGCTACAAGCGAAGTCGCTGGCGTGTAGCGTGTAAAAAAGCCGTGTGTCATCGTACTATGAGACGATTTTTTCACTCAAGGAAATACTTATTTGAAATTTGACAGGTGACTCCCGAAACCTTTAGTAAAACGGCGGCCATTTTACTACTTACGTAAGGTGAGTTTGAATTTGACGACTGACTTAGAATACGGGTGTTAGTCAACTCTCTGCCAGATTTCAGCCTCATAGATCTTAATCAAAGCATACTTGCATTAATGAAATCACAATCAAAATGTCACTTATTTAATCACTTTTAAAGTCACTTTCGCCACTAGGATCTCAAGAAATAATTGAAGATTTTTAACGTAACATATTGTCACGCACGTCTGACGTGGGCATTTTGTCAATTTGTAGACAATCCCTTCTAAGCTCAATTTACACTGCCGCGAGACAGAATGGAAATGAACCGTATCCTACACATAGCCTAATGAACTTTATACCAATTGTGTGACATACCTACAAACTAGATATGAGATAAACACAAGGTCGCGCGTTTGAAGGCGGCTTCCCACGGTGCGTGATTCTGCGCATTTATCACGCACTGCCGATGAGCACAGAAAACCACGCACCGCACACAAGGCTCTTCCAACGCGACGTATGTGTTTGTACCATGGACGATACTTTTCCAATGGTGCCTCGGTGCGGGCTGATCCACGTCCGATTGCAATTTCACGCACCGTGGGAAGCCGGCTTGAAATTTCGCTGGAAGACTCGCAATAGCATAAATTCCGTTCACTTCCATTCCATTCCGCAGCAGTGTAAATTGAGCCTCAAAAATCTTAGACAAAGTAAATAACAATTTCTCATAAAGACAATCACAAATAGCACAAGTCACCTACACCGTCACTTTTATAGTCATTGTCACTAGTACGACAAGGTAATGTTTAGTACAATTTCATTAATAAACAAAATAACAAATAGCAAAATTACTTTTACAGTCACAGTGAGTATGAGATTACACAATTATAATAATTTTGACAGCCGTAGTGACTAGTACGCGGCGTGTTGCGTACAATCCCCATTCATAAACATAATCACACTTCACTTTCTATAGTCACAGTGCGTATTAAGTTACACACTTTAAGTGTGACTAGTACGACTAACCACAAAAATAGCACAAGTCACTTATACAATCACTTCTATAGTGACAGTGCATATTAGGTTACAAACTAATCACTTTAATGCCTACTTGCACAAAACTGTAAAGTTCCTAAGCAATAACTTTACTCGCTTGGTAGTTTCTAACAATCTAGATTCTGACCATTATGAACTGCCAAGCGAGTAAAGTCATTGTTTAGGAACTTTGAAACTTTGGGTGCAAGTCGGTATTAGAGTTGTAATGACTAGTACGCACTAACCACAACAGCACAAGTCACTTCTATAGTCACAGTGCATATAAGGTTATAAAGCACAAGTCACTTATACAATCACTTCTATAGTCACAGTGCATATAAGGTTATAAAGCACAAATCACTTATAAAATCACTTTTATAGTCACAGTGCATATTAAGTAACACACTTTAGTGACTAGTACGCACTAACCACATTAACACAAGTCACTTATACAGTCACTTTTATAGTGACAGTGAGTACGAGGTTCTAGAGAGCCGGTCACGCGGCGCCCTTGACAAGCGAGTCGGCGGCCATGAGCAGCATGCGGAACTGGCGCGCCAGTGCGTGCGAGGGGTGCGTCTGCAGGAACGCCAGGATCTGCTTCTGTAGTTCGCGCACCACGCCGGGGAGGTGCTCGCGGGTCACCGGGTTCGAAGTGTCCAGGTTCATCACCGCCTCTTCCAGGTATCTGCGGATGGAATGTTAGCTTGAGTGTGGGGAAATGTGAAGTCACATCTGAACAATGGTCAGATTGAAATTGGCTTTTGTATACAAATACAAATAGTTTATTTTGACAAAATAAACATTTACAATAAAACACTTGTTAACAGTGGTCCCCGCACGAAGGACAGAGCCTGTATCGCGGGCGACCGTATCTGTGCATACCTGTGGAGAAACCCACTCAACCGACTTCATAAAAGGAGGAGGTTCTCTATTCGGTTTCTTTTTTATGTTTGTTACCTCAGAAATTTGTTGTTTATAAACAAATTTAAAAAAATATTTTGTTGTTTGAGAGATTATACTTTCAGACTGGTATGATACCATAGAAATTTTATCAAAATAACTGAAAAAAAAGTGTACAAAACTGCGTATTTTGCCTCCCTGTGAATTTTCAGTGGTGAAGGAAAACATCGTGAGGAAACTGGCATGTCATAGATTAGTTATAGTTAAGTTCGGAAACATGTGTCAAGTGCACGAAGGGAGCCTCTTCAAGGCGCACTTGTTAAAATATACTAATTATACTTATTATACTTTTACTACATTATTTTGAAAGAATCAGTGACATGATAAGAAGAAAGTGACATCACCACGTCCGTTGACCAATCGGTACAATGGGCGCGCAAAGCGAGCAATAGTAGCGCCCTCTAGATACAGAGAGTAGTTGGTAACTGATTTTCGTTCAAACTCGCGTACTTAGTCTGGTAACTTTTGCATTTAATTTAATTAATGAGGTGTTAATCCAAGTGGCACGCGCACATCACCAGCTGCTACGTACTACTCGGGCGAATGAACATGACACCTGGCTCGAATGACGTTTGTGCAAAGTACAGAGTGGAATTGGATAATCTTGAAAGAGAAGAGGTCATGTAATACTTGGTAATGATAAGTAACGATAAGGCTTCGCAATAAGACGAAAAAGAAACACGGAGGGCGCCGCGCGGGGCAGCGGGGGAAACATCAAGTTCCGAGCCACGTGTCAGCCAGGTGTCATGTTCATAAAATGAAATGATTTATTTTTGCTTGAAGTATGGTTACATTAAAGGTCTTAAACTAGTTTTGGTCTCACACACTTCACCTAAATACAGCATGCAAATAGAAAGAATAAACTTATAAAATATGTATGTTATATCATTCGAGTATTATAGTGGGGTACCTGTGTTTGAGCAGCGTGTCGCGCGGCATGTCGGCGGCGAGCTGCTGCACGAGCGACAGCAGCACGTGCTGCTTGAGCTGGCAGGGCGGGCCGAACACGAGCGCGGGCTCGGCGGCGCGGCACGCGCACATCACCAGCGCCAGGTCGCTCGCGTTCAGCGCCAGCTGGAACGCGCCGTTCACGTCGCCTGCGCTCAGCAACGATTGGATCTGGGCCACTTGCATCTACACAACAAAACTTACATACATAAGGGTACACAAAACTCCGCGAAGCTTGCGAAGAACCCAGGAAACTTCAGTGCCCAGAAGGGCGGAGTTAAGCTGGCTAAACTATTAGTTAGGATATCCGATGCACAAAGGAACAACAGGAGTCCAAGTGCGGAAAAGGGAGTCCATTTAGTTGTTTTTTAAATTGGAGATAGACCATCGATTGACCACAATCTCACCTGATGTTAAGTGAAGATGTGGCCGACGATGAATCTCGAAGGTCTAGAAGACACCTATTTACTCACTTCTTGAAAGTACCAAACATTTACACAAGGGTACACAAAGCCGAATCAAATCATTTTCTTTTATTAAACTCATGTCTTGACTGATCGTCTGACTGAATGATTCATTTCCACGACTAGCCCCGGCCACTAACCGCGACCACCAGTTGTTAAGAGCTGCCGCGCACTGGGCCACTTAACGCAACCACCAGTAGCGAGCGCTGACCACTACCGCTGCTTGTGGTTCGTACACGGCCACTCGAACGCTGTTTGCGCTGACGGCAAAGCAGCAAGGCAGCTTGTAGTCACATTTAGTGGACACGACTAGTAGCCCAGTGGACGGGTAGCCAAAGAGGTGCAAGCGCGCAGTTAGCTTAAATTTTAAAAATGAAAAGTCCTTATTATAGGGAACGTGGAATAACGCCGGGGGCGCTACAACAAACGATTTACTATTTTGATTCGTGACACGCCTCTACTAAATGTGTTGTGGTAATTTCGAGGCAAAATACATTGATGCAAATGCTTGTAAATTGTTTCTATGGTCATAAGTATAAGTATATTATATAAGCATAAGTACGTATTTTATTTTATTACAGTTATAGTGTAATCTGAAAGGCAGATTGTTGTGAAATAATTCTAAAATTTAAATAAGTCTAAATAGAAAAATCTATTTATAAACTATGAATCCGAGAACAAAGAACTAAATGAATGTCAGTTATTCTGTGCTGATTATACAATTATACCAAAAAAATATGCATCTAGCTAACGAGGACCAAGATATAAATGCAATTTAATGAATATTTTTCTTTCAATGAGCTGTGTACAACTCTAGTTACTCATATGATTTATAAAATGTTATTAGTACTTGTAAAAGGAAAGGCAAAGATTCTTGAATACAATTCCTTGGGACATTGCGATTGGACCTCTGAAAAAAAGTGAGAAAAAGTATTTATTTGGTGTGTAAAAATAACCTAAGAAGGTGAGCTATGAGCGAAAAACCATGTCTTCCAAATCTTCCAATGGAATTGCCTCACACTTTCTTTACAGACATATTTTCCACCCATAATTTGTTACCTGAAGACCATTATTACCGGAAAAATCATACGCAACGACAATATTTACCACATATCTGACCTCTCCATTAGCGTTGTTGATTGGTTGAAATCCTCCGGTGGTAATGGTCTTCAATTTACATTAAAAAAAAATCCACTTAATGACTTACCAGTATGATGCAATGTAACATTTTGGCCAATAAACGATTGAATTGAATTAATACCTCTGCTGGTGAAAAGCCCCCTAAAACCTCTCTTCATATTCTGACACAAGGCTGGCCGCAATTTTAAACGAAAGGCTTACAAAGGTGGTAAGTGGTTACGGTGTTACCTGTCTGTCAGCTACGGAGGGAGTGGAAGGCGAGTGTGCGCGGGACATCTGCACGGCGACGGTGCGCGCCTGCTCCCTCCACCACGACATCTCCTTCTCGAGCACGCTGCGAACGAATGTTCCAGTAAACGTCTATTGCAATTTGCAAGTTCTATGACACTTGGTTGCGGACTTAGTTATATTTGGTGAAATATATGGGAGAACAGTCGTATGCGGTTTTAGCATATTTCACAAATCCCAAATTTTAAAAGCATATATTTTTGATAATGGATGTTTGTTGTACAATCACGCAGAGTATTCTTAAATTCCATAGGAATTATAGTTAATTATCTGGCATAAAACAAAGCGAATCTTAATCCACATGAAGGCAAAGCCGCGGATAACAGCTAGTTAAAATTATAATGTCTACCTAGATAAGTTAAGCTTTTGATTCTACACATAGATTTATAACGACGACTACATACTGTCTATATAGAAAGAAAGAGGAAGAAAAACAGTAAGAAAGAAAGGCCAAAAAAAGGTAAGAAAAAGCATGTTTTTTTTTTTTTTAATTTTCGTAAATTATTAATAAAAATGTCTACGGAATCATAATGATTATCTAACAAGTTGTTGTACTGGCGACACATTCTAACTAATGGATTGAAGAATGACGTGTTGTTCGTATAAACTTGAAGAGCAAAAGTATTTGAAAATGGTTTTCGAATTCTTGGTTTTATATTAATATTAATGTGAGATAGTAGATGATGCGTAGGTATACCTGTGTGCGGCTGAGCTGAGCGCGGCGGTGAGGTGGTGCATGGGCGGCGCCTGCGCGGCCTGCGCCAGCGCCTCGGCGTGGCGGTCCAGCGCCGCGCGCAGCGACGCCGTGGCCGCCGCGCCGCCGCGCTCCGCCGCCGCACGCGCTGCCGCCTCCGTGTTCGCCGCGACTGCACAACAACAACAACTTAACAACCTACGCTGTAACGGCCTTACACTGTCTCTAAAGGTCTCTCACGCTATCGACTATAATGGAGACGCCTAAGGGTGCTTTTCCACCAGAGATGTGCTATACTACGTTGCTATGGATGCGTTTGATATCCACCAATCATATTCATTGGTGCACATAACTTAGCACTGGTGGAAACGGATTTAACTAAGCTATGTTTTTTATATGGAAGGATGCGTGCTATGGATGTGTGCTATGGATGCGTGCTTTGGATGCCTGCTATGCCGCTTCCCTACTATCTATACATCGCATAGCTCGAGCTGCGCATCTTTCTCGCACAGCTACTTTGCAGCGGCGCATCTTCATAGCGCATCTTCCTCGCACAGCTACATAGCTTAGTATTGGTGGAAACAGTCACATATTTTCGTAGCGTAGAATTCATATCTTCGCAGCATAGCTGCATAGCACATCTCTGGTGGAAAGGCACCCTAAAGGTCATGGCACTGGCGCCGCAACTGCAAAGCTGCAGCACGGCATCGGCGGCGTCGCCTCGAATTAGGCTACAGCTATCCGCCAGCGCGCTAACTACGCGTCGCGTCATCCACGAGGTGCAAGTTGGCAGTACGCGCGCCGGCCGCGAGGCGCAAGCTGGCTATCACCATGAACGCAATATTGTTATATGGCATTTGTGATTGAACACGCATTGAACGGCAAAAAAACTGCTCAATAACCAGCGCTCCTAGCGCGAAACAATAACTGCTGTCGCCCACTGGGCCATTAGTCACGACCATAAGGTCAGGCGACGGTACACCGACCGGTTCGTGTGGCCGCGTCCGAACCAGAAGATGCGGGAGTGGTTAGTGCTCGCTACTTGTGGCCGCGTTTAGTGGGTGCCATAGGTAGCGAGTGGGCGGCAGCTCTTAACCACTAATGGTCGAGTTAAGTGGCCAAGACCAAGGAGGAGTTCGTACAACGCAAGCACACTAAAACGTCGGTACGGAACACTTCTTCATTTCTGATACTGCTACAAACTAGATTGAAACTTGTTCCCTGTCAATAAGACTCACATTCCTTGGTTCCGTTCTGGAAGGCGTGATTGACTTGCCGGAAGATCTGTTGGTGCGCCTTCTCCATGACGGGCACCACGCTCTCGAACAGCGCGGAACGGAACGACTCCTTCACCATCTCTGATACTGATTTGGCTATGGATGTGCTGAGACGTTCCATTACCGTCTGTAGGGGAAACAACACAACTTGTTTTGAATTCAAATGGGGAACCAACTATGTATATGTAGTAAAGATAGAAAAAGGGTAAAGAAGATAGGACCTATCTGGCATATGATAAAAGATCAGAAATTACATAAGTAGACCCCAGATTACACGGACAATATTGTAAAATTACAGAAGTAAATACCCACGGCATACGAAAACATGTCATCAGAAAATCTGTGATCGATTCAATCCAATATTCTTGTTCTTGACCAGTGCAAAGTGCCCCCTAGAGCCTTGAAGATTGCCATCCATCAAAGGCCAGGCGGGCAGTGGGGGCAGAAGCTAGTATGTCGTGTGTACTTTGCTGTATGCTTGTGTCATGTGTATCTTGCTGTATGCTAAATACTCTGTACCTTCACATACAAAATTGGGCACGCTAGCCACGAAAGAGCACACCATAGGGCAGAACAACAAAGCCGGTCAATAAGGACAACATCATCATCACTGTATGGTAGTCAGTCGTGCATACTGTGTGTTGCGTGCTATAGATAGCAGAAGTCGAATGAAAAAATGAATGAAACTTTATCTGCATAATACAGGTACATTGTGATTTAACTTTAAATTAGAATCACTGCATCAACTTTTGTCGTGCATATACTTAATATTAGAGTTAAATAATTGTTGTAATAATTAATGGATGAGAAGAGCCGAAGATCGGGCTCAGCGGCGCGGCTTGGGAGAGACCTACGTCCAGCAGTGGACTGCTATGACTGTGTGTCGTAGCGTCGTGGCAGTGTGTAGTATGTGTGTGCGCACCTTGCTGTTGGCCAGCTTGTCGATGTTGTCCCTCAGCAGATGGTCGGTGGCGGTGAGCTTGGCCGCCAGCTCGCTCTGCAGCGCGGCCACCAGCGGCTCCAGCGCGCGCGACGCGCCCACGCCGGCCGCCGTCGCCGCGTGCTTGCTGGCCGCCTCGCCCACGCGCCCGATGCGCTCCCAACTGCACACAATCAAATACATTCAGCAACCGCGGGCTCTGCGTCGCCAATTTTTTTTTTATGGCTAATCCTCAAATCTAATTCCATACTAAGTGTTTCGGACAAATACTCAAAAAGTACGCCGTATTAACAAGTTTAAGTTAGTAGAGTTAATTTTAAAACACGTATAAAATCTAAACTAAAGTATGAAATCTGTCACTTATTTTGTTGACGAAATCAAAAAACATAGACGAAACGAATAGTGTGAAGAAATTACATATAATACGGCGAACTTTTTGAGTATTTGTCCGATACATTTTGTATGGAAATTTGCCTTGAGGATTCCCCTTAAGTTTGAAATGGTGAGCTTTTGACCACAACCTCACCTGATGGTGTGGTCGAGGATGTAGCACGCTTGCCTAATAAGAACTTATTCACTCGTTGTTACGTTTTTTTTTTTGTTTTCATTTATTGATTGTTTAATAAAATAAGTAGGTTAATAGTCATAGGTCGTGTCGTTAACCTTCACAGGGCTGAATTGAAAACCGGCGCTGGATAGGTGGGAAACCATCTATCCAGCATGACTGAGTTGAGTCCTTTTTTGCCATACAAATACATACACTTTATAAATACGAGTAGGTTAGAGTAAGTCTTTTTAAGTTAGAATTATTTAGATTAGTTATGAGTTCCTCTATTTGACTGTCATTGTATTGTATAGGCAAATAAATTTCATTCAACTCTTGATTTGAAGACTCTGAGATTATAGTGTCGGAAAAACAGACGCCGGCAGCGAGTTTTATATAGGTGGAGCAACTGTCACGGTGTCACCTCTTCTTCTTATCGTGTCACTAGTTCCTTCGAACCAGTGTGGTGAAAGGATTTCAAGTGCGCCTCGAAGAAGGCTCCTTTCGTGCACTCGACACATGTTTTCGACGACATGCCGGTTTCCTCACGATGTTTTCCTTCACCGTTGCGAGAACGTGAGATGCATACATAGATTTTTTTCGACCGAAAAAACCCATTTTCGCATGACTGCCACCAGGATTCGAACCTGCGACCATCAGATCGCAAGGTAAGGGCCTCATCCACTCGGCCACCACGTCCTCAAGGTGTCACTGTGGTGTCACTATACTACACTACGCAATGCACTCACCCGGCTTGCAGTGCTGTCTCGATGGCCTGAGCGGTGCTGAGCGTGTGCTGGTGCAGCGCCTGATCCAGCATGGCGCGCGGGCTCTGCGTCGCCTCACGAAGCGAGCGGATCTCCAGGGTTTGCTGTTCCAATAGATCTACACAACAAACAAACAAAATTATTACATCAAACACTTCTAAATTATCCTATGTCGACTGCTGGATATAATGAGCCACGGGCTGTGTGAAGCGAGCGTTCCGCGGCGAGTGTTCGCCCGTACAGATAGACTCGGCGCGGCCCGGGTTAACACAAACCGTGAGAAGGCACCATTAGCCATCATTCACAGACTTCCAACATAAAGGCCTCTACTACTAGAGGTGTGTAGAGGCCATAAGAGTGAGTTTCCACTGACACAGAGCTGAGAGGTGTGGAGAACAGTGAATTGGCCAAACACATGCTCGAAGTGGGGTAGAAGTGGAGTTTCAAGTGCTGTCAATGGCCAATTCACGTTCCGCTCCTCTCCACTCCACCCAGCTCCGCGACATTGGAAAAGCACCCTTACATTGATGAGCCCTGCTAGTCCGTTGACTTATCACTGCTCCCACAATGCGTCAAACAGAACCAGGTGGAGGCGCATAGCTGAAGCTGCCATTCATAAGGACCCGATTATAACCACAACCACTCTCAAATTCAAATTTAAATATTTTATTCCATACCTTAATCGTAGTTTTACATATGGGTAAGAGGTTCCCTTTTAAGTATGAGAATACCTGTGTTAGGGAACCACGCTCTTCCGTTACAAGTACAATATTGATTAAGTACAGGAATAGGTAACTTATTACTCTGTCAAGAGTGCCCGACTAAGAAGAACTTGTGTCGAAATAAATGATTATCTATTCTATCACCAAGGTTTCTACACACCAGTGAGCCGGTCTATCTTGTGCTCCAGTTTGTCGACGCGGGCGCGCTCGACGCGCGGCTCGTCTATGGGCGTGGCCAGAGAGTTGCGCGTGTTTAGTGACGACGTGCACTTGTCGCTTGACGCCTTCCGTTGGTTCGCTTCCGTGATCTGTTGCAGTGATATTTGCGGCCATGTTGTTTCACTGGCTACAATAAAAAAAAATATATTCATACATAACTAGCTTTTTTAATCAAATAATCAAGGTGTTATATAAACAAACTAAAATCTTCAATTGGACTGTTTCAGTGACCATAAAAACCGCTGAATAGTAAATGAAAAAAGTCACAGAAAAGCAAAATACGCAATTTCGTTTACTTCAACGACATATTTTTAGGTTATTTAATGTCAAGTGCATGAAAGGAGCCTCTTTAATGCGCACTTGAAATCCTTTCACCACCCAGGTTCGAAAGAATTAGTGACACGAAGAAGTTATTTAATAAGTTATTTTGAATTAATAATTAAACTACTGAAAAAGGTTTCGGTGAAATATCTATGCGATCATTTTGAAAGTATATCCTCTCAAACAAAAAAGAAGTTTCAAATCGGTTTATAAACCACAAAGTTCTGAGGTAACAAACATTAACAAAAGCATTCATCCGAATTAAGAACCTCCTCCTTTTTTTGAAGTCGGTTGTAAAAATATACATAACCAACATTTTTGTTCAAAAAACCAGAACTGAATGCAACTGTGTTCCATTCTAATCTTAAAAAGTACACTTACTGGTGTGCGTAAGTTTGTGCGAGACAATGCTGCTTTCTGGGAAGATGATATCGTCTGGGAATATGGGATCCGCTCCGTTGGGCATCGGCGGCGGCACCGGCTTCGGTTCCAGCACCGGCTCCTCGCAGATCAGCGCTTCATCCTGAACAGTGAAGTTAGCTTCAGAGCCGGTAACAACATTTTTAAAAACAATTTTAATCCCATCCTCGTCGCCATTGAGATGTATAGAGATAAGTGAAACAACCGAGTAGTACAGAGGCTCGTTTATTACTGCCGGCCGGCTAACCAGCGCGTAGATACCCACATACACTTAGCTTTATTTAATTTAGCTTGGTTAGCTTAGCTAAACTTAGCTTGTATTTAGCATGTAAGGATAATGATAATTATTTGTGTTTTTTGTTGTTCATAAATAATTTTTCATTTTCGTTTTTCATATACATCACGCCTCATACTGCGTCATACGCGTCTTATGTAACGAACATAGCATCAAGTATTTATTGCTGGTTAATTGGTTGATAAGCATGTCAGAGCGAAGCCACACTGCTTTGTTGCGTCGCAGCACTAGATTTGGATTATTCACAAAATGCCAGTACAAAAAACGAAGCAATTGCAGCGCAATGGAGCAGTGTGACTTCGCTTTTACTCGAACTAGAATCTTGCTCCGTAACTTTAATGAGATATATTTGGCTGGGGCAGGGTTACTTAGTTCCTGGGGGCAGTGGAAAGAGAAGCCAGAGCAGCCGCTACGTAGGATAAGAATGACATCCCTTAGAGCGAAAAAATAAGCATCTTCTAGTTAAGCGTTCAATTCAAATAGGCTTCAATTAGACATCGCTTCCCATCAATATACATATAAAAAACTCGGTACTGACTGACTGACTGACAGACAACGTACAGGCTAAACCGTTGAACATAGAGACTTGGAGGATGTGTTCACCAAGAGCTGAGATAGAAAATTCTTAACGCAAACGCAGTTGCGGATGTCAGCTAGACACACATAAACTATAATGTCTACATTTTAAGAACTTACTGTACAACATATAAGACAAATAAAGATTGAAGATTGAAATTAAACTTTTTTTTTTATGTAGTAACAATTTACCAGATGGTCCTTGTAGAACTCGTCTTCATTGTGCGACATGATCTCCTGCACCTCGCGGCTCGGACTCGACCCGCCTGAAGTCAGCTTCAGAGCGCTACTTCCATCGCAAATCGCTAAAATAACCACAAAAAAACGATTTGGTATATTAGCTAAAGATATAATAACAATGAAGATTGTTCAGAGTTTTGGCGGGAACGTGAAAATGTCGCATTAAATTATTTTACAAAACTCTTATTACTTTGAGTGTTTAATGCCTACTTGCACCAAACTGTCAAAGACTCTAAGCAATGACTTAGATTGCTTGACAATTTTTAACGGTCAGAATCTGTACTGTTAAGAACTGCCAAGCGAGTAAAGTAATTTCTTAGGGACTTTGTCAGTTTGGTGCAAGTAGCCATAAGTGTAAAAACAGTGATTTTTTATCTATTAAGAGCTCGTGAACGTGTAAGAGTGTTAGTGAATAATGTAATGCTTAAAAACGTGACTTTTCGTTCTTCTCTGACTTATCGTATTGACTCTGGCTGATGACAAAATAATATCTCCAAAATACTTGACACTGGCTATATACCTTTGATGTCGAGCCAAAACCGAAGAGCTTAAGTTATTCGAAAAAGAGGATGGTTACGTTTGGTTTACCTAAGCTGGAGTTGCGTGATTTGATAGCGATGTCTGGAGTCACCGCTGCCAAAGGCGTGTCATCTTCTTCGCGTTTGCCGGGAGAACTGTGGAGACCAGTTTTACCATTAAAATTAAATTGAATGCTTTGAATCATCATCATTATTTCGGCCTCTATGATATCCATCTTTGGATGTCTATCTTTGGAGCCTTCACCATCCAATCCCGTCCTGCGTGTTAACGATTTGCGGGCTTTTAAATAGAATGAGAAACATAAATCCATATAAACATTAGCATAGGTATAAGAGTGGGCCGGAAAAGCACAGATGTATTTTTTACGAAGGAAATAAAATATAAAAGACGGTAGTCCGTGATTTATTGATGCATGGGGGAAGGAAACCGGCACTTTATGGTTAATACAAATAAGGTACATATTTACAATGTCTGTGGTTCGTTGAGTACCGACCTGAAAGCGTCGGGCGTCATGAGATTCAGTTGCAGCGCGCTCGGCGGCGAATCCGGACAAGCCGCCAGTAGACCACCGCCCTGCGGCTGAGAATAAATAAAACAATATTTTGTAGGTACATTTCACACAACCCCATATAGCCCCAAACTAAGCAGAGCTTATAATAGGGAACCACATAACTGATTCAATACCTTATATACTTTTTTTTTGTAAATACATACATAGAAAATAACCAGACTCAGGACAAACACGATGTTTATAGGGTCTTGGCGAGTGACGCAATAATTAAATGTAAGATCAGCACTTTTGGCCGTGTCTCGCCTTACACCTGTCGTCTCCAAGTAATTGAAATAATAAGTCGCCTACGGGATCTCCCTGTAAGATCATGTTTGGCTATTTGTGTACCTAACAATTTAAATAAACTAATAAAATTATTATAGAAGAAACAAAGTGCTTTCACTTAATGAACCCCAAAAAAGATTATATACCAAAAGTGGTAAGAATTAAGTACCTAAAGTAGTAAGAATTAAATACAACTTCTCTGATGATGGGAAAAAAATCCCATCAAGTAACAGTGTTACTCGTTTGGGTGTTACTGGATGGGAACCCATCAATGTTTGTCCTGAAGCGGGAATCGAACCCGCGACACCGGCAATAAATACAGCGTCAGTAGACGTCAGTGGGTTGTTGTCACTACCTGTGCCCGCAGCAGCAGGTTCTTGAGCTGCTGCGTCTGCTGCTGCAGGATGCTGGACGCCAGCGCCGACTCCTCGGACGCGCTCGAGTCCTCCACCACCGATGACGTATCTGCAAGAAACATATTATTGTAGATTGTCAATGTAACCAATAGGGTTGTGTTTATGATACCGTACAAAATTTGTAGCCTACTTTCAGCTCGTGTATAATCTTTTACATTATAAATGTCACTTAGTTGTAACTAAATATGATTGATATCAATGGATGAGCCTTTGATTATCAGTTGATTCTCGCCTACGATGAGTGGCGGCAATAGGCCGCTTAAGAAGCTACAACGAGCGGTCTTATAACCGTCCAGAGATTTCCCACAACCGCAACAATGTCGTCGGAGGCCGTCCTACACTGTGTTGTCCGGTTCGTGAACCGATAACTGGAGAATAGAGATTGAGGACCACGAACTAGACAAAAGAAGCAACACAGAGGCCCAACGCCCACCTACAGAGACGCGGCGAAGACTATGAGTAGTCAACAATTAAAACTAAACCTTAATTCCTATGACATACGGCACACGGTAGTGGCTCTGGGTGGCGACGCGCCCCGCATTTCCAACCGTAAGTCACAGACAATAAGGTGTAGTTCGCCTCCGCAGGTGTGCGCTGGGCCAGAGTAAATACTGTAGTACAATAGTGACCGTGCAAGAGCTGCGCGTGGTGGGCGGGCGGCGCGGGCGGCGCGTACACGAGCGAGCCCTCCTGCAACCCCTTGGGCTGCACGATGTACAGCTTCACGCACACGCGCCGGCCCGGCTCGTAGCTACACGACACTGCCGACCCGTTCTCCTGTAAGATATACCGCAGTTATTGAGGTTAACTGAATTGATGCACTTGATGACTCGACAACACAGATGGTCGAGTGGCAAGTGCGTTAGACTGCTACGCCGAGTGAGGTTCGATTCCCGCTTCGGGACAAGCAGTCTATTTTTAAACGAGTTCTCTGAGGGGGCTCTAATCACAGTCTGTGATTATAATTAGAGATCAAGTTAAAAAACATTTAATTCTTGTAGGTCTTACAGTACATACAATGATAGGTAACAATTTTAAGTATAAAATTAACAGACAAAATTAATAATTTAGCTGTGATTGCCCAGTTCTTACGTACCGCTCGGTCTGTCGCAAACGCTGCCTTTGGGAGAAGCGCACCTCGGAACTTATTTACACGTTTTATATTACTATTTAAAGGCTTACCTAGCATCACTCTTGCCTTGAAGACACCCAAATTATAGTGAGGTCATTGATGCCGGCAGAGCATTCCATTCCTTAGCGGTTCGCATAATTGAAGTGGAAGCAAGGCGCTTCGTGCGAATACGCGGTATGTCCACTATGTAGGGATGGCACAAAACGTGCCTACAAAGTCACAACTAGGACAGTTGATAAAACAACAATGCTTACATTGTGATGCAGTTCGAAATCGTCGGGCGAGGCGACCCCGTCGCCGGCAGAGCCGTTGCGATGGAAAGGATCGTCACACGACGACTCACATTTCACTATTTGCTCCTCTGTAAAACAAATAATCAAGGTCTTACAAAAATATACAACAACCGGCTTAGAATCGGACTGTTTTAGTAGCCGTAGTCACCACTGAAAAGTCACAGGGAAGCAAAACACGCAATTTTGTTTACTTCGACGACATATTTTTTTCAGTTTTTTTTTATTTAAAAACTAAACTACTGAACCGATTTTTATTAAATTTATATGGATAGTTCTATGGGACCAATCTGAAAGCATATCCTTTCAAACCAAAAAATTCAGAAGAATTTTTCAAATCGGTTTGTAAAGAACAAAGTTCTGCAGGCTTAGCACGGAATAAAGGGATAAAATTGACTGAATAAACTGATTGAAAAACGGTGGACAACATTTTTATCCCCAGTCCGTGCTATCGGTGCTGAAGTAAAAACATAAAAAAAATAAAAATTCAACTGAAACGAAAACATTTTTTTTTTTTTAAGATGAAAAAACCTATAAATATGACACTAATGTTATGACAGAGAAACTTATTGTGTACCATCTTTTAATACAAAATGACCATCGGGCTGGTAGTCTGTCCTGAAGCCACTAATCCAATGCCATCTATTGGGTGATTGCTTTAGGTTACTCATCATATCGTGTCACTAGTTCCTTCGAACCAGTGTGGTGAAAGTATTTCAAGTGCGCCTCGAAGAGGCTCCTTTCGTGCACTCGACACATGTTTTCGAACTTTTAGGTTCTACGACATGCCGGTTTCCTCACGATGTTTTCCTTCACCGTTGCGAGAACGTGGGATGCATACATAGATTTTTTCGACCGAAAAAACTCATTTACGCATGACTGCCACCGGGATTCGAACACGCGACCATCAGATCGCAAATCAAGGGCCTCATCCACTCGGCCACCACGTCCTTAAGGTTACAAACTTATCTTTTTAATTATAATTTGTCGCATTCGTGTAGTTTTTTAACACGTGACTGCTAGAGACGTGACTGCTAGAGACTCACCCGCATCGACGATACAGAAGCTGAGCACGGGGAAGGGTAATAAGAACTCGGAGATACTCTTGCAGTACGCCGTACTGTCGTCCGCGTCTCGCGCCATGTTTAAAACGTATAGACTCCTAGAAAAAAATATATAAGAAAAGTTTGGGAGACCGGTAGTTGTTTCGTTCATAATATTTTTTCGATTGTAGATGTCTCAAGGTGGACGAGCGCTATTGCACGGGCTCATGGGAATCAAAACCCTGTGTAGCACTGTTATGGTGGCAGTTATGGACAGGTGATCTCTCACTATAAGGAGAGCGCCTAACTAGTCTCGGCACTTATTATTATTATTTACTAGCTGGTGCCCGCGACTTCGTCTGCGCAGGTATCTTTATAAATTGTAGCCTATGTGATATTCTGATGTATAAGCTATATTATTGTAAAGTTTCATTAAAATACATTCAGTAGTTTTTACGTGAAAGAGTAACAAACATCCATCCATCCATACTTACAAACTTTCGCGTTTAATATTAGTAGGATAGGATGATGTGTGTATATCTTGATTATTTTTTGTCAGTGCACTTTAAAATAAATGTTTCTTTATTTTCTATTTTTTATGTTCTATTTTTGAAAGAGTTCGCTGAGGGGGCACTAATCACTGTCTGTGGTAACTTGTTCCAGTCTATTTCAACGCGGTTGGGTAAAGTGTTCTTCTTAGGTTTGCTGATTTACTTTACTTGTTAACATAATAAAATGTTGTTCTCAACTTCCAGAACTATACGCTACGTACCTGCTCTTGAAGTCGGACAGCAGCAGGTAGGTGGCGCTGCGGTCGAGCATGGCCTTGAGGCCGAGCCCCTCGGCGGCGAGGTGCGGCGTGAAGGTGACCGTCTGCAGGCACGCCCACGACTTGCACGACCACACCTTGATGATGGTGTTGTGCTCCGCGCCCGTCACCGCGAACTTCCAGAACTGCACGCTGCAAATACACACCGGTTAAGCGTCAATGACACGGGGCTAGTTTACAAGCTACTAGTCAGCGAGTTTAAAAGCGAGTGAGCAAGTTAGCGTTACAATCGGATAGTGAACTAGCAGATTGTTAAAACCCCGATGACACGGGGCGAGTTTACCAGCTGCTAGCGAACTCGTTGGCTTGTAGCTTAGTAATCGAGGCTTTAGTTAGAGGCTAGGGCGATGGGCCGATTTCAATGTCGCTTTGCCAAGGGCTTAATTATATAAAGCGGTGCGACTGCTTTACAACAATATTCAATAGATATCAAATGTGAGCCCTAAGACGATTCATGTGCAACCACAAAGCATAACTTCTTCTTAGCGAGTCGATAGTACCAACATAAATAAATTATCTTATCTAAATGATCCTGGAAAGATTAAAAATACTTACTCAGTGTTGTAGTTGTTGTGGTTGTCGAGGAAGAAGAGGCAGGAGAGGGGCTTGCCGTCGTGCGGCTGCCACTTGTGCAGGCAGCGCGGGCTGCTATCGTCGTCCATGTACACCTGCAATCGACGCAAGGGTATGGGCGCTGTATGCCTAAAGCCTCGATGACACAGGGCTAGTTTACAAGCTACAAGCCAGCGAATTCGCTAGTGGCTTCTAAACTCGCCCCATGTCATCTGCTTTTTTACAATCTGCTAATTAACAATCCTTCTGGACCTCTAACTCGCTGGCTTTTAAACTCGCCGACTTGCAGCTCGTAAACTAGCCGTGTCATCGACGCTTAAGGAATCTGGGAAGACTAGCTTGATATCCATGAAGAGTAGCCTACCCATGTCCTTTTTAGTTCTTAAACTATACCCAAATTAATTTGGTGGATTCGACGCGATTAAGCAATAGTAATTCAACATTCAGCCACTAGTGACCGCTTTTAAAAATCGCCACTAGTAACCCAGTAGCCGGCAGCCTATAACTGCTAGCTGCTACTACTAGTGGCGACTAGTGCGGCACTTAAAGCAGACGCGACCGCAGCTTGTGCCTCAGACGCGGCCACAAGCTGCGGTAGCGTCTTGTGATCGCGTGGCTACCAGTTGTGGCCCAGGTTGCACAAGCTAGAGACGTACTTGGAAGAACATGACGTATCCGTCGGCGGCGGCCGTGGCGAGCGCGGTGCCGTCCGGCGAGAAGGCGGCGGCCACGACGCGCGCCGCGTGCTCGGCCGCCACGCGCACGCCCGCGCCCGCCGCCAGCGCGCGCGCCCGCCCCACACCCTCGCTGCTCGCGCACTGACTCACTATCAGTCGCATATTCCAGATGCGGGCTAGAACAAACGCATTGTTTACTATACTAGCATAGTAACGCTCGTCCCACACACTCACTGCCCGCGCACTGACCGACTATCACGCGCATGTTCCAAATGCGGGCAAAACAAATGCTTCGTTTACTATACTAGAATAGTAACGCTCGTCTCAACAGTCACTGTCCACGCACTGCGCTAGTATCATAAACATAATCAAGGTGCGGGCTAGAACAAACTTTTTTTTTTTTTTTAATTCTGGTTTTAAGGAACCTTAATCTTTTTCCAGATTATGTCGGTTCCATCGTTTCTTCTATCTTAATTCTTAACGCTCCCCAACCAACTCGTACACTGCCCTGTAGAGCATGATAGCCGCGTCGCCTATCGGCGCGGCTAGCACGTCCTGGAATAGGCCCATGTCAAGTCGGCTGGCTTTATGCATTTTGAGGATGTCCTCTCTCAACGCTTCGCTCCGGACACATTCCACTAGTAAATGATAAACATCTTCCCTTCTGCCACAATCATCACAATTTCGGCTGTCACTGAGTTTCATCAAAAACTTAAAGCTATTTAATGGAATGTGTCCAGAACGCAGACGATGAGCAATCACTACCTCTTTTCTACTTAGTCTAGTATTGACAAACCATGGTATTATATGGTAGAACAAACATGCTGATGTAGTAGCTAGTAGCGCGTCTACTCAGTCTCATACATTTTAGATACAAACTGTGCGCGTACGCCTAACATTCACTGTCCACGCAACTTACTACTATTACGCGCATGATCCAGAAGCGAGCTACAACGCATTCTTAACAATACTAATAGCGTACATTGTGTCTGCTCCAGTCAAATTGTAGAGATCTTCAGTCTAATAATGCACACCCCTCTACTTTTGCTACCACACAAATGCTCTTGCGTTTTTCAAGAATGAAAAATTTCTACCACTCCCACTATACACTCTTATGCCCACCCCTTAAATAGCGGGCTACTATTGATCTCTGGAATGTTAGGTATTGTGTATTAAACATGAGCACTTGTCATTCCTTCATATTACGTACGTAGTAGAAGTAGAAGTAGAGTAACAGTAGTAAAAACTTGTCTTACCAATGTTGCCATGTGTAGTGAGAAGTAGTTTGGCCACATCCTCATCGGGCGCTTCCTCGCCCTCGTCAGGTATGTATGGACACCACACCACGCGGTGCCCCACACTTAGTATCCCATAGTCGTCTCTGACCTCTGCTAGGAGAGTTGTCCTGGAAATAAAAGTATAATAAAATTATCATTGTATTGTGCGGTTGCATCAGAGGAGGAAACTGTGGAAAAAGTGGTTGTGCACTGTGATTTTTTTTTCGGATGGACGTTTAATGCAGTTAGCCGCAGATGGCTGTTACTGCGTCACCGGACTCAAAAGTGCACTGCACAGCTACAGAACAAACCAGAAGGAAGACTGGGCTGAGACAAATATGGGTCCGGATGACCCTACTAGGAAACTGGAACACACCATCCACCAACCCAGGGTCCAGCACCGCGATTTTGGGGAGCTGGGTTGGCTGGGGTAAAGTTATTGTAAAAAGGGGTCAATGCACAATACACCCCATAGCGGGAGGTCAGTGCAGACCTTTGTAACCCCTTATCCAAATTAGAATTAGAAATTATCATTGTAACTTTAAGAATATTTTTTTAAAGTTATTCTTAGTATGTATCATCCGAAAGGTTTATTAGAAAACCAATGCTTTTCTTATCTAAAGACACTAAACAGTGCGACAAATGAATACTACCGTATATACAAAAACTATACTAACCTTAGGCCACTATCAGTCACTTTAATCTCATGGACATAGAAATTGCCCTGATCGTCAATAATAGCTATTATTACTTGGTTTTGAATGTGGGCAAACGCCAAGTCTTGTACCTGAAATCACAAAAATGTATCGATACACTGATTTTATTTGGACCCTATGTGTAACAAGATTTATCATTATTTATAAGCAAATAATCATAAAATATATTAGATCTACTGTTCAAGTGATCATAAACATCACTGAAAAGTCACAGGGAAGCAAAGTTTAATTCAATGACATTTATATCCCCGTAATTTTGATTTAAAAACTAAACTACAGAACCGATTTTGATAAAAATTGTATGAAACCAAATTGAATGAATTTTCCAAATCAGTTGATATTATGACAAAGTTCTGAGGTAACAAACACACATAAAAAAATATATTAAACCGAATTGAAAACCTCTGCCTTTTTTGAAGTCAGTTGAAAATGGTTTTAAAAGACTGAAAACTTCAAGAGAGAGTATAATATTAAATGCTACCTCTCCTTTCATCCCTTTGATAAGAGCCCGCTTGTCTGTGGGTTGGTTGGGATTGTGCACCACTCGCACCATTCCTGTCCAGGATCCCGGATTCACATTATTTGGAGCTGCAAATCAGAACAATCAACTTATTTGGGTGATTTATGTCCGTTATTGTGGAAGTCATTTTTAATCAATTCAAATTAGTCATATTAACAAAAATTTGTAACTTACTTTTTTGTTTCAATATTTTTGATATAAAAGTTTCAAGACAACAGTGGTTTTTCTTAACAGTCAGAAATCATGGCTCGTTATTGAATGGCGACCCAAATATGTAGTTCAACATTAATGAGCTCTGAATGACTATTACACAAACCTTTGATACTATAAGCTAAATAGTTCCCACTCAAATGGATAGCAAGCAGTTGTCCATGGTAGAACTTAGGCTCCCAGTTGTAATCAACCAGGTTTGTCAGCTTCACCTTTGAGCTGCCGTGGTCGTGGTTTCCGGCGTTCGTGCTTACTACCACATCAGTGGCGAACACTTCCGAACTACTGACCCCGTCGCCGTCAGAGAATGATCTGCGGGTACAAAAGTAAAGATGCTGAAGCAAATTTATTATTTTTAGTTTGGCAATAGGTTCGCAGAATTTAAAAGGGAGAAAGACTGCTTTGTACTGCATGATATCATAGCCAAAAGTGACAGTTGAACTGCAACAGGTTACTTTGCATACCTTAAGATACAATAGAATCATGCGTAGTAACCTCTAGAACAAGAATTTATTGCGAAAAAGTGGAGTTTTGAGGAATGAAACTCAAAAAACTTACAATTGAAAAACTTGGCACTTACATTGTTTGAGTGTCATCTGTTAGTTTTGGCAGCATTTTCGTAGGTTGCATAGCAGCTCAAGTTCGCACTTTCCACATTAATTTCAAATACAATGAAATAATCTACAATTTACACCTATTTTCTTTCTGTTTGCAGAAAGAAAGTAAGATGCAAAAATTACAAACGCGGCTCGCTGAAGCCGACCGACATTAGTAATGCGTTTCGATAATGGAGGTAGAGGTAACAAAAGTGGAAAAGTCATAATTTTTATTTATTTATACAATTATTATTTATCTATTTTGAGGAAAATTAATAAATCTAAAAATATTATTTATATCTTATATTATTGTAATTGATATGTAGGTATTTATTTCAGTTTAGTTTATATGAGATCTGAATTAGAAAAACTTATTTCTAAATCACGAAAATGAAAACGAAACGCTAAAAATGATGAAGTTTGTTCTTGATTACCAATTTTCATGATTACAAAATAAAACCCAATGTCATTCTTCTTGCTTTTGGTTTGGGTAAGCGGAAACCAACATCAGTTATTTTTCCAGCAGCGTTAACAGTACGGAATAACCAGATTTAACGTACCTTTTACATATATAATTATTTAACCATTATACATCTTCGAGTTGCTAGACTTAAAGTTCTGCTAGATTCTCGAAGTGCGTACATACATACATACTAAGAGGCAACGCAGCCAGTTTCCTCGATACGCCTGCCATCGGGTATTGAGTTGGCTAAGTCGTTTGCATTGCAATGGCCTATGGGTGGCCCAATTGTTTCCCTTTGTTATATATTACGCAAATAGATAATATACAAGTCTAAATATAAATAATTATAAAAATTCTAACTCTAGTCGAGTATTGCGTTAATTTTAGAATATTGATGGTCTTACAAGAGCGCAAAAAATATTACTTTGTATTTGTAGTTTTTCGGAAATTCATGCTGGCAGCACTGTTTTGCAGTGACTGACAGGTGACAAAGCAAGAGGGATTGATTTTTGCAAAAATGGTAAGAAATATTCGTAAATATTACTAAAATAGCTTGAAAACCCAATAATAGAGTGTTTTTTACGGCTTTAAATGTTGCAGTCCCTAACAGACAAGTTTGCGATGCTCATGCAACGGCCGGGCGGCGACAATGCTCAAAAAGATGACGTTCCGTTTTGGATGCGATATGCTGGACGGGGGCTCGGAATAGTTGGCGGTTTCCGTGAGTTTCTTTGTGCTCTATTATCGACTGTATTCCTAGACTTCCTACCCAATTACGTGACAATAGGGTTTGAACGTATTTGCACACCTACATTGCCAGGTAGTAGCTACATTATAATATCTACCCCCCCTGGTATAGTTATATTCTCTTTGCCCCCTGGCTTGGGTGTAGGCAGCACTTTGATGTACACAGCCTCTTGCCTAAATCATTAATGTTTCTGGGGCATTATTCTCTCTTGTAATTATCAGTGATTTTTATTATGTGCAGGTCTATGTTTACTTCACGTTTATCACTCCTAATTATTATTATAAAATACTTATAAAATCTAATTGATATAGGCATCTTATTCTATGAATGGGAAACAGCAGTTAGCCTTGAATTCCCGTTGAAGGTTGCATTGTGTATGTTAAATGTGTACCTAATGCTGCCTTAGCCATCCCAACTCATCAAAGTATTGCAGCTGGATTTAGGGCTAATGGCAGCACTGTAATAGTAATTTTGGTTGACATGTTTTGTATCTTGCAGTCAAGAGTCATAGTCAATGGCTATTTGCAACATTTGTTGTTCTTAATGGTCTTAAATGGCAGTAAGCTTGCCTAGAGCTGCATGCAAGCAATGCAGAATCTGAATCAAAGTATGATGAATCAAGGTTTTGCAAAAACATACAACAACCAACTTCAATCAGACTGTACTAGTGACCTAAAGGTAGCAAAATACACAATTTTGTTCACTTCAGCGTCTTTTTTTTATCAGATATTTTGATTAAAAACCTAAACCACTGAACCCATTTTGATAAAATTTCTATGAGACCAATCTAAAAGAGGATATACCTCTCAAACAAAAAATCATTATTCAAATCAGTTAATAAACAACAAAGTACTGCAGTAACAAACATAAAAAAAAAAACTTTCAACCAAATTGATAACCTCCTCCTTTTTTGAAGTTGGCTTAAAAGAGGCCAATGCTTCATGATGGCCTTATTCAATTAAAACCAGTGTGACATCACAATCAGTTGTTTACAATTTCCATCAAACAAACACTAATTCAATTTAACTGTTTGCATTATTCACTAGATAAGGCGAGATAACATTGAAATTATGTTTTTGTTGATAAAAAATTACTTATAAAAATTATCTGTATTTAATTGTAACCTTCATCTATTTCTTTGATGATTTTACGCATTGTTGTCTTGTTTCAAGGGCAGGATAATCTTTTAGTTTTTAAGTATCAATGGCAGCTATATAGGTATATACTTATTATTATCAAAGCCTGACTTTACGGTAATGGTGGCACTATAATATTATGTGCCTGAATGTAACTACTAGTAGGGTTAGGTTAAAAAGCTTCTGGCCACTGGACTATACAAAAACAAGACAGATCTGATTTTTTTTGTAGCCCCTAATGTTTCACAAATATAGAAGCATAGCATACTGTATGTATACATTGTACTATTATAGTATACTGCTGTTTGTTACTACTAAGATAATGTTTTTTAGAATCTACCAGCCCCAAATATATTTTAATTTCCAGCCCAATTGCCATGTTGTGGGCGTTTTTATGGGCCAGTTTTCCAATTTAGACAACTGCTATTTAGGTGTCACAGCATTTATTGATCCACCTACTTACTTGACCCACAATGAGAATAGCTAGAGTTCTCATCTCATAAATAATGCTAGCTGCTGAAAACTGGTAGACTTCAATTCAAGCATATCCCAACAATTCATCATTGGTGGGATTACAATTAGCTTACCTAACCTATCCAAATAGGGTAGTAAAAATGTCTTCTAGAATGGAAAATCTAATATATTTATTTGGGAGCTAACTTGGGAATAAGGTTTATTCTTATCCCGATACCATGACGCACGACGTAGCCGTAGGCAGGTTCCTGTACAAGCTACATGGATGTCAATTCTCATGAAAGTCGAAAGGGAACTGTCGCGATTTTCTTCTGTCTTATGATCATTATATTATAGCGTGTCAGCACCGGCAAAATATAAAATTGCATGGAACGCGAGAGTTAGTACTGGACCGGTGTAATAAGCGAAGTATATACTTTTCAATACAAACAATATTTTTTACCTGACACGGTCCTAGCAAGGTCTTGTGAACAATATTGTCTTCAATGATTTGCACTGCAATGACTACCCTAAAATTTCATGGTCGTGATTGGTCGACGCGAGATGACAGATTTATCTCTTCCGATTAGCATAAGAATGGGCTACCTGTTCCTTCCAGTGGGTATTCTGTTCGGACTGATGAATTGCACCGGCATCTTTCTACTGAGCGTGACCAGTCTGCTGGCCGGCATCTGGCAGATGCTGGCCGGGTTCGCGGTACTGGTGTGTGAGGCTCCATGCTGCTGCTTCTTCATCGACTACGTGCAGGTGCTGAGCGACAAGATGGAGGGCCGCCCGTATTGGAACAAGGCTGCTTTATATTGCGGGTGAGTGAAATCGGCATGAACACCATGAAACATGAACAATATAAAAGACCACGAGGCTTTGGGTGCGTTTCCCCTGACGCGGAGTAGAGAGGAACGGACCCGAAATTGGCCAATCACAATGCTCGAAGTGGAATTTCGAGTACAGTGATTGGCCAATTCACGGTCCACTCGTCTCAACTCCGACCAGCTCCGCGTCAGTGTAAACGCACCCTTAGACTTTGTTTACCATCAGTTATGTTATGACTGACACAGACAGACTTAACCATTTCATTTTCATTTCATTTATTAACATACAATTTTATTCTTACATTGTATCGGAAGTTCTAAATCGTAGCCCATTTGAACTACCCATTACAAAATACATTTATTATTTTATACAAAAAAGGTTTTTTTTAATACAGTGAAAAAAGAAATGAAAAAGGGTATGTTAAAGTATTTTAATTTAATGTCACTTGAACTATGTATGCTATTCATTAAAGAGAAAGATTAACTTTCGCTTTGAATAATGCATAAAAATCGTACAGCTTAAGTTATTAACATTTTAATTGCTTTGTACATAATCTTTATCTTGCGTTCAGCCAATTAATTACCACATAATGGAAAACAAAGGCAACGTCCGAGTAACAGCGCAGTAATGCTTGACTCACCCAAACAAACTGGTTTTAATTGAAATGAAATGGAATTTATTTGACTTAATAGACACATACTAATCGGGCGAATGAACATGCCACCTGGCTGACACTCTCGCTCGCAACTTGATGTTTCCCCCGCCCCCCGCGCGGCGCCCTCCGTTTTTCTTCTTCCTCTAATTGCGAAGCCTTATCATTACTTATCATTACCAAGTATTACAGGACCTCTTCTCTACCAAGATTATACAATTCCACGTTGTACTTTGCACAAATGTCATTTGAGCCAGGTGTCATGTTCATTCGCCTGAGTAGTACAAATACAGGATAATCAAGGTTTTACAAAAACATACAACCACCGACTTCGATCGGACTGTTCTAGTGACCGTAGGCACCACAGAATTAGTCACAGAGAAACATAATACGTATTTTAGTTTTTAAATCAAAATAACTGAAAAAAGTCGTTAAAGTGAAAAAAATTGCGTATTTGGCTTCCGTGTGACTTTTCAGTGGTGCCTACGGTCACTAAAGCAGTCCGATTGAAGTCGGTTAATGTATGTTTTTGTAAAACCTTCTTCTTCTTATCATGTCACTAGTTCTTTCGAACCAGTGTGGTGAAAGGATTTCAAGTGCGTATCGAAGAGGCTCCTTTCGTGCAGTTGACACATGTTTTCGAACTTTTGATGTCCTATTTGAAAGTATAAACTCTCAAACAGAAAAAATATTTTTCAAATCGGTTTAATAACAACAAAGTTTTGAGGTAACAAAATAAAATAAAAAAAACTCAACTCAATGTTATGCTGCATACATGGGGTTCCCCATCGTATAGCGCTGGTTTTCAGTTGAGCTGAGTTTTTAATTGATGAGTGTGTCTCGCTTCGTTCCCGCTTGCTCGCCGCTTTGAGGTCAATCGATATGTAGACGACCTATTTACACCTGCCTCTCTGCCTCTGATTAGGGATGAAATGTTTGGTCATGCATTTTATGAGGACTGTGCTACAAATGGCAGAAGTCATCAAGCAAAAGTAATTGAGGTTTTATTTATACCTTTTTTTTGTAAATAGGTACATTCATACATAGAAACAGACTCAAATAATTTTGTGTGATGAACATCGCTGTTTATCCTGAAGCGGGAATCGGTCCCGCGACACTGAGCGTAGCAGTCTAGCACATGCCACTCGACCATCTGTGTCGTCCATTTTTTTTACCCGATTACGCCGAAACAACTGTACGTGTGATATTGAATGATTATAAATTGTACAACGTTTATAAATTGTAATATTAATATGCGAAAAGTTTGTGAGGTATAAGAATTTATTCCATAATCACGACAAAACGAATGATTCGATTAGATTTAAGGCGCTCTTTATTAACATTAAATTAACATTCACATACTCACACCCCTGCACTAGGATTCCCTGTGTCGCAGGTGGTATGGACACTTACAAGACATCACAACATCCAGGACCCGAAAACATACATTTGTGTTCGTCACACAAATATTTGCCCCGGCCGGGGATCGAACCCGGAACACCAAGCTTCGTAGGCAGGGTCACTACCAACTAAGCGGTGTCGTCATGTTATTTATGTTTGTGTTGTTTTTTGGTCAGGTTGGGCATCGTGCCGTTTTTCCTGAACCTCATCTCGGTGAGCACGTGGTTTGGCAGCGGACTGGTCTTGGGCGCCGGCGTGCTCTACGGCATGATGGCGCTCGGCAAAAAGTCAGTCTCTCAATACTATACACTCACTCACTCACCTATACTCGGGTCATTCCCGGTCGGTAATACCCCGTCGTCAACATCGTGGACGATCGGGAAAAAGAAGTCTCACTTGTTCACAGTGTTGACGAACGCAACTTTTTATTTCCCGATCGTACACATCTCTTACAAGAGTCATAATATAAAAAGCGGACTTCAATGAAAGATGATAAAGATTTAGCAAATGTCAAATAAAATCCGCAAAGAAAACCGCGTTTTATATTATGACTCTTGAACTAGGTGTGTACGATTGAGAAAAAAAAGTTGTGTTCGTCAACACAGAATCAGTGGGACTTTTTGTTCCCGATCGATGACCGAACGAGAATGACCCGAACGAGCGCCTTAATATGATATGCTGGCGTTTGAATGGTTGTTCCAAGTCAACACAACGAGCTTACAATGAAAACAATGAGTCGTAAGTGGTGTTATTGCCTTTCCTTGTGTTATTTTTGTGTCACTTTCCATCTATTTAGGTGTCAGCGCGTCATCACGTCGACGGCTTCTGTGTGTCAGTGTGGTTTGTGGAATTAACATTGTTACTTATGGGGCTGTTATTAATGCAAAATTAATTGATATAACCACAGAAATATAACTAATGTGTTCTGATCCCTACATAACTGCGTTGGAAGTTCTAATTGGTACTTCTAGATCTGATTGTTGTTTTACTAATAATCTGTTATTACTTTCATGTTCTAACTTATGTTTTTGGTTGGGTATTCGAAGATCAGTCTTTGTTTTCAAGTTAAATTCTGTTCGTTGTTAAATCAAGTTTTATTAAGATTTTACAAGATGGAATGATGGATGGGAGGGAAGGTATCTTGGGATCTCGAATACCCAGCATGCACGCACAGTCAACGGCAAGAATAGATTGTACATTTGAGTCTTTATATTCATTTTTTTTCCAAAAGTAAGTTTATAAAAACTTTACCATTATACCTACCTGAGCTGATTGTACAAAATCATGTCCAAAAAAATAATAATTCGGAATGGAGTTTACTTTTGAAAATAATATGTAGTTCCCAACTGTACTCGTTTTTAGTGTTAACCCACACTTGTAGCTCAGTTGGATAGCCAAAACGCAGATTCAAACAATAGTCGTAATTAACGTATTCAGGGTTTTACAAAAACATACAACCGATTTCAATCGGACTGTTCTACTGACCGTAGGCACTCTAGGCACCACTGACAAGTCACAGGGCAGAGAAATACGGAATTTTGATCACTTCAACATTGAGTCCTTAACCCTGTGGCCAACCACAGATCAAGCCCATTCCTATGCCATTAGTTAGTGACTAATAAGTGACGAACAATGGTCTGACTCCCAGGATTTGTGACAGCCCCGTTCCTGAGATATCAGCGAAAATACCTGGCCCACGGTTCTGGATCCAGAACCCTGTGGCCAAGTACTTTTGCAAATAATACACAAACCACTACATCTTATGGCCCCAGATTTTTAATTTGCGTTAGAAACGCCAGTCACTAAGCCCTAGACAAAAAACTAACTTCCTAGACCCAAGAATACCGAAGTTAAAAAAGTCCGGTCTAACATTTTGAGGTTATAAAAATAACCTCAAAATGTTAGACCAGCTACCCGAAAGAAAAATGCTAGGAGGCTGATTACTATGCCGAACCTTAGTGACTCATTTGTGACTAACAATGAACTGAGTCCCGGAATTCGTGACAGCCTAGTTGCAGAGATATAAGCGAAAATACTTGGCCACAGGGTTCTGGTCCAGAACCCTGTGGCCAGGGCTTTTCGCTAATTTCTCAAAAACCGCTGCATATTATGACTCCATTTTTTGTATATGCTTTAAAAACGCCAGTCACTAAACCCTAGACCTAAAATTAGCTTCCTAGATTGTTTAATAATAAATCCTAGAAACATGTTTTGAGGTTATAATTTATTAACAGAGTGACCATATATTTTGCTTCATTGAGACTTTCCTTGTTTTGCGTTACGCTACGTAATGCTATAGTTACCTATTGTCTATGGCATTCATATCCTAGAATATTGTTTTAGGCAGGCAAGTACCTATGTAGAGATCTTTCAGTATAAATATGCATGCCTCTTCACTATCTTGGAAGTAAAACTAAAATATAATATTTTGCTCTGGATTGCCGCTAGTGCTCACGATGATCTAGCTGCTGCTTCTTTCCGTAGAAGGAATGCTGAAAATATACTTATTATTATACTTCTATGTACCTACTGTAGTCCAATCAGCTAGACTTGTAATACTTACATTTAAAGTTTGATTCAGTCCTTATTATATACATAGGGTATATCAGTCTTGTTTTGTTTACAATCTTAATATATATATATATATAATACATTTATTTTCCATTACACTGCCCTTTTGCTTGATTCGAAAATTTTGTAATAAACCTTCATGTGGATATCATGTGAATATAATACTTTGAATTAGCACGCAATAAAAGCTTAAAAGTACTAAAAATACTGAAAAATAACGACTCTTTCTAATTTTTCTTAATATATGAGTCGGGACGGCTATTGTCATAAATTAGAACTGCCAATTTACCTTAAACTTTGCTTGAACTGAAGTATATTTTTGCGGAAACTGCTGTACAATAGTAACTTGGAGCTTGTGTAGACCATGGAGTGTAGATTTCGTGTTCATTTTATATTGTAGACCATGAGTGTAGATTTTATACTCCGGATGCGTGCTTTATTTTCGAACTTTATTGTGATTTTGTCTTAAACGCAGCTTCAATGTGGGATTATTATTATTGCAGCTCCACTTTATTATTGACCGCCTTTATGATTGAGCTCTATTGCGTAGATAAAAACACACCACAATAATTTTAATAGTTTGCCTTAAGGATAATCCGTCTCTGCTTACCTGCCTAAAACAGTAGTCTTCTACAATAGTCTAGGCTAGGATGTGAATGGAATAGACAATAGGTAATTATAGCATTTACGTTAAGCAACAATACGTTATGTTACGTAACACAAAACAAGGAAAGTCTCAATGAAGCAAAATATATGGTCACTCTGTTAATAAATTATAACCTCAAAACATGTTTCTAGGATTTATTATTAAACAACCTAGGAAGCTAATTTTAGGTCTAGGGTTTAGTGACTGGCGTTATTAAAGCATATACAAAAAATGGAGTCATAATATGCAGCGGTTTTTGAGAAATTAGCGAAAAGTCCTGGCCACAGGGTTCTGGACCAGAACCCTGTGGCCAAGTATTTTCGCTTATATCTCTGCAACTAGGCTGTCACGAATTCCGGGACTCAGTTCATTGTTAGTCACAAATGAGTCACTAAGGTTCGGCATAGTAATCAGCCTCCTAGCATTTTTCTTTCGGGTAGCTGGTCTAACATTTTGAGGTTAGTTTTATAACCTCAAAATGTTAGACCGGACTTTTTTAACTTCGGTATTCTTGGGTCTAGGAAGTTAGTTTTTTGTCTAGGGCTTAGTGACTGGCGTTTCTAACGCAAATTAAAAATCTGGGGCCATAAGATGCAGTGGTTTGTGTATTATTTGCAAAAGTACTTGGCCACAGGGTTCTGGATCCAGAACCGTGGGCCAGGTATTTTCGCTGATATCTCAGGAACGGGGCTGTCACAAATCCTGGGAGTCAGACCATTGTTCGTCACTTATCAGTCACTAACTAATGGCATAGGAATGGGCTTGATCTGTGGTTGGCCACAGGGTTAAGGAGTCAATACTTCAACGACTTTAATTTTGATACGTTACGTTATGTTGATTTAAAACTAAATTACTGAACCGATTTTTATAACATTTTTCAAATCAGTTAATAAACAACATATTTCTGAGGTAACAAACATAAAAAAACAGCCGAACTGAGAACCCCTCCTTTTGCCCGGTTGAAAATACTTGTACAATGTATTAGTGCACTTGTCTGTGTGGGGATGGCGTGTGTTATGTGTGGGTGTGTGGGGCAGGGGCTCTCGCGACGACATGGCGGCCATGGCGGGAGGTGCCACCCCGCCCGGCGGCGCGCCCCCGCTGCAGCAGGACCACTCCGTCACTCTCATGGAGGACCCCGACGTGTGGCGCCCCAACTAAAGAGGCAAACATGTCTATTGCATCCGTGCACTAGGGTGGGACTGACGCGAATAACTTGACGTGTCGTATTCAGATTTCATTTCGTTTATTCTATCACATTTTTTTCACAAATCGTTTATGAATTTCTAATAGCTGAAAATCTAAACAAATTCATTTAAAAACTGCATTCACAAAAAAATAATGAAATAAAAAAGAAATAGAATAAAATATAGCGTGTCAAAATTCCTAAAATACTAGGGAACGTACTACATACTATCCTATGCCAGTAAATCTATCTTGTCATAAACTCGTCAATTGAATAGAAGCACCTCACCAATCCAACAAAAGTTTTCTCAATTTATTTTTAAACACTATTGTCGAGTGCTGATACATTTGATGAAGAGGCATACAATGAGAATATGGCTGCTAACGCAGTACGCAGCTTCCGTGTTTGGTGCATTAACGATACGTCAAGTTACTCATAATCTTGTCTCTCGGTTGCTTGACTTGGCTCTGCTCATAGGCCCTTCAATATCTCGGCTCTTGAAATAAGCTAAGCTAAGCGAAGCGAAGCCAAGTCAAGTAATCAAGTAACTGCATGGAGGAAGTGGTCGCATCCGGCTCGATGGAACATTTTTTTTCAGCTTGTTTTCGGTTTTTGAGCTTTTTTTCTTGCACAGAAATTTATTTTTAGGATGTTTTTAATTGGCTGTTGTTTCATTATTTTGCACATCATCGCATGATGGTTGGTCTCGATTTTTTAGTAATTTTTAGGTTTTATGCTATGAAATGAATGTCTAGGATGCTAAAATAAAATAATTAGTAGCTATTTTTTATTTCCTACAGTATACAAACAGTGGAATAAACTGATTGCTTGCCTATCAAATCAATTTATGTTTATTTTTTCATAATTCAGCTAGCCTTCACAAATATTTTCGTTTATTGTAAAAACCTATTTGAAGTTCTAATTTTCCTATAAAGTTTTAGTCATAGTCCACCAGTATTTGAATCACCTGACGAGGATTATGATGACAGTAAACTTATTTTAGTTTCCTTAATGGGGAAATTTCAAAATAATTTCATTTTTGTCCACAATGTATTAGAGGGGAAAATGAATAAAATTTGTTATTTCATCAGTTATATATTTCTACTAGAAACACACTGTTATCCATCGTTATTGTTCTTATAGTTAGAGCTACCCATTATAAGTGTATCTAAAGTAATGACTGTATGTTCAGGGGTACAATCGAGGAGATGCGGACGTCGGCCGCGAACCTAGAGGCGGGTCTGGGGCAGCCGACGACGAAGCCGCAAGCCACGCTCGTAGCCAACGAGCAGCCCGTCAGCTTCACCGGCGCGCCCGTGCGACACTGACAGCTACCACCCAAGGAATAAGGTCCACTTTAATGTGGCTAATGTATCTCCATAGTCTTCAGCGCTGATACTCTAACGCCGTTGGAATAAGGTCTACTTTACTGTGGCGAGGATCTCTTCATAGCCATCGAGCTATCTACAGTATCAGTATACTCTAACGCCGTTGGAATAAGGTCTACTTTACTGTGGCCAGGATCTCCATAGCTGTCTACAGTATCAGTATACTCTAGCGCTGTCGGAATAAGGTCTTTTTTACAATGGCAAGTCTTTTATATTAGAGATCAGCATGGATACTTTACAATTATTGGAATAAGGGCTAATTTCCAATGGCAAAGTGGTCTTTATTCTTTAATTTGGATCAACTATGGCGTGTATTCAGTCTTGAACACCAAATCGGGCGTTGCTATTACATCTTAATTTAAATTACTAGGGTTTATCATTCCCTTCATAGCAATATCAATCTTAAATGCATAAATTAAAGTCTGTTTTGCAATGGCTAAGGCAGGGCATTGCTCCTGACTTCTAAACTTATTAAAATCGACCGAAATATTGTTTTAAAACATAAAATCGCGGCGTCCCTTAACCTAATAATTTACCCAAAAACTTCCAAGAATAATCTGCATTGATTTCAGAGACGTGTGTTTATTTCTTAAAGGTTTGCGTAATGAATATGAAATTCGGCTATATCGATTGTATAAGATTATCAGTAGACTTGTGTATGTGACTGTGTTCATTGTTGAAGTTTTTAGTGCATTGTAAAGTCGTTCTCAAAATATTTTCTATAGATATTTATAGATGTTCCTTCTGTATGAGATTTAAAACCATAGTCTAAGTAGCTGCCAACTAGACCAGTGTCCTCCAAATTCAGGTTTAAATGCAAATCTCCATAACCTGCTAGAAATAGTATTTCGTTGTTAGTTTACAACTCCGTTTCACGTAGATTAGATTTTAGTCATAGAGCATGATCAGACTAGTAGTGTTACCTGTTACGATACACATACTAGCCAATCTATCTGACGCTTTTTTCTTTTTGGATGAGAAACTAGCTGTTGGTGAAGTTATGTTTATCGCTATATTTTGAAATGGACCAAACTATAAAAATAGAAAAATATACAGTCGATTATTTTTAGTGGTTTTTGATGAAACGCAGCTGTTATGTTTAAGAGGAATCATAACATTATGTAACATAGTCGAGGGCTGGTAATAGTTTAATCATAATAAAGACAAAATGTCGCTGTTGGCGAGGCCGTTTATCTGTCAGCATTCGACAAGACGTTAGGCCTGAATTATACATAAGCGACGTAAGGCCTGATTTATACAGAAACGGCATAAGGCGAAGATACGGCGCAGGCGGTACAAAAATGTCGCTTACAGATTTTGTATGAAAAAGACCGTGCCTTCGCCTTACGTCGCTTCTGTATAAATCAGACCTTAGGCGAAGGCACGGGCGCAGACAAAACTTATTCATACAAAATCTTTAAACGACGCGTCATACCATTATATCCTTGTGTTCCGCCTGCGCCGTGCATTCGCCTTATGCCGTTTCTGTATAATTCAGGCCTTAGGCGGCACGTCTTGCGTCTGCCATGGGCCATGAGCGTAAAAGAATGAAGACGCTGCGACATTTGACGACACGGATGGTCGAGTGGCAAGTGCGTTGGACTGCTACGCCAAGTGTCGCGGGTTCGATCCCCGCTTCGAGACCAACATTTGTGTGATGAACATCGATGTTTGTCCTTAGTCTGTGTGTTGTCCTGGGTGTTTTCTATTTATTATATGTATCTATTTACAAAAAAAAAGTATTTAAAGTATTCTATCAGTTATCTGGTTCCCATAGTACAAGCTCTGCTTAGTTTGGGGCTAAATGGCGTTGTGTGTAATGTCCAAAATATGTATTTATTTTTTTGATAAAGATGCAATACGCGCGAACACGCCGCTGGTCGCGGTCGCCCGACACGTGTTAATGTGACGCCTTCAGCTCGTTTCGTATAATTGTTTACCCCGCTCATCGCAGACGCAAGACTGACCGCCCCAGCAGCGCCTTGCCGTTAAACAAGTTGATATCCAATACTTTACTCCTTCAGGTTAATGGCTCTATGCAGCGACACTTTGCGTTAATATACCTAGTGTTAATTCCAAACACGAGAAATCGCGACAGTGATTGTACTTCCACATATCTTTTGGTTTGCAGGGTAGATAAAAAAAATATAATGGTACATATGGTCTGTACTGACTGATGCTTGTTATTTCTAAGGCAACATGGCATTGCTTTCATTTCCGGTTTTGCCAATTATATTGCACTGTGCTTTGGATTCATCAAAGCCAGCCTTATTTATTAATCAAGCTTGGTTTATTTAATTAGTTAAATTGCATGTACCTACCTTTTTACAGTTATGTAAAAATATTAATAATACTTACGTACTATTTTTTAGTAATTATATAGTTAATTATGTAATCATGTGATATTTGTTTATGGATTTCATTTGCGGACTGTTTTGTTAAATGTTTGCATTCCAATTTGTACTGAGATTTTCTTTCATATTAAAGCTGTACTGTCCATTATACCAGTACAATTACAATAACGTCAATTGGTTGGATTGTATAGTATCAGCATGTAAAATAATTGTAATATTACATAAAAGCTATTCTAGTTAAAATTGTATGTATATTTTGTCCGAAAAGACATTATAATGCCATGCTAATAAGTATATCATATTTCTGTATTTGAAAAGTTGTCAAAGCTTAAATAAAAGCACTATCTAATTATCAAATTAAAATATTTAACACTTGTTGATGAGGATAAGTAACTTGTTATATTTCAAGATTTCTTAGATTGTATGTAAAGCCATCTATTCAGTAAGCTCCACAAAATAGACGCACTTACATCCACAGAGAAACACATTTTCCCATTTTGTTATTAGCTAGAATAATTTTATTTATGTTTCTAGAAAAAGGCAAAATTATGCCAATAGCGTCTTATCTGAGGGCGCACATAATCAACAATGCCTAACTAATCTGTAGGTGTTTAGTACGCAGAGGAGATCAGGGGTGGTGAACCTTTTTGTACCAACATCCAATTTTTCTAAAGAAATATTTAATGAGGCCATAGGCGTGCCCACAAGTAATTTTTGCTTCGTGAATTGAAAGTGTAAGTGACCCAAGAAACAACATACACAATGATTAGTACACAAGGGTACATCCGATTGCGAAGTAAATAGTAGGTACTTTTTTCTTTGTAGGGAATCTACATCTCATCTCATAGAGAACTTTGTGATCGGTGGCGTGCCCAAAATATGGCGTCGCGTGCCATCACGGACACGCGTGCTATTGGTTCGCCATCCCTGCCATAGATTGAAAGCGCGGGTTTGGCAAAGTATTATTGTATTGTATTGTTTATGAAAGACCCTAGTTGTAGATAATGTTTGTTAGGTTAAAATTGTTGCTCACACACAGCCAAGTTTAAAAGTAGGAGTAGGGTAGTGTTTTTAGCTGCATTATTGAATTTATTTTTATGGACTTTGATAGAGTTTTGTGCTTCCTTTATTATTGAAATTAATTTTGCCCATGCTACTTTATTGAAAATTGTGCCATTATGAGTCAGATATTGCACTATTTTCATGAAGTACATGATTTTTATTAGCATGTGCTTGAGTTTGTGAGGCAAATTTTTAAAGTCTTTTATGATTTTTTATGATTCTATCTGACTTTTATTGTGTCCTGTTTGTTACATTTTTTGGCTTATTTAATTATTTACTTAGCATTGTAAATACATTATTGAGTATTAGAATACCATTTTCAACCCCTTATTATTTTTTGAATTGTTTTATTTTTGTGCTAAGGTACCTTTGAAATATTATTGGGACAGTGTAAAAAAATCGAAAGTAGACATTTAACTACTGTTTTTTTTATACTCATGGTACTTTGTCTTCCTGTTAGGTATTGCCTTATGTTATTATAAGGTTATTATCATACAACATAAAGTTACCAATCAGGATTTTTTTATATTGTTCTATGATTTCAAATGAAGTTAGATATTGTTAATCAAATCAAATCTAATTAAATCAATTTATTTATCAAATGATTAGGAAATACATTTAATTAGGAATCACTTACATATTGTATTGTGTATACCTAGTTGTAAAGTAAGCAGTTACAGTTGTTTCTTGTCATGTTAATGTTATTTAGGAATGCATATCTGTAATAAATGTGTAAATTGAGGCTTTGGTTTTTAATTTCTAGTTCTTAAATCTTAACCATAATAATCCAAGCTGCTGTTTTAAAAACTAAGAAGGGTTTGGCAGACGGACAAATATCTGTTCGGTAACTAAGCCTTATAAAATAAGTCATTGAAAAATAAGCAACGTTTTATAGTAGATATTATATATATTCTTAATACTTTACATTATTTACAAGTTATATCAAGCACAAAATAAGCTTAGCTGTGATTCTGCACAATGTGGTTTTCAAATATCTGAAACAAGAAATAAAACTAGTCAGATTTGTACTTTAGCTTTAGAAAAATATCCATCAAATTACGCCCCTTTATGATAACATCTAGCCAAGAACGTACAATCATGAGAATACTTTAATTCGATTTAATCTACTGGTTATCAAACTTACTAGATATTTGCTTGAATATTGCTCCTGTAATGGTCCCATGCCTCTGGATCAGGCATTTCTTCTTCTCCGTTTCCAAACAGACTGTAGGGGGCTTCAGATTAGGCTGTAGCTTGCAGGCTTGTTCTGAAATAGCAACGATGATCCCTGCAGAGTCTACGTGAGCCGAGCCTTTGGAAGCCAGGCAAAGGCCTTGGTGGTCTGCTACCAAGCACCCGTTAATGTTGGGCGTCGACATAAGCTCTTCGATAACCTTGTCCAGTTCTTTCTCCATTGTTTTAGAGCGATATTATGTGGATTTTAAATTCTCAAACAATAACTTAGCATTCACAACAATACCAATCACAATCACAGATTAGTAAGTCAAAATGACATTGACACTGTAATTATCTGACCAATGACTTTGACATTCATGTTATTTATTGACTGATGTGGGATCTGGAATTGAAATCAGGGTGAAGGCGCTTTGAGTTTGTGGCCCTCGCCTAAAATATATAGCTCAAAACTGCTCCGCTCTAAAATAATTTGTGTAATGTATGTAATCAATGTGGCTAGTGAAGAGGGCTAGTGAGGATGGCTAGTGACACTTTGCATTAATAAACCTAGTAGGGATTTCGTGAAAAAAGTCTTGAAATCCTTATTTACTAGTTACTATCAATAGCAATTGATCATGGAAGTCTGTTGATTATAAAAACTCAAGAAAGAAAAACATCACGATACGAGACATATCGCATGAATAACGCTAAGGCTGTGTTAGTTGTTAAATAAGCTTGTATTTTTTGCACTAGAAGTTATCCGGAACGGAAACCCACAAGGGTAAACACAAGGTCGTGAAGCAGGTGACCAAGAACTTTACCTTATCTTCTCGTTTTTATAGGATAGGTACTTACTTACGTACGTAAGTAGGTGCTATAATACCTACATCCTACCAGCAGCCCTATCAGTATCTGGTAAGTAGTTACGTCCACCCTAGTTTTGTTATCAAAAAACTGCCAAGCTGTATAAAAAAATGGTTGCCTGTAAAGTTGGTTTACGGACGATATTAACGTGACTACCAGCGTTACCGGTCAATGACAGCGTTACCGGACAATGAGCGTTACCGGACAATGACAGCGTTACCAATGACGCGCAACGCTTTCGTGCATGCAGCCGGCGTTCATCGATAGTTCATTATGTAGAACTAGATACTTACATAAGTAGGTACCCTAACAACAGTTGCATTGTTTTGTGAGCTAGTCAAAGCCGTCCGTCGTCGTAGCCGTTGGCGTTTGAGAACGGTTTAATTTTTTTGCCTCATTACGGCGATCGTCTCGCCTATGCTAATGTACTGGTAGCTGTAGGTATATATTTTGTGAATGCAAAGATTGCCAAGTAAACGTTGGAGTTAGTTAGTTTTTAGCCGCGCGATCGGAGTAACGTGTATGGATGACCTTAGTTTATTTTCGTCATGTTACAACTGATTGTTTATAGTTTGTTGATATTTATGACGCTACTGGCGATTTGCGACCTCATCAGCTCGTGTATGGAGGATGAAGACACCATGAGGCGGTGCAAGAGACTCGCTGGTGCGTACATTACAAATCTGTGTAAGATTTAAGTGGATTAGTAATTATCTACATCTGCTGATATAACTAACTTGCTTGTCTAGTTTACCTTGAATAGGTTGATTTGGTGGCCATCAATGTTAACTATAGATACTGTCTTGGACAGGTTGACATGTTGTATCTAGGTACTTGACGAACCGCCTGATATCATCATGATTCTCATCATCAGCTAGTCCATCATTAGTTCACTGCTAGTCTAGGCCTACAAAATAATTAAGTAAGTCTTACTTATTGTATAATTTTACGGGCAAAACGAATCTAGTGTCAACTTACGGATCTAGTATATATACTAAATCCAGAGTAACACTGTTACTGGGTTTAGGTATGTGTTACTCGATGGAAACCACCTATTTTTTTTCTTATCGTGCCACTAGTTCTTTGGAACCAGTGTGATGAAAGGAATTCAAGTGCGCCTCGAAGAGGCTCCTTTCGTGCACTTGACATATGGTTTTCGAACTTTTAAGGTACTATGATATGCCGGTTTCCTCACGTTATTTTCTTTCACCGTTAAGCACGTGTACATGCACACATAGGTTTTTCTGACCACCCATTGAACTTCTAAGACTGTGCCTATCCCACTCGTAAAGATCTTGGAACATCTCTATCGGTATTCGTGTGGTATCTAAGGCAAAGCATATTGAGTCACAGTCATTGTGAAGACTCTTCGTGATTAACTTTTGAATCCCCATGTGTTAGGTTTATATTGCATCTTCATGTGTTAGGTTTAAATTGCATCCTAGGCTGTTGCAACTGCATCGCTGTTTCGACCTTGTGCTTTCGACGAAATTGGTTACACAATAGGTAGGTAGGTAGCACGTATCCCGCAGGTAAACGCTTACGAAACTGAATTTTGAATACTGTTTGGCAATATCATCGAAAAGCGACAGTGCGACCTTTCTTTGAAATGCAACAGTTTCAAAATAATACCAACATTTTATTTACTGGGATTATAATTAGGTTGATTTATCAAAACAATTTACTTGGCGCATTATTTTTATTTTTATCGCAGTTTTCGATTTGTTCCAGCTCCATACTACTTCTTGAAGAACCGGTTAAAAGGCATACGGACCCTGAAGGAAGATCCTGCGGATACCATCACCTCTGAAGCCAAGCCTCATGCGGCCATCGAAACTGTTTGATCTATGTATTTTCGCTTCAGAATTAGCAATCTTATGAAAAGTAGGGCAGACCAGTATACCCCAGTCGTAGCCATCACCCCGGTTGTGGCCACTTACGACTTTGAGGGTCTCTAAATGAGTTATAGAAAACCGGCTGGTTTTAAATCTGTTCTTAAAAAAGGCTATATTTATAGTTTATTTTGTCGGTTATTATTCTATGAATTAAAAAGTAAAAACATTGCGAGTTTTGTGAATGTCTTAGCGAAAACAGTACCTAAGCATCCCTAAGTATCTACGTAGTAACTAACTTTAGTACGAAAATAAATTTTTACTAAGATGTTTTTCTAAAATTGTAAGAGGTACGAATTTTCAAACATCTGATTTTCCTTAAAGTGGCCACTACCGGGTATCCTGCCCTATTTATTTAGATTTTTCTGGAGGAGTTAGCATAACCAGCTTTTCTATCCGGATCGTCACAAAGACTCCAATATTTGGCAATATTTAGTAAAATATTCTACTTGCTAAGCGGAACTCTTGCATGGATGATCGAATTAGGCTGTGGATAAGATACTTACTAGATAAATAGGTGCTCTTTATCACACAGCAGCTATAATGTAAAGATGTACATTATAGTAAGATACATGATGTATAGCGTGGTCTTCTGACGAATTCTATGGAAAGATGTAATGAGATGTATAATTTACATCTTTACATTAAAGCTGCTGTGTGAAGCCCTTTAACCGTTATTAACAAGTAAAATAATTAAATAATTGCTTTGTTTCATTTTAATTGGTACTGGGTATATAGTAAGTACTTGTATTTATATATACTTGCCTAAAGTATGAATAAAATATGAATAGGATCAGTTGGGATTAGTGTACCGCCAAACCTGCAAGCATCCATTTTATTGGCAGCGCCTTTCAAAACTTGTGAGCAACATCTGCCTAATGATTGCTCGAATCCGATACAATAGTAAGGATGTATGGATAGATGGATGTTTGCTCCTCAATTACGCCACAATACAATACGAATCGTTAAATACAAACTTGTTTACTTAAAAAAATAATTACAAAACCGATTAAGCTTAAATTTGGTATGGGTATATAAATATGAATATTATAAATATAAAATATACTTAGGCACACACCAGTATTTATTAATACCTACATTTATTTACACAACTACTACCTACTAATTGCTAAAACATACATATTAAAACTAAAATTACTTAACTAGCTATAAACATATAGATTTAACCTATCTTTAATATACACACATAACATTTTAAGGATATTTTACACAACGCTATCTTACATCAAACTATAAGCAGAGATTATACCTACATTAGTCTACATACATACATACTATGGGAATCAGATAGCTGATAGAATACTTTTTTTTTTTTTTTATAAATAGGTGCATGCTTAAATATTAATAATATTACATACATAGAATACACCCAGACTCAGGACATATAAAAATGTATATTATACTAATACTTATACATATGTCCTGCCTGAAGCGGGAATCGAGCCTGTGACACCGGCGCGGCGTGGCAGTCCAACACGCTTACTACCACTCGACCAATCGTGTCAAAGTATATTTTACATACTCGTAGGTCTAAAATATAACTATATATATATATATATATATATATATATATATATATATATATATATATATATAGTTATATTTTAGATTATATATATATATATATAGTTATATTTTAGATTATATATATATATATATATATATATATAGTAACCACGTTTTAGTCCAATGATTTGAATTTTAAATTTATTTCTAAGCGTGACCGCTATTACGTACAATTTATGTACAGTCAGCTGCACCAACATGTATACTTTCCCAAGCTTTGACATTTATATTATAATCTTATTTTTGCAAAGACATTCTTTTTCTCACAAGAATTCTGACAAGTAAAAGGAGACGATTTCATTATTTTAAAAATGCTTTCGTGCACTTGTCTTTGCAAATATAGAGTAATATAAATGGTAATGCTTGAAGATAAAGATAAAGATATTTTATGTGTCGGAAACACGGTAGGTAAGATATGTTAACAGTACAAATGCATGTTTCACCAGGAACTGGCATACAAATATTACATTACCTACCTATTAAATTAAATTAAATTATTATGCATATGCTAATTTACATCACATGTGTACAGTCAGATGCACCAACATGTATGTGTATACAATTGTACATACATGGTGACGTAAATTAGTTTATTTGGTCACTGGTATCAAGAGATTACAACTTGAATGAGAATGTCGCCGGCCGACCGCGAACTCACCACACCGCATTGTATCGTCATGATAGACCGACGCGCGCTTGCTTCGTAAACATTTTACACATTCAAAAATATTTTCAAATATTTATACTTTAGTCTTCTTCTTCTTACCGTGTCACTAGTTCTTTCGAACCAGTGTGGTGAAAGGATTTCAAGTACGCCTCGAAGAGGCTCCTTTCGTGCACTTTACTTTTGTAAATAGCTTTGTACGTACGGTTGAGATGCTAGTTTCGTTGTTGATAATAGTGTGTGCGGTTGTGGGTGCCATATTCCTTGCGTTTGCGCTTCTGGACTCACTATGGAGCGTTCTGGAGCTGATCTCTTCGTATCTGATGCCGTACTTCTTGCCAACGGAGGTGCAGCCTCTTTCGAAGAAGTTTGGAGCATGGGCTGGTACGTAACTTCCACACTATTACTTGTGTTTATGTAGTACTCTGTGCTTTTACTAAGACGAAACGAAAGATTAAGAAATATGATGTACGAAACTTTGTATAAGCAAGGATAGATGAAAGTTTGATGCTCAACTACGCCGAAACTACTTATAAATTGAGCTAATATTTGGTATGGATAGTAAATGTAGTTCAGGAGCTTTTTTATGTTGATAAAACGCGGTCGAAGTCACATACCCTGGGGTGTAATTATCTAGACGTAGCCAGCACAATTAATTAAGTACCTTTTCTACTAAAGTCCTTAGAATAATAATCTCTAAAAGGTTAAACTATTGGCTCCAGATATCCGGCAAGCCAAGTAACGGGCAAAAACTAGTAAACTTTAATAAATGTAGAGTTATTCAATTGTACCAAGGTCATAATGCACTAACAAACAACACTACTGGAATCAAAAATATGTTACAAAATCAATTGGAATAAACTGGGACTGCGAGCATAAAATTATGTGAAATCGATAAACTCTGCATACAAATTACTGGAACGTGATCAAATTGCAGATTGAACCTCTTGACTTGTAATCAAAAACCTTATCGTAGTAGGCACTAATCGTAGACGCTTTTTATAAATACTCCATTTTAAAAGTATCGTTTTTAGCTTTTTAGGCAGTGATTTCAATTTGAAATAGACAAATATAATCTTGTGGAGTTAAAGGAAGAGGTTTTCAATTCGGATGTTTTTTTTGTAATATTTGTTATCTCATATCTTTGTTGTTTATTAACCGATTTGAAAAAAAATTTTTTTTGAAATATTAGTCCCATAAAAAAATCATGAAAATCGGTTCAGTACCTACCTACTTTAGTTTTGAAATAAAAATTATTGAAAAAATTATGTCATTAAAATAAGCGAAATTGCGTATTTTGCTTCCCTGTTACTAGAACAGTCCAATTGAAGTCGGCTATTGTATGTTTTTGTAAAACCTTGATTATAATTTTTTGCTTACGAAAGATATTTAACTCACACTAGCATTTTTTCAAACACGATCGCTAACGAGCGCGTTGAAGTCTTTTGCATGAAACATTTAATTGCAACGTAAACAAAGCAACACATATCACTTGCCGTCGGCGCCGCAGACAAATGGTTCAAAAATGAAAGTCAAAAGTTACGTTATCGTACCAAAACAACCTTCGATTATTTCAGGTTCTTTAGTTTCAGCCTTTTAGGGTTAATCAGACATTAACCTAGACTGGGCAGCACAATTGCATTCATCCGAGACGTGGATAATTAAGTTACGCTAATTAGGTTGTGGCATTGTAGGAAGTTGGGTGAATTGGTGGTTCTACCAAACGCGACCAGACCATGAGTAATTGTTTTGATCAATTAGTCAACCACGATCTCGGTTTAACAAATTCCATTACACTTTCTTCAGCGAACATAAAATAATCTAGGATAAAAACCTTAGTTGATTAAACTGCATATCTTTTAATATGAATTTTCTCATAGAGAAAAGTTGATACATAATGTACCTGTGTATGTTGTAAACTAAAATGTTTCTGACTTCTGAAAATAAAATGCTATATGCAATAGAATCTATTAAAATTTCGAAATTTGATCTACTTTAATTCATATTATATTCATTCTAAAACAGAAAAAAAAATATTTTTTTTTTGTCGGATGCCTTGGCTTGCTTAATTATCATGAACCAATATGCAACATTAGGTAGATAAAAAGAAACCAGTCGTCAAAACCACCACTTACCAAGTCCCCTTTGCTGTCATCAAAATCAAAACCTTGATAGGACAATCACCATCATTACCAAACCGCAATGCGGCCGCAAACTGGCCGAATCATCAGATTGCGAAATTTCTCCAAATCATGTAGCCAGCCCAGCCATATTTTGTTGCCCAACTCCTCAATAGTGTTTACCGTCAGTGTTGCAAAGGGACCCCACCCCACGCGAACAAAAAGGTCGTGACTTTGAGACCTTTGTTCATCGAACCCAATAAGGTAGGCAGTATCAGCAAAGTAAACAAGGTTTTACAAAAACATACTACCACCCCGACTTCAATTGGACTGTTCTAGTGATCATAAATACCACTATAGTCGTGTCGTAATAGACAGGGAAGCAAAATACCCAATTTCATTTACTTCGACAACGTATTGTTTTCAGTTATTTTGATACATAAACTAAACTACTGAACCGAATTTAATGTAATTTATATACCCACCAACCTGAAAGTATATTCTCTCAAACAAAAAATATATTTTCAAATCGGTTCGTTATGAGGTAACAAACATAAATAAACCAATCGAATTGAGAACCTCCTACTTTTTTTTAAATCGGTTGGACATTAATCAGAAAAGCAAACTCTTATGACTTACTTTGTACTACTCGGGCGAGTAAACATGACACCTAAGTGGCTACGTGGCTCGGAACTTGATGCTTCCCCCGCTGTCCCGCGCGGCGCCCTCCGTGTTTTTTGTCTTCCTCTAATTGCGAAGCCTTATCATTACTAAGTATTACAGGACCTCTTCTCTAAGGCTTCTCTATCAAGATTACCCAATTCCACACTGTTTTTTGAACAAACGTCATTCGAGCCAGGTGTCATGTTTATTCGCCCGAGTTCCTGTTGACGAAGAGACTACATAATAAATTCAATAAAATGAGCTTATAAATATCCTTGTCCTTGATGGTTGTTGACCTTTCCGAGTTGGTTTCGCTTATAATAGACACTTGCCAGTCAGAAAGGCAATATTTTTATGTGTAATAATAAAATAATATAGTCTTAGTCAGTCATGTGTGTAAAAGTCTCTGTATGCTTTTGCCACTCCACGATCATGTGCATCTAGGATTCTAGGAAGTTCCGATGTCTCGTTCGTTGGCCTTGTATAATGTCACCGTAATTTTGTAAAGACCGTTTTAAAATTAAACGGCTTTCAAACGCGAAATAAATAAAAAAACTTTCGAAAATTTTTAAACACTACGAAAGTCTGATATGTAATAAACCAATAAAGGGACCTTTCACAAATTAACCGTATTGGGTTATCGTTTACAAATCTTTAATTTGTAAACGATCACCCAATTCTTCTATTGGAAGGCTTCTATTGGGTTGGGTTATCTATAGGGGCTATCTACTAATGGGCTATTTGGCTTCCTATGAGAAAAAAATCAACCTATCCACCAATCAGAGGGCGAGTGTGCCGTGCACTTTCGTTCACAATTTTTGACAATTTCCAATTTAACGTTTTTCAAAGAGTAAAATTGCAAACTAACGGTTATTGTAATTTTACGTAAACATATACACAGAATATATTGAAATATGATGTTGATTATCATGATGATTGTTCCAGTGGTGACGGGCGGCACTGATGGCATTGGCAAGCAGTACGCGATGGAGCTGGCTCGCCGCGGTATCAACGTGGTTATTGTCAGCCGGAACTCAGAGAAGCTGAAAACCACCGCTGCTGAGATAGGTACCTAAGAACGGCGTCTTTTGAAACCACTTGCTTGGTTTACAAGCACAAAATACGCATTTTTTTCACTTCAACGAGTTTTTTCAGCTATTTTGATTTGAAAACCAAAGTACTGAACCGATTTTCATGTTTCTATGGGACCAATCTGGAAGTAAGTATACCCTTTCAAATAACAAAAATTAAGTTGGTTTATAAACAACAAAGCTCTGAGGTAACAAACACAAAACATTGGTAGTTTGTAAAGTTGGTTTACGGACGATAGTTTATCGTGACTACCAGCGTAACGGATAATGAGCGTTACCGGACAATGACAACGTTACCGGACAATGACGTCAACTTTTTTGTGCTTGCAGCCGGCGTTCATCGATTTAATAGACGTAGTCACGTCAAAAAAAAATTAACCGTATAGATTACCTTATTTGATATTGAAAATGTTTGAATATTTATGAATAAGAGACTGGGCCTCTTGCGTTAGTTAAATTACTTATATGTAATTATATTATTTTGTGTGGAGCTTTAACATTTCTTGCGCAAATAAATACAACGATTTAACTATGTTGTATTTAGTTGCTACCTCGATGTTTGAATTTACGCAAGGAGTCATAAAATGTAATTATTTGTTTGGTACTTATCTAAAATTCATCAGCAATTCGAAATTACTACATCATTGGCTGTGATAGGCAATACGGCATCAATTATCTGGCCGATTTCAGAACTTAAAGGTATAAATGATTGTGAACACTGTGATACGATATAATCTCTTATATTCCCGTTCAATGAATGACAAGGCGACTTTCTAACTTAAAATTTTGGAAATATTAAACAACCATAAAATATTCTTCCTATGTTTCTTCTACGTCTTCACGTTGAGCTGTTTCGGCTCGGTGATGATAATTAACTTCGTTAAATAAATAAAGAATTAAAAAAAAAAAAATGATAATTAATTATTGGGTCAGTCCATTAGCCAGCCAGTCAGCCAGGACATGCTATTTTATAGGCCAATCCAATTTAAAATTACTTTATTTTTAATCATAAATTTAACTTTTTCATACATTTAGGTTTGTTTATTTTTATACTACTTCAAATGCTTCCTAGTAGGTAAAACAGGTAAAATGTTTATTTATTTCTTAACACGACCATTTATTTATTTAGTACCTACAAAGGTGTCCTAAGGCAATGTTTTGTGCGACAATGTTATTTTCAAAAGATCTTTACATGTCTATAAAATTTATTGCTATTTCGAATTATGTGCAGTAAAACTATATAATGAGTTTGCAACTATATAACAGTATAAGCAACAAAACATACAATGTTAGAATTGTGCTGTGTTTATGCAATGTTGCAACTAACACGCGAGATGGGATGAGATTTTCGTTAGTCGTTACCTAACGTATGCGTTACGTAAGAAGATCGTCTGTGTCGTGAGAATGAACGTGGGGCGTTGCGACAGAGACCCCAGGCAAACTTACATTTTTATGGTATAGCTACTCATTTAGATGTAACTTAGGCAATTGTAATGGTTAAGATGCAAAGCAGTAATAGGCATAGTACTCAATTCTTTGGTGCAAAGGTACAAGTTATAAAGTCAAGACTAATATTTATTTAAGTAAGTAAACTATGTGAGTTCTCGTACCCAAACACGGAACTCACTCGTATACTTATTTATATTTGCATTTGTTTGCAAGCTCTTTCGATACGTCAGCGAAATATTGTAAATTTTTTATTGTCTTATTTTTGTTAATATTGCAGTTTCTTATTTTTGTTAATATTGCAGTTTCTTATTTTTGTAATCTTGCAGTTTCTTATTGTTGTTTATCTTGCAGTTTCTTATTTACATTATGTAAATGACAACTGTAAAAAAATCCAAGGAATTTATAAACTACGTAGTTAAAAAATCATGAAGACATTTAGAGATTTTATAAGGAATTCAATACATCCCTCCACAAAACATTTTGCACTGACACACGGCTAGTTTAGACGCTACAAACCGAGTTTAAAAGCGAGTTAGCGGTCTGGAAGGATTTTCAACAAGCAGATTCTAAAAAAGCCGATGATACAGGGCGAGTTTACAAGCTACTAGCGAAGCTGGCTTGTAGCTTGAAAAATAGCCCTGTGTCATCAACGCTTTACTAACACGGTTCGACATACCTTCCTTTCAGAGAAGGAGCACAGTGTGAAGACGAAAGTGGTGGTGGCGGACTTCAGCTCGGGAGCCGAGGTCTATGCACACATCGAGCGGGAACTGGGCTCGCTCCCTATCGGCATACTAGGTGAGACTTTTGGTTTAGGTATGTAGAATAGTAGAGTGACGAAACGCCTAGATTCAGGACAATCAGATCACTCAAATTTTAGTGCTGGGCGGTAATCGAAGCCGCGATACCGCAATAATTTCCACTTGATCATCCGTGTCGTTGAATCTAGTCAGTCAGTAGCTATTTTACAGTTTAGTAAGAGCCTTCTTCTCAAAAGTTGTTTCTCATTACTTTTAGGCATAGATGAATAACGGTGTTCCTATAGAACACCAAGATGTTGTAGGTACTGTCCGTATCAAACCAAAAGGGATGCGGTCTATAGTACCGAAAATTTTCATACACCCTGCCAATAAAAATGAAATATCTCTATTTTCAAATAATGTTTGTTACTTTTTACGATGTAGTTTTATTGACAATAGAAAAACCTAGTAGTTTTAACATATAATAAATATTTAGCCCTGTTACTTCTGTTTTTTGAAAATTAGCATCGGACTAGATCTAGAATGTACTAAAAGTTAGCCAATGTTGATCCCTTTTCTTGGTCGCATTTTCAATGTACTATATTGTGTTTCTATACTTTAATACTTCTATGCTTTTAGGGTATCATTTGTCATTGTTCTGACTCCACAAAACCCGAGATCAAGAAAGAAAATTGACCATCAATTACCGTGTTACTCCTAATTACCGTGTTTTCCAGTAAACAACGTGGGCCTACAGTACGACTACCCCATGCCACTAAACGAGCTGCCTGTGTCCAAGGCGTGGGAGATCATCAACATCAACGTGGGTGCCGTGACTTCCATGACCAGAATGCTGCTGCCCGGCATGGTGGCGCGCGGCAAGGGCGCTCTCGTCAACGTGTCTTCAGGGTCTGAGCTGCAGCCTCTACCGCTGATGACTGTCTATGCGGCTACTAAGGTAAGGTGAGCTATGATGGCTTCGCATTGGCGAAAACGTTCAGTAAAGTCACCATTTGACCGTGATTTCAATAGGTACAGACAGCGTCATAGATAAGTATCCCCATTGCATTATAATACCCAGCTTCAAATAACTTCAAATCACCTCCGCGGCGTATGGAAAAGTTTTGCCTTTAAAATATAGATTATATGTGTATAACCGTATGTAAGCCTAAAAATAATTTTAAGTATTACAATTTTTTGAAAGGATTTATAGGTGGGTGGGTGTCTTGTGCAATGGGGATACTTATCTCTGACGCTGTCTGTACATATTTGATAGAGTTACCACTTACATTATATTTTTTTAATTATTTCCTTTATTTATAGTGACATCCTTTTACGTTTATCTTTGTTTGTAGGTTTACTTTATAATACTATCTGTGGTTTTTTTTAAATGGTCCTAATATATTCAAGCATTTTAGTTAGGTCACAGATAATATAATACTATAGGTACTTGTAGTTAGGTACTGTTAATTTTTCTAAAATGTATAAATTAAAATAGTGCTTCCGTGCTTCGTAGAACACAGCTTTGTCAGCCTCAGTCATAACAATTGAGTCATCAAACACAGTCAAAAGCCTTTAGGTGGTTTGAAAAGTCTGACATCATCCAAAATTCCGTAAAATAAATTGATGATGACCTAGGTGAAGGTAGTTGGTGATCCTTATAGCGGAACATGAGCTCATTATCAATTCCCATACCTTCCAGGCTTACGTGAACTCGTTCACATTGGCAGTCCGCGAAGAATACTCTTCCCAAGGCATCCACGTGCAGCATCTCTCGCCTCTGTTCGTGTCCACCAAGATGAACGCCTTCTCCAACAAGCTGATGGAAGGAAACCTGCTGGTACCTGACGCAGCCACGTATGCCAGACACGCTGTCAACACGCTGGGCAGAGTGCAGAACACGACGGGGTACTGGCTTCATGGGATACAGGTTGGTAAAATCAACGCTTTCTTGTACAGTCAGTTGCACAGACATGTATATTATACACTCCCAAGCTTTCACATTTATATTAAGTACTCTTAATTTTGCAAAGAAAAGTGCACGCAAGCAATTGTAGTCATCTTACATGTCAGAAATCTTGTCAGAAAAATAATTTAATGTCTTTGCAAAATTAAGAGTATGATATACATGTAATGTGAAAGCTTGGGAGTGTGTCACACGTGTCTGCGCAGCTGACTGTACAAACACGGATTTTGACGACACGGATGGTCGAGTGGCAAGTGTGTTGGACTGCCACGCTGGTGTCGTGGGTTCGATTCCCGCTACAGGACTAACATTTGTGTGATGAACATCGGTGTTTGTCCTGAGTCTGGATGTTGCTATAGACGTATGTGCTTATTAACAAAAATAAAAAAGGATTTAAGTATTTGTTTAGAAATCAAGCGGATTTATTACTAAATATATTTATATAATTTGTTGATATTTAAGTATTGTATCAGTTATCTGGTTCCCATAGTACAAGCTCTGCTTAGGGCTAAATGGCGTTGTGTGAAATGTCCAAAATAGTTTATAATAGTTTATTTACAAATAATCACATGAGTTTAATGTAATGTAATATATTAAATGTGATGAACATAGTCTTGAAATTTCAAGTCTCTACGTCCACTGGTTTAGCTTATAGGCGGTCTGTCAGTCTGTCAGGCAGGCAGGACCAAGCCTTTTCTATATATTGATGACCCACGTCTAATATTCGTCTTTCCTTTGTTCCCAGTACTTCTTCATCAAGTTTCCGCCGGTGTGGATCCGCACCAAGATCGGTGCGCGTCTCAACCACCAGTTCCGGGAAGAATACCTTCAGAACGCCAAGCTGAAGGCTGACTGATGCATTACTACAAACAAGCATTTTTTTTTAGATCATAGTTTACGTATTTTTTTAAGCTTCTTTCGTTTTATGAATTAAGTACGTATTAAGGTATTGTGATATTTTTAATGTTTTCTACAATAAAGTGGCATGTGATATAACTCGTAGATCTATACTATTTATTTACGATTTGGAGTGAGGAAATGTGTTTGTTTTTTATTTATTCGTAGGTACAGACAGCGTCATAGATAAGTATCCCCTTTGCTCAAGACACCCAGCTTCAAATACCTTCAAAAAATAGTAAAAAATGATGATTAGGCTTACATGATTATAAAAATATGATATATTATTAAGGCAAAACATCTTTGTACAGGGCAACGGAGTTTTGAAGGGATATGAAGCAGGGTGTATCGTGCAAGGGGGATACCTATCTATGACGCTGTCTGTACATAGTGTAGGTACATACACACAAAAAATATTCTTCGTGGTTGGATACCTACTTACTATAAAGGTATAGTAAGGTACAAAAGCCGCAGTCACACGGTGCTCGTTGGCGCTATCTTTATTACTCTGATATTTTTATTTGGGAATTTCTTTTTTAGAAATAGTTTTTATGTTGGTTTCATTTCAAGAAGGATTAGAACTATACTATTTGGATGGAAGAGCTCAGTTAAGAAAAAATAAGTAATACAAAGTCGGTAAAAAAAGGTCACATAGGTATCCTGTGTGATCCTGTGGGTCATATTTAAAAACTGTCAAATGTTGGCGAAAAAAAATAAGCCAAAGTTTGAAATACTATGTGATTTTAATTACATGAGTTTAATTGCCTACCAGTACTTATGCAGTTATTTTTATACCTACTATGAACATAGTAACAGTCCAGTTATAGCCTCTTCAAGATACAGTGATATTTTTATGGAGTACTTTTGAACTCGCACTAAAAATGAGGAACGAAAGACCAAGTGGGTCTAGTAGACCCCAAAGTAGACAAAACAGTAGACAAGAAACTAGCAGGTCAGGCAGCAGACAAGGTAGTAGACAAGATACAAGCAGGCCAGATAGCAGACAGGCCAGTAGACAGGACAGCAGGCTAGGCTACAGACAGTGGAGCAAACAAGACAGCAGGCAAGATTTGAGATTCAGGACTGGACGAAACAGCAACGATGCCTATATACCTGGCCAGACCACCAGGGACATTGAATTTGAGTACGACACAACACCAACTGAGGTAGATAGACAGTAATAAATATATTATGAACTCTACTCTTACTACTATTATATAGAAAATAATCGTGGGGATAGAGTCCGGTGACGCAGTAACAGCCATCTGCGGCTAACTGCATTAAAGTCCATCTGAAAAAAGGCATTAGGCATCTCGCACGCACCCGATAAGTATAGAATAGTAACTATATGAATATATGAAATAGAAAAGCGTTTTATCTCGTAACACATGAGCAGAGACCTAGTACGTACTAGGTACGTAATATGATATGTTCTTTTTGATACGCCGGATGATATCAAGAGATTTTGAATTACATCTCATAATTCATTTCTATTTCCTCCTATAGATGGAGTATCCAGTGTGGTGGTCGTTTTCGGTGGTAGTGCAGAACTTCCGAGATCTCCCGGAGAGTACGATCTGGAACTGTTACATCAGCCTGTCGGCCATCGCGGCCGTCGTGTGGGCCATCGGCGGCCTCCACTACCACGTTCTCGACACTGTTTACAACATCAGCTACGCCATCCATGTATTGGCTTTATGCTACAATGTGTTTAGCACGGACAGTTCGGATGTCAATTTCTGGCTGATATGTTAGTTGATTCTAAAAATTCTCTTCTTGCCTAAATTCAACCCGGGGGCAACTTTCGCGTGGCAAAGTTGCCAGTCTCTAAGAGGTTACGCTTGTTTGGGCGTAAGATACACGCAATACATGCGTAATACGTAATTTTTGCGTTTGAGATACAACTTGTGGTTTCCTATGTAGGTACTTCCAGAATAATGTTTGGTAGTTAGGTCCTATAATTTTGTTTTTCAGTTGGGTTCCTAATGGATTTATTCACATTTGCACACTACGTAAACGTGAATTTCACTATATTTTGTTACTACATTCGTCTCCATCGACCATTCCGGTACCTTTGTAAGTTTTTACGCTCAAAACATCGTTTGTTTGATCATTCATATTCATTTCAACACTAGCTAATTTATGACTTCCAGTCTCTTTGATTGACTTCAACCTGAAAGGTAGCATTATTGGAACCACAGCGAAGTATTGCTACATATTTCTTGTGCTGAGAATCACTTGGGCATTCATCTGGCTCCATTTAGACAAGGTAATTTATTTATAATATTAACTTTATCAACCAGGCTATAGTGCACGAAAGTCATCATAATAGGTATACTAATCCATTACTCAGCTGGAAGAAGTAATGTACTCGAAGCAAGCAGAACGCTCGCTACGCCAGCTGCACAGTCAGCTATACCTGCGGGAGACGCCCGAACGCCCCTCCATGTTCCTCAGCGCGCTCTACCTCGTCAACAAGATGTTCATCCCTATCGGGTAAGGAAGTATGAAGTACTTCATAATCATTATCATCATCAACCAAGAGCAGTAAGGTAGGTACTACTTAACCGGGGGTTCTCCGAAGGCGAACTTTCTGATTGTTTCAAACAGCGTAAGCTCCCCAAAGCACCCAAAGTCACTTTGATGTTCAATAACGTCCGGCTGTCCTCCATCTTTCCATGCAAACAGTTACACTGCTTGTCTTTAAAATAGATAGATTTGCAGGATTCGTTTAGTCTGCTGGGTACCGATAGGGTTCCAACAGATGTAGTTATTATCGCGAAAGTCTTCAAAATACTATTCCAACAGATGGCCGGATGGGATATCTTCGCAATAGGAAAGAGCCTCGCTCAGATTGTCACTTAAAAGTACATAATAACAATAGCTTTTTTGTCTCTTGTAGGCCATCTATACCTCCGAAGAATGACATTGAACGGATAACCTGCCTCCTGGTGATGATGACCGGCTGTCTGGTTGTGACCGGGTCCGCTGTGGCCTCGCTGTCCTTGGTCATCAGTCTCTACATGCGCCCTGAGGAGACTTTTCGTGCGAGGTACCGGCTCATCATGAAGGAAATGGTTAGTCCAGGCACTAAGCACTATACTTCATGGTAAGCTCTGCATTGCGCTTTTAGCATCCCCTTGATCATCTTGATCTTGGCTATTATAAAAGTTAGTAACTACACCCTTTTGAAGACCTTCGAACGGCCTAGAACTGACAACTTTTTCATCGAACTGGGTAGAACCTTTTACACTCTGCAACACCTCGAGGATTTGGGTTTGGTGAATTTATAATACGAAGTAGATTGCTAACATTTCTTATTTTTGCTTGCAATAAACCAGGGATTGACCCACAGGAAGAATCTCACATCCCGCCCAGTCAGCACGAGAAGGTGAAGACCTTCTACAAGATGTACTGGCACAAGCAGAGGGCGGTGTCGGAGACCATGCTTCTGCCCACCTTCCCGCCCACACTTCCCGCCACCATCTACACGGATATTTACTTCGAAGCCACGCAGAAGGTAGCAACAATAGTTACATATATAATATAAATAGGGCTTTTGTCATTCAGAAACGGGCAATTCGTACCATAGTACGGATACCTCCCTGGGAGTCTTGTAAGGATCATTTCCGTAAACTAAAAATACTGACCCTTCCTAGCTTGTATATCTTAGTGGTTCTCATGGATATTGTGCGGCATCCACTTAAGTATGAAACATTAGATAATAGGGCAAAGAGGCTTAATACTAGAAGAAATGACCTTGAGCTTCCAATGCATATGAGGTTAAATGTGTCAAAGCATGGCTGTCATTATCAAGCGGTTCTTCTCTATAATGCTCTACCTAATGAGATGAAAACAATTAACAGTCCAAACGTGTTTAAAAATAAACTGAGAAACCTTTTGTTGGAGGGGTGCTTCTATACAATTGACGAGTTTATGACAAGATAGGTTTAGTGACATAGGATAGTATGTAGTTAGTAGGTTTGCTGCTGTAGTGTAGTTTAGGTAGTAATTTTGAAATTGTATTTTTTTTTTCTGTATTTTTATTAAATTTTTATTTTTGCTTTGTGTGTACTATAGAGACATTCATATACGATTGTGAAATTGTGATTGAATAAAAAAAAAAAACCCTTGGTATGGTAGTCACCGCAGGCTATTGTTTTAGTATCCATCATACTGTTGCCAACGACACTAGGCTGATGAGACGGACTGTGAAGCCATTATCTCATCTATTAAGAGGAATATCGGCCACATCCAATGATTCTAGAGATGAGCCTGTTGTCAAGCTGAATTAAAGGCTTTGTGTTGCTTGAAAACTTTGACACAAGGCCGGCCAGGGGAAGGGTTTCGAGGGTAAAGAGTATGCTTCCATTTGCCAGTCTCGTATCCTCCGCGACCTCTCCAACCAGTTCCTGTCTGAACTGGCGAAGAAGATGGAGACGGTCAACTACATTCCCGGAGACCCCATCATCAAGCGCTCCTCCAACAAGTCCTCCATCATCTATATAACTTATGGAGATATTGAGGTGAGATCATTGGATTCTCTATTTCGTTGTGTTTGCCTAATTATGACGTTGTATTCAGAAGCTGTTTCTGCAGGAATACCTTCTTAATTTGTTGCCTCCTAGTGAGTAATTTACACTACTATTTTACCTGGTAAAACGTTTTTTTTCAACCGACTTCAAAAAAAGAGGTTCTCTATTCGGATAAATGTTTTTTTTTTGTGTTTATTATTTCAGAACTTTGTTGTTTATGAACCGATTTGAAAAAAATATTCTTTGTTTGACAGGATATATACTTTCAGATTAGTCCCATAGAAATTTCATCAAAATCGATTCAGTAGTTTCAATGATGATCATCTTAACTACACATAACCAACCCTTTACCAATTCTTAGCTAGTCACTCGGAGTACGAAATCGCCAGATGAACAAACAAAAATTATTTAGGAACGCATTAGAATATTCAAAGACATTTTCTCCCAACATGCAGCTAGCTTGCGTATCTTGTGTCAGATGGTGACCCCTGAAGATGACAGCACGGCGATCCTGCGCATGACACGCGGTACCGTGCTGACCCCGTGCGGTGGCTGCTCGCCGGGCGGCTTCGGCCGGGCGCATCTCCAGGTGCGGGCGGCCACCTTCTGCACCGCCCACGTGCTGAACGCGCAGGATCTGTGGCGCGCCGCGGTCAAGTACGGCCGGAACAATGACCAGGCCTGGATAATACTGTCTGCCTATAACGTAAGCTTCTTGAATTTAGCAAAAGGAGATGTCAAACGTCAGAATCTGCTAACATAATTTTCTGCCATTTTTGACGGGGGACGAGGTAATCACGCATTGCACACGTGCCTAACAAAGCTTTTTCATGTAAACGCACACTACAATAATCTCGCACACCATCTTAAAATACGCACACAGTTATCAAATAAGGTGTATAGTTTTATTTAACGTGTATGGTCAAGAAGGCTATATGGTCGGCAGAGGGGTTCGCCTTGCGTTAACTTCTCCTTTGGTGGCTAAATTCTCGAAGCTTACAGATGAATAGTTAAGAGGATATGTGAAACTGTCAGAAATGACAGCGGCCGAATTGTAAGACAGAGATAGCGCAATTACACACCTTACCCCGAGAGAAGTGGTTGGATATGACGCAAGCGACAAATGATAAAACAACGTAGTTATTGCTTGAAAAGTATTGAGTTTATAAAAAAAACATGTTTTTTTTTCAGGATCATCTAGAGAGAGTCAAAAAGCATTACAGCATGAAGATTCCCGAAGAAGTCAAGTAAGAATTGACATTTAATTCAGTTTTCATAAAGTATAGTTACTGACACCACCTCTTCTCAGTTAAATAAATGGTCTTTTCAGGCATAAGAGCAGCATCCTACATTTCAAACGCTGTCTGATGGCGTTGAAGGAGGCAAAGACCTCTAGCGGATTACCGTTCATGGATCGAACGGATTTCTTCCTGGAGATTGCTGGATGCTATATCATGAGGAACGTCAGTATTTGAAAACATTAAACTATTCAATTCATCTTATAAAGCTAATCCTCTAATCCAATTCCTTATTTATTTATTTATACGTGTTTTAAAATTAACCCTACTAACTTAAAAACACGTATCAAATCTAAATTAAAGTATGAAATCTTTCACTTTTTTTGTTGACGAAATCAAAAAACATGGACGAAACGAATAGTGTGAAGATATTACTATAATACGGCGTACTTTTTGAGTATTTGTCCGAAACATTTTGTATGGAAATTTGCCTTAAGGTTAGTAAACTACAAAACTGTTAACTTAAAGATCAAAGAATCATGGGTTGCGATTGTTTATTCACATCCCTATTACTACTAGATTCGTGCAAGAAAAGCTTCTTGTAAGCCTGTAAAAATTGTTCAGATTTATCAATCTTTCCAGCGTGGAGACTCATCGTTGAAGGACGAAGCGGACGCCATCTGCCTGCGTCCGACCTTCCCCTGCATTCTGCAGCCGACGTCTTCTCTGCAGTTCGCCTGGAACTTCTTTGTGGCGTGTCTTACTATCACCGTTTGTTTTGTAAGCTATAATAACCCTTTACAATTGATATTACGGTCACTTCTGGGAGAGGTCTTATTTTTCCAGTGGAATCATGATGGTTGATAATGAATGCAGTGCAGCCCAGTAGTGACTCCAATCTTCTCATTTACTTCTAGAAGTTCGCTTATATGAGTAGTAATGCAAAAAAAAGTATTATTTGGTGACCTCCTATGGCATTTTGTTGTGATAGTTTCAAGTCAAGTTTTGCCAATTTTCTGGGGCTCTATTTATTCCCCAGACCCATCCATACTACTTGGTGTACACTAAGGAAGTACCTATAGAGTTCCGCTTCTTCGACTACATGGTGACGGCTATCTTCATACTGGACCTGATCGTGCACTTGTCTACCGGCGACAACGTGGAGGGAGGTAAACGGTTACTTTCTTATATTGGTAAACCTTATATAGGTAAACCTCAGTTCCATCTGCCCCTCTTTTAGTAACGGGGGACAGATATAACTTTTTTGGCCCATCTGTCACCGGGGGACATAGCATGGTGACAGATGGGAAAAAAAACACTTTCTGTTGCTCATCTTAGTAAGGGATATGAATGATGGATAATATGCATGAGCTATTCAAATGAACAGTCTAGCTATTTCACCATTTGAACCTGTCTGAAAAGTCAGCAATTTAAAAATTTACATCTAACTTTTACACAATGTTGAATATTACAGGGGTTCCAATAACGTTCACGCAGACGTCGTCCCAGCAGATGAAGAGCCCGTGGTTCAGCGGCGGCGTGCTCTGCGTGCTGCCCATATTCGAGTTCTGTGGAGAGGGACACTTCGCCGGCATTAACAAAGTTTTCAAGTTACCGAGGGTATAATAAGCGCCAAATAAGTTGTCCCCTGGCAAACCACGTGACAAAGATGCGCAGAACCATTTTGACCTGCGAATTGCGTTCTGCGCATCACGCATCTGTGCGTGGTTCGCCAGAGGACAACTTGTTTGGCCCTTATTATATCTCATCTAACCCCCCAACCTTGCATATCCAACATTTCACTCATACTATTCTATCCCCCCATTCCATTCTAGCCTATCGTATCTCGCTTCCCTCATCGCACATTGCCATCCAACTTTCTTATCTCCTCAACTTCTCGGTGTAGGTGTTCCGGGTGCTAAAAGACCTGGAGGAGATGTGTGTGTACCACAGCAACGTGGTCCGATTTCTGTCCTATTCACTGGTGCTGATTGTCGCCTGCTACTTCATCGCTGCGCTGCAGCAGGGCTTCATGTGTTTTCAGTAAGTCACTTTCTAATACCTAGATATTCAGCTGGTCAGTTAACCATGTGAAAATGGATCAATTGTCATTACCATCATCATAATTCGGTATACGTAGCTAAACACTGATCTGGGAAAAAATGCTAGAAATCGACATCCTTTTATTTTATTTTATTTATTTATTCCTTTTGGGAAAACCATCAGCACAAAATTAACATAATATGCAACAATCAAAACATTAGATAGCCATTTAAAGGTTTCCACTCATAATCCTTTTGCTCCATGGTCCCGCTGCTGAGGATCGTGGACTTTAGATAGCCTTATATTTCCTTTGTAGTGCAATGGCTTTACTAATCTTTCCGGCAAAACTGTGATGCAACACTTTCTCACATCTACCTAAAAAAACAATCGTGCTCCATAGGTTCGGCTACTGCCTGGTGACGAACTGGACTCACCCCCCGTACTGGGAGCACAAACCGCTCGACGATGAACCGGTGGAGAACCGCCTCGCCTTCGGACTCTACTGGGCCATCTCCATGATTATGTTCACCAGTAAGATCCTAGTTTAATTCTATGTTGGAGGTACGGGTACAGCGGTTTCAGCTCTTCTTAAGTTCATTGCGCTCCAGGCTACCTTTTCTAACCATACCTAATGTACAACAGGACTCTAGGTGAACGACCACACCTCTCGTGACTCGGCTAGGTAACATAGCAGGAGTGCAAGGTCGTGGAGGAGTGAAGTCTAACAATTTCCAACCTATGTGCTTGGTTGGGTAGATTATTACTCTCGTCTTACGTCTTTCCTGATAGTTCCTATTTGCATGATAGTATCAATTCTTTTTGCAGGGAAAAGTGATCGTCTATATCCCTTGAAATATGTTTTCTATTTTAAAAGGAAATATATGCTATCTGCATATTTATAATGACTGCTGCTAAACGGCGCTGGGCCGATTTCCACCTTTCTATTAGATCTAATAAATGAATAGGTATAGATTCTCTTGTATAATATGTTTCAATGTCAGCTCACATGGAGTCGTGGGGTACGGAGAGCTGGAACGTGCTGTACACGATGTTCATCCTGGAGATCTGCATCGTGCTGCGTATTTTCATAGAGGCGGTCTACTCTGCCACCATCATGGTCACCACGGCTCTCAGGTACACCACAATCCGCTAGAACTCAGGCCTAATCCTGACCAACGAGCGTGATGATTTTGAATCCACCACGCAAACACACTTCATTTATAGAGATTATATTTCTTTTGATCTGACATACCTTTGGCAGTATCATTGATTCAGGATATTTATTTATAAGAATCATCATCATCATCATATTCTCCCTGCCCTTATCCCACACTTAGGTGGGGTCGGCACAACATGTCTTCTTCTTCCATTCATCTCTATCTACCGTCATCTCTGTACTCACGCCTGCTTTGTTCATATCCTCTTTAACACATCCATCCATCCATCTTTTCTTCTTCTTCTCGTAAATCCATCTACTTTCATAGTTCATCACTCTCCTAGTGACCCCTCCGCATCACATGCTCATTATAAGAATATTACGGATTTTTTTCGTGCTTATGTATGTTTGATGTTCTTTTGTTTTCAGAGAAGACTATGACGCGGCTATTTCCATAGTGAAGAGCTTCCTCATCAGGAACCAGGTGGACTCCGTACTAAGGCAGAGGTTCATCACGTATCTCCAACTTTGCTGGTTCACTGACAAGGTAATTTCATGGTAAAACCTGTAGATAGATACTTCTTAAAATCGGAATAGTTTCATTTCTTTTAGCTTATCCGCTTTAACCCTTGAGAGAACGATTGGCCTTCATGAAGTAGGTGTTTAGATGGTTAAAAGGTTGTGATAGCTACTGGTTTTCAAGAAACAAGATGAGACATTAGAGAATAAAGAAATTTATAAAACTGCTTTTACATTTAATGATGTTTTAGGCTTATTCCATGACAAACAAGAGAAGCATATTCTATGACCTGCCACCCCATGTGTACCAGGATATTGTGGCGAGACAGCGCAGCAAGTACATACTGTGTATACCCTTCATGAAGGTACATATCATAGAAGAAAATAATTATGTATTCTTTAGGCAATATTTTTTATACATCATATTTTTTTTATTACCAAAAAAACTTTAATGGACAATGCAAAAGGGGTACTACTTTGTATCTGTGCAGTCAGAATTTTGGATTTATACAAATCGACAGAGTGCGGCGCCCGAGCCGAGCTTTTGCGAGCTGGCTGAAGCTAGGTACCCGGGTTTGCCAAACGATGAATAAAACTCAAATTATTACCGCCTGACGCGAATCCATAGGGAATCGACTGATTATGCGTATATTTTTTCTGGTGATTAAAAATTTGCGGTGTATTTTGAAGATAGGTACGTGCGTGTTATTCTTCTTACAGTTTCTGCACAAAGAAGATCTAAAGAACATCTCGTCCAATGCTCGTCTGTTTTACACGCCTCCTAATGAGATCCTGCTCAATACTGGAGACATGAGCAACGAGATGTACGTCATCAAGCAGGGGATATGCGAGGTACTGGTTATCAGCACTGAAGCGTGTCTCGGTAACGAGAAACAAAACTTCTGAACCAAGAAAGATAATGACATAACAGAGTACCTATAAGAGCGCTTGCTTTATCATGGCTGTAATAAAACAGGGTCTGGTAAAAATACCAAATATGTTAAAAAGGGACGAACTAGTACGAGATCACGCACTGACGTAAGTGATATGATGAGAAGAGGTAAGAGATGGCGATGAAGTGCCTGCCCATGACCTAAAGAGTGGTATGCAGTTTTATTAAACAATGAGCAAGTTACCGGATCACGTAAAATATATTCTTATATTGGATTCTTATATGGATCTTTTTCAGGTCCTAAATCCTGATACAAAAACTGCTGTTAACTACCTCTCTGTAAAAAACCATTTTGGTGTGCTGGTTTGTCTATTGCGTGAGTTACTCGCTTATTTCCAACTATTCAGTACCCATGGAAGATACAAAAGAACCGATAGATACATTATTTTTATCTTTTGTTCAGGATTCTTTGATTTTCTTTAGCAAACCACCGAATCCTGATCCATTTTCCTACAATAGTTCTAGGCAGTTTAAATATGGCAAACCTTTTAGAAATACCTACTACGACGTTAAGAAATAAACTACCTGTGTTGTTTACCACTTTAACTTTTCTGTTTGGGCGTCTTGGAGTTCTCTCTAAGCCCACCCAGAGTTGTTTGAAACAAATATCTAAAATACCTTTAAGTATGCAAGTCTTTATATGATTGTGTTTAGAAGCCAACAGGGGCGTAACAAAATAACGTAGGTACCCTTCTAGGAATACCAGCCTACTATACCGTCCGAGCTGTTACCCACGTGCAAGTGTACTCCATATCGCGGAAGTATCTGCTGCAGGCTATTGAAATACCGCACGTTAAAGACGCCATAGAGTTCATCAAGCAACAGCCGGTAAGTTTCTAAAATAGCTTAATCTTTATCTTTTAACCATTCCATGAAGCTAACACCAACGAACAAAGAACACATGGAAGCATTTCTAGCGCCAGAAAATGCTTCAAAACGTAAACTGTGCCTTGGTAGGCGGGGCCTGTGTTCTTTGTTTGTAGGCTAACACTATATATTTTTTTATATCTGATACCCAAACTGAAACAAATGAATTTCAAAAAGACATTTTAGTTTGTAATATTGTAGTACAGGGCAATCAAATAGATATTATTGTCGTTGTAGCTGAAATGGCCGGCCAAATATTCAGATGATTTGCTAGGGTGAACTAGTTATTAAGTGGAGACCAGGACTCGCAAACGTAAAAATCTGGCCGAAAGGCGGCTAAAGTGACGTCCTACGAATAGCTGTGGACCGAAGATAGATGCGTCGTACAACCAACAAGATGAACTAGGCCAATCTCCAGCAGCAGAGTGCTATGATGTTGATTCGTTGCCTGTAGGAATACCGCAGACTGAACGTCCGTCGCGAGCCGTTCATCAGCTACAGCCCGCCGACGCCGACGCCCAACACGGAGCGGTTTCGGCTGCCGCGCAAGCACGAACAGGACCAGGCGTTCCTGCAGCCCTTCTACCTGCTGGGCTTCTTCTCCATACTACGGTGAGTCCCGAGCCCGACCTGTGACCTGAAGTATTAATTTCAAGGACATATGATTTTAGTGTAAACACTTTTGACAAAAAAATACCGTATATACTTATATATTTTTTTTTTATATTTTGGACTTTTCACACAATCCCATCTAGCCCCAAACTAAGCAGAGAATGTACAATGGCAACCAGATAACTAATACAATACTTAAATTTAAATACATTTTTTTTTGTAAATACATAGATACATAGAAAACATGTAAAACACCCAGACTCAGGACAAACATTCATCACACAAGTGCTTGTCCTGCAGCGGGAATTGAACCCGCGACACCGGCTTGGCAGTCCAACACACTTGCCACTCGACTATCGTGTCGTTGACATGGATTAAGAGTTGTGACTTACTCAAAAGTTTTTATAATGACAGTCTTTCTGCGTAACTCATGTAAACGATTATTTCATCAGTATTTTATTATGTAGTCTGGCTTTGACCTGGTCCCTTTATCTCATTTTTTTTAATTAGTAGTAAGGTTCATACAACTGGTTGAACACAGTAATAAAAATAGGCTTAAATTAAAACATAGACAATCAGACTAGTGTTACAATACAACCTTCTTGATATGAACACTGCTTCATTGGTAATCACACTCTTGTGTCCTCGAGCAACTTAGAATTCAGGCTTCAGCCCTCTTCAAACCTGACACAAATCACCATGACTGACTGTTCTCAAAGACTCTGTTGTTTTTGTTTACTCACCGACGGGTTCCTCCCAGGTACATCTTCCCGCGGTTCACGATCCGCCCCGACGGGCGTTACCTGGTGTGGTATGAGTGCGTGCGCGCGGCCTGCGCGTTTACTACCGCCATGTTATGTCCTGCTTACTCATACCTGGTGCTGCAGTTTCCGGGCTTATACTACGTGGCACTTCTGCTGGACTTGTCCGCGTACTTTGACATGTGAGTACCACGGACACAGCAGCATAGCAGGATGACCGAGTATGAAAGGTATCAAGTAAGTAATTAACTGGTGCACGCGACTTCGTCTGCGCAGGTATCTTTATAAATTGTAGCCTGTGTTATGCTGATGTATAAGCTATATTATTGTAAAGTGCCATTAAAATCCATTCTGTAGTTTTTACGTCAAAGAAGAAAAAATCCATCCATCCATCCTTACAAACTTTCGCGTTTATAATATTAGTAGGAAGTAGGATTTTGTACTGTATAAAGAAACGTGTTTGGGATTTTTGTTGGTCAGTTTGCAGAGAATGCTGGTGGGGTACTTCAACGAGCAAGGCATCCTGATCTACCACCCGGCGAGCACGGCGGCGCACTACATGAAAGGCACTTTCATCGTGGACCTGTTTGGAAGCATGTCCTTGGAAAACCTGGAGTCTACGAAAAAGGATCGTAGCACAGGTGACACGGGAACGGGCCTGACCTGAGCTCCAGTTCGTTTGGTGAGGATGATATTGATGCGTATTTGTGTGCAGGGAATAGATACCGCGTCACGAAGATGAAGCAGTTCTTGATGTTAAATCGGCTGCTCCAGCTGTACCGGCTGCCGAGTGCCATGCACATCCTGCACCAGTATATTGAGCGACGGGATATACTCATCGTGTATGTATAGATAGGTGTTTCTTGTTATCGACTCGTCTCATCAGTAGCTGCAGAGAAATTTCTCATTTACTTACCTATAGTTTTCAATGTTTACTATCCTTTGCAGCTTGAAAGCGATTCCCTTGTTCATCGTGCTGCTTAATGTGCTGACTTGCTTCATGGTTCTATACTCTGTGAAAATTTACTACGCGTTCGAAGGAGACTGGTACATAGTGCCCAATAAAGACAAGGGTGGCTCTTGGATTGAATTGTTCAAGAATGAATGTTAGTTCGATTTATCATACTGTGTACACGGTAAAACGGTAACTTCTTCCTATAGAATATCAAAGATTGCTTATCTATATTAAGCCACACGAAAACATTTTTTTAACGATGTAAAGGCTAAGCTACCACTCTTACTCTTTTTGTTTACCAGTCCGCTTTAACCTGACGGAAACGCCGTGGAACCTGCAGCTAGGCACGTACTTCTGGGTGGTGTACGAGACCACCACCACCGGGTACAACAAGTTCAACCCGACCAACTTTGACCTCATGCGTGTGATGCTCATAGGGATGCTTACTGGTAATCTAACTATATGCCAAGGCCTCATTCCCACGATCCGCGATTCTACGGATATGGCCGATGACAATGGATGTCTGTGTTCGGATGGCCTCGCATCTTCATTCTCGCACCTTCGCACGAGCTCGCACCGCATCTTTAAAGTGACTGACTCGCCACGGATCAGAACTGCAATAGACGTATCTGTACTACCACCGAGGTGTCTGCGATACTACTCTCTTTCCATGGTACGACGACGGTTCGGGCTCGTATGTATCCGTCCGCAATATCGAGGATCGTGGGAAATATTCATAATAGTAATCAGTTGATTAAGAATCATATACGTTTTGATGGATAAGACTTTGGATAATAAGTGTATTTTTTCTTTTTCTGTCGGTAGGTGCGATGATAATAACGTATTTCTCCGTGCGCATCATCAGCGTGCGCGCGAACGTGAACAAGGCGCTTGCTGAATTCCAGGAGCACATGACCGACATGCTGGTGTTCATGAAGCGGGAGAACCTTCACGAGAATTTACAGAAGTACTTGACGTGTATTTTGACGGACCACCGACTGACAGTAATATTGCTTCATTCACCAGTGACAGAGCATTTCATCATTATCAAATTGTATCATCAACAACAGACTGTTTTGATGCTGCTGACTTTTAGTATTCTATGTATCACAACCATACAGCTAGTAGCAACCTTATAATACTTTATCCTTAAAAGGACTGCTCCTGGTCTATAGAAACAGCATTAAGGCCTCTACACACCAAAGCCTCCGGCCCGGCGGCACAACCCACCGGGTTAGCGTTTTGTTTGCGATTGTTCAAAGGAGCCTGGTTTCCCAGGCCAGCGGGTTGTGCTATCGGAAGCCGGCGGCTTTTTTTGTGTAGAGGTCTATAAATTTCCGATTTGCCTCCCTCAGGGATGTGCTAGCCTACTACGAGTACAATTGGGACAAGATGGGCGGTGTCGACTACCGCGCCATGTTCAAGCTGTGTGACCAAATCACGCTGCGCACTGACGCCATTCTGCACATCTACGGACCAACCTTCGCTAAAGTTAGAACAATATAATCACGTTCTACCTGATCAATCATGTAGCAGCACATCTTTCGATGCCGCTATTGAACATTTTTTAAACCTTCTTCTTTCATTTTTGTTTTTTTGTGAAATTTCCTGGTCTTCTGTAGTGTCCAATCCTATCTCAATCGGACGCATACCTGCTGCGAACGGTGGGGCGCGCGGTCCGCAGCGCCTACTTCCTAGGGGGCATGAACATCATCGTCTCCAGTGACGTCATAACAGATATGTACTTCGTCGACTATGGCGGCGTCAATTTGAGGGAGACCAGGGGAGACATGAGCACTCTCGTGAAGCTCTCTCGGGGCAGGTATGGGACGTTGCAAACTTATAACTGTTAGGCTTGTTGCCCACTTTAGTTCTTGTATTTGATAAGAAAACTGTGTTTTCTGACACAGTATTCTTTTCCGTTTGTAGAATTGCCAAAAATTTAAAACCCCAAAGGGGTCTTGAACTAAATCATGGATTTCGTCTTCGGTTCTCCAACAATGTTCCAGTGTGTTTGGAAACCTGGATGGGGCGCCCAACATTCGCTGCCCGGTGACAGTGGTGGCCTCTAGCAAGTCCCATTTACTGATGATCAACTCGCAAGCCTTCCACCAGATCATCAGCGATTTCCCCATCGTCCTGCAGCTGATGAAGAAGTATCGCCCCGATCCTACATCGGTATAACTTCAAAATATTGTAAAAGAAAACTGCTTAAATAAAACTGTTTTCGTCTCGCTATTGACCAAAAGCGAATAAAAGTTTATAGATATGCTTGATCTAATAACTAATCTAGCTAACTAACCTAAGTCCCTGTCACTATTGGCTTTCAGGCTGCCAGTTAGCTCCACTTCTGCTACCACTAGTTATTCACTATTGACACAACATTTAAAACGCTTGTGTTGTGGTACTTCTTGCAGAACTTCATCAAGGGCAATATCGGCGAGTCCCTCAAAGGCGGGAGGGAGCTCACCCTCAGCTCTCCGATGATAATCCGCAGCCGCCGAGGGCTGATCAAGCACCTTTACTACAAGGACACCTTCGTCCAGATCTACCTCATCGTTGTTTCTCTGCTGTGTGTCTATGCCGATGTTTATAATGCTGGCTTTCAAGACAATAGGTACAGACAGCGTCATAGATAAGTATCTACCCAGCTTCAAATCCCTTTAAATCACCGTCGCGGCGAATAGAGAAGTTTTGTCTTGAAAAATAGATTATATTTGTATAACAGTATGTAAACCTAAAAATAATTTTGAGTATTTTAATTTTTTGAAAGGATTTATAGCTGGGTGTCTTGTGCAAGGGGGATACTTATCTCTGACGCTGTCTGTACCATGGATGTTATTTAACTAATAAAAGTGATATCACTTTAATGATCTAGTCAGCTAGAAAAAGTTGTTTGAAAGGTATAAAATGTATTTGAAATACCTAAATTGATTATAGCTTTGGACTAATAACGGCGCTGTACGCTCTAGACATGGGTTTCTATCTGAAGATATTGCTGCAGTACGCTTTGCCGATGATCGTGGAGTCTGTCAGTGTCAAATTGGCCCTTATTCCCTTTAGAAGAGAGTAAGTTACCTCACAGTTAAATATTTTTTATCAATTTCCATTATCTTAATTGAGGTAATTATTTTTCTTAGAGACATATTTACCTCTTTTAAAGTCCTCTACGTCCTTTAAAAAAAAAAACAATTTTGAAATGGCAACCAACCGGTTGAAGACTAAAACGGTTACTCTTCATTCTTGGTCTATCTTAAAACAATTCAATTCCTCATTCCTTTTTGCTCATAATTTCTCATGCAAAATCGTTTGAAGCTATGTGACTCTGCAGGTATTTCCGTGGAGAGTTCCGATACGACATTCTCTCCTGCCTCCCATTCGAGCTGCTCGGCTTCCTGAGCCCTAAATACAAATGGATGCTCTTCTCGTGGCTGAGACTCAACAGGATGTTTAGGATTGTTAGTAATCTGTCGAAAACCCATTATAATTACTAGAGGTCCTTTTTAGATTTGAGGTCGTCTCGTGTAAACCAGTGGCTAGTTCTGGTGACACTTAAAAACCACTCGAAGGCCAAATCGGCTAATAATATTTGTTGTTTTTGTGAAGAGTGAGGCTCCAGCCCTCCCTCACGGGGTCGCCTTGGTTTGAAGCATCAGACTTGGTTAGGTCTGACATTGTCACTATGATGAGGCTTCGTTCGGGACACATTCCTCTGAATAGCTTTGGTTACCTCATGCGTAAAACTACTTCACCAAAATGCACCGAGTGTGACGTCGTGGAAGATGCTTACCATATTGCAGTGGAATGTGTACGGAATGAAGCGGAAAGGGTGGCTTTTGCCACTAGTTTTAATATTAATTTGTTTTCAGTAGGTCAGTGTAACAACATTTTGGCTTTTCCCCTCTCGGCAGAAGCCAAGATGTTAGTTCGCATTGTCAAAATTGGTTTGAGACGTAGGAGGTGATTTTTTTTTTAGTTATGTTTTTTGTGTACTTATCCACTACATGCTATTATGATTGTACTTTGAGGGTGGCATAATCTTGTTGATTAAACCCTCTATAATAAAATAAAGATATAAAAAAAAAAAAGAAGAGTGAGGCAGCCTTTGTATCATTTGCTAACTCATCTGAGCAACAGAATATATTTTAGGTGACAGTTTACAAATGCCTGAAGCGTCACCAGGAGCGCATTACCATCAACTTGACAATCAGCACGGTAATCTCGGTGTTCATCTGGTTCACGCTGTTTGTGCACACCACCTCGTGTCTCTGGTACTTCATCGGAGTCATGGAAGACCAGCAGGAACCGCAGTCCTCTTGGATCCACAAAGGTTATATCAAACAGGGGTCTAAATATGTAGCTCTGCGCGGTGTAGCAGTAGAAGTAGAATGAGATAAGTTGAAGCATTGACAATAGATTCTTTTTCTTCTTATCGTGTCACTAATTTTATCGAACCCGTGTGTTAAAAAGGTTTCAAGTGCGCCTCGAAGAGGCTCCTTTCGTGCACTATGGATGGATTGATAAATGAAATGACTGACGGTAGAGGTTTAGATTTTTGGTAGTAGGTAGGTTCCGTGATGTTTAAGTTGTTTTACTTGGGTTATCAAAACCACTGACTGATAGTGATTGAAGTGACGTTGTGGTCATTGGTGATGGAGTACGCTTGCCCTCAAAGAAACTGTTCAGTCTTGACTTAGATCCTGAAGTAGGTAGGTTAGGTACTTTAATGTGTTTGCGGTACTTAGATGACGGCAGTTCGTTGTGTGACAACTTGTACCTGTGCTCGCTCTACTTCGTGCTGACCACCTTCACGCAAAACGGCGTTGGAGACATTATGCCCAAGCAACACTCTGAAGTAAGTTTTAGACCTCATTCATTTCACTACTTTATTCCCCACAGAGGATGAACAAAATATTGGTACTAAAAGGTATTTGCTCAGCAGTAGAACAGGACAAAAATTGTGGCTGCACGATTAAAACTCCAACTTTTAGTACCTGCGCTATGTCACTAGGCAGAGCCAATTTAATAAAGTAGGAGAACAGTAAGTTTGTGACCTATTTTACTAGTGCGAGCCCTATTATTAGAATATCTGTGAATAATTCCGTCTAGATCTAGATTGGAAGCTATCAAAAACAGACCTATCAGGCATCTGAAAGCTATCGCAGACTGTGTGGGTTTACGATCCTCGTTGGGCTTGGCGTGTGTTCAAAAGTGGTATAGCTGCAGTTAAAATTATGACTATGGGAAATAGATTTCACAGTGGAATTTGGGTGATTATTGTTTTTGGAACACTCATAGAGGTTATCTAGTTACATGGCTGAGTAGAGCTTCAAAGATTTCAGAGATTTATTGACATTAGACTATAACATTACAGTAACTATTGCACCAAATTGTTATATCTATACGTAATAGAACAAAAAACACAAATACGCACAAAATATAGTACAAATACAAGACAAGTTCAAAAAAATAGTACAAATAAAGTTAACAAACAAAAAAATATAACATAAAACACCAACAAAATAATATAGAGACCAATTAGGTTTGAACCTATGTGTGTCATCTTTCATAGCGTTCGTTCGCATTAATACGAAAACCAAAATATCTTGATTCACTCTGATCCTGCATACACACAAAACCTCGGCTCGGGCGCCGCACTCGCTCCGCAGTTACTCTGCCATTTTGTAGAAATCCAAAATACTGACTGCACAGATGCAATTTATTACCCCGTCTGCATTTCCCATTTAATTTTTTTTGATAATTCAAAATTGGTGGTGTATTATAGATTAAAAATTTTGGACAATTCACACAACGCCATCTCTCCAAACTAAGCAGAGCTTGTACTACGGGAACGAGATAACTAATAGAATACTTAAATACTTTTTTTGTTGTAACGACATACGGATACATAGAAAAGACTCAGGTCAAATATCGATGTTCGTTACACAAATGTTTGTCCTGAAGCGGTAATCGAACCCGCGACACCGGCGTGGCAGTAGCAGCAACACATTTGTCACGACCATCCGCGTCGCGTCGAGAAAATGAATCTGTACTCAAGGGTTGTCCAACCAATTTAATAAGTCAGGGGGTCTTAAAAACTATAAGGCTGTCTTATTCATACGACAAGAAACTGTTATTGTTGCTAGATCTATTACGTCGATGATGGTTACGATGATTCTCGCGTCCACCGCTGTTGGCAGGTGATGTTCGTCTGCGCGCTGATGATAATCTCCACGATGGTGTTCATGGTGTACGTGGGAGAGTTCTCCAACATCATCCAGTACCAGTCTTTCCGGTCCTTTAGCTTCTACACCAAGTATTTGGAGCTGCAGGTGAGTGGCATTTGTAGAATTACAACTTTGATCGATAACTTTAGATAGGTCTAGTTTTCTCTTGCTTTCAAGTTGATAATAAGTAAGTATCGTATGACACAGTCGAATTCAAAGCACCCTTTAATTTGATCTACGGATGCCATTAACTTGTAAGACAATTATTATGACAAAGAATCCTCGTGAAGCGGTGTGACATCAAAGAGTAAGAGTTTAGGAATATACAGAGGGACCTATACGGTAGAGCCAGTAGATGCACTAATTACGGTACCATAGCCTGTCCGGGCCGATGCTTTTTATCCATAGTGCAATCATGGTCATGGATAAAATTCCAGTCAGATGATACATTTGGTTGTGATATAACATAACTAAGTTCATTTATAAGACTAAACGTTAAACCTAACAATGCACTGAGAGAACGTTAAATATATAAAAAAAATGACGAGGCACAGTGAGCCATCAGGATTAGAAGGCGTGGTATTTCCAGGAGTTCCTGAAGAATAACCGCGTGTCCCGCAATCTGGTAAAGCTGGCGAAGCGGTACTGCCTGCACCTGTGGCGGGAGGCGCGCGGCGTGCAAGCACCACACTTCCTGCAGAGTGCACCGCTCGCGCTGCGTCTACGCATCATGACCGCCGCATACGGACACCACCTCGACAGGGTACCGTATTTAATAGCTTAGCTGCTCCCCGCCCTGGATCATCATCATTATCATCATCATAAGCCTATCTCAGTCCACTGCTGGACATAGGTCTCTCTCTCCCATCTTCTGCCTGCAAGCTTTCACAGATCGACACCCCACCTGGCCGGAGGATGTCCTACACTATGTTTGCTGATTCGCGGTCTCCACTCAAGAACTCGTTTACTGGGGTAATCGATTCTTTGGCAGATATGGCCAGCCCACTGCCACTTCAGCTTGCTTATTCTCTGAGCTTTGTCGGTCAGCCCGGGATATCGGCATCAAATGTCCTTTAACAGCTTTAAGACTACCTTATAAGCTCCTATCCTTTTCCAGGTAGTAAGCCATATTCATACCGAATCTCAGATTTATCGGTTCAATACTTTTACCGTGATTGAGTATCAAACATTCATCCACCTCAAACTTTTGCCTTTATAAGTAAGATATCTATGCCGAATCGCAGTCTTATCGGTAGTTATGGCGTTATTGAGGAATAAACATCCATGCATCCTCAAACACCGCCCGCTTCGCTCTACACTGTTCTGCGTTAGTTGAAGGTTGGCAACGTACTGGTTACATTCTAATGGCTTTTATTTTCAGCATCACATTTTCGAAGACTGTGAACCGGCTTTCTTGCGTCAGCTGGTCGGTTGCTTGCAGATTTATACGTACAACGAAGGTACTCTTACCATCATCGATAATTACAAGGATCTTATTGACCACGAAGTAGATAACATTTTAAGATGGCTTGACAGTTATAACTTACGTGCGTTATAATATCTCTAAAACTAAATTTATATATTTCCATAATTACAATAATAAAAATAAAATAGATTTTAATTTGACATGTCGTAATGAATTAATTCATAAAGTAAGTGATATAAAATTTTTAGGACTTATGTTAGATGAGAACTGTAATTGGAAGTCGCATATTGAACATATTTGCAAAAAGTTAAATCGTTTTGTTTACGCCTTAAAGAGATTGCGACAGATATCTAGCGAAAAAACTGCTCTTACCGCATATCACAGCTATGTAATGTCAGTTCTTCGATATGGTTTAATACTTAGGGGAAATTCGACAGATGTTGGCAAGGCTTTTATAGTCCAAAAGAAATGTATAAGGGCATTATGTGGTGTGGGTCCATTAGAATCATGTAGACTCTCTTTAAAAAACTTAAACTACTAACATTGGCTAGTCTTTATATTTTCCAAGCAGGGCTATTTGTAAAGGAAAACGCTAGTATGTTGGACCATTACATTGACAACGCTACCTCAGTTATACAGAAAAGAGACCCCACTAAGCTCATTTTACCCAGATCCAAATCAGTTTTAAAAAGAAAGAATTGTTACATAATGACCATTAACATATTTAATAGATTACCAAAAGGCATTCGAGAGTTACCTACTCGACAATTCAAGGCAAAGCTTTATGCATGGCTGGCTGAAAAATGTTTTTATAAAATAAGTTAGTTTTTAGATTATAATTTTGACATACGATATAATTAAATCAGATTGTTAAATTAGATATATATATATTGCATGATAAATTTTGCACGCCGTCACACGGTGGAGTATGTGAAACCAAATATTATAATTTAAGAACTGTATACCTACCATACTTCATGCAATAAACGATTTCATCAATTACTAACTAAACCCTTACATGCTAGTTTGTTTAGCATTAGCATTAGCTTAGCATGTTAGTTTCAAGAACTAAATAGCTGTCTGCTGTGCCAGGCAGCCAGGCCGCAAACTTATCAACTGGCAAGGTCCGATCATCATTGCGGTATCTTTTCCTCAGACATGTTCGTGGTGAAGGCGAATGAGATCACCGACGCCATGTACATGATCCACACGGGCAAGGTCAAGGAGATCTCGGAGGAGGCAGGCCACGTGGCGCGTGTCTACCCCGCTGGCTCCTACTTCGGCGTCGTTAGTACTATTTAACTACATAATAAGTACTTTTATATAATTGATTGAGGATCATTCTACCTTCCTTGTGCCATTTCAGTTGCAAGGCATGTACCACAATACGCCGTACACGAACTCGTACCAAACCCTGATCAAGTCGCAAGTGCTCACCCTGCGCCTCGACGATTGGTTATTCTTGTTGAAGCACTTCCCTGCGAGTCGCGAGTCCATCAACAAGCACATGGGCCACGACGATGGCAGGGGCGCAAGCAGCAGAAGCAGTTACGACAGCTGGCCTTACTTCTCCCCTCGCCCGCCCCGCCCCCGGGTCACTGAACTTGTCGACCGTGCCTCGCAGCCCACCCCGCCATCTGCCAGCCATTCAAAAATGAACGAGCAGCCAGGCCAGTCACACACAAAGTTCGTTCCTCCCGCGGGCCCTCAGCATCAAATGAGTGGATTTACAAAACCACCAGAAAAGGTAAGTTCCCAACTGTGGCCAAAGGACTCTAGACATCAAGAAAGTGTCGTTTCCAGCGAACAACTTTCCATCAAACTTGATGAGAAGGAGGACAAAAAAGAGACGTTGGTGGACCAGCTCATAAGCGCATTGAGTCACCAGAGTGACAACCGAAGCGAACAAGTAGAGGAACCAAGAGAGAATGAAAAAACTACATCTATTCTGGGTAGTATCACGTCGAAAGCTAAAAAACTGATAACCAGACAGTCAGACGTCCTTTACGCACCTAGTGTAGATTCCAGTCAGAGTCAAAAAGATGTCCTACTGCTGCAGGAAGACGAAATGGCTACAACCGCTCTCATCAAAGAGTACGACGAAAAAAAGAAGTCGGTCGATAAAGATTACATTGAGCAAATTGAAATGGATATAATGGAACATGCTCTAGAACAAGTTGACGGCGGTAACATCACCCCTGAAAAGGAAGAGGATAAAGAAGCGCACATAGTCACTTTAGACATAACGGAATCCAAACCTGGCGTGAGTGGTATTCAACCAAATGAAGTCGTTGAAAGGGATGAAGTTGAAACGAGCGCTATCGATCTTCAAACCAAAACAGATGGAAATGATGAGAATGTGACCAAAGTTCCGAAAGATGCTACGACTGAAACGCAGGATGCGGCAACTTCTACTTCAAAGAGTAGACGTTTAGTTCACGTGCGTTATGAGGAAGATGAGGAGAAGAAAAAACGTCCAGTCAGCATCGATATGCGTGATACTAAACCACTTAAAGATCTGTCAGCTCGCGAAAGAAATATCTTGACCTTAGACAGTGACTTAGAAGTGAATAAAACTCCTGAACCCGACAAAGATGAATCCACCAGTTCCACCAGTCTAGACAGCATTACATCACTGCAAAGAAAGTATAAAAGACCACCTGAGTAGGTAGCGTAGTAAATAATGACTTTTTTGTTCATACTTAATTATAACTTGAATTCAGAACCTTTAATCTTCTATTACTTCTCTGATCTTACCGTTTTACGGCTCTAGTAACATTGGTCATGCATCCAATTCGACTATTCAGAGATTCGTTGAATCACTGTCTCTAAAATAACTTACTGAATCACCTAGCTAGAATTGATAGCTTGGTGTTATTACGTGTTGATAAATTTAGCTACTGGCTGGAAATATGTATATTAGAAATTACAAATGTGTTAATATGTTCAATTTCAATCAATTGAAAGAACCCATTCACAGATGGTTTTGCTACTCGCTAGTTTATCAATTGCTGGGGCGTTTTCTGGCAAACTGCCAGTGATGTAAGACTATTGGCGTGTAACTGCGGTCGCCGTACGTTCCGAACACAACACCCGATATTCCGGTTTGTTGATGTATTTCCAGGACTGTTGTTTATCGTCACGGCTGCGTTATATCAACACGATCCAGTGCCAACAAACGAGTACAAATACAAGTAATCGGCATTCCCTCTTTCAGCATCTGGCTTTTCATAATCAATTTATTTTAGGCCGACACATTTCATAACTAATGGATTGCTTTTAAAATTTCAGCTGTCTTCAAAATAAAAAAGGATTTAAAAAATAACTTTATTATCAAAACTCTCTCAGCTCATAACAACAACGTAAAATAACATGGCACATATATGCACCTATAACAAATACATTAGCTACAAGTTAAATTCTCCATCTCTTTGGTGTTCTTAGGGAGTTGTCTTTCTCTTAACATTTTCTTATTAGACTTTACTTATATTGGAATGCCCAGCACTGTTTCATTCTCGCATGGCGATGTTGATTGATGTCCTGTCTGTCTATTCGCTTGTAGATCTTCAGTACCACCGTTTTATATTATGTAAATGCTTGGGTGTTCAACGGTGCATCTTAACTTTAAATAACTTAATACTAAATTTACGGTCTCTTAACTTAGTGTATTTTATATTGTTTTGCGTTCACCTATCCGCATCTTTGATTGGTCTCAAACAGAGTTGGTTCATCTTGCGACAGCATCTGTAACAAGCAAACAAGCATAATGTAGATTAAAACCCTTAAAAGCTTATAGAACGTGGTTTTTTTATGCTTTTGCTCTATCTCGTTTCGAGATATGTGTGCGGTTTTTTTAAGTTAGGTCGGAATTTTTGTTATTATTTTTTATTTTATTATCTAAATGGGTTTAGAATACATTGACATTGAGTTGTGAGCTACCCTGAAAGTTTCAGCCGGATAGCTTATCGGTAATCTGCTGGAAATTTGAGTTGCAAGGTTTCACCCGGAACGACAAACAGACAGACAAGATAAATAACAAAGTGACTTCATCATAACGTGTGGTTAAAATAAAAAACAGAATAAGTAATAATATTTTACTGGTGTCAAATACTTACGTTATCAATATTTCAAAAGTGTTTTTTACATATATATTTTAAGAGAATGTAAAATTAAATACAATAATTGCGAAAATTGCCACCGCATTGACGTCAAAGTTGCATTATATTTATATCCCATTTAATTTCAATGTCAAAATATATAAAAAACGTAGGAAAACTTTATGTAGCATTAAAACGTCGCAATAATCTGTAATTTATGTTTTGAATTCAGCGCAACCGCAAAACTATTTATGAGTTGACGTATGCCGGCCCAACATTATGAAATAATAAGATGTTTCCAGAATTTTCACTTCTCGGAGATGTCAAGCTTTAGAATTTTACCGAGCTTATTTTAGGATAGGATTGGATTCATTGATTATAATTATAATTTCTTAGATTTTATCAGTGCGTTAGAATAAAAAGTTTATGCTAATAGGCCCGATATTCTTCTTATCGTGCCACAAGTTCTTTCGAGCCAGGGTGGTGAAAGGATATCAAGTGCGCCTCGAAGAAGCTCCTTTCGAGCACTATAGGCCCGATGACATACATTGTGACCTAGTTTTGGAGCTGTAACAATGCGTAACTTGGTAATCAATGATCTTGTGTTGGTAAACTAGATTCTTCATCAATCATCAATAATATATTATAAAAGTGTTGGTCCTGACTAACTGACTGACAGCCAATGTACAGACCAAACCAATAAACGTAGAGACTTGAAATTTGGACGGTATATTTGTTAAGAAGTGTAGGCGCGTACCTACTAAGAGAGGAATTTCGTTAATTCGCAATGCAAACGAAGTTAAAGAGTCAGCTAGTCATCAATATAATTTTTATGAATTCCCGCTTGCTTTCAAAACCTATATTTTAATTTAAACAATACAGTTCTTTATAACTCGATTACTGTAAATTCCGTTGCTATGAAGTCTATTTCTTTTCAGACGCCAGCTGCAATGTTTATTTAATCCATGATATTTTCAGTGTTTTAACGATTCACATCCTGCCTTCACACTCACAGTGCTCTGTTTCTCACACACATGCCTACTGTCAATAATCATTTTGAAGATATAATTATAATCTAATACTTTAATCGCATTCAAATAGGCTCACGCAAAATTCATTTTATATCCATCAAAATCACCTTCGAAAATCGAAAGCATTTTTTTATGTGCCAGATATATTAGTAAGTGTCACTGGTCTCATCAATATATTTTCCAACAGTATCCTACTCTTTTTTGAAGATAATGTTTATTTTCTGTTTCTATGCTGAAAGTTTTTCTCATGCGTAAGTTCGACCGGCGCGTTCGCATGATTTATAACCTAAAGCTGTCATTACATTTTCTAGTTTGTGAATACGACGACGCCGACGTCCAAATTACTCAAATATTATTGATGATGATTGACTTAAGCGTCTATGACACCGGGCTAATTTACAAGCTACAAGCCAGCGAGTTCGCTTGTAGCTTGTAAACTCGCATTATCGGCTTTTTTACAATCTACTAGTTGACAATCCTTTCTGAAAGCTTACTTAATCACTTGCTAGCTCTCATTATATCTCTTACTTAATCACTCGCCGGCTTGTAGCTTATAAACTAGCCCTGTGTCATCGACGCTTTAGTACATTTCTATGGTTCTTTTCTTCATATACCTACACCTAAATAAGTTTCTGGTTCGCGGTTATTTATCGTTCTAATTAAGTTTTCATTTGTTCACATCTGGCTTTGCTGACAGTGAATAATTTTTCATAATTTCATTAGTTTCATCTTTTATAACTTCAGTTTTGTTTCATCTTAGTATTTTGCTGCAGCAAACTACATAAAATTGAAACTATAATGTCTTTATAACGTATTTTGTAGGTACTGCGTGGGCGCAAGACTAAATTGCAGTTGTTCCAACTCTTGGTTTGTTTGTTGTGAGTATTTTCCTTGCCAATATCCAGTGCATTTCGATTCAGTTAATTTGACATGTTGAAAGATATTCTGAGATGTTTGATCAGTTTAGTCTATTAAATATTATGTTTGTTTATAGAGTCGACGTTTATCTACTTATCTGTAGATTGGTTTTTATTGGATTTTATTTTAACGATCTTGCGGTTTTCACGCGATATTTATGATGATGTTAAATGTAAGGATTACTAATAATTTTAATTGTACCTAATTGAGAGGCAAGTAAGTTGGAAAATTAAAAAATATTATGATAGTCAAATTGATGGATCTAATATGGGTTTATATGAGATTTTCAACAGACTTCAAAAAAGAGGAAGCTATCAATTCGGTCGATATTTTTTTTAAATCAGATTTTAATGGGAAGGAATTCCCTGGTACTTTCGTCCTGTTCACGGATCTAGTACCTAATAATTATGTTTGAATTATGTCTCAAATTCTTTCCTGGCTATGTAGGTACCTTTCTGCCTACGTAATTACATAGGTGTATCGTAAATCAATCCGTCTGTCTTCGTAGCTTCGTATGTGATGAAAAACAAGCTTGATTGATTTACGTTGATACCTTACACATTCGTAACGTTTTTAAACATTTATACGCATTGAAGACAACTCTTTGAATTGCAAAATTCTTCGAGTAATTTACCTAACTACAAATTACATTAAAATACATAGAAACAAAAGTTTTTGGCACAGTAGCAATTTTCTGTGATGAAAGTTATTGGCATTCATGGCGGTCAATATGTCTAATTAGTATTTCAAATACTTAATAATGAGATGCTAAATAGAAGGATAATAATTAAGTATGTTTTGGACATAGATTAATAACGATGTTCCTATAGAACAAGATGGACAGTATCAAACCAAAAGGGAATCGTAAGACAGGACCATTCAAAAGAAACATTTCAGACACCTTGTCAATAAAAATGAAATATCTCCATTTTCAAATAATGTTTGTAACTTTTTACGACGTAGTTTTATCAACAATGAAAAAGCCTAGTAATTTAACATATAATATTTATCTAGCCCTGTTACTTCTCTTTTTCGAAAATTTGCATCGGACAAAAATGTACTAGAAGTTAGCCAAAGTGGCTCCCTTTTACTGGGCATATTTTCAATGTACTACATTGTGTTTCTATACTTTAATACTTCTGTGGTTTTGGACTATTTAATTTTAGATGCGAGGAATGTTATGATTTCTGTGAAGCGCCAGGCGTGCGTACTATTTTCGTTGCCCTTAGCCAATTCTGCTATCGCAACAATTCCATTACATCTGGGTTTCGTATCTTTATTGCACCTTTAACAGTTTTGTTTATTGAGAAATTTCAGATTGAATTCGATACTCATTATCATTAAGCAGAAGAACTTGGAACCTTAAGTATCTTCGATCTTTTCCCTCTTCGTGACAAGAATGCACAAAATGACTCACAAGATGAAAATGCTGTCCCCAAACAAAATTACATCGAAGTAGGACTAGAGTCCTTTAAAAAAACACAAGCTACTTGAAACTTCCAAAAATATCACTATCTCACGACAGCAGAAACACAAAAGCACCTTAGAACAATCCCGAGTAGAGTAGCCACAGGCTGGCAAGCAGCAGCACCAGGATGAGGTAGGTGGCAGCGAGGCTGGTGGTCTCGTGGTTAGGCATGGCTGGAGGATCCACAGGACAGGCGCCTTCTCTGGACAAGCGGCTCGTAGGAACTGGCCGCCGGTCCCCTGTCGCGCGCCTACGCGACACGCCTTCCAAAGCTTCGTTTATAAATATGATGACTATACCATGATGCACGGAGCCAAACTGACAGGTGTCCATCTAATTACACGGGCGATTTATAAAACTATCGATCATCGGGTAACACCTTCACTTCACGGTAAATGACTGAGGTAGCGCGGTTACAGGTTCCAATTAATCTCTGAAGAGCTGATGTAACTAAGAAACCGGTTTACCAGACTTAACTGAGTAGACAAGTTTACATATTCTAGTAAGGCACTATTAAAAGAAGACAATATGAATAAGAAAACCTTTGAAGGTGAGTGCGATAAATGCCCGTTAAATCTAAATCTTATGACTATCTCTGAAAGGGAAGCATCATGCGTGATAGATCGAAAATTAGACTATCTGCGTCATTTACGCAGAAAGTTTCTCGATCTACAATATTTGCATGATTCGCTGCATCGCTATTTTTACTGCTAAACAAAAACACATTGTTTGTGTCTTTGCCACACATTGGTGCACAAAAACGGAATGTTACTTGCCAAAGATTTTACTCAGAACCTAAATAAATTTAAATGCGGGATAAATACCAACGCCTTTTTCTAGTAACATCTTGTTTACCTAAGCTCTACCGATTACCGTTTTTTCCGTAAAAGTGTCGAGCCCATTATTTTTATCTCGATACCTACATATATTTTTAATTATGTATGTTTTAATTGGGCATCTGAACAAAATAAGTAGAAACTTTAAAAAAAATAAAAAAATCTAAAAATAAGCTTGGAGCTCTACATTTTTAAAGAGTCTCTAAGGTACAGTGGATTTAACAAGAATCTTGTTGACTTTCCCGCACAATACCGTATAATGCACCATATAATCCAGCAATAATTCTTTTGTCAATATGCTAAAAAAATGTCTATTTAAATCCAACCTGTGGATTACCAACAACCAAGCGCTTTTAGAGGATTTGAACCATCACCACCAAAAAATGCTCCACAGATCTAAACCACTTCACTGAATGAAGACTTACTGTTAAAATATGGTGGAGTAGAACAGCCAGAGGCAGAAGAGAAGGATCACGAGGATCATGTAGGTGGCTGCGAGATTGACGGTCTCCGCGTTGATCGGCATGGTGGCGTTCGCGGCTGGCTACCGACTGCATCAAGGAGCGAACCTTCGACCTACAGGCAAACTTGCAACAGGGACAGACGCAGGATATTCGAGAGTTTGAAACATTCTAGTCATGTTATGAACCCTTATCAAACCGCGAATTGTATTCAACAACATTCAAGATTCAAGATTTTGATTCGCCAGAACATAGTTTACATGAAATAGGTATGTTGTTCAAAAATAGTATTTGTGCCTTATGTTCAACCATTTATGGTGTGCGTTGGTTCAACCATTTATGGGTGTCAATATATGCTAATTGTCACTGGTGTTACGTATGATCTTCCTTTCTGAACAGACTCTACCTCTACTCTACCTTTTTATTTCTTCGAACTTGTTAGGGCTCCGCTAGGAAGAAAGGTAAGAAATAGAAAATAAATCAGCTGCATATTTATCCAATAGTAACAAAGATATAATATAAGCCATGCTTACACGAGGTTTGATAACCACTGACTTACACGACCAGAAAAAAAATTAAATGAAATTGCCTAAATTCAAACTTAACGGTCACGTAGGTGACATGAATAACAAAGAAACAAATGGAAACCAAGGAACACAAGCCTATTTCTAGGAAAGTTAGATATGTTTCGAAATATCTCGCAGGTGACACCCACTATAACAGCGTCGATGATGACAAAATTACAAACTATTATTAATAGCTCGGGAAATCGCGACAGAAAAACAATCTTTTCCAGTGACTCTACATTATTTTTATCTAGCTTGCCGCAGAATAGCGTTATAAAATTAACGCGTGGAAAATAATAAAATGACAATGATTTGCGATGCGACACATCTGAAAGGTGCGATTATAAGACTTGCTGTTTGACGAATGACGGGCGTGCGATTATCCGGATCATTTCGAGGAACTTATCAGGGGCGAATGAAGTGAGAAGTGCACTCATTTTGTAACTACCCTCTTCAACTGTACTCACGGTTTCTAGAATGCCGAGTAGAGCAGCCACAGGGAGATGAGCAGCAGAAGCAGGATACAGTAAGTAGCCACTAGGTTCGTTCCTTCAGTCATTTTGTAGTTTATTTTATTCGTGTTCTCTCGAAGGCGTGTCACTGACGACTGAAATAAAAGCTCTCTGAAAGCTCTACTATATACCTTATTGTTATGTTTAAAACATGACGAAAAATTCTATTTTTTGTTTTCGTCGAACATCAAAAGATTAATGGAATGTCGCTTCAGTATTTCGTTGTACAAAAATGTGTTTGTTTTTGTTGACTCTCGCTGCACGTAATGGCCTTACTTGATTTTCGTTGCCAAATACAGATTAATTCATTTAAACATATAAAAAAAATTTGAAAGTAAGTAGATAGAACAATCCTGGAATTCTCCAGCTGGAAGCAAGGCACTGAGTGCGGCCCTGTCGGCAATACAACATTTCTCGAGTATGATAATACGGAGCTATTTCCGCACTGAATCGGCGCCGCTGAGTGTAGTAGGTACTCGCGCTCCATTGGAAATCGAATAAAACATGCTTCGAATTAATAACAGACCGAGTTTATCCGCTAACTTCAACGTTCAATGTTCACGTAGATCGTCAAAGAAAGAGCAAAATGTATGAAACCTATCATTCAGGATTAGTACAGAAAACACTTTCGATCTTTCGTTTCATATTTACTTGCCTGCGCGCGAGTTGGAAAAATGTTAAAAAAATATTATTGAACCAGTGCCAATTATTAATTAATAGGAGAGCAAGGAAATTGTTATAATACTTTACGCTTTTTTAAATGGTAAAAACCCTTTTCTAAATAAAAAACCGAGGTCCTCAGTAGAGAGAGAGTCCCTTTTAGTAGAGTCACAAGTACGTTTTTATTCAATTGTCCTATCCTACATAAATTATGAAAGCCACAGTCTGTGGGGGATAGATATACACGACTGATGCTTATTCCTCAACCATGCTCAACCATTGTGTCTAAAATTGGCATGGAGTTTATGAGCTGGCCCTATAGAACGTAGGATAGGCCTACATATTTACCCCGAAACCCCGCGTACGAAACATCAGGCTGCAGCTATCAATTAATATAGATATATATAAGGCTGAATCTTGACTGACTGGCTGACAACTAAGAGCTATAGGCTAAACCATGGACGTAGAGAGTTGAAACTTGGAAGATTTTGTTCGTCAAGAGCAAGAAGTGCGTATAAGTATATTATAAGAAAGGAATTTTGGTAACTTGCAACGCAAACGAAGTTTTGGTTATCCGCTGTAGGTACAATATACAGGGTTTCCGCCGGCACCACCTTCCTATTATCATACGTTTCGCTCATGATTAAGACGAGTTGGAACCAGAAAATTTACCAGCGGACTCACTGTACCTATCTTTATATTTGAGGAATTGATGGAATGGAATTGTTGAATTTTGGAATGTAAAAAATGTGGAGAAGATTCATTACAGCAGCAGCACCCACACGCCATCCCGTTCGTTTCGTTGACTCCACTCTTAAAAAAACAAGGTATTTTCGCAGGAGTATTGAACTTGAGCCTAATTCCGTCGCCGATCCAACCCGACACTTTCAGGTCAGCGGCTCTTTTAAAACGATGGAAACAAGATGTGACCAGAAAATACTCTCTTGAGGAAATCAGACAAATTACTGACTAACGTGGCTGTGATTAATATGCTTTTACCTATTTGTAATTTTCAATGTGTAGGTACAAGAATTAGGGTGGGGGAAATCATGATTGTTAAACAAATAAAAAAATGTACCCAGTGAAAATCCCACGGTTTTCGCGTTTTTTTTTACCCTTGTCCATTATTTTGCTGCCAAGATTACCTACTAATCAAATAATTTGCATAATCTGTATTATAAACATTTATACTAATATTTATACTTGAAAAATATACAACGCAAAGGAAATTATCCCAAACACTCGAATAAAATGAGCTTTCATCGAACGGTTATAAATTGTAAAGCGACCATCAAATATTTGATTGCGGAAGCGATAAGAATCAATCAATCAAACATCTTTGATCTCCATAATTACTCAAACAAAGTGTAAACAAGTAACGCAGAGGAAGCATTTTACTGCCCCTCGTAAAACAAAAATGAAATCACACTACAATGTTCAAAGTTAAAGGTTGTGAGAATGTTCTTACAGTAGTAATAGGTTTTACCAGACTGCTAAGAAGGAGAATATTGTCCTTAGAATTTATTTGAATATGCTGACACTACAACTAGCTAGGTCCTTACACTACACATAGGGGCGGTTTAATCTAATGTGCAGGGTGTGCGTTGCACACGGGCGCAACGTCCTAGGGGGCGCTGAACGATACTCGCCGCGGGCGCCACAGACACAGCACTTTCAATGACCCACCCAAAAAAAAAATTACTCCTAATATTTTCAGAACTAAACTAATTTCCCGTGATCATGCCGTGATCAGATTCCTCCAGTTGGCTGTTTTTTGATCTAGATTATGTATTTTTTTGAAGTAAACTAAAGCCATTAATAAAACTGTTATTGATCACAAAACTTACACATACCTACATTGACTTACCATACATACGATACTCATAAAAAATCTGATTAGCCCCTCCTCTCCCCCCTGGACCAAAAGCTAGAGCGTTAGAGTAATTATTGCACATGGGCGCAACATGGGCTACAGGCGCCCCCTATGCTACACAGTAATGTAAACAGGTGAAATTTTATGTACCTAATACGTCCAGTATAATTTGGTTATCTTGTGAACAAGTGGTTGGTTCTGGTATCAGAGTTTTAAAGCCAAGCCTTAGCTTTGCTTCTATGCCACTTATGGTCACCCATCCGAATGGTGACCTCATCGATGGGGTTGATGCTTATTCCAGTTAACGCAAGTGAAGCCGGGGGCAGGAACTGGTTTCAATATTAAGGAATAGGCATATCGCTAATGTGAGTAAAGTAGCCGCCCACGCGTGGGCTCGGCTAGCGAAGCTCGCTGATGGCTCTCTTTCATCGTGAAGATTTGTGGGGTCTGTTGAAAAATTACCGCTGGTTCTAGCGAAAAGCGTTGAAATGGTGAATCAACTCTTCAATCATTCTCGCTAGATTTATGTTTACTAACGATGACACAAAAAATTCTTTGAAATGTACCATACCAAAATATGACGAACTGTACCAAAAATGTAAACCGTCAAATACCTAGGGAAGTTAATAAAAACTAACTAGGAATTAGGTATTTTTAAGAGTTTGCCTGACCTCCAACGAAAATCCCTATCCAACGAGTATATTATTTTATTGTATTTATTTCGTAATTTATATAATAATATGTAATTTATATTTTTTGTTATATGGAGATCCATATAACAAAAAATATAAATTACATAAAATCATCAAATTAAATAAATTTAAATCATGTCATTTATTTAAAAAATTAAACTGAACAGTAATGGAAATTAATTTCATATTATTGTTTTATATTAAAATAAAATATTATTATTAGGTACAGTAGATAAGATACCTAGTAAAGTAAGGTAAGTAATTAATTCTTGAGATGTTTCTCTCTAAAAATGCACGCCCCTACAATATTGCCGCCATACAAATACAAATACTTAAAAACATAGTAAGGAGGCGTGCATTTTTAAACTGAAAGATAGACCTTATGAGATAGAATTTAGCCTAGGTTTCTGTCTCGGTTGAGATATGCGCTACCCGCTACGCTATTTGTAGATATTATGATAGCATATTATCGCGTCGGTCGTGAGGTTGTGTGATGATTATTTATATTTTATTCTTGAATCCGCGATAATTTTTGCCGTCGTCTCAGTGGGCTTTGCTGGAATAATTCCAAATAATGCAGAGTTCAAAATACTTTTATTTTCGAGTCTAGCTAGAGACTGAAATATAAAATTATAATAACAGCAAAGGTCCGAAGAATCAAAAAAGCAAAAATCGATATGCAAGGCACTCTCACATAATCAGTACGAGAGATTTTGCCTGCCCATGACCATAACTGACCTCCAACGAAGAACTTTGCACCTGACTTTTGCTATAGTTTTACTACTAACCATTCTTCATAGGTACCTAAATGTAGAAGGTTGGTTACGAAGTAAGTTGGTACAATATTTACTTATCTACTATCCTATGGAATAACGGAAAAACAAAAGGAAATCAGCAGGCTTGAAGATGCGTCTCAACAACACCATTCTTACAGGCGCTCTCTTGCCAAAACTCTAAGACCGGAAGTTTGCTTGCGAAGTCGAAGCTAGGGTAATGGGTACCTAAAACCGTTCCCATACCTTTTGGGAAGCATGGAAAGGGTCGAGGTACCTCTTCACCCTAACTTCAAATTCGGAGCTACTACACCCGGGTTTGCTCCTCTTGCCTTTTATTGCCTTTGTGGGGCATTAAGATTTGTGGGTCTGTTTGTCCCGTTACGTTTGTTTTTGATGTTTTATGATTCTGTTTGGGCGAAAACAATCCATTCAGCAGCGGATATATCGCACCTGAGACCCCCACTTTTTGGTTTGACAATCCAAAGAATAGTCATTACCACTATTATTATGTCATTGTTATTGTCATTATCATATGATTTTTGACATTTCAACAAGTTCCAAACAATTGTGATTTCGTTGTTTCTTTCTTGTGGAAAAATAATCACAAACGCAGCTATTCAAAGCGTTTCTTCTTAGTGTTATGTGAAAAATAGGCGATAGAATAGGTTTGATGGGAGAGCACCAGCGGACAGCTAGATCCGAAGACATGGCAACCACCAGTACCGTCGCGACCATCTCCCCACAAGTACAAGAGGTAATAGGCCGTTTCAAGCTACACCTTATCTACTATACTTACTTATCTGTTTTGCTATTATTATGTACTTACTCGCAGAGTAATCACTCGGCTTTCTGAGTCTGTTTGAAGCGATGGAACAAGTCAGTAGGTTCGGTATTTCCGTATTTCGGGGGCTGCGTGCAAACCAGCGATGTTACTCAACGCATGGTTTGCTGAATGACATCAATGTGCTAGACATGACCCGGGTGGTCGCAGGCCCCTTCTGCACCATGACTCTGGGAGACCTTGGGGCTAACGTGATCAAAGTGGAGAGTTTGGAAGGTGACGAAGCACGGAAGTGGGGACCACCATTTGTCGAAGGCAGTAATGATTCGTATTACTTCCTCTCTATCAATAGGAATAAAAAAAGCATTTGTGTTGATTTCAAGAGTCAACAAGGTAAGTCACTTCTTTATAAAGTTGTGAGATTTATGTCTTTACCAATTCAATTTCCAATCTACTAATAGCAAAAATAATTTTCAGGAAAACAAGTGATTTATGATCTAGCTAGAAAATGTGATGTGCTTGTAGAAAACTTCCTACCAGGGAAACTGGATTCTCTGGAGGTAGGCTATGAGAGACTGCAGCAAGTCAACCCAAAGCTTGTCTACTGTGCCATCTCTGGCTTTGGACCTGTTGGACCATATTCAAAGAAACCTGGGTAACTAGATCCTCTTTGATTTCTATAATAAGTGTAAAAGTAGAAAAAAGTCTATAAATTAGTAAATAGAATGGTGTTAATGCGTTCTATTGTTTTAGATATGATGTAATAGCCTCTGCTATGGGTGGCCTAGTGAACACTACAGGTGAGAAGGATGGAAGGCCATGCAAGCCAGGAGTGGCCATGACAGATGTCACCACCGGCCTTCATGCATTCGGAGCCATCACGACTGCGCTCTACTACCGACAGAAAACTGGCAAGGGACAGAAGATTGACTGTAATTTACTTTCCACACAGATCTCTAGTATGATCAATATCGCAAACATTTATCTGAACTGTGGCATCGAAGGGGAGAGGTGGGGCACGGCCCATGCAAACCTAGTTCCATACCAATCCTTTCAAAGCAAAGACGGAGAGATGGTCATATGCACCGGCTCCAACCCACAATTTGCCGATTTCTGCAAACTCATTCACAAAGAAGAACTTATCACGGATGAAAGATTCATAAACAATTCTGCTAGAGTACAGAACCGTGATGAGATAATAGCCATTATCAGTGAAGTAATAATAACAAAAACCAACAAAGAATGGATGGGTATATTCAAGAATGCGACATTTCCTAATGGACCGATAAATAAAATGAAGGATGTTTTCGAAGATGAGCATGTGAAAGCTATAGAGCTTGTGAAAAAATTGCCTCACCCTGATGCAGGAACCCTAAAGATGGTAGGGCCTCCCACTCTGTTCAGTGAAGGGGGCAACCTCGTTAGGTTCGCTCCACCCACATTAGGACAACATACCAAGGATATTTTGTCCAATTTTCTAGGCTACCAAGATAATAAAATTGAGGGTCTTTTTGACAAAAAAGTTGTGAGATAAACTTTTGCCTAATACCTACGTTAATAATTTTTAAGATTTATTTGTTTTGAATGTTTAATCATTTTGCAATGTCATGTAGCTGGTAAGTAAATAATTGTCATGGCTGATAAAAGTGTTGACATAAAGATATAATGATTGTTAAAATAAATAGTTTTTTAATGGAATATTTCATTTAGATAACTTTGTAAGGTAAATGTTTTATTAGGTTTAACCGATCAGTGCCTAAGTAATATTCCTACCTATTGTCCACCACCATATACCAAGAGGTCTTTAGAAGTACCTAGGTATAATAAACAAATGCCACCAAACATATATTTTCTTTCTGTTCCAAGTCATGCCTCACAATGTTTTCCTTCACTGTTGTGAAAACATGGAATGCTTACATAGATTATTTCTACCATTAAAACTCATTTAACTGCTACCGTGAATCGAACCCGCGACTATCAGATCGTAAGGCAAGGGCCTCATCCACTCGGCCACTACGTTTCGTCGTAGTCCTCTACTACTAAACGAGGTTATACCTGGATACCTAACCTACTTTAATTTAATAGATAAATAAAACTAGGTATTTACAAGTGGCGGGCTGTTTATCTAGCTTTGAGAAACCCTAAAAAATAACAGAAATGCAATTGATTATTTGTACAGTATGTCGAAAGTTTCAACAATGCCAATTCGCAATTCGCGGCACCAGCTTCATAGACTAATTGGGTCTCAGGTAGGAATCCACGTCACACTAATATGTATTTTAAATGCGTAATATTTTTGAGGATAGATGAATGTTATGTTCATTTATTTTCGTTCAGGAACATGTCGATTCAAAACTATTACCTAATAAGCATACCTATAGGTAGGTACCTTAGTTTTTTTAAATCCTACCTACTTTTTATATTATAGACGCGAAAGTTTGTAAGTATGGATGGATGTTTGTTACTCTTCTACGTAAAAACTACTGAATGGATTTTAATTAAACCTTACAATAATATAGCGTATACATCAGAATAACACACAGGCTACAATTTATAAAGATACCTGCGCAGACGAATTCGCGGGCACCAGCTAGTGTTTAATAAGTATTTGAGCTATATAAATACTCTTTTTCTTTCTTTCTTTTAATGTTTGCTATAATCACGCTGAAACTGATAGAGCTGAAATTCGACATAGTTTATGAACTGCAAAAAGACAGCGTTCATGCCGACACCACGTAGCCGAGGCCGCGAGCAGCAGCGTAATGATAGGAATAATGTTTTCCAGGAGCCAGTGGAGCGTATGGCCGTGATAACGCTGCGGCCGACCACCACCAAGAAGGAAGCGCGCAAGAAGGTCGTGTGGACCGAAGACACCGTCGACAATGAACACATGAACAAGAAGAAATCCAAGTGTATGTATACAGACTTCGAATCCCTTCAAAACGCTGCAGAGCGTGTTGATTTGAAGCTGGGTGCAAGTGGGATACTTATCTATGACGCTGTCTGTACAACCAGTACTATATCCTAGGTTCAGCGGTTCTTCAGTCCTTACGGCCTGTTTGCACGTTGATTAGTTGCATTGCAGGTAAGAACGTTTGGTCAATAGTTGCCAGTTGCAGGAGCCCTGTGCGTCAACTGAATTTAATCAAAGTGCAAACAGGCCTCTAATACCCGAGTCGAGAGCCTTGAGCAGTTCTGTACGCATATTTATGCACAATGAAGTATGATATGATATAGGATAGGGAATCACACAGGCTCACAACGGACCGGACGGCCCGCGTGGCGGGGACTAGGTAAAGATAAAAGATAAAAAAAAAAAAACATTTATTTCATAAAGGTCTTAGTATAAAGGTAGGAAGTTTAAGTAAACGTAGTATAAAATGAAAAAGATATGAATGAAGGCTAAAATTTCAAAATGAAACTATAAAATTTAAGACTATTTTAACTAAGTAGGTATATAATTAATATAAGCTGCATATAAATTTGAGTTGAAAGTTTTCTTTCTTTTTTATCAATTTACTTAAAATAAAAAAAGAACTAAATAAGTAGTAAAGACCCGAATCAGATGAATCTTTGAGTACCTCGTCCTAACTAAGTACTAGACTTGTAAGTAGGTACGAGGGATCGCTGCTTCAGCTAGCTTCAGGTACAACTAATCAACCTACCTGTTTGTTTTTACTCTTACCTTTAGCGATAACTTCTGGCTCTTTCCTCACAGACTTTCGCATTTATACTATTACTGTGATTGCAGTATTATGTGAATTCATTTTACACATTCTTTGTAAATGATGGTATCATCAGGTTGCTGCATTTACGAGAAGCCGCGACGATTCGGCGAGTCGGATTCTGAGTCAAGCGACGAAGACGAATGCGAGCATTGCTACGGACACGTGGAGAACAGACCCCACCACCACCACGGGCAGAGGACACAGGAAGCGCCCCTCACTATCACACAGGAACAGGTGCGAGCATTGCCAATTTTACCTGCTTTAGCAAGTAAAAAAAATGTGATGTGATTTAACAGATAAGCTAGGACCTCTAATAAGCACTACTGAGCCGGGTTCTCTAACTTCATACCTCTTACAGCTTTATTATGGAACGAGGACTAAACTCGAGTTTTCCCAGTTCTAGACTAGTGTTCCTCTTATAGTACGATGACACACGGCTTTTTTACAAGCTACAAGCCTATACGCCAGCGTGTGGCGTGTAAATTAGCCTGGCTTTCTATTTTTTCACAGCTTTTTTACAAGCGGATTATAAAGAAGCAGATTGTTAAAATACGCCGATGACACTGAGCGACTTTACACGCTACAAGCGAAGTCGCTGGCGTGTAGCGAGTAAAAAAGCTGTGTGTGATCCTACTAGGTATAACAAAACCTTTTTGCGCGTATCATTTACTTACGTTCCGTTTTCACCATATTCTAACTACATTCGTTACCATAGACAAAATATAAATAAAAGTCACTCAGGTACATTCAAATCACCTTTCTGTAACTATGACGATATAATATTGCGTGTATTGGAACTACAATGAAAAATCCTGGTCGGCGTGAAACCCATTTTATAATAAAATAATAAATAAATAAATACATATTTTGGACTTTTCACACAACGCCATCTAGCCCCAAACTAAGCAGAGCTTGTATTATGGGAACCAGTTGGCTGATGAACACTTACATACTTTTATTTTGTAAATACATACACAGAAAACACCCAGACTCAGGACAAACACCGATGTTCATCACACAAATGTTTGTCCTGAAGCAGGAATCGAACCCGCGACACCGGGCGTGGCATTCCAATACACTTGCCATTCCTTGCCATTCGACCATCCATAAAGCATAATCAACCTATAATGTTCCCACTGCTGGGACTCAGGCCTACTCTCGGCAGGAGAGCGAATGGGTCTTAATCTACCACGCTGACCCAATGCGATGTTTTGGACCGAAAACCCATTTACGCATACTCGCATACCCGCGACCATCAGATCGCAAGGCAAGAGCCTCATCCACTCGGCCACCACGTCCTCATCATTCGACCATCCGTGTCGTCATTATAAAGCTGTTACTGTTTCAGGACGAAGCGACGGCGGAGCCCACGACCACAGCAGCTCTACGGCCGCCCGCGCCGCCCGACCCGGCGCCCACCAGCTAAGCACACTTTATACTCGCGTTAATCAATACTGTTATTGTCCTATAAAGCATAATATTGTTAAACCTTATTTACGAGTTTAGTACCAGTTTTATTAATCCAGTTATATGTAGGTACTCGTATTGTGAATTTGTAATAGAAGTATAGTGGATTCGCTGAGATTTGGGCTCAATTAACACTGCCGCGAAACGGAATGGAAGCGCACGGATTCGTACACATAATGAGCTTTGTAAATTTTATAACGCACAAACTAGATATGTCAGCGTAAAATTTCAAAAAATATTTACAATTAAACGGTTTGAAAAAACGTTAAATTGTAAACTGTCGATAAATTGTTGACGCAAATATTATGCTCTTCAAAACAGACCAATCACGGCACAGTCGCCTTCTGATTGGTAGGTTAGATTGAACTTATTTTACCTAAGCGCGCACTTCCTATTGGGTGATCGTTTACAAATTTACGATTTTAAATCCGTAACTTTGTGAAGAGATATCTTGATTTGTCTTTTTAATAGCAGACTTTCGTAGTGTTTCAAATTCAACGGCAGTTTGTAATTTTACGTGATTGAAAACCGCTAAATTGAAAACTTACGGTTTTTACAAAATAACGGTGACATATTATACAAGCATAACACGAGGTCGGGCGTCTCTGAATTCTATTCCATTCCGTTACACGGCAGTGTGAATTAGTATGTCTGAAATTAGCTGCAAATAGTTTGCAGTAGCAAATGAAGCTTACTGCCGCTGGTCTGTCTCCCAGCTAACTTCAGACAGTCTTGGGTGCACTTTAAGCGTCGATGACACAGGGCTAGTTTACAAGCTACAAGCCGGCGAGTTAAAAACTAGCGAGTAAGCAAGTTAGCTTTCGGGAAGGATTGTCAACTAGTAGATTGTAAAAAAATCCGATGACATGGGGCGAGTTTACAAGCTACAAGCGCACTCGCTGGCTTGTAGCTTGTAAACTAGCTCTGTATCATCGACGCTTTACTACTGAGGATTTACCTACTAATATTGTAAAGGCAAAGGTTGTGAAGATAGATAGATGTTCGATCACTAATCATTAAAAATTGGGTACGGATATAGTTTATGAGCTTGACATAACCAACTTTATTATGAAACGAGGACTAAGGACTCGAATTAAAGTCAGAGTTTTCCCAGTTCTAGACTAGTGTTCCTCTTATAAAAAAAAGTCGTGTGACCACCCGACAGAAGTGAGAACTTCAAATATTAGGTCAAATTGGTTCTGCGCATCTCTGTCACGTGGTTCGCCAGAGGACAACGTGTTTGTCGCTTATTATACATACAAGTGAGCGTATTCGTTTGCACTACATTACCGTAGGCAAAATAAAAGTTAATGTCATTTACATTCAGCACATCTTTAACTACGGAGATAACCATAATTAAATTTATGGGTCGGCGTAATACTCATTTCATAATACAACTGATAGAGGCTAATTAAGAGGATATGTGAAACTATCAGAAATGACAGCGACCGAATTGCAAGACAGTGATAGCGCAATTACACACCTTACCCCGAGAGAAGAGTTTAGATATAGATTTTTGTCGTTCAAAAGTAATTGTCGTAAGCGACAAATGATAAAACTTTGTATTGCTTGAAAAGTACTGAATTTATACAAAATTCCTTTTACATTTATCTAAGTTCTTTGATTACTCACTCAGTAGTACAAAAATTAACTGCAAATATTCTCTAAATTCGAAGGATGGATATAAAATAAATCTATCGAGATCAGTTTCACCAATCGTGTTTCTGTCTTACATTTATTTAGATTATATCCTCAAGTAATCACTCTATTAACATCAAGTTTGTAACCTGTAACGTTACTGAGTAAGAATGTAACGCAGCTACTCCAAATTTTCACATAGCCTCTTAAATCTCAATACCACGCGGGCGGGAAAGGTTATCAGTGTGTTTGGTTTTTTTTGTCATAACGCCTACAACTGTTGACTTCCCTGTAGCAGATACGATACCATTATTATGTTCATCAGAAATATTCGTGATCGAGCCTCTAAATGTGTTCTTCCGATGTTGGCGACCGCGACCCACTGCTTACTATTTTTTATTTATTATTATTGGCCTGACATGTCCCCGACCTGACGAACCGACGTTCGTCACAAAAAATGTTTGTCCTGAAGCGGGAATCGAACCCGCGACACCGGCGTGGCATTCCGATACACTTGGCATTCGACCATCCGTGTCGTCAAATTATGAAGCACTATTGGGTGAAAGCGACCGCGTCGCGCGACTCGCGCACGCGCATACATATCCGAGACGCGCGGTCTTGTGTCGCGGTCGCCGGACGCCAACATCGGAAAGCCACCTTAAGGATAGATAGTTACTATCTAAATCGTGTTATCCATCGGCGTGTATTTGCCGAATATTTAAATTGTATCTGCATTCTAATGAGCGATGTACTAGGGTATGAACCAATGTTAAAAAAATACTACCCTATGGTAGGTACTTCAATAAAGGGTGCCATGTTATTTGCCTTACTCTGTACTTGAGACATTATATTAAAAGGAAATTAAACTAGGTTATTGTATAATACTTTAATTTTATTTATATTTGAGATAACTACACTTCAAATATCTATTAAAACAACACATTCAGGAATAAATAAGGTAAGTCTTGTAAAACAGTCGGTGGGAATCTAATCTAATTACACAAAGGCACTACTAATCCTAACCTTTTTATGATTAAAATCGTTCCATTCAGTAGTGTTATGCTCCGTTCACATTATTCCAGTATTTCAGTCCAGCGATCTATGGTTGGAATGAGCCCATTTCATTCCAGTGCTGGTTCACATAATTCCAGTCCAGGCGATGAATTTAATGCTACTGGAATAATAACCAGCACTGGGATGAACCCATTTTATTCCAGATCATTCCAGTGCTGGTTCACATTATTCCAGTCCCCGTCGAATACAGTGCTGGAATGCTACAAGAATAATGTGAACCTGCACTGAAATGAGCCCATTTTATTCCAGATCATTCCAGTGCTGGTTCATATTATTCTAGTGGCATTCTAGCGCTGGATTTGACCGCTGGACTGGAATGCTTACTGGAATAACGGAAACCGGGCATTAGAGATGGAGTTTAATTTGTAACAAAAAAATGTATTTACATAAACGTTTATGTAATCTCAGTAACAATATTTAATTATGTTAAAAGGACATATAATTACATGAATTATTTTTTATGTTACACAAAATGCCGACCGCATATACACGTTTTCCTGTTTCTATTTCGGTTTATAAAAAAAATCCGTAAATCACGTTTCATTCGATTTAGGAAAACGTATGTATTTGATCTGCCTATAAGTGTAGCGACACATCTGCGAAACGTACGGCGCCGATCGTTCGGTTGAATACGCTCGTAGTATTTTTCAAGTTCCCTATGACACATTAGCTGAAATTACGTAGCGAACCTCCCGTCGAGCGATTGTTGTTTCAGCCAAAACGCATTCCATGTATTTTTCACACCACTTGCTCGACAATGTCCAATTACATATCATGCTATCTCGAGGTAAAGCAAAGCATTACCTCCCTAGGGAGGCTGATGTGTCGCTACACTAATATGTTGTATGGTAGCATACAAGGTCACGCAACAAGAGTTGGCGCTGTCAAAGTACTCGCACTAATGCAATTTCCCTCTACTTTGTCAAGTTTAGGATATCATAATCATTTGACAGGTGACAATAGGGACACACCGCGCTCTTATTCACAGACACTACACAAGTGCACGTGTGAATGTGTTGTTCATGCCAACTCTGGTTGCGCAACCTATACAGTGCTTATCCAAATTCAATTGTCAGTCAACAATGCAATAAAACTACCTACTCAATTGAAACTTTATGCTGGAACCAAACCAGTACCTATTTATGCAGGGTGGGCCATGAATTAGTTAACATTTAAATCTGATTTCCTGCTCAAATCAAAGCGGCGCAGGGTGCTTGGAGAGGTCAAATAGCTAACTCGTTTCAGGGAAATTTAGTGGCAATAGATCGGGACCCTGGGTCTCAAGGCGACTTTTGCGTAAAAAAAATTTAGTTCGCTCACATTTTTGATACATTTGTTTCGTATTGAGTTCAATTTAACATTTTAATCATTGTCCGAGTCCTAATGTACAAATAAATGGGTGAAGAATTTCGAAGAGACGGCAGAGACATGAAATTTGTAGCAAATCGGCGATCCACGGACTTCTCAGAGTGAAGAGAACGTGTAGGAAATTATGCTTCAGTTCGACGCGATCCCGAGCGAAACAAATGTCTCAAAAAAGTGAGCGAACTAAATTTTTTTACGTAAAAGAGGCCTTGAGACCCAGTGTCTATTGCCACTAAATTTCCCTGAAACGAGTTAGCTGTTTCTACCTCTCCAAGCATCCCGCGCCGCTCGGATTTGCGCAGGAAATCAGATTTAAATGTTAACTAATTCATGGCCCACCCTGTAGTTGTAACTTATAAAAATTTTGAGAGCATTCTAAGATAATTATAATAATTTAATGTTCTTTCTATAAAATACAAGCTAACTTGTCCTCTTGTCTTTCAATACTCAACATTATAAAATTTAAACATTTTGGGCTGATTATACCTAATTATTGAAGTACACATTTTATCCAGTTAATTACTAGGTTCTATTAAAATATCTAAGAACAAGTTAATAAGCAATAATGTTAAAAAAAAGATCTACAATACACGACGCACTCCGCTTTCAGCTTTCAGCGAAGCCACACTGCTCCGTTACGTTGCGTTGCTACTAAAACTGCAACGCAACGCACCGCAACGGAGCTGTGTGCGCGTCTCTTAATAATGTTTAAAAAATACTTTATTAAAACAAGAATATATTTAAAACTATAAAATCTGAATATAGCGCGTAAGTTATATAAATATGTAAGTAATGGCATAACTTTAAAATTTTCACCATAAGCATGCTCAAAAATCAATGGATTTAGTTTATTTAAAAATAATCAAGGTTTTACACAAACATAGTACAATACAACCGACTTAAATTGGACTTCTAGTGACCGTAAGCACCACTGAAAAGTCACAGGGAAGCAAAATACGCAATTTCGTATACTTCGACGACACATTTTTTCAGTTATTTGGATATAAAAACACTAAACTGAATCGATTTTGATGAAATTTTGAAATAAAATCAAGTCGGTGTAAACAACAGTTCTGATGTCACAAAACATTCAACCGAATTAATAACCTCCTCCTTTTTGAAATCTGTTGAAAAATTATGTAAAATTAAATACGCCGAGCCAGAAATCCGTAAATATGTGGTCGGCCTTATGGAGCGCAAACGTTAAGGGGAATCCTCAAATCCGAATTCCATACAAAATGTTTCGGACAAATACCCAAAAAGTACACCGTATTATAGTAATTTTTCACACTATTCGTTTCGTCCATGTTTTTTGAATCATATTGTATGGGATTCGGATTTGAGGATTGGCCTTAAATGTGTATTATTACGAGACGCGTACCGTTATATTAAATTATAGTGATTATTACTTGGATTAAAATAATTTAACTACAAATTCTTACTATTTACATAAGCGCCAATGACATTATCTTCGCAATTTCCTGAAATAAACAATTAATATTATAAGTTTTTTTGTGTTTAATTAGTTTAGTTACAAAACCTACCAACTTAGCAATAGATGGATCTATCCATCTAGCTAGATGTATAAAATGAAATGAAAATTAATGAAATTAAATTTAATCTTCTTCTTATGGTGTCACCAGTTCTTTCGAACCAGTGTGGTAAAAATAATTCAAGTGCGCCTCAAAGAGGCTCTATACGTGCACTATGAAATTTAATAAAATTATATTAATGTATGTTTATTGTATAGATATATGTTTATTTATGTTTGTTTCTCAATCACGACAACACTATTGAACTTCTCGCTACCACACGCGCGGAGCTGCAGGTAGCATCTATTTCATCATGGTGGTGTTACCTGTTGAGTGGTTTCTCAGGTAGTGTTTGATGGGTTACCTGTTGAGTGGTTTCTCAGGTAGTGTTTGACGGGTTACCTGTTAAGTGGTTTCTCCAGGTATTGTTTGACGGGTTACCTGTTGAGTGGTTTCTCAGGTAGTGTTTGACGGGTTACCTGTTGAGTGGTTTCTCCAGGTATTGTTTGACGGGTTACCTGTTGAGTGGTTTCTCAGGTAGTGTTTGACGGGTTACCTGTTGAGTGGTTTCTCCAGGTATTGTTTGACGGGTTACCTGTTGAGTGTTTTCTCAGGTAGTGTTTGACGGGTTACCTGTTGAGTGGTTTCTCAGGTAGTGTTTGACGGGTTACCTGTTGAGTGGTTTATCCAGGTATTGTTTGACGGGTTACCTGTTGAGTGGTTTCTCAGGTAGTGTTTGACGGGTTACCTGTTGAGTGGTTTCTCCAGGTATTGTTTGACGGGTTACCTGTTGAGTGGTTTCTCAGGTAGTGTTTGACGGGTTACCTGTTGAGTGGTTTCTCCAGGTATTGTTTGACGGGTTACCTGTTGAGTGTTTTCTCAGTTAGTGTTTGACGGGTTACCTGTTGAGTGGTTTCTCAGGTAGTGTTTGACGGGTTACCTGTTGAGTGGTTTCTCAGGTAGTGTTTGACGGGTTACCTGTTGAGTGGTTTCTCAGGTAGTGTTTGACGGGTTACCTGTTGAGTGGTTTCTCAGGTAGTGTTTGACGGGTTACCTGTTGAGTGGTTTCTCAGGTAGTGTTTGACGGGTTACCTGTTGAGTGGTTTCTCAGGTAGTGTTTGACGGGTTACCTGTTGAGTGGTTTCTCAGGTAGTGTTTGACGGGTTACCTGTTGAGTGGTTTCTCAGGTAGTGTTTGACGGGTTACCTGTTGAGTGGTTTCTCAGGTAGTGTTTGACGGGTTACCTGTTGAGTGGTTTCTCCTGATAGCTGACAATCTTGCGCGGGCGGCGCGAGCGCGTGTCGCGTCCCTCGCCGTCGACGCTGTCGCTCGAGCGGCTGTCGCAGCTGCCGGCGCGGCTGTCTTGATGTCTACAACAATACAATCCTATGAATATCAAACACCTATGAAGTTTGATTTAATTTTATTTATTTGGTATAAAATGATTCTGGGGCTACATTATCGCGCGAAAATTCTCGTTGCGTTGACGCGATAAAAACATCGTGTATGATGTTCTTGTCTAACTTAAAAGCGTTGATGACACACTTCACAAGCTACAAGCCAGCGAGTTCTCTTGTAGCTTGTAAACTCGCCCCGTATCATTAGCTTTTTTACAATCTGCTAGTTGACTATCCTTCCGGAACGCTAACTCGCTCACTCGCTAGTTTTTAAACTCGCCGACTAGCAGCTCGTAAACTAGCCCCGTGTCATCGAAGCTTTGGACATGTAAGTAAGTTTTGCGAGTATTTGTCAGTGGCGACCCACAAATTGGACGAACAGTGGAGTAAGAATAGAATATCGTCATGGGCCGACGACATTGTGGCTATCGTTAGATGTCGGTGTATGGAGGCGGTCGGCCACCATTCACCGACTCGGCGACACTCAGTCGGGTCAGCTAGTTACTTCTTCGAGGATCTAGCAAAGTTACTTATAATATGTTAGTAGTTAGTGGTAAGTAATGAGTAGGTACAGAGAGAGTACCTGAGTAGTACTCAGAGAGAGGTACCTGGTGTGTTCGTGTGCGTCGCTATCAGTGTGTAAAACGCGACCGTCGGGCGAGTGGAGCGAGCGGCGCGCGCGGCGGCGAGCGAGCGAGGGGCGCCGCGTAACGTGCGGCTCGCCTGCGCCCCCCTCCTCCCCCAAGTCCGAGCTGCAAGGAACACAGATGTTTCAGTCCAAAGATCTTTTAATGCAATAATGCGCGCCCCTCCAATATCACCGTTAGTCGGGTAAAAACATAACCGAAACCGCAGTCAAGTAAATAAGCTTTCTTAAAAATTATAATGGACATTTCACACAACGCCATCAAGTCCCATATGCAAGCTTGTATTATGGGAACCAGATAACTTATAGAATACTTATAAACTTTTTTTTAATGTAAATACATACATAGAATACATAGAAAACACCCAGACTCAGGACAAACACCGGCCGCTTGGATCATTTTAGGAGAAGAGACTCACGAGACGATGACTCCGGGCACGGTGGCGCCGTTGGGGCTGGGCGCGTCGTGCGGGTCGAGCGCAGCGCGCGACGCCGGCCGCTTGGGCGCGGGGCTGCCCGGCGACAGCGACTCCAGCCGCATCTTCGCCACCATCACCTTCAGCACGCGCCCGCTCGGACTGTCACGGAAGATACATAGATAGATAATGTTTAATTGCACTTAGCAAATAGCACAAAGATCAAACTACATGCCTTATGGGGTCTCAGCGAAAAGCGAATCATAATCAAGTAAATTACATCTTATTTCAATATTTCACAGGAGTTTTCATCAGCTCGATCTAGGTTTTATACATTTGAAGTGGCGCCATCTCTGATTGACTTTATGAACTAAAGGGCGGGAAGGGGCGGAGTGCACTGACCTGGTCCGCCTGACGTGCGCGGAGCGGCGGAGGGGTGGGCGGAGTGCACTGACCTGGTCCGCCTGACGTGCGCGGGGCGGCGGAGGGGCGGGTGGAGTGCACTGACCTGGTCCGCCTGACGTGCGCGGGGCGGCGGAGGGGCGGGCGGAGTGCACTGACCTGGTCCGCCTGACGTGCGCGGAGCGGTGGAGGGGTGGGCGGAGTGCACTGACCTGGTCCGCCTGACGTGCGCGGAGCGGCGGAGGGGTGGGCGGAATGCACTGACCTGGTCCGCCTGACGTGCGCGGAGCGGCGGAGGGGTGGGCGGAGTGCACTGACCTGGTCCGCCTGACGTGCGCGGAGCGGCGGAGGGGTGGGCGGAGTGCACTGACCTGGTCCGCCTGACGTGCGCGGGGTGGCGGGGAGGGGAGGGGCGGAATGCACTGACCTGGTCCGCCGGGAGTGCGAAGGGCGCGGCGAGTATTGCGAAGCGCGGCTGGGGGTGGCGAGCGGCGGCGGGGAGGAGGTCCGCTTGCGGCGCCTTACCCGCACGGTGGGGGTGAAATCGTTCGACAGCCGCACCGAGCACGGCTTGCTGCTCTGCAACCGGACACAAAACGATAAAAACTAAACCCTCTTCCACTCAAGTATTACATACAAATCACGGACTGCAAATAGCTAACATAAGCCCCTCTTCGCCACTCCGGGCTAATAGGTTCAGTCACTAAAAGTAATATATTAAACAAATTAAGGTAGTATTATGTTACAGTGTATTCGGAGCGCACTGTCCCAAATACACTTTGCAACTTAGCGCCATTTTAAAGCGGTTTTAGACTAACGTTTAACTAAGCGTTTACAGCGCGCGTCGCGCCACTAATACGCGGCCGAGCGTCCGTGACACTATCATACGACACTCGCCACCAACAAACCGAGTGTACAGGTATCCTCACGGTTTAATAGCGTTGACCTTGAATGCGTAGAAGTCGATTTTTAGATGTGTTTGGCGGGAGGGGTACGACGCGACAGGGAAGAGTCCCAAGCTCTGGTACCTGGAGTGCGCTTCCGGCGGCGTGCAGGAGGCGCGCGGGCGTGAGGTCCTCCAGCTCGGTGGTGGAGTCGGGCTCCAGGGTGCCGCGCCCCAGCGGCGTCAGCGACAGCGCACCACTCTGGAAACGTGTCAAGTATTTATAATTATGCTTACTGTTATTATATTGTGTACGAACAGTTTGGTGAACCAATAGTAAAACAAGCTTAAAGTTTATTAAAACTGAAAACCCGACTGCGAAAATATTATATGTTGTCGAGTCGCGTGCTATATGTATATGTCGCAGGCATATTCTATAACTCGGTATTTTACAAACGGCATCGTCCGTTTACAATATGCCGTTTTGTAATATGCTGAAGGCAAATTTTATATGTGTAAAATGTAGACTATAATTCCTTTGAAAAGTTTCATATATTTTTATTTTATTTTATGTGCATACACGCGCGTATACGGGCGCGCTGAAAATACATTTATGAGTGGCAATCCGCGGTGGAGGACGTGGATGAGTGGATGAGGACCTTGCCTTGCGATCTGATGGTCGCGGGTCGAATCCCGGTGGCAGTCATGCGTAAATGGGTTTTTTCGGTCGGAAAAATCTATGTATGCATCCCACGTTCTCGCAACGGTGAAGGAAACCATCGTGAGGAAACCGACATGTCAAAGTACAGAATTATGTTCTATGGCATGTGACATCCACCAATTGGCATTGGGTCCGCGTGGTGGATTAAGACCCACCGCTCTCCTGCTGAGAGTAGGCCTGAGTCCCAGCAGTGGGAACATTATAGGCTTGATTTGATTATGCTTATCCGCTCGGTTTATTACGCTAGTCTGAAACCGCTATAAAACGAAACTCTCTGCTTACTTATAGATTTAAACTTGAGTATATATTTTTGTTTACTGTACCTGTTTACTGCTACTGCTGGGTGCGTCTAACAAACAACTGGGGCCTTCCAAAGGATTCTCCGGTGACACGGGCCTGCAATATAATAACCATAAAATAATAAATCAATAAAAGACCGAATAAATATATTAAATGACGACATGATTGGTCAAGTGGCAAGTGTGTTGGACTGCTACGCCGGTGTCGCGGGCTCGATTCCCGCTTCAGGACATAAATTTAAAAAAATAAAAGTATTTAAGTATTCTATCCGTATCATTTATCTGGTTCCCATAGTACAACTCTTTTAAGTTTGAGTCTAGATGGCGTTGTGAAATATCAAAAATTATTTTAAAAAAATGTGACGAATACAATACAAAAGGTCTCAATCCAAATTCAGATTATAGAATAGTTGAATAAAGCATGTTTATAGGTTTGGATATAATTCTGTTGTGTTCTGAACACGGTAATGCTTACACATTACTGATTTTGATTTGGTTCTGCCCCAGCGTGGCCTTGCCGTTAGTAATAAATATAATTTAGTAACCTTTGAGGGGATTCCTCTCCATCCTCTGGTTCTAAGTCTTCCGTGACGGTCTCCATTCTCCTGAACAATCAAAATTCAAAATCAATATGAGTTAACATGGTTGAAATTCGCAAATACTCAATAATAATATACAAATAACATTAAAGAAAATATAAGAAAAGTTTTTGTAGAAGTGAGGGTAACTTACGAAGAATTGTAGTCTTCATCATGTGACATTCTTTGAGATTCTTCTGGGTCTCTTTCACTGCTGTCTGCAAAATGATAATAACATAGAATCACTTTAAAGTTGAAGAAATGTCCATGTTTTTATTTAAGTCTATTTTTATTAACAACCAACACTAAATGATATATATTTACTCAAAGTTAAAGCTGACTTTTTAAAAATTCCACTTCACTCTTATAAAACTTATGAAATGAAATATTGTCTTAAATAAATTCGAGTCCTTTTTATGTCCTGCGTAATAGGCATGCAAATATTTAGTTACTTATTAAAAACTCAAACCTCCTCTCTAATCTAACTCCTGAAATGAATGAGGTGGCTCATAATCGCTTTTTGCAGCCCACTGCTGAACATAGGTCTCTCGAAAGGTGCGCGCGCAACTGAACCCTTTATTTGGTTCTCTTCATCCACCTTCTACTATAACGCACAACACAGATTATCGCTCCATCTAACGCATTGATTCCCAAAGTGGTCCAGCGGTCTATGGAAAAAAAAGTTTGGGAACCTCTGATCTAACGGCTCGTCCTACACTGCACTTGCCTAAACATGTTGTCCACTTAAGAACGCGTTTACCCCAATAGCTGTCAGTTCTTCAGCAGATATGCTATGTCTAACCCAATGCCACTTCAGCTTGCTGATCCACTAAGCTATGTCATCCGCTTGCTGAATACATGGTAAAAAAAAGAGACCTAATAACGAGTCAATTGCGGAAAAGGGAGTCTCACCATACTGGCAGGGTACTCACTGTCTAATCGTGCCTCCTCCAGGGTATCGTCGGCGCTCTCGGGCTCCGTATCCATCGGCTGGGACGGCTCGCCCGCATCGATCCGCGTCAGGGGAATGTACACATCTACAATACACATCAATTGTTTATGTGGTATTTTGGCGTAGAAGAATAAACTACAAGGCGCTTCCCAACGCAGTTAAATGTGCATATTCTTACCTTGCAGCATATGCATAGGAAGGGGCAGAGGCCTGGCGCCACTCCCCTGGTTGGGGCTCCGGGCGGACGGCCCTGAAACACCATGTATTTTATATGTACAGCTATCTACATATCTATTACTAAACATATTTAAGTCAGTTTACTAATATTTTCTTTCTCACTAAATATTCAGAATCTGTTATTGGCCCACTAAAGTGAAACCCAATGTACTACTTAGTTAAGCAAAAGTTGTTGGTTCTATAATAAATAAATAAATCATCAATGGAAATTCCATAATAATTGCAGCCTCAGGCAGATCTAGGCCAGCTTGAAGTTTGCATTGGAATCATTCCATCTCACATCAGCGTTTGTTGGTGCTTGTGTTACTAATCTCGCTCTATAGTATCGTTGCCTAGATCTAGAGACCTTCAAGCCAGCCTAGATCTGCAGGCCGTACTTTATAACCATATTGAAATAACCTGTGTTATTGGTATTCAGTAGAGTCCTGCTTAGAGAAACCACTGGCTGTATGGATTGGCCTCCAATCATCATGGGAGGCACCCGGTGGACTTTCTCCGACTTTACATTAGAAACAGTGACAGTGCTCCATCTCGGAGATTCAGCCTCCAGCTCAGTGCGCGCCCTCATGTAGGCCTGAGCTACGTCAATGCTGCGTGCTATTTCATTAGAGGCTCTCACAAGATGATCCAGGGCATTCTTGCTTGCTGATTGCAAGGCTACATCCAGTTTTGACGCCTGAACATTTCCATTGCTCCTGAGCCTCTAAATATTAAACATCATGTATGAAAAAAATAATACATTGGACATCATGCTATCTACATATAATAGGGGTTAGTATAGCTTCAAACTCAAATTGAAAGAGCACATTACGGCAATAGTTGATAAAGCTGACTCTATTGTGACTATATTGTGGTCTAACCAACACCCTTATGGCTCATCACTTCCTTAGCAAGAGAATGGTGCACAACTGGAATATACTGCCAGAAGATGTTCCATGAACTTGTTCACGAACAAACTCGAGTTGGATTTAGTACAGGTTGGCCAGAAATAGACCTTTGTTATTCACATAATGTGAAAGTACACTTCACTCACGCTCAATTTCAACCTCATTTCGCCGAGGTCTTTCATTAGATCCAGCTTCTCTTTCTCCCTCTGTCCAGCTAGAACCTTCCAGTATTGAACCTTTTGCACGAGTTCATTGTTTTGCTCCTTCAAAACACTGATTTCTTGTAGGTCATTGGTCGCCATCGCGATTTTTACCCTACGTTCACGACAGCTTCAATCGAATTTACTGTAAATCCAGCCGCAAAAGCGTATCAATTACCAGTACAGTAACCAGCGATAGAAGCGGGCGCAAAGAAATACAGAAGAAACAATTCACAAAATCGAGGAAAGTGGTTAATTCATTTATTTAAAAAAAAACATCAACAAATTAGACATCTTTTGAAAATTGTTGTTGATTTTTTTTTTTCATTTGTTAGACAGGACATAATATGACAATTACAGTTGCAGCGCAGCAGCTGTTTATTTGCCATAAGAGGGTTCAGTCAAGGTTTAGTCAGAATTCGATGATATTTTTTTTTTTAAATGTCGCATTCATCACACCATGCACATACAATGATCACATCGGTTAACAATTATTATTCAAACACATACCATACATCATTTCACCTGAGGACATCCACAGGTTCATTCAACTTTTGGTCTAAATTATCAATCCTAAATCCTAATCCACCTGCACCTTCTAGGTATGGTTTGAATTTCAATACGTTCCTAAATGAAAATTACTTGTACTTCAAATGAATTTATTATCTTTCCAGGAGATTCACCGCTGTATTTCAAATTTTCAACGCATATCAATACGGATAAACTATTGGCAATTTTCCAATTTACTGATCTGTCCGCAACATATTCTACTTCTGGATCGTAATGGATGATTTTTTTCCCATTTTGTATTTATACCTAAATTTCGTTGTATAGGTACCTCTTTATATCATACCTACATCTACTTATTCAATGAATGGTTACTAATTTATTGAATAAAAGTTCAGATAAAACAGGTCTCGGAACACTACCACAGTGCGCGGTTTATTGTACACTTAGCCATTTTATAATCACATTTCGCAGTTACATGCGAAGTTACTAGAATTTTGGCGGGAACGTGAAAAGATCATGATATGACATTGTATTATTTTTTCCAAAACTTGTGTTTTCAACTGTCGATGTCATATTTATTGACATTAACACTAACATGGCACAATTTGTACTGTCACAAAAAAAATACGGCGCATGTTTGGAGGTTATTTTTCAGCGTGTTTAGTGAAATAAACAAATTAAAATGTCTTTTCGCGGTAGAGGCGGTGGCGGCGGAGGCGGGCGTGGCGGTTTCGGTGGGCGTGGAGGTGGCGGCCGCGGTCGTGGAGGCTTCGGCGGCGGACGTGGTCGCGGTGGCGGCGGCGGCGGGGGCTTCCGGCAATTCCAAGACGCGGGCCCGCCAGAGGCCGTCGTGCCCTTCGGGCACTACGGCTGGACCGTGCAGGATGACCTCGTGTGTAAGGTGGACATCGAGGACGTGCCGTACTTCAACGCGCCGCTGTTCCTCGAGAACAAGGAGCAGATCGGCAAAGTTGACGAGATATTCGGCAACTTGCGCGACTACTACGTGTCCGTGAAGTTGGGGGAGAACATCAAAGCTAAGAGTTTCAAGGATGGCCAGCAGTTTTTTATAGATCCGGCGAAATTGCTGCCATTGAAGAGATTTCTTCCGCAGCCGCCGGGTTCACGAGGAGGCGGGCGAGGCGGACGGGGGGGTCGCGGTGGAGGAGGTAGAGGAGGTGGCGGCTTCGGGCGAGGCGGAGGAGGTGGGTTCGGGCGCGGCGGCGGAGGCGGTCGCGGAGGCTTCGGCGGTCGCGGCGGCGGTGGCTTCGGTCGAGGAGGCGGCGGCGGCTTCGGTCGCGGCGGTGGCGGCGGCTTTGGTCGGGGCGGAGGTGGACGAGGTGGCGGCTTCAGGGGCGGTCAGAGATAATACTGTGACAGTGACACTAAAGTGTTGGACGATGCATTTAGATCTAAGACTTTGTGATGAACCCTCACCATGCAGTGGAGAATTCATGTACTGCATCAGTTTTCTGTTGGCTTTGTCATATTCTTTGACAAAAGTTAGCAAGGCTGTGTTCTGGTTGACTCCATTCTGGATTCTAGTGCTGTAAAGAATTAAAACTAAAATACCATGTTGATTAAATTACTATCTTTGTTGACCACTGACATTTAACTGTGAATGGCGTGTGAAATGTATTTTAAAGTATGTATAAAACTAAATATAAGATAATTTAGGCTAAGGATAAGAATCCAGATTTTAAGAATAAATCTGTATTTTCCAAATCGGCTTATAGTTATTCTTGTGGGGTGAGGGCCTAAACAAACCTGAAGAAATAAAATTTCAGTTTATAAAGTTAACTTTCTATTTAATTTTTAACATCAGTAGCACCCTATTAATTTTTTAATATTTTTTTTTTTTATTTAAATAAATAGGGTTTTTTTACACACTTTCAATAAAATTAATTATCAAGTAAGACATCTCACAATAAATCCACAGGTCCATACCTAGCTTAATGATAAATAATAAAATTATTGATGAAACACTTCACCTATAAATAATGGATTTATTAACTTATTCTAAATGTTCCAAGTCAGATTTCCCCAAGCTAGGCACATAAGTATTAGCCAGGGCTCGGCCCCTATGGTTGAATATGTAGAATGATGGCAGGTTGCGCTGTGTCTCCCACTTCACCATGTTGATTTCAGCAGCAGCCGGAATCTCCCGGAGATTGCCCGCCACATTGAGGACTCCCCATATCACAGCAAACAAGCTAGCCACTGCTTGCACCACAATCTGCAAGAATACAATAAGGGCAAAAAATTTAAATGAATTTACTTACTTACCCCACTTTTAATAAGTACTTAATTAGATGCTCATCATTTTTTTTATGGATGAGTGTTTAATGCAGTTAGCCGCAGATGGCTGTTACTGTGTCACCAGACTCTTGGTGAGCGCTGAGGGCGCTAGACCTTAAGGCTGAGGCTGCTCGATCTTGCCTATGTCAAGAAGGGGATGTCAGAAGCTGACATGATGACGATGATGATTATGATTTCCTGTAGTAGTACATAAAATGCACCCCGATCTTACTTACATCAAGAGGCAGAGTGGTGAATTCTTGAGAGGTAATCCTAAGGTAGGATCGATCTGAAAGGTAAATTTCAATCTGAGTAAAAAGTTAAGTAGGATTCTTAGGTTTCAACCAAGGCATATCGTTCCAATAGCATTAACTTTATTACAACAATTTTTAAAGGACTTACGTTGTGCTGCTGAAAATGCTGAATGGAACAGCGATATGAAACCGACAATGACGATTATTTTGTGAAATGAGGAACCCATTATCTCGTCGATAAGTTGAAAACTAGAATAGAATAGAAATGCTTATCAAAAAGAATAGAAGTGATGAAATGTAGTTATTTAGTGAGTTTCCATAAATTTTGTTTGCAAGTCAACAAAGAGAACATAACCACTACGTTTACAAGCCAATTCAATTTCGTCAATGTTTTTCTTGGTTTTTTATTCCACCCAGTGTTGCCGTGAAATATATTGAAAGTCCCTAGCTTGTATCAAAATTCAGCTCAGTTTGATTCGGCAGTTGCGGTGATTTAATTTTCTATTCAGACTTATTAATATATGAGCGACAAGAACGTGCACACTTCGTGGAGTATCGGTTGTGTACTTATGACGAGGTTGCGACCATGCAACTTTGATTCCTATTCATATTCATTTATTTATTGTTTCATTTGCATACAGGTTATATAACTTAGGTGTAAGTGGATTATAGGTACACAATGCACATGAACCCTGTAAGGGCACAACAACTTTAAGTTAATTTTTTTGCTCGGTAGGCATCTAATTCACTTATGTTTATTTCATAGTCAAATTAATTATGTATTACAAAAATATTGATAAATTAGCATTATTTAGGTGATTTGTATTTTTGTTCCTACCTAAGTCAATAAGGAAACTGTGCCAATCATTAAAACAATATTCGTATACATGCCCTCATTCTGCTTATTTTACCTAGATTGGCAAGTTAAATTCATAGCTGGGCACCGTTAATGCAATAGTTAATTTCGTTAATCGTTAATCCGCTAAAAAAAAGTTAGCTTCGTTAAACGTTAAAGCGTTACATTTCGGAAGAATTAACGCTAGTTAATGTTAATCGTTAATCCGTTAATATGTGTATAATTGTATCTTTATATCGTTGTGTTTGTGAACTTAGAAAACCTGTTGGTTTAGGTTCTTTATTAATTATCAACACGCAAATGATTTCTGACAGTAATCTAAAATAACAACAAACAAACAAAACACTCGTCACTCTAAGCACTGGCGCTAAGTAATGAAATGATCAAACGAAACAAATCTCTTCGCTTTTTTTTCAGTTTTCTTTCTCACTCGCACGCGCCGGCAAAATATATCTAGTTTTGTTTTTGTTTCACTCGCTGCCACGCGCCGCCCAGCACTTGTCGTTTCTAACTTGTCTAAACCACGCTGCGCCGCGGTGCCGTGCGGTTACTATTAATTAGGCATTGGATGAACGATTAACGGACTTCTGTAATGATTAACGGAAGTTAACGTATTCGTTAACATTTTTAAAAGTTAATCTTTTACTCAAAATGCGACAAAGTTACAAGTGCGGCAACACTTCCATTTTCCCAACTTTTCATTGACTGACGTTGACATGATTGTTTATTTTGACATTTAAATTTTTTAACACTCACAAATGGGATGGGGATGGGACTTAATAGGTACCGTTACCACGAATTACTTTAAAAATCCTGGAATCTGGAACATTTTAGAACATATTATAGTATATATTACATATCTGAATAAACTACATATAATATGTGAAAATAGACGAGCCACGGTCGTATAGACCGGTTATGATGGAGAAGTCGTTTTCTCCGAAAAAAGACTCGAGATCTACATATATGGCTTGCCAAGGTCTAATATTTAGCCACGGTCGTATAGACCGGTTATGATGGAGAAGTCGTTTTCTCCGAAAAAAGACTCGAGATCTATATATGGCTTGCCAAGGTCTAATATTTATAGACATTCGTAAATGTATTTATAAAAACGTATTACTTTATTTATAACGTAGACCTTGGCTAGCCATATATGTAGATCATGAGTCTTTTTTCGGGGGAAAACGACTTCTCCATCATAATCCGGTCTATACGACCGTGGCTCTTCCATTTTCACATATTATATGTATGTTGTTCAGATATCAATACTTTTTGTAAATAAATGTATTATTATACAAAGGTATATACGTTAGGTACCTACTATAATTATAATAGTTACCTACCTATTTCTTTTCCTTACTTACACATCACAATCATCGCCTCTAAATGTATGTAGGTAGGTAAAAGTACCTACTATAAGTTAAGTACCTAACCTACCTAAATAGCGTAGATAAGGTGTGGGTATTTGACCGACAATTTGCATTTCCACTAGATTGCGTTCATCTAGGCTCTTGTAAATAATTTTTAAATTATTGATATTAAAGTACATAAAACGATAAAAACAACCTTTCATCATGGAAATGGAAATATTCTGCAAAAATTTGCAAGGCAATTGCTCTCATAATTTGCAAGGCGCTAAATTTTCCTCTTAAAATCGAATTATTTGAAAAAAAAGAACAAATCTTATAAATTTACTGTTTTCTGATTTTTTCCTTTGTATACACACAATTACCTAGCTGGATGCCAAATTTGAAATTTCTAGGTCATCTGGAAGTGGGTTAGGTTTTACGTCTATATGTCAGTCAATCAGTGATAAAAATTACGATTTTTGAACATTAATATCTAAATAATTGTTTAAGCTGTGTTTATGAAATTGAAGGTACTTCAATAATTGTAATGTAATGTTTTTGTGTTACATGTTACATTACATAGGTAATTCATTTCGTGGTACACATTAAGTATACTCAATACTTCCGGGCTTTCAATACATAAACCAAATTTGGTGTGTTTATATCGATTAGTTTTTTTAGCTATGACAAGGTCTAAAGTGGCTCCAAATGGATCGTGTAAACTTACACACAGTGCTACTCGCCAGTTCGCTGGGCCTGACCGTGGCTTGACACACTGTCGTGTGTCGAGATATAGGCAAACAAACCACAAAAAAAGGTCAAGAAGAATAAATAAAGCAGATGAAAAACCACTGTTGGCAAATCACTGTGAAAATGAAATCTAATCACCATGCGACAATGAAATAGAAGTAGCAATCATTTCCATGCCTAGTATCACTAATGGGTAAACCGTTGTGGCCAACTCTGACTAATCCAAAGAGAAATAACTACTACGTTTAGAATAATCTGTGGTTGCGGCGGGCGGTGCTCTGTTTTGCTTTCCTATGTCGTTTAAAATTTTTAGTTTCTCTCAAAGAAAGTGACTGAAAAACATTGCAAAATGATGAGAAATCCAAGGTTAGAAGAGTTTGAAATTGAAACGAAACCGTCCCGAATGAATAAAAGGCAAACATTCAGTGATTTTCTGTACAATGAGGACACTGGAGCATTTTTAGGGCGAACTCCAGACCGTTGGGGTAAGTCAATTCTTCGGGCGTACATATTTATATTAGCAATGAATTTAAATGATGAATAGTGGTAAATACATTGTAAACTTAATTTAAAAGTTGTTACCAAGTAAACGAATTTTTGGGCGTGGCTTGACAAGCTTGGTTAGCATGTAAACAAAAATAACACTATACAAAGGAAGTGTTATATATTATTATCCAAAAGGTAGCCAATATCTACAAAACAGAAGTACCTCATCCTATTATATTACAAGTTAACACCACCACAAGCAAATAGTTTTCAAAACACTCCTCAATTCTTTGCAGCGAAAACGCTCATCTTCTACTCAATCTTCTACGCGGCACTTATAGCCCTATTCTCCATCTGCATGGTGACGTTCATGCAACAGTTCATAAACCCGCGGGTACCGAGACTGCAACAAGAGCGGAGTCTGATCGGCTCCAGTCCTGGGCTGGGCTTCCGACCGCTGCCACCAGATGTGAGAAGCACGCTCATCTGGTATAAGGGAACAGGTTATGACAGCTATAGTTACTGGGAGGATCAGCTCATTGAGTTTTTGTCAGGTAAGTTATATTGTTTATTTCTGTTTGATTAATAACCCCTTTCTTCTGTTAGATCGGTTACCCTGTTTTTTCATGGCAATAGTAAAAAGAAAATGGAACCACCAAGACCTGATTGTAGAAGATCATGCCTGCTCATGACCTTATCTCAGTGCAGTATTTTACTATGGAGCCATTTAGGATAATACTGTTTTTTTTCCTATTTGACCCCATAATTCTGTAAAATTATTATATGAAAATAATGTTGTTAGTGTTTGCTGAGCACAATGTAGGAATTTTTAATACCTAACTTATTATGCCTATTTATTTATTTCCTGTCTTAGTCGAGAGTAAGGTCGAGAGTAGACCTGAATCTTAGCAATGAAAACATTATAGGCTGATTATGCTATGCATAAGTTTTTTTTCTTACCTAAACCCTGTCGGGAAAGGTTAATCAAGTTTATTGGTGGCTGTTTCCTAAAAAATAGCCTTTAGTCATCACCCCAGCATATCTAATTCTAATTCTAATTTGGGTAAGGGGTTGCAAGTGGTCTGCACTGACGTCCCGCTGTGGGGTGTATTGTACATTGACCCCTTTTTTGTACTAACTTTACCCCAGCCAGCCCAACTCCCCAAAATAGCGGAGCAGGACCCTGGGTTGATGGATGGTGTGTTCCAGTTTCCCGGTAGGGTCATCCGGACCCGTATCCAGGATTTTCCTCAGCCCAGTCTTCTTTCTGGCCTCTTCTGTAGCTGTGCAGTGCACAACCACGTGTTCTACGGTTTCCTCCTCTGCGACCCCAGCATTTCATCCTGCCTCTAATTATTATTATTATTAGGTACAATTATTTTTTTGAATTAATCCTATCCCAGCCACTCTAACTCCTTGAAGTACTTATCGGTAAAAGGTCCTGCGTTGAGACCTTCTTCTTCATCTGTAACTAACCATATTTTAGACAAATAATTTAATTCCACCAGTGTACAAGAAGAAGGGTCAAACAGCGGGCGCTGGTCAGAACATATACAACTGCGGCTTCGGAAAGCCACCACCGCCGCCCGGAAAGGTGTGCGACGTGGACATCCGTAACCTGGACCCCTGCATCGAGGAGAACCACTTCTCCTTCCACAAGTCCTCACCTTGCATCTTTCTCAAACTCAATAAGTACGTAACACACTATGAGTTAGCTGGATTTGCGGTCCATGACACGTTTCATGATAGTGCCTGTACACCTACAAAAGATCTTATATTTACAGAAATATACTAAAATCGACTTCAATTGGACTGTTTCAGTGACCATAAACACCACTGAAAAGCAATCACGGAATTCAGTTTTGACGACATATTTTCTTAGTTGTTTTGATTTAAAAACGCTCTGAACTGAACCGATTTTGATGAAATTTCTGTAAGACCAATGTGGAATTATATCCTTTCAAACAAAAAAAATGTTTTTCTAATCGTGCGATAAATGACGAAGAAAAGAATTCAGACCTAAAGCCTAAGGCCTGAATTCCAACCTGATTATGTTGGGGCTTATACAATACATGTAGGAAGCAGGCTACCAGCTTTGATCTACCAGCACTTATCGGTATGGGTCTGCTGAGATAACCGCTACATAAAGCAAGCTGGAATAAGTAGGGGTTAACTATCTTCAGTGTCTTATGGGCCTACCACACGCACAAGCTTCACCACAGTTTTGCCTGTACATGGAACGGTGCGTGTAGTTGGTAACATTACCAAAGTGTTCCGTGTGCAAACCGGACTGCGCAGACTACACTGTGGTGAAGCTTGTGCGTGTGGAAGGCCCATTAGAGCACGCACTTACATGTTGTATCTGTTGGCAGGATCTACGGTTGGCGGCCGGAGTTCTACAACGACACCAGCGCCATGCCGCAGGATATGCCCTTCGAGCTGCAGGCGCACATCCGCAACCAGACCGCAACCAACAGGGATTATGTAAGCACCACAAGTATTATATGATTATAACGTTATTCTTAGGTCAAATTCGTTCTCCGCATCTTTGTCGCGTGGTTCGCCAGAGGACAACTTGTTCGTCGCTTACATACCATAAGAGTATTCAACAAGTATTGTTTAGTTGTAAGTGTACCTATATTTCCGACACAATGTAAAAATTGTTTGAGAATAAATTAAATGAAATATTCATACCATAGTATGATGTACATTGAAAACGCGCCAAAACTAGTTTATTTAGTTTATACAATGATAGCGATATCAATTATTGGATATATCTTGATGTACAAAGTCAGAGAGCCGTAAAACAATAATGTATGATGTGTTAAAGATTTTTTTCCGGAGCGGTAGGTACTGCTACTGACCAATTGCAAAATCGAAATTATGGAATCGTATCCCGCCTTGTTCGAAAACTCAGCTAAAAAAAACATAGACAAAACTCTTGTACATTTGTTGTGTTGTAACATTCCCCAGGCCAATATGGTGTGGGTGTCGTGCCAGGGCGAGACCCCCGCCGACAAGGAGAACATCGGCCCCCTGGATTACCTACCCTTCCCCGGCTTCCCCGGCTATTTCTACCCCTACGAGAACGCTGAGGGGTACAACAGCCCGCTCGTCGCGATACACCTCAAGAGGCCCAAGAGTGAGTGACTACTACTGGGGTAGGGGGACTAGTACTAGGGTAGGGGACTAGAGGGTAGGGGGATTAGTACTAGGGTAGGGGGGTTAGTACTGGGGGACTAATACTAGGGTTAGGACTAGAGGGTATGGGGACTAGTACTAAGGTGGGGACTAGTACTAAGGTGGGGGACTAGTACTAGGGCAGGGAACTAGTAATAGGATGGGGGACTAGTACTAGGGTAGGGAACTAGTAATAGGGTGGGGGACTAGTACTAGGATAGGGGACTAGTACTAGGATAGGGGACTAGTTCTAGAGTAGGGGGACTTATACTAGGGTAATTAGGCTAGTACTAGGGTATATCTACTAGAAAATAGCATATGATTATGTTTTTACCAGTTCATAAATATCCATACCGGATTTCGGATTAATCAGTTCAATAGTTTCGGCGTGATTAAGTATCCATTACATCCTTCCATTTAAAATTGATTCGCCTTTTATTATGAATAATGGGATGGGAATACGGGATTATGAAATGGGAAGGAATGAGATCATAGAGTGGATAGGGTAGCGAGATAGGATGGGATGCAATTATGAGATGGGATGTAGGATAAGAGATAGGATGGGATGGGATCATTCTAACATTTTTTACCGTGTTTCGTGCAAAATAAAAATCTTTATCTTTATCTTTTTCTTGTTGTCAGCTGGTATCCTGATCAACGTGGAGTGCCGCGCCTGGGCGCGCAACATTCGGTACGACCGGCGCGAGAGGCTCGGAGTCGTGCACTTCGAGATCATGATCGAATAACTACCTACACCTATACCTATACACCTATACCTATACACCTATACCTATACACCTATACCTATACACCTATACCTATATATCTATACCTATATACCTATTCCCATACCTGTAAAGGGTGTGTCGTAATGAGTGGATAATCCTTCAGGTGCGGGTGGGGGACTTCAGGACTGATCAGAAAATTCCAAGATTTGTAACCTTGGCAGCAAAAACAATGGACAAAGGTAAAAAAAAAATGGAAGTTTCGAAAACGTCCAGTAACTCGAAATCCGTGGGATTTTTACTGGGTACATATTTTCATTTTCTGATCAGTCCTGAAGTCCCCCACCCGCACCTGAAGGATTATCCACTCATTACGACACACCCTGTATAGTATACACATATACCTATTACATATCCCCTGACGATAAAGGTCGCTCCATCGTCGCGACTGTACTACTCGGGCGAATGAACATGACACCTGGCTCGAATGACATTTGTGCAAAGTACAGCGTGCTATTGGATAATCTCGATAGAGAAGAGGTCCTGTAATACTTGGTAATGATAAGTAATGATAAGGCTTCGCAATTAGAGGAAGAAGAAACACGGAGGGCGCCGCGCGGGGGGCGGGGGAAGCATCAAGTGCCGAGCGAGAGTAGCATCCAGGTGGCATGTTCATTCGCCCGAGTAGTAGGTAGGCGTGAAATGACTATAGGCGGGCAGAACATGATTATCATGCAACGAGATTTCGACAGTTTACAAATAAACGTTTTTCAAACAGTCAAATTGGCAATTTACGGTTCTTAAAAAAATACGGTAATAAGTATATTGGACCTTGCAATTTACAAGTTTTTTTTAGGGCACGGCTAGATGTGACTGTATTCCTAGAGAGGAATAATTCTGTGTAGATATTATTTTTAAAAATCTCTGCCAATATTATATTTTTTGTGAGGTAAGTTTACATAACAGTCTTTATTCCGAAACAAAATCTTAAGCCCGTAACACACGTAGCTATAATATATATTATAAAATATATCGTAATATGCCTTGCTATAATCATATTAATATATATTATAGCTACGTGTGTGACGGGCTTTAATCTGACTGAATATCATGTTTAAATAATATTTATAATAAAAATATATTACATCAACGACACGGATAATAGAGTGGCAAGTGTGCCGCGACTGCTGCGCCGGTGTCGCGAGTTCGATTCTCGCTCCAGGACAAATATTTGTGTGATGAACATTGGTCATTGGTTTGTCCTGAGTCTGGGTGTTTTCTATGTAATATGTATTATAAGTATGTTCTTGGAAAAAATAAGAATTTAATGGCTACTTGCACCAACCTTAAAAAAAATCCTAAACAATCATTTTACTCGCTAGGGAGATCTTTATGATCCAAATTCATTGCACCAACTATAAGTATTCATCAAAAAAAATCAAAATCAAAAATCTTTTATTCAAAATCAACCTGTTGTTATTCATCTAACGCCTAAAGAATTCCTTAACTTTGGGAGCCCGTTGCTCGACCTCATAGCACTTAGAAATTCCCTATCCCAATGAGCCGTCATGTCATTTCTGTCAGAATACATATTTGTCTCTTTCACTCTTATTGAGCATACCTACTATATCAGTACTACTCTAAACCAGCAATGCCAGTACGTACTAAAAATCTAGATTTACGTACCTTTTACTCCTATTATAATTAAATTAAGTATCTTTCAGTCAAATAACATACCTTTTAGAGCAGTTTTTTGTAGGTACATTTTTATGTATTAGTACTGGCAGCACTGTATCTACTTACCTACCCATATAAAATTAAAATACGATTATCTAGAAATCCTAGATGATCTAGCTAGACAACGACGGACCCTAACTCTTCACTTACCTACATAGCCCTTCATGATAACCGTATAAAACACATTGATAAGCCAAAAATATATAATTGTACCAACAAACATGTTACGTATACTCACAAATACAATCACTAGAGCCGCTGAAATTGGCATTAATATTCTTCTCAGCTTTGATTTTGTTGTTCTTGAATCATTGCACGTTAATTTCCATAATATTATTCCCTTTTCTTGTTGTAAGTAGGAGTAGGAACTACCTACCTATGTTAATTTATATAACTCGGAGAAAAACGCCGACTGTTTTCACTTTTTTGTCCATCTCAGCTTCGTTTTCCAAATATCTGAGCCTATTTTCCTAAATAATTGTTCGCTTTATACACAAAACTCGGAAAATATCGTAAATATATTTTGCATAAAACATTATTGGTTATTTGTCTAAGGTCAATGAACCAATAAACCCACAGAATAAACCACAGAAAATCTAGATGGTCGCGAGATTAATCGCTCTTTCATTCACTTATTTAGAAATCACCAGACTTGGGAGTTACATAGTGTGTTTTGGTTGGTACAATGGAAATTGATCTAAGTAAAGTTTTAGGCAGTACTTATATTAAAAAATACCTATCAAAGTATTCGATTTTTCGACTTTGGTGCAAGTGGCAGTAAGTATTGTATCAGTCATCTGGTTCCCATAGTACAACATTGCTTAGTTTGGGGCTAGATGGCGTTGTGTGAAATGTCCAGAAATATTTATTTATTTATTTATATACACTATACTTTCACAAAATCACACCCAAGAATTTTTGTGTGTGGTGTGTGTGATTGATTATAGAATTTAAAAAAATGATTAAAAAAATATAAGGTTTAATTAAGATCTGAAAATTTCTGAATCTTTGTAAAATAAGAAAATGTATTTATTCCAAAAAAAGTGGGTATATTCCGTCCATTTAAATAGGTCTATGATAAATTTATTATTACAGTGCCTTAATTTATGTAATATAATAATATAACCCACCGTAGTTAAAAATTCTGATTTACTTTATAACCTTTTATGAAATATTTGTAATGGCAGCATTTATTAATCACATAAATAATGGCAGCATTTATTGTGAAATTTTAATTTTGTATTTTTTATGTTGGTAATCAATTAGGTACTTATATATCAATTATGTATTTAATTCGATTATTTATTATGAAATATTTGTAATGGCAGCATTTATTAATCACATAAATAATGGCAGCATTTATTGTGAAATTGTAATTTTGTATTTTTTATATTGGTAATCAATTAGGTACTTATATATCAATTATGTATTTAATTCGATTTTTTACATTAGAAATCAATTAGTTATATTTTGAATTGTGTATGTAATTAGATTTTTTATATTGGCAATCAATAATGATATATTTTAAACTTCAATGATATAAATATATAATATACCTACATATAATTTTAAGTAGTTTTAGTTAATAAGACTGACGACTTTCTGTAGAATCTCCAGTAACAAAGTGACTAACATTTCAAATATAATATGTATGTTACTTTTTTTTAAGGCGCTACTGAATATTTTTTACTCCTATTTGAGAATTATTAAAATTATTAGAATTATCATCTATTAAAACAGGTACTTTCCACAAATCAATTTTATGTTGTAAGAGTAGACTTTTTTTGTTTGAGTAATATTTGTAATCTCATATCGTATATTTTTATTACTATTTATATTTTTATAGAAAGACAATTTTACACGCTACTTATAATGTAATGTATCCGTCCAAAATAATCATAATATATCATACCAATATAAACTTTAAGTCCGTGTAGTAAGGTATGAATTAAAGTGTTTGTATGTAATAGTGTGCCTTTTTACCAATTAAAGTTTTTAATACAAATACTTTGTTTCAAATTGATTTGTAATGTTATGTTAATTATGTAGTCTGATAAACGGGCTTAGGTACCTATGTATTTTATGTGAACTAACAATACAGTGCTAGATATTCTGCCGAAAAACAGTAAGGCGTAAACATTACTGTGTTCCGGTTTGAAGTGCATTGCACCTAGAGAAACATAGAGACTTACCATCAAAATGTCTAAACGAGCCTATAGCAGTGTTGCAACGGATTAAAAACTGATTTGAAACAATCTTTTTTCCATAGAAATTTCGTCAAAATCGGTTCAGTAGTTTAGATATTAAATAACTGAAAAAAAATGTCGTTGAAGTAAAAAAAATTGCGTATATTCCTTTCCTGTGACTTTTCAGTGGTGTTTACGTTACGGTCAGTAATGCAGTCTAGTTTTTTGTAAACCCTTGATCATTTCCGAACTAGCCCCGCCCCGCTCGCAGGTTAGCTGTGTCCTGTGTGCCTCTGTTAGGGTTGCCAACTATATTTTTTGAGAAAAATAGGATTTTTAAGTCACTTATTTGTTTCTTACGCTTACGTACCAAGACTACTCATGTATATCTTTTAATTAAGGTTGAGAGAACAAAAATTTTAATGAAAATGATGTTAGTTAGAGGTAGTTATTTAGAATCATTCAAGCGTCGAATGCTTCATAAAAGTCAGCGGTTTACCATATTTTGAACAGTCATAATAAAAAGTAAACAACAATATTATTTGTTTATTGTGAGATTGTATCAAATATCAAGGTTTGAAACTAGTAAGCATTTCAGTGTTTCGTAAAGTATGTACTTTTGATATTGACTGATGGCCTATTTCAGCTCCTAAATTACAGCACAAAAAGTTGTGGGGGGTCTCGCAAATGTGTACAGCTGTGATAAGCACGGAGGATGGGTCAAAAAATCGTGAAATTCATGTGACGTAATTTTCGGAAAGCCCCTATCCTATGGTACTTACCTACTGAATGTGGTATTGTGGTATGATCTGTAGGTACCGGCATTCGTCTCGGTCGCGGGATGGTCGTGGGTGTTACACACATGCCCCACATGTGGCGAGCGTGGCCCTGTAGGTATACTGCACGTGTGCGCGTGCGGCTGCGTTCTGCTGGGGAAGTAGGCAGTAACAATAATGCCCAGAAGTTTTGTAATTAAATATAATGCTTACTAGTAAGTAGGTCTATTATGAAATACTGATAAGTACCTACTTACGTAAAATATATGATCAATTTACCTCATACATTATATAAAATTAATATTGATAGTAGTAGGTAACTAATGATATCTGTTTTTAGTCTGTAAGTCGCTTTTGTGCTTTTCCTTATCGAAAACCAGAAAACTTGCTAATTGTGTTTATTTATCCGGAAAAAATATTAATATTACAAAAATATAATCCCTATAAGCAGTATAGGCACAGAGGAGTATAGGTAGGTATTTTATAAAAGCCGATAAAAACTATATCCCAAGCCCAAACATCTGAATAATGATGTGTAAGATCCCCTTCGACAGATCCACTCAAACTCAAAAGAGATCATCTCCACACAAATCCACCCCAAGGTAGTGTATTCTGTATTCTTTGCCCAAGGCCCCAAGGTTACACAAACAGGGCTTCGGATTGGCTTTTGTTTACATCAGTTGACGACCGCCCTGCGACACGGCGCGCGCGCAGTCCCAACCAAACCGCGGTGCGCGACGCTCGCGCATTTACCTACTCATAAATAAACGCAATCGAACTTACTTACCTATAAATAAAATCCTTCGGGTGTCGGGTGAACATGGCGGGTAAATCAAATGGACATAACATGGAGACAGATTGGGCTAGGGCGCCGCCTCCACCGGGAACGGCTTGGGAGCGGGTATGCAAGGCGATCTACAACCCTGATGAAAGCACCTTCCTTGGGAGAACTCCTAAGAGATGGGGTAAGTAAGTCGGTTTCCGTTTAATTTTCGTACATGACGGGTAGTTCAGATACTTAACTAATTCTTAGATTCTTTATTGTTTAAATAAAAATATTAAAAGATAGGTAGGTAATTATAAAAAGGCATGAACAAAGGCGAGCTTAACCCTTAAAGAGTTTTCTTCCAGGAAACCTGTGAGTGTAGAGACAGTATTTTAATTAATTAATAAGGTATTTACTCAAATATCTGAATAGGATTTTCGTATAAATATTCTACAAAAGTTTTGTTAGTAGATAAATACTTATTCCTATTGTGGTACCGAAGCTCGTTGGAAATACTTAGTATAAGTATCTGAATATCAAAGAGACCTAAGGTCTAGGGCACTTTGGGTCAAGGGCCTAGCCTAGACCATACATTATGTAGATACCTATTTGTATACCATGCCCTAAACTTTAGCGCTTACTTGTGTGAGTAAACACGATACCTACTACCCTTGTACCGGTAAAAATAAAACTATATGAGGTTTCATGCATGCATGTTATAGGCACCTCCTTATTATAATTATAATTATGTACCTACCTATTTCTAAACCTTTCAATGTTGCTATCTTATGATTGCGCCACTGCATTTATTTATTTATTTATTTATTTGTATTTATTATTCATTAGTTATTCAATGTGTCGATCGGGACGTATCTACCGGTTCTTACATAACTGAACAGCTAAGGGCCTTTGAATCGTTTCTAAGTACCTACCTACCTAATTAAAATGACTTAATTGTAGTTTTAATTAGGTACTTCAAAAACGATTCAAACCCAAACAACTAATCAAGTAACGTGTTATAAAACATGACCCTTTTTACCAAAAAATATTACAACTGCCGATTGGGACTATTCTAGTGATCTAATAGAACACAGGAAAGCAAAATACGCAATTAAGTTTACCTACATATTATTTTCTTCCAGTACTTATAAATACATATACAAAATGTATTTATTCAGAGCATTACAATCCATTCGTGACAAGCTTCTATTAAAAATTATAAATACACAATTATTATAACATTCGTACTACCTAACGATTTTATAAATTTGCTCAGCGTGGGGGTTTATTAGGGCTGACACCTGACACCCAGTGCCTCTGCAAAGGACTATCGAACCTACCAGCCAGGACCCCGAGTATTGTATTAGACTTACTTTTTACATATTTTGACTTAAAAAACAAACTAAATTACTAAACCGATTTCCAAAACGGTTTTTATGCAAGAAAACAACCGAATTGAGCACTCCTCCTTTTTGAAGTTGGTTGAAAACTCAAACTATTTGGTGAAAACGATTAGGTAGGTACCAATCCGCCCAATGTGTTGCTTGATTATGTTATTTCTCTGAATTTTATTAATAATCATGGGTTTTCCACTAAGTATATAGGGTTTTATCCGGCCTACTATTTCATTTTAATTATTGTTGTGGGATAATGTTAGGGAAATACCTACTTAGAATAAATACCTATCTCACTAAAAACAAAAATACTTTGCTATTTCCTGTCTCTTGGCTTATATTGATGGGTAGTTAAGGATTCGAACGATTGTGCAGACAGATGAATAAATAAATAAATAAAATAAATAAATATTTTGGACAATTCACACAACGCCATCTAGTCCCAAACTAAGCATGACTTGGACTATGGGAACCAGATGACTGATAGAATACTTAAATACTTTTTTTTTGTAAATACATACTATAGAATACATAGACAAAACCCAGACTCAGGCATGGAGGAACAAAGTATAGAGAGCTCACTCAGCAAAGAAAAGCAAAGAAAAAGCGACTTTGGCATTAACGCTTTAAGTTTCAATTTAGTTCGCTCACCATTACGCGCCTAAAAATTATATTTACCTACAAGTGGCTCGTCGCGGGCGTCTAAGCCAATAAGTACCGTATCACAGTGCGCTAGAGGTAGTTTTGCTCTGACCTTTCCGAATAGCTAAGTAGCTGTCTCGTTCGGTAGAATGTTGTGATTTTTAACCGACAAAAAAAAGATTATGCTCCTAACGCATGGTTAGGTAATAGGTACATATAACCTAGGTACCCTAATATATGCAAGTAGTAGTTAGTCACCTATCTACATATGAATTAACTTTGCCTGTTATTTACTACTACCTTCTACTAGGTGTTAGCGCTCAAACATATACCTACGATACGATGAACACAGTTCCGGCCCACAGCGGCACCCCGCAACCCGCATCCGAAATACTTTTTAACTACATAAACGATGCTACATATTATGTTTTATGATTTTCATTGAAGACAAGCAAGCCCCATCGCAGACACTAGGTACCTAACTAACCTACTAACTAATTACTTTTGGTTTGATTCGGCTGTCAGTTGCGTTGCATCGCATTACATTGTTCGCTACGTTAAATGGAAAGAGTAAGATAAGTACCTAAAATAGATAAGTACCTACCTACTTAGCACGTTCAAATAAACAAGTTTCTAATTGTTCGCTACGTTAAATATAATTAGTAAGTACCTACAATAGGTACGTACTACCTACCTAGCACGTTGAAATAAACAAGTTCTTAATGGTTAAGTATTGTCCTACCTACCTACTAAGCCCGTTCAAATAAGCAAGTTCTTAATTGTTCGCTACGTTAAATATAATGAGTAAGTCTAAGTATGTACCTACAACAGGTACCTACCACCTACCCACCTAGCACGTTCAAATAAACAATTTCTTAATGGTTAAGTATTGTCCTACCTAGCACGGTCACTGTCAAGTGTCAACCGCACTGAGCAGTCCTCCCCGGGGGGGACTGCGTTCATCACGATTTTCGAGCGGAGTGAACCCCCCCTGACTCAGGACAAACACCGATGTTCATTACTCAAATGTTCATCACACAAATGTTTGTCCTGATGAAAGAAAAATGAATGATGAATGAAACGATGATGAATGATATTTTTTCTGGAACTCTGTCAATGAACATTTGCGGACACTGTATCAACTCTAAACTTATATCTATTGCTCGTTGTAATTACATAAAACAATGCACAGTTCCATTTAAAGAAAAACCTAGATACTTAACCAATCATTTCATTCATCAGCACGCACCATAACCGTGTTTTAATTAGGTAGGCTACTAGGCCATCACATCACGGAATACATGCCACCACTGGCTAATTCTGGCTAACGACAATATCTTCTCTATCTATCTATCCATCTTCATATCATCATTCCATGTCATACTTATTTCCATCCACTATTTTATTTACAACGTTAGATCCCCCCTTTTTTATAAAAACAGGTGATTGTTTTATAAATACATGAAACACACAGAAAAATACTTAGACTCAGGCCAAAATACCGATGTTTATCACACAAAATGTCGGTACTGGTGCTGGAATCGAACTTGCGACACCATACGGGCGTGGCAGTCCAAACTATACTTAGGACTACTTTACTATACGTGACGTCAAAGTTCAAAATATTGGAACTATAAGTATTTGATAATTACCTAGTTGATAGCAATCAATGAAATAATGCGTCATCAAATACTTATGAAATGATTTATTTTGCCTGAAGTATGGTTACATCGAAGGTCCTTAAAACTAGTGTTGGTTTCACACACTTCACCGTAAATACATCATGCAAAAATAATGTTATTATAAGTAGGTAGGTACCTAGGTTGTTTGCTTTGATTATCTCATAGTAATAATCAGGGTTGTTCGCAAAGATTATTTGCTAAGTATTCTTCTTCTTATCGTGTCACTAGTTATTTCGAACCAGTGTGGTGAATGGATTTCAAGTGCGCCTCGAGGAGGCTCCTTTCGTATTTGCTATTATAATCACCATAACTATTGAATTATGTCGTCTAACGTCTTATCTACCCAAGATTTACATGGTAGGTATCTGCATAGTAACTGCATTAGCAAATACCTAAGATTTTGTACTAGTTAACGTAGAATAATGTTGAAAATCAATAATTAGTCCAAGAAGGTCGGCAAACTGTGTAAAACTAATATTGTTTTGAGTAATATGGTTGGCTAGTAACCTAGTATATATCTAATAAACAGATTTAGTTCTACCGTAGGGCTATGTCTTATGTCTGGTCTAACATTTGCCTCTGCCTGGCTTCAGGAAATTAGGTCTACGGGGTAAAAGTTAACCTGTACCTACCCGAGAAATGAGCACTGTTGTAATCGGATACCAAAATAAGAAAGTGCTAAGTCTTAGGATTTTTTATGTAAACGAAAACTTATTTATTTATTTTCTGGCCTAAGTACAAATCCTTCAAGATAGGAGATAAGTGGTGGGATTCGCGATCTATGGCATAGGAGAAGTGACGTTTAGTAACTAGTAACATACCTATCCAAAATAAAAGTGTTTAGTTACCTACTTACATAATAACATAAAAAAAAAAAATTGAACAATAAACAATTGATAAATATTTTTAATTATTTTGACCCGAGTTAGTCTATTGATTGTTTGGTGGTCAACGGGTCAATTACTCGTTGCAAAGATAAGTTTCAATCACTTGGATGAATCACGGCCTTCTTGAGTCGACCTAGAGAAAGATAAGTCTAGATGGCCATGTCATCTTGGGACAATGGGCCATTCATCTAGCAGGCTGTTCCACACATAGCAGATAGATCAGCTTCGACTTTTCGATCAAGAAACGCTGTACGCTAACTTCTTACATAATCAAGGTTTTACAAAAACATACAACTGACGTCAATCGAACTGTTTTAGTGACCGTAGGAACCACTGAAAAGTCACAGGAATACAAAATACGCAACTTTGTTCACTACAAATACTTTTTTTCAGTTATTTTGATTTAAAACCTAAACTACTGAACCGATTTTGATAACATTTATATGGGATAATGGGACCAATCTGAAAGTATATATCCTCTCAAACTAAAAAATATTTATTCAAATCGGTTGATAAACAAAAAAGTTCTGAGGAAACAAACATTAAAAAAAACCTCCTTTTTTGAAGTCGGTTAAAAATACAAAAAAATCTACCTAACAAACATCGATCTAGATTGTCAGGAGCTTTACATCGATTGTACACAACTAATGTAATTTATTCGCCCACACTACGCTATTAGCAAAATGGCTATAAAGAAGGCCTTGACAATTAACTCTAGATACAATATAGGGGGAATTCTTAGTACATACTTAGTACGAAGTTTCAAACGAATTGTCCAAATTCACCTCTTATATTTATATTTATACTTATATTTCAAGACAAAAATACGCCTCAAATTTCAAGTCTCTACGTTCACTGATTCGGTCCGTTAGTCAGTTAGTCAGTCAGGAAAACTCAAATTTCAGTCTCTACGTTCAGTGGTTCGGCCCGTTAGTCAGTCAGTCAGTCATTCAGGACAAATCCTTTATGATTGATGTTGTCACAGAGTATTGAGTATAGAAATTGGTAGTTTGCATTTTGCATTCAACTAATTATAATAGGTAAGGTAAGTAATTTGACGCCAGAGCGCTCACATGACCGTGAATTGATTAGTAATAATAATAACCGCTTCCATCTGCGTGTGTACATATTTATTAATATTATATTAATAATAACAATAGAGAAACACTCAGCAATTGATCCGACACATAGTTTATGTAAACTGTGCACAATTCATTGGCAGTGCACGCGAGCAAACACACCACTGTATTGTATCTATAGGTATTATTTATAGGTACCGAGGATAAGCTAGAAATATCTAGATATTTTCAGAATAAAGTTCTAAGTAAGTATGTACAAATAGATATGAAATAGGTTCTCATACATAGCTCGTACCCATGTATGTTTTAGTGCGAAGTGTATTTTAGCGTATGTTTAGGTGAATAAATGCATTTTTATTATTATTTATTTTATTTACCTATATGGCTTTAGGTACTGTCTTTGGGTACATACCAACGAGCTTTTGAAGTGTTTATTAAATTCTCAGTATCTATGAAATTCTTATGCGCATAATATCCCGATACTAATGTACACTGTCTGTACTGTTCTTTGCTGACTGTACTTTATCGGCTTAAAATCCAGCAATGACGAATTTACCCTAAAAATATTAAAATAAATTCAGCAATGACCAATTAACACCAGAATTTTTATGATGACTATTTTACCCGAAGACTCAATCATTTATTGAGCAATGCGTGAAACGAATATACAAATAACGGATTGACGTAGGAGCCTCTACGCTGCTGCTTAATAATTGAGTCTACAACACCTCTACGTAGCATTGTGAACCTCTACGTGAGGTCTACGAAATCGCAGCGTGAGGTCTACGCAATTGCTACGATTGGTCTACGAATCATCTACGAAGGTCTACGCACCCACTCATATTATTACGTACGCTTCTACGAAGAGCATCCGATAAAAAGATTTTTCTCAGATACAGTAATTTATTTTAGCTTAAAACGTAATTCGTAGTTATATAATTTTAAGCAAACAGTTTTTAATAATATAAGAATAGGAATATGTACAATTATAACGGGAATACCTACATGCATAGGTACTTGTTTATATCAGCCTCAACATTGAATATGCTTTTTTTTAATTTTCTTTTCATAATAATCTGGTTTGGTTCCCTTGTGGCATGGCATTCATATGATTCAAAGCGAAACTCGTTTACAAGGGGGTCTGCTCTGGTCTTTTCAAAGAGCTTTAGAAAAAAAATCAAAACGTTGACGGATAGAGGGGAAAGGGTCATTTTTTGTGGTCGGTATTTTTCAATGTAAACGGGAACGGATGTTTTATTTCTTTATTTTTTGCAAATTACTAGCTTTTGAACGTACCTATGTATTTAGTTTACTTATCACTTTGAAGGGATAAACATATTTGGCTAAAAATCTAGTTATATGTAGAATAGAATAGAAAAAAAAAATTACACAAGAATATTGAGTGCAAACTTAGACTTATTCCTAAGAAATTAAACACATATTTTATGCCTTTGTGCTGGGTTCACTCAGCGCTGGTATTCAATAAATAGGTATTATTACATTGTTGATTGATTTGAATGAATTTGTCATCGTACCCTGATTCCACACTAGGTCACCATCATCAGAGCACACCATGAATGACACAGCATTGACCTTGACTCATTCAGCTCTGCCCACTGACGCGAGGAATCGATGTAATATTGGTAGAATGGATCGACCAAGAGCCACCCACTTTACGACATTCAGTTGAGTTTTACGAGGCAACGAATTTAATTCAGCGAAAGAACATAAGTAAAAAACAAGAGAACCTGAAAACTGATACCCGACTGCGAAATTATTATACATTTTTTGCCATTCCATTATTCCAAATTAAATTTAAACATAAATCTCCTTTTAAAGTACTTCATTTTGATACCCTTCTCGATAGGTTTAGTAAACAGAAATAAGACTAAGTACCGACTTATTATTTAGCGATTTTGATATTTTTGCTAAAAAACTATCAAAATCCATCAAGCCGTTTGGAAGATACGAGGTAACAAAGAAATTGACATACATACAAGATACGCGCGATAAACATAACCCTTCCTTGTCAGTCGGGTAAAAACGTACGAAAATTAGTTTGAAAACCAACTGAAAAGCTATTTTTGACTCCCTTTTGAATACTGCAGGCCCGACGAGGGGACTACAAAAGTTTATCTTATCATTCTTCCGTATGGAAGTATTTCCAGCTAATAACTTTCACGTCATTTAGGTAATTACATTTCAGTCGGGCTATGGCTAGACGACAGAGTTGGTTTATGCAAGCAAGTTTCTTCCCACTATTGACGTCACAGATGTATGGAGAGCTATTTCTGGCTCACCCTTTATGTTTATGCAATAAAACGTATCTTGCTCTCACTGTCCAAAACTCATGTGTTTGATGCTGCTGGCTGGTTTTCTTATGCAGTTTGTAAGACTAAAACAGTGACACTGACACTTACCAATTAATAACTATTCGGATATTATTATTTAATAATAATTATCCATTATGCGACAATACTCGTGTATAGATGTCTCGTCTGAAACGTTCTATGGGCCTTTAAATTAGAGGCGTGGGGAAGCAACCACTGTGGCGTCACAGTGGCGCAGCACCTAAGTGTACCACGAAAACGTTTCGATACACATACACTAACGTTGGAACTAAAAGAAAGCTGGTAAACAGATTCGCCAAACGTTCCAAGCTCATTGAGTTATTGCAGCAAAACTCATTCATTTTTTTTTAAATTGGAGGACATATGTGAATTAATAGTTCTATCTGACCCTGTATTGATCACAGGGGGAACGATAGAACTTTTAAAATTAATAAAAGTTCCATATGTCCCAATTTCAGCAACGGTGGGACAGATAGAACTTTTTGTCCCATCTGTCACCCTAGGCGGACAGAGCAGGGTGACAGATGGGAATTATAAATATTTCTAAATATTCTATGAAAACTAGTAGAAGCGCCACAGTGGCGCCATAGTGGCGCTTCCTTACGCCTCTAATTTGAAAGCGCCCTAAACTTCCATTTATCAAAATACAACTAGTTACGCTGAAGTTCCAATCAGCAAACGATTTGCGTTTCTGACTGTACAAGATACAACACATATCTATAATAATGTATTTAATTTGTATTTGCTTGTAAAATGTAATCTATTATCCTCGTACAATCGAGGTTATAGTGTATTTTTATAAAAATCAAGTAGGTTACAATTAGCCGTGCTTACTGCTTTCATTGTAAGTCGATAAACAAAGGACCGATTAGTCTATTAATGCTGCTACCATGAGCACGTATGTTGCATTTTTATGACATATAGAAAAGCCATACAGATACCTTTATCCGTTTCATAATTACAAGCACCGACTTCAACATATTAAGCGGCTCTACAAACTCTACATCTGTTAGGGTACAACTTATTTCGAGTTTTTGTAAGCGATTCCAACTGCTTGGAAGAAGAGTTCAAACAAACTCTCTTTTTTATCTACAGTATAGTAACACATGTGTATACTAGCTAATGCCCACTGCTGCGTCCGCATTGTTTCAAAATAAAATAAAGCTTATTATGTCCTCTTCCAGCTGAAATTATATGCCTATACCTACATAATTTCAGCAGGATCTGTTTATTAGTTTTGGTGTGATTGAGGAACTAACATCAGCAAAGCACACAAACTTTGTATCTTATCTATTATTTAAAACCACAGCATTTTTTTTATAAAAGGGACTTACTTGTAAATTGTAATACATTTTTGTAACCGACTTCATAAAAGAAAGTTCACAATTCGATTGTATATTTTTTTTAATTTTTCTTACCTCAAAACTTTGTCAAATATTAATCGATTTGAAAAAAAAATAAATTAAAGGCAATACATTCAGAATGGTCCCATAGACATTTCATTAAAATCGGTACAGTTGTTTATTTTCAGCATGTGTTGCAGTCTATTGCAACACATGCTGAGCATGAGCCCTTTTTTGACTGCACTGTACTTGCTTTAAGGTATTTTTAAGCTTGTACAGTTATGTCATATTTTTCTTTCTTCTTTCTATTTTTAAATCGATATAACTTAAAATAATATTTCATTCAAGTAAACAAAAATGCGTATTTTGCTTTTCCGTGACTTTTCAGTGGTGTTTACGGTCACTAGAATTCCAATTGAAGTCGGTTGTATTATTGTTTGTTATTATTAAGGTCTAGTATAAATGTAAACTTGGCAATGCTACCAATGAGCCAGCTGTCTATCACCATTATACGAGTTGAATGTGGTTCCGAAATGAACTTCCAGTCGTAAATAAACATTTAGTAAAGTACCTACAGAACCTTGAGTGAGTATAAATAAACACAACACTGTGAAATCAAAGAAAATTAATGATATTTAATTTTACTTTTCGGAATCATCAAGTACATAAAAACGTTCAATTTCAATTTCAAATTCAAAGTCAATTTTGTTTCGTTTATAGATTGATAGTGCCCAGAAAAAAAATATGGTTCGATATAAACAATTTTCGCTCCATCAATATATGTATTTATAAGGCTTAGACCTAGCCGACTGACTGACTGACTGACAGACAACGTACACGCCAAACCGCTAAACGTAGAGACTTGAAACTTGGAAGGTGTGTTGGCCAAGAGCTGAAAGTGCGTACAAAGAAAATAATTCAGGAAATTCGCAACTCAAACGAAGTTGCGGGCATCAGCTAGTATACCATAAGTCTTCTCCTTTTACCCAGGCAATAGGAGTAGACGGAGAAACATGGGATGTCAGAGAGCGTGTTGAGGTTTTTTTTTATTGGAGATAGACCTTTGATTGACCACAATCTCACCTGATGTTAAGTGATGATGTGGTTGACGATGAATCTCGAAGGTCTAGAAGACACCTATTTACTCGCTTCTTATAAAGATCAAGATCGTAGTTGTCCGGGAAGACAGAAGCGGGTAGCGAGTTCCATTCCTTAGCGGTTCGTATTAAAAATGTGGATTTGTGTACCTACTTTTACTGTTCATGTGTCTCTATCCAGAGTTCATAGTCTACTCCTTGTACGTCACAGACTGCGTGCGACACATAAGTTATTGTCTGAAAACATTATTTTCAGCTCCTCAGCAATGCGTCCACGGGTTATTTCAGGCACATACCTCATATGCATTAATCTGTGTCGATCTTTACCGATATAGGATTGCTTTCGTCACAGCTAAACTTTACCTCTCCAACCGATATAGTGACTTATTTCATCGGTGTTTAGGTTGAAATCGCAGTGGATGATATATAGGTTAGTAGGAAGCTAGTGTTTGAAATTTCATTTAGGTTGGTTAGTGTAAATACGCCGGATAGAAAACAACACCCGGCGTATTTTCATTGTTTTGTAGAGCAATGTTTACAAAATATTCTTAGAAGTTGCATTAATTATTATACATAGCATTTAATTATAATATGGCACGTTTTAGAATCATGGTCGATAAGAAAAAAAAGAACTGGAAAAGTATAACCAAAACGCAGTGTTTCATTGGTTTCATCTCAATTAATTTTATTATTTTGGTAGATATACATTTATCAAATATTAAATAGAAGGCTTGGACCTGACTGACTGACTGACAGAAAACGTACATGCCAAACTTAGAGACTTAAAACTTGCAGGGTGTGTCAAGATGTACAGGTGCGTACTAACAAAGGAAGTTAATAAACTCGCAACGCAAACGAAGTTGCGAGCGTCAGCTAGTTTTATGATAAATTGTCACAAAATCCAGAAATTCCAAGCTCCAAGCTTATTGACTGTCGTATAACTTTTTAATAAAATTTTCTCCTTGTTTTCTTCCAGCAATCGTGGTGGTGTTCTACGCAGTGTTCTACGCCGTGCTGGCGGCCATGTTTGCAGCGTGCATGGCGGCGCTACTCTACAACATAGACAACGACAGGCCATACTACACACTCACCAGCTCACTCATCGGTAAGTTTTCACCAGCTCACTCATCGGTATATATTCACCAGTTCACTCATCGGTACAAGTTCACCAGTTCACTCATCTGTAGGTTTTCACCAGCTCACTTATTGGTATGTTTTCACCAGCGCACTCATCGGTAAGTGTTCACCAGTTCACAAATTGGTAGGCGTACCAATTGCGGTAGCAAATCACTATATATATATAAGTGAGCATTACTAGCTCACTCATCGGTAGTCTTCACCAAATCACTCATTTACTAGCTCACTCATCAGTTAGCAACTCACCAAATCACTCATTGGTAAGCATTTAACTACCCATAACTCATTGATATGCATAATTAAATTTCAAGACTAATTTAATTTGATATTTTCATGGTACTTAGTAGTTATTAGCTATATAACATGCATTATATTATGCTGCCTATCAACCAAATTCAGCCAAAAAAATAACACTTATTTAGTAATCAAGAGCTCACTCATCGGTTAGCATTTTTTCATCAGCTCACTCATTGATGAGCCAATACAAAACTTCATGTCCTCCAAACACATTTATTGGTTCGTTGGAATGTGTCATTCATTTAACGATTCATAAAAAGTGTATGAGGTAATGGAGGAAGCCAGCAATAATGAACCTATGGCACCTTTATGATGGAAACAATTATCATTATATCCTGCAGTTAATAAACATTTGTTTATTACCTTGTTTTACGTAAAAAGTAATAATGTTGTGACTTATGATATGACCTGGTACAGAATATGTAAGTAAAGACAACGAATAATAGTTTTGCTCTTGCCACTTTGATCATTCCTCATAAGTCAAAACTAAAGTGGATAAATTAATATTTTTGATGTGTAACATCTTTTGCTTTATGTCAATTTGTGGTAGTGATTTCGTGCAAATGCAACGGAAGTGTGTAACAGAAAGTAAGTCGTCAGATGGAACCAAACTCAGAAAAAATAGGTAATTATGCGATTACTGTACCTAAGGCTCGCTCGTTTTTTTTTTACTTCTTGAATCCACACATGTTTAATAATTATGGATCTGGCGTTTATTATTATGAAATTATTACCATTGAATGCCATAATAAATTATGAAAATTTTGTCTTTATTTACTTACTTAAAATGCAAGTAAACTACTCCAGAACTTCTCACGCTTACAATCAAATGAGCTGTACCCTATGTATGTATGTATGTGAATAATAAGGGCACAACTACATCCATAGAAACCGACTGGTTCGATCACTGAGATGTAAATCATATTCATCTCAACAAACACGTGAAACGTGTAGGTATAGTATAGGTGCAGCCAGTATCATCGTTCACAATTATCTTGTCCTTTTTAATTTAGCCCCAAGTTAGGTTTTAAATGTTTTTTAAATGTCTCTATGTATGTATGGGTAAAACATTAAAAATACATTCTAAGTAATTTTTAATATAAAACACGGAAGCCTTAGCGTTAAGCCTCGACACAGGGTTAGTAGTTTACAAGCTACAAGCCAGCGAGTTCACTAGTAGCTTGTAAACTATTATACAATCTGCTAGTTGAATATTCTTCGGGACTCGCTAGCTTTAAACTTGGTGGCTTGTTGCTTGTAAACTGGCCATGTGTCATCGATGCTTTAGAGTAACATAGCTTTTTCATATAAAAACTTTTCAAGCTGGCTGTACTTTTTATACACAACATATGCGGTAGCTATGGCTGTAGAAGAGATTGCATGTGTTGTAATTAAATCTTTATCACAATATTTATTTATTAGGTCAGACTTTGACTTCAACGGTTTCTTGAACTGAAAGAAAAAAGTATTGGAATGCCGAATAGCCAAAACAAAGATTACATATTGTATAGGACTCTCGAAGTCACGACTTGGTCTCAGAAAGTAACAAGTGTTATGTTATGTGTGATCAGTATTTAACCGACTTCAAAAAGAAGAAGGTTTTTAAATTATTTTTTTTTATGTGGTTACCTCCGAACGTTGTTGTACTTATATTTACCGTTTTGATAAAAATATTTTTTATTTGAAAGGATATATTTCCATATATTGGTCCCATATAAATTTCATGAAAATCGGTTCAGTAATTTGGGTTTGAAATCAAAATAACTGAAAAAATACGTCATCTAAGTAAACGAAATTGCATATTTTGCTTCCTGTTACTATTCAGTGGTGATTACGGTCACTAGAACTAGGGCTTTCAGTCTCGATGACTTTCTGAGTCCCGGGAAAAAAAAGTCGAGACTCGATGCGGTCTCGAAATTCCCGGGAAAAACGAGACTTTCGAGACTATTTCAATAGTACTTATAGGCACACTAGAATCGGCATTTAGACAGTCAAAACAAGATATTTTAATCTAGTACTTTAATAAACAACTCAAATGTTAACATCTATTACTTTTATTAAAAAAAAATCACTTTGAGCATCAATATTGCGTCAAAAAGCATGTTAGAGTACAATAATTTAATTATTAAATAGTGCATAGGTACTCTACGCTGTCATTTCGTGTCATAATGTTGCAACAAAAAACACAAGTAGGTACAACATGAAATTCACGTAAAATCCAGATCAATCAGATGTTTTATTAACTTATTTGAAAACATCTTATAACTCTACCGTGAATTAGATAGATACCTTTCAGCGAACCTTTTAGCTAACACATCACAGTTTAACTTTACAATCTAGTATTTAATGATGTTCGATGTTCCAGATTTATCAAAATCCGCGTTTTTCTTCGAAATATTTTAATTTTTAATTTAGAATTAAATCGTTCCACATTCCACATTTATTTGCCCTTTTTAGCAGGCTAAAGTCATAAGACTATACCACTTTGTCTAAGGATGGGTTTGTAAAATTTTTTTTTTTTTGTATGCATATATTTAGGTTTGGCATGTTTTGGTTGTGCTTATTAAACTTTTAACACTATAAATTATGTATTCACATACTTCATAATCTGATGGTTAAATAGACGTACTACGAAAAATCCTGACATCTTACTGTAAACTCTATTTAATGTGAATAAAAGTACATTTCATTTCATTCCATTTCTTATCCTTGTTTTAGATTATACTTAGGGCTACTCTACACTGAATATTGTTAACATTTTTCTAAGTATCGAAAGTCTCGTTATTCCCGGTACCAAAACCATCAGTCTCGAGTCTCGAAAATAACAAAAAATCGTCGAGACTCTCGGGATTTTCGAGACCGAGACTCCCGGGATGAAAGCCTTAACTAGAACAGTCTCGGTGAAATCGGTTGTACCATGTTTTTGTAAAACCTTGAATAAATACCATGATAAAATTATCATGTTACTCGGTAAACCAATGTAATCAATGTGGTTTGTGTTTCCAGGAGACAACCCGGGTGTTTCCTTCCGTCCTCTCAACGAGAAAGATGTCGAGGTGAAGTACCACGTCGACAACGTGACGGAATCGCACCCCTACATCCTTCAACTCGAGGAGTTCTTCAAACGTAAGGGTCAACGCCATATAATTCTCGAATGACGACCATGTAAATGATAACAAGTACAGTCCGCTGCACAGATATGTATTGTATACACTCCACAGCTTTCACATTTATATTATACTCTGAATTTTGCATGGACATTCTTGTTCTGAAAATAATGACAAAAATGTTTGTATCAAAATAAATCTGCGTGCAGACTTAGGTAGTACTTAGTGCGATAGGCATCATTATAACGCTATTACACTTGGATCGTGTGATACCACCCAGTGCCTCCTATCGATCCTACAATAGGTCGTTCGTTACCATGCCAGGCTGGTCGACCTACGATACTGTACCTTCTATCGTTATCTTAAGGTATCGATTGCTACGACACTGTCCTGGCTGACTTAGGCTATCCAGGGCTTGATTGAAACTGAGAGCCTGGATATAGAAACGATGTTGCTACTCCCACAGAGAACTAAGATATACATTACTTCTCATACAGAAGCAATTGAAAAAAAAAAACCCTGTCACATTACATTACTTATAATAGGTACGTGTAGTGCGACCTCCGGCCAAGTGGAGCGACGATTTACGAAAGGCAGCCGGTAAAAAGTGGATGCGGAGAGCCGAAGACTGGGCTCAGTGGCGCGTTATGGGAGAGGCCTACGTCCAGTAGTGGACTAAAGAGGGCTGATGATGGTGATGATAAGTACTGGTAAAAATATTTTGTTGGTGCTCTAAAATTAGAGGTTTTTGAAAAAGTCGACATCAGAAAGGGCCACTAATACCAACACCAGCGACAGCTTATCGTAGTTCACTGCTGGACTTCAGCCTTTCCCAATGTGCGCCATGGCACCCTGTCTTCGTTTTTTTGCAGACATCTACCTTTCGCAGATTGTTATTCAATGGAGCTGAAATAGCACAAAGTTAATAATTATTTCTTAAACATACCATAAACTTACCTCTTATGTTTGTTTGTATAATAATTGGTGGACTAATAAGAACCAACAAATGTCTAGTTTCACAAACAATCAATCAAATTGTTCATTCAATTCATTCATTCATTCATGCCAAAAAGTATTCAGGTTTAGGAATGTAGAGCAAGGCAATTTCAGATAGAGCTAAGGTGTGTAATTGTGTATGTGTGTCCTACGTTATAAGTACGTACATATGTCCTACTTTTCTGTAAGCTACGATCAATTGAACGAACACACCCATGTTCCATGCAGGCGTGGCTGTGGATATAGTAATTCATCAGGCCGATGTCTGATGAATTGCACTATTTGTGGATTAGTTGGTAGAATTTTCTATGTATTCTATGTATGTATTTATTATAACAAGTATTTAAGTATTCTATCAGTCACCTGGTTCCCACAGTACAAGCTCTATTAACTTCAGTGCTAAATGGCGTAGTGTGAAATGTTATTATTTTTTAATTTATTTATTCGAGATCCAACAGCTTTATACTTCTAGGTAAACATTTTTTTAGCATAAGAGAGCCAATTGGGTTCCCACAGGTTCCCACAGATAGACATATCTACGTTAAGAACTTTATTTGTATTCGAATATATCTTATTTGTTACAGCGTACAGCGGAGATCCGTGGTACTCTCTCCAGACGGAATGTGTGAGTGCGGACAACTTTGGGTTCCCTAACACTCCATGCTTTTTCATCAAAGTCAATAAGGTAAGTCCACGTCATTCATTGATTCTCATAGTTACTCAGACCTTTTGCACTATAAGTAAAATTTCTTTCTAAGTAAGTCGGCTCTGTAATTGTCTTTACACCCAGCTTACTCGCACCGGCGTTCTCCTGTAATTAAACCACTCACACAAACACATCATATGTGTGCGTGAGTAATCTACTGATGTGAATAAACAACTTATGATACACCCATAATATAAACTACAAGTGATTTATTTACAGGAGAACACTGGCGTACGCAGGGTGTAAAGGCAATTACAGAGCCGACTGTACATGCTTACATTTCTTGACATATATACCTTTGAAATTTCAAGTCTCTGCGTTCAGTATGATTTGGCCTGTGCGATGTCATTCAGCCAGGACGAAGCATTTTCATTACCCTATCTCATCCCACAGCTGGGCAAAGGCCTACTCCAACTTATTCCACGCCTTCCGGTCATTGTCTACCAGTCTCCTTGAAAAAGCCAATTATATGTATTAAATAACTTTTTTTTTTTTCAGATATTTGACTGGTCACCAGATTATTACGATGTTTCTGACCTGCCAGGTGATATGCCAGATGATCTGAAGACGTATATAAAGTCGAAGCCACCAATTGAGGTAAGAGGCTTTCAATTATTGCATTACTAACTGCTAACCGCGTCTGAGCCCGCGTGGCATAAAAATTAGTACCCTTAACTTGTAACTATACAATATATTAGCACTAGTTTTAGTAGATTCAGCGTGATTGAGGAACAAACATCCATCTATCTCTCATTTAAGCTTCAAATTAAATCTCAGTTGGGTAACCAGCTACCTAATTTGTACAAATCCAGACCACCTTACTCCCTCAAGTTACAAACACTGGGCATTCAATAAAAATAAAACCTTATAATAATGTAAAAACCTTTTTGGTGATTATAAATGACCATAATGAGCAATGCGCATTTAAACTCTTTGCAGCAGAAGCAGGTATGGGTGTCGTGCTGGAACGAGAAGGAAAACAACACAGCGACTGTAACGTACCCCTGGGGGCAGGGGATGCCAAGCTCATACTTCCCCTACGTCAACTTGCCAGGGTACAAAACGCCGCTGGTAGCTGTCAAGATCTCTGATCGTATGTACACAATATATATACATACATGTTCTAGGAATCAAGGTTCTCGAATGGTGACCACGAACCGGACGACGCAGTGTGTACTACTCGGGCGAATGAACAAGACACCTGGCTGACACGTGGCTCGGAACTTGATGTTTCCCCCGCTGCCCCGCGCGGCGTGCCCCGTGTTTCTTCTTCCTCTGATTGCGAAGCCTTATCATTACTTATCATGACCAAGTATTGCAGGACCTCTTTTCTATCAAGATGATCCAATTCCACGCTGTACTTTGCACAAATGTCATTCGAGCCAGGTGTCATGTTCTTTCGCCCGAGTAGTACTCACCCGACGACATTATTGCGGTCGCGGAAAGTCACTCGTCGTGGCGCGTTGACACTATTGGTCGAGTGGCAAGAGTGTTGAACTGCCACGCTGGTGTCGCGGGTTCGATTCCCGCTTCAGAACAAGCATTTGTGTGATGAACAAAAGTGTTTGTCCTGAGCCTGGGTGTTTTCTATGTACCTATGTATTTAAAAAAAATTATTGAGTATACTATCAGTTATCTGGTTCCCATAGTACAAGCTCTGCTTAGTTTGGGGCTAGATGGCGTTGTGTGAAATGTCCGAAATATTTATTTATTTATGTCCAGCAGTGGACGTCCAAAAGTTGATGTTTATATAATGCTGAAGGTACATGTGGAACAATAATAACATCTGTATTAAAAATTCCAGTTGAGAAGAACAACGTCGTTCGATGCAGAGCGTGGGCCAAGAACATTGTGTACAACAAGAGCATAAAGGAGCCCCGAGGGTACGCCCGCATCGTGCTCACTGTAGACAGGGACTAGGGCATAAAATTGTAGGGAAGTCTTAAACAATATGTCTGTGCAAATCATCGGAGACAAGGAGACAGGAGCCTCTTCGAAGCGCACTTGAAATCCTTTCACCACACTGGTTCCAAGGAACTAGTGACACGTAAGAAGATTGGAGACAAATATTCTACACATCTCCATCCTGTTTATTATGGATCCGGGTCACTTGCGCGAAAGACAGTTGGTGACGGGGGACAGATAGAACTTTGAAAATTAATAAAATTCCACCTGTCCTTTTAGCAACAGGCCCCATCTGTCACTCTAGGGGGACCAAGCATGGTGACAGATGGGAATAATTCACTTGCGCGACTCTATTTGCGCGGAAAGACACTCGCAAGTGTCTTTCGCGCAAATATCCTTATACCGTTTACTAGCATTGCCTTCTTCTTTTGTCTTAGCATATTGCAGATATTGTCTTCAGTGATTTGCACTGACAGTCCCTTCCAGACTTATAAGATATCTTCATAGGTATAGTTCGATGGACTAGGGTGTCCGTTGCAAGAGAGTCCTAACCAAAGAACTTGTATACCTACTATAGAAGCTCTTTGATCCTAACCAACCTGAAAATTAAAACAAAGGAGGATTTTCACGGTTTCTTTCCATATATATTTACTTTTTGTGAGTTTAAAATGCAGGGTTTGAACCTGCGACTTGGTTGTCCGGACCACGTATAAATAAAATAATATGGTAATAATACTTATCCTAACGTTAACGTAAACAACACTTACACATAAAAATATTCTTTAATTTAGACGTTTTCACGGAATTTGTAGACATTCAAATACATAGTTGCAAGCAATCATTTCGTAGGTATATTAAAAAAAAACATTGTATTTATTTTAGATTTAAGAATAAACCTAACTACATAAATAAGAAATATTAGTAGGTACTTATTTAAATGTAAAAATTCGTTATCCCGCCTTGAGATTTAATTATCAATATTTATTCATTGAAATAATTTTAGCATTTTTGACTAACATTATTTGAAAGGCAAGAAATTCGCGTAAGTAAGGTACTGTATTCTCGATGAATTGGTCGACCTGAATTTATGTAGGTATATCGTTGTTTGATATACTAGGTACTAATGTGACTTACTTTATTGTAAATAATTAAGGCATAAGCTAACTACTACAATCTATATGTCAAATAAAACTAAATTGATGAAACATTTTCATAAGATCACTAGCTGAAAACATTTTGAAACACTATTTCAATCACGCACGAACATCATACGTTTCAGCATAGTAATTCTGGTACAGGATTCGGTATCATATCCAGTTGATATATTCGCCAACACTACATATCCAGTACTCTTCCCTCCTGGTAATCATGGATGTTCTCCATCGTTGGGAAACAAGATAAATTCTCCACTTCAATTTACACTTGTTATCACCCGGCCATTCAACAACTTCCCCCCAGTCCCGCGAATTATCAACTGACGTACGATGATGACTTTGACACTGACATTTCAGGTTACGTCAAACTCACCTCCAAATCACTGTACGAGACCCATGCTAAACGTTTAAGCTAGACGTCCTAGCTTAGCTTAGATCTTAAAGGACTTGACACTGCTATCCTGACATGACTTATCTCCTGATAAGTACCTAAAGTTTATCCTAGTTGACTCATAGTCGCTTGAGTTAAAACTTCCTTCACTACTTCATCCAGTTTGACTCATTTTCGGATGGGTCAAACGTATAAACGCACTTTCATATTTCGCCGTTCGGTCAATCCTGATTCAAGTCAACTCAACCCCAAGTAAAATCCTTATCTTTTAAAACGCAATTAAATCTCGTAGTCAGTTTTATTAGAAATCTGATAGACACAAAAGTCCTGAGACTATACGAAATTAATCACAATGAATTATACTCAACCAAAATGACGTTACTCTATTTTGATATTGAAGGTCTCTTATTGCTTAAATTATTTTGAGTCCGTCAATAAGCGTTGCTGTTCTCGTTATCGTCCATTAGTCAGCTCGACTTTAAGAAGTCTAAATGTCTAGATTTAATGTTCCATTATTTTAGTCATCACGTTCTGTATCGATGTCCAGCTAGATCCCAAACCAGGACTACTGTAACATCCATAGTCAATATCTCAGTCGCACAATCATGTTACTAGGTGCAGATGATCATTAAATTTCGCGAATGAAATAGCCAACCAATTAGTGCGAGTACCAACTTTAACAAAATTATTTTTTCGCAAAATCTCAATTTTAACCATCAACTGAGTAAGTACCTCCATCAATCTTCCACATCAATTCAGCACCTTCTCTTTTGTGCTACCCCTGAGGTCTACCACCTCACTACCTGCCACCGTGCCCTTCCGTCACGCGTGGCGTCGACCGCAGCCGACCCTCCGCTCAGCACAGTCTCGTCCACAACACAGAACCGTACCGCAGCCTAGGTTCTCGAGCACTGTCCGAGTTCCCTACACACACTGATTTCACATGAAACCATCTCCAGTTTCCACCCAACGTTATCCGTCACCAGTATTCACCGCAATACCTCGACCCTGGTTTACGATGAGGCAAGACCTCGGAAAGTCTTTAACATCGTTTTAGTGCCATTCAAAACACTCCGCGTTTATTTTATCAAATCATTGAATAAGGTTTCTTTTTTTTTTTCATGCTCTACTTTACATAAAATCGACCAGGTTAAGGCTACAGTGAACCACGGGTAACGTCAACACCATTGATTGAGGACTTACTCTCTCCTTTATCTCTCTCTCCACAAGATTTCTCTCAAATTCCCTTCAGACAACAGACTTTTAGTTGGTACTTCACGTTTTGGTTATTCTTTCTGACTCTTACTATTTTTGTTTGATAAAATTTTTTTTTTGAATGTTTTTTTTTTTTTTTTCAAAGTAGTTCAAGCCTATAAAGTAGTAAGCTAAATTAAGTAGAGTAATTAAAAATAGTAGTTACTTTTCAGTCAGTTTTATTCTATCCATCCCCCATTTTTTTTAATGATATTGGTAGATAGCAGATTAAGTAATAGAAGCCGCCATACGTCATCAATTCATCATCACAAACCAAATGATATTATTTTATCATCATTAACTTTTAGCTGTATTCTTTGCGTCAGTTAACTTATTTTCTCTTCCAAACTCAAACATTTGTTAGTTTGAATACAGATAGATCGTCCAGGGTAAATAAATCTTCAATTGGAAACCGACATCTGAATAATCAATAGCATTGGAGCAGTCAACGAGCAGCAGTGTTTCAAAAACGCAAGTAAACACCTCATTAGCGCAATCGAAGATTTAAGCGGACAACGGATCTAACTAGTAAATCCGGAAGTCTAGAGATATCGAATTCTGGAATGCTAGGTTTGTAAATAAATTATATACCATACTTAAACTACCAGTAGTAAGAAGACTTTCTTTCGAAATTTCCACCACATAGTTCATGTAAGCTTAGAGTTTTCATTAGCGCGTTCTACAATTTGTTTAAATTTATTAACGCCATCTAGTTTTGAATTTAGGAACTTATAACATTTATTTCAGAACAAGAAACATTTTAGGATTTTTTAACGCTACGCTTATAGCACTTTCAACACGTTAACTGTTGCATAGACGTTTGACGCAATAACGCATAAACTTAATTATTCAACCCTGATTTTGCAGCAATTTTGGTGGATTTTACACAGATACTAGCTGAAAGCAAACATCCATAAAGGAAACACACAAGCAATAGTTTGATTGACATAATTTGAAGTCTTGATTAATTAGATCTATCCAAGCATTTCACACTCTAGTGGTTATGTTTCTTTTTAAATAATTTAGAAATAAAATAATCAAAGTTTTGGCGATAGACGAGAGTAGGGCAAGGACACGCTTACGCAAGTTATTAGACTCCTCTCCACCTAACGTGTCAACAAGCTCGCCACTAGAACAGCGCTGCCATCAACCCAGAGTCCCACTCTGCCACTTCAAGGAGATAGGATGTCAGGGGCAGGGTCAGATATCGGCGGGCAATGCACAACGCACCCCTCAACGGGAAACCAGCACAGACCGCTATATCCCCTTTATTTAGAACTAGAATTAGAATCAAAGTTTTTATTGAAAACAATTTACAACCCAATTGAGAACCACTCTTTTTTCTTTCAAGATGGTTGAAAATTCTAACAGTAATAAAACCATTTTTTTTTTTTTTTACCCGATTGCAAGAACGTAGGATAATATTAAGTGATAAGTGAAGCACAAGTGACTTATCCATAGCAAAGCACAGCACACACAAAATCTGTCAGAGTTAAATTAATTGATAAATGATCACAAGCTCACTAAATGAAAGACTGATGGACATTACCAATCTAAAATCCAATGTACCTGTATGCATGCCAATAAAGCTATTTCATTTCATTTCATTGTTTTCTATGTACCATTAAGTTAGATGAAATCATACCATTTTTAATAATCCTGAAGAAACACACAAAAATTTATGCCAAAATAACCAAAAATGATAATAACAGAGAGATTACAATGGGCGGGCCCACCTCCAAAAGCTACCTCCTCCAGGCAATCAGACATGCCATGATTCACGAGAAGTTTGCTCACTCACTTATTTCAGACTTTGTTATTTTCTGAAATACTACCTTCTTCATTCTAATTATTTTTGTATGCAGTTAACAGAGAACAAACGCTGAATTCAGGTTATCCAAAATAATGCTAAAATCACATGTATTATGAAGAAATATCTTTGCTTCGCATTGGATTAAAACAAAACTATTGACTGTCTCCCTCTTTTATTGGTCTGGAAGGAACAAACTTCCTGGCAGTAAGTCACCCTTCGCTCCTTCGCTCCTATTTTTATTAACGAGTTCAAAAACTTACCAAGTAGATTTACCAATCTGATTTAATCCATTGTGTCGTTTTACCTCTGTCAGTCCTGGGTACCTTGCATTCAATTCAACTTCTCATAATATCCCATTGTTCATAGCAAAACCAAAACTTCACAATCAACACCTTCGATGAATGCTGACTTTGTAATTTGGTTGTCTCACTTTCAGTAGTTTAGTGTTCCTGAAATCAGAACACAAGCAAAGTAAACAGTTTTCACAAAAATATAGTGCAGGCCCCATTAATTTGAATGTTATGATTTATTTTGAATTATGATAATACAATCCTTTCCTCTCAATTGTTGATTACAACAAACAATTCAAATTATTCTTAATGAAACTTTTAGCTTTATTTAGGTCATAAATTGATGCAAACCCCTATCAACCATTCAAGCTTATCCACAACATCAGTTTTTATTGAAACAATATCAACAGAAAGTTTCAGTTAGTTTCATGAAACATAGTAACCATTATTCCTTAGTTTATAATGTAAGGGAATAGTCACACAAAATTATTCCAGTTAGAACTACATTGAAATATCAACTCTTGTCATAAGATCACTTTCTTTGAATTGGAATTGGTAGATTAGCTCGAATCTTTACTTAAATACTTCTATAGCAGGGAAAGCAAACAAATCGCATACTTTAATTAGACTATGGTGAGGTTCTTCCTTTCAAATAAACTAACTTTAATTATCACAAGATACCTAAGTTCAATACAGAGAATTTGCCATTTTGAATTTGACCCACCGTGTAAAATAATCCATTCCATTTCTCTTCTGTTGTGCAATCCGGTAACTTAACGTCTCACTCAGGAGCAGGAGGATTCATTCAAGAGAAGAAAGCAGCTGTTACACTTTAACCAAGCCAATTCAATCTCTGTTAATTTTTACTGGATACATAAACATTTTCCAGAGGGCAACTTCAATTATGACCCCATAACCCTACAATTTAATTCCTTCTGTTCAATTCACTCTGAGAGCTCACTTTTCCTCTGCATATCAAGCCGGTAATTAACCAGTAGGTAGGTATTCACAATCTCTTCATAGCTACATTTTCATTCAAATAACTTTGATGTGGGCTGATGATGTTACAATACCACTTCTGATGTCAAATAAAACTAAATTGATGAAACATTTTCATAAGATCACTAGCTGAAAACATTTTGAAACACTATTTCAATCACGCACGAACATCATACGTTTCAGCATAGTAATTCTGGTACAGGATTCGGTATCATATCCAGTTGATATATTCGCCAACACTACATATCCAGTACTCTTCCCTCCTGGTAATCATGGATGTTCTCCATCGTTGGGAAACAAGATAAATTCTCCACTTCAATTTACACTTGTTATCACCCGGCCATTCAACAACTTCCCCCCAGTCCCGCGAATTATCAACTGACGTACGATGATGACTTTGACACTGACATTTCAGGTTACGTCAAACTCACCTCCAAATCACTGTACGAGACCCATGCTAAACGTTTAAGCTAGACGTCCTAGCTTAGCTTAGATCTTAAAGGACTTGACATATATATAGGTATATTATAAAATAAATATATAATATTATTTATTTATTTATTTAATTCGGTACAATGACAGACAACAAACCATGAAAGATTCATTACATTCTTAGTTTCTATAGTATACGTTTAAATTTGCTATCCACTTATAATTGTACACAATATAAGTAACGAGTTTTGGCATCATTATACAAAAGGAAACAATTGGGCGACCCATAGACCGTTGCAAACAGGGCTCGAACCCGAGGGAGCGGAACTCCACCTCGAGTTCGGTTGTTGAGGTGTCGCCGGAGATGCCGCGGATTGCGTCTTTGGTGCTGCGGGTCTCGGGGAGGGAGTACGAGAACCATATGAGGTTGTTTGCCTCTCCCTCTCGCGTCAGGTAACTCTGGATTGTTCGGTATTCTTCGGGTGACTCCGGTGAAAAACGGATGCCCTTTCTGACGGGGCGGGCGTTGGGTGGGTGGCCCAGGATGGCCTTGAGGGCCTTAAAGTGTCTGGCCCAGTCCGGCATCGACTCAACAACCAGTGGAGGGTACCGCTGTTTCCTCGGGTCGGAGTCGGTACCGGGGGCCTGGGGCGTGTCGGCGGCTTGATGGGTGTCCATCGGGGCGGCGGGCTCAGCCGGGCGGGCGGGCGGTACGTCTCTCACGCGTCTATGAACGCCGCCGGTTGCATGCACGAAAACGTTGAAGTCATTGGTAACGCTGTCATTGTCCGGTAACGCCGGTACTCACGTTTAACTATTGTCCGTAAACCAGATACAGACTACCCATTTTTTTAGTTGCAAATAGAAAGTTACTAGTAGCACAGAGTATTAAAATATACGTAACACTATTAGGTAGAAAATTGTAGCTCATTTACTCACCACTAGAATAACTAGAATAATTCTACAGGCATATTTTAGTACTTTAATTATTTTTTCAGATCAATTAATTGGAACTCAATTTGTAAATAATGTGGTTTTTGTTTTATCAAGTGATTACGTATACTTATTATGTAAGGTAGTACATTACTTATAAATAGTTATGTGCCTAGTTATCCTAGGCATACACATAAGTTAGGTTGTAGATAATTCCATGTTTATTTTATTTCATACACAAATGTTGTTTTATTCCTGTAGTTTTGTTAATTAAATAAAAAAAAACAAAGTAGTAAAGGTGGTTTCGTTTAATCTAACCAAAATCCCTTCTCATTAATTATACCTACTGAGACATATAAACAAATCTGTTTACCAATAAATGATCAAGGACTTCAATCCGACTATTTAAGTGACCGTAGGAACCACTGAAAAGCCACAGGGAAGCAGAATACGCAATTTTGTTCTCTTCAACAATTTTTTTTTACAGTTATTTTGATTTTAAAACTAATGTACTGAACCGGTTTTTGATGAAATATCTATGGAACCAAGAATTTTTCAAGTCAGTTTATAAACAACTTGGTTTTAAGGTAAAAATAGCATTTAACCGAATTGATAACCTCTTCTTTCTTTGAAGTCGATTGAAAATCGTTAGAATCTAAGCCAGAATTTAGGCTGTGAACTTGTTCACGTAGAATCAATATAACTGACAAAGGATGACCTGGTGGCCGAGTGGATGAGGCCCTTACCTTGCGATCTGATGGTCGCGGGTTCGAATCCCGGTGGCAGTCATGCGTAAATGGGTTTTTTTGGTCGAAAAAATCTATGTATGCATCCCACGTTCTCGCAACGGTGAAGGAAAACGTCGTGAGGAAACCGGCATGTCGTAGAACTTAAAAGTTCGAAAACATGTGTCGAGTGCACGAAAGGAGCCTCTTCGAGGCGCACTTGAAATCCTTTCACCACACTGGTTCGAAAGAACTAGTGACACGAAGAAGAAGAAGACTGACAAAGGTCCTATCATTCTTGTTGTAAGAGCCATATTGACCAGCTCTGAATAATGACCTTTTTTATTTTACATGGGTAAATCCTCATGGATACCCACCGCCCTTGGGGAGGGCGGATATCCGACTCTAACCGACTAAGATCTGTGTTCACCAATAGATAATCGGAAGATTAGGTCTCTTCGTCCGTTAACTTTGACGTTTAATCTATGAAAATTTGTGTCAAAAACGTCAAAAGAACTGTTTAAATAATAATAATATTAAATCAATTTATTTCCGATTAAAATCCATACAACACAATACAATTAAATGTCACACAAAAAAATTATTAAAAAGTACTCAAAAATCAACACAAAAAAATTAAAAAAAAATTACATAAATAAAGGAGGCCTGGACTGCGCGTGCGCGCTCGTCCAGTATCTCATGAAGGCACAGTCAGTATCCAGCCTCTCCGCTATAAGGTTCAGGATGGTGTTGGTGCTGTCGCGCACCCTGCGTATCAGGGACGACTCTGTTGATGAACTCGGGTCTTAAACCTCATTGACACCTTCCTCTGCGCATTAGAGGGGGGGAGACCCCGAGCTCCGCTTGCAGTGCATGCCTCCCCATGCACTGCAGCCGCTGAAACCTGACCTAGGTTAATAAGTAACCTAGTGCCTACTAAATTCGTATATGAATGAATGAATGAATGTATATTCCTTATTGTACACCAAAAGAAAAAAAGATAAAGAAACAATACAAAACGTACAATAAGCAGTCAATAAGTTACTAATGCTTAGATTACACGTACCGAGTACTCGGCCGAGACAGTGCTCCCGGCCAAGTACTCGGTACATATAAATATAGTGCCGAATGCTCGGCTGACCGAGTGATGTAAGCTTTAACTGTCTTGGCCGAGTAACATTTTACTGTCTCGGCCGAGTACTCGGTATGCGTGATCTAGGCATAAGCAATATTCATTTAGCGTTGTCAAATCGTTACTTACGAGTAATTTGATAGTAGTATGGGCTTTCTAAATTAGTTAGTCGTAAGATTACTAGTTGATGGTAAAGCTGACGCGGTTAGGGCGCGGTGGGTCGCAGGGCCGGCGGTGAGCGGTTGTGGGCAGCTTTGGGCGGATACTAGCCACGAGCAAAGAGCTTCGTACAGATGAGATAGTCTTTTTTTTATGCAAAGAAGTGACGAGGCAAGCTAGCATTCTTCTAATGGTAAGAGATCACGCTTGCCCATAACCAAAACAGTGCTAAGCCGGACTTTGATTTACACAGGCCGATGCAACTCTGCTATGAGCGCTCGTCTACTTTGAGACATTTCGATGGTCAGCTTCGAAAGCCCAGTAAGTTTCCTAGGCTACAGTACCCCCCAAACTGGAACACAGTAATGTTGACACATTGCTTTGCAGCCGATATCTGGTACTTGTTGGTACCCATCTAGACGGCATCCAGTAGGGGACGCCTCCCAACGGTAATGAGCTGATGAGAAAGCTTTGAGGATTTAGGTTATGAAGATAGATGGATACTATCTAGATTCATGGATGTTTTTTAGGTTGTACCTAAAAATAACTAATCTTGATTGCACTGTTAAGAATTCTAAAAAAGTAGATAATAGATGGATGGATGCTTTTGGTTATTCAATAATTTAACTGAATGTATGATAAATACTAAAAATATTTAGATGCTATTCTCAATCACACACAAGAGACTTTTTCATCCAAACACCAAGTGAACAAAGTTACGGACAAAAACAAGTAAAGTACCTGTCAATAGAGAAGTATCAAACTACGCTATATAAGCAAACGTGCCTCAGTGAAGTCGACCTGATTTAGGCATTTCACGCAACCTACTTACTCCTCTATAACGTTCGTCTGCGAGCCTGGTCAGTCCACTGCCAGAGCTCGCTGGAGATGGGTGCGGAGAAGCCCAATGGGGTCTTGACAGGCTATAACAGACGGCCTCCTGATAGACCCTTCCTCCAGAAGATTCAGTATATGGTGTGGGACCCTGATGAGGGGAAGTTCCTGGGTCGTACGCCGCATCGATGGGGTAAGTAATTCCAGATATCATCAAGGCAGCATTAAAAATTATAACAGAGGTTAGCTGCAATTCTAATTACTATTAATTTTCTATAAAAAAAAATCGTAGTCAAGAACTCAAGTACGATGAGTCAACTATATTGTTATAGGCGGGACTGACAATTTTACGTGCCCTCCAAAAACACGGAATTTTATGTTTTTATAAATCATTAAAAAAAAACAGTTCTAAGTACCTAGGTCTTGCTACCTACTGAATTTATCTTACTAGATCAACTGTTTTTATTTTTGTTAAATCCTGTAATTAATCAATATTCATCTTCTAACGGAACAGCGAGGTACCCTAACATAGGTATTTTTATACTTAAAAGGGAAATACCTGTGTACAGGGGTTAGAGTCTGACCCTGTAATGTACAGTCAGCTGCACAGACATATATACACTCTTAAAACTCATAATTTTGTAAAGACATTATTCTCCTGACAAGAATTCTGACAAGTAAGATGACTACATTAATTTGAAAATGCTTGCGTGCACTTTTCTATGCAAAATTATGAGTAATATAAAAATGTGAAAGCTTGGGAGTGTATACATGTTTGTGCAGCTGACTGTACCTAATTAAGATTAAAATAAAATATTTGCATTTGTATATTTGTAATTATAATCTTCACTTAAAATAAATAAAACAAATATAACATTTTTATTGTAATGAAAATGAACGCGTTGATGTCTTTTGTATGCAAAATCCGTCGGTTATGTGTTGGGTTTAATATAGTCACATAGAGCCCCAAAATATACAGCCACTTTTAGGTATTTTCTGGTTTACTTGCATCCTAGTTCGACGTAACCCACATCATACATCATTCGCGATTTCCCGGGAATTTCTGGATTATGTATGATTGAGTCCGAAATAAACTGTATCAAACGAACTGATGATTCATAGCAATAACTCGCATAATATTACGTAAAGTTTGGAATTACCCATGAAAACCCTACTTCCTATATTTATTGATTTAAAACCATGAAAATCCAATCGTTTAGATTAGAACTATTTCAACCGCTTCAGGATATACATTTGTTTGATTAACATCGGTGTTTGTCCTGAGTCTGATAGAGTCCTGCTCCTAAAAAAAAAAAAAAAAACAGTATCCATTAATTATTATTATTCTGGTCGAAGCGACGCGTGATCAGAGGGCTGGCAGTTATCTGGGCCAAAGAATAAGCCTTGCTATACAGAGAGGCAATGCAGCCAGTATCCTCGGCACGCTGCCATCGGGTATCGAGTTGGAGCAGTTGACCTACCTATAGATCGTTTGCAACGGTCTATGGGTGGCCCAATTGATTCCTTTTGTAAATTTTGTAATATAGATTGTAGAAGTTAGCTTATGCTGTAATAAATTATATCCATTAAACAAAAATTAAATGGACGATGCAGACTACGTACTGTATCTATGCAGTCAGAATTTTGGATTTCTACAAAATGGGCAAGTGACAGCGGGGCAAGTGCGGCGCTCGAGCGGAGATTTTGCGAGCTGGCTCGAGCTAGGTACCGGGTTTGCCAAACGATGAATAAAACTTAAATTATTATCAAACCTTCCACTTGACGCAAATTCATAGGAAATCGACTAACGGTAACAGTTATCCAATTTTTATCCAATTTATTTTGACAATAATTCGACTTAATTTTTCAAGTTTTTTTTCATATAGGTACATAATGTGTTTAGTAACAACGGATACTGATTATGCGTATTTTTTTACTAATGATTAAAAATTTGCAGCATATAAAAGAGTCCTGACTGACTGACTGAAAGTTATGCACAGGCCAAACCATTCGATGTAGGGACTGGAAATTTCGAAAGTATGTTCGTCAAGAAGACTAGAAAGGAATTTTATTCGCAATGCAAACGAAGTTATGGTGTCAAATAGTAATATGTAAATATTAGCCTTGTTTTTTTGACGGAGTTTTGTCGTGTCTAGAAAATGGGTTACATCCTGAGTACCCCGATCCCATTTATCCATCCATCCATCAAAACAAACTTTTGCCTTGATCATATGAGTAGGTTAGTAGGACTTGTTCTAATAGTTTAGGCATCAACATTCAATATTGGTTTCCGAATGAACCATAATGCTCGTAAAACTGTAGTAGCCCACCGCTCACCACTCCGCGATCGCGTGGTGCACCACCTATATAACTTCAGATAATATCTGCGAAGCTCATGTACGTTACAGAGCTACTAATGTATTGGCAGTGCTGCTAGATTTTATATAGCGTAGTTGAGTGGAAACCAGATAACTGAAATAATATTTACATAGTTATTTGTCAATACATACATAATAATAAGAATAAGCCTTCCAATACAAAGAGGTAATGCCAGTATCCTCGGCACGCTGCCATCGGGTATCTAGTTTGAGCATTTGAGCTACGTATCGTGATCATTTGCAACGGTCTATGGGTTGCCTAAATGTTTCATTTTGTAAATTTTATATTAAAAATTGTAGTAGTTAGCTTATGCTGTAATAAAATACATACATAATCAAATATATAAAAATTATGTCTCAATACAAAAACACTAATGTTTGTCACACAATTGTTTGTTCTAATGCGGGTGATTCCCGCATTAGAACCTGCAGCACTGTATGACAAAAGTGTGTCGCAACTTGCTGCTCTATACCAATCCATTTTTAAAAAGAATTTTCAGTGATGGTAGTTGAATATGAGTGGTACTTTGGTCTTTGTACCGTGGTACTCTATCGTCTCTATTTTGGCAAGTCTGAAATAGTACGCTCGGTCATGGACTGTTTACTTTACTATGACGTCAAAACCACACAGCCATTATACCTATAGTTCCTACTCCTAGTTCATGGAATTTGCCACGGGGCTGGAAAAACACTGTCCCAATTACTGGCATAATTGTTTACCTTGCCTGAAGCGACTGAAACTTAGGCCGAAACTATGTATATGGTTTCATGTTGTTAACGCTTTTAACGTACAAAAAAGCTGTTTATATTTTCATATTATGTTTCGTTTGCGAAGAATAACTAAACACTAAATTAGTGGTCGTGAGTGTCGTCTAGTCATTGCAAGTGTTACTATGCGAACATTATGAAGGCTACATTAACAAGCTTACAGTTTAAAAATCTAAAAATTTCTAATGCGAAATAATTAACTTCATTGTAAATTAATTATTCCAAGTTAAATGTAAACATATAACTTGTATATTTGTAATTTCCTTTAAAATACCTTCATTTTGATTCCCTACTCGATAGGTTTTGGTTAACAAAAAATTGTATTTACTTACTATTTCGCACCAAAAATTTATTTTAAAAAACCCATCTAAGAACATTCAGGTTATTGAGACAAATCTAACGATACCTTAACTGTCAAATTCCATCCAACCGTTTGGAAGATACGAGGTAAACCAGAAATTTACATACATAATATGTATGTACATACAAGATACGCGCGAAATACATAACCCTTCCTTGGCAGTCGGGTAAATACAGGATACATGACCTTTCTAGGGGTAGTCAGATACCAGTTAGGGGTAATTTATACCAGTTTACATCCACCACACTAGCCTTACAACGCCCATGTAGACAGTCATGATTGGATTGTAGAGCGAGGCTATTTTCTGTGTATGCAAATACAGCGTGACGTGCGTATTCGTACTTAGTTAATAATATTTTTACATTGCGTGTACTACATTTTATCGATAGGTCAAGACGGTCAAAATTTGGAATAGTTATTAGATTATTTTTCTTTTAATACTCACAGTTTTGTTACTGAATTACGCCAAAACTACTTAATTAATTGTGCTGAATTTCAGTCTGAAAAAATAAAAAAATTAGGCCATTATTTATATATTAGGCTATTCTGAATTCCAGTAGCGTTTATATTATTAATAGCCATCTGTTCAACCTTTTCTATCGATTAGCTTTTTTCACCTGACCAAGATTTCGTTGTTGCTTCATTAGCACCGCCATTATATCATGTTTCTTGATAATGAGTGTGACAACATTGTAAGCTGAAATGGTATTAGCGGGGGGTCTGACGATTGGGCGATCAATGGGTGCTAAGTGGCTACCATGATGGACAAGGCGTTTGTTGCTGTTCTCGAGAATAGAATTATTGCTTACTTATTTATACACTGATATACACCTGATAGAGTTTGGTGCTACCAGTTTTCATGATGTATCTGAAATTCTGAACGTATGTTCAAAACGATACACAAAGGCTGGCTTTTCTCTGAGCTACCAATATGCAAGCCGCTTTTTTGGATGCAGCAGGCATTCTATAACAGGGGTAGATATTAAGCTATCCCTATATAATATAGCTACTCCTTCGTTTTGAGTAGATATAATATGTATGAATAAAATCTGTTTGTGACGAATATAGATTGTGATAATGTAAAGTATATTCTACAAGTTTATACTTGTAGAATATATCTTCTAGGTTTAAAAAAACCCTAATTATCCTTAATGCATTAAGATAAATATATGTTTCGGGGTGAGTTTGTCTTTATAGATCCTTTAGTTTCAAAATGCACGCTCCTTCTAATCCTACGATCTCTCTAAATAAACACATAAGACAATTTGTAAAGCGGTGATATAAAAGGGACGTGCATTTTTAGAAAGATCTCGCGTAGCTTTCTAAACGGATGGACCGATCTTGAGGCGGTTTTTTTATTTAAAGGCTTAGGCAGGCGTAATCTCTAAAAATCAAAGGAGCTACTAGCTCGTCTCATTATTTGTTTACATTAAAAAAAACATGAAAACCTTTCCTCCTCTCCTCTCCTCCAGACACTTTTGTGTCATGATTGACACTGCTATATGGTTTCAGGAGTGATCGGGCTCATCTACCTGGTGATGTACATCTGCATCATAATCTTCTTCTCGCTCTGCATGTGCGGCCTGCTGGCCACAGTCGACGACAAGATTCCCTACTTCACTCTGGCTGACTCTATCATTGGTGAGAATGAAGCCTTTATGAACGGTCATTTAGTATTTAGTAGGTATTTATTAAATTAAAACGGTTATAGCAAATACGTTAATTTTAAATTAGAATTAGATTATGATAACATTTGCGATAAAATAATATTTTTTTAACAAAACTATTTAACAAATATAAAAATATAATATAAATTGAATAAAATGAAAACAATAATGAAAATTTAATTACGTTAATTTAATTTAATTAATCATCATATAATCTGCACCCACTGCTGGGTATAAGCCTCCTCTTTACCACGCCACTTGTCGCGATGTTGTGCGAGACGCATCCAGTATTTTATTTATTTAATATATTCCTTATTTATAATTTATTATTTATTTATTTCAAGGAGTTAGTAAAACGTCGTGAGCATTTTGGGTAGGGACTTTGCTCGTGGACAATGACCTAAATTCTAAAGGAAGATTAGAGACTACTTAATTAAATTTTCAGAGTAACTGTAACCCAAAATCAGTTTTTACAAATTCTACTAACACGCGGTGTACTATTGAGTTTTGCATCGGTATCATAATAATATAATATATGTAGGTACTTAATTTTTAAAATAGATTTTAGGTATAAACTGGTGTACGTAAGAAGGCCGTTCTCGGAAACCGTAACTCATGCGTTTCATGTTTTACGATAATGTACAGCTAAAAGTAAAATCTGTTCGTTACGCTAAGTTCTAGGTTAGCCCCGTTTAGTCTGAACCAGGAAGTTTGTACTCACTCTCTTTAGATTTAGTAATATAATTACCTATCTGTTCTTTGTTTAGTTTTGACGTGACTACGTCTAATATATCGATGAACGCTAATATTATATTACGTACGGTATAGCTGCTGCCCTAGTTCCGCACATTTGAAAAATTGTTTGTCTCTTTCATTTGAAATTTTTGTATTTTAAACTTTATTTTCATAGTATTTTAGGGAGTTAGAATGCTGATATCAGTTTATCCAATATGTTCCAGGCATAGATGAATAACGGTGTTCCTATAGAAAAAGATAGACATACCAAACCAAAATGGATGCGGTTTATAGGACCGAAAATTTTCAGACACCCTGTCAATAAAAATGAAATATCTCTTTTTTCAAATAATGTTTGTTACTGTTTACGATGTAGTTTTATTGACAATGAAAAAGCCTAGTAGTTTTAACATATAATAGTTATTTAGCCCTGATACTTCTCTTTTTTGAAAATTAGCATCGGACCAAAATGTACTAGAATATTAGCCAATGTGGCTCCCTTTTCTTGGTCGCATTTTCAAAGTACTACATTGTGTTTCTATACTTTAATACTTCTGTGGTTCCAGGCAACAACCCAGGCATGGGTCACCGGCCCCTCCTGTTTGAGGAGGGTGCCCTCATCTGGTACAACGCTGATAACTCCTCGCAGGTCAAGAAATATGTAGACAACATCGATGAGTTTCTTGCGCGTAAGTCTGAAACCCTGTTAATAATAGATGGTTCCGCAATGTTTTCATTAATAACAGGAATATTACCAGTTTATTTTTTTTTTCTTCGTTTTGAATGCTGTTTATCTTTGGGTATTTTATTATTTCATAAACTCTTCAGACCCCGCAAGAGACGGTGGGTGATTTGAGCTCAGCAGATAGTGGAAAAAATAGCGTTGTACCGCAGAAATTGGAAAAGGGCCCTTTTTGAACGGTACAACGACCCCTTAGACTTTATTAACTTTTTCCCAATTGTTAAGTGCTAAATACAAAACAAAAATGGACATTTATTGACCAAAAATTGTAGCATAACTGTCTTCAACGTGGGTGATACGAGTTAAGAGCTTTTTTTGAAGTTCCTCCCCTTATTTCCAGCTTACAGGAACAAGTCACTTCTCGCCGGGCTCGGTGAGAATCAGCTTGAGTGTGGAGACGTGAAGCCCCCACGGAATGAGGTCTGCGCCTTCGACCTCACCCAGTTTGGGCCCTGCTCACCCGAGAACCAGTACGGATACGCGAACAAGACCCCTTGTCTCATCATCAAATTGAACAAGGTATATGATGGTAAACAATTGCCGACACTAGCAAGACGCTCTCTTCGTGGTCAGAGATTATGCCATCCTAAGAACTCTAGAGACACTCACCCTCACAATGTAAAGGTACCTATTATAAAAATAATAATTTTATTTCAGACACACGAACAGTAGGTACAATGTAGCTTTACTAAGGCCCATATTATGCCTAAATAACCTTATTGTGATTGTAGGACATTAGTTTAGATTTTAGGTAACCACTAATCAGCCTGTTTTGTTCCCACTGGAACTCAGGCCTGCTTTCGACTAGAAGAGCGAATGGGTCTTTATTTTTCTATCGCATGTGATATCCACTACGCGGTTTGGTAGATGTCACATACACATGCCGTATATACGTACGAATTAATAATGTTTAATTCCGAAAGCTCAGTAATTTAATTAGCCCTTTGACACTGGCGACAGGCTCTGTATTGATTTCTTATTTTATAATATATTTAGTTTAAAATAATAATAATAATGTTCGGATATTTCACATAAGGAACGCCATGTAGCCCAAAACTAAGCAAGCTTGTATTATGGGAACCCGATAACTGATACAATTCTTATATACTTTTTTTGTAAATAAATACATAGAATCATAGATAGAATACATAGAAAACATCCAGATTCAGGACAAACACCGATGTTCGTCACACAAGTGCTTGTCCTGAAGCGGGTTTCGAACCCGCGACACCGGCGTGGCAGTCCCACACACTTGCCCCTCGACCAATCGTGTCGTCATTGATATCCTTCTAGTACAAGAACTGAATGTTATACCCACATGTTTCAGATGTACGATTGGGAGCCTGAGTTTTACGATGACCCTGCTCACCTGCCGTCCGATATGCCTGACCAAATACGGAACTACATCACCAACGCAACAGCGCAGGAGGTAAGTAAGATCAGTTTATCAAACAGACGTGAAGGATTCATTCCTAAGGAAACCTTCCTCTCTAGGTATGATATAGCAAGTTTTTGATGAGTTTGTATACAACTGTAGAGAAGGAAGGTTATGTGTTTCAGGTATGTCTGACTTTTTGTGACGCCCTGCAGTTTTAACGGCTGAACGGATATTAAAATAAGGTATCATAGGATTCATCTAGTCACAAAAGTTATATAGGCTACCTAAAATGTCAAAAAAACATTAAAAAAATCTTAAAAAGAAACAGTTATGAAAAAGTGGCAAAACACCATTGAAACTTGATTAATTTTGGTAATTCTGTAATTCTTTATTGTACACACAAACTTATTAGAATACAAATCATAAAAGAAAAGACATGTACAAAGGCGAGCTTAACCCTAATAAGAGTTTTCTTCCAGCAAACCTTCTGAGGTTAGAGAGAGGCCATGGGAAGTGTAGGGGCGTGTACAGTAATATAAATATTAATGGATAAATTAAAATTATGAAGAAGAAAATATATATAATGTTTGAATAAATATATCTAAATACATATAATAAATACTACTAAATAAACTAGAATTAACACCTATACATAAATAAATATATAAGTTACATATATATATATATATATATTAATACTAACATAAATACTGAATATATCACAGTGATAAGTAGTGCTCTTTGACTCTGCTTCTGAAAATGTTTAGTGACTGACTGGCTCTAATAGTGTGAGGAAGAGTGTTCCACAGTTGGACAGCATGGACAGTGAATGAATCACCGTAGCAGCGGGAGGAATGAACTGGGGTTCTGAGAAGAAGCGACGTCGTAGACCGGCATGGCTGACCGCGAGGGACAAGATAGTTAAATAGATAGTTTTCATCGGTAGGAGACTTTCTAAACTGACGCTTCGCCTTATCACGTCTCGACATAATTTTTTTAATGTATTGAGTCAGCCAAGGAGCAGGAGCGTGTTTAACCTTTACAAGTTTAAATGGAGCGTGAACATCATACAGATTAAGGAGAATCTTGTTAAAGGCACCTACCTTGTCATCAATAGCGTTAGCGTCCAGTACTGGTGACCAGTCAATGTTGTTCGAGTCATCTCTCAAGCGTTCCAAGTTTATATCCTTAAAACTGCGTAGAAGAATAGATTTGGACTTACGCCTAGAACAGCGTATTTTATAGGAAAGGAATGTAAGGTCATGGTAGGAGAAAGAAGCAGCTATTTGTCCATGCGTAGCCACGCGGTCGATGTCAGAGACAAGAATAAGATCAAGAAGTGAAGGAGTAGAGTGGGGTGCATGGTGCGTAGCTGATAAAGGAAGGATGTGCATATTCACGGAAGAGACTAGTGAGATAAGTTTTTGAGCACGCACATCTTTCTTCAGAAGACATGTATTAAAATCGCCCAGAAGGATAGTGTGATCATAGAGAGGAGTGTATGATTCTAATTTAGTTTCGAGAGAGGAGAAGTAATCTATGTTCTTAGAAGGAGGATAGTACACACCAAGAAGTATTTTAGAGTGATGCACAGTTATCTCAATAAACAAGTGTTCAGCAAAATTGCTGTATAAACTAGGAGATTGGTCGACAATTGTGCACGGTATGTCACCACGAAGGTAAATGGCAACACCGCCATATCCCTTCCCAGTCCTGTCATTCCGAATTAGTTTAAAACCTGGTAAACAATACTGTGTCGATGGCAGACCAGGTTTAAGAAAAGTTTCAGAAACTAGTACAGCATCAATTAGTTTGCTATCGAAAGAGGAAAGAAGGTCAGCATAGTGGGCATGGATGCTTTGGGCATTGATGTGGACAATATTGAGATTTTTAACCATTCCATTAAACTTATCAGAGAGTTGTTCATGTAAGTGAATTGAGTCGTCACTAAAGGCACTCCCATAATCGTTGTCTGAAGAGCATGAAGAAGAGCAAGAAAAAAAGCTATCATCAAATACAATACTATTATCCATAATTTATAAATATAATAAATACCTATATCTACTAAATAAAATATGTATACCTAATATATAAATATTATTTAAAACCGTTTAGGTAAGCCTATACCTATAAATAAACTATAAGGTAGGAACCCAACGGCAAAGGTTTGCAGCTCCGTAGTGCCGAACCTCCTCAACACTCGCCAGCGTGCCGGAAGAAAGGAACCCAAAAACACTACATAAAAACTTGAAACAAAAATAGATATAAGTAGAAATTCAACAAATACCTAAACAACAGTTATGCAAAAATATAAGGTATTAAAATAACAAAAGAAAAAATATGATTAACAAACAATGTTGATTTTTGCAATAGAGAACAAAAAAGTTATTACGAGTAACGGAACGTTACTTAACTTACAAATAGCGATAGCCAAAAAAAAAATAACTTTGACACATAATCTGACATTAAGAATTGACAGCATCAATGTTGTTTACAAAAAATAATTTTACGTCTACCGGAAAAATAAACCAAACGACATTATAAAATTGCAACCTACCGCAATCAAGGAATTAATAGTGATGATTATGCTGCCGTATTAAGGAGTATACGAGTTGTAAACATACAACATGACGCCCGTCGAGAGCAGGAGCATATCACTTCGCATTGACGCCGCGCTTTGCTCTGGGTTCGGTCTTGCTAGTCGAGGCTACGGGCGCAGCCGAGGCCTTCCCCCTAACCTGGGAGACTGATGCCTTTGTCGTTGCAGGCCCGACAGGAGCCCTCTTCTCGGGCTGCACAGCCGGGAACTCTGAGAGTAATGGCTTCAATTCGGACATAGTCTCGATCTTGCGGCGTCTGTTATCGGGCAGCAGAATAACAATCCTACCATCAGAAGTCCAGCAACGCTTCATTCCAAAGTGGCGTCTAGCCAACATGAACGTATCATGTCGGGGCTTGGTTAGAAACTCCGAGACTGTGATTCCAGTGTTCTTCAGTAAAGTTTTTGCATTCCAAACTTTGATACGAAGCCTATGGTCAGCAAATCGGACCAGCACCGGACGAGGCTTGCTTGTGTTAGTGCCAAGCCTGTGGCAAGCTGATAGTTGCTCAGATGAAATGCCAGTCATCTTAAGTTGGCTGGTTAATAGATCCACTACTGAATCTTCAACTACGGCCTCGCTGGACTCAGGGATTCCATGGAAGAGGATGATCTTCCTGCGGGATGCAGTCTCTTGGCGGTCCATGCCTTGGATGACTAGCTCAAGTGTAGATTTCTGCATAGCCCACGCCTTCCACATAAGTGCTTTAAAATCATGAAACTCACGTGAAAGTGTTTCATAATCCTGAGGAGATGGAGTGGTCTTATCAGCATTGCCAAACTTTTTGAGGTCTTGCTCATACTGCTGCATCCTGGAGGAGAAAGTGTCAGCCATCTCTTCCATGTTGTTTGCAAGTTGTGCATAGAGGTCCATTGTTGTTAAGTTGCAGTGTTTCAGGTGAGTGCAGAGGAAAAGTTAAATGAGAGGCGAGTGTGGGAGGAACTAGAGATTAACAATCAATCAGAAGTATCATTAAAATGATCCTCTAAATAATTTTAAATATTAATTATTAAAGAGCACACAAGTTTTATTGTTTACACTGTGCCTACCCACACAGTAATGAGGTTATTACGATTTTGGTCATGGGAGTGTCATAGAGATATGATCATGTTAAAAATCCAAAATGCCGAAAATATTTAGGTAGGTTCTTAATTTTTATAAACTTCAAGTTTCGAGAGAAATCCTAGGTGGTCTATGACTTTAAGCTTTTTAATTGTCCCGTTTAGCAGCGGCGTAAAGTTTGGGTATCGTGCATGGGCGAACGTCCAGCGGACAGAGAGGCGCTGGGTCCGCTGGAGTACTACCCCTACCCGGGGCTCAAGGAGACGTACTTCCCCTACGACAACACCCCGGGCTACCTAAGCCCGCTCGTCGCTGTGCAGCTACTCAACCCCAAATGTGAGTGCTCCAGCTAGAAGCCGGATCATGGACAGTGGGAAACTCTGCTGCATATTTTTTTTACTTTATGAGCGTTATGTTCAGAACACAGTTATAGTTATGGATAGGCGTGATCTCTTACAATTAGAGGAGCGCCTAACTCATCTGGTCACCTCTTTACATTCTATATAACTAACCGCCCTCTTACATACACCCACTGTTGGGTACAGGCCTCCTCTTTAGTGCGCCACTTTTTGCGGTCCTGGGCTAGCCTGATCCACTGGCCTCCGGCTGTTATAATGATGTCGTCCGAGCATCGGGCGGGTGGTCTGCCTCAAGGTCAACGAGCACCCCACGGCCACCACTCCGTTGTCGCTTTGGTCCATCTGTCGTCTTCCCTCCTAACCAAGTGTTCATCTGTCGTCGTCCCTCCTAGCCTCTTCATTTACGTATAAAAATTAAAATAGAACATATTCTCCCCAGTGCACCAGATCATTAACATCCGCTGCCGCGCGTGGGCGGGCAACATCCGGTACACGGAGTCATTGAAGGAACGCCTCGGCTCCACGCATCTGGAGATCATGGTGGACTGACGGACCGTGGACCAATAGGATAAGGGAACCTAGGCTAAGATCGTTGTTGTGCCTTTGTGGAAGCGAGACATGCTGATTTGATACTATACCGTGAGCTGTAACTAGAGGGGGATGGTGGTAATATAAAGAATATAATTTTGCCCTATTAACGAAGGGTTTATCATCGATATGTGGAATAATCGGAGTAACAAAATAAAAGTTGTAAAGATGCAGATATAATCTACCGAGGACAATGCGTAGGTATTGCAATTTTTTGAAATGACTAAAAAGTATGAGAAGTACAGAAAATTCTGCCATGTTGTGCTGTTTATTTTCACTAAAATTTACACCTGCTACTTTGCTACTTTTGATAGTTTTTTAGTAATTACAAAAAGTCACAATATTTAGCCTCAATAGTGTTGGGTCAGCACTATTGAGGCTAAAATTATCTCAGTTGGATAGTTTATTGATAATTACATGGCAGTAAGTTTTGGGTTCTAGTCAAACCTGGTAAGGTTTTAAGGCGCCCTTAGAATAGACACATACTTTTTGATGAATAAATATATACGTACAAATACAATACAAGAAAAAGAGTTCAGAATATCAAATAGAACGGAATGAACTCAGATACCTGGTTTTTCGAAGTCCAAAAGAGTAGTCCATGTCTCGCTGATTTATGTGTCTTTTTTCTGTGTCCAGTGAATGGAGTTATGGATGTAAGCACCTTAAGTACATAACAATAAGTATACTGTAGAATTTTAAAACCGGAATTACTAGTCAAATTTAATACTTTAATATACAGCATTTATTCAATCTGTGGCATTCTAACAAGAATTGTTATCACTGTTTTACTTCTCCGCTTCCGTTCTAGAAACTAAAAAATCATATAAGCTTTGTAACTACAATTTATTCAAAATAAATTAATTTATCGCCCTCACATCACATTTTCACAACCAATATGCACACATCAACATCAGAAACTATTTTTTTTAATACATTATTTAGTCCATAACACCTCCTCACTATTTCGGAAAAAATATGGTTATGAACGTTTTGATCTCTCTCTGTAATTAATGTCATGTATTGATGACGGATTTCGATTAGTCTTGCTGTCCCCGGAAGGGCCACGACCGCCTAAGAAGTGGATACTACTACTACTTAGTGGATACCAAAAAAATGTACCCAAAATGTACAAAATACAAACATACAACAAAAAAGTACATTTTGGGTACATTTTGTTATAAAAATCAACTTTCTAGGTGATCATGGTCCTGCCGAGGAAAAGTAAACACTTTGATAACTATCACAATTACAACTCTCCCAAAGTTCTCTACATTGACAGTCATAATCGGAGTTTGTGCAACCATAAATTGAAATTACGTGTTAAAAAACATGAATATTTTCGTTAATTCCAAATATACTTGAATCTAGAATGAGATTTGAACAGATTACCTCACCTCCCGACCACTCTCGCCCACATCTGGCCTACTCTATCATGATCTCGATGTGCACGCCGCCCATACCTTCGAAACGGTTGAACACGATGTTTTTGGCCCATGCACGACACTCCATGGTAATCAACATGCCAGCTGAAAAAAAACAGATATATGATGGGTAAAAGACTCTATTTTAATATCAGTTTCAGTGAAAGTATTCCCTACTTGCACCAAACTGTCAAAGTCCCTGAGCAATTACTTTATTCGCTTGGTAGTTCTTAACAGTCCAGATTCTGACCTTTAAGAACTAGCAAGTAAAGTAATTGCTTTGGAACTTTGAAAGTTTGGTGCAAGTCGGCATATAAATAGCAAGCAGCACGTAAGGTTGGCGCTGAATGATACGCGGGGTGGGGGGCGGGAAACAACATCGTAAAAAGTACAAACATAATTTGAAAATGGAGATATTTCATTTTTATTGACGAGGTGTCTAAAATGTTTTGGTCCAGTCTTACGATTCCCTTTTGGTTTAATACTGTCCATCTTGTTCTAATAGGAACGTCGTTATTCATCTATGTCTGCCTCCTATACTCCTATACATTCTGTCTCCTTGAAAAATTAAAACTACGGAATACATAGTGTGAATGTAATGAAGTGAGATGTGCGCTCACTTTTAGGCCTCTGCAGATGCACGGCTACGAGCGGGCTGAGGTACCCCTCCTGGTTGGTGTAGGGGAAGTAGTAGCCGGGGAAGCCGCGGTACTCGGGGAAGTACTGGATAGGCCCGAGGTTCTCCACATCCGCAGGACTCATCCCGTCACACGACACCCACACCATGTTCAGCTGGAAACCAAATTATTATTATTTATTATTTATCAGCCATGATTGTCCCACTGCTGGGCAAAGGCCTCCCTTCCATGTTTTGGAGAACGTATCAAGTTCGTCCCGCCATCGTCTCCTGGGTCTTCCACGACGGAAACCAAATGGATGCGAATTTTATTTATTAAGCGTATACAGTAAAGAGGAAAGGGAGGCCTTTGCCCTTCGGTGGGACATTACGGGCTCATAATAATAATATTAAGCGTATAAACAATTTAGAACATTATGCGGCAGTACATTTTTTTTTTAACTCTCTGTGTCCCATTGTTGGGCAAAGAACTCCCCCAAATCCTTCCACTTGTCGCGGTCTTTTGCGGTCACCCACCATTCCCTCTCAAATCCGTCTAGATCGTCCCTCCAACGCTTTCTCGGCCTTTCTCGTTTTTCTCACAGGACATCTGTGATGATGATGGCTTTGAGACATGCAAAAGATTGGGCTCGTCCGGGATTTGAACCCGGGACCTCTCGCACCCTAAGCGAAAATCATACCCCTAGACCAACGAGCCAGCTTCGTGGACTAACGAAATAACTATTTAAAACATTAATCATTTGACGATTTATCAAAAAAGCTGTAAATCACGATTAAATACGCTCATAAAAATTCTGCTGATAATGAAATATTACGAGTATGTTTATGATACGAAGACGTAGCTAACGCGACCGGTTTGTATTCCAACATATAATTTGACCTACATTTCAAAATTAGGTATTCGTCGATTTATAAAGTGTTGAGCGATTGAGAGAAGAGAATCGAATTATATTCTTGCTACGCGATAATAAATCCAAACTACTCAAGTACCTTACATAGATAAGTATTTTAATATTTTAATTTCACGTAATTCCATAACGTTGAAAATAAAAATGAAATTAAATTGAGATCTATTTATTTAAATAAAATAGGTATGCATTATAATAAGCTAGGACACTATAACTGACTTGCACAAACTTTCAAAGTCCCTGAGCAATTACTTTACTCGAGGGGCAGTTCTTAACGGTAAGAATCTGGACTGTTAAGAACTACCAATCGAGTAAAGTAATTGCTTACGAACTTTGACAGTTTGGCGCAAATAGGCATATGAACTTTAAATATTACTGTTGAGCTTCAAGACATGAAATAGGTTTTATGACAGTCCACCAGCTTCATATTGGTAGATTTGAGGTTATTGGCTTCATTCATCTGCCATCCATAAATCTCCTTTTGAAGTTACTTACGAGTTTTGGCGGGAACGTGAAAGTGTCGAATTTTTACAAAGCTTGCATTACTTTGAGTTTGTGTAATAACGGTGGACTTTTATCCATTAAGTGCTCGTGAACGTGTATGTGTATTGGTGAATAGTGTAATGCTGTAAAACGTGACTTTTCGTGTTGCCTCCAAAACTCTATAGAAGCCTCTAGTAAAGTCGAAACCACCACTACTTTACAGGGGCATGACTTGACTTATCGACTCTGACTGATGACAAAATAATCTCTCCAATTACTTGATACCTTTGATGTTGAGCAAAAACCGAAGAACTCAAGTTCTTCGAAAAAAAAGGTTACTTACGAAATTCTTATCAAACGCCGTCTTATTTATAATGTATGTCTTCAGATCCGCTGGCATAGTATCGGGCGTGTCGTCCACGCTGGTGTAAAACTCCGGCTTCCAGCCAAAGATCTTGTTTAGCTTGAGGAAGACGCAAGGGGTGGACTTGTGGTAGGCGAATTTGTTATCCTCAACACACGGCCCCCAAGCACCAATGTCTACGTCGCAGACTTTGCCCGCTGGGGTCGACAAGTTGAAATTGCAATTGAAGATGTTCTGGCCGGCTCCTGCTTTCTTGCCGTCTCGTTTGTATGCTGCAAAAATCGTGGAGCTACATATTATAACTTGCATCACGGAGGAAAAAAGTACTTGCGTCATCATTATCATCAGCCGTAGGACGTTCAGTGCTGGATGATCTGGACAAAGTTGTCCACCATAGAAAACCACGACGAAGGGTTGCTTCTAGCCGTCTTTGTTAATAAAGACGGCTTGAAGTAGTAAATGTTTTTTTCGGTTGTAAAAATCTATGTTATCATCCCACGTTCTCGCAACGGTGAAGGCAAACATCGTAAGGAAACCGGCCGGTCAAAGGGCCGAAAAAAAATGTTCTATGGCATGTGACATCCACCAATCCGCATTGGGTCAGCGTGGTGGATTATAATACCCATTCTCTCTCTTGCCGAGAGTAGGCCTGAGTCCTAGCAGTGGGAACATTATAGACTGATTATGCTTATTATGCTAGTCAGTCCCAAGTAAGGCCCATGACACTTACCTGCCAAAAAATTGGAGGTCTCTTTAACCCAGTGGTCGTAGCTGCTGCTGTCGTTGCCCTTGTACCAGATGACGCTGCTGGCGACTTCTGGCGGTGTGGGCCGGAAGCCGAGGCCAGGGTTCGTGCCGATGATGCTGCTGTCCAGCTGCCAGCGCGGCTGCCGAGCGTCCAGGAAGTGGAGGAACGTCCACATGCAGATCGCCACCAGGACCGCCAGCGCCAGGTAGAACACGAAGTAGAACAGTACGATTTTGGCTGTAAGGACGTCGAGGCTGATTTTTTTTATTGTTTAGGAATACATAATAATCAAAGATACTACAACCCACTTCAATTGGACTGTTTAGTGACTTCTTCTTCTTATCGTGTCACTAGTTATTTTGAGCCAGTGTGGTGAAAGGATTTTAAGTGCGCCTCGAAGAGGCTTCTTTCATGCACTTGACACATGTTTTCGAACTTTTCAGGTTCTATGACATGCCTGTTTCCTCACGATGTTTTCCTTCACCATTAAGCATGTGTTTTAATGAACTCATAGATTTTTTGAACAGAAAAATCCATTGGTGTCACGACCACCATGTTCGAACCCACGACCTTCGGATCGAAAGTCGAGGCACCTCCCACTCGACTAACACGGATTTCTTATTCGGATTGTTTAGTGACGCAATTAAGTTTACTTTGAAGACATATTTTATTCAGTTGTTTTGATTTGAAAACTAAACTACTGAATCTGTTTTGATGAAATTTCTAAGGGACCAATCTGAAAGTCCTTTCAAACAAAAAAGGGTTTTCCGAATCGCTTCATTATAATGTTCAAGGCCTTCTGCCAGTCTTTTTACACATGCAATCTATGGACCAACTATACGCTGAAGACAATCAACGCTCTGCGTGTACAGTACAACAACGCGTTTAGGATGTTGCTGGGGCTGCCGAGGTACTGCAGTGCATCAGGCATGTTTGCAGACGCCCACACGGATGGCTTCCACGCCATCCTCAGGAAGAGAGCTGCCTCGATCCTCGGCCGGGTCCGCGGTAGCACCAACAGCATCCTACGCGTTGTTGCCGATAGGGTAGATAGCCCAATTCTGTGGCATCTTATACAGCTGCATGTTAGGACAGGTGTATAATTGTTTGATTTTATTTTATTTTTTCTTTATCACTTTTAATATTTTAGACTTCTGTATTTATTGTGTTATTTTAATTTGTTGCGTGTGAGTTTTAATTTAATTTAATTTTATGTTTTGTCCTTCTTAAAATGAATTTTATACCTACTTTTATGGACTAAGAGTCTGAAATAAATATTTTGAATTTTTGAATATTTTGAATTGAATAACAAAGTTATGAGGTATCAAACATAAAAGCATACAACCGATTTGAGAACCTTCTCTTTTTTTGAAGTGAAAGAAATTAAAATTAATACAAATCCACGAGTGGTTTGTCATAGATGTGACAAAGGATGTGATAAAACAAGGTTGGTCAAATAATAAATAATATATGTAGTGAACATGTAGCCTGATAAAGAGATCACGCTTTGCCCATGCTAGATCATTGCTACACAGAACTTTGATTCACATAGGCCTACAGTACAGTACAGTACAACAATGCTACATAGTGCTCGTTTATGAGATTGAAATTTGTATATGGTTATTTCACAGAAGTATTATGATATAGAAACACAATGTAGTACATTAAAAACGTGCCCAATAAGAGGGAGCCACATTGGCTAACTTCTAGAACATTACGGTCCGATGCAATTTTCGAAAAAGAGTAGTATCTAACAGGGCTAGATAAATATTATATGTTTAAACTACTAGGCTTTTTCATCGTTAATAAAATTACATCGTAAAAAGTAACAATTTGAAAAAGGAGATATTTCAGTTTTATTGACGAGGTGTCTGAAATTTTTTGGTTCTGTCTTACGACTCCGTCTTGGTTTGATATTGTCTATCTTGGTGTTCTATAGGAACACCGTTTTTCATCTATGGGCTATTTCTTATTCTTATTCTGAGGGGGTACAGGGTTCTGCACTGGCGTCCCGTTGAAGAGTGCATTGTGCATTGCCCCGCGATTCTATGGGCTATTGGTTGTAACCAGTAAATTTAGTATTTATTTAGTAGATATAGAAGTTTAAAGTTTGTATAGAAACAGTTTTTTTTATGAGTGTATTTATCTCAAACTTTGGAATTATGTTCTTCAAAACAAATAATAAGACACGGGTTTCGTCGATTTTCAAATTTAAAGTTAAAAGTTGTGAAAGTCCGGAATGAAGGAGTTATTGGACCTAAAGTTGAATGAGCCTGTCTCCTCAAATATACACAATATCTCATTGAAAAATGCATTTTTATGATTTCCGAAGATAAGTACCGCCATGATTTTCAGTTATCTACTAAATTCAATGTTTGAGTGGGTAAAAAGAGGGATTGAAAATGTGCAAGTATTGATTGACTTGCTTAGTATTGACACTTTGCTATTCTATGACATTTCTTTCGCGGGTGGAAGAAATAACATTGACAATAAACAATTCTTCCACGGGTGACGAAGTCGCACGCGGGTACAGCTAGTTTAATAATAAATGGGTCACTCAGAGTTGTCTGGTCGCGAGCGGAGACCGCTGGCGTACGGTGGCAGAGGATGTGCCCCATGATCTCATTGTACCAATTGTGCGGCTTGCGACTTCCGGTGATGATTGTACGCTCCTTGGCTGATTGTGCGCAAGGTTTGACCATCAAACGTGGGATGGGAGCGGCATGTTCTCATTGAAAAATGTTGGTAGAGGAAACTCTACAAATTCATGTTATTTTACCACATTCGTTCTTGACTTCTTGACTCGAAATCCCCACTAACACCCATTATACAAAATATGGTGTCATTGAATGAACCGAAATAAACAATTTTCTTGAATGGATTAAATTTTTAATAATTAGGAATAAAAAATATCCAAAGATGTGTATTTTTTTATATATGTTCATTATTCATAATAGTGGGGATTTCAGGACAAAAATATTCTCTAAATTCCCCACTGCGGGTAATAGTTCGAGACTTTTTTCCCTAAATCCCCAGTAGTGGGGATGGCCAGTGGGAATTTCGGGAATAAGCCGCTTCAGGTGGAAATTTACAAGTTATAATTTCAGCACTTCCCGATTCCTTCTGGCTACCCAATCTAGCCGAAACCAATGTAGCTGAAACTTTCAGGGTAGTTCACAACTCGATGACAATGCATTTTAAAACCATAAAAACCGCTACATCTCGTAAAGGAAGCGAGAGCAAAAGCATAAAAACGTGGTTTTTAGATTTTAAACTACAATTCTTTTTCATTATTCCTCGATACATTGTACTAATGGTAAAAAATCTATGCTAGTGGTAGCCATTACTTATGTAAGATAGATGATAATTATGGTTTTGGAGAGTACCTACCTACCTAGTAACTTCCTAGTAGCAGAGAATGTCCGTAACTACTCAAAGAAAATCTTTAGTAAGTATTAGTCAAATAAGTGTATTAGTTTGACTACACACTAGGAATGTGTCTGTGTCTATTGTGGATCTATCCATGCTTGTTTGCTCCTCAATAAAGTCAAAACTACTGAATCGATTGAACTAAAGAAGAGCTTGTTGGGTTCTTCCTCCTTGTATGTCCTCCTGGTATAAGATAAAAGGTAACTTACACCAACTTCCCGCAGTCCGTCCCAATATTTCCTTGGTCTTCGGGTTCCAGATGAACCGTCGCACTTTGTCCCCACCGGTGAGTTGGGGTTCTTTCTCCTTGTAGTACATGTTGAACCGCTCCAGAGAGGTCAAGTCAGACGGCCGCTTCTTTACCGTCATCTTGGATGCTTCTGCTGTAAAACATTGATAAATGAATATTTTACTGGTATTTTTAGTGACCGTGTCTCGTCACTCGACATTACTTTAACACACGGATGTGTATGAATACGGATTAGGTATAAGTCAGTATTCAAACTCAAACTCACTTTACGTAGGTAAGTAGTAAAATGGCCGCTGCTTTACTAAAGGTTTCAGCTTTCACCTGTCAAAGGGAGAAGGGAAGGGACGTCGAACTGGATTGTTTCAAATCGATTGATAAATAAAAAAAATCCCTTAGAAATTTCATGAAAATCGGTTCAGAGCTCGGTTATTACATTAAAAATAATTAAAACAAACGAGTCATCCAAGTAAACGAAATCGCGTATTTTGCTTTCCATAGTCGGTTTTTTATTGTAAAATCTTTTATATTTGATCTTGGGAAAAGTGTTTAGTAAAATACACGGTCAATTTTTAATCACCAGAAAAAAAATACACATGGTCAGTTGCCGTTACTGAACACAGATACTTATAGCGAAAAAACTTGAAAAAATTAAGTCGAATTTTTGTCAATTTTTTTTTAAATAAAAATGGGTAAATGTTACCGTTAGTCGTTTTCCTATAGATTTTCATCAGGCGGTTTCCTTTATTGATAATAATTTAAGTTTTATTCATTGTTTGGTAAACCCGGGTACCTAGCTCGAGCCAGCTCGCAAAAGCACCGCACCGCTGTCACTGTCATTTTGTAGAAATTAAAAATTCTGACTGCACGGATACAATGTAGTACCCTGTGTCTGCAGTGCCCATTTAATTTTGTTTGGTAATTAAAAAAAGTTGTGTATAAGTGTGTTCTGGTCACAGATAGAGAGACATGTGACTCACCTGCGCGAGGTCCTGAGTGCGAGGCTGGAGCGCGCCGGCGACTGCGCGACTGCTCTTGCGCATCGCTCGCTGCTAGGATAAAAGGACACACGCCACCGAGAGAGAACCATTCACTTATTATTTTTGGGTAAATCTGATACGTCAGTGTGTAAGATTACAATGGCAGTCGCTACATTGTAATCTGTGTCCCATAAATTGCAGTCGCTACATAGTAAACTGTGATGTTAGGCCAAAATGTTAAAGCTTAATTATAGCTTTTATTTTATTTATTTATTTTTTTAAATAAGCGAATAAAATAAATATTGCTATACATTTTACAAGATAAAATACCAAATTATATTATCACATATATTTTTTTCAAATTATAAACCCCCCTTGACTCCTAGCGGTTTCTAAACCTCGAGCATTTTGACCTACCGTCACAGATTACAATGTAGCGAATGCCATAGGAGCCCCTTGCTGATTTGCACAGAACTTTCAAAGTTCCTAAGAAATTACTTTACTCGCTTGGCAGTTCCTAAGGGTCCAGATTCAGACCGTTAAGATCTGTCAAACTAGTAAAATAAGTGCTTAGTAACTTTGTCAGTTTGGTGCAAGTCAGCATAACTGTGTTATTTTTATCTCGTTGCTGCATTGCAGATTTAATATAGTAAGATGAAATTAAAATTTGTATTGTTTATTTAGAAGGAAATGTTATTAGGTATTTGAATTTGAGTTTTTGGTGTTTGTATCTATGCGAGAAAACAGTTAGATGTGAGTCAATCATACTTACCAGGGTGATGCAAACATACGCAGTTGATCTAAACAGAACTACTAACTAGGTACCGAAACTAAAGGAAATTGAAAATGTGACTACATTTAAACAATGCAATCATTTTATTAGTATCCTGATAGTTTCAGCATAGCACCAACCATTCGCCCCCTCACCGCGGTTCAATTCACCTCGTGTACCACTTTATGTAATCTGGACCTTTACCTTGGAAGACCAGACTGATTAATGCAATGCTATGAACAGATTAGTTTGATAATAATAATAATAATAACAATTTATCCTAATTGATTATTAGTAGATTTATTACTAAGTAGTTTTTGAGCCTAGTGTGGGGCCATAGATAAATAGACCTTTGTATAAATGTATTATGTGATTAAATTAATAAATAAAATGTAATTTAGAATATGTATATATACCTACCTTACAGACTAACATGCATACAATACATACAACATAGTTAGAATTTTTTCTTCGTTGACGCCATCCTGTAGAGACCGAACACGACTCCGGCGGGCCAGAAGTCAGGTGCGAGGAACGTCTCCATGTGCTTAGCTGGTACCTCCACCATAAAGGACTTGACATTAATGATAGCCTATCAGTCAGCAGAGATTTTGGACGGCTTGAAGGCTCCGATACCAGAATCAGCCAGTAATGGTTTAATCGAGGCAAGCAATGGGGCCACATCAGCCGGTATTTTTATAGTTTTTTTTGACGTAGAAATTGTTTATTGGTAATATAATCAACAGCATACGTTAGGAAATAACAAGACTCAGGTGTCTCGGATATGTCAGGATGTTTATCACACAAATATTCTACCTACAGCGGGAATCGAACCCACGACACACCGGTGCACCGGAGTGAAAGTCCATACACCATCGCCTTGACCATCAGTGTCGTCTTAAAAATATTATAGAATTAACGGACTTATTTAAATAATATTTTCTGGTCTAAGACAACCGTGTACGATGAATCACACAGGATTTCACCTATTTTCTACTTAGACTGCAAATTACGCCTAATATATACTAGCTTTAATGTAGGCAAGTAGGTTAATAACAGGATTATTATTTTCAAAAATATCTTCTTATCGTGTGACTAGTTCTTTCGAACCAATGTGGTGAAAGGATTTCAAGTGTGCCTCGAAGAAGCTTCTTTCGTGCACTAAAAAAATTATAAGCTATGAAATGGCAAAACAAGTCAGTAACACTTGTAATGTAGTGCAATCATTGGTAAGATTTATCAGTAATTTTAAAAACATTCAAATAAATAAATAATACAAAAGAAATTATACAATAGCATTATCCTGTTCTAAATTAATAAGCTGTTTGTATTCCAATGATTTTTAAATTAAATCAATGCTACCATTTCCTCGAAGGAATCACAAAAGAGGTCACAGTTATAAATCAGGTTCGAGTGCGCTGAGCGATGACGGCCATTGATAATTTGTCAAAAAACGACGAAAGGAACACCTCGGCCGTGCGCCCGCGCAGCGTCAATCATACGTGATCTGACCGGACATTCGATAAATAAGGATGGGAAAATACGTTTATCGATATCGAAGTTTCATCGGAGGACGTGGTGGCCGAGTGGATGAGGCCCTTGACTTGCGATCTGATGGTCGCGGGTTCGAATCCCGGTGGCAATCGTGCGGAAATAGGGTTTTTTCGGTCGAAAAAATGTATGTATGCATCCCACATTATCGCAACGGTGAAGGAAAACATCGTGAGGAAACCGGCATGCCAAAGGACAGAAAAAAAAATGTTCTATGGCATGTGACATCCACCAATCCGCATTGGGTCCGCGTGGTGGATTTAGACCTATTCGCTCTCCCGCAGAGAGTAGGCCTGAGACCCAGCAGTGGGAACATTATAGGCTGATTATGCAAGTTTCATCATCAACCTATAGCAGTCCACTGCTGGACGTAGGTCTCTCTCAAGGCGCGCCACTGAGACCAATCTTCGGCTCTTCTCATCCGCCTTCTGCCAGCTATAGCGCGTAGATCATCGCTCCATCTAGCCAATTGCCGTCCTACACCGCGCTTGACAAGACGTGGTCAATAACAATCAAGTACACTCCTCATCTTCTGATGAACGTTTTAAAATCTCTTTAATAAATGGATGGTGGTTCAAGTTGTTTTATTTATGAGAGTTTTATCAATATGTAGATAAATTTATAGGCAAGAACATCACTAACTTCATGAAATTATAGCGGTACTCGAACAAGGGGTGAGATAACTTGCGTTCGATCACAAACGCGATACGCGATTCATGATGCTTGTTATTAGGGTTGTCACCTCTAAGTTGTACCTACCAATTAAATTCAGTTTCATTTCAAAGTTAGCACCAATTATTTAAAATACATAGTAACCGTTTTTTAAGTTTAGACACCAGATACAAGAGCCGATGGAAGAAAGAAATGTATTTTTAGTATAATTTAATTCCATAAAAGATTCTGATATCACGAATTAGTTACTAGAAAATACTGTTATACTTTTCGTGTTGTAAATATTACAACTCAATGTTTACTAAAACAGGTCTTGGCCTAGGCTGTAAGCTCATTTGTGTATATAAAAATATATTAAAAAAAACTTGTTCGAAGCTACTTGCGAAGGTGTCAGCCCTAGCCAAAAAGGAGGCTGTATTTGCGCCTGTAGGTTCAGTATATAAGTGTGTCCTTGATAGCATCCTCACAATCGGTGGCAGAACTCTCTCAGCGCACCATGGCTGGACTTCAGGCGACGCGTTTGCTCGTGAGTCTCTTTGATTCAAACAAACATATCATAGCTCTGCTAATAATATTTTGTGCAAAATAAAAATCTTTTATCTTTATCTTTATCTAATAATATCAAGGTTTTACAAAAATATATATCCGACTTCAAACGGACTGTTCTAGTGACCGTAGGCACCACTGAAAAGTCAAAGGGAAGTAAAATATTTTTTTTCTGTTGTTTTGATTTTAAAATTAAATTACTGAACCGATTTTAATAAAACTTCTGTGGGACCAATCTAAAAGTATAACCTATCAAACAAAAATAATTACTCAAAATAAGGTTATAAAGGTTCATAAATAACAAAGTCATGAGGTAACAAACATAAAAAAAAAATTACCTTCAACCAAATTGAGAACTTCCTCCATTTTTGAAGTCGGTTAAAAAAAACATTCTTGCCCACTCCACGATAAAAAAATATTCCTGTACGTAAATTGTTCCAATAATGGCGTTTCAGATATCGTAACAGTAATTTATAGAGTAGATGAAGTAGGGTGAACCGTAATCGATTTCCACACTGCCAGCCTCTCAACGTCCTTCAGGACATAACAAGCCATCGTAAATTAAGGGTCTAACTTGTTTTATTTTTATTTCCAGGTGCTGATCATTGCAATCTTACACCCTACATATCCATCCACAGCTGTCAAAGTTCTGCACATTCCCGAAAAGATCATCGGTGGTGTCATCGATATCGTGCAAAACCACAAAAACAAGCCTAATGCCCAGTCCACCTTCCAACAGAGCGTAAACACGCAGCAGAGTTTCGCGCAGCAGGGACAAGGATACCCTCAGCAGCCCTGGACTCAGAACCAAAATACAGGCTTCCAAGCCCAGGGGCAGATTCAAGGGCAGGCGCAATACGCGAACAACTTTGGCAACTATGGAGCGAGCGCTTCAGTAGCCGCTGGAGTATCATCTGGTCACTATCAAGGAAACTATCCCACTACTGGAACAGGTTATCAACCACAGCAAAATTTCCCGCAGCAAGGCCACCAACAGTACCCACAGAACCAGCAGTTCCAGAATCAGAATCAAAACCAGCAAGGCGGGTTCGAGACTCAAAGCCAATCGCAGTCTCAGTTTCAGAGCCAGGGACAGAATGGGCTATATCAACCCGGACCGTCGTCAGGACAATACGGCTCTGGAAATTTCCAAGGCTCTGGACAGTTTAGTCAATCAAATGGCAACTACCAGAATGTTCCAACAGGTCAGTATCAAGGCGTGAATCATCAGAACGGTCAATACAATCAAAATCAGCAAGGTGGTCAATTCAGTCAGACTGGAACTGGAGTAAACCAGGGCAATTACCAAGGTATTCAATCTGGTGGTACGGGACAAAACAATTATCAAGGTGGCCAGAACAGTGGATCATCAAATCAAGGGAATTATCAAGGAGGACAAACCAGTAGCCAAGGGAATTATCAAGGGAGTCAGAGTTCCAGCTCGTTTGGTCAAGGAAACTATCAAGGCACCCAGGGTACCTTTTCAACTGGTCAAGGAAACTATCAAGGCACCCAGGGTACCATTTCAAGTGGTCAAGGAAACTATCAAGGCACCCAGGGTACCATTTCAAGTGGTCAAGGAAACTATCAAGGCATTCAGGGTACCAGTTCAACCGGTCAAGGAAACTATCAAGGCAGCCAGGGTACCATTTCAACTGGTCAAGGAAACTATCAAGGCAGCCAGGGTACCAGTTCAATTAGTCAAGGACACTACCAAGAGGGGCAATCTAACTCTTCTGGCCATATCCAAGGCAGTCAAACGTCTCAAAGTCAAGGCGGAAGTTTTAGTTCGCAGTCTGGTGGATTTCAGTCTTCCAATCATCAGTCTGGTACACCTGGCCCTACATGCGTCTGCCAAGCTTGGACCAAGCCCCCTGAAGTATTGAGCGACTCTCCAGCGCCCGCTAAAACTGAGAACGCTACCATCGTTAAGGTAGAGCCAACGCCTGTCTTTTAAAAATAGCAAAGTTACCAGAGTTGCTATGTGATTCACGCAAGGCGCTTAATTTTAAGACTGATCTCTAAATTAAGATTTTTAATATTTTGTAAAGGCAAAATAGATACGTAGGAAAATATAATATTCATAAATCGTAGATAAATAATATAAAATAAACGTGTATCAATAAATCTTAACAATTAATTTCATCTGCATTTTCTGCATTTCGTAGTACGCGCACACAATTTTTCACAAATCTACCCCCCAAATTTCAAATCTCTACGTTCAGTGGTTTAGTCAGTGCTTCGTCTGTCTGTCAATCAGTCAGACAAGAAGCTTTTAATATATATTATTGATGATACGAAAGCTTGTGAGGATAGATTATAGGATTGAAAGATGTGTGTTGCATTAAAATTGCTGAATTGATTGAGCTGAAATTCAAAATAGGTTAAGATAGTGTGCTGAAATAAGACATAAAAGCTAATTTGTAACAGGGTTATACCGACTCTCTCTCACAACTCGGTGATAAAGCTCGTAAAGTAAAAATTAGAAATAAAAAAATAGAGCAAAAGCATAAAAAGATTTTAATCTACATTTATTGTTTTAGCTAAAATCAAAAAAGTTTCGTGATACCACGCGGGCGAAGCCGCGGGCTGCTGCAGCTAGAAATAAATAAGTATTTTCTTCTTTAAATAAATATAGCGTGGCGTTTTGATGCTAGTAAAGTTGTAGGTAGATAAACATAAGGTTATCTAACTTTTTATGAGTTTGCTTTCTTGAGAATAAAATTATGAGCTGAAATCTAGATTACGCCAGGGCAAAGTACGAAATCAATTATCATAATATCAAGATCCTTAACAGTCCTGACCACAGCAAACTCATCCCTAAAACAACAGGCACAATGTTTCTTCTAACGCTTATGTCTTTAAATTTTGCAGCCCCGTTTTCCAACCAGATCCAAAAGAGCCTTCCCGTTCCCCAAAGTTCAAGCATTCCGTTTGAAACGAGGGGCGGAAGTGTACATTGGCAGGGGTCATGAAAATTAGGGCGGCGGCGCGGCGGCTAGGCGGCTAGGCTAACGGTGCGCGCGCCGCCTTGCGTAATCGTTACGTAAGGGTTGCAGGGGTAGAGCGGGGAGGGGAGGGAGGTATCGGCGGGGACAGTTGGGGCGAAGCCGCCGGCAATCGATTCCCATCCGCAGTACGATTTAGCTCTCGACAATGGCGGACAAGAACAAAGTTGTAGAGCAGTACTACACGCCACCTCCGGTCCTAGGGAAATGGGAGTCCCTCAGGATCTTCCTGTGGAACTCCGAGACGGGGCAGGTCCTTGGCCGCACGGGAAGCAGCTGGGGTGAGTTTTTGAAAACAGAACAAAGGATTTTGGAGGGAAAATCGATTTGGTTTTCCGTTCACCCGAATTATTAATTGAGATACTTTCTGTCGGTATTTATACTTATTCTTGTAGGTATTAAAGTCATTAAGTACTTCTCAGTTATGGATTTGTGACAAGGATTGACCGTTATGTAATCAAGTTTCATGACTGAAATGTTCAGGTGTGGTCAACATTTAGGCTACCCTGGGATACCATGTAATCCTACTACTGTATATGAATTGTTACATTCTTACAATGTGACAACAATAAGAGTATTAAGTACCCATACCCTACTAGACTTATACTAGGTATTCTTAAGGCAGGCAGAAAATAAAAAGAGTAGGTATATATTCTTTGCCTATAACATTAGGTATCTTAAACTTGTTATTAAAACTAATCTAAACCAATTTCAAGGCCCCATGTCTACGACCAAATTAGTACCATACGTTGAAAAAAAAACTTATCGCAAACGTCACTGACTCCTTATATCGCAAATAAAACTTTTCAACTCGCAATAATTAAAAAAACGTTCATGGAGGAAGTCCGATATGGAACTGGATAAACAATTTGGGCCATAATTATTCGAACAAGATCTCGATTTTGCTGTCAAAATGTTTTTTGAGGAAATTGAGGGTATTTTCATGAAAGTTGCGATGGCCACTCCTGCGCGCGCAGCGTCCTTGGTGCCATCGATCCAAGGACGGGAGCCGGTGGAAGTACATGACTTCCCGTCAGAAGAACTGAAAGTCATCTATGAAATCTAGAGATTTAAGAATATATTTCAGACGTATAAATTCATAAATCTTAAAAGGCAAGAAGAAAATTATACGTGGTAGAGGCAAATATGTAAATACAATTTGATTTTATCAAAATGTTACAGTACAAAAAATGTGATATACTTTTTGCAGAGGCAGGACATGAATCTACTTATATATTGTTAGTTAAAAGAAACTGTTTAAATAAAAACGTACGTAACGTTGCGTTACGTATCAAAATACTTCCTTCGCTAATTAGAGCTACTGAAAGATTTTTCTAAAAATAACTATCTATAATGATGACGGACGACACATTTTTTAACCTCAAAATAAAACTAGTTTCAAAATACTACTTCCTCATTTAATTAAACACCTTATCATTTTACAACTCATAAAATAAATCTTATGAATAATAATCTCAAAATGTTCGAGAGTTCTCTCCTGCTGCGCATGTCTAAGGGGTTGGGCCACCCCAGAATGAACAATAGTTAGTGCACCAGCGCGCACGCCCCATGACCTAGGACACCCACGGTCGATGCAGCCGGCATGTCTGCCAAATAACACCCAAACTAACACTTAGGTACCTACATACGAGTAGTATGAGCGTGAAGTGAAGTGCACGAAAGGAGCCTCTTAAAGGCGCACTTGAAATCCTTTCACTACACTGGTTCGAAGGAACTAGTGACACGATAAGAAAAATAAGCGTTAGAGCTCAATCGACCGAGATTTTTTTAACGAAATGCATTTGTTCAAATAGAAAATTTAGAAGTAGCTGTTCGCATGTCAGCGCATTTAAAAATCGCAAAATTATTTCGTTCTGTTTGAACGGATTTTCAACGCGCGTTTAAAAGTCGCTCGTGCGAATGAGCTCTAACTCTAAATTGTCTTCTAATCGCTTTTTTTAGATTATCAGACCATTATTGAGTCGTTTCCTTTTGAAAATTACGATTTGATACTGTGTGAAGTTTTGAAGATATATCTACCACGTGGATTGTCTTTATACAAATGGTTTCTCAGAACCGAAGGGCTCTTACATGGCTTTTGACCACATGGCTTGACTATGCCTTAGTTGTAAATGCCACTTAGGTTCACAAATGTAGATAATCTATCCCCGTATTTCGTAACTCGAAAACCATATGCGAAATCTACCAAAGAGTGACAAGACTAATACGTATCTGAAGATTCTGAAGCAATTCGACTTTTTTATTCTTCAAGTTAATACATTGGATGTAACCACGGAAGGTCTTGTAAGGCTACTGCGCACGCTCCGTGGCCTGGACTGTGACCTAGGATACTATGCAGTCCATGAGGAACTGCAGGGTGGGGCTCGAATAATTCCCTAATGATACCTGAAAGATTGATGGGAATTTGATGGGTTGGGTGTTATAAATCAGGGTAAGGGAGGCCTTTTGAGATAGAATTATCTAATATTGAAGGGGTTAATCTAATTTCCTGTTTGAAGAAGATGCATTTTTCTCATTTATTATTTTCAACCGACTTCAAAAAAGGAGTATTTTTTGTTTGTTACTTCAGAACTTTGTTGTTTAGACACTGATTTTAAATTTCTTTTTTATTTGAAAGGATATAATTCCAGATTGGTCCCATAGAAATTTCATGAAAATCAGTTCAGTATTTTGGTTTTGAAATCAAAATAACTGAAAAAAAGTCGTTGAAGTTAGCAATTTTTTTTACTTCTCTGTGACTTATCAACGGCGCCTACGGCTACTAAAACAGTCCGATTGAAGTCGGGTGTTGTATGTTTTTGTAAAACCTTGATTATTATAGTTTTTACCTATTATTTACAAAATTGATGCACAGTTGTAAGCTTTCGACAGCTAGAAAAAGTATGGGTAATTTGAGACTGGCCGTTACGTTACCGAGTAAATTAGTCAGCGGGTATATATAAGTTAATTTTGCTAATTGGGTTATCGGCTTAACCTTAAGTTTTCAGTAATTTCAGGAGTATGTAATGCCGCCTTGCCCTGGATCTGCAGTGGCACGGTTCCGATAACAAGACATTCGCGCCGCAATACTAATTGTCGCACCAATCGTGCATCTAGTTGTTTAGGTCATACACTCATTGCTAAACGAGTGATTGCTAAAAGGCATTTAAAACGATTCACCAAATCAAAATAATTAGATACGTTACTAGCTCTGAAATACAAGGTCTTTTATATACTAGCTGTAGGCCACAGCTTCGCTTTGCATAGTATCGAAATAAATGAAATAAAATACATTTGTATTTCAGTCTCAAAATGCACGCCCCTGTAATACGCCATCATATACATACTTACATAAATCATAGACTGATGGTGCGAGTAAAGGCGCGTGTATTTTCATCTCTACCTTGCTGATCATTACATGTAGGGCTCGTTAATCAGACTCTGCATCTACTAGAATACGTAGAACTCATAGGTAGGTCAGCATACAAGAATTCGGAAAGTCCTATTGCATCCAATTAACAGATCGATACCACGACATTTACGTCCGTTAGGATTGTACACATCTACTTACGAATAACATTTGTAGTTTAAAATCGAATTGATCCTAACTCGCAGTCAGGTAACAAGCGTTTTGACAAGACACGGCTGCTTGTGACTCTGACACCCGAGCCAGCATGTTCTCATGAGATGACACAAATTCTCATTTGAACCAGAGGTCTTTCAGTCTAAGAATGCATGCCCCTCCTATATCGCCGCTATACAAATGCCCTTATGTAATACTGGAGGGACATGCATTAACTCTACATTGCTCAATGGTTTGGGTCAATGAATCGATATGTGATGGGAGATATCCTGGGCTCGTGTTTGAATGAAGATATTTTTTGTCCACAGCAAAAATCCTTTTGTTTTACGTAATCTTCTATGCCGTGCTATGCGGCTTCTTCGCGGCGATGTTGGCCATCTTCTATCAGACCCTGGACTCTAAGATGCCCAAATGGCAGTTGGAGAGCTCACTCATCGGAAACAACCCAGGTATGTAGTTATGTAACCATAAAATATTTTTTATAAACCTCCAGCCATTTTTATTCAATCCTTTGAATCTTTGCAATTTTTGGTTGTTTTATTTTAAAAATCTTTTGATAATAGGGATAACAAAAAGAAAGTACAATAAATAACTGAATTCTATTTGCAATATTCAAAGAAATTTAAATGTTATAAGATTTTGTAAACCTTAGTCGGAGGTTTGACGCCTCATTCGAGCTTATTCGAGCAGAGACAAGATTTGTGCCAGACCTTTTGGATAACATTTAAGGCGCACTGGTGTAAGAATCAAGATGAATTGGTTTCTCTGCAGGTCTAGGCTTCAGGCCGATGCCGGAGTCCGCGAACGCAGAGAGCACGCTGATCTACTACCGCGCCGACGACAAAGGCTCCGTGCTCAATTGGGCCAACATCATCGACGATTTCCTGAACCGTAAGTTATGATTATTTCCACCTACCTTCTATTCAGCCTTCTTTTCCCTACCACGGCACTCTTGCCGATTAAGTGCAAGGCAAATCCACCACGTCTAGTTACGTATGTGTTTGTTTAGGCATATTCAATACAATAGGTTCAGTTATTAAAAAATATGGTACGTTAATATACTTTAAAATTTCTTAAAATAATTTAATAATCGGTTAGACATATTATTAATAATTTTATACCTAACTGTTTGGAAGTATGCGTTTCGTCGTATCGTCTTTGTGTTAATCAACGCTTGTCCTAATTGCCCTGATTTACGATCTAAAATTGGATACTACCAAGGCATAGAGTCGATATTGGATAGGCATCATTTAGGCTCTACGAAAATTAACCTTATCACACCAGAATCATACAAAAACATTTACAAACGCTATCCAGGAAGTTGATCTAGCACTATTTACTTTCATAGAGTACCGCAAGAAGGGCACCGGAGAGGCTGAGATTCCTGGAGCTGAGAACCGCGTGCAGTGTTCGCCCACCAACGGCCAGAGCCAACTCGGAGAAAAACAAGTCTGCGACGTGCCTGTGGATGACTTCAACCCTTGTACCCCCTCCAATCAGTACAACTACGCGGCTGCTGCACCCTGCGTGTTCCTCAAGCTCAATAAGGTAAGGCTTCTCATGAATATCTTCGCAAATAGCAGTTAGATATCTGGGTAGAGATCTCTCTCAAGTTGAGGTAGACTCGAACTCTATATTTCTCTCATTAAATTTTAACTTGCTCAGCGCGTTTATGTCCATTCGTATATCTGTTGAAGATTATATGAACGGTGATGAATACCTTTGTTTCATTAAGCCCGCTTCAGTCAGCTACTGGTCATACTTTATTTATCACATTTTTTGTATCAGTGCAGTCTTTGTGCAACTTTCTACATGGGAAGAAAATTAGTTAACTACAGAGGATTAAATAAAAATATATACTTTCAGATTTTCAACTGGTCACCGATACCTTACAACAACACTGAGAATCTTCCCCTTAAAATGCCCGAAGACCTGAAACAACACATCAAGATGAATGTAAGTTACCTACAATACTATGAAAATTACGGAGATCGGTATCAACTAACTGCTCCATTCACTCAGATACATACGAAATACTTAGCAATCAATTAATACTCGAGGGCCGATCTCAATGAGGCAACTTACAACGCAGTTTAGCTGGCATCTTTCTAAGATCATTTAATTATTTTATCATTGACTCGCTAAAAATAAGTATCAGGCTTTTGAGATCCTCCCTTGATAATTCATGTTTTATTACAGGCCGGCAAGCCTGACGCCAACACGGTGTGGGTTTCCTGCGAGGGTGAGAACCCAGCTGATGCGGAGAATATCGGACCTGTCCAGTACATCCCCCGGCGAGGCTTCCCCTCCTATTACTACCCCTTCACCAACAAGGAGGGGTACCTCAGCCCCCTCGTTGCTGTGCTTTTTGAAAAGCCCAGGAGTAAGTTTCTAGTGGCAGTCACTAAGTTCTTGGTGTTGGCTGGAGTTCAAAAAAGACTAGTATTAATAGGTCCATGGGGAATAGGAGCCTTCCGCGTTTTCAAAATTTTGTCAGAGCATTTGGTCGAAGCGACGACGCTTGATCAGAGGGCTGGCAGCTATCTCGGCCAAAGAATAAGCCTTGCTATACAAAGAGGCAATGCAGCCAGTATCCTCGGCACGCTGCCATCGGGTATCGAGTTGGAGCAGTTGAGCTACCTATAGATCGTGTGCAACGGTCTATGGGTGGCCCAATTGTTTCCTTTTGTATATTTTGTAATATAGATTGTAGTAGTTAGCTTATGCTGTATTAAAAAAATATTGTATGTATTAATTAATATTTTTGAATTATTTATCTGTGTTATTATAATGTCTTACTGTCGTATTATGTAGATACATGGGTATGAAAACAAACGTTGTTGAGGTCCTAGCAAAAAAACTAAAAAACTAAAGGACAAAATTCATACTAATTTCTGTACTTCTTCTGCAGCGGGTGTGCTGATCAACATCGAGTGCAAAGCGTGGGCGAAGAACATCCAGTACGATCGCTACGAGCGGCGCGGTTCCGTCCACTTCGAGCTGATGGTGGACCGCTACTAAGCGCTATGGGGCCTCCGTCGGTAGACCGACTCGCGCCACCAACCAATAGCCGGGGCCCACGATACCGTGGATCCAGTTACACTCATACTATAGCTAGACAATTTTGTTTGTTAAAAAGCTATGAGATCCACTTCCAGAACTGTAGATACGTGGGTTTCTGTTTTGTGTAGAATGGTTTCGTTATCTGGGTACTGCGGTCAAATGCTTGGTACAGATATTCCATTTCACGAAAAAGAAGATTTGGCCTTGGTTGTAGTAGTGACATGTACAGATGCATTCGCATTGTGCATGGCTAACAATAACCAAGATCAAACCTTCATCGTGAAATAGAATTACTATAACGATCTGGCGATTGATGTGTCGGTTGGTTTACCGGATGGAGGTTCATTTTGCTTCTGTTTATCGAGAGTGAGTTTGATGAATGAGTAGGTTCTTGTGTTCCAAAATGTATAAACGAGTGTTTTATGAGCCGGGATTTGAGATTTAGGGGCGTGGCTTGGTATTTCGAGCTGATGGTGAAGAACTTGCAAAAAACTTCGACCAGTCAACCTGTCAATGTTAATGAATCAGCACTGAAGCAGTTAGTTTGTTGGAGATCGGTTTGGGTTATTTGATGTGGTCTGGGTGTTGATGGTCATTGGTCGGAGTTTCACCTGCTTCTATCGAGTGAGTGAGAATGTGGAGCGTGAATGAGTAGTTAATTTCAATTCGTTGTTCTCAAGTGTATAAAGGAGCGGTATGATGTGGGGGAAGGCTGTTGGAGATCAGCTCGTGCCAGTATTTTCGTCAACGGACGAGGGGGTTCGGAGTAACAAAGGCCACAAAGAAGATTGTTTATATTCGTTTTAGAATAAGCCTCAGGGCGTAATATAAGTTGTTTCACGCTTCGAAGTATGAAATTTTAAAATATTGATATTTATTAATTAAATTATGTAACGTTTTGGACGAGATGTCAATAAACACGCAATAGTTGGTTCAATTTTAGGAAATATGGAGTTTTATTCAATGACCTTATTTCATCCTCCTTCACAGCTTCTAACTAGACTCTCTGTGACTTTTGTGCACAGCTCATGACAAAAAGGTGAATCACGGGCCTTTCCTACTTCTTTGGAGGAGGGCACTTATGAGTAGTTTCCAAGCAATTATGGAATGGAAGAGAGGAAAATGCATTTCGATCGGGCTCAGGAAGAGCAAAATTACTGTAGGTACATATGTAAATCTAGACGATTCTTTGGCTAAATTTAAAGCTAAATAAATCATATAAAGTATAGATTTAGAAATGACAAGAAACCTTTCTAGTTTTTTTTGGAAAAATCATACACTACTTAGGAATAGAACCTAAACATCTCATCGTAGTATAAAAATATCTCAACTAGCAAGCACAAAATTTAATTCATCCTTTGAACTTTCTCTTTTACAATTGTAGACTTAGTACCACCTCTACAAAGTTACGTCCTGCTACTGACTGACTGACTGACAACACACAGGCCAAACCACTGCACCTAGAAACATGAACTTTTGAAGGTGTTCTTTAAAAAGTAAGGGCTGCGCGTACTTAAAAAAGAATTTGGTTAGTTCGCAATGGAAACAAAGTTGTGGGTATCAGCTAATCGCAGTCCTGTAACATCTGCCCCATTTTATATCACCCTAACTTGGTAACTGAGTTTATTACTTAGTTCAATCAGTTGACTGGAGATGTCGCTCTACCTGATCCTGAAAAATATTTGAAATGTGTGTTTTGAGTAATTTAGACGTAGTATCTTTGTAGTGGTAGAGTTTTCACAATATTACAATGTGTTTTTTTTTAAGGTTTACGAAATGGTCAGGTGCTTACTGATATCTTAGTGCGACAAAAGGCATATGAAAAGACATCGATGCTTATACTCTCCATATACTACAGCAACTAGTTGCCACTCACAGCTGTAAAGCTGGTACAAACACATGGTATAAAGATGGAAAAAAGCCTCATATCGAAAGTCCTACACAAGATTTAGTAGGCTTTACCGTTGAGACTTGAAATTTAGAGGGTATATTTGTCAATAAATAGGTATGCGCATACTAAGGAAGGAATTTTGTTAATTCGCAACGGAAATGAATTTGCAGGCGTCAGCTAGTTTATTAATATTATTTGACTCTAAAGAAGTAAGTTAGTAAGTAAAGCAGATAAGATAACACTTTTCTTCCCAAAACAAATCACCCCCTGTAATTTGGCGTGACATTTCGCAACCCCCCGGCGCCAGGGCGGCGCGCCACAGTCGCATGTAGTTAGTACTAACGCTTTCACCCCCGCGGTACTGCTGACCCATTTGCAGTTCTTTGTCCTATGGTGTTGCTGTAAACTGATATTTATTGGCACAAGTAGATAACTTATTTAGTCATATTAATCAATTTACTAAAAATAAGATTAAAATTTATAAAAACTGAAAACCCGACTGTTAAAATATTATAAAACAAATGATTTATATTTACATTCTCCTTTTAACTTCCTTCATTTTAATACCCTACTCGATAGGTTTGGTAAAAACTTACTGTTTAGCAACAATAATCCGCCATTTTGATTAAAATCAAGAACACTTGGGCTGAGACAAATCTAACCATATACCTCCATCACGCCGTTTGAAAGATACGTTGTAATATAGAAATTTACATACGTGCATACTAGGGCATAGTACCGGGAAATCCCGGAACCGAAAATCCCGGGAAATCCCGGGATTCTCGTCTGTCTCCAGCACCGGTACTAGAAAAATCCAGAACCGGGTTTTTCGGTACTTTCGGGATTACTTAAAATTTAGTGTATAAGAGCTTTTTTAGGGTTTTAATCTTTAAAACCATAGCTAAATAGTGCATTCTGTTAGTACAAAGAAAGAAAGACAGTAACTCCTCTACCCACTAGATCCTACCCGCCCATCTTACTAACTTTCAAAGGTGCTGTTGATGTTCAGAACTTAGGAAATGTTGCAATATCAGCTTATTGTTGGTATCGTCGTATCAATGCATTTATTTAAAGAATGACATGGGCTTTGGGGTTGTTTGTACTGACGTGACGGTCTTTCCACAACCTAAGCCACTGAACGTATTATTTTTATTTCTTATTATTATTTTATTATGAGCCTGAATCGTCCCACTGCAGGGCAAAGGCCTCCCTTCCTTCTTTCCACTCTTTTCTGTCAAGGGCAACTGTCTTCCAGTCTTCCAAGTAGGAGTCTAGCTCGTCTTTCCATCTTCTCCGATGTTGTCATCAACAGTTTATTAGCCTACTATTAATAAGAAATAATGAATAATGATTCCGTTTTCTGCAATGCGACTGTGCTTTATGTTTATTAAAACCAGCCGACTATGGATATACGGGTTTATAAGCTTTGTTAATGACATTAGTTCCCTTCAAGTATCTCAAACTCCAAGCGTAGCTCGTTTCATAGTGTATTATTGCGTCGTTTATCTAAATAGATATCTAGCAGAACAGTGAGTGTTCACGCCTTGGTTGAGTATTTCATTATGGGTAGGACGCACTGGTTAAAAAGCAACGAGTTGTGTCGAAGATACAACCGTAAATTATAAGTGGATACTTCTTTATGTTACGTCTTTGACAAAAATTTGAAACTGACACTAATACTTATCGGTAGTTTATCACAGAGGAAATTAATAAAATTGGCACTTTCTTATTTTAACATACTTATGAGGCCGATCATTGACATTGACATGAACATTGAGCATTGGCTTGTGAAGATTAATAACAAATAACAAATAAAGTACGATTAAAAACTATTATTTTATCAGAAATCAAATCAACCTTCGTTTAGAAGTGTTGTTACGCATGTGACGTACTAACTTTTGAACTGTAATCCTATACAATCCTGCAAACAAAGAAATATCCACTTCAAAACTTTCGTTATAAGCCATTTATACTTGATATATAACTTAAAAATTGGGACTGTATTGTTAATGCAATATTCAATTAGTTACGCGAATTTTCTCTCTTACAAATCATGCTTGCAGTAAATTATATAAATATAAAAATATAACTTATAACTTTTCGTTATATTTCGCTCGACCATTCTTTATTTTATCGTTTTCTGACGAGTTTTCTGTTTGACTTAATAATAGGCTACTAATTATTTTCGGGAATACCGAAAATCCCGGTACTCCCGGTTCCGGCCGTGTGCCGGTACCGAAATCCCGGTACTGGAAAAAGGAACCGGTACTGGAGGCCCTAGTGCATACACACATGCATACATACGCATACAAGATACGCGCGAAAAACATAACCCTTCTTTGGCAGTCGGGTAAAATTACTTTAGTAGAGTCGTCGAGAGAGAGTTTGGCGACACCGTGGCTTAGTTGGTAGTGACCCTGCCTACGAATCTTGGTGTTCCGGGTTTGATCCCCGGCCGGGGAAAATATTTGTGACGAACACAAATGTTTGTTCTCGGGTCTTGGATGTCGTGATGTCTTGTATGTGTCCATGCCACCTGCGACACAGGCAATCCTAGTGCAGGGGTGTGAGTGTGTGAATGTTTGTTTTTGTTTTGATTGTCTTTCTTTCCTGCTATTAATTTTATTAACTCACACAAAATAATATTGGTATTCTTACTAAAATTTAATTAATTTTGTTTACCTAACATAATTCCCTGTGATCCATGAAATTAATTTGGTAGAGTCCACAATACTTTTAATATTAGTTTCTTAGTGCCTGATTGTTATGTATTCTTCTCTTTAAGCAAGTACATAAAATAATGTGAGTTATCTTACTAAAAAAACAGTAAGTCATTCTATCAGCCTAACATAATTTAATTCCTAGTGGCTCATTAAATTTATTTGGTAGAGTCGAGAATTCTTTCCATTCAAATTGCAAAATTTATTATGAGCAATCTTCCCATTTATGAGAAATATTCCTACTAACCCTATTTCCTACTAAAGTTTGTGAAGCCGATGTATTAATGAGGTTCATTCTCAAGTTCAAAAGGCGAAAGATTTGTACGTGTTGAAGGGAAACCAGAGGACGACGTGAAAACGTGGTGGCCGAGTAGATGAGGCCCTTGCCTTGCGATTTTATAGTCGCGGGTTCGAATCCCGTTGGCAGTCATGCGAAAATGGGTTTTTTCGGTCGGTAAAAATCTATTTATGCATCCCACGTTCTCGCAACGGTGAAGGAAAACATCGGGAGGAAACCGGCATGTCAAAGGACAGACAAAAAAAAGGTTCTATGGCATGTGACATCCACCAATCCGCATTGGGTCCGCGTGGTGGATTAAGACCCATTCGCTCTCCTACCGAGAGTAGGCCTGAGTCCCAGCAGTGACATTTGACATTATAAGCTGATTATGCTATGCTCTTCTCAAGTTCACATTACGCTGCTGCTGTCATACATCTGAAGGTTATTCAACTTGATCACACTTACTTATAAGTAGACTTACCCATAATCACGGTAAAATTTGCGTTAGTACAGCGTAGTTGCATTCAACTCTTTGTTCTACATTCGAAGCTCCGCAAGGTGCAGTGGACAAAATTAGCTTTATCATGACATCACCAGGGTTGGTTTATAGGTTTACTCGAGTTTGATGGAGGTAAGGTACCTGAGCACATACGTAGATAGTGTAGATTCGGTTAATAGTATGCCCTATCTCCTGTAGCATTGAGATAAAATAAAACCCATTTTGAAATATTATTTTCCAGCGAACAACTCATAGCAATACCGAATTTCAAGTCAATCGGTTCGGTAGTTTTGGAGTGATTGAGGAAGATCCATCTATCTCTTTCAAAAAGATTGCTATTTAGCAATTATATCACCATTCTTATTTTAGTTTCTTTTTCTTGTTTTGATTTATTTTACGGTGATACAATAATGAATATTCTATATATATATATATATATATATATATATATTCCTCAAAAACTTTTTCTATAAGTTGTGTTATTCTTCTTTTATAATGTCAAGAATTTATTTGCGAAAAGGCTCTAGAAAACTAAGAAAAAACATAATAAACTTATACACGGTCAATTTTTAATCACCAGAAAACATAAATACGTATAGTCAGTTGCCGTTACTGAACACAGATACTGGAAAAAAACTTGAAAAATTAAGTAGAATTTTTGTCAAAATAAATTTCATCAAAATTGGATAATTGTTAACGTTTGTCGTTTTCATATGGATTTGCGCCAGACGGTACCTCTTATTGATAATAATTTAAGTTTTATTCATCGTTTGGCAAACCCAAAATACTTATATATTACAAAATTTACAAATGGAAACATAGACCGTTGCAAACGATCTATTTAGGTAGCTCATCATAATACTTAGTTTCTCAGAATTCACTACGTCTACAACTTTACTAGGCATTAAGGCGAGCACTGCCAATAACGCGTAGTAGGTTGGCTTTCTCCATGACATCACGGGGTGGTGTTATGGAGTCTGTGGCGCCGGCGTGACGCCGCGCTCGGGGGCGCCAGGCGGTGTGACGCCGCCCAGGGGATAGGGGGTGATGCTGTACATTGCTGGCTCACTTTGTAAACAAACCACTTTTCAACCGACTTAAAAAAAAGGAGGAGATTCTCAATTCGGATATAAAATTCTTTTTTTTTATTTTTGTTACCTTAGAACATTGTTTTTTATAAACACATGAAATCCTGAAATCGTACCGTAGAGATTCGAGTAGCGTAGAGGCTCGTAGAAGCGTAGAGGCTCGAAGTCACGTAGACGCTTGTAGTTTAGATGCTTCGTAGAAACAACGTCTACTACCTCTACGACGCTACGTGCTACGGGCTATTCCTGTTGACACCTACTTGTTTGTCCGCAGTGGGGGTCGGTCAACAAGATGTTTTTCTGTTGACGCCATAAGGCCACAAGGGAGAGCAAAAAACAATATTCAATTTAAATTATAATATTTGTTCCTGTTAAGCACGACATTTTATTACTATCATACACTCTAAAAATAAGTTAATCACTGTACGTTTTAGAGTTGAAACTATTAGTATAGGTCACGCAGAAAGAGCTGGCGCTGACAAAGTACTCACACTAAGGCAATTTCACTACACTTTGACATTACAATGATAATTTTGACAGATCACATTATGATCACGCCGCGCTCTTTTTCACAGACCCTACACAAGCGCAAGGTTTCAGAGTGACAAGTAGGTGGTTATCGTGGAAGTTATTGAATAAGGCGCTTTGCTTAAAGGAACTATGCGTTCCAAATTATAAAACAAATAAAACTAAATAATAAATTCTAAAACACAGCAATGTACTCGGTACATCGTTTCATTTTGTAGTTCCATCCCACATCCCTTGGCGCGGTTATTCTTCGCTGCGTCTCCTAGCAGAGTCGACGTCGTCACCTCGAAGAGTTACAAGTTAATTTAAATATAAACTATGGGTGTGGATAAAAGGACTGTGAAGATCATAGTGATCGTCGTTGTGGTGCTCCTTATTATAGGTGAGAGATAATGACTAATTAAAAATAATGATCGTGCTATGCGGAAGAAGTTTAGTAGAGTAAGCAACGTTAATTGGTAACGCGTCTGATTTTTGAAACTTTCCGGTTGTTATAAATAAAAAAGACTTTAAAGTGTATTTTCTAATAAATACAATAAGGCCGAAGGGAGGGTGTTCTCCTCCCCGCGGTAAAAACGAATGTTCTACGATTTTTTAATCTATATGATTTTCATTGAAGAAATGTGCACCTAAAAATATTTGATTTTTAGCGTGGCGATGACCCTAAAATCAGCTGTTTGGTGAACTTTCCAAATGACCTCACAATGTTAGTGATGAGACAGATTAAGGGTTATCTTACATAAAACTTAACAGCATCTGAGAGGCAAATGGTTTGTTTTTGCTCTCATAAAGTTCTTTCATAAAATACCTACCTAGGATACACTGTTTTACTTAGATACCATACCTACGTAATACGTACCTAAAACATCGTTCTTTAAGATATGTATAGTTGTTGATATAAACACAGAGAAAATATAAAATTTGTTTCTCAAAGAAATAAAAAGAAATGTGTGAATTCTGAAATAAACTTTTTAATAATAATTAGTCCATAATGTCCTGTATTTTCTGCCCTATTAATACAAAGCACCTACATAGACATTTATTTATTTGTAAGGCTTCATAGGAAGGCTTAGGCGAGTACTTTTCCCTATAATGCAAAACAGGAAAATGCCTGTGACAATGCTCTACATACATAATACATTATGTACACATGTGTGTTTGAATGATTTTCCCTGCAGGATTCCGTCTAGATGGGTATAAAAACAGTGCCATATTTTAATATACTTACCGCTAACCAGTAACGTGTAAGCATTCCTGTGTACCGGTTTGAAAGGTACTGTAACTAGTGAAATTACTGAGCTTTGAAGACTGACCATAAAAATTGCTCAAAGTGGACGAGCACTATAGAGGTGTCGCACCGCCTATGATATCAAAGGCCTGTTGTAGCTGTTCTGGTCTTGGCAGGCGTGATCTTTAACTATCAGGAAACCTCCCAGATCATCTCCGCACTTCTTTACATTTAAAAAAAAAACTTCTAACTGAAAACAAATATCGTTTCAAAAATGAGAACATGATTCAAAAATATTAATACCAGATTACCATGGGTCATTTTTTTCTGATATTTTCAAATAGTTTCAATCAATTTATATTAAAGGCTGGAAATGACTGACTGACTGACTGACTTACTGACAGACAACGTACAGGCCAAACCACTGAACTTGGAGACTTGAAACTTGGAGGATGTGTTCGATAAATGATGAAAATGAGTACCTAAGAAAGGAAATTTGAAAATACGCAACGCAAACGAAGTTGCGGGCGGCGTCAACAAAGAGAAACAAATCTCGTTATATAATAATAATTCTTGCTAACGAAACTTAGTAACAGTTAGTTATTACAATATAATAGTTCTAGAACTATAATATAGTAATAGTAAATAATATATAATATAATAGTTCTAGAACTATTATTTGTATTGTAATCATAATAGCACCATTAACTTTCGCTAGCTAGCTACCAAAAATGGTGCTATCCCTATTTTTCTCTCCGTGTTAAAAAACATGTGTCTGTCAGATTGTTGAAGTAGGTGTATTTGCAGGTGGTGTTCTTGGGCTGGTGTTGGGGCTCGTGTTTCCTCGACCTTACGTTGGTAAGTCTCTGCTCTGACTATTATTCACTTATTTCTACTTGATCATGGCAATTTTTCAAAGTTGTATGGAATTATTCATATTTGAAAAAGTTCTATCTGTCCCCCTGAAGATATCAGCGCTAGACAGAATGACCTGGAGAACTTTGTGTCTGTCCTTTGCCCCGTCGTGGGGACATAGGATTCAATGATGATGTTTTTTTTATTTGTGTTTAGAGCTGGAGGTGTGGCCCCGTTCCGAGGAGTTTGTCTACAACCAACCCTTGATCGACTTCCGACCTGGTGACCCTGGCAGTTGGCAACCCTGGTACCAGCGCATCAATGTATTCCTTAGAGGTAACATCATCAATTAGGTTACATTTGACTAGAGGAAAGGTTAAGCTTGAACTCAAAGTTTGCGTATAACCCATGAAACTTACTACTTTTACCTACCTACCGGTATACCCTAAAGCCTCGATGACACAGGGCTAGCTTACGAGCTGCTAGTCGGCGAGTTTAAAAGCTAGCGAGTGTCGATATTTACAATCGGATAGTCACTTCACCGTAAAACACGTGCTTAACGGTGAAGGAAAACATTGCGAGGAAACCGACAGTGCATAGAACCTAAAAAGTTCGAATACATGTGTCAAGTGCGCGAAAGAAGCCTCTTCGAGGCGCACTTGAAATCCTTTTACCACACTGGTTCGAAAGATGACTCGGGGCGAGTTTACAAGCTGCTAGCGAACTCGCTGGCTTGTAGCTTGTAATGTAGCTTGTAATCAAGCCCCGTTTCATCCAGGCTCAAAGCACAGAGAAGCAACAACAATATTTTTTAGTCAGGTAGAGGCACCCACGCATTTAGAGTTTTGGAAATCAAAACCACAGCGGAACTAAAACCAGCAACCTGGATCACCGTTTCAGTTCTGTGATTGGTAACTCTCTGGTAAAAAAACTCTTGTATCTATGAAGTGCTAAAGTTATTCAGACGCTTCCAACAGGCAGCTGGAGTATGACACATGAAGTAACCCTTACAAGTTAGAAACAAAAATGTAAGTGTAAAACAAGCTTTAAGTTTAAAAAAACTGAAAACGCGGCTGCGAAACGATTATGCATTGATTGTCAATTCATTATTCCAAATTAAAAAACATTGTGACTAATTTTTGTTTTGTAATCTCCTTTTAATTATCTTTATTTTGATACCCCACTCGATGGGTTTGGCTAACAAAAATTTATAAACTACAACTATGTATTTAGCGCCAAAAATCCGCCATTTTCATAATTTATTTTAAATACCCACACTCTCGGGTTATTGAGAAAATCTAACGATAGGTAATACCTACCTTCATTGTTAAAATTCATCCAGCCGTTTGGAAAATATGACAAAGCAATTTACATACAAACATATTACAAGATATCGCGAAAAACCCTTCCTTGGCGACTGCCAACCCTCTACAACTTTCTACCCGACTGGGTAGAAAGGATATCGTTTTACATTTTTGATGGCCAACAGACTACGAGACGTCGGTGCCCGAGGATCCCCCCCGCGCCCCGTGCTCCCCGCACAACTTTCGGGACCCCGTGATGCGCAGCGAGGCCTGCGACATGGCCATGCGCATGTGGGCGCCCTGCACCGCCGACAATTATTACGGCTATGATGAGGGGCGGCCCTGCGTATTCCTGCGTCTGGCGCACGTGAGTATCCAGCACTACAGATCTTTAGGAGTCTCCTAGACGATCAATTATAATGCGCAATATGACGAATTGTGCAATATTTATCCTTCTTTCTTTAAATCTTATTGTACAATAAATATATTGTGCAATGTTATTGTGCTTAGGTCTAAGGGACGCCTCAGGGAACACAACTAGGTAAAAAACACGGATGATGTTTGCTTCAAGAAATTCCCTTATAAGGCGAATTAACAATACACGGAAAACGAATTCTTAAAACTCAAACATACTCATAATTTTTAGGCGAAATTTTGTGAGGATTGATGGGAATGAAGGAATCTTCAGTCAAGTATCTAAGTGCACCCGCAAACGGGTCGCCGACTACAATGACCGGTCACCGGTGGCGAAACGTGTAGCGGCCACGCGCAAAAGCTTGAAAATGTATGAAATTTGACGGACGACGTCCACCGGTAGCTGTGGTCGGCGACCGCGACGGTACCTACCTGTTTGCGGGTGCAGTTAGTGCTTCTATCCTTATGCTACGAAGGAGAAGCCACGGTACAGCCAGTATCTCAAACTAACTGAGCCCTTATTCTATGGAGCAATAATAAGTATTCAACAGCCCTCGCTGTTTCGATTTAGAATTCTAAGTAATTCTTGGTTTTGATGTCACTGTTTCCACAGATCCATTACTGGGTACCAGAGCCATATAACATGACGTCATCATTGCCTCTCCCGCATAATATGCCTGAGCAGTTGAAGAACCTCATGGTAAGTACCTATACCAATACCGAGTTTAGAGATTTGACATGCCCTATTGTCCTGTCCATGTACGTATAAGTAAGTAGTACTTCCACCATCTTCCTATCCACATATCCTTAGCCCCCTACATCTATAAGCTTTTTCAATAATTCCTCATACCGTCTAGCTAGAGTCTACCCTCTAGGTTTTGCTGTGCACTGAGCAGCTTGAACGCGTACCCTTAGAATATACCATCATAATTCGTGAGTTATATACACCACAAATTTTAAATAACCAAAAAAAACTTAAATGGGCAATGCAGAAGGGGTACTACGTCGTATCTGTGCAGTCAGAATTTGGGATTTCTACAAAATAACAAAGTCACATCGCACAATGTGCAATATGAACATAGAATCGGACATTCTGAGTGAAGCTCAGCATTCGATGCGTTTTATTATTCTATAAGCTATAGTAGAACCCCTAGAAGCCAATTCTGTATAGTTACTGAGAAATTATTTTACAAAGTGTAGCTATTTTGGAGGTATAAAAAATACTAAATCCTGATTTTCTCGAATATTAAATATTTTTTGACTGTGAATTTCAAACGAAAATGACAAAAAACAAAGGACAACATTATCATCTCTCTTCGCAGTCGGGTAAATAATAGCGATCGCCTGAATATGTATCCTATACAATATAACTGTTTATTTTTCTACTGTCCATGAATCTAACTTGAAGTTGAAAGCAAACGTCCCAAGATTATTGCCGCAATAAAATGAAAGGCGCTTGTACTCTAATTAAAAAAAATATAACTCAAAATTACAATGAAGAAAATTGATGATTTTTTTTGGGTTGGTAAAGTACATAATAGTTTTGATAATAAAAATTGTTCTTGTTGCAACAAACGCACAGATATCGAGAAAAAAAAAACAAAACCATTTGAATGATATTTTGAAATTACTCACGTTCTAAATGTGTTTCAGAAATGCGGAAAAGCTTAACTTAGACTATTTTACATGTTTATTTTGAATACGCTTTGAAATTCATAGTTAAATATTTAATTTTCGAGAAAATCAGGTTTAAGTACTTTTTATACCTCCAAAATAGCTACACTTTGAAAAAATATACTTAAATGATTACTTACCTAACTGTAACAGTTATCCAATTTTTCAAGTTTTTTTTCCATATCTGTGTTCAGTAACGGCAACTGATTATGCTTATTTTTTTTCTGGAGATATAATATTTGAGGTGTACCTATAGCCAGCCGTATGGCTAGCTAAATTTACGATGGGCCTACCTACCTATCATGATCTATGAGTGTTAATCCAGCTTCACAGACCGGCGCACCAGTACGGGGACTACATCTGGGTGTCCTGCGACGGCGAGTTCAGCTCCGACCAGGAGAACATCGGCCCCATCCTGTACCTGCCGTTACCCGGTTTCCCCACCAGCCGCCTGCACACCGCCGACCGCATCCCCTACTCTACCCGCAACATGCCTGACCAGGTCCATGGCCCGCTCATTGCTGTGCACTTTGAAAACCCGAGGCGTAAGTTAAATTCATCAGTTGTTGAGGTCTAGGTACTTTTAGAGCTCATTCGCATGAGATATATTTTAATAATTTTTTGCAGGGAGACTGCAAAAAAAACTTTGGGATCCCTGTTATCCTTTTTTAATCTATAAACGGACGGAGCTTCACGAGTCAGCACGTCCAAGAGTTTCAGCTTCAACCAATCATACGGAGGTCAAATACGACAGCGTCTATGACAGCGTATGTGGTCAAAAGAACAGATTGGGCAAAACATTTACACAACTGAAAGAACTGCCGCTGTTTTTCATACCTCAAGCCGAGGGAGAAACCTATTATAAGCCTACATTACCCTATTTTGTCTCCCAGGTGGTTTGGTGATCAACGTGGAGTGCCGCATCTGGACTCGTGACATCTACTATGACCGCTCCAGCCGCTACGGTCGCGCGCGCTTCGAACTCTTCGTCAGATAGAGCGCTGCGCTGGTCGGCCGGGACCCTGGGCGGTTCTGAGCACCGAACGACATCGGAGCCATGACGAAATAAAATAAGACAAGCTATTAGTGCTGTTTGCATCCTACCTGCTGTATAAAGTACCTACATAACCCTGCCTCTACCTACCTAAGCGGGTTGTTAGGGTACACACTGTTTAATGTTAAGTGAAGTTTAGGTTAGACGCACTACCTACAAACAAGTGTAGGTACCTATTTGTGTAGACAGGTTATCAAATTACTTAGTAATTTATCTGATTTAATTATTATTGTAATAACCATTATTACTATACTTGAGGTATTTATGAGAAATTTAAATAGGCTACCTAACATCAAAAACATAACTTAGGCTATAAAATCAGTAGTGTACCTACTATACCTACCTACATTTAAGTTTGGTCCCAGAATAATTATTACATACAATAAATATTCGGTAAGTAAGATTTTTATTAAAAAGGATACTTACTAACAATGAAATAATTTCAAATACACAGTACCAAGAAGACTTGTTTTATTTTTACCCGCCTGCAAATGTCGTGTATCTTTTACTCAGTTACTCGCGCCAAAACTACTGAACCGATTGGCCCAAACGAATGTTTGGTACTTACTTGTTTTCCCAATTTATCACACAACTTCTAAATCCAAAGAAAGTCTGAGGTAGATTGGGTTCGCCAATGGCAGTAAGACTAACGCTATTGTCTACTCATAACGGACAATAAAGTTTAAAAATATAATTAAGAAAATGTTACCACCCATATCTTTCTACCAAAACCGTAATACTTCTGTACGCATGAGGCTAAAGAGACCAATAGAATGCATGAAAAACAAATGACACCGCCTCTGAAAAAAATCAAATAAACCGCTTAGACAGAGTAAAAGATAATTAAGTGTGTGATTTTATAAACAGCCAGAAACCATCTTATTGTATTTGTATAAATCGTGAAAGTGAAAGCTTCGATAACTATAAAATAAATCAGGTAATAAAATAAAAGTACATAAAATGTTAGGAACGTATTTAAATAAAGTAAACATAATTGTGCAGTCGATTCAGGTTTATAGTTTTTTAAAATATAACCTTATTTTAGTCTAACTTTGTTACTGGATAAATATTGATAAAAAATATATATGTTTAATGTTGCACATCAACTCTTCGTACCAAACGATTTTTAAAGAGAGTCCTTTTTAAAAAATTCTATGTACCACCCCGCTATGATTTTTGATACGCGAAAACACATACGGTAGAATTTGAATTTCTAAGCTGGCAGCCCCACTCAGCTGTCGACTGTCCAGAAAAACTGACGTTTCTTTCTTTCGTTCATTTTCTTTTTGAGGTGACCATTTCTCTGTTGCTACCGGATTATTAGGAGCAGCTCACGAAATTCCGCATTACTGTTTATTTGGATCAGTTGGAAGATTCGTCGCGAACCATTTAGTAAAATAGTGTGCAAAATGATACAGTTGAGGTTTTGCTTGCTGCTAGCGGCGCTATGTGCTTGCACTCTCGGTGGTGAGTAAAAACACTTGAAATCTCAATGATTGTTCGTTCTTTGTTGGCTTTATCGCGGACAGCGCTCGTTCGCCCGATTTGTTGTCGTGATTGAGCTGTTTGCGTAATGTTACCAAAAGAACAGATTCATTACATTGCAGTTTCTAGAAAGATTTTCCTACCCACAAAGGCGTATTGCGTCTCGTTATTGGATGTTTAGAGGAAGTTTAGAGGGTTCTTTCGTAATCCAACTGCAGTCTATGATTATTTTGTAGCTATTGTAGGCAGGTTAGGCAACATGTCAACCTGATGGACTTATGCTTTTTTGATTCATGATTCTTAATACTTAAAGTAGGATACAGTGCACTCAACATAATTATGTATATCTGAAGTTGGTCAAAGGGTCGCAAACTGCACTAAGGAAAATAGGTTTTAGATTTGTTGTCTTATGACAACAAATTCTTATCAGCCTTATGGCTGTGTTTGCAGTTTTGCATGCTTCGCTTGTGTGGACTTAAAAATAATATCACCTTAACCTACTGTCACCTTTGATCTGGTAGTTTTTGATCTCTAGCTAGGCGGTCTTTGACCTCAAAGGAGCCTTGAACTAAAGTTTTTCCTTATGCAACTCCCTCTCCGATGGTACCATAAAAATTGATGTAACTAGGGAATCAATTTTTATTTGTTAAATATTTTCTAAGTCTTTTTGCCTTAGGGCCCCTTTTGCTACACCCCAACCCTCAATTGCCTCCAATAGCATTTTGGTGATTTATTTGCGACTGCACACAACTTTAGGCTAATTATTCAGACTTCCATAATTTTGTTGGCTTTTTTATGTACTTCATCGACATCCTTCAGATGTCCAGATCTGACCATGAAAAGAATGAAGAAGAATGGGGGACCATTGACCACAAGTGTCAGGCCACTGCTATCCATTGACATTCTTCAAACACTTCTTTAAATAGTCTTTTCGTCTACAGTTTTACATATTACCTTATCCTTAGGTGATAAGCACCTACTTACTTATTGGCCAAGTTAGTTAGTCAAATCATTTAAATGGATGCAAAGAATGTTGTTTTTCTTTGACTAATGCTGAATCAAGGTCAACCTATTTGTATTATTCATTGTATCATCAATCTACCAATATAAACAAAAATCATATTATTTCCTGCAGGTGTTACCACTCCAAAGGTGGAAATTATTGATGTTTCCCCCACCTCGAGTACCAACTCATCACCAATATCAGAAAGTGATGGCACTACTGCTAGTCTGATCACTGACCCAACGACGGAGAACACTAAACCTTCCACCACTACTACTACCCCTTCAACTACCACTTCAACCACTTCTACCACTACCACTTCTACCCCTCCCACTACCCCTACTACCCCTCCCACTACCCCTACTACCCCTCCCACTACCCCTACTACCCCTCCCACTACTCCTACTCCCACACCTAAGCCCGGTCCCATGCCACCCCCAACTCAAGGGAAGTGGTCGTACAATGATACAAACACCAATGTCACCTGTGTGATGGTCAACTTTGCCGCTCAGCTGAACGTCACCTACCACAAACTGAGTGATAATGGTGAGTCAACTTAATTGTATAATCTAGAATAGAATTCCTTAGTTCTTAGATATTGTGTATGCTAGTGAAGAGTGCCTATGGGTATTATAAAATGTACAAATTTTTTAAATCAAATTAAAAAAAAAATATGTAGTACAGTATTACCTGAACCGCTCTTATTATTATTTACTTGTATTTAAAAAAAAAATACATGGTTTAATACTCAATACATTTATTGTAGCAACAATAGTTCAAATAACATCATGTATTTCTCGCCTTTGTACATCAAACTAAATGTAGGCACCCCTGCATAACAGACACCATTTAGAATATAGCATTGTGCGACTATGCATTCTAGGCAATTCTAGCTTTGAAGTACCTACATATATTTTTATCTTCATTACTTGTGAGTTGTCTAGTTACCTATTCATACAACGCCCCCTCAACAGCGCAGCGTAGGGGTGGGCGGTCGGTGTTCTGTCGATAAATAACTGTTACCTAGTATAAATTATGATTTGGACAACATAACTTAGATGTTTTTTTAGGTGACTCAATATCCGGTAAAACAAATTTTTGTTCACTGAATCTGAAATAAGTTAATCAAAGGATGTATGTATCTACTACGAAAACTACTCGAAACTACGAAACTATGTATCTACTTTGATCATGATTTATTTTCTTGAAAAAAAAAGTGAACAGACTCAATTTTTCAAACATTGGTTTTCTGGTTGATGGTTGGAACATTTATTATTTTCATCCATAGATGAAAGAGAAGCTCTACAAATATCGTTTTGAATTCGCTATTGTTGTAGAATTTTATCTAACTTTTCAGTTTTTCTAGCGATTGCATCTTGATTGAACGTGTCCGATAAAGAGTGCTAAACGGCTGCAGTATGCGTGTCGACTAGATATATATTTATTTAGCTGTTTATTCTAGGTACACTAAGTAGGTAAGATACCTATTTCTACTTAGTTGTTACACAAACCACGCCTCAATGTGATGTTTAAAAGTTTCGTCGCGACTGGCTCTTCTATTCTGGCTATAGCTCGAGGAACAGTGTTCTTCCAGGATCTCAAGGGTCATTCCCGTCGATATAACAACAACCTAGATTTCTAATAATTAACTCGATTTTGTAAGGCTTAGGATATTGATATTTCCCAGATTAACCCATTTATTTCTCTAGGGAAATATGTCTACAATTATTTCAGTTGGTACCCGATTGATCGAATGTTCGAGAATATTCAGCAAATCAATAAGTGGGGATTCCCCGATACCTTATCCAATTGGTAGTTTAGTTCGAATATAAATAGGGAGTTCTCCAATGGTTTTACACAAATAAGTGACAAACGATCTAAATATGTTAGTCTGAGTTCAGAACAGAAGAGTCCCTCTGAATCAATACTTCTTAGGTTTAGAATGAATGAATGAATGAATGAATCTTTATTTGCGTAATATAGGTACATTGTGGTCTTACTTTAAATTAGAATCACTGCATCAACTTTTGTCGTGCAAATACTTAAAATTAGTGCTAAATAATTGTTAATAATTCTTACATAAATTGCTAATAAAAATAATTCATTAATAATTAATAGTATTCTTACATTAAAATTCGTCAAAAAACATTAAAATTCGTAAAGAGTAAACAAATTGAGTATGTCATTTAATATTAGGGAAACTTAAAATTAAAATAATCATTTAATGAATAAAAGCATCTATCACAAAGCCAATTATACAACTTGTGTTTTAATTTATTGTCTTTCAGGTCTCTAAATGCATTAGGTAATTTATTATAAATCTTTACTGCCATTGCATAACTATTTTTTTTACATAATTGTAATCTATATTGTGGTATGACTAATGGTTTTTGGTCAATTTTCCTTTTGAAGGCGGCTCTTTCATCTTTCTCAAATAATGACATATTATTTCTTACAAATTTAACCATTTCAAATAAATACAAATAAGGTACTACTTCTTCCTAGGTCTTATTTACTCAAAGACCATCTCCTAGACAGATTTATCATTTCAAATTCAAACTAGCTAACCGTTAATGAACGAATTCCTGTTCCAGACTTCGCAATAAAAAAACCATTTGATTTTAGTGCGAGACGTTGTTGGTTTTCCTGTAGAAACATTATCTGGCACGTGTAAAAAATCGCGGATGACTCATTCGCCAGTAGACTTCTTTCCAACACTGCTGCTTACGCAAAACTAGTTCTTACTTAATGCAATCTGTTTTTGTCTATGCTTGTCTTCGTTTATTAACTAACACTGATTTAGAATAAATAAATAATTAGGTCATTTCACAACGCAATCAAGCGTTAAGCTAAGCAGAGCATATATTATGGGAACCAGATAACTAGATACTAGATAGAATACTTTAATATTTTTTTTACCCGACTGCCAAGGAAGGGTTATGTTTTTCGCGCGTATCTTGTATGTATATTTATTTGAAACGGCTGGATGGATTTTGACAGTTAAGGTATCGTTAGATTCGTCTAAAACACCCGAGTGTTAGGTTATTTAAAAAAATTAAAAGGCGGATTTTTGGAGCTTAATAGTAAGTCGTTAATAATTTTTTGATTACCAACCCTTTAGAGTATATATATATATCCCTCGACCGTGTATCCCATTTACTTGGGGTCGGCCTTCCTTGTCCGTTTTCTCCACTCTGCACGATACCAACCCTTTAGAGTAGAGTATCAAAATGAAATCATTTTAAAGGAGATTACAAGAATATATATAAGTTAAATGTTTAATTTTAATTTGGAATAATGAATTGACAATGAACGTAAAATTATTTCGCAGTCGGGTATTTTTTTTTTTTAAACTTACACCTTGTTTGTACATACATACATTAGCTAGCATACATAGAAAACACAAACAATGCGCGAAATATAACTCCAATAATTTATTATTATTCATGATTCGTAGGAGAATGCGGTGCTATTTATCATCTTTGGAGGTTAAATATATGCTCTGGGGTCAAGGCTTTTATTTCTCCAGTGCCAAGAAGTCTAAAAACCGCCCACTATCTTTAATGGCTTACAAAGGAGCTACTTGCTCATTTTGATAAGCAAGACTAAAATAATCATCAATCCTTTGTATTGTTTATTAGCAAAGTTAGGCTTTTATAAATGAATAGGGGGGAATAACTTTAATGAATTATTTATAAACTGGCAGATCTGCGATTTTTTTCCCTTGACTAATTAAATGTTAAATGCTTGTAGTGCGCCACTTTTAATGACCTTATGCTAGCCTGATCAACTGGTATACGGCTGCTTTTCGATGTCTTCCGGCCATCGGTCAGCTGGGTTTCGTCTACCTTAGTTTCTATTAGTCATCATAAAATGCTCCTAAAATGCATAAGGTTGTATTTTTATTAGATATAGTATGGGTTGAATGTAGGAGATCTAGTACTTATTATAATGTAGAGTCCGAACCGAGTCACTGTAACCCTACAATACAGGCTCTTGAGGAGACCTAGTGTGGGGACAGAGCTCCAGTAGGTAAATCTAAAATTTAAGATAAGTCTGCCATGATATCCATTATAATGTACCCGATCCATATTTGAGAAACCAATAAACAATTTTATTTATTTTATTACACCTAAAACCTAGTTAAACGATTGGAAAGTAAGCCACTGTCGCGACCTTGCGTGTGACTCAATCTTTTTGTCTTGCAATGTCAGAACTTCGGTTGTCTACTGAAACTAGACTGCATTTAATATACGTAACTAGTGACGTAACTTGGATGCAAGACGACATAACGCGAGTCCGCATCCTTGTTTTTAAAATTGGCTGTGAAGGCTTTAACATGCTGAAAAAGATTAATTTGTTGTGAATCATTTAAACACACGAAAGGAATAGAAACCGTAATAATATTTACTTAGCTTGTACCATTCTACTTGTATGTTGGTTCTAATATGTTTGAACTAGGTAAATGACTCAAAGGTTGTGTTCTGACTCAACCAAGAAAGTGCTAAAATAAGGGTTCACTGTCCGGGAGAGAAACTGCCACATTCCGCCAGTAACATGATTCATTTTGTAGGTCGTCGATAACAAAATGATTAATCATCCAAAACATGTGTGTTATGCTGAAGACTCGATTGTTCAATTCGATTTCATTGCCTCGATTCAGCTACTTTTATTCTAAACAACACCGATTTTGTGTTTTGAACTGAACATGATGCGTTTGTACCATTAATTTTAATAAATAAGATCTTTACTATTTTATTTCTAGACTAGGTAATTTTAAAGTCGCCAAAGTAAATTAAATATTTACAAAAATCGATTAATGATTATTAAACAAATCGATTAATAAACATTAATTTTATTTTGCGTATACATCTCTAATCAATACTGAACTATACATTAATTCTGTATGTTCTAACTAATGCCCATTTTTAATAGGGGTAACCCCAATATTTTCATTATTTTAAGGGGAATACCTCACTAGTCCATTGAATTACATAATTTCTTTCGACGGCCGACATAGGAACTTTCCTAGCGGAACTTTACCGGCGCATGCCGGCGTGGAATTACCTATAAACTTAATTCTATTCTATTAATACGATGGCCTTTCTTATATTTCAGTTCATGTTAATTTGACTGATATGATAAAGCATAGAATTTACTGGTTTTATGTGAAGCTATTTAGAGTCCAAAATATTATTTTATTTCCATTGATTCGCAATGAAAAGTAGTTTTAAACCTGTTTTTTTTCCTTATTTATACATTGTATAAAACTTGTTTTAATCTGTGTTTTAAAATAGTGATAAAAAACATAGTTTTAATTTATACATTTATTTTTGCCTGCCCCTGTGGTAAAAATAAGCTAGCAACACCATTTTTAGTAATAAGATCATTGTATGTACCCTTATTTGACGCAAATAAAGATTGATTTGAATTCAAACTGTTTTTAAACACCTTTTTAATGATGTGTTTAAAAAAAATGTTTTATCATGCCAACCCTGCTCACAAATACTTAATTCCAGCGACCTTAGGCCACAAACTCCTCAACGTGCCGTGGAACGCGACCGTGGTGAACGGCAGCTGCGGCGAAGTGGACCAGTTCATCACTCTGAGCTGGCCCGTGGAAGACAGCAACTCCACCAACTCTCTCACCATCGCCTACCACAAGAATGACACCACCAAATCGTACGGAGTGCAGAGCTTGATCGTCGAACTCTCTCCTGATAACTTCGTCAACGCTTGTGAGTATCTTACTTTTTCTATTTCTTTATTTTATGATACGTATTATATGTATAGATGATCAAGGTTTTTTATGTTGTTTCAAGACAGCTTATTTTATTTTGGAAGAACACTGTTTTTTTTTCCACATATCTGAGAAGACAGAAGCGGGCAGTGAGGTTTTTCTGGATCATTGGGCTTTTTGATTCAAGATTAAAGATTTTTATTCGCCAGTACATAGTTTAAATGAAGTATGTTGTTAAAAAATAGTATTTGTGCCTTATGTTCTACCATTTTTGTTACATTTATAAACCGAAAACCTTTGGGGTAGGGTGATTCTTAAAGGGAGACCAGGCAAGCATAGCAGTTGTTGGACTGGGCTGTTCTGCAGATAGTTGGAAAACATTAACTTGAGGACTATTATTACCAGTGGAAATATGAACCAAAAATGTCTTATAGTATGGCCTATATAATTCAGGGTCCAAGAAAGAACGCCAAAAGGAGTTCTAGGTCGAGCAGTGGATTGATTGATATTGGCAGTCAGTTATGAGGATAGTAGTAGTGGTGTACAAGTAAATGGACTCCCTTTTTCGCACTTGGACTCCTGTTGGTCCTTTGTGCGTCGGATATCCTGGTTAATAGTTCAGCCAGCCTAACTCCGCCCAGAAGCACAGAAGCTTCCTGGGTTCTTCGCACGCTTCGCGGAGCGACCTCGGGTTTTTGAGGATTTCTTCTCCTTGTTTTGCCACTCCCACGCATTCTAGGATTACATATTCGGCCGTTTCCTCCTCGGTCAAGCAGCCTCGACAGAGCGGGCTGTCTGTGTTTCCGATATTGTTTAGATATGTATTTGTTGAGCAAGCCCAGTGGTATAAGTGTCTTCATGATTTAATAGCGCTGACCTTGAATGCGCAGAAGTTGATTTTTAGATGTGTTTAGCGGGAGGGGTGCGACGCGACAGGAAAGGCGCCTGAGCCGGCGTCTATTGATCGCTTAGCCACCTTCCCGCCGCACAGTGGTAGGTGTCTATAGAAGAGGAACGAAAACGGGCCATACTCAGAAGATATGTAGGCTCAATTATATGTTGCCCCCATACAAAAAAACTGTTTACATTTACTCCTAGACTATAATTCCAATGTTAATAAATTGAATAGGTACTCTTTGTTAGTATTTGATGGACGAGTGTAATGCACCTCTACGACCGACCTCTTGTAGACACAAACTACTGTGCGCCGTCTCGCCTCACCTCACTTGCGCAGAGCTCCCTTCCACTTTCGCCTAGCGTTATTAAACCTTGAAGACACCTGTAGTGATGATGTGGATGTGTGCACTCTCCAGCATCGTCGGTGGTGCGGCTGGAGCACGGGCGCGACTGGCAGACACCGCTGGGCACGTCATACCGCTGCGCGCCGCCCGCGCTCCTCACGCTCAACGCGGCTGCGGGCGTCGCCGCGCTCTCATTCTCGCATCTGCAGGAGGAGGCCTTCAGGACCACCAACGCTTCCACCGGCTTCAGTGCGCGTGAGTATAGTGACATAATGACCATTTATTTCAGGCTACTAATGATACAAAAAACACAATAGGCTTATAGTACAAGGTGTCTCAAAAGAAATGTCATATTTAAAAAAAAAAATTAAAAAAAAGTAAGAAGTTTATTGAAAAAATATTTATTACATATTAAAATACACTGTACGGGAATTTATTTATAAAAATAACATCGTCTAAATGTAAACCGTTAAGTTCACGGCATTCGTTTAATCGAGCACTAAAATTGCCTATGACGGCTCGGCAGGTATTCTCTGATTTCTGCGATTGCTGCGATTTCGTGACGGATATTTTCTTTTAATCGTGCCAGGGAAGTCGGTTTGTTGGCGTTAACTTTGGATTTGACATAACCCCACAGGAGAAAGTCCATAGGTGTCAATAGGTTTGCGGGAGCACTTAATCACTAAAATTTAATGGTTAGGCCCTAACCATACTAACCTAACCGTTAGGGCATGTCGAAGGACCGAGGACGACCAGAAAGCAAACTATGATTGAACGATTACGTTCTACGTCAAAGTTAATTTTAATATCAAAGTACTATACCTAATTTGTCTCTATTTATAATAAAACTGCGGAATCTACAGTACTGCGGTACCTATTCCTGGAAATACTGTCCATATTTGGCATAGTTTTGTTGTTTGCGGCTAAATGCTGACCGATATCTAAGAACTAACATCACAGGCCGCCATAATAACAACAATTCAGTGAATTGCCCCGAGCTATCGTCAAACGGTTTCACATTTCCCCTATCGCACGTCTGGCACGCAATAACACTCGTTAATTTCATTAATTTTATCTCAAATACGTGTTGGAAACATTATTTTTATTTTAATCATCACATTTTGCATATCAATTCGAATCTATGTTCAACGTTGTGAGGCGTCGATTCCATAGGTAGGTATAGATAGGTACAGTCAGCTGCACAGAAATGTATACACTCCCAAGCTTTTAAATTCATATAATTCTAATAGTTTTGCTAAGAGATTCTTATTCTGACAAGTAAGATGACTACATTAATTTGAAAATACTTGCGTGCTTTCTTTGCAAAATTAAGAGAAATATAAATGTGAAAGCTTGGGAGTTGTATACATGTATGTGCAACTGACTGTACGTCTCGCCGCTTCAAAAAAGTAATGCTAAATCTAATTTCTTCAATATCAATCGTCGTGGTATATTAAATCCTACCAAAAACACAAATGCTAAAATAGGAGCCACGGTCAATATTATGATAATTGGTAGTCGTTTTCCCCGAAAAAAGACTTGATCTATATGGCTTGCCAGCGTCGCCAGTTCGCTGGGCTTGACCGTGGCTAGCATTATTTACGTTTTGTTTTTTCATACAATCAATTAGCACTCATGTTATGTCGTTTTTGATAAATTATGCTGTGATTGCGTGGCCTTCAATTATACACTGCTGTTGAAAATAGATAAATATTTTTAATCCCTATTTGAATAATGTTACTAAAAATGAGGAAATAACGAAATTATCACGGACTAATTGATTTTAGAATTGTAGGTATTTTTTAGATCAAGGTCGCTGCCAAAAATGAGATTGATCAAACAATACATACAACGCGAACCGTTTTACCAGTTGAATAATCAATTGCAAACGCTTCTAATAATAATATTAGCGACGAGTTAGATAAACATAATGTGAAGTAATTAAATAAACTTGTATAAGTCGATATGTGCGACTGTTTGTCGTGCCTCCTATCAGTTGGGTACCGTCTGCGCGTGTATCTGCGCACGCTGAATCACGTCTTTGTTTCGGAAGTTGCTGGAGGCGTACGCAACGTACGGCTTCCTGTGATAGCCTACATGAATAATACACTGTTAAATTTCCTTACAAAATAATGATGTTAGAATAATCATCTAACAAACATCATCAAGGTTTTTCCATTCAATCGGACTGTGCTAGTGACCGTAGGCACCACCTAAAAGTCACAACAATACTAAGAATTAAATTGTAACTGTATCTGTTACGTTAACTGTTTTATAGTGGAGAGTCAGAGTGGAGAAAGAAGGGGGAAGCCTAACAGTAAGATGAACTATGAATAACTTTTTAATATCTTACTGTATTAGGCATAAATAAAGTATGTATAAAGAAATGTATCTAGCGGCCTGCAGCTGTGGCTTGAAATATACCCCATTTTAACATTTTATCGATAAGAAGTGATAGTACAGGTATTATCACGGAATATAATAAAATAGAATATGTTTATTGTAAAAACTGTGTGAATTACAAGATCGCAAAAGTAAATAGTAGCAAGTAGTAGTAAATAGTATAACGGTTTAATAACGCTGACTTTGAATGCGCAGAAGTCGATTTTTAGATGTGTTTGGCGGGAGGGGTGCGACGCGACGGAGAAGGCGCCCGGCGCCGGCGTGTATTGGTCGCTTAGCCACCTTCCCGCCGTCTCGCCTCACCTCACTTGCGCAGAGCTCCCCTCCACTTTCACCGAACGCTATTAAACCGTGAAGGGACCTATCTACCGACCCCCTATAGCTTCGTTGTGGATAAAACTAGAAGCCTGAATTTTCAGTACCCAAGCAGGCATTGCATAAACACGGTATATTTGAAATTTCATTCAATTTGAACCAGTAGTTTAAGAATGTTAACTAGTCAAAATTCTTAATTTTTTCATTCACTGACTGACCGATCATCAAAACTAAGTCTAAGGCACTTCTAGCCGATATAGAAGCTTCAAATTTAGAATGCAATTAGTGTTTAGTGTATAAATCAAGGAAAAACTAAAATAATTTGTAATATTTGTCCAGTTTTCTAGATACACCAACTGCATACATAACTTTGTAATCCCATATAAAGTTAAATTTGCAGTTAATAAATCGGCGTACCCGTCTATGTATAATTTAATGGAATAATAGGTGTAGATCATCATCAACATCATCAACCTATACCGTAAAAGAAAAAGAGGAAGACTACCTACAAAAAGAAATGAGATACTTGGTTCTTTTTACAATTTATTTTTACAAAATTGTTTTTGATGGCGCATGTGTTACGTGTGAGTGTAACGTTGTTGTGTTGCAGCTCGCGAGTGCGGCGGCGGCGACGTGCCGGACGCGGTGCCCATCGCGGTGGGATGCGCGCTGGGCGGGCTGGTGGTGGTGGTGCTGGTGGCATACCTGGTGGGCCGTCGCCGCAGTGCTGCGCGCGGGTACCTCTCCATGTAGACGGTGAGTCACTGTGCTTCAGTAGCGTAGCGTGCCTTGGCGGGGCCCCGAATAAAAAATTGTTTGGGGGCCCTTAATAATATAATAATAAGCCATTTCTTCCAAACTTTAGGTTTACAGGTTTTTTGTAATGTTATAATATAAATGGAAGTCCCGCAGTTCGGTGTGCCTCTTGGCATAGGCCTCCTCTAACCCCTTCCACTGGGTTCTGTCATATGCTACCCTTCTCCAGTGCTGTCCAGCTGTAAGTTTTTTAGGTCATCCTCACATCTTGTTTGTTGACGCCCTATACTGCGTTTGCCGTCTCTGGGGTACCAATCAGTTACCCATTTGCACCATTTGTCCTGAGGATCTCGGAGCATGTGACCTGTCCATTTCCACTTCTGTTTGTCAATTCTGGGGGCCCTTATGAATGGTAAAAATTTCTCACTAAAGAAAAAAAAAATGTTTGCAATATCCACTCTCCTTGTCTTTTTTTCGGCTTTGATTTTTTTGAACTTTTTATTTGATACTATTTTTGTTTTAACTGATTTATTAAATCATTTATGAACTTAAATTGAATTATTTAACTGATGATGACTTTAGTTTTTCCAAAGTTTCTGCCTCTATGGACAATTAGTGACAGAAATAGTCACTGAAATAAAAAAAAAGTGCGAAGTTTTTATAAATTTTTGCTTACGCACGTCGGGGGCCCCGTATAATTGATACAGCAAATACGGCAGTAGCTACGCCCCTGTTGTGCTTCTTCTTTTTGCAACATTAACACAATCAGGGTGGTACAGGTATCCTCACGGTTTAATAGTGCTGACCTTGAATGTGCAGAAGTCTATGTATTTGGCGGGAGGGGTGCGACGCGACGGGGAAGGCGCCCGGCGTGTATTGGTCGCTTAGCCACCTTCCCGCCGTCTCGCCTCACCTCACTTGCGCAGAGCTCCCCTCCACTTTCGCCTAGTGATATTTAACCGTGAAGACACCATTACGAATGCCTGGCCTGGTTGGTTTTGTAGCTCAACATAACAGGTACACTGGCTTTGGAATGGACTAGCAAATCCCATTTCACCATTTCGGTCCAGGAACCGGTCCGTAACTGACTTCCAAAATTGCTACTTTAGCTGGTAGTGAGGGGTAGGTGCTGTTCTAAACTATATTATACTATATTCCAAGCACATGCGCGCACTCTGTTGGCGCAAACGTTGCTGAACGCTCCTGCAAGCTCCACCCTTCCTTCCGTCGATCTGGTGCTGTCAACACCACGTAGCTGAGTCCTAGGTACTGGCTTCTTCAAGGTGTAAAGAAAATCAGTAAAAAATAAAAGACATGTGGCAATACTTGAGGCAGGTCTCCCCGTAAACGTCACTCGGTAGTACTCAATTCTTGTTTGTAGCTTTCTATATTTGTTTACTAGTAGCTAGCTTACTACCTACTATTTATGCCGATAGGACACGCCTTATCGTCATTTTCCAGCTCCAATATATTACCAGTTTGAAATATTATTTAATATGCTGTTTTCTCTTATTTACAGATGTCTTCAAACCCAGGTAGTCAAAATATAATATACACAGGTTCAATTAAACCGTCATCACTCACCAGGCCGTCGCAGATGAGAGTTTCCATCTACCATTAGTTTACACGTATAACAATGTATAGGTTCCGTAGGTTTGAGGAAATTGGAAGGAAATTGCTCAAGAATTTTGAACGCTGGTAACACCATGACGTCACGAATCTAAAAGATGTTGCCGTGTTGTAGTGGGGAATCCATGTCAATTTATGTTATAGGTCGTTTCAATTAAATTTCTTTACTTAAAATAATAAAATTGGTGACATGTCCAGATAATGAATCTGTATTTTTTTTCTGTAGAGCAATCTTATTTTAGTTTCGGCCATAATAATAGGTAATATAAATATGCAAGTGTGTTATTATTACATATAGTTTGTGATTAATTTAGAAATAATTACTTATTTAATTTTTTTATGTTTAAAACGGTGTTTGTTCTGTTTTGAATTTAATACTATTGATTTTATATTTTGATTTGTACTGTCCAAAGATCAGCTTCAATTTGCATTGTATAGTTGATCATAATTCCACTAAAATACTGTCCATGTAAAAATACGTAGAATAGGTAGTTGATATAAAATTTAGTGTCTTCTTTAAGATGCTCTTGAAATACTAATGTAAGTATAACAGTTTGATGGACAATTTCGTTGCTATAATTATTATAATAGATTATAAATAATTATTCTCATGTTTCATTATTATCCTCCGTAATACGTAGATGGCATTTTTTTTTATTTATATAAATATTACTACACATTTTAAACTGGCAATGAGCTGGCCAGTGTTGTATGCTTTTTGAATCGAACTAAAACATCGACGAGGAACATCACTAGTGGGGTGGGAAAAATATACCATCGATATTGACGTACACTCACTTCAAAAAGCATTAAAAACCATAACGGTTAGGAGTTAAGTGCTCATTCACTCGACTGGGATTGGAATGGTATTTAAACGATTTAATTAAAATATCGTATTAAAAACGGTCTTGTATACGTGCAATATTATGTATAACGTGGGTGTGATACTACGCTTTGAATGAAGGGAATTTATAAACAAAAAGTCCAGAAATCACCTTCGCAGGAGATTTCTTGAATAATGCCGACTTGTACCAAATTATCAAAGTTCCTAAGCAATTACTTAACCCGTTTGACAGTTCTTGACGGTCTGAATTTGGATCGTTAAGAACTGGCAAGCAAGAAAAGTAATTGCTTAGGAGCTTTGATAGTTTGGTGCAAGTAGGCATAAGTCATATAATTCCACTAACACATACTCGCAACTACGTGTGATAAAGATGTATTTCACAAATGTTACGAGAGGGCGCTCTGAACCGTCGTGTCACATTCTAGTTCTCTGAGGTCTGAGGTGAGCAAGAAATAAAATAAATGTTTTTATAGCCATAATGTTGTTTAATTCTACTTAAAAAGCTTTTTTTAAATAAATAAGTACACTTATTTACAGCTAGATGTGTATGTACATAGCACAGATAATTCTACTGAACACGGTTTTATAAAATAAGTTATAATTTTTGTGACGGTTAAATGCACGCACATAGTTAACTATTAAAGCTCAACCTAGTTTTATTTATTTACAAATCATTTGCTCTATTTTTACCAGTAAAATTAAGGGCAAGTAGGTAGTATCTTAATATTATAACGAGTCCAATACAAAATAAATGGCTAAGTAATAAATGCAATTTGTCATTATTATTTATCAGAACTAATGTCTTTGATAGCAACATGAAAATAAATTGAAATCTAGTAATTTTTTTTCAGTTAGGTACCTATTATTTGATACTGACATGTTATAGTAATTATAACTAGTGTAAGTTAACTTATTATTTACAATCTAAGTACAAAAAACCTAGAACAATTAAAAATACTGGTGGAAAATTAAGTACTTACTTATTTACAATGAGTATTTTATTAATTTAATTGTTACTTATTTATAATTTAGGTGTGATGATAACTTATTGACTACTTACTATTATTTACATAGCCTCTTTAGGAAAACCTCAAAATATTAGAGGCACTTGAAAATAGTGTTAGAAATCTAGCAACCTTTGCAGTGTGATTCGAACCTTTTTTAAAAGAAATAAGGAATAAAGTTGATCGTTGGCAAGAATAATTGTTTTTATGCCTAGAGCACGTACCGAGTACTCGGTACATAGACATACGTATAAACATAGCGCAGAGTGCTCGGTTGAGCGAGTGACGTAAGCTTTCACTGTCTCGGCCGAGTACTCGGTACGTGTGATTTAAGCATTAGTGTTGTGTGTTGATGCGAACAATGTTAAGAAGATTCTAGAAGTACATGGCACGGTTTCGGTAAATATTCTTACTCATAATAAGGCACATTGTAGACTATTTTCTTTATAAACCTACACTGGATTTTAAACCCTATGTAGGTAATTACTTTTTACTTATTTGAATTTCAAACTTATCCCGTTCCAGATAAGGTTCAGTTCACTGCTGGATGGGGCAGGAGTCCATCAGCACGTTGTGCAGGGTCTCCATATCTGCCCAATCCTTGGTTTGTCCCCCGATGGTGACGTCACGCATGCATCCCTTGAAGTTCGCTTTGCCGCCCTCCGTCGTGTCTATTATTCCCTCTGTAAGAAGTGAACCAACGCATTACAAAGTGGATCAGCCTGTTTACGGCCCTTCAAAATGTGTGCATCTTCATGTACAAACAGTCATAGATAAGTATCCCCCTTGCATAAGACACTCAGCTTCAAATCTCTTAAAAAAGTATAAAATTATGATAAGGCTTACATGGATAGAAAAATATAATATACTTTTTTAGGCAAAACTTCTTCATACCTACGCTGCGGCGGCGGCGTTTTGAAGCTGGGTTGGCATCTTGTGCAAGGGGGATTCTTATCTTTGACGCTGTCTGTACCAACACAGTACCATATATTCTGCCGCAAAGCAGTAATGTGTAAGCATCACTGTGTTCCTGTTTGAAAGGCACTGTAGCTAGTGAAAATTACTGGGAGACTGACTATCAAAATGTCACAAAGGACGAGCATTATAGTAGTGTTGCACCGCAGTATGTGAATCAAAGACCTGTGCAGCACTATTTTTGTTTATGGACAGGCGTGATCTCTAATCATCAGGAGAACGCCAAGCTCGCCTCATCACTTTTTATCATCATCATCATCCTGGAATCACCCACTGCTGGGTATAGACCTCCTTCCTTTTGTGCCACCACTCGCAGTCTTGGGCGTCTTTTTATCTGTTTTACATAAAAAAAAACCCTGCTATTGAGACTCGTTTACCTGACAGTCCTCCCAAGTAGAACGGCTCGTGTACCCTGAGTGTCCAGTCCACGTCTCAGCTCCGTATGTCATGACGGGACGCACTGGTTGAATACTCGACCCTTCTACTGAGACTCGTTTACGCGGCAGTCCGCCAAAGTAGAGCGGCATGTACCGTGAGTGACCACGTCTCAGCTCCGTATGGTATGTCATGACTGGACGCACTAGTTGAACGTATACCTGGCAGTCCTCCCAAGTAGAGCGGCTCGTGCCGCACGGGGTCGGGGTCGGTGTCGTCGAGCAGGCCGGCGTGCGGCGCGGCTTGCAGCGGCGGCCCGCCGTCGATGGAGAGCGCGAGCCGCGCCGCGTGCACGCGCGCTCGCACCGCGTGCCAGCCGCCGCCGCACGCGCCGCCCGGCACCGAGCCCACGCGCGACCACTCCGCGCCCGGGGCCTGCTGCCGGCTCAGCACCACCTGGGGAGATTCAAATTTTTAACAAGAAACGGCCATGCAAGGTACCTAATATTGTGTCGGATGTTATTTTTGAACCGACTTCAAAAAAGGAGGTTATTAATTCGGTTGAATATGCATATACAGGGTCATCCAAAAAGTGACGTCAAAAAATTTTTTTTAGATTTCTCACACCTGGGTGTATCCGAAAATACCCCATGTATGTTCCGCGATTTTTAGTAGTTTAGAAGTTATGATTTTTTTAATGTGTATTTTCGAATTTACTTACGGAGCACCTTAAAAAAATCATAACTTAATTAATAGTAAGATTTTTTTTTTTTTTTCTCAAACATGATTGTCTTGAATTACTCTTTCATACGTTATAACCAACTACACAACATTCTTCATTACAAGTTACCGAAAAAAGGGTCGAAATTGAAAATTTTAGGTTTAAGTTGAACCGAGTTAAATTTTCAACATTTTCGCAACAGCACAAAATTGTTGTTTCATAGGTTCAAACTACATTTAAAAACTTCAGCACTTTGTCAGCTTGCCTAGTTTGAACCTATGAAACAACAATTTTGTGCTGTTGCGAAAATGTTGAAAATTTAACTCGGTTCAACTTAAACCTAAAATTTTCACTTTCGACCCTTTTTTCGGTAACTTGTTATGAAAAATGTTGTGTAGTTGATTATAACGTATGAAAGAGTAATTCAAGACAATCATGTTTAAGAAAAAAAAAATAAAAAAATCTTAATATTAATTAAGTTATGATTTTTTTAAGGTGCACCGGAAGTAAATTCGAAAATACACATTAAAAAAATCATAACTTCTAAACTACTAAAAATCGCGGAACATACATGGGGTATTTTCGGATACACCCAGGTGTGAGGAATCTAAAAAAACGAAAAGACCCTGTATATTTTTTTATGTTTGTTAGGTCAGAACTTTGATATTTGAAAAAAATATTTCAAGCAAGGTACAATCGGGCGAATGAACATGACACCTGGCTCGAATGACGTTTGTGCAAAGTACAGCGTGGAATTGGATAATCTTGGTAGAGAAGAGGTCCTGTAATACTTGGGAATGATAAGTAATGATAAGGCTTTGCAGTTAGAGGAAGAAGAAAAACGGAAGCGCCGCGCGGGGCCGCGGGGGAAGCATCAAGTTCCGTCCGAGCCACGTGTCAGCCAGGTGTCATGTTCATTCGCCCGAGGTATGTAATATTTGATGCGTGGAGAAGCAAAGCAAGTTAGTTCAACACCTGCCAGCAGTGATCGTGAATGAATAGGGTCTGCAGGCATCAAGTGGTATGAGTGGTACTCACAGCTCCATCCTTGAGCTCGAGCAGCAGCCCCGCAGCGGCGAGCAGCACGCCGGCCGGCTCCGTGGTGCGGAACCGCAGAGACAGCTCCAGCGCTGAGTCGGAGCCGCCGCGCGACCACGAGCTCGACCACGTCGCGTACGCGTCACCTGCACATCACAACACATTCACCATGGAATTCGGAATTCTAGAAAAACCGTGTTGGCCGAGAGGAGTAGCCTCGACTTTCGATCCGAAGGTCGTGGGTTCTTCGAACCTGGTCGTACACCAATGGATTTTTCTGTTCAAAAAATCTATGTGTGTAAACACGTGCTTAGTGGTGAAGGAAAACATCGGGAGGAAACCGGCATGTCATAGAACCTTAAAAGTTCGAAAACATGCGTCAAGCGCACTAAATCACTCACTGCCGCTGAAGGATTTCAAGTGCTTCTCAAGCACTTGAAATCCTTTCACCAACTTAACTTGGTTTGAAATAACTAGTGACACGATAAGAAAAAGTATGGAGCAGGATCCTGCTCCCTTATTTCAAGGAGTTGGGATGGCTGGGACTGAGTTACCTAATTGTTTTTCGGGGAGCAATGCACAATGCACCCTGCAACGGGACGCCAGTAGAGACCGCTGTACTTCTTACACAGAATAAGAATGGAGCAGGAATTAAGAGCGTTGTGGACTTGGTGGATTTTAAGTCTTTAACAGTCTACTGTGGATGAGTCTATTGAGACAGGTCAAAATAGAGACACGCATTCATGGGTAAGAACCACCTTTGACCCGAATTCTAAGCTTTCATCCCAATCGGCTCAGCAGTTGTAGCATGAAAGGCCATAAGTTGGTTGATTCAAACTCCCAAGTTTTTGTACCGTATCAACTACCGTAGATGATACAAAAAGTCTGGGTGAGGTTGAGTCATCTCAATCGGTTCATCAGTTGCAGTATGAAAGACCATAGATCGGTGGATGCAAAAAGTATTTTACCGCAATCGGCTACCAGTTATCACAGAAAACTACCAGAACAATGTGGCCATACCTCCGAAGTAAGCCCCCTGCTCGATGTTGGGGAAGCACTGTCCGACGCCGTGGTGCGCCTGCGCGTCGCGCACCAGGTCCTCGGCGCGCCCGTTCACCGACACGCGCCGCACGCAGCCGCGGAACCCGCCCAGACGTATTATCTACAACAAACTCTGGAGTTAGTAGGTACCTACCTAACGAAACGAAAAAGGAGATATTGCCCCAAGGAAGGTCAACCTGAAGAATCATAAAGAACATGATTAGTGAAGGATAATGGTCGTTTTGAAACCAATTTCATCAACAGCCCACAGCTTGATGTAGGCCTCCCAAATGTTGCCGCGGTCGAATCCGACCGGGACCCCGTGACCCTGTCAAGATGCGTCGTCGAACCTTTCGTCCGATGACGAGTGGTTTGATGACGCATTAGCACTGAGGTGATTGAAGGAATATCATTGGGTTTTTGGTCGGTATGCTACCAGTTACTAGCACTCTGCTAGTAACTTGGTGGTGTGTCCGACATACCCCTACGGCCCTCCCCGGGCCGGAGGGGATGCGTAGACTGCATTCTCTCATTGTAAAAAAAAGCCTCCTAAATGTGATTTGTAAAAGAAGACGTAACACATAGCAGAACGCATACCAGCTCATGATGTTGCTTGATTGTTCGAGGTCTTCTTCAGTCGATCCGACTCGCTACAATGCTGTTTTTTTGGTGTCAATTGGACCTATGAAGGGGCTCAATAAGAAAAGTTATAAAAGTAATAGTGCTTACCGAGTTGGGTATGTTGGGCAGCGTGGGCGGCGCGGGGATGCCGCCCACGTAGAGCCGCTGCGCGCGCGCCGCCGCCGCCGCGTGTGTGGCGCTCGCCTCGCCGCCGCTCGACAGCACGGCGCGGGCCCGCGACACGCGGATCGACACCTGGACGAAGACAAACACTTAGTAAGTTTATTGCTTCTTCCTTTCGTGTAATGGTTGGCTCTAAACTTCGAGAATTTAGCCAAAGGAGATGTTATGGAAAGGCGTACCATATGCCCTTCTTGGCCATTCACGTTGAAGAAAACTATACGCCGCATTTGATAACTGTGTGCGTATTTTAAGATGGTGTGCGAGATTATTGTAGTGTGCGTTTACATGAATAAGCTTTGTTAGGCGCGTGTGCAATGCGTGTTTACCTCGTCCCCCGTCAAAAATGGCAGAAAATTATGTTAGCAGATTCTGACGTTTGACATCTCCTTTTGCTAAATTCTCGAAGGCTGTAAAGCGTCGATGACACGCGGCTTTTTTACACGCTACAAGCCAGCGAGTAACTCCCCCCCGGTTGAAAATAATTTCCAAGTGATAAATTAACTAGTTATACTACTAGTAATACTAGTAGTGGAGTTGCTTACCGACTTCCACTCGCCCGTAGTGAGGTTGGCGGCCAACGCCACTTCCTTCCGCTTCCGGCCACGCACCACTAGCCGCAACCGGCCTTCTCGCACCACCAGGGCTGTGTAGTGCTTCGGCTTGTTCTTGGAACCCTATCAACAGAAGAAGATGTCTATTTACACACCACACAAGAAAATACCAAACACAAAACGAACACCATCATATTCCCAAGAGAATTTCTGCCGGTGAATCCAGCAACTGTAGAATATTGCTAGTTGGCAAGCATTACTTCTTCTTTCCACTCCGCCAAGCTCCGCGTTAGTGGAAACGCACCCTTATAAGCATCGATGATACACGGCTTTACACACTACAAGCCAGCGACTTCGCTTGTGGCTTGCCCAGTGTCATCGGCGTTTTTACAATCTCCTTGTTGACAATCCTTCCCGAAAGATACTTAACTAGGCTCGCTCACACGCCAGCTTTTAAACTCGCTAATAATCTGTTAGTTAAAAAAGCTGTGTGTCATCGACGCTTATAAGGGTGCGCGAAAGCGCAAACTTATTATTTATATGATTAGTGGAAACTAACGCGGAGCTTGGCGGAGTGGAGAGGAGCGGACCGAGAATTTTCCAATGACAGTGCTCGAAATTCCACTTCCACTTCACTTCAAGCACTGTGATTGGCCACAGTCCGCTCCACTTCGCCCAGCTTCACGTCAGCGGAAACGCTCATTAACGCTCTGTTGGCGGTTCTTCGGCAAATATACAGGGGTTTCAAACTTCCCTTGAACATGTCTTACTAGATTAAGGTCGGGAGTAAGTGTCACAGTACCGGAACAAGTAGAAGTAGTCCATTGTCAGCATAGGTCCGGATCTGCAAGGTGACGGCTAGCACGGCCGCCCGTCGCGGCGTCCGCAGCGTGGTGTGCGACCAGCGCGCGTCCCCGAACTTCACTGCACCAGCCTCCACTGTGTACGAAGATGTCTGGAAAGGGAATCAGATGTTTGTAAAGAGCTACTAATGCAATGTTATTATATAGGTATGTTGTTTGCTTAGTGTTTCACTAATTCTAACCTTACGGGGCATAAAATAAATAAGGCAAGGCCATCTCATAGCCATGGTTGCTCAAATCCCTGTGAAGCGCTCCTGTTGTAACCTATGTAGTTTGCTTAGTGTTACACTTACACTTAGCTTACGGGGCATAAGCATGGAAGGCCATTCCATAGCCAAGTTTGCTCTATCCCTGTTAAATGCACAGCTTTCTATCGGGTAAGGTGGTGGTCAATTAAGAATAAGAATACACATGCTTACAGATACAACATTAGAAGAAAGATACATTACAAACAGAAAAAATAAAATGTGTTAAAAGGGAAGTCACTCATCATTTGCCTCAGAATTAGTGGCACCTACTTCTGAGACGCTGGTTTTCTGTGACCCCTGAGGAAGTGCGAAATAAATGCTTGCTAAGTTTTCAGGGCTGTGATGTGTTTACCTTAGTGCACGGCGAGTTATCATTGAGAGCGTGCAGGGCGCGGGGTTCAGCTTTGGGCGGCGCACGAGGAGTCTCCTCTCCGCGTCCGAGTTGCGCTTTGCTCCATTTCACTGCTGTCTCCAGTCCGATTAGTCTGCGAAACAGTTCCAAGATAAATCTTCATCATAACATCCTGGATTTTTTTTTAAGATATCAGAAATATTGTAATATCCCGTCGGAATAGGTAGGTACTATTTGTCCCATCAAGGTCAAAAAAATAAGATGATAGTAATCATCTTATTTTTTTGCAGGGACATTTTTGACTTTACATAATTATGTAATAACTCTTGTTCAAGGATTTCAAGTGCGCCTCAAAGTGGCTCCTTTCGTGCATTACAAGAACTCGTATCCTGAAGCCATACTCTTCAGATTCTTCTCATTGATCAATAAGAACTTACTGTGAATCCACAATGAAGTCTGCCAATGTCCCCTTGAAGCCGACATCCGGGATCCTCTTCTCCTTGGCCGCGGGCCCCACAGTACCCCCCAGGTACAGTCCCCCCGGCCGCGCGGGGTACGCGTTTCCGGGCAGCACTCCGCTGGCCGCCAGCTCGTCGTCCACCCATAGCTCTAGCTGGAACAGACTTACTGTTAGCTCAACAGTTTAGCGTCAAATGCTGGTTTCTCTAAAGCGTCTCGCTATTAGCTTGCAAACTCGCCCCGTGTCACCAGCTTTTTTACAATCTGCTAGTTGAAAATGATTCCTGATTGCTAACTCGGAGTAGTCATGGCAAGTCAATAACTGTTCGAAGCGCGTTTATGATACCTGGTAAGGTGCCTGCATAATTAAATTACTATCTTTAAGTAAGTAGGTAAGGTGTATGCGTAAAAGTAGTTGGTAATTTATTTTACTTCTCATTTATTAAGTAGGTACCGAAGATAATTGATTGATTCAGGCGTTACTTTGCGGAAATCCATAAATATCAACAAATTATATAAAAATATTTAGTAATAAATCCGCTTAATTTCTAAACAAAGGTTTTAATTAACATGTTTCAGCGTATAGAAATAACTGTACAGAAAAATCACATTTTGCAAAGCACTTAATAGACACTGGTCATTCTTTATTGTTTATTGTTTATTGTTTATTTCATTTGCTTACATGTAAAATCGTCTTATTACTTCTTTAAACGATAACAATACTTTTAATATATTACATACATGTGAAAAAGGTTTTAGGTTAAATATTTTGGAGTGTTTAGAATTTTTAAAACACAATACAATAAATATTACGCTGTTGAATGATTTAAATACGAGTATTCCAAGGTCTCCTTCGTTGAGGATTTTTGTGACGTCGGATCATACGACAAGCGACTCATCGCCACAACGGGTATAAATACGGGCCGGGCAACGTTGTTTATTCACTCTCGTTTCAAACTTCGGCGAGTCCACACCTCCTGATGATGCCTCGTGTAGAGGCGAAACACGTGTGGTATCTTTAAACTTTGGTTTTCTGTTCGTTGACTCTTTGGTTTAGTTGAACTAAAGTTAAGTTAATTAAAACCTTTGTTTAGAAATTAAGCGGATTTATTACTAAATATATTTATATAATTTGTTGATAGGTACCTAAGTGTTTTTGTTATTTATAAGTTTTACCTCAGCTGTATAAGTACTTAATATTTGTAGCGCCTAAAATATTAAAAATGTACCAAATTAGGTATAAATAGTTATATTTCTCATCTAAGTGAACTAACCTAATGTTCTTTTGAGAATAAATGATCTTTAAACCGAACTCGCTCACTCGCTAGCTTTTAAATTCGCTGGCTTGTAGCCAGGGCCGTCTCTAGCCCATGTTGCTCCCATGTGCAATCATTACCCTAGCGCCCTCTAGTAAGGAGGGGTGGGGGGAGGGGAGGAAATCGCTTTTACATAGCCCAAAAACAAAAAAAATCCAGTGTTTTGTTTATCTATCTAGGAAGAATCGAAATTTATCAGGACCCAAAATGAGCCAACAAGACTCTCGCGTCGCCACTGCGCTGTTCCTATCCACAATGAACATCTGGGTGTAGGTACATTTTGATGCTGGCTGCAACTTCAATGTCAGATTTTGTTGGCCCCACCTGTTTGTGAGCCCGTACGAGTCGCAGCGTATGGAGATGTTTATCGTCGAATCTCGTTCCGTTTGTTTTCAGTTGGATCTCATTTTTTCCGGCTGCTGCTATCACTTGCAGCTGACCTTCAAAACAAATAATCATCATAAGTATTGGACCACAAACATCAGAAGGCACAGGCATGGACACATACAAGACATCACAATATCCAAGACCCGAGAACAAACATTTGTGTTCGTCACACAAATATTTGCCCCGGCCGGGGATCGAACCCGGAACACCAAGCTTCGTAGGCAGGGTCACTACCAACTAAGCCACGGTGTCGTCATATGTTTACTTAGTAAACTTACCAGCAACCATCGTGAGCGCTAGGTAATGTTTATCATCACCATCTTCGTCATCAACTTCATTGTCGTTGAGGTTGGCGGGCGGCCGGAATAGCAGGAGTCCGTTGGGCTGGTCCGTCCTGAAGGACAGACCCAGCGCGGCCTTGCGGCGGAACATTGGGGACGGTAGCTCGATGTAGCCTTCACCCTCGAGGATCGCGGATCTGAATGTCTGGTGTAAAAAGTGAATGAATGAATGAAAATGCTTTATCTTATGGCGTACAGGTACACACCATAAGACAAATAACAATAACAAAGAGAAGGAAATATTACAAAATATTTAGTACAATGGGCGGTCTTATGGGTAATGTGTTTTTCAACAAACTGGCCTAGTTCCTGAAGTAGGTAGTTCTGCCATGCCGGTTTCCTCACGATGTTTTCCTTCACCGTTGCTAGAACGTGGGATGCATACATAGATTTTTTCGACCGAAACAACCCATTTACGCATGACTGTCACCGAGATTCGAACCCGCAACCATCAGATCGCAAGGTAAGGGCCTCATCCACTCAGCCACCACGTTCTCACAGGTTTTCACAGGTGACATGGACTCAGGTAGGTACCTACTAGACTTACAACACCCAAGCCCTAAGAGATATTAGTGTTCATAAACATTCGCCCCAGTCGGGGATGGAAACCGAAACATTCAGTAGCCTAATGGCGACTTGCACCAAACTGTCAAAGTCCCTAAGTAATTACTTTACTCGCTTGGCAGTTCTTAACGGTCAGAATCTGGACTGTTAAGAACTACCAAGCGAGCAAAGTAATAACTTAGGGACTTTGACAGTTTGGTGCAAGTAGGCATAAGTGTCTTCCACGTTAGTCCCTGATTGTCTGGTGAAGAAAAGTGTCTTACCCGTCCTCCGCACCTGGGCTCTATCCCATGTCTGGTTGGCGTGTCGAGCAGGTCGTATCCCTCGCGGTCCACGGTGAGCGCGCCGAGGCAGCCCAGCAGAGGGGGCTGGGGCGAAGGGCCGGGCGGGGGCGCTCCCCCCACCCAGTAGGTGGCGTCGCTGAGGTCGGGCAGCGCGGCCGCGGCCTGCACCGGCGGGGACGGGGAGCCCAGGGTTTCCTCCCCGTTCACGCGCAGGCTGCCTGGGGACAGGGCCGAATCAGATCTAACTGCTTTTCACACTTTTGGTACTAATTAACTTCTTCTTATCGTGTCACTAGTTCCTTCGAACCAGTGTGGTGAAAGGATTTCAAGTGCGCCTCGAAGAGGTTCCGTGCACTCGACACATGTTTTCGAACTTTAGGTTCTACGACATGCCGGTTTCCTCACGATGTTTTCCCTCACCGTTGCGAGAACGTGGGATGCATACATAGAATTTTTCGACCGAAAAAACCCATTACGCATGACTGCTACCGGGATTCGAATCCGCGACCATTAGATCACAAAGTAAGGGCAATAAAATAGGTAATCATCCACTCGGCCACCACGTCCTCAACTGGGGTGTTCTGTACAGTGTACACACAGTACCTTTCTCGAGCTTGTTGGTGGCGAAAACCCTGATGGCTTGCACGTGCTTGGGGCGGTTGTCGCAGTGCGCGCCGCCCGCCGCGATGCGCAGCCGCGCGCCGCTGTACTGCACTATGAACTCCACGCGGCACGCGCGCAGAACCACTGATACTGATCGGTTCTGTGGGATGCGAAAGAAAGGTCAGAAAATGAAAAGAATGAATTGTAGCCATAGCCAGTCTAAATTCAAATTGCTAATGACTCTTTCTTAGCTCTTCATACATAGGTATTTGCCAATGACGACACCGTGGCTTAGTTGGTAGTGACCCTGCCTACGAAGCTTGGTGTTCAGGGTTCGATCCCCAGCCGGGGCAAATATTTGTGATGAACACAAATGTTTGTTCTCGGGTCTTGGATGTTGTGATGTGTTGTATGTGTCCATGACACCTGCGACACAGGGAATCCTAGTGCAGGGGTGTGAGTGTGTGAATGTTTGTGTTATATTTTTATTTTTTATTTGTAGGTACTATTTTTTTGAACTTGTCTTGTATTTCTACTATATTTTGTGCGTATTTGTGTTTTTTGTTCTATTACGTAGGTATAGATATAACAATTTGGTGCAATAGTTACTGTAATTTTTTAGTCCAATGTCAATAAATCTTTGAAATCTTTGAAATGGTGCACTCACATTGGGCACGTCGACAGCCGCGAAGAGCAGCGCGTTCTCGTCTCGCGTGCGGAAGGTGAAGGCGACGCTGAACTGGCGGCGGTCGGCCGGCCGCAGCCGCGAGCGCCGCAGCTCCGCGTATCCGCGCCCGTTGAACCACACCATGGTTGGCTCTCCGCTGCGACTTACGCCGTACCGTCTGTAGAAGAACGGACCATTATTGATGTAGTATTGAAGGAAGAGTAAAAATGTAGGAAATATAATAGGTACCTCATCAGTGTCTGATGTTCTGGTCCACCTGATTTTGATTCATGGAAGGTCTTTGATGTGGGGACGAACCAACGTTTAATCGTAATAATACGAATGAAAATCAGGTGGCCCTAAACATCAGATACCTACATGTTTTGGTCCACCTGATTTTGATTCGTGAGAGATGTGATGGACGAACGAACCAACGTAAGAGGTAATTTACACGAGAGATTTTTAACGCGCGTTAACAATCCGTTCAAATGGAACAAATGTATTTCCAAGTAGCTGTTTGCACGTCAGCGCATTTAAAACGCGCAAAATTCATTGGTTCTGTTTGAACGAATTTTCACGCTGGCAGCTGCACTAAAGTCACATTTTTCGAAGCCGCAATGACAGCGAAATGCCCGTCCACAATTCCATTCTCACCTTTGCGTACACCCTGTGCACTGAGCTTTCTTCGGCTGTTCGTGAAAGTTCCACAGCCCAACAACAGCGAAATGGCTTTAAACAATTCAATCAGTATGTCATTCTCACCTTTGAGTACACCCTGTGCACTGAGCTTCCTTCGGCTGTTCGCGGAAGTTCCACAGCCCCACGGTAGTGTCATCAGCATACAAGGCGTGCACACAGCCCGGTAACCCCACGCCCGAGGGAGCCCCGAGCCACAGCACGGAGCTGGTGAGACTGACGGCTGAGGCAGCTGAACTGTTTGATGCTGTGACGCCGTTGCCGCCCGCACGCTCCACTTTAAGATGCACCGTGTTCCAAATCCTACAGAATGGTTCATAAAAACAGTTTAATCCTTGCACTTATTCACTTTGCTTTGAAGTAACATTGTGGTGTGGTGTGGTGTGGTGTTGTAGGTACGTTATTTTTTAACTGAGGATCTAAAAGGCCCAGAAGGAGATGGTGGGACGAGTTGGACGCATACCTGCCAACAAAGATCACTGACGCCCTTGGCCGCAAGGAGTGGAATGAGAGGAAGGAGGCTTCTGCCCTGCAGTGGGACACAAATGGCTAAATAATAACAATTGCAACAAGTGCTTTATATTTTTGCTGAATTATGTAATTACTGCCAGCTGCACAAACGTTGGCGAGACGATCTCCTTGCCTTTGATGATGCTTTGGAATGGTAGGAAACTCCCAAAAATCGGGAAGGGTGGAAAGAATCAGGAATATTTTTTTCTGATTATCCCCAGTATTAACAATCGGGAAAAAAAATCCCGACTATTAGGAACGCTGGGAGTAGGGACAATCGGGACTAAACGGGTTTATGGGTGGCCTTTGCCCAACCAGGCAAACATAGGCTTATAAAATAAAAATACTAATTTATCATCTGCTTTCTAGAGTAACCGTGTACAGGAGTTTGAAAGTGTCTGTTAGATGTCATATACCCATTGCCCACCTTTCGATGTCAATCCGGTAGGAGGTGTGGTCAGCGTCATCGTGTGTGGGCTGCAGCACCTCGGGGTGCAGAATGACAGCCTCACCAGCCCCCAGCTCCCACGCCATGCGGAGCCTCATGCCCACTACTGACAGCTTCATGTAGCGCTCTTTCTCCTGCAGAACCACAATTAATTAGCCATTTTCCTCTAAAAAATCCACTAGAGGGCAGCACCTCACATATATCCCTATTAACAGCAACGTTAAACCAGTTAAACGTACATTTTCCTGCCATTTGGTGGATAATTTTGAATCTTCAGAGGAAAATGGCTTATTTGTCAATTAAAGGCTATCCACACATATCCGGGTCAGGGCTATCCGTGTTCAGAGTCGTCCGTGTCAGTGTTTCCGGACACTGACGACCCGGATGCCCCTGACACGGAGCTGTGTGAACGAGTTCATACAAGTTGTACGTAACCGATTTTTTCCGCGTCCCTGACGGAACACGTCAGGGCCGGGTTCCCGGAGACGTGTGGATAGCCCTTTTAAGAATGACATGAGACAGTGTCAAGATTAGTATTCTAAGTAAAAGAATTCCTTCCAGCCTCTTTTTTTTGTGCTAATAAGTGACAAGGAGCTAGGTGCTCTCACCACCCCCCATGACCCATTAATCATGGGCAGGCGTGATCAAAGCATCAGGGTCATAACCAGAACAGAGCTACACAGGAATTAATTCATAAAGGCCAGTGCAACATTGCTAATAGCGCTCATCTTTGATAGTCAGTCTCAAAAGCCCAATAAGTAATTTCACTAGCTACAGTGTCCTGAACACACTAATACAAAATCAATACTGTGTTGTGGCAGAATATCTGGCATTGGTTGGCGCCCATCTATACAAAATCCTGCAAGGGATGCCTCCCAACAGTACAGTACTTTAGTTCACTTCGAGACATTTCGATGGTCAGTCTCAAAAACTCTGACTGACTTTACCTCATCAATCAGAGTCAGCAGTGGTCCATCTCGAACAATGTTCTCAAAAGAAACTGCCAGTGCGACGCGACTGACCGCTCCCGACGCACCGGACACGGAGTAGCCTCTTGAGCAGCCCGCGCCACTAAACACTGACGTCAGTGATACTGATATCTGGAAATAAAAGGACATTTTCTAGAACCACACCAGAGAACTGGCATGTCAAAGAACAAAGTGGTAATAGGTGATGGAGGACGCGTGACTTCATCAGATTTGGAGAACGTCATTGGTGTACCCCAAGGATCGTGTCTCTCGAACACCCACTTCAACCTTCTGCTGAACGACTTACCAGGAGTTGTCGAGGATGCCGTCGATGATGATGTAATTTTGGAATTATGAATAAATTATTGTATTGTATTGTATTGAACCTTAATAATGTTCGAAAACATGTGTCAAGTGCACGAAAGGAGCCTATTCGAGGTGCCCTTAAAATCCTTTCCCCATACATGTTTGAAAGAACTAGTGATACAATAAAAAGAAGTGGTAGCCCAGGTTGGTATAGTGCAAGAAGTGGCTAAACTAACAGTGCCTCTCTGCCAATAGAGATCAGCAAGGTAAAAACCAATTATTTACGTACAATTGAACTACTTAGTCATGCGATGGAGGCCTAGGCACCTTTCGTAGGCCTTTCGAGCATTATTTTTGTCATCTACCAAGTACTATTCGATCTTGAATAGAGAAAAATCAAAAGAAAAAACCTCGAAAGCATATAAAGGAACAGCAATGAAGAGTAACTCACCGAGTCTGCAGCATGTTTGGCCCTTAGCACCTTATCCCTAAGCGCTTTGAGTGCTGGACTGAGGGTGGAAGCGGCGGCATCGTGTTGTCTCGCTCTGGCAGCAGCCGCCGTCGCCAGCGCCTCTGCCGTCTCTTCCCCACGCACCGTGTTGCCGCGAATCTGCGACACTGATCAATGTGGTCATTTGTCAACATCACCATCTCGACTCAAGTGAAAGGCATCAAGCAAATGAGAACTGACAGCATCAGCAAAGGTTCTACGAGGTATTTGTGATGAGTGAAACCTACCATGTTCTTGGGCCGCTCCTAGTGCGGTGTCTCCGTGTTTCTGCAGTTCTGCCAGTTGTCGTCGCAAGTTGTACCTTTCAACAAAACGAAAGAACGTTAATGCCGACTTGCACCAAACTTTCAAAGTTCCTAGGCAATTACTTTTCTCGCTTGGCAGTTCTTAATGGTCAGAATCTGGACTGTTAAGAACTACGAAGTGAGTAAATTAACTGCTTAGGAACTTTGACAGTTTGGTGCAAGTAGTCATAAGTATCAGCTTTCTAGGGAGTACTTGAACCGTGTTGGCTGAGTAGACTTTCGATTTGAAGGTCGTGGGTTCGAACCCGGTAGTCGTACACCAATTGATTTTTCTGTTCTAAATAATGTGTGTGCATTTAAAACACGTGCTTAACGGTGAAGGAAAACATCATGAGGAAACCGGCATGTCATTTCAGATTTCATTTATTTGACCAATATAACAAGGACCGTTATACAAGTGCACGAAAAGAGCCTATTCGAGGCGCACTTGAAATCCTTTCACCACACTGGTTCGAAAGAACTAGTGACACGATATAGAAGGGAGTAGTTTCTGTATATCACATCGGATACACCTGCTGATGATCACTTTATAATGCCATCTACATTTTTTTTTTATAAACATTCACAAACTCACACCCCTGCACTAGGATTCCCTGTGTCGCAGGTGGCATGGACACATACAAGATATCACAACATCCAAGACCCGAAAACAAACATTTGTGTTCGTCACACAAAATATTTGCCCCGGCCGGGGATCGAACCCGGAACACGGTGTCGTCGATTCTTACCTGACTCTTCTCCTCAATTCGCTGGCCTCGTCATACAGCGCCCTTGTGGTCGCATACACCCGATCTGCCTGTTCGTCTGCCGCAGCCAGGGTCTCGGCTACCCGGGCGACGGGCCTGGCTCCCAGTTCTCTCTCCTGCCACCCCACACCTCGCAGCACTACGCTGACGAGGTCGGCTCCGCGACGCAAATGGTCCAGTTGAGTTCGTAACTCTGAAAGTAAATATAATTGTGAGTTGAGATTTCAAGATTCCTTTGGTCAGATTGTTGCTAAGAGAATTGTTGTGGCTTAGAAGTTCTTGCCCTCTACCTGGTTTACTGAGGACGTGGTGGCCGAGTGGATGAGGCCCTTACCTTGCGATCTGATGGTCGCGGGTTCGAATCCCGGTGGCAGTCATGCGTAAATGGGTTTTTTAGGTCGAAATAATCTGTGTATGCATCCCACGTTCTCGCAACGGTGAAGGAAAACATCCTGAGGAAATCAGCATGTCGTAGAAACAAAAGTTCGAAAACATGTGTCGAGTGCACGAAAGGAGCCTCTTCGAGGCGCACTTGAAATCCTTTCACCACACTGGTTCGAAGTAACTAGTGACACGATAAGAAGAAGAACCTGGTTTACTACACTTAATTCCCTAATTATCTAATCATCCCCTAATCGTTGTGGCTGAGAAGATCTTACCCTCTACTTAGCTATCTCTACCGCTGTGTAGCAGCTATCGAACTATCGTCTTTTCACCGAGATTGCTCGTTGCTTTTGACTTAAAGCGGAAAGAAAACTCTCACATGTCTGAAATTGATGAAAAAATCGATGAACGCCGGCTGCATGCACGAAAACGTTGACGTCATTGTCCGGTAAAGGTAACGATGTCATTGTCCGGTAACGCTCATTGTCCCGTTACGCTGATAGTCACGTTAAACTATAGTCCGTAATTCGTTAACCAACTTTACAGACAACCAATCTTTTTGTTTTATTTTTACCTATAGTTTTTCGTAGACTTTCGAGATTTTGTTGTAACGGGTATTTATCGCGCTCACCTCTTGTTTGTGTCCCGACGTTTCGACTGTATTGCAACAGCGCCGCGGTCACGGGTTGACTGGCGTATTGGAGCTACCGTGTCGCGGTGAAATGAGGGAACTACCCTCATTTTGGTCGTTAAAAATGTTCGGTCGGCACACTACACTGACGACATCCGGACACTTAAGCGGTGTTTTAAAAGCGTTTCGCGTGCACTAAGCAATCACTGGGTTCCATGACGTTGAGAGTCTGTATCCGACTTCACGATTGAAATTTGAATTTATTTTTACCTAACGGCAGACGGACCAAACCGACAACGGAGTGGTGGCCGTGGGTTGCTCGCCGACCTAGAGGCAGACCACCCGCCCGATGGTCGGACGACATCATTACAACAACCGGAGGCCAGTGGATCAGGCTAGCCCAGGACCGCAAAAAGTGGCGTACTGAAGAGGAGGCCTATACCCAACAGTGGGTGCAAGAGGCTGGGTAGATAGATAGATTTTTACCTTCAGCTTTAGCCAGCACTTCCTCTCCCTGCCTCTTCAGATTCTCCGACGCAACCTTCCCCTTGGTAGCAACGCTGGCCATAGGAGTGGGTCCCCGAGACAGCGCGGAGGCGGCGGCTGCGTTTTTCGTGGCCTCGTCAGCCTGGGCCTGGGCTTCCCTGACACCAGCCGCAACGTTGGCCCAGGCCTGTGCAGCTGTCACACCCAGGGAAGCCGCTGCTCGTGTGCCGGCAAAAAGGCTGTAGAATAACCAAGGAAGTTCATGGCTGAAACATAAGCGCTATCAGATGTGTGTGCATAAGTAGAGTCTTTTGATGCTTATCTTGATGCTTGTGACAGGGAATTCTGAATCTTAGTGTTATGACTACCTATAGGGTGTAAGATTTTATTCCATAGGTATCAAAATACGATGGGTCCCATCGAGTAACACCCAAACGAGTAACACTGTTACTCGATGTGATTTTTTTCCCATGGAGTAACACCATGACATGGGTGTTACTCGTTGGGGAAAAAAAAATCCCAACGAGTAACACCCTGACGCGGGATGTGAAAAAAAAAGTGTCACACTTGATATACCGGCATGAGCTATGAGCATGGAGCTAGGCTGAAACTCTGATGTCTGCTTAAAACACTGCCTTTGCATACTTACTTTTTATATTCTTCAGCCTTTTCCCCCAGTTCCTTCACATGTTTCTGCACAGTGTCCAGATATCTCTCTCGGTAAGCTGGAGTCAGATTATACAAGATGCCTTCCTTCTCCTCGGCGGCTAACGTTAGAACCTCCAGTTCTGCCGCCAGGGCTGGGAACCGGATGGAGAGCGTTTGGGATCGAAGTAATGAAGCTCCGATATTATCGGTTAGGTTGTGGGAAGAAAGTGTTGTCACATCCTGAGGGAGCAAAAAATTCATGATAATAAGTACTTCAATATTCAGTATTCAGTATTCATTTATTTATTGCAATAAGTAGAGTAAGTACATAAGAAGTGGATTCTCAATGTAAGTATACCAATCTACATATAAACAATACACCTACACCCTGTATGCATAGGGCAAAGCAATTTTGCTGCATTGTCTAAGCAATGTATGCAAAGGGATTTTGTACCAAAATTTATAAATAAAATAAATAAAAAAGAAAAAAATAATAAACTACTCTCTAACTATCTAGTAACATTATTGGACTATTTTTATTTATATATTTTCTAGTACAATGTACCTAGGTATTACCATTTATATTGTATAAAATTTATTAGTAGGTATAATCTTAATTCTTAATAGGAACTTTTCAGTAGTAGGTATCTAATATAATATATATATTGGGTCGGTTTAGTTTTCTACATATGTTTCTCATTGTAATTAGTATTTCTATAGCGATTTAATCTTCCTTTGCTAACTCACCTCTAGTAACAGCCGGCATCGAAGCCCAATATCCCTGACTGCTGCTAGTTTCGGCTTAACCCTTCCTTGCAAGGCAGTCACGGTATCGTCCGCGTTCCACACGATCTTCGCCATCTGGGGCAAATCTGCCGCCTTCCGCTCCCATTGGTCTAACGATGATAGTAGCTTGTGGAGTCTTCGGTTTGTGTCTTGGATACGATAGTTGTACTCTTGGATGGCTGTTGATTGGATGTGTGCCTAGTAACGAGGTGTGCGGAAAAATAAAAATTAGTGGAAATCGAATGATTAAATGAGGGATGTAAACCTGATGAAAACAAAGAAGTTAAATTTTTCAGCCGACTTCAAAAAGAAGAAATTCTCAATTCAGTTGAATGTTTTTGTTCATGTCAGGTCTTTGTTGTACAAAAACTAATTAATTATTTTTTTTCAAAGCAGTTTTCTCTTCTATCTTTTGTTGAAAGGTCTTCAGGAAAGGTATTCAGATTGGTCCCATAGACATTTCAGCAAAATCGGTTGTGTAGATTTGTTTTTATATCAAAATAACTGAGAAAAATATATCTTCGAAGTAAAACAAATTGCGTATTTTGATTCCCTGAGACTTTTCAGACGTGTTTACGGTCACTAAAACAGTCTAATTGAAGTCAGTTGTCTATGTTTTTATAAAACCTTGTTGAAAGATATATTTTTATCACTTACAGAATCGAAGACATCGGCAGCCCCAGTTACGTATTCCGACACTTTCATATTCTTGATCTGTTTCAGCAGATGCCTCGCTTCCTTGATCGCGCGGTGCGCACTGAGATGCCTCTCCCCTCTCGCAAAATCATCCAATGCTTCCACTTGCTCTCCGAGTTTCCTTCTTTGTTTTATAACATCTTCTAACGCACTCATACTTTCTAAACTAAGGTATTCTGCCTCCTTTTCTCTTCTAGTTGCTTCACCTTTCAGATTATTTGCTTCAGTAAAGAGTTGGTGTTCCGCAGCTTCTAGCTGATTGATATAAGATTCTAGATATTTAGCATTTGCTATATCGTTTCGTGTTTGATGCAGTTCGTTTCGCAGAACGGAGGTGTTGTGTGCGAATTCGCGGACTGCTGGAAACGGCTTCGGTATTCTGCTAAGTTCATCTGGATTGGCGTTAGTACGGAGGTGGGAAGTCAGTTGTTCTACAGAGTCCAGTAGGGTTTGCGTGCAATTGTCGCAGGCTGTAACAAAAGTTTTCAGTTAGAGTCTTCAACGACTTTCGGAGTGTTAAATCATCGAGTGTAAATAAAGTAAGTAGGTATTAAGCAACTGTTTTAGTAGGTAGTAGGCGACTGAGGAACTGGCTAAATTGTGACGGGAAATCCCCCAAAAGACCATCGCAGCTGGGTACATTCATAATTATGTATATACATATGATAAAAGTTTTATTTGCAGGCAACAACATACAAATATACATACATAGATAGGTATACACCATATAACTAACATACATATTTATTAAACTTTATTACTAGAGTAAGATAGATTATTTCTTAACGTTGACGCCATCCTGTAGCGTCGGAACACGACCCCGGCCGGTCAGAAGTCAGGTGCAAGGAACGTCTCCTTGTGCTTAGCTGGGTACTTCCACCATGAAGAACTTGAAGTTTGTAGACTTCTACTACCTACAATAACTAGACTTGAATATATTCCTGGATGCGGTTATTGGCTTCCTCTCGAATAAAACACCCAATCTCCTCTGACGTCGTTTTTACACCCATTCGAGAGATGTAGTTCTGTATAGCAGTTGTTATAACCCTTGGCCTATGGAGTAGGAGGGGTACTCACGTCTGCATCCATCGCTGTCCAGATACGTCCGCTTAGCCGCACACGTGTCGCACTTGTCTCCAGCAGCGTGGGGTCTGCACACGCAGCGTCCGCGGCCGTCGCAGCGCGGGGACACGGCCCCGTGCGGGCTGCAGCCGCACGGGGCGCAGCCGTGCCCGTAACGGTAGAAACCGGCCGCGCATGACTCGCATTCTGTTCCTGTGTAACCTGTACAAAAAAATTACGCGGCTCGGTTTCGTAATTGTTTCCTACTTGGATGAGGCGGTTGGTAATCATACATTACTAAGAATGACTATGTTTTTTACCAGTTTTAAAAAATGTAAAAAAAAAATTTGCCATGTGGCACCTACGGTATATAGAGTCGATATGTGTGCTACGACCTTTAATGGCACTTAAGTTATAAAGGCACCTAGGTGAACTGTAACTTTAAGTTTCATAATCGCGGCAATGTTTCTGAGTATAGAATTATTGAACTCACCAGGTTTACAAAGACATTGCAGTCTCCCACTAGGAGCCAGCACACAGGCGTCTGCGAAGTTGGCAGCTCTGGAGGGGCAAGGACAGGCCTGGCAGCCGCCCGCCGCGTCCGGCGCGCCGTAATGGCCGGCGGCACACACGTTACACCGCGGACCTCCTGTACCTCGCGTACAGTTCTAGGAGAATGAAGCAAGTGATTAGTAGATATCCTAAAATTACCTACATAAATTACTGAGCTTTCGAGACGGACACCCGTATTGCCAGTCCTAGAATACCTACGTGTGAACATCAAAATGTCTCAAACATAGATTAAAAACGGTGTTCCTGTAGAACACCAAGATTGAATTAGTACAATGGACAAAGTACAATGGATGCGGTAAACAAGTAAAAAAAAAATCCACCCCGTCAACAAAAAAATAATATCTCCACTCCAGTTTCAAGTATTTTTAGTAGTAAGTATTTTTTGGAGTTGAACACTCCAAGTATTTGTTTTATTAAGTAGGATGTTTTGTTAGTACTTTTATTTCACTGTTACATCAGCAGAAGCTTGGTACGACCAATGCTAACAGACCTACCATTCACAATTTAAAAGTTACTGGTCAAAGAAAATTGTCTTTTCCATCCTCACTCACTGGAGGATCACACTCAAAACACTCACCAAGCAGTCTCCAGTTTCTGGGTCACATTTGGAGGCTCTATTGTTGCAGTAACATGGTTTCGCCTCCCCTTCTATTTGGATCAGGATGGTCCCTGACACCGATGTCATGTGGAAGGTGGGCGTGGGCATCCAGAAGCCCGCGGCCGGTTCCTGGCAGGAGGAAGCTGCGTAGCCGCGTGGGCAATTGCACAGCTCCACGCCCAGCGCTGGGGCGGTGCGGCTGAGCCCAGGGATGGCGGTGTCTAGGGATACGTTGAGGAGCCTGCGAAGAAAATTAACTAAAAATATTAATTATGGATCGAATTTATGAGAAACTTATGAAGACATTCAGCTTCAAATCCCTTTAAAACGGCGCCGCGACGTATGAAAAAGTTTTGCCTTCAAAATTTAATTATATTTTTCAACCAACTTCAAAAAAGGAGGAGGTTCTCAATTCGAATGTTTGTTACCTCAGAACTTTGTTGTAAAGAAACCAATTTGAAAAAATATTTTTTTGTTTGAGAGGTTTTAATATGTAGGGGCTTTCAGATTGGTCCCTTATAAAGTTTTATCAAAATCGGTTTTTGAGTTTAGTTTTTAAATCAAAATAACTGAAAAAAAGTCGTTTAAGTGTACAAAATTACGTAGTTTTCCTCCCTGTGACTTTCAGTGGTGCCAACGGTAACTAGAACAGTCCGATTGAAGTCGGTTGTTGTAAAACCTTGATTATATGTGAAACCATGTAGCTAAGGCTAATCATATTTTTATACTATTTTTTGAAAGAATTTGAAGCTTGTTCAAGAGGGATACTGATCTATGGCACTGTCTGTATAAGTATAAAACCACCTTAATTAAGGGTAACTCACAAAGCATGAACAGGGTCGTCATAAGTAGGAGCCCTGGTGGTGGCCCGCAGCAGGATCCTCTCGACCCTCAGCAGAGCCAGCATGAGCGCGCCGCGCGACGCCACCTGCCCCCCGCGCACCTCCCACAGCGACTCGTGGAGACGGACCGAATGCGTTCCGTTGACTAGATGCACGCGCTGAAACGATGGGTTATATTTCAGAGTTAACGTAATGGTCAAGAAGGTTCTTGACCTTAAGGCTAATCCTCAAATCCAATTCCATACAAAATGTTTCGGACAAATACTCTACTTTATTAAGTTAGTAGGGTTAATTTTAAAACACGTATAAAATCTAAATTATAGTTTAAACCTTTCACTTTTTTTGTTTACGAAATCAAAAAACATGGACGAAACGAATAGTGTGAAGAATGTACTATTTTTACGGCGTACTTTTTGAGTATTTGTCCGAAACATTTTGAATGGAAATTTTCCTTGAGGATTCCCTTTAACGTGACCTGAAGAACATTGTTGTTTATAAACCGATTTGAATAATTCTTTAATTTTTTTTATAGGATGTTCCTACTTTCAGATTGGTCCCATAGTTTCATTAAGATCGGTTGTACTTAAGTTTTAAAATCAAAAGAACTAAAAAAATATGTCGTCAAAGTAAACGAAATTGCGTATTTTGCTTCCCTGTGACTTTTCAGTGGTGTTCAATTGTACTGTTCTAGTGACCGTAATGGTCACTAGAACAGTACAATTGAAGTCAGTGGTACTATGATTTTCTAAAACCGTTAAAAAATCTGTTGTCTTCAATTTCCACTTGTTGATAGATATCAACAACTGTACTGTACCTACAAAATATGTCAACCGAAATTAGGAATTTAGAAAGTCTTTCAAAAAGGGGTCAATTGAAGATCAATTGGTGTCAAGTTAAGGTCAATTTGAGGTCTCGTCGAGGTCAAAAAGTATTTAAGATAATTTTGGTCAAATAGAAAAAAAATGTAGTCTAATAGGTCAATCGGAGTTGAGGTCAATTAAAGGTCAAGTTGAGGTGAAGTCGAAGAAATTGGAGGTAGGTATCTGTGTGATCTCGATCCAGTTTTTACCTCGTAATAGTCCAGCACAATATTCTTCGAATAGATCCTGACAAGCGGGAACCGCGCCAGAACCTCATCACTCAGTTCCGTGCCCCCTTCCTCCTCCACCCGGAACCGCAGAGACCCTCCATATGACGTCACGCGGTCCCCCAGGAACCGTTTGTCCAACTCCATGTAGACCGGTACTGGCGGCCAGGGGAGCGTGATGGTAGAGTCAGAGGCGTGCGTGTGGATGGCTATCAGGGAGTCTTGGTCCACCTGGGAGTGAAAAGATACTTCTTCTTCTTATCGTGTCACTTGTTATTTCCAAACAGTGTGGTGAAAGGATTTTAAGTGCGCCTCGAAGATGCTCCTTTCGTGCACTGTCAAGTGCATCTTCGATTTTTTATATGACATGATTTCCTCACGCTGTTTTCCTTCACCGTAAAGCACGTGTTTTAATGCACAGATGGAATTTTTTACAGAAAAATTCATTGGTGTACGACCGTTTGAACCCACGACCTTCGAATCGAAATTCGACGCACTTCCCACACGGCTAATAAGGCTTTTTGCAAAAGATCCTGATTAGCTGATAGTAGGGTGACGACATTTGTTTGATTGGCTAGTGAATAACAGGTTCTTTTTGATTTTGTGCCTGTGTTTTTATAGCTATGAGTTATCTATTTGATGTGGCAACAGGCATGCGAGTAGCGAGACGCGCCTTAAGCAGAAACACGTGTAGAGCTGTTATCAGTGGCTAGCCCAAAGGTCCTTGACCTTAGCAGGGTTTAGACCAAGCCAGTAACGCTGGCGCCAGTCCTCAGACAAGCCAGCGCTGGCCTGGCCCGTGTTGTTTAGATGGGGCCAATGGAAATTAGACCGGCACTCTATTTCCGCCAGTGCTCGCAGCCAACGCTGGCTTGTCTTGAAAAATAGGCCAATAACCAGCCAGCGCTGGCTTCGTCTAAACCCTGCTTTAGTGATGGCACTAGACACTTACGTTAGTGATAGCTCCAGGTCCTCTGGCTCGCAGAAGCGTGACGTGTGCCGGCGCAGCAGCGTGCAGCGCAGCCCTCGTCAGCGAAGCCTGCGAGCACTTCGACACTCGCCCGAAGCAGAAGCACGCTGTGCAGCCGGACGGGTTCTCAGCTGTTAACCCGAAGGTACCTTCCAGGCATTCATCGCATCTATCACCAACTACGTTTTCCTAAAATAAAAAGTGGGTATATTATACAGGGTCGTACTCAGGGTGACAAAGATATGGGGCAAAAAGTTTCTTTACGATTAATGATAGTCTTTTTATCGTGTCACTAGTACCTTCGAACCAGTGCGGTGAGAAGATTTCAAGTGCGCCTCGAATAGGCTCCTTTCGTGCACTCGACATGTTTTCGAACTTTAGGTTCTACAACATGCCGGTTTCCTCACGATGTTTTCCTTCACCGTTGCGAGAACGTGGGATGCATACATAGATTTTTTCGACCGAAAATAACCATTTACGCATGACTGCCATAGGGATTCGAACCTGCGACCATCAGATCGCAAGGTAAGGGCTTCATCCACTCGGCCACCTTAATAGGCGTTTTCGTAATTATTAATGATAGTGCAACAGGGCTAAATGAGAGAAGATTTTCAGAAAGTGAGAGTTTTCTTTTAAATTCACCTTGCAAGGGCACCGCCCCCATTGATCGCAGTCGCAAGTAGTGTTATTGCAGTTCCTGGTGCCAGCTATTGCGCAGTGGCAAGGCTTGCAACGCTGGCCGTAATGTCCAGGCGCGCAGGAGTCACACTCCGCGCCTTTCCACCCAGACTTGCACTTGCACTGCCCTGATCGAGGGTCGCACACATCTGGAAAATAATTTATTTATTTACTTATTTATTTTAATCAGAACGGTCACAGACCACTTACACTAATTAATTGTTAATATACAGTTCTAGTTACAATTAAAACACATGTTCATAAAAAAAAAAAAAACATTAAACAATAAACAAAAGTACCACATGTCAATAATATCATTAGCAATTAATTCATTATTATTTTCATTCATCACTCTCACAAAACACCAGGCACTCTATCATCAGCTTCTTCCATTCCTCCGCAAATACATCCAAATCAGGATTTCTCGTCAAAACCTTGTTAAGAGCAGTAAGGGTGCGAGGCAGTGGAGAGATAATAAGAAGACATGAGTTTTCTAAAACACCCATTCCTAACAGTAGAACTATTAGTAGTTGCAGTTTTGAATGAATGAAAGAATGAATGAAAGAATGAATGAAAGAATGAATGAAAGAATGAATGAAAGAATGAATGAAAGAATGAATGAAAGAATGAATGAAAGAATGAATGAATGAATGAATGATTATTATATATTATCTTTATTTGCGTAATACAGGTACATTGTGGTCTTACTTTAAATTAGAATCACTGCATCAACTTTAAAAGTAGAACGGGCAATTACAACACTGTCTCTCTATACTCAAAGGTTTGCTGGAAGAAAACTCTTTTAAGGGTTAAGCCCGCCTGTGTACATGCCTATTATTAATTACGTGTGTTAATATTTTTTATGTGTGCAATCAAGAATTTAAGAAACGGGCTTTGAATCATGTTGAAGATATTTTTACGGGTCTGTGGAACATAACTAAAGATAAAGATGGTGTTCCAAACCCTGTTTAATGCATAGTTCAGCTCTGACCTGCCATTGCTTATTAATTTATTGGACCGTGTAATAGCAGAGCGATGGCTTCTGCTACAGATGCCAAGGAAAACTTCAGAACTGCGGCCTGTTCAAAGCCTAGTGATACATTGGACAGTTATAAGGGTTAAAAAAGCAATGATGAAGCTCACCAGATTGTGCCCCGCGTCCACAGGAGCAAGCTTTGCAGCCAGTGCCATCAAACCAGTAGCCACGCACGCATTGCCGGCAGTCCGCGCCAAGGGAGCCGCCAGGACACACGCAGCGCCCCGTTTGAGGAGAGCATACTTTGCCGTCTTTACATGCTGGACATGCTGTAACAAGGAAGTAGGAGTAAGCGTATTCCGAAGAATGTGAGAATCGAATTGAAGGATAGCTTCCTTAGTGTGCGATGATCTGCTTGATTTGGGTTATAAGAGTCTAATTCAACCTATACCAGCACTTCGAAACTTGCTAGTAACTGTCCAACCGTGCATAGGTACCTGCACATAATTGTCAAATGCCAGGTCATGGGCAGGCCCATGGCACATGAACAGTAACTAACCACAGTGGCACCAGGCCTTCAGATCATTAGAGGCATACATAAGTACGGTCGGCTCTGTAATTGTCTTTACACCCTGCTTACGCCGATGTTATTTTGTGATTAAACTACTTGTGGTTTATATTAGGGGTAATATCTTAAGTGGTTTAATCACTTCAGTAGTTTATTTACATACAAACATGATGTGTTTGTGTGAGTAGTTTAATCACAGGAGAAAACCGGCGTAAGCTGGGTGTAAAGACAATTACAGCGCCGACTATACATATATGTAGGTATATCTCTATAAGTATGGTCATTACTCACGTAAGCACCCTGTAGAGCTGAAGCCGTAGTATCCCGTGAGACAGCGGTCACACTGCGCGCCACCGACCCCGACGGCGCATGCGCAAGCACCTGTGACAGGGTCGCACGCCGCCGTGCCAGCTCCGCAGTTGCACTTCTTGCAGCCACCCCGCTCCAAGCCCCAATAGCCTTCCTGTGAATAAAAGGATTCATTATCCTGCTATTACATACTCTGATGGATCAGGAGACGATCGTTAGAATTATAAAATCACAGCGTCTGAGATGGGCCGGGCACGTAGAGAGAATGGGAGAGGATAGGGCGCCCAAAGTAATCACTAACTGGAAGCCGCAGCAGAAAAGACCGCGAGGAAAGCCGAAGAAGATTTGGTGCGACTGCATCGACGAAGATCTCAAGGTCATAGGGAAGTTTACCACCTGGAGAAGGAAGGCCAAAGCTCGCAGCGAGTAGCAGTTCATAGGCCCATAAAGTAGCCAAGACCCATAAAGGGTTGTAACGCCCAAGAAAGTAAGTATCCTGCTATTAGTAAAACCCACCAAAAGCAAAAGCATGAAATGAGTGCGACGGCGGTGGGCACGATATGCTATTGTTTTCGGATATAACTCGAAATTATATATAGGTACTTTTAACTAGCTAAAAAATGCATTCTATTAACGAGCTATTTTTTGCGTCAAAAATCCCAATGAATTCGAAATTTTAGTTGACTAGTTTTTCGTAGACTTTCACGATTATACACATACCTAGTTATTTGATTGTAACTTTGCAGTTATTAATTAAATTTGTAGTTTTTTTTTAGTTGACTAAAGTTGACTAAACGATAACTGTAAATTTAATCTACAAACGTTAAGGTTGCGTGACTGATCAACACAAATCGAATTGTGAATTAGTGCATCTGGAAACCCCATCTATATCCACTGATAGGCCATTTGTGTGATGAATCGTGGGATTGTAACTGTAACTGGTGCCGAGTTCTATCAAAACAGCTTGTAATAATAGTAAACTCTAAGAGAGCGCCTTCAAATTAGAGGCGTGAAGAAGCGTCACAGTGGCGCGATGGCTGTGCTTCTACTAGTTTTCATACAATATCTAAACGCGCAGGTGCAGCGCCACTGCAACGCCACAGTGGTGCGTCTAAACATTGTATGAAAGCTAGTAGAAGCGCCACTGTAGCGCCACTGTGGCGCTTTAAGGCGCCTCTAATTTGAAGACACTCTGAAGCCCGTCACAAACGTAACTATAATATATATTAATAGGCCTTGCTATAATATTTTTATTTATTTATTAAATACAAATAAGAATAAGAAGCATAATTAATATAACTGTCCTATATAATAATAATAGTAAGCTACCACACACGGAGAAGATGCTATAATGCCTTCATTTCATTGATTATCGGATTTATATTAATATGCCATAATATAAATTACAGTATAAGTTGGTGACGTCATAGAAATATATATTATAGCTGCATGTGCGGTTACTTGAATATTTGTATAGAAAATACTATATATTAATATAATTTATATTAATATATAGGTATTATAGCGACGTGTGTGACGGGCTTAATAGAGCAGTGACGACAGCTTCATATTGATACTTTCAAACAGTGATAGAACTTACTATGACACTATTCACGTCTGATATTACTGAATATTGCTGAACTTGGCTCTACTCACTCTTATACAGACTCTGTAATCCCTTTAAGCGACAGGGCGGCCCCTTTTAGGTACTCATAGAAATTTCCGAGATTTGCCTGGATCTTGTGGTTCCAATCAAATCGCTTCACCATGCCGTCATTACTGCTGTGAAAGCCTGAGTCATTGTGCCTGGCCTACATAACAAATCAAAGTGGCCGAATGACATTTAATTGAATAAATGCCGCGGCTCGATCTAGTCGTGGTGGCCAATTATTGGAATTATTATAGAAATGATCTTAACGGACTCAGGGCAACCAAAAAGGGCTAGCTTGCTTCATTTTAGATTTAGATAGGTGTGAGTGTGTAAATGTTTATTGTGATCGCATAGTGAATTAAGTTATACCTACGCTTGGGCTAGACCAAGTAGAGTTATTAAAAATATTAAATCATTTTTATTTCTGTAAAGTCTTTGACGTAACTTACAGCTCAAGAGTAAGTTACGAGTACATAGAGGTCTACTAATTTTATGCCAAGAAGTATCGCCCCCAAAAACTGCCTTAGTCCATCCCGGCAGTTCCCGCTCGGTTTCCCCTGACTAACTCCCCATTCCCACTTTATCGTCGGCTAATGTCAACAAACCACTTTTGCAAAATGTTATTTGCGTCGTTAACATGGCTGCGTTATGATCCCGTGTTTTTGGGTTATTACTTCGATTTCCGTCCTCCATTGTTGCAAAACATTATAAAATATTGTGATGGAATTTGGACAACATATTTACACAAAAATAATTTACTTACATAAGAATATAGTGGCTTGGTTTAATATAATATCTATATTACCTACCCACTCAATATAAAAACGTATATTCATATAAAATTAACTGTACAATAAATAAAGTCGTAACAGACATTAAAATAGCGGGAACCTGATAAAAAAAACAAATGACTGAACCAAAAATATATTTAGGAACAGAATCAGAGTAAAAGAGTTTTGTTGCAAATTTTATTAAAAAGTATGAGATGACTAAAAAGGTCGTAAAAATAAATAAAAATAAAGCCTATTTACAGTTTCAGTTAAATCTCATTAGATCAGGATGGCTTTATTAGTTCTGATTTTTAACAAGCAATATAGGTCTTTGTCAAAAGTAGGTAGGTACTTGTACACGAAAGTTTGGATACTAAACTACTAAACGTTAGAAACTCTAGATTTTAGCGAAATCAAGAGAATCTAAAAATATTTGGGTATGTTTTTACTAGATATACCTAACTAATTTTGTGGCCCAATTTTGTGAACATGGACAGATGGTAAGATGGAAAATACCTTTATGAATGTTTCATGCCGAATCTAATAAACCGATTATGCTTATTTAGAATGTTGTTGACTAGTTGACACCTAATACTTCGTTGGCTTTCGATTTTAAAAATTCCTTTCTTAGTAGCTACTCTACACTTCTTGATGAACTAACCCTCGAAGTTTCAAGACTCTACATTAAGTTATTGGGTCTGTGCGTGGTATATTATAATTTAAATCAGCGCAATCCGACTGTGGAACTCTCTTCCTGTAGCTAACCGCAATTCCACCTACATTGGGGTCTTCAAATCCAAACTATCTTCTCACTACTTGGCACTCCAGAATACTTGAGCATTTTATTTATTATTTATTAGTGTATTTTGTATAATATAGTAAGTATTATGTTACTAAAAATAAGCTTTATACTATTTTCTTTCTTCAATCACACATCTAGCACTACCACATCTCCATAATACGCAGAGGTTAGCTGGAAGAGAATGCTAACTAGCATTAAGTTCGCCTATGTACTTGTTTTTTTTCTTTGTGCGATAAAGCATTTTCTATCTATCTATCTATATTAGGCGTTAGTCAGGACAAAGCCTTTCATATACACTACTCAACAAAGTCTAGGGAACAAGGGTATTTTAGTGTGTATATTGATAAGAGCTTAAAATACATGGCTACAATCAGATTTTTTTTGACGAAAATGCGGTCAAAAGCTTGTTACGAGATAATGAAAGCAATACACTCACCTCGCAAGAGTCGCAGGTTCGCCCCGTGACGTGCAGCCTGCACCGGCACTGTCCCGTGCGGATGTCGCACACGTTGCTCTCCGACCCCACCATGGAGCAGTTGCACCCTGGAAACGGAACCATCATCAGAACTACCATCTATATGCTCATTCGTAACATCCTATAATTGTCTCTATTTAGCTTTAAATGTCTCATAGATTATGGATTTTATATAAAAAAAATTACAAAGACAAAAAGGCGGTTTTTGTTGCTTATAATAGTTTTCGTTTTTGGGGAACAACACAACGTTAAGATTCGAGAAATCGAGTATAAATACTTGATTCAAATGATCGTTAATCATCTAACTAAGATAAATAAACTTAAATTTGAGTTCAATAGCTTTCAATGTATGAAGCTAATCACTCGAAGTACAAGAAAAAATAAATATCACTATTTTTTTGACACCATCTTTGGCTACGCATAGAAGTTTTTTAAACATAGATAATGCAAATAGTATAATGATCTGTGTATAAAAGGCCAGATCATTTACAGATATAAGTACCTACCTACGTTACCGTAACCCAAGGATGTAGAGACCCTCTTCCAATGGATCACAACCATTCGCTAATCAGTAAGACAACCGACCGACCGATCTATGGTTTCGGAATGCTCAGTAAGTAACTTAGGAAATAAGATAATATGTAGCTCTGTAATTTCTGGTATGAAACAAGGAATGTAAGTGAACGATCCGTGCAGCTATTCATAAACAAGACCAGCATTATAGCATCCTAAACGCATAAACTAATAGGATCACGTAGTCCTACCTTTATTAGTGCTTTCCCCTTTATTGCTGCCCAATACGTGCTTTTGACTGTAATTGCTAGCTATATAATTGCCCTAGGTTTTGTAAGTACATCCTGGCTTGGTATTGGCAGGTAAAGGAAAACTTCGAAAGGATACTGGCTAGTCTAACTCTTGACTAATTTTTAAACTCCAGAATGGCTTCATGACACTTGATTCTACTTTCATGACAGTCCAGGGGTGAATTTTATATTCGTCGAGGGTGCATTAAATCCAGTTCTATGGTCTATTCCAGGTGTGATGGTGGTCAAACGCAAGCTTATAAATAGTAAAAAAAAGTACTTACTAGATCTTTCATATTCAAATAAAAAAAATGAATTTATAGGTGAAAAATTAAGCAAAATCAAAAAATTACCGTAATAATATTACAAATGTTTAAGAAGTGGCAAAATGATAGTCAATTTGCTGCTATTATTTTTAATTGGCTGTAAAAGAGAAAAACACATATTTTTTTACCTGCAAATGAATAACTTTTAATTATACTACCTACCTACCTACCTAGGCGTGAATGTACTTACCTAATTTTCGCTTCTCTGAATATTATGCCCGAGTTTCTATCAAGTAGAATACCTAATTACAGTTATAAAGGGTGTCCCACGGATATGTCACATGGAGGAAAAATACATTGAATATTGTAGATGGAACATTTTACTGAAAGAAGACATTATTGGAATTTAAAAAACAATTTAAACTGCATTCATAGATATTTTAATAATTACATGGTTGAACCGGGAATCGAACCCGTTTCACGAAAAAAATAATAACCCTTTAGCTTTTTTAAATTCAAATAATGTCTTCTTTCAGCAAAATGTTCCATCATATGCAAACAAAATGTAAAAACCGTCAATAATCGTTATCCTATAGTAAACGATTCCCAACTATAATTATCACTTAAAGCGAAGATCTCAGATGGTTCCACTTAGCCTAATCATTCGTTTATCTGCGCATAATGCGTACGCGCAGCCTGTTTGCTAATAAACCCGCTTATTGCTTGTTTCTCATCAAACAGAAGATTAGCAGTTGCAAACGAGCTGAATATGGATTGGATGATAATGTTTATTTTGTGATGATGGGTAAACCGGCTATTGGTAATTGTGATTTTCAACAGACTTCAAAAAAGGAGGTTATTAATTAGATTGAATTTTTTTTTATGTTTTGTCTCAGAACTTTGTTGTTATTTGACAGATTTGAAAAAATCAAGGTTTTACAAAAACATACGACAACCGACTTTAATCGGACTGACCGTAGGCACCACTGAAAAGTCACAGGGAAGTAAATACGCAGTTTTGATTACTTCAACGACTTTTTTTTACAGTTATTTTGATTTTAAAACCAAAGTATTGAATTTGAATCGATTTTCATGAAATTTCTATGGAACTAATCTGAAAGTATATTATTTCAAATAAAAATAAAATTTATTTCGGTTTATAAACAACAAAGTTGTGAAGTAACTAACATAAAAAAAAACATTCAAATCAATAGATTACTTCCTCCTTTTTTGAAATCGGTTGAAAATTAGATACAATGACTTAATTCAATTAAATTCAAGAAGACCTACGTACCTTCAGTAAATATTTCTCATTTGTTTACTTAGTTGGGGCTAGATTTGGTAAAGACGATCTGAACAAAATACATAATTATAATATGTGAAAATAGGAGCCACGATCGAGAAGTCGTTTTCCCCGAAAAAATACTTCAGATCTACATATATGGCTTGCCAAGGTCTACTATAGACATTCGTAAATTTATTTATAAGAATGTATTACTTTATTTATAACGTAGACCTTGGCTAGCCATATATGTAGATCTGAAGTCTTTTTTCGGGGAAAACGACTTCTCGATCGTGGCTCCTATTTTCACATATTATATGTGTTTTGTTCAGATATCATTACTTTTTGTAAATAAATTTATTACTATTCAAAGGTATATAGGTTAGCTACCTACTATAATTATAATAGTTACCTACCTATTTGTTTTCCTTACTTACACACCACCATCATCACCTCTAAATGTATGTAGGTAGGTAAAAGTACTATAAGATACGTACTATACGAAAGTACTATAAGTTAAGTACCTAACCCACCTAAATAGCGTAAATAAGGTGTGGGTACCTGTCTTTGTAGGTAGTAAGTACATATGTGCCGGGAGATTAAAGTGTTTTCCGAAAATTTGCATTTCCACTAGCTTGCGTTCATCTGGGCTTTTGTAAATAATTTTTAAATTATTGATATTAAAGTAAGTACATAAAACGATAAAAACAACCTTTCATCATGAAAATGGAAATATCCTGCAAAAATTTGCAAGGCAATTGCTCTCATAATTTGCAAGGCGCTAAATTTACCTCATAAAATCGAATAAATTGAAAAAAAATCAAATCTTATAAATTTACTGTTTTCTGATTTTTTCCTTTGTAAACACACAATTAACTAGCTGGATACCAAATTTGAACTTTCTAGGTCATTTGGAAGTGGGTTAGGTTTTACGTCTATATGTCAGTCAATCAGTGATAAAAATGACGATTTTTGAACATTAATATCTAAATAACCGTTTAAGCTGTGCTTATGAAATTTGAAGTACTTCATTTGTTGTGTTTATATTGATTAGTTTTTTAGCTATGACAAGGTCAAAAGTGGCTCCAAATGGTTCGTGTAAACTTACACACACTGCTACCCGCCAGTTCGCTGGGCCTGACCGTAGCTGGACACACTGTCGAGTGTCGAGATAAAAAAAATCATAAAAATTTTAGGATGAATCCTACTATTTTAGGATTAATGTAGGTTACTATAGTAGATTTTAAAATCGAACTTACTTTAGTAAACTACATTTTTGCATACAATGCAATTTAATTCACCAATGTACTTACCAACTTTACGATACATTTGCTGAAATTCGAGAAACACTAAAACAATGGCAGGAGTAAAAACATCTTGCAGGTGTACTAAAAGCTCAGTTTTGTTATGATTTTATAGGCTCATTGTAAAAAGAACTTTAATTCAATGCATATACGACTGAAATGTGTCTGAACTCATGATAAATAAGCTACAATAAGCAATAATTGCCTGTAGGATTTTATTATGCAAACTGATGAAATGATTTATTGAAATCTTGGTTCTTGTGAATGAAGAATCTCGAACTAAGCTTAATAATAAAAATCAGAAAATGCCTTTTTTTCTTAACTCCATACACATAAAATACAAAGATAGATGACTAGCACTGTAGCTGTAATTCTATCACAAAACTTTTTGACATAAGCATGCGTATCAAAACCGTCACATCACAGAAGGGATTATCAGTTTGTATGAAATTCAAAACGTTCACTTCTTTGTCGGATTTGTGACGTTAGTCAAAAATCTCGGTTATAGGGCTGTAGATAAGATAATAAAGATAAAAGATAAAGATATTTTTTTGCCAAAACATAACTAATAATAAAATATAACTACATAATGAACATCTAAAGCTATTAATCTCTCAACTACTAGTCAATCATATTTCAAACATTAATTACTCGTACAGAAAGAGAAAGAGGCGATAACTACGTGTTAATTCCATACCCAATTATCTATACAACACCTTTCGTAATGTGAGCTGTGGCTGTTTCCATCACAAGCCAATCTTAGACTAGTAAAGTAAAGGGAGTACTGCCGCCCGCCCTTCTTCGCCACAATTAACAGATGCCGAGATTGCATCAATTTTGAAGTACATAGGTCCATCATATAAGCTTTACTCATGTACAGTCAGCTGCACATACATGTATACACTAAATTAAGAGTATTGTGAATGTGAAAGCTTGTGGGAGTGTATATTCTACTGAACTATTGGTCAAATATTTTGATAAACTTTTGTTTCCATAACTACATAATTTAAGAACAACTGTACTCCTATGTACAACTAGCTGTCCCCTGCAACTTCGTTTGCGTTGCGAATTTTCGGAATTCGTTTCTTAAGTTTCAAGAGCTAAAAGCTGTATGCTTTTAGCTCTTGACGAACACATCCTCCAAGTTAGTCAGTCTACGCTTAGTAGTTTTGCCTGTATGTTGTCTGTCAGTCAGTCTGTCAGGTCCTTATCCATACAATAAGTTGTTCTTATTTCTATAACTTTGCTATGACGAACGAACTCTTTACGAAACGTCTCTTTACGGTTCAGTCGTTTCAGTTTGATTAAGTAGCAAACATCCAAACGCACCTCTTGCATACTATGTGTGCCGCAACATATCTATGCAAGACGTAGTACTCACTCGAAGAGTAGTCTTAAGTTGTTGAGATAGTAAAACAGATAACTCATTATTGACTTTATAGTAAAGTGTCGTCATAAATGTTTTAACCGACACATCAAAAAGAGGTTTAGTAGCACCTTCACCTAATAGCTACACAAATATAATTTGCTCCAAATTGAATGCAATAAACTCGAGCCCCACTTTGCTTTCGTAATATAACTGTGAGCGAAATATCATTTGGGTTTGATTGTACTTTTGCTACCTCTTGACTATAAATTGAATTATTTTACCGTTATAGAGTTAAGAGGGCTATCATCGGCTTATTGTTTTTTATTCTTAATCTTTTGTTGTTCAAATTGCCTATGTCTTATGCAGCCCTATTTTTATGTTATAAGTTTTTATGACGTTTCGATAATAAAACATATGACTTCTTCGATACAAATACGCTTATCAAAAAGTTTGGTAATAGAGCTACACATGTAGACTCTTTTGCTTATTTGGAAAAAAGGTTATTTTTCAAAGAATAAGGATAAATAATTAGTAACAACTCAAAAGTTTTTTAAGAGCTTCAACGAAATATATCCAAGCTTTTTTCTAGCCAACCTACGTCTAATCTTCCATTTATCTTTATCCCGTCCTATGGCTTAGAATGTAGGCTTTGCATAAAGGGTAGAGCAATTCTTCGTTGGCATCCGGTAATTGCCAAGGCATGCCAACAATGCAAGCTATGCGAGCTATACCAGCTATGCAAGCTTAGCGGTCTACGCAGCTGCGTGAAAGCTCGCACCAAATTAAAATACCTAGTCGTTCATTTTGTCGTTAAATTGCTATAAAGCTGGTACCAACATAAAGTGTTGGGAAAATTTATAAGGTGGACCAGTAGCTTAGTTATATTAAAACTGAACTTAACTAATGCTGTTATTGATTTTGATTCATGTTGCCAATTTAATTTTACGATTACCTATTAGTGATTGAATTATGGAAATTATAATCACAACAAGTATTTTCAATATTTATTATGTTGGAGATTTTATTGATAATAAATTTAAAGAGATAAGATTAATACCTAAAACAAGGTAAATACGAAAAACGATCTCGTTATAAATACTAGCCTGGTTTAAAAATACTTAAGGCTTGAGTTACGACTACAACGCTGTTATAGCTCTAAGTATTTCTAAAAAGACGGCAAATTCAAAATGCGGTCGATTTACATTGCAACATTGTCGGTACGTCCTAAGTTATTTTCAGCTAAACGCTTCCGTAGCGTTGGACTAAATTATTTTGAGTCAGGTCCCACAGCATATTTGTTAATGTTTCCTTTTCAAACGACTTCAAAAAAAGGTAGAGGTTCTCAATTCCGATGTATTTTTTTAAGTTTGTTACCTTTGAACTTTGTTGGTTAGAAACCGATTTGAAAAAAAATTTTTTTTTTTTGAAAGGTACTAGGTACTACGTAGGTATACTTAGAGATTGGTCCTATAGAAATTTTTTGAAAATCGATCGGTACTTTGGTTTTGAAATTAAAATAACTGAAAAAATTACGTCATCCAAGTAAATGGAATTGCGTATTTTGCTTCCCTGTGACTATTTAGTGGTGTTCTTCTTATCGTGTCACTAGTTCTTTCGAACCAGAGTGGTGAAAGGATTTCAAGTGCGCCTCGAAGAGGCTCCTTTCGTGCACTTGACACATATTTTTCGAACTTTTTAGGTTCTATGACATGCCGGTTTCCTCACGATGTTTTTCTGTGTGCATCTGAACTGAGGGCCCAAATTTTAAATTTTCGAGAAACGCTTTAAGATTTACAGTGCAATTAGTTAAAAATAGTAAAAACTTATAGCAATCAGCCATAAATTTCTTAAACTTGAATTAAAGCTGTTATGGTGAAATTACTTGGGCCCTCAATCCAGACGCTTGCGTAAATAGGCATATCCTGAATCTCAGAAAGTACTATCCCTAGGCTTATCATTTTTATTTCAGAATTTAGTTAAGAATTTCTTAAAACTTTTAAGAAATTTACAAATCTGTAGAGTAAATCATTACAGATTTATAGCGTTTTTGCTTGGTCCCTCAGTTCAAACATGTCTGGACTAAGGGACCAAGGGAAATCACCATAAATCTGTAATGTTATATTCTACAAACTTGTAAATTTCTTAAAACTTTTAAGAAATTCTTAACTAAATCCTGAAATAAAAATCACAAGCCTAGATATCGTACTTTCTGAGATTCAGGATATGCCTATTTACGCAAGCGTCTGGATTGAGGGCCCAAGTAATTTCATCATAACAGCTTTAATTTAAGTTTAAGAAATTTATGGCTGATTGCTATCAGTTTTTACTATTTTTAACTAATTGCCCTGTAAATCTTAAAGCGTTTCTCGTAAATTTAAAATTTGGGCCCTCAGTTCAGATGCACACTGTTTTTCTTCATCGAATTTAGTGGTGTTAACGATCACAGAAACAGTCCAATTGAAGTCAGTTGTAGTACCTACCTATGTTTTTGTAAAACCTAGATCATCTTTAGACTTCACTAAAAGCGGTTCATCTTGAAGTCCTAGGTGCTAGTTAGACCAACGCTCTCAGCCGCTGAGTCACCTAGCAAGCCTAAACCAGAACGGGTTCGGTGCTTAACAGGCCCTTGTTAATTATTCAGACGAGCCTTGCACTTCACTTTCTACTGAACTGATCGATATTATATGCGTAAATATTGTCGAATGGCAGCGTTGAAAGCTGAGCACCAAGTCTAGAGAGTGCATCGGAAAATCTGTATTTTTTAAAGCGTTTGCCCACATAGCATATGCATAGTATAAATCAGCCTATGTTCCCCAGCTGTGGGGAACTCAGGTCTACTCTCGGTAATCCACACTTATTTTAAAATTGTCTAATGACTTTCAGTGCCATGCCCTTTTCAATTTCATTGTTATTTTACAAAAAATTGGATTTTACATCCTTTTAGGTAAATCTTTTAAGTTATAAGAACCACCTAACTGGCTCTACCGACTGAGCTTGAGGTTTAGTGAAAGTATCAAGAGATTTTTATCCTCACTTATCTAAATATTTTAGACCAACATGACCGAAAGGTATCATCAACGTAAATATTATTCAATTCAAGCCGCAAGATTATGATTTCCACGGCTCGGTATCGATGACTCTATAATTTTGTGTCATGTCTATAATTTACCAAATGGCAGTGCATTACCGTCTTTACTTGGAGTGAGTACCTCATCAGAGCTTGCTTTATTTAGAATCCATACTTTACTTACATTGTAGTCCATGGCTGAGAGTTATTCAGAACTCTACCAAAGACAGAGTGAGTACCTATTTGTTAAATAATAATATTGCCATGATAAAAAATGTGCCTTTATTTACTTGAATTTAAAGTTTTTGAAAGAACTAGTAACACGATAAGAAGAAGAAAGTTTAATTGGTGGATGTTCCTTAATTTTTTAGTTACTTAAATTAGTTCTTTTTGAGGAAACGGCATGTCGTAGAACCTAAAGTTCGAAAACATGTGTCGAGTGTACGAAAGGAGCCTCTTCGAGGTGTACTTGAAATCCTTTCACCACACTGGTTCGAAGGAACTAGTGACACGATAAGAAGAAGTTTTTTTTATAATACAAGATTACATTTCATAGCATTTACAATAACATAAAATTAAAGCAGAGTAGGATTCGCATATTTGCGAACTCCATGAGGTCAAAAAAAAAATAGATAATTATAATATAATCAAACGTTAACAAACTAAATAAATAAACTATTACTATATATAGATATATATATACTGTAGTAGATACTGCAGTACCGGCATTACCAAACCTTATAAACCCAGACTACCGTTTTCAATTCTCCACTATCCGTATTCGATTAATTTTATTGCAATGGACAGAAACGATTGCGGTATTAGTGTATTTCTTACACGACTACTTATTTACTATAACATGTGGCTGAGTACTAGCTGTTTATTGGCGATTAAAATAAAATCAGTCCAGTTTACACCGACTATTCAGTGTCGTAGTAAAGAAAAGATAGCTGGGACATTTTATCAGCTAGAAGTTTATAAAGTCATTCCCGTAATGTTAATAAAGAGAGGACATGCATAAAGTTCTGTGAAAAATAAAAATGATGTATGTCTTAGGGTACTCAATTTAGTTTAGATACCCACTTGCACAATTTGTTTATTTTTATGTGTTTTTTTGTTTATTAACAACTTTGTATAGTATGTAAATAGTAGTGAAAATTATTTTTTACCCTTTAAAACTATCTGCATTGTATTTCGTGTATTATATATCTTTAATTTTTGTTGTAAATTGCTTATTTAACGTATTGGACTATATATTATATATACTCCTTATTTATTGTGCAAGAACCACCTTTAGTGGCAAGAGCCTCCTCCATGTCTTGCCATTTATTTCTTTCTCTAGCTACTATATTCCAGGTAACACCAGCTATTTGTATTTTTTTAATATAGCTATTTGATAAATTAGTATAGCACAGACCAAAGCAACAAATCATTGCATAGCTCGATCGCTCCACATAGATCCACGCTCGCGCCGAGAAAGGTGTTCATTTCGAATAGGGTCTTAGATAAAATCTAACCTTTCGCACTAACAACTTTATTCAGCTGTGGGACCGTAAATCTCGAGTTATTTATTTAGTGTTCGCTAACTGGAATGCAGCTAAATGCTAGTAAATAGAGCTAGTTTGGATTTATGTTCGGACTTTCAATACTTGTTAAGTTTTCCTAAGAAATCGTGCGGTGAATAAAATAATATAGGATTAAACTAATAGAGGTGGTTTTCTTCGTCGACGACCACTAGGCATAATAGGATTGGTGTTAAATACATGATTACTGAGGAAGTTAAATCCATTACTTAATTTAATACCCTCACATTGTACTTGTGTTTTGAGTAGATTAAGACCATGTACGTATTCAGACAGTAGTTGGTATTCAAGTATACCTACACTTAGTCATGTCTTAACCTAGTATTATTTTATGATTAACTAATGTAATGTGAAGCAAAAACCACATTATCGAGGTCAGGCATGGATATTTTATTGAAGACTTGAAGTTATTATAGTGGCTATTATTGTGACCGCTTAAGTTCTTCTTATTTTTTTTTTCAATATTTGATATGTATTTTTTTTTAAAGATTGTTATGGATTTTAGTCTGAAATAAAATATGATTTATTTATTTATTATTATTGGTTAAGTAAAGTCACGAATGAAATAGATAGAGGCGGCTAGAAAACATTCTTCCAGGCAATTTTTAGGTGACCCACCAATATGCCTTGCCATTATTTTACTTAGGAAGAAGCAAAACGTATCAGTTCTGTATCGTATCGTGTGAGACAGTGATGGTAATTAACTTGTTAAATAGAGAAAACCCACATTTTTGTAAAACTTCTTAAAGTTCAGATACTCGTACTTGTGTTAGGCTGAACACCATTCTTCCAGGCATTTTATAGGGAGGCCTTCCTATTTCCAACAGTGGACGTTTACAGGCGGATTTTATGATGATGAAAGCTGTAAAGGCGTGTTTAAGGGACCCTGAGAAGTGGTTATGATTTTGATCGCTGCTGACCACCTGCACATTCCCGATAAACAAACAGACACCTATTAGGTTTTCTAACAAGGTTTTATCTGCATCAGACCACTTATACTGGAGATTAGTGTAGTTTGCACAGATTTCTCCGCGTAATCCGCTAAGTGGTTTTACAGAAAGACACACCTTTGGCACAGAATACAGGCAGGCCAATAGCGAGCTATACGTCTTCTACAGAGCTTTTTAGAGATTTGTAGAGTTCCTCTTACTCATTATTAGATAGATAATTATTTATTGTACACATGGAAAATAACAAACATAAGGCTTAAAACTAATAAGTGGTACAATTGGCGGCCTTATCGCTGAGAGCGATTTCTCCACTTTATTATCTCCTAGATTGCATAATTGCCTTTGTATCAAAAACCAGCGCTACACGAGTGGAAGGAAAGTCCTGAAAACAGGTAGCATCTAAGTTTCTTCACTGTTCTATTTCTTTACTGTGAATTGTTGTCAAAGTGTTTAGACTAAAGCTGAAGTTATGTTTTTAATCTTGTTTTAAGACGTTTACCTACTTATCTATAACTCTTAATAAATGTAAAATAGGTTTGCTAACCGTTTTACCTAGCTTAAAGAAACTTAGCTTTTGATCAGCGTTACAATATTCTATCAAATATAAAAATGGATCGTTCATTCACTACAAAAAAGTTTCCCAATTGCATTCGAATCCATTTTAAATAAATTTGCCTAAATTATAAAAACCATTTTTATTCTCAATCGCTGCAGTACCTAAGTGCAAAGTACAGTTAACAGCGGAACGGCAACAACTTCAATAAAAATAGCGAAGAATGAATAGGATTATAAGCATGCTAAATCGTCGACAACACATCGTCACTTACCATCTGGTGAGATGGTGGTCAAACGCAAGCCTCACTTCTCCGGAGTTCTTCCAGACGGTACCAGGCCACTGGTCATTCCAGTTGAGCCGCAATATATTACTATTGTGCCGTAACCCTAATTATCCTCAACCTCAAGTGTTCACCGTGTTTATTAATTTAGCTTCATTATAAATAGTCCCAATTGGCATCGCGTCGCGCGAGCGCATCGCGCGAATATCAATTGGGACGCCGTTCTATTAGGACAATGCCTTAGGCTCAGTGCTTCATACAAAAGTGTTATAAAATAGTTAAAAAAAGCGAAAGTCTTAAGATATTATTACCTACTCTAATCTTCCCCTGTTCTTTTAATCTTTCCAGTGCTAACTTCACCTATCTTCATGCTTCCTCTTATAATACCTACTCATTTCTTATTCTCAAGTGCTTCATACAAGTCCTAGGTTCAATGTTGACACTGGCATGTGAAGCGAAGGAGGACGGACGCAGTGGGCGTGCAAACACTTCACAAAGTGCAACATTTCAATATATACAATTATAAAAATCGCTTTCAGATTAACGATAATATCATTTATTCTACAGCCCACTTCTAGCCTCTCAGTACGTAATCTGCGCACGCGGCGGCATTCGGTCGTGAGTGTCTGCCCGGGCGGATATACCCCACACTCTAACTGCATACTATAACACTGAGACTTGCGGCTGAATGAACCAGGGTGCTTGTGTTAGTCCAGGAGCTTAGTTTCAAAATGGTAATGAATGAATGAATGAATGAATGAATGAGCCTCTTATTCTGCTGGTGTCAGCAGTGTGTCTCTTGACAAAGGCCTCCTCCAGTTTTCTTGTGCTTATCTTGTTTTCAAAATGGTAATAGTCACAAGGAAATATGACTAAACTTTGGAGGCATAAAAGTCATGGTTCATCATTCGGAATAAATTGCGAATGACACAGTTTCCGAATGCGTATTAGTATACAGGACAGACACTTGATCGATTGCTTCGTTATTTTTAATTAATATATTTCCTATGTATTAAGCGTATTTTACTCAAACATTGTAAGGTTAATTTAACATTTTCCTGCCGTATTTATCGAACGCGAATTCGACATGTTTTGAAAACGAATAACGATCATATGCAGCGTACCAAGATGTTGGTATACTAGAATATAAAACCTACTGATTATTTAATAAATAGCAGCACAAGGAACCTCTATGTCTTGCAGTCAGAGACTGGTCTGCAATATTAATAGGCATTTCACACTTCCTCAGGTCTGTTTCAGTTAGATTCTCTGTTCAGATTAAGTGTTCTGTTGAGTGATTGCTTTATTTAACAACGGCTTTGGAAGTGCCATTTTGCCCAAGAATGATAATTAGAATAGTAAACAACTCTGTTAAACGGAAAAAAAATGTTATACATAAAAATTCAAAGGTGTTTTAAAATATTCGTTTGTTAAAAATATTTCATAATAAATTGATTGTTTAAATTAATGTTCATGATAGATAGGCTAAAGGCAAAAATAAAAATGACCTAATTGAATAGATAAGAAATGAAATGACCCGGCGAATCGATGCCTATTAATTTTTTTACGATTCGGCAAACTGTGATAATTTACAGCATTTATACCTAAATATTTGTATCAAAAACATGCTGATATGAAAGAATACACGTACAAAAAACATTTTTTTTCTTGTTGTTAAGCTAATTTTAGGCTTGGTTTTTTTTAAGTTTTCCTTAAGTGGCCAAAGCGCGTCTAGAACAAGACTCAAACCCAAATAATTTTCAAATAAATATAAGTATTTTAATAGCTGTTATAATGTGTCACCCACGCTTTAAACGAAAACAAACCTAATGTTTTAAGACCCATCAGATACGCTGACCCATAGCAGACGTCAGTATTCTGTTATAACACTCCAATAGCAACACCATAATAGGATCTAATGGTGCGTATTTGCCTCAAATATTATCCACACAAAAACCACTAGAAAAAGTATCTGGTACCAGCCTCCCACTGCTATTTGCTCTGTGGCATGGCTTAAGATCTGGCTTATTATGGAATATTATTATGGAATGATGATGCCAACTTCGCTAAAATTTGCTATTAATATTTTATAAATATATATAGTTTGTGTGGCTTGAACATGACTGACTGATTGTCAGACCAAACCACTGAACACAGAGCCTTGAAAGGGGGGTTTCCAAGAAGTCCACGTATATTATGAAAGAATTGTGTTAATTTGCAATGCAAACGAAGTTGTCAACTATTTTAATTCTAGTTTTAATGAAATTTATTGTAGTCTGAATTAATAACCATTTTGTTTATTTCTTATATTTTAGATAGTTATTTAAAATGTTCATTCAAATCCAAAAATATCCTGTATGTACCTTAACTTTTTTGCCATAGGCAACACCTTGACAGCTAAAATGAATTGAGGTCGCCAAGCCAAAAAATAGATATATTTATAGTAGTAAGATGTATTTGTACTCAAACTAATTTTTTGTGAGTTGTTGAACAGTGATGCGTGTTTAACATCCTAAGGTCTATCAGGTTCAAGGTCTAACAGTAGGTAGGTATCTATAAATATAATACAGAGTGGTTTTTCGAGAAGGGCACCGATGGCCAAGTCCGAAACCACGAGAGTTCTAACTCCATTTCCTCCAGAAAAGTCGTGAAAGGAGTCATGCCCTCGATTTATAGCAATATTGTTGAACTAACTGAACTGCATATTTAGTTTTATTTAATCTTTTTCTTTTGACGGAAATCGACTGATCAAATGATTTAAAAATGTTACTTGACTCTACGACAACCCACAGTCTAGATAATGTTTTATTTGTAGCCCGCCCTAGGAATTTCTGATGTTCCTTCAACTTGTTTGAGGAAATAGATATTATCTGTGTTTGATATGATACCTACGTAACTAAGTTCGTAGTTAGTTAACCTAGACCGTGTTCTCAACCCACGTAGCCGACGGCTCGTCTAACGCCCGCGGACCGCAGACAACACCTACTATAGGCTTAGATCAAGTTTACTACGCAAATATTATAAATCCTTAACTAATGAACGCAGGAGGTTCCATTCAGGTGAAGGAATACAGGAATGTAGCTAGGAATTAAGTATAGAGCAAAATTGTATGCCTGTGTAGCAGACCTGGAAAAGGAAAACACGAAACCATATTTTTCGTCCGATGAAAAACACTATTCGATGTTGCAGATTTTGGTTCAAGAGTAACATTATTTTTTGGTCTTTGATCTTTGAGATTTACTATATCCAAGATCAAAGTATACAACTATAATATGTATAAACTAAGTATGAACCCGTAGGGATGATTGTGATAAAATTTATTTTAAATATATTTTTAGATAACTTCCCAAATAGATTTACGGACTGAAGCTTACTTATTGCAACGAAACTCTAAAGCTCAGAGTACGGTCAGTATCATAAGTCTATGACCACATTCTATACACCATTATTATATCATCGACTTTTGATGCTGACTGTACCACACAAAGACCCTACAAGTTCTCGCCTGAGTGCGCCCCTGTGCAATTTCAAGCTGGTAGCGTACTTGCGCTATCTCTGGCTAGGCTGAAGGCTGCTCGCGTGGGATGCGCCCACGCACTCGCAGTGGTCGGTCTCGCGAGTGCCGGGTTTATGGCACAGGTGGTGACTGATGCCAGCTAATCGGAGACTGTAATTACTTAGTAATTTACAGCAACAAGCTTCTAAGAAATAAACCTACGTAAATTAGAGAAATTAGACTTGGTTTACACTGCCATACAAAAGGTTATAGTGGATTTTTAACCCTGACAACATGCATGAATGAAAGAATGCCTTACAGCCAGCATCACTAAAGCACCATCGACGCAATCCTTTAAGGTTAAACTTATTTTTTTTTTTTTACTGTGTGCAACTGCATGTATAGACATATATGTGCTTTAATATATTATTTTTGGAAATGACCTGTAACAAATAGTTGCCAATAAAAAACTATGAACTATGAATGGATGAATGAATCAATGGATGGATGGATGAATGAATGAGTGGATGAATGAATTCATGAATTAATTTATCAATTATTTATTTGCCTCAAGTGTACAAGTTTACAGACATGATGTGACATAATCATAAAAAATAATGTGTAAGCAGATTATTTGCAAGAAAAACCTCTTGTTTGTAAAAAGAGTAATTTCATAAATAATTGAGCTTGCATCGTTTCTATGAAACTGCTTCGTAATAAATACTCTGACACACTTATTAGTGAGATAAAGAAACTAATTTACAATTTTATAGCTAATAACGTGTCCATCAATAAAAACAGTTACTTATCTTAATAAGCAACAAATTGATATATCCAAGTATAAGTCTAGAAGTGACCCAAGTCAATAAATTGAGTTTCTAACACTCTTATTTTTCCCCGATGGTATCTGAGTCTGTCACCCGCCGTTACCTTCGATAAGCATCGAAGGCGTTAGGCGCTATCTGCCATCGACGTTGAGTTTCTTGTCACAACTGTGCTTGGGTGGTAAATTCTCTCAAAACAGGATTCAGTCCACTAATTAGCTTGGTAATTTAGCAATTTAAATACACAGAAAAATAACCATACGTAGATACCTTCAAAAGTTATTGTTATAAAACAACTTGGCACGCAAGGCACGCTATACTTAAGTTATGACATAGACGCACGCCCCACGCAGATAGTGTCATTCGCATCAGGTAAGTACACAATGATGGCAATATTTCCGTTAAAGGGTTAAAAAAGTAGAAAAACTGGATCTGATTGCGAATTATATACCTAACTAAAATAATATACACTTTCAGCTTATTTCAGCTGCTAGTTTTTAATTTGTTAGTATGTAGTTGTAAAATAACGTATTTTATACGTGCTTATATCCAAACAAAATGCATTATTTATTTGCCTGGAACTGACAGAATAGGAAGGAACTATCTCATTATTTTAACAACACTCTGTACTTGTATGTTTTTGTGTATTCAATCTTATCATAACTGCACGAAAGGAGCCTCTTCGAGGCGCACATGAAATCTTTTCACCACACTGGTTCGAAAGAACTAGTGACACGATAAGAAGAAGAAGAAGATCATCACTTATCTAACTGAAAGGAAATGAAATTAAATCCTTCTCAGCACATTAGCTACTTGGCAGCTCTAAAACCTTCTAAGCGAAAGTTTTACTGTTCACTTAAGTTATCGAACTTACAGCTTGCAAAGTAAACAGTACAGCAGTTTACTGTCCCGAGTTATCAAGCTGCTCCTAGATTAGATCTGCTAGACTTGTTCCGATAACTAGATCCAGAAATGGTTTGCTTGCGAGATCTATGCGGCATTGTTCGGCTGATTCATTTCAGTTTTGTTCCTAACTGACTCAAATTATGGTTGCCTTATGTTGAACAAGGATTAGGAACTTTGATTTGAACATTATTTTGAGAGTTACGAGTAGTCATTGTTATGTGTAGTGCAATTTATTTTCTAAGTAATTTGTATGTGAGCATCCTGACCAACTTTTTAGTTTTAGAAATCATCTGCATCCTATGGTTGTTTATAATAAATCACTTCATAGCATCTTTGCTTATTGTACTTTATCACGGTAAAATCAATTTTCATTAATCATACAAACATTTTGGCTTTTTGAGACTTAAAAACCTGAATTTCATGAGAAGAAAGGAAGTGCAAAATAAGGTCCAGGAAAGTAGTTTAAATAAGTATATCTCTTGATTTTCATGCATATCCGGCTATCCGCCCATTATATCATCATTATTTCTTTACATTTACATAAATGTTACCATCTACAGAAGCGTATAATTTTTATCTAAATGGTTCATCACTAGCTTGGGGTCACAGGTGAACACAAACGAGCCATCTGCCAGTTGTTACCATCATAAAAATACGCATTAAATACAATTTACCCACTAAATCAAAGGCAGTCCTAATCCGCCCTACGACCTACCTACAGTACTACAGAATGACGCACGGTTGCGTGTCCGTATATAAAAATAAATAAATCGGTCCGTCTCCGTCTGATTGCCAGCATCAATCAAGAACAGAACGCTTGAGAATCAACAGAGTGATATAAATAAAAAAATGTGTCAAGTGTGAGTTGAGTAGAGTCTGATTGGTTCCGTCGGCTTTAAGTGAACGTTGCACTGGACTGTCTAACTGTCTGAGTTGGACTAGTTATGAACATTTAAGTGTTGAATTGTGAATGTACAGTTAATAAAAAAGATCTCCACCTATTAGATACTTTTATGGTTATAATATTACTAAATCGTGTAGTTTTAGGCTCAAAAGCCTTACCCTACCCTTAAGCGTAGATGACACAGGGCTAGTTTACAAGCTACAAGCCGGCGAGTTTAAAAGCCAGCGATTGAGCAAGTTAGCTTTCGGGAAGGATTGTCAACAAGCTGATTGTAAAAATGCCGATGACATGGGGCGAGTTTACGAGTTACAAGCGAACTAGCTGGCTTGTAGCTTGTAAACTAGCCCTGTGATATCGACGCTTTAGGGACAAAAATAATTGGGCTAACATTGGCATTTGTGTATGGTAGAGTATAGTGTAGAGATTTTATTGCAATGGAACCCTAAGACAGTGTTACATTTTGGTAAAAAAGGTAGATCAAATTAGTTTTTCACTAGTTCATAATAACCCCAACCTGTGGCTCCCCACTTTTCTATCGAGATTTAATGAGTCTAAAATAGCTTGGTAGGCAATTACTTAGCCGAATACAGAGGTTTTAATCTACACAATTTAAAGAGCATTTACAAAGGCGGGCAACCGTGTTTCTCACACAAGCTTTTTTACAAGCTGATTGTTGGCGTTTTTAAAAGCTAGCGTGTGAGCGTGTTAGCTTTTGGGAAGGATCGTGAACAAGAAGATTGTAAAAACACCGATGACACTGGGCGACTTTACACGCTACAAGCGTAAACGCTGGCTTGTAGCGTCTGAAAAAGCTGTGCGTCATCGAACTATTACACTATTGCCGACTCACACCAAATTTTCAAAGTTCCTAAGCAATTACTTTACTCGCTTATCAGTTCGTCAGATCGTAACGGTCAGAATCTGGACTGTTAAGAACTACCAAGCGAATAAAGTAATTGCTTAGGGACTTTGACAATTTGGTGCAAGTAGGCATAGGTGTTTTTTAAAGTTTTTTTTTAAGAAGGACCTCGGAAAACCAAAAACATGAAAAAAGAGATATTTTTACGGAAGTGGAAGAACCAAGAGTTGGGATTATCGGCGGATTTCCTATAACTCCCTTACTGTAATTGATAGATGAAACGGTCTTGGATTGATAAATGGCTTTACCAGTTGTTTTATGAATGAACCCGTTTACGTTTTCAAAGTTTGTGTGGGTGTGGAAAATGACACAGAGCTAGAAAAAAAAGTATTTTAAATACCTAGATAACATTTATATGTTATCTTGCAATCAACAAACTACATGGCATTTAATTTCATGGTTAAAATTGTGTGTGTGATATCTGATAACGCATTATAGGTATGCCAGTTTTGAGTCTAAACTGGCAAATGATAAATACATTGCATCACTAAAATCATTGACAAGCAAATAGAAGGTAGAGATATATGCTAGTAAAATATTATGTTGGACAAAAAAAAGTAAGTAAAAATATAATTGTTGTTAGGACTCTATTACAGAATTGTTCAGATAGAGTCCTTATTATCATAGAATTACTAAGAAGAATAAATAATTTTGTGAGTATGTGATTCCAACGAGGACTCTACATCGCCCAAACTACGCGGATCAATATCAAGCTAAACAGACATTATATTTTCTCCATGTTTATTTCCAAACTAGCTGACACCCACCCGCAACTTTGTTTGCATTGCAAATCAACAAAATTCCTGGGAATCCTCAAGGCAAATTTCCTTACAAAATGTTTCGGACAAATACTTAAAAAGTACGCCGTATTATAGTAATTTCTTCACACTATTCGTTTCGTTTGTTTTTAATTTCGTCAACAAAAAAAGTGAAAGGTTTCATTCCTTAATTTAGATTTTAAACGTGTTTTAAAATTAACCCTACTAACTTAAAAACACGAATAAAATCTAAACTAAAGTATGAAACCTTTCACTTTTTTTTGTTGACGATATCAAAAAACATGGACGAAACGAATAGTGCGAAAAAAATACTATTATAGTAATTGTTACGGCGTACTTTTTGAGTGTTTGTCCGAAACATTTTGTATGAAATTCGTATTTGAGGATTAGCCTTAAACTTAAAGCGTCGATGATACAGGGCTATTTTACATGCTACAAGCTAGCGAGTTCGCTTGTAAACTCGCCCCGTATCATTGGCTTCTTTACAATCTCCTTGTTGACAATCCTTCCCGAAAGCTAACTCGCTAACTCGTTATTTTTTAAACTCGCCGGCTTTTAGTTGTAAACTAGCCCTCAATTTCAGCTCTTGACGAACAAATCCTCCAAGTTTCAAGTCTCTACATTCAATGGTTTGCCCTGTACTTTGTCTGTCAATCATCCAGTCAGTCAGGTCCAAGCCTTGTTGTATATATGCATGCTTAGTACTACCAGTTTTCAATTGAACCCATCCAACGGGCGGTAGTCACGGAAACTGATTTATAGAGCTGTAAATACACCTGCGATAGTTTATTGCGGTTTTAAACGACTTTTATGTGGGTTAACACAGCTTTGTGAATTCATAAAAATCATTATTATTTGTAAAGACGGTTTTCATCGTGTTTCATAGTATAATGACCACGCTCGGGATTCGTTGTTTGCGTTATTTGTGATTTATTAACAAGGTTTTTATTGAAAGTACAATCCAAAGGAAGGTACAGGCCAAGCGAGTAAAGTAATTGCTTAGGGACTTTGACAGTTTGGTGCAAGTAGGCATTCATTTTGCAAAGACAATTTCATTCAAAAAAAAATTTCTGACAAGTAAGATGACTACATTAATTTGAAAATGTTTGCGTGCACTTTTCTTTTTCTTACTTTTTGTAATTTAATCAAAGTTTTAACATACATTACAAAAACATACAACAACCGACTTCAATCGGACTGTTCTAGTGACCGTAGGCACCACTGAAAAGTCACAGGGAAGCAAAATACGCACTTTTGTTCAATTCAGTTATTTTGATTTCTGACCTAAACTACTGAACCGATTTTCATAACATTTATAAGGGACCAATCTGAAAGTATATTCAAACAAACAAAAAAAAAATATCAAATCGATTTATAAACAACAAAGTTCTGAGGAATAAACTCTATAGATTTGTAACAAACATAAAAAAAAATATTAAACCGAATTTATAACCTCCTCCATTTTTGAAGTCGGTTGAAAATAAAATACCATGAGAATGAGAAAAACCGATTGTGTACACCACAAAATTTAAAAATATACATAAATCCGTGTACCACCACGTTTTTTGTTTGAGTGACTATTAGGCTTAATCACCGATTGGCTCCGGCTTTTAAACCCACCATCATTACATAAAACAGGCAGGTTTTTCAAAAATTGAATTTTGAGCAGTCAGTGCGAACACTAAAGGCCCGATCACAAACTTTCGCGTTAACGTTATCGCGTACTCGTCACTTAGAAATCAAGAGTTTGTATAATTATTTTTTAAAACTTCATACAAGCTGTTGATTTATTGTTCTTAGTTGATAACGTTAACGCGAAAGTTTGTGATCCGGCCTCTGATCAGCTCCTTCTATTTTCATCGGTTAAAAACTATGTGGCGGCAGGATAAGTAGAGGCTGCGTTTGACCCTATATTTTGACCTCCAGGTCATGGATAGAGCCTACGCCTACGGCCTAACGGACTAGACTAATGGCATGGCATTATTGTGTTCATGCTACGGACCCTAATTTAAAGTTTATTGGACCAAGGGTTCCTTTCACTCATTAGCGTGGGTTTTGATCGTTCCTCCTACTTCTGATGAGACGAGATAATAAATGTTCATACTCGTATGTTGTTATATGGATCTGAGTGTTGGGCATCAAAGGGGACAGATGAAAGAAGAGTGCACGTAGCAGAGATGCGAATGTTGAGATGGATGAGTGCAGTGACGAGGATGGATAAAATAAGGAATTATTATATGAGAGAAAGCCTGAAGGTAGCATCAGTGATGGATAAATTAAAAGGTTATAGGTTAGCTTAGTATGGACACGTGATGCGAAGGGAGAAATGTCATGTGACTAGAAGAGTGCTGAATGTGGAAGTGGATGGATATAAGAGTAGAAGGAGGCCAAAGAAAAGATGGATGGACTATGTGAAAGATGATATGAATAAAACAGGTGTAAGTACCTACAGAGATGACGGCTGATAGAGAAGAATGGAAGAAGAAAACATGTTGTGACGACCCCACGTAATTGGGAAAAGGACCTAGGAAGGAATCCTATCCTACAAATTTAATAATGCGAAGTTTTGTGAGGATGAATGGATAGTTTTTTGTTCCTCAATCACGCCAAAATCATTCAACCAATTTAGCTATAATTCAGTGTGAGGACGTGGTGGCCGAAGGGATGAGGCCCTTGCCTACGATCTGATAGTCGCGGGTTCGAATCCCGGTGGCAGTCATGCGTGAATGGGTTATTTCGGTCGAACAAATCTATGTATGCATCCTACGTTCTCGAAACGCAAAAAGCACATCAAGAGGAAAGCAGCATGTCAAAGGACAGAAAAAAAAATGTTCTATGGCATGGGACATCCACCGGATTGGTGGATGTCCCATGCCATAGCAAGCATTGGGTCCGCGTGGTGGATTAAGACCCATTCACTATCCTGCTGAGAGTAGGCCTGAGTCCCAGCAGTGGGAACATTATAGGCTGATTATGCTATGCTTATTATGCAGTATGAATGTAGTATAAATAAAGAAAAGGACATAGCCTACTTTACATTTAGATAATAACCGGACGAAAACGCTGGTAGCATATAACCTGTTTGAAGACCCATTCAGAAGGGGCACTTAACGTTTGCGAAAGTACTAATTTACAAAGTTCAGGACAAGACACTTGCTTCGAATTGATCATAAAATCAATATTCTGTTCCAATATCACTAAAAACCTGATTGCTAAAATTCATAACGGTTGCTCCTTCTAGAAGTGTCCGTTGGTTCTTCGAATCGGCGCATCTCATTTGTGTCCACTCGACCTATCGGCACCTTTACTCGATACTCGATCGATACTTTTCTACCATAACTTGCACCAGAAATAAAATTCTGCGTCTTAAAAAAATATGGAAAATACAAAGTAAACCCAAGGAACCGCCAAGGAATGGAATGATCTGCTGGCGTCAGTGTTCCCGATCACTATATAATAGTTTAGGTGTCTTCAAGGCAAGAGTGAATGGGATTATTCTAAGTAAGCGTGCCACATCGTCGACCACATCGTCATTTACCATCAGGTGTGATGGTGGTCAAATGCAAGCAATAAATAGTATTAAATAAAATCAAGGTATTTTTTTCATCTCCATCTACAATATTAGATCCGTAATCATTCCTAAGATAAAATCTGCAGTATCTTTCGAATCCATCTTTATTATTATTTATAATGAACTGGCAATAAGATAACTTCAGATGCAATCTGTTGGTAAATGATCATCTAGGAAATGCTTACAATTATCGCTATTAATGCTTCTGCTTATTGACTGTATCATCGGATGTAGATTAAACTTAATTAAAATTATTTATCTTGACATACAATTAAAAATAATAGGACGTGGTTGGTTTATGAAAATTTTACATTAACAAGCTTAAAGTTTAAAAAACTGGTAACCCGACTGCGGAATTTGTATTTGTATTTGTATTTATTTATTTAAAAAGATAGAAGCTTACAGTTCTTAACCAAAACACTTACTACCTTAAACTAAAACTTAAAAAAACTAATAAATTCTGGATAATATTTCTAATTTTATCATTAAATATATCGACATGCTGGTGCTCGTATAATTAGGTATGCATTCATTGTCAATTAATTTTTCCAAATCAAATGTAAACATATAACTTATTGAACTCAAAAAATCCTACGTTATATTATTTAAAAAAAAAAAACCATCTAAGAACACTCGGTTATATGAGACGAATCTAACGATACCTCAACTGTCCATTCAGCCGTTTGGAAGATAAAATGAAATGAGATGAAATATTGTTTATTTGCTAGAACATGTGTTTACAAATAAGGTCTTAAATAGATAGAGTCCATATATAATAGGTAACCTAGAAAACATACATACAAGATACGCGATATGTAGGTACATACAAGATGAGACACGAAATGTTGCAATAATAATAGATCATCCACCGTTTTACCTAAACGAAAGTACTGAGTAATGTAAAATGCACTTACTACCACCAGACCTGTTGTGCAGAATAATGATAAGGTCATAGGTCCCAGTCAATGTCCCTTCAATAAAGTCTTAGCCAATAATATGTTGTAGAACGCAGCGTTTGTGCAAGCCTATTTGAAATGGATGTCTCAGTTGGTCATTCATCAAAATGTCACAGGACATAGAGCTTGCACCATCGAATTACCACACAAATTGATTCTTGGAAACGTTAATGCGCTAGGACTTCGCAAATTCTTAAAATCGACTAAGTATCTTTGCATGTATCTATACGCGTTTGTGGGTTTAACAAATTTACGATAAACTTGTACTTTATTGGTTTACCAATTTATTTATTGTTCTTAGTATTACTTAAAATTTAATATAACACTGTGCCACTGTCCACTCTTTGTCCTGCAGTATCCGTCTATCAAAAAGTTGTCTGGAAAAGATCGCTTGTTAGCGATAAGACCGCCCATTTTTAATTATAATTTTAATATTTTCCATACTGTAATTGGCTAGTTTTTAAGTGAGCATTTAAGCATATTCTATCTATCTATTGCAGAAAAGTTTTGACATTTCATGACATTTCTTTTAGCTATATTCGTGACTAACTGGCATCCGCGACTTCGTCTGTAATTTATAACTGCTATCATTATAAATTGTAGCCTATGTTTTATTATTATTGTAAAGTTTTATTAAAATCCATTCAGTAGTTTTTACGTGAATGAGTAAGAAACATCTATCCATCCTTACAAACTTTCGCGTTTATAATATTAGTAGGATTTATCAAGCCATCAAATGAAAACAATTGCAGAAAGTATCTCGATGAAATAAATTTACAACTCTATACGTATCGTAAAATCCGACATTGTTTAAAAACACGCCTTTCAAAGTTTCACAAATGCCTCCTCATTGTCTTCGAGTCTCTATATTGGTGTCATCCATCTGCAGGCTGTCACGTGTATGCGAAGATGAGGCTTCTTGCCGTGAAATTAGAACCTTGTGTATTCGAAACTGGTTATGATCCAAAGACTTTGAAGAATCTACTACGCGTAGGGTTGCCATTCGCAAATGTTTTGTGATGTTCAATCATTTACCTTATCGCTATTGGTATTAACTGGTATCCTCGCCTCGCAGCCATCGCGTATCGAGTTAGAGCATTTGAGCTACCTAAGAACGTTTGCAACGGTCTATGGGTGGCCCACTTGTTTCCTTTTGTAAATTTTGTATTATAGATTTTAGTTATTAGTTTTTGCTGTAATAAACATGTTTACGTAATTAACTAGTTTTATTTAAAGACAATTCGTCAAAGAGTCTAAAATATCTGAACAATTCGAGAAAGAATCCTTTTTATTAGATTCGATTTACAACTTTTTTTTTCATACTTTTCAAAAGACTGTTAGAGCTAGACGGACTAATTAATAATGTCATAAACATAGGTACGTTTTAAGTTCTAAAGTAAAAATATCATAAGATAAGATAAGATAATGTTTTTTTTCCAAATCAAAGGTATACAGAGTTAACAAAGCTTTTTGTTTGTTTGGCTTATTTGTAGAGTAATAATAAATAGGCATTTTAAACATTTCTCTCAACCCTAACTACACGCAAATGTAACACCATGTAAGGGCAACAATGAAACGCTTAGTTATTGGGCAATGATACGCACTAGTCGACAAATTCGGCATGTTTCGTAATCTGTTGACAAACGATAAACCAGCTTGTTAGAGCTGCAGAGATGAGGTTCGGGAATCTTCTTAGCACATTAGAAGAAAAGGTCAATGAATAAAAGAAAGACGATAAAAACACAGCAGAATAACTGAAATTGCTGGTAAGCAAAGTTACAAAACTCACAGCAAAATTACCAATGAAGTATTAATAATGAGTACCTAATTATGAATATTGTAAATCTCCAAATTAAAAAACACTTAGTCAATTTTTTTGCGCTACCTTGTAGAAGCCAAGAGTAAGTAGGTATGATAAAGAATTATTACGAATGATTGAGTACCATGGTAGAGAGACAAAGATAAAATATCCAAAATTTATTTCTAAAATAACAGATTTTAAATAAATTCCGTAAATAATGTAAGGTTTAAGCGGTATTGCAACATTGTAATGATTAATGAATTTGCCAGCTGGTAATTTAATTAAACTTGTAGGTACTATTAAATGCTACAAAGATTTTGAAACCAATGAGTTTGCTATTTGAGCTTTGACCTAATTAACATTCCGTTACGAAACTTTGAACTTTACATCGAAAGCTGCATGAGATAGAAACGACAAACTAATTCAATAAACTATCAAATAAATGTGAGCATAAAATAATGTTTTGCCATAAATATAGTGTTGTCCAATTTAATGTCTATGAATTCAAAATTGTTCAGTCGAGAATTTATCGATAAAGTAAAAGATATAAATGTGATCTGCCTGGTAGCTGCTGGCATTGATATTACATGCATTAGTCGACGATAAATAAAATAAAGCGATTTTTCTTAGCATATCGAGGTCCAGTAGCTAGTCGTTTATACCGCGACGCGGATAGGATCATAACCTATAGGATGTCGATATCGATATAAATTATCGTTATTGATGAAACTGCACTAGATGTCTAGATCCCACTAGATCCAAAGTTGATGGAAAAACGAGGACTCTTCATCTTTACAATAGTAGAGCAAGTCTTCGAGATTTTTTTTATTAGTTGAATGTATACCGTTACGTTATTAAAATTAATGTAAGGTATTATTGTACCATGTCTCACGCTGAGGCGTGTAATGAGACAATGGACAAAAAATACGCAATTCGATAAATAACTTCATAATATTTGATTATAATTCAATTTGCAGATACAAATCACCTTGCGAGCCTCATGTTCAATCCGAAATTACATCATCATAGAACCTGCTACATCTAGCGAGGCTGCGTCCTGCGAGCGTTGACCTCGCGGGAGGTGGTCCTGTCAAAACGGATTCATTTTTTCCCGCTTATCTACACGATCACGCTTTGTTGTATAATTACTGAAGAAATTACCGGGCGATACCAGTGACCTGCGGGTCGTGGTTCACAGGATAAACTCAAAGAGCCTTGTTGTGGAATCGATTGCGGCGCGATTGAGCTATCACGCCACAACGACGCTTTGTCCTAGTCGAGCTTGTGCGTGACCGTGGCATAGTCAGCTTTGTATCATTGTAGTTTTGTATCACGAGCTCGGTCCGGCCTCATCGTGGCTCAAAAGAACAATGATGAATGGTCAGCGCGGGCCTCCGGCGCGTTATTGACTATCCGAGTCCATAGCCGTCGACATGAATGAATCGACGCGCTCGTGATTTATCGACACGCGCGCCGCTCTAGCGAGTCGCGATTGAGACACATCAATAGTGATGTGGTGCATCGATAAGAGGGTCCCGTTGAGTGATTCCACCGGGTCAGCGGAGACAGCTGCGGCCGGCAGCACCGGTTCAGTCGGTGATACCGCCGTAAATATAGTGTACCGTGATTGATAAATCTGTGCGCTTGATTGAGACTTTAATTCCAGAGCTGTTATTACGGTGTTATCGAGTTGCGGTAACGTGATGACAATATTATGCGCGCGTCATTAGTGATGCTAGATTATGGTTAGATATGCTAGGAACTATGGTTAGAAACGCCCGCCCTACGCCTGCGCCGCGGATGATTGCACCCCGCTATAACTGTACCTTTATAGCGCTCTCTTCGAGATTGATTAATTAAAGTTTTTCTCTGTCCGTGTGAAGGGTGTTGTTAACCATAATTACATGTTTCATCTTGTGTTTGTTTTTATTTATCGTATGCATCACCGAATCAAGTTTGGATCGCAACCGATACAAATTTAGCTGCTCTTGTTTATTTTTTTTCTTTAAATTCGATATTCCTGCAACATCGATGTAAGTTTTTTGACTACTTCTCTCTTCATCACTCTTTCTTGTATAAAGTTCGGATAGTTAAATAAATATCTTCTTCATTATAGTATGATAAGTTCTAAAAAGTCTATATTAAGCAAGTTCTCAGTAACTCGATGGGATTGTCCGGATTTGCATCGATCCTGCTAAGAGATTGATAGTGCCATTCGAGTGATCGATCGAGTTATTGACTCGGATCGATCCAATCGTCAATAGCTTAAGAGATGTTTGCTGTTATTTATACAGACTTTTTAGACCTAGTGCGGGAAACAGTCCATTCTGGTACGATCTTAACTTATTTTTTTACGGACTTTGTCAAATTTGTGTTAAATGTTTTATTTTTGTGATAGTAAAATATTGATTTATTTCAAAGAAATTAAATTAAAACTTGAGTAGTCTATTATGCAATGGATGCATGATGCATCCAGATTGTGGATGAAGAATAACAAATAAAAACAATAATGAAATATAAAGCAATAATAAAGTTGCCTTATATGTTGGCAATGTTATATTGGCAATTGGCAAGATAGATCAATAATAGGTCTCTGAACTAAAAAAATAAAAAATATTAGCTCTTGTTAAAACTAATAACCAGTGCTAAGTAACTCTTAATTGGATATTAATAAATGTCAAATCAGACGTACGTAAACAGAGCGGTTACTTATGGAATGTTTGTCACAAGTAGAGCAGGTAGCTTTCATATGAATACCGATATAAGAAAGTAAGTAGGTAACGAATGGAATGTTGGTCTTGAAAATGAAATGAGATTACGATTGAGTACCGTGAACTCAATGAATACCAAAGGTCACACTTGAACACCCTGAGGTACTCCAATTTATTGAAAGCAATTAATTAATCAGCTCATTCCTATCCAAACTTTACATAAATTTAAAATAAATCATTGCCTACTGAATTTCATGAATCCATGTAACCATAACTTAAGTTTATCAACGACCTTTGAGTTAAAAGTATTTTCTTTTTTTGCATTATAGTGATGTTTAAAGAGTTCTGTCTGCTATCCTATCAAAGCTACTTTCGAACCAGCCCACGTACCTGACGCATCGCAGACAGTCCAAAGCTTATCTCAAATCCGTTCCGCTGACCCAAAAACACAGGAAGTCCAGCTAGTAAGCTGTTATCATTCTAAGATTTGGCAATGCGGCCGTGGTTCGATGACCCACCATTCACACTGATAACCTGCAGGCCAAGAATCGTGAATGAGATTTCGTAATCTCTAAAACGCTATAAATTATTCGAGCTTGACAGGGGCAGGGTTGATAACGTATGCTGACTACAAGATTGCTTGGGTAACAGTAAATCCGAATTTGCAACTTGCGGCTGCAAGACAAAAAATTGGAAATAAATTCTTAAGAATGTCTTACAAAATGTTTCTGCCTTCCACTAAATGTGTGGTTCCTCAAAAATCATCAATCTTATTCAAAACATAAAACAAAACATTCAATGGTTACAATCAAGATAAAAACAGGGTTTACTGACACGATAAAACTTGAGCCATGTCCACAATGTCATGTGAGTAAAACAATCTGGTCCTGTCATCGTAACCTGATACCACAAAGGTACTAAATATCTGGTAAAAGGGAAGAGAGGCGGAAGCAGCGGCCTGGTTGTTAAAGGTCATGATCTGGATTTCAAACAAGACCACAGACTAAATCAAAGAATTTCAGACTTGTGGTGTATTTGCATAAACATTTTAAGTGGCCATAAGACTGAGCTGATTAGAAGAGATGGATAATAAAGTTATGTAGGCCATAGAGTTATAAAACATCTGCAGTGAATTATAAGAGTCTTATAATTAAAATATTTGACAGCAAAAGCTCAACATTTTGAATATTAACAGCCGTATAAAATTCTTCTATTGGTCGATGGGCCTATTAGACTTAATTAAATCATTTATTCATAGTAATGTTTTCAATGAATACTGATGTTAATCTTAAAGAATCGTTATTCGCAACATTTATCGTGGTTATAATTACAGCTTTTATAGTTATGAAGATCTTAGCGGGATATTAATTGATGAGAAAAACTATCAAACTATGTTTGTGCTTAGTAGAGTTTTTATGATATTAGTTCAAATGTGTATGACACGTGAAAATCTTCATACCATATTTGAGTCCCAGCCACGTCTTATGGAAGGGCTGGTATCGTCTGGTCGTCGTTGTCGGCTGCTTCTTCTGCGCAGAAGTGGAGCAGGAAGGGGTGCAGCAGAACCAGAAGTACCGCTTGTCCCTGATCTTTTCAGCAGCCTTCAACCGCTCCCGCGCCAGCCGGCCTGCGCAGCGGCGAGGGCTGCTGGCGGCGGAAACCATCGTGGTGACCACCGCGAGCACTGCCACCACGCTCCAACGCATCGCTTGCACTGTTCATCTGGTATCCATCACTGACAATCCTTTCCGTCACTGTCTCACACACAGACCACTTCCGGAAAAACACGTTACATTTTCAGCATTTTTTTTGGTGTTATTCTAATGTGGAAATGTTGTAAATACGAAACTTGAGAGTTTTATACTCGGCACTCTTTCGCAACTTTCAGATGTTACATTGAAGGAAAGCTACTGAAATATCACTTACAAAATAACATCAAATACTGGTTATTTTCGCAATTTATTACGGGCAATTTTCTTAACCAAATTATATCGCATCTCATCCAAATATTTTTCTGCTAATATTTCCGAAATGTCTGCGCGATCGAAGTACTTGACGATAACCTCGAGTGGATGCCCTGAGACGTGCGGCCACGCCGGGACAGACGCGCCGACTGCCCGCGAGAACAAAATTAATACCGTTGCAACTTGGTATTAGGACCACGCGCTCCTTGTTGGAAGATAGCTTCTCGGAGAATGTGGAAATCAGGCAAGGACTAAGCTTCAAGTCGAGGAAGGATGCAGTAAAGTGAGAATCAGGAAGAAGATCATCGACAAACACACCAACTCTCGGGCGCTTTGGCTTTGGCTGTAAGCCCATTTGTATGTGTATGTAATAAATAAATAAATGGGATGATTTTAACTTTAATAATGTTTTTTAATGGTAATAATAGACTTTTATTTTACCACAATCTCACATGATGATGACTTGGCCTACGATAGATCAAAAAGGTCTATCAAACAACGACATATTCACTCTTGTCTTAAACAAACTTAGGTTGTAGTAGATTTTAATACAGCATTCGGTTTTGCATTCAAATTTTAAAGTGAACAGCAGAGCCTCTAAATTTTGTATAGATCAACATATTATGAGATCTGATTTAGGCTTTAGTTATTTAACAAGAATCATAGAATTGATGTATTCAACATGGTTCGAAAGTATAATAATTTCGCACAGATTATGAGTCCGATTACAATAAATTACCATGTGAATACAATCGATTTTATCGGACACAGAACTGCTACCGATTCAAAACAGCCTGTTTATGAGACTTCCATGAATTTTATCAAACGACACTATAAATTCACTAGAATTACCTACGTTTAGTTGGCTCATAAAATTCAATCAATCTGCTTTCAAATGTCGCAGCATTTTATGGCGTCAGCACCATGGTGAGTCTATGAGTATACTAATTAGGCCACATTTCAGATCTTAGATAATATCGTGGGTGGTCACTGGCTTTGCTTCCATATAGCTCATGATATAATAAATTTTACACCACATTTTTTTAATAACCAAAGGGGTACCTACTACCTGTGCTACTGCGTTGTATATTGTACTGTTAGAATTTAGTGTTTCTACAGAATAACAGCGGGGCGATTGGGACGCCCGAGCCGAGCTTTGCGAGCTAGCTCGAGCTGGGTACCCGGGTAGGGTTTGCCAAGAGATGAATGAAACTTAAATTTATTTATCAATGTGGGCATGAGCGATTAACAATAACAGTTTTCAAATTTTTATTATATTAAGAAGTGACCTATATTTCAAGTTTTTTTTGCCATATCTGTGTACCAGTAACAACAACTGATTATGCGTATTTTTTTTCTGATGATAAAAAATTTGCGGTTTATATTATAAGTATTATATTATTCTACTAGCTGGTGCCCGCGACTTCGTCTGCGCAGGTATCTTTATAAATTGATGCCTATGTGTTATTCTGATGTATAAGCTATATTATTGTAAAGTTTCATTAAAATCCATTCAGTAGTTTTTACGTGAAAGAGGAACAAACATCCATCCATCCATCCATCCATCCTTACAAACTTTCGCGTTTATAATATTAGTAGGAAGGATAACAGCACTTTAGTGCAGCTGTAGAGAAGTGCTCTTGTAGAAACTACTTTAGTTTCAACACAAGGTGTTATTATGATCAACAGCCTGAAAGTTTTTTTATGCCAACAAGTGGCTAAACTAGCTAGGCGCTCTCTTGATGTTAAGAGATTACGCTTGCCCATAACCATAACCACTACAGGGCTTTGATTCCCATAGGCCCATAGTTTACCATTGGCTAAAATACAGGCCTAAAACTGGACTTTTTTGCACCATTCAGGATTACTATTATCACTGCCTGGATAAGTTTCTAATTGGAGCCCAAGGCACAGCTATCACCGTTCAGCTCACTGCGGAAATGGGATGCAAATGATTTGCAAATGTATTCCCTGATACTGCGGCGTGATGGATGCGACGGCTAGACTGAGCGCGACCACCCGCGGGTATCAGCTTATCTTGAGATCTTACTTTATCCTAATTAGTGGATCCATGTGTTATATCCGTAGTTAGATCCATGGTTGATGTGATGATACATTTTCATTTTTCTTTTGATTATGTCTAGTACACCTACTATCATCATTAATCATCTTCATGAGCATTGTCATCACCTTTATAACCAACTTCAAAAATTGAGGTTCTCAATTCGGCTATTTTCGTTTTTTTTTTATGTTTTAAACTTGTCACCTCAGAACTTTGTCATGTATTAATCGATTTGATAAATTGTATATCTTTGTGTTGAAAGGACTTTCGGATTGAATTTTAAAAAAAAATACTGAAAAAAATATGTATAACGTATTTTGCTTTTCTGTGACTTTTCAGTGGTATTTATAGTCATAAATTGAAGTCGGTTGTAGTGTTTTTGTAAAACTTCGATTATGTTTTGACATTTATGCCTAAGTTTTACGTTAGGGCACAATTTCAATAAATTAAGTTTACCAATTTTATAAACATTCTTCAGATAATTTAAATATATTTACTAACTTATATTCTAGTTGATAGTAGTAGTCATCTCTGAGTGAATTATGAGTGACACAGTTTCAAATGTAAATTTGATATTAAAGCTTCATAATTCCAATTTATGTTTCTTGAACATTGTAGTCACTAATCCCAACAATATGTCACTCAATTGAAATTGTTTCAACACATTTTAGCCATAAACATGTTGATGTTATGAAACGACAACTTTGTTTGAAGTAGTATTTCTTATGTGCAATATACCTGATAATCTTGCTATTTGGCGCCGTCTGCTACACCTTCATTCATATTAAATGCTAATTATTTCCGTATCCACGCATTAATGGCATATTTCTATTTACCAAAGCAGTTACCCAGTCTTTATTATTTATATTATTATGTTTATATCATTTTATCGTTTCATTTCAGCCAATATTATCACTCAATTTTGCTTGCAATATATTTTTTTAAAGGTCACATTATATTTTACATTTTAGTTTATGTCTTTATATCATTACTAAAACTATATCTTAATAATTTTGCTATACATAATTAACAGATAGGCCTTTAACATAAAAGTATTGTGCTTTTTCTGTAACTGTAACTCTTAGTTACCGAATGGATCCCAATTAGAAGGGAAAAGGAAACAGGGAAGACCAAGAAAGACATTCTTACACAACGATGCGGACCGGAATGGATGAGGAAAGCCAGGGAGAGGGGACGTATGGAGGAATTTACGGGAGGCCTACGCCGATGAGGCGACTTCTGCAGAAGAATTCGATTAGTTGTTTTGTTTTTTTAAGCAGAAGTAATAAAGGTTTTTTTTATTGTGCTTTTTCAGTTAATCAAAATTTATATTTTTAGTTTTCTATTTATATTGCTGCCTAGATTACGCTTTCGCGTCTGTTTCTCTTATTGATATCTCAGTAATATGAAGTACGAAATCAATATTCTGTTAAATATCATCATGGACTACAAACTGTATGAAGTTAGCTTCAGTGTCCACATTCCTTTGAGTGGTATCTGTTAAAGATAGAGCCGTGTTGTGATTACATCGGTCAGACATGAATGCTTTAGCGAAAGATAAAAGCTCGTCGGTTCTTGGAAAGTCTGATTAATCAGATAAATTGTTCCATTGCAAATAGGTTACACCACTTTGAACTATTTCAGTGATTGTTTGTTCAGCTAATAGCTTCAATTAACTTTTGACTGTCTATAAGTAGTGCATGTAAAAAAAAACTCGTTATAGTTACTAAAATTCTGTTTGAATTTGCGACAGCGAGAATAATTTAGTGACGATTAGGTACATTATAATAGATCTAGCTATCAAAAGTTATTTATTGGTAGAATTAGTACATTAAAGGTTACTATTTAGTCTTGCTATCCCATTTTTTTCCTCCGTGTGTCTATAAGTGTTTAAAAATGTACCTATGATCTTTTAAAATATAGGTAACAATCTAGGAATTCTTGTACTTGAGATAAATTAATGATGTTGATATAATCAAACTACCTAAATTTCTGCATCATACCAAAACACCTGTTATTTTTTAAATTCGAACCAATCAAATACCTGACTGTCAACTTTATGATAAGATAAATAATTAAGAAGTAGAGACAAATTATAATAATTGTAACAAAACTAAAACATTACTTGTGAAACATGAACCCAGAATGTCAAAACTTAAAAATAAGGTAGAGACAATGGTCTATGTATAGATTACACGGCGGTATCACATTCCAGCACTAAACACGAAAGTAAATAATGTAGTTATGTAAGCGCACGGGCCCCAGATAAGATTTCAGTAGCGTTCTCCATCCTCACAGGAGGTATGAGATACAATTCAACTGAACAATTAAAAAAAATATCTAAAAGACTAAAGCCTGACCGTCCCAAGCAAGTAGACTTGTCGAAGATCGGCGGAGTCTTAGGTCAAAATCATCGGTAAATCCTGGAGCCAAATCAAACGTGAAGCAAAATACAGATCACGATGGAAGCTCACTGTGGACGCGCTCTACTCCACTTAAGAATCATAGGATGTTAAGTAAGTCAAGCTAAGACATGCCTAGATAGATCACACGTACCGAGTACTCGGCCGAGACAGTCTTCTTATCGTGTCACTGTCACTAGTTCTTTCGAACCAGTGTGGTGAAAGGATTTCAAGTGTGCACTCGACACATGTTTTCGAACTTTAGGTTCTACGACATGCCGGTTTCCTCACGATGTTTTCCTTCACCATTGCGAGAACGTGGGATGCATACATAGATTTTTTCGACCGAAAAAACCCATATTATACATGATGCCACCGGGATTCGAACTCGCGACCATCAGATCGCAAGGCAAGGGTCATCCACTTGGCCACCACGTCCTCTCGAGACAGTGAAAGCTTACGTCACTGGCTCAGACGAGCACTCGGCGCTATGTTTATACGTACCGAGTACTCGGTCGAGAGAACTGCCTCGGCCGAGTACTCGGTACGTGTGATCCAAACATAAGGCTAAATGAAAAGTGGAAGCGAAAGGAACTTAAGAATGTTTTGAAAAATAACAAGGAATCTTTCTGTAATGTCCAATTTTAGCTAAATACCATTTTGCTTTGACGTGCAGAGCTATTTTGTAACTATTGTCACTATAGTTTGCGATGAAGTTCACCATGGTGAAGAGTTACAAAATAGGATTGCTGGACTGGATGGACAGCTGTGCGATGGGCAAGTACATGGCACAGCTGGTAGGTAGTACCGCTAAGTTCACTTACCTTCGGAACTTCAAAAATAACACGTTGCAAGAAATCAGGGCAGTTAGCATTCCCGCGATCGTTACGCCTTAATTTGATGAATTATCGACGAATTATCGGCGTTGTTGGAACCACAGTTTTTATTTCGTGACCATGATTGCGATATGTAATTGGTAGTTACAGCCAAAAAAGAAAGAATTAAGAATAAAATAAATAAATAAATATTTTGGACATTTCACACAACGCCATCTAGCCTCAAAAGCAGAGCTTGTACTATGGGAACCAGATAACTGATACAATACTTAAATACATTTTTGTTGTAAATACATTCATGGAATACAAAGAAAACAACTAGACTCAGGACAAACACCGATGTCCATCACACAAGTATTTGTCCTGAAGCGGGAATCGAACCTGCGACACTCGGCGTCGAAGTCCAACGCACTTGCCACTCGACCAATCGTGTCATCAAGAGCAAGTAAGTAGTAATTATCATTTGACGAGACAAGTGACAAGACGAACTGGGCTCTCTTGTTAGTAAGAGATCATACCTGCCCATTACCATAACAGTGCTACGCAGGACTTTGATTCACATCTTCTTATCGTGTCACTAGTTCTTTCAAACCAGTGTGGTGAAAGGATTTCAAGTGCGCCTCGAAGAGGCTCCTTTCGTGCACTATTTCACAAAGACCGATGCAACATTACTATTTATAGCGCTCGTAACTTTGATATATTTTGATGATCAGTCTTAAAACCCCAGTAATTTCATTAGCTACAGTGCCCTTCAAACCGGAACACAATAATGCTTAATCATTCTTATTTTCAGCAGTGCATGAAAGGAGCCTCTTAGTGCACGAATGGAGCTCTTTCGAGGCACACTTGAAATCCTTTCACCACACTGGTTCGAAAGAACTAAGTGACACGATGAGAAGAAGACTGTTTTAGCAGAATATCTAGCACTCTGTTGGTTTCCATTTAGACAGTATCCTGCAAGGAACGCCTTTCAACGCAACAAAGCAATGCCTTAGCACAATTGCCTTATCTACTCTACCAAGAATATTTACTTAGATATCAACACACGCCTATTTCTGACACAGCTCTACAATTTCACAATGTACAGTCAGCTGCACATACATGTATACACTCTCAAGCTTTCACATATATTTATACTTTTAATTTTGCAAAGACATTCTTTCTTTATTATATATTTATTATATTATAATTCTTCAGACAAGTAAGAGGTGTACATTATTTATTATTATTAATTAAGAGTAATATTAATGTGAAAGCTTGGGAGTGAAGCCCTTAGTCAATATCGATTTTGACTGCTTTTTGCGGTCAATATTGGTTTTAATCGGCAATGTGTTTTGACTGTAACATATACATGTTTGTGCAGCTGACTGTACGCTTGCAAAACAGAAATACATTTCGTTTGTGTTTTATTTGGCTCGTATTCCGGGACGTGACGGGTCCGGGACGGCAAAAAGGGCTAGTCTGTAGTCTGTGCTATTTATTAACCACCTCAGGTGCAGGGGACAGACGGAGTGACGCGTGCGCAGATATTCGCGACCGATTTAACTATACATAGATCATATTCAACTAATGATCGCGGTTTCACTTTTCAGCCAACTTTAAAAAAGGAGGAGTTTCTCAATTCGGTTTTTTATGTTACCTCTGAACTATGTTACTTATAAATCAATTTGAAAAAACGTTACGTTTAAAGTTACGTAGGATTGAATGAAGTACATGTGGATATCACCTAGTAGAGTTTAAAGGTACATAATACATATTATTTGATTAGAAGTGCATAAACCTGGTGTTTAGGCCGATAAATCCATCTGCAAGACGCAGGTGCAAGTTTTGTTTACGCGGTGCATCATCAAAGGAAAGCAGCGCCCGCGCATTGCCCAATAACCCAGTACTTAACACAAACAGATTGCAAAAGGCAATATAATGTAGAGTTTGGTATCTCGACATTTTTTTTTTCACTTATTTGATATAAAAAATTAACTATTGAACCGATTTTGTTGAAATTTCTATGGGACTAATCTGAAGGTATGTATATCCATTCACACAAAAAAAAGGTTATTAAAAAAAAAAAAAAAAAAAAAAAAACAACCGAACCTCCTCATTTTTTTAAGTCGGTTGAAAAGAAAAAGAAAATATTGAAATAATAATTTGGTTTTTGGTTTCATATAATAGTAGATTAAGATTGCATGGTACATTACATCCTACTAAAGTTTGTAAGTATGGATGGATGGATATAGCTTACACATCAGAATAACACCTATGCTACAATTAATAAAGATCCTGCGCAGACGAAATCGCGGGCACCAGCTGGTATGTACATATGTATGTGAGTGATGTGTATACTCCATAACTTTTATGTGTACTTATCTGCTAGTTCGTTGGCACAATAAAGAGTTCTCATACTTACATTTATTAATTTGCTCCTCAATCACGTAATTTACCTACAATTACAACGTTTGAGCTGAAATTCGGAGAAGTATAGATAGTTTAGGCCTTTGCCCTACAATAGCACAGACTAAAAATTATAATAGATATTTTATGGGCTGAATAAGGGTGAAACCAGACGCGGGTAAAGACGCGGGTAACAACTAACTATGGTTATAAATCATAGATAAATATAATATGAAAGGCTTTATCCTGCTTGACTGACTCACTAACTGACAGACAACGCACACCAGCCAAAACACTGTACGAATATACTTGAAATACAATACAACGATTAACAAAACCATTAAAGCTACGTTAACTATATATAACGATTATTTAATTTCTGCTAAACTCATTTACATTGCAAGTTAAGGTCAACCACATCGACTCTACCTATTTTAATAGTGATGAATGTTCAAAAAAGAAAATAAATGAAAAATAATATGTTGTAGTACAGATGTAAAGATTCATCAAACTAAGCTCGTAAAGGCACACGCCCTGTAGGCAAAATAGAGGCAGATGTTGAATGACACCTGCTAACTCATAAATCTATGGCGGAAATTAGGTAGGTAGGTGCACGGATTCTTTGAAGTGCCGCTACCGTCGTTACTCTTCATGTATTGCCGCCGATTCAAAATAAACTGATCCTTTTTATTAATACACTTCGAGGCAAAATTAATTGTTTCTTATCAATCAATCACCTTCTACCATAGATAAATAACGGTGTTTTTATAGAACACCAAGATATACAGTATCAAACCAAGATGGAGTAAGAAAGGACTAAAATTGCAGACACCTTGTCAATAAAAATGAAATATTTCCATTTTCAAATTATTTTTTGTTATTTTTTACGATGGAGTTTTATTTAAAATGAAAAATCCTATTAATTCTTAACTATTATATTATACAAACGCTGTTCCTTATCTGCTTAGAAAATTTGCATCGGACTAAATGTACTAGAAGTTAGCTAATTTAGATCCCTTTTTTTGGTGCGTTTTCAATGTATTACATTGTGATTCTATACATTAATACTTTTATGCCTTCTACCATCTAAACCTAAATTATAATATTCAAATATTTGGAGCAAAACAGTTTGTCCGTTTTTAAAGTTTATAAATCATACTAACTTCACATTTTTGCACATTTTGGTCCGAAACTAAATTGCAAAACTGAGAAGTAACAGCGCTCTAGTGAAATTTTTATTGAAAAATAACTAGGTTTTTTATCGTAAATAAAACTCCGTAGAAAAAAGTATAATTTTTGTTGACAAAATGTTTTATGCTGTTTTCCGCCTATATCTTCCTTTAATGCCGTCAATCTTGGCTTAACTATAAGTACACCTACCTGGTTTATGCTGAAAAAAAACTCGAGTTGTTATAAACTACAACCTACTACTAGACATGTTTAATGCCAAAACAAATGTTTATTTCGTCTATAAATGGCCCTATTAATTATGTCCTGAAGTGTAGGTATATTTATAGAAAGCGATGCGTCTTCCGATTCAGTTCGTGGTGTGTTTATTGGTGAACCGACACCCGGTGGTTAGCAACGTACGGTTTATGTGCACTGCAGTGTATCCATGTAGGTTACATGTGAATTTACACTGTAAATTTTACAGTGTTACATGATGTTACACTGCAAGTATAAACCTAGGCGTGTCGAGATTTTAAGAGCTTTTATATCATGACCAGCTAATTAATGAGCTTTACAATAATGTAAGTTATGGTAGTAAATTAAAAGCTTTATTGGTTTTAATTCGAGAATAGGCTATGGAAGGAAATGTGTTTAAGCTGGGTATTGAAATTAGCTTTGAAAAAGGGCCACAGATTGATGTAACAAGCTGGAACAGACAGAGAGTTTTTCGTAAGATTTTTTTTAGGCTTACCATTATAAACAAAAATTGTATTATCATTATAAACAGCTCGTTAACAGGGAAAATAATATATTTTTGTGTCTCCCTCCTCCCTGTCTCCATCATGGTGACGTTGCTAAAAGAGGACCAATAGAACTTTTACAGTTAATAAAAGTTACATCTGTTCCCCTTTTAGAAACGGGGGGACAGATAAAACTTTTTTGTCCCATCTGTCCCCCTACGAGAACAGAGCAGGGTAACAGATGAGAATAATTATTTTGGATGAACCTATAGCTGAAACAATCTACCATTAGAAGTTTAGCAAAGCATACGCTGAGGGCATCGCGGTATGAACGCTGAATTACCCTGCCCGATGCATGCGTGGCCGCTAGGGGCGGCGCGCGGTGGGTCGGCTAGGGTTGCAGCCATACAAGTAGGTATTAAACAATATGAATTAGGATAAGAACGTTTTTATTGTGAAAACTGGTACAAAATATGTAATTATTTAAATGTTAGGAGCAAAAAAGTTTTGTCCGTTTTTTAAGTTTATAAATCATACTAACTTCACATTTTTGCACATTATGGTCCGAAACTAAATTGCAAAACTGAGAAGTAACAGCGCTCTAGTGAATTTTTTATTGAAAAATAACTAGACTTTTTATCGTTAGTAAAACTCTATGGAAAAAAGTTACATTTTTGTTGACAAAAGTTTGTGTGCTATTTTCCGCCTCTATGTTCCTAATTAATGCCGTCAATGTTGGTCTTCTAGGTATATGAATACCGTATTTATCTATGGCTGCTGCTTAAATTCCATAAAGACCTAAGGAGTAAAGGGATCGGATGATGTGTTGAATGTTTATGGCTATTTCCCCATAAATCCTTACAAAACATAGGCTTGCAGACTTTTAGCAACTCTACCTACACTTTACAGACTCTATAGAACCAAATAATAGGTGAGAAATGTGAGTTTGTAAATAAAAATTATCGAATAAAGGTAGGTACACGACGAGCCAATAACATAAGCCTTAGGATTGCGATAACCCTGGTGTAGTATCCTAGTGAAGCACTTATCGAATTAAGGCTCATCATACATTACGCAAATTGTGGACTTGTGTATATACAAATGTACTGCCTGCCTTAGGTTACATTGAGCGTCAGCCGACCCATGTAAACAAAGCTGTTGATGAAATATAGAAAATAGACTTATAATACTGTCCGTTGTGTGGTAGAGCACTCACAGGTATCTAAATCAGATATGATTTGTTAGAATAATAAATTTGGTCTTTCATTTGAGGGCCACTCGTTTTCTTGATCCACGCTTAAAAAAATGGTTTCCATCACGTAAAACACCAGACTCTAACGTATTCTGTAGGAAACTCTACCTTTCCAATTCGTCATCTCTCGGTGCATCAATAGGGTACTACTCAATATTTCTGACAGTTACTAGTAGTGCCATCTGTTATCCGCTAACCGCACTAAAGACAGCGCCATCTAGCGGCATATTTACAAACTACACGTACCTTTGCAGCCGGTCTCGTCGATTCCGTAGTACTGTTCGAGGCAGGTGTCGCAAGATGGCGGCGCCGCGCCCGCTGCGCACGCGCATTCGCCGGTAGCTGGTGTGCAGATCTGAGAGATGGCACCGCTGCCGCAGCGGCACACCGGACATCCGGCTGATAGACCTAGGGTACAAGAGTAATCAGTTTTAGTAAAGAGAGATGCATGTTAAAAATTTCCTTGCAACAATGCAAGCCATAAGCCAGATAAAAAAATATCTACAGCGCTATGACAGAGAAATGAAATAGGTACTTCTTACACAGAATAAACTACGTACAATTACCTACTTACGATCGAGGGCTAGTAAATAAAATTCTGGAAAAGGCCATTTGGTAAACTCTAGAAAATGAGTTTAGGCTGATGATTGGTTTTCTTGGACCGAGTATGGCAATCGACGAAATATTACTATTTTTGCGGTCGTGGGAAGATGGTCGATGAAGAAGGTTTGGGTCCGCTCGTCGTGGCATCTTATGGTGCCTACGTCCAGAGGCTGACGAGATGATGATGATGATGTACTGACCTCCATATCCCTGTGCGCAGGAGTCACAGGCGCGGCCCGCCCAGCCGGCGCGGCAGGTGCAGTGACCAGCGCGTGCGTCGCACGCCGCGGAAAGCGCACCCGCACCGCATGCGCACGCAACGCAGCCAGCAACCGACCATCCGCCCGGACCGAACCAGTAACCCTCCTACACAAAAATACACAAACAGATTTATTTTCATTACATTACTGTTACCTTAACTATTTCAGTCCCAGGTTGTTTAGATTTTTATTATTATTTTAATTTTTTCTTTTTCTTTACTGCCTGGTAACTTGTAATTTTAATTGGATATCTTCTGTTGCGCTGTTTGTGTTATTTTTCTTAAAATGGTAATTTTTAGTTTGTAATTCGGTCTGACCTAGTGCGGGGTCTACAAGTAACTCGGTTCTATATATTATTTGTTTTTGGTAAAAAAAAAGTTGTAATTGTATACATCAGAGACCGCCTTGTGCTATGATCACCTCTACTCATCACTAAGACAGTGCTACACAGGATCTCACACTTATATTTTAAAAAAACTTGAGTTTATGAGGATGGAACGGTAAATTAATTTGTTTCTTAATAACCCCCGAAACTTGTGCACTAATGAGGGCTTTTCAATGAGACATTAACAAAAAAAGTTAACTAAGATAGATGGCGCTGTATGAAACGCAAGTGTCAAAAATCTAACAAAAAAAAACCAGAAAATTTCGTTGTTTAATAAGACACTTGACATTGACAATTGACTTTTGTGCAGCGCCATCTAGTGACCAAAATAAAAAGCGTGATTGTTTTTTGTTATTGAAAAGCCCTCTTTGAGATGACAGTATTTTCGTATGAGTATTTTTCAAGAACTGAAATAGGATATAGACTGCTTTTGACCCCATTAATACGTTTCAAAAGCAGCGGGTTTAGACAAACGTACGAGTATGCAATAGTTACCTTGCACAAGTCGCACCTGGCGCCCTCTGTGTTCGCTGGGCAGGTAAGGCACACACCGGTGGTGGGGTGGCACGGAGACCCACCGCACTCGCACGGCTTGCATGAGCTGCCGAGGGTCGACGGAGATCCCCAGTACCCGAAGTCACAGCTGAGAACAAGCAATATGTCAGAGGAGGTAAGAAACCATGTTTTGATAGGTTTGCATGCAAAATATTTATGGCCTTTCCGAATATTAGAATAGATTTTGCTGGTCCTTACTTAATCAAAGTCTTTAGATCGTTTTTATTAAATGGAAAATTGGACTTTTCGCTCTAGAAATCATTTTCTATCTGATAGATTACTTAATGTCGAGTCTTTCAAAGCTAAGAAGGAACGAGCTTAACCAGAACTCTCTTTTACTAGAAGAAATTCAAAAGAATACTAACTTTTCACAATGATCTCCGCTGTACCCATCCGGACACTGAGTACACACGTATTCATCACCTTCCGACGAAGCCAGCACGCAGTTGGGGCTGAAGTTATTTGACGCGTCGAACAGAGGACAGGCGCACGGCTTACAGGCTCCCTGGAATAACTTTCAAGAATATAGTGGCAAGAAAAGCAAAGAAATATTAAAAGAAAATGAGTAGAAGTCGAAGCTTTTGCTTTTAGACTTTAACAAAGACTAGTAGAGCGCTCCCTAAGTATCAACACCACTAAAGGAATTTACAGGTGAGCTTCTAGATTTCACTGGTCTTGAAGAAAGTTCGATATTACCTGAACAGGATTTCCGTAGTGTCCGGGGAGACAGCGTTCACAGTTCAGTCCAGTTGTATTGTGTTGACAGGGTCCACAGGGGCCATCCACTGCAAAATATAAGGCACTGAGATAATTTTTAATATTAAAAGCCTAGATATACACAAACGTTAGGTCACCAGCGACCACCAAACTTCACGACCACCATCGTTGTCCGTATATCCTGCATTTTCAGTATTCAGTAAGCCGTGTTGGTCGAGTGGGAGGTGCCTCGACTTTCGATTCGAAGGTCGTGGGTTCGAATCCAGTCGTACACCAATGGATTTTTCTGTTCAAAAAAAAATCTATGTGTGCATTAAAACACATGCTTAACGGTGAAGATCGAAAACATGTGTCAAGTGCACGAAAGGAGCCTCTTCGAGGCGCACTTGAAATCCTTTCACTACACTGGTTCGAAGGAACTAGTGACACGATAAGAAGAAGTATTCAGTATTAATTTATTGCCATAAGTGAGTAGTAAATTAGTAGGTTTCTTAAGGTTTTCCTATTTTTCAATAGTGGTAAAATAGACCAACACCCAATATGTTCAAGTGATGATGTGGTAATCTCACCTGCCTCACACTCCGCATGTCCGTTGCAACCGCACGGCACGCACTCGACGCGAGGCGCGTGCGGAGCGTGTGGCACGCGCACGTGTGCCGGGGCACATCGCGCGCATTGCACGCCACCGTACCCCCGCGGGCACGAGCACTGCTCCATTACGGGGCTGGTGGGACCGTGGACTTCCACGAATTCAAGCCGTGCCTGATAACAAACAGACAAGTTTCAGGCCTCCAAGTGGGAATATTTCACCACTAAAACTTTCCTTTGACTTACAGGACAAAGGATCATAGAATGATTAAATAAATGTGGTTTACGTACCTGGTCCTGATCGAAATGGTAATGCGCGCGCAGCATGATGGCTTGCACATCGCTCAGCAGGTCCATGAGCTGCATGCGCGTGGCTAGTGCTGGCTCCTCCCCCACCGTGAACCAGTGTCCCTCCAGGATCGGGACTGAGATCCTCAGCTCGCCAGGGATCTTGTGACTAGAGTTGGCGCACGCCAGTTTTGTGTTGTCTGTGAATATGGTTTACATATTTATTACATGCATTTGATATGTCCATTAAACTACCTGCTGCTGGCGTAAGCCAGTTTTGTGTTGTCTGTGAAATGTTATACATTGGTATTTATTACACGCATCGGATTTGTCCATAAAACTACCTGCTGCGGATTCACCTAAGTGTTAACAGTATTAAAAGTCTAGCCTATGTTATATTCCATCCATAACCATACTAAACCGTCTAATTGAACCAGTAGTTTAGGTGTGATTGACTTACAGTTGCCTATCTATGCCTATGTTGCCACAATCCACGAGGATCACACTGGTAAATGCGTTACTATTGCCTATCTTAGACTATGCTGACGTGTGCTATCCTGATGCGACGGAAGAACAGCTAAACAGGCTGGAGCGCCTATTGAATCTTTGCATTCGATACATCTATGGCCTCCGGAAGTTTGACCATATCTCTGCTTTTCGTCAGCAGCTGCAGTGGCTCGATATCCGTGCTCGTCGGGATACGCACATCTTATCCCTTCTTTACTCTGTACTTCACAATCCTCTGTCTCCTCCCTACCTGAAATAACGTTTCTCTCTTTTCTCTACTTCTAATCGTCCCATGCGCTCTTCTCAACATCTCCTACTCAGTTATCCCCTTCACAATATGAGATCGTACTCAGATTCCTTCACGATAACCGCTATCAGACTGTGGAACAGCATTCCGCCTGCTCTTCGCGACGCTGTCTCTGTAAATGTCTTCAAATCCAAAATTTATAAACATTTTCTCGATAAAAATGCTTTGAGCTAATCATCTCCATGAACTATTTTCTATTTTTATTTTATAAGATCAATTTTTTAAGTAGGTACTTTATATTTATTTATATATATATTTATGTATATAACATAATTTATAATATTTGTGTAGGATAATAATCATTCCTTAATGAAATCTGTTCTTCGTGCACTACCCACGCAACTGTTCACAATACACAAAGGTTTAGCTGGAAGATAATGCTACATAGCATTAAGTTCGCCTTTGTACTATTTGTTAAGTGCAATAAAGTATTTTCTATCTATCTATCTATCTATTAATTCCTACAACCATCGCAAACAATAACTGCCACGCACAAAATGTTCTAATTTGTTCATTTGTAGCAGGAAATTAGAAAGAAAATTATGAAAATGTCACACTAATCCACACTCCAGCTTGCTCCAGCTGGATATCCAACCTAGAGCTCCAGACTTTGTAAACAAGGTCACTACCGACTATACAACAAGCTGACTAATGTGATGATCTCACCAGCTCCAATAAGAACAACATCAGGTCCGAAGGTAGGGTTTCCTCCCGCATCTCCCCTCACTTTGCTCCAGAACAGCGCCGCTCGCAGCTCCCCTCCGTACGCTAGGAACTGTTCTCCGCTAAAAGACGAGCTCAGCCAGTAGAAATGCTGCCAGCCTTCTACCTGGGAACAACGGTCAAATTGGTGTCAACTATTTAAAACCTTACTTTTACTGATACTGATACCTGTGACCCCCTTAGTAATACTCATCCCAATACTTAAGAGTAACTTAGTGACACTGATGTAAATCTAACCTCAAAGGTAATGATAGACAGCTGGCCTTGCTCATCCACCGAGGGTTCGACGGTTTCGTTGCCGTTCGAGTTTGTCACCAACCATCCTTCACCAAGAGGGAGAATTATCTGAAACAGGTATAAATAGCTCAAGACACTTCATTGTTTTTTGTCTTCTTTAAATTCTGTGACAATCACAGTTAAAGCAGAAACTTTTGCACTTTAACCCCTTCTAGGGTGCAAAGTGTGATTCCCAGCTCCCCGAGCGTAGTCCATTCTTAATAAAAGTTAAATGTGGGTAGACATGGATTGATTCAAAAATGTTAGAAAGCTTACATCTCTCGGCGTATGTTCCGTGGGCAGACTGCAGGAGTCGGTGATATGTGAGCAATAGCAGGGTCTGCAGCCAGCGGGAAGATCTGCGCTAAGGCCATAGTGCCCCGGCGCGCATGCGTTACACCGCTCACCAACCACATTCGCCTGAAATATTCACAAACATTAAACCCAGTTCTAAAAATGATTCTGTTTTCTCTCATTTTAACCAGTAGCTAGTTCTGGTGAAGGAGTTTTTCAGCCGCCGAGAGTCCTCAACCTTGGCTTAGCAACTAAAAATAAGTTATAGGGTGGTATTGAAAAATTTGCGTGCCTCTAAAGAATTAAATCAGTGAATCATGGCTGATATCTTATCGCTCACTGCACAGCTGGCTCTCGCTTGTTCAGGAAAATGAAATGATAACTTGCGTTTTAGCCAAAGATTGGCAGATTAGATGTTTTATACAATATAAGTCACTTAAACTGAATACAATCGAACTAAACTCTAGGTCTTTCATCATAGACATAAATACAACAAAAATAAGTTTTTCGTAGACTTTCGCGATTATCACATATACCTAGTTATTTGATTGAAACCGGTATTTATCGCGCTCACCTCATATATTTTTGTATCCTGACGTTTCGACTGTATTGCAACAGCCGTGGTCACGGGTTACCGCGACGGTAGCTCCAATACGCCAGTCAGCCCGTGACCACGGCTGTTGCAATACAGTCGAAACGTCGGGACACAAAAACTTATGAGGTGAGCGCGATAAATACCGGTTTCAATCAACTAACAACAAAAAACCTAACTAATAGTATTAAACTTTACCGACGATAGGATGATTCCTGTTGACCCCACCTGTTACGCTATGTAACGCGAGCATGTGATACGGTCCTACTTTTAATGAAGCCAGTAAATTGCTCGAGCATTTTTCCGTTCCATCTAAACTAACCCTTAGTATTCAGTGGGGTTCACAAGGCATCATAATCTTTCTGGCAACTTTAATGGTGACCCCTAAGCCTGTAGGAGACTTTTACTAACCTTACACTGGCACTCATCATCACAGACCCGACTAGGATCGACCACTCCCCGAGGATCGCACTTGCAGGCCGGCGTGGTCGGGATCCGGCAGTCGGGGAAGGTCGCAGTAGGATCTTCACACGCGTTACACAGGTGTCCCGAAAAGCCAGGGTAGCAGGTGCATAAGACGCGGTGGTGTTTCCTGTCCCATTTGCAGGACCCTGAAAAAGAGCGAAAAATCTAAAGCTCATGAAAATTGTAACTGACCACCTGCCCAATGTCAACAGATGCAATGATAAATGCTAAAGTAGGGTAGTAGGGTAATATACCTATACAGTGAAAAAACTTACCGTCAGATCCATCAGGATCACAGTCACAGGAAATGCATGGACCATCAGAAATTGCATTGTAAAAATTTGGCAAACACCGATCACACAAAGGCCCGGCACGATTTCCCTGAAATAAAATCAGTGATGGATATTTATTACTATCTGTCCCCCTATTAGTCACAGGGGACAGATAGAACTTTTAATTTTAATAAAAGTTCCATCTGTCTCCTCATCAGCAACGGTGGGACAGGTAGAACTTATTTGTCCCATCTGTCACCCTAGGCGGACAGAGCAGGGTGACAGATGGGAATAATTCGTACAGCGGTCTGCAATGGCTTCCCGTTGAAGGGTGCATTGTGCATTGCTCACGACGATTATAACTTAACGTATTACCTATGTAGGTATATGGTTAGCAAAATAATAGTTTAAGAGTAATCCTCAAATCCGAATTCAATACAAAATGTTTCGGACAAATACTGAAAAAGTACGCCGTATTATAGTAATTTCTTCACACTATTCATTTCGTCCACGTTATTTGATTTCGTTTCGAATAAAACAAAAAAAAATAATAATATTAATTCGTCTTTTATCTTGAAAATATCAGAGAAACATTTATTATATTCGCTTATTTAATATGAATAAAAAAAATCTCAAAACAAAGCTGTTTCTGGATGGTATTTCGTAACTCCTCCTGAACGGCATTATATATATAATTTATTTTTATACCATTCGCTAGGGAAAAAAAATTATCTAAAAAGCTCAGTAAGCTTTTTATGATACGCTAATTTTTCTTGCGACAAGGAATGAATATACGTAATTTTGCAATAAAAGTGGGCGTGCACTGCTCTGGACCTCAGCAGTACCCATCTGACTACGGGACGGGGAGGCCGCGTCGCGCTGGCGCGCACCGCCTCGCGAAACGATTTTACGTAACATGACTGAATAAAGTAATATTCACACCATACTGTTGGATAGTACGTCCGTTATAGATAGATTTATTTATGTATGCAAATGAGATGGCTATTGGCTTTATTGTCAGTACGCGCATGAAACAACATTTATAAGAGGCTCGGATTTGACTGACTGACAGGCAATTTACAGGCCAAACCGCTGAACGTAGATACTTGAAACTTGAAGAATGTGATCGTCGAGAGCTGAAAGTGAGTACTGGCATGTAGGTAGGTAGGTAAGTAAGTAAGTAAGTAAGTAGGCAAGTAAGTAGGCAAATAAGTAGGCAAGTAAGTAGGCAAGTAAGTAGGCAAGTACGTAGGCAAGTCAGTAAGTAAGTAAGTAAGTAGGTAATTAGGTAAGTAGGTAGGCAAGTAAGTAGGCACTTGTCTTACTTACTTAAGTACTTACTTAATAAGCAAGTCAAGTTAGGTACTTACTTAAGAAGGCAAATAAGTAGGCACTTGTCTTACTTACTTTAGAAATTTAATTAAATAACTAAAATAAATTTTAATAACTTACTTAAATAGTACATAAGTACAGTACAGTACAGTAGTAGTTAAGTAAGGTACTTACATAGCAGGGAAGTAAGTTGGCAATTAAGTAGGCGAATAAGTAGGCGAGTAATAGGCGAGTAAGTAGGCAAGTAAGTAGACACTTGTCTTACTTAAGTAAGTAGTAGTTCTTACTTACGTACTAATTACTTAAGTAGTTCTTAATTACGTAGTACTTACTTAAGTAGTATATAAGTAAGTCAAGCTAGGTACTTACTTAAGTAGGCAAATAAGTAAGCACCTGTCTTACTTACTTAAGTACTTACTTAAGTAAGTAAGACAGTACTATTAAAGTAGTACTTAAGTAAGTAAGACCTACCTACCTACATGGGGCAAAAATTACCTTTAGTGAAAACCGCATGTCGATACGACATGCATTTTTCGAGATAGGTTCCGAGGTGGACGTGCGAATCGTCAACCTGAGTCAACCCGCCCCAGTCCCCAACATACATGCCACTCGACCACTCGAAAACTCAAAATAATGATATAACGTAGCCTAGGTATATGATTTCCAAACAATTCGCATACCTACTAAATTTTGGTTCAGTAGTTTTGGCTTGATTGAGGAAGAAACATCCATTTTGCGAATTTTTAGTAGGTAGTTAGGACCTGACTGAGGGCGGACCGATTAGTAAAAAAATAATCTGTTCTGTACTATTTGTTAATATTAGGTAGGAGGTACCTACTTATCTTTGAATAAGTAAACTATGTAGGTAAATGCTGTTGCATTTTTTTCTGAATTTATCTTGTTTAAATGTCGGTAGGTAAGAAGTTGAACGATAATATATTTTGGCCCGCAACAGTAAGTCGGCATTCAATAAATATCCTAAATTTATTTTATAAAAAAATATGTACCTACTTACGAAACGATTCTTACTACTCAAATGATTGTCTGAATCTGACTTTACGCAATGGCAAAGCCGCGCGATGTCCGTTTCTGTTAGACGTCGTGCGCGTGCGGGGTGTCAGAAATCAGAGTGATCCACCCATTTTTGCTTTCGTCTTAGCAGCTATTAGCCCCTTAAGTTAGTAGGGTTAATTTTTAAACACGTATAAAATCTAAATTAAAGTAACCTTTCACTTTTTTTGTTGACGAAATTAAAAAACATGGACGAAACGAATAGTGTGAAGAAATTACTATAATACGGCGTACTTTTTGAGTATTTTTTTCGGATTCGGATTCGAGGATTCCCCTTAAGTAATCTGGCGGGGCTAATAGCAGGTGTATGAAGATATTATACTTTCAAAAGTCAACTTACTGTACAGTTGATGCAGAGCTCCGCTCCACTGTCGTCGTATTGGCATTCCCCCCGCTCCCCGCAGGAACACCCCCTACCGTCTTCGCAGGGTTGGCTTGGCAGCCAGGGAGCTCCGGAACAACATCGGTGGCAATGTCCTCCGCATGTGCCGTGCTGGCAATCACACTTTGCACCCTAGAATTTTTTAACAGTTTAGAGCATTGAGGTAATGTTTGTCTTCAGGTCATCCAAAGCTAAATCCAGCCTGGAGACTGGAAGCGATCTCTAGCTCATAAGGCTTATTTCCCTCGTTGTCATTCAAATTATATTCACCATTCACCACTATATCGTATGTGCTCATCGTACAACAGAATTTGCCAGGAAACATATATTTTCTGCGCTTCAGTCTCTTCTATTAAGATACTACCTCACACACAATCTCTTTCTTTTAAATTTAAGTTTTCTTTCTTTTTTATTTAAGTATAAGAGAGTATATAATTTTATGCAAGTTGTGTTTACTTCAAGTAGGTTGTACCTACACGTGTTTTCTTCTAACAATTTCATTTAACACAGTTTCAGTTCATTTTTACTCAGTGTAACATCCAGTTTAGTGGACCTTTAAAAAAAAATAAGGTACTTACTTCAGCATCCACACTGCAGCTAGAAGCATGTCCATGGCACAGGCACCTGACTGCCAGCGTGAGCGTCCGCACTGTGTAGTACTGCTGACGAGAAGGCCCTGGGTGCGTGGCGCGGAAGGTAATCCGCACTCGCCGTGCGGTCACACCCTCGCCGATACCCACGTGCATCTGATTATCAGAAAATACTATTATTTTCCTTCTGAATATATCAGTGGTACCAATCTTGGCAACAGTTCAAATAAGAACTTCGATCTTCTTCTTATCGTATCACTAGTTCCTTTGAACCAGTGTGGAGAAATAATTTTAGGATGACAAGTGCGCCTCGAAGAGGCTCCTTTCGTGCACTCGACACATGTTATCGAACTTTTTAGGTTCTACGACATGCCGGTTTCATCATTATGTTTTCACCGTTGCGAGAACCCATTTACGCATGACGGCCACCGGGATTCAAACCCGCGACCATCATATCGCAAGGTAAGGGCCTCATCCACTCGGCCACCTCGTCGACACTCGGCCACCACGTCCACACTCGGCCACCACGTCCACGACAACTTCCATACAATCGTGTCAAAACTGCCACATGATGGAAAAAGCCGAAGGTATCGCTTAATGACACAATAGGCATTTTTCAGAATGTTCAGCAAACAAGCCTCACCTCTCCATTTTCCAAGGGGCGTGGACTTGCGAACTGCGTGGAACAGGCCAGCTTCTCCGCCCGGCTGGTTCTCTTCACAGCCCTGACTTTCCGCCTCCGTCGCTCTGGCCTCAAGTCCCACAGCCTCCTGCAGTGATCCTTGTCCCCGAAGGCCCGAACCATGCGCCAATCGTCGCCGTTGTCTGATGACGACACCTCGAGGGACCAGGCTAAAGGACGCGGTGATGGACCCGATTTTATGATGACATGGAGAAGTTCCATTTTCTGTAAAAATGAAATGGATAATAAACGATTTGTCGTCTATTACGATATTTAAATTCGTTCTTGAAGATTGTTGCCGACTTGCACCAATCTATCAAAGTTCCTAAGCAATTACTTAACTCGCTTGACAATTCTTAACGGTCTGAATTTGGACCGTTAAGTACTGGCAAGCGAGAAAAGTAATTGCTTAGGAGCTTTGATAGTGTGGTGCAAGTAGGCATAAGGCTCGCATTTATGAATGTACCTAAAAAGGCAACGACAAACCAAAGTTTTCTACTTGCAGAAAATCACAATTGTTATTCAGTATTTTTATTGCAGTCAATAAGTCTTAGTTTTCATAGAATTCCCAGCCAGGAGGTTAATATGAATGTCTTTCAGTTTACGTTCAAAATTTACTTCTTTCTCTACGTGTTTTAAATATCTTTGATAATCAAATGAATAAGCCCTATATTATAGTCATTGAAGAAGCACTAATTTCTATACAAACTAACTCATAATAGCTCACTATTTTCGCGTCTTTCCACCTTCGTAGAATCTATTTAGATCTCGTTATCTTCTATGAGACCGTTGTCATAGATAAGACGTCACATCTTATCTATGACAACGGTACTTAGATTTTTTACAATCTATAAACAACACGTTATAATAAAAGAACTCGGTATACGGTCGTGATGGGTTTGTTAGCACTATTTGAAAATGCAGTGGCATTATAATTAACATAGAAATACTGAACACAAATGTAAAAGAAAATTTAACAAGTGGCTTCGAAAGCATTTCAATTTCTAAATTAAACACATCTAACATTTTTTGGAGTGTCGAAATGGTCGTGCTGGATGGACTTGATAAAGTAGTGGAAGTGAGTTAATTTTATGGAAATAACTGCCTCCAGGTATTTGCCCAGAAAGAAAGTCCCCCTATTAAACCGAAAGATCTATCACCATAATTTTGGCCAAAAGAGAAGAACCTACGTTACACTATACATACTAAAAAAATACCCTCAAGAAATTAGGTATTTTTCTGTCTGAAGCTATAAAATGTAAATAATATATTTTTTTTTCTCAATAATCAATATACATAGTTATTTATAAGGCTTAGACCTGACTGATTAACTGACAGGCAACGCACAGGCCAAACCACTGAACCTAGAAACTTGAAACTGGAGGGTTTGTTTATCAAAAGTTGAAAGTGAAAGTGAGAGGAAATAATTTAAAAATCGCAACGCAACCAAAGATGCGGGCGTCAACAAAGCTAGGTATATTTTATCAGCCAAAATCCATCAAACCCAACATTTTGATGGACATTGTTCATGTCTGTTTATGTGCATTTGAATCCAGCATGTCAGCGTAAACCCGGGTTTTCCATCCAATTAAAGAGAGTTACGAGCGTCTATTGTTTTATTCAATCGTATGCATTACGTCGAGGCTCGGTTCCCACATGAACCACATTTGAACAGTGAAAGCTATCCCTATAAAGACGTATACGATTTACTTCCATCTCCAAAATGAGGTCATTGTGGAACAGCTTTGAAAGTTAAGTTATTGGTTTGAATTTGAATTGGTTCCTCTTTCTGGAGCTAGTGGCTGAATTCCTTCGACCTACGGCTTCAAACAATAATTTAAATGAACGTTCCATGTAGGTATTCTAATGGTATTCCATGTAGGTGTAGGTCCAGCCCCAATATTAAAAAAAACTTTAAGAAATCTTTTAAGTAGTAAGTTAATCGCCTGCCTACTTTGTGACAAAAAAATCTTATAATAGGTACTTGCTTACTATACGGATTGTTTGCTTCAATGTTATGAGTAAAAGAACAGGCCGAGAGCCGTTCGTTGCTCCTTGGGATATTTTAAAGCACTGAATTGGATGGGATGGGTGCCAATGATCATTAGTGGAATTTACAACTGAGCGCTTTCAGTGCTTCGGAGGGAACGTAAATTGTCAGTACCGGCTTATTGTAGTCGTTGAGTCAAGTCAAGGCCTTCAGGTGGTCTGAATATCCGATAGTAGAGCCAGTAGGCTTGTAAAGACGAAGACGAAGTAGATAATCTTAAAAATTACTTGCAGAACAGCGAAGCTTTGTTCAACTAACAAAATAGCTTGACCAGTTCCTCCTGATAATGTATTTCACCCACATTATTATACCGTGTAGTAAGCACGAGTCACGATAAATGCCGTAGCAGGACAAAAACCGCCAAAAAGGCCTGCGCCCGCGCACGTCTCATTAGCGACGCCCTACAAGGAACAGACCACAGATTACAGAACAGAGCTGATCACCGCTTGCTTTATAATCTACTTTTGTTTGCTGACTTACAAGCAGAAGATTTGAAAAAAAATACTATACGTTTTCGGATCGATGTCTGATTAATGGCCAAAGACCAACAGTATTTGAATGAATGTCTTAAAATAAAAACTACACAAACTAGGCACTGGAAAATAGCATGTAAAATTTAACAGGAAGATCAGAGGGTTGTTTACTGGAATTACAAGATCCACGCTAACGAAGTCGCAATTAAGGCTTCGCCAATCAGAACGCGCGTCAGGGCACTACATTGACGCCGCGCTATAGCGCCGAAATGTGTTGTACTATGACGGTATTGTACTGTCACACCGAGCGCCAGCGTTAGCAGTACGCAACGTTCTATCGCGGCGTCAGGACTGTTTGACAGGCTCTCAATATATCTGTACCTACAACACAATGCAGCGTAATAGCTCAACGTAAAGTTACGCGCTGAGAACGCTTCCTGTTTGACGAAGTCTTAAGTCCACTCAAGGTAGAAAACAAAATAGTAGAAACACAATGGAGTAAGATAATTTATTCATTATAACAATAAAGTATTTTTATTAATTTTTTTTTTGCATAAAGTCTTATCACCTTAAACAGGTAACGCGCTACACGTAGTATTATCACTGCTATTAGACAAAATAGGTGTTATTTGGAGGCAAAATTCACGACTTTGAGTTTACTCTTCGTGTTTACATACGTAGTGTGTAGACAGCTGTAGAGACGTAAGTACCTTTTTTTAAGTGACTAAAAACTCGTCAGGAACAAGAGTCAAATCAGACCATAATACACCATACCATAAGTTATGATTTTTATTGTGATAGGAAAAAGTAGAGTCAGTTTGATTAGAACGAAGTTTCGACAGTTTTGAAAGTTGTATTAAATACAAAAAATATTTTTATTCAATGTGTGTACGTACTATAATCTCGTCTCAACCTACTAAAAACAAAATCAACATCAACATTTCTAATCCAGCATAAACTATCTAACAATAAATATCAACACACACCTGCAAATCAGATATCTTATCGCGGAGATAACAGGGAATACTTCAGTTATCTGCCTAACTCGATGGAGCTCAGACACTTCGGCAATGTCCAGAGAATCCCGACTGGTTTCGAAGACTGGACGGAACATGCCGAGAACAGAGCCTCAGGACTTTGTGTATGTGAACCCGGCTTTTGTCGGCAGTGTGAACAATGTCAACAATGAAATTCGGACCCCTACTCCAATTACTGGGTCAGTTTTTTTTGTGAGAGAAGTGTTTTCTGTGTGATGTGATGTTTGTATGTTGGTGGAACCAAGGTGGATCTCGTGACATTATTTTCCATGGAGTTTGGTTACGTCAAACATCCTATGATTGTTAAGTAGGTAGGTAAACTGGTAAACTTGTGAAGCGCCCTTATAGACCACTACTAGTTATGACACAGTTTTACAAAATAATAGTAAGCGTCGATGACACAGGGCTAGTTTACAAGCTACAAGCCAGCGAGTTCGCTAGTAGCTTGTAAATTCACCCCATGCCATCGGCTGTTTTACAATCTGCTAGTGGAAAATCTGGACGGCTAACTCGCTCACTCGCTAGCTTTTAAACTCGGTGGCTTGTAGCTTGTAATTTAGCCCTGTGTCATCGACGCTTATGAGTAGAACGAATAGGTAACTATGGTAGGTTAATGGTTGACCGGATTATAAACCAAAGGTTTCAAACATCCGTAAACCTCATGCATATTATAATGGTGTTTCTATAGAACACTAAGATAGAAAGTATCAAACCAAGATAGAGTCGTAAGACAGAACAAAGGATCTACTTATTCAAATAATTTTTGTTACTATTTTTACGGTGGAGTTTTATTAACAATGAAAAAGCCTAGTTTATGCTACGCTGTTCCTTCTTTGTTTCGAAAATTAGTATCGGGCCAAAATGTATAAGACTTTAGTTAACTTAGAACACTTTTTTTGCGCATTTTCAATGTCCTACATTGTGATTCTGTACTATAATACTTCTATGACCTTCATATTATGTTTCTGTTATATTTCAGTCTACTTTTTCCTCTTGCATTGGAGCTGATTCTGTATTATGGGCCATATATTTTGTATTTACGACTGAATGAGTCAATTTGTAAACTAATAAACAGGGGTATTGTTTACCTAGCTGCGTATTTAATTGATAACATATCGGTCAGGTTTAACTCGTAGGTAATAAACCCATTAAAATACGTATATTTGTAGCTTGTTGTGTTGTGTTGCTACTCTGCAATTTTTTTCTGTTATTATTTATTGTACACAACAAGATATAAAGCATAAAGAAAAGACACGTTAAAGAAAAGACAAGAGTTTTCTTCAAGATCTTTGTGTTCATTTCGTATGACAGTGCTCTATACTTGATGAGTGATGACTCAGCAAAGACTCTTCGCATCTTATAGATCAATTACTCCTACCTATGACCAAAATAGCTACACAGGACTTAACATGAATAACATGGCATGGTTATAATTAATTATTATTACATATTATTTCATCAAAAAAAGCCTATCTATTTTTTTTCTAAACTTTAGGAATCAATCTACCACGTTGTATCTAAGGTACCTTAGATAATAAAAATTGTATGGTTATTTCCTTCTATTTAGTTTATTAATTTTATTATGTTCATACACATCTTACATATCAATACAAATAATTTCCAAATGATATAATAAATAACCCATAACCTTGTTTACGTCGCGAATAAAAATTTCTTAGTACGCGCCCACACTTCTTGACGACATTCTCTTAATTTCAAGTCTCTACTCCAGTGGTTTTGTCTGTGCGTTGTCTATCAATCAGTCAGTCGGGACTAAGCCTTTTATATAAATTAGTGATCAATAATTCTGATAACTATGACAATTAGAGTGGTTATTCCAGGGTGTACCGAGAGCAGTACTGGGCGTGCTCACGATGGCCGTACACGCAGCGGGTCCTGGCTATAACAGTGGGTGTGCTACTGGGCGCGCTCATCGGTCTTGGCATCTACATGATCATAATGAAGGACCCTGACAACGTCATCGGCGGGATATTCCTGAGGAGTGTTCCTGATTAGTTCTTAACTGTGAAGGACTGAGTATATATAATTAGGGTTTTTAAATTGGATTCTTTAAGCATGGATGAAACAGGACTAGTTTACTAGCTACAAGCCAGCGAGTTCGCCATTAGCTTGTAAATGCCCCGTGTCATCGGCTTTTTTAAAATCTGCTGAAAATCCTTCCGGACCGCTAAATCGCTCATTCGCTAGCTTTTAAGCTCGCTGGCTTGTAGCTTGTATACTAGCCCTGTGTCATTGAGGCTTTAGTGTAAATAGGATACGTATTCTGTAGCTGTATTTTTTGATGGTTTTTTTTTTTTGCTAAGATTATTTTGGAGTGTGGGACTTATAATGTCGCCGTGAAAATCGAACCTAGAAACCTTCTGCTTCTTAGTTGGCCGTGGCTTGACTCTACCACTGTACTCGTACGCTCCACGATCTTGAGTTTACCTTCCTGATAGTCGACGAAGTCTATTATAAGTAGGTATTTATAATTATTAGACGACAGACGTATAAATAAGAGGAGAGACATCACTGTGTTGACTTACTGAAGATAACTAAACTCGTTTATTTAAGTCAGAAAAAAAAAACAACAGGACGTGGTGGCTGAGTGGGTGAGGCCCTTGCCTTGCAATCTGATGGTCGCGGGTTCGAATCCCGGTGGCAGTCATGCGTAAATGGGTTTTTTCGGTCGAAAAAAATCTATGTATGCATCCCACGTTCTCGCAACGGTGAAGGAAAACATTGTGAGGAAACCGGCATGTCGTAGAACCTAAAATTTCGAAAACATTGTGTCGAGTTCACGAAAGGAGCCTCTTCGAGGCGCACTTGAAATCCTTTCACCACACTGGTTAGAAAGAACTAGTGACACGATAAGAAGAAGAAAAAAACAGAACTAAATAAATCCTCGTTCATTGTATTGCTCAAATCAAACTTACTGAAGTTAGACATAAATAAAATGTATTCCGATCCAACGTTGGAAACGTTGGATTTTAGAACGTCGAATCCGACTGATCGATTGTACGCCTAGAGATAAGATAGAGCCTGCCATAAACCTACCTACATACATTATCGACTAAGTAACGTCACCCGACAAAAATTTCTAAATTGCGAAAAAGAAAAAATAAACATGTTTTTTTTTCAATTGTATGATTTTAGTATTTTGATGTCTGATAGCTAGTAGATGATCTGATCTCGTAATAGCTAGATAGATTTTAACTACACAGGTTTCTTTTGTATTCGTCGTTCAGATGGTAATAGGCTAGTATTTGGAAAAACTTATTTATGAAAATCACTCTATATTTTCTTGGAGAAAGAAAATTATAAGAATATAACAAACCGTACTGATCGTACCTACAATTAATTTGATTTTGCTCAGTAACAGTCATATACGAACTGATTTTATCTATTTTGATTGTGTAAATTTTAATCAATCTAATGTACGAATATCATTTTATTGATAAGGTAACATTAGGGATTTAAAAAAGTATTTTTGTTAATTAATTAGACTAAAACATTATGTTTATGTGTAAGAGATAATTACAACAATATTAATAAAAAAAAAATCTAGTTTTTATTTCTGATTATTACAGGGTTCATTAATAGACATGATTCCCACTCCCACTCGGCACTTATTCCCACCCGCTCCCAATTATTTTATTTATTAAATTATTCTTATGTACTAATACTAATTCATAATTTAAACTGTTATAACTGTAACCTCTACAGAGCTCCAAAAACCGTGTGACAATACCCTCATGCTTTAATTTGCATCCATTTTCTGATCGATAGAACTTATTGGTGCATTCTGTAAAAGCAGCAAAACTATCTTTAACAAAACTTTGAGCTTTTTCGATATTTTCCATACCTTAGGATTTGACCATTCAGCCCAGTTGAAAAAAATCACCCTCTATAACTACTGTCTTGCCTTAATTTAAGTGAATATAATGCTTTTAAGCGTCGTCGATGACACGTCACGGCTTTTTACACGCTACAAGCCAGCGAGTTCGCTTGTAGCGTGTAAAGTCGCCCAGTGTCATCGGCGTTTTTACAATCTGCTTGTTGAAGATCCTTCCCAAAAGCTAACTCGCTCACACGCTAGCTTTTAAACTCGCCAACAATCAGCTTGTAAAAAACCGTGTGTTATTGACGCTTAAGTACTACTCGGGCGAATGAACATGACTCCTGGCTCGAATGACGTCTGTGCAAAGTACAGCGTGGAATTGGATAATCTTGATAGAGAAGAGGTCCAGCAATACTTGGTAATGATAAGTAATGATGGCTTCGCAATAAGAGGAAGAAGATACACGGAGGGTGCCTCGTAGGCCGCGGGGGAATCTTCAAGTTCCGAGCCACGTGACAACCAGGTGTCATGTTCATTCGCCCGAGTAGTAAATATCGTTTATATAGGTATTTATTAATTTGCAATATCGTTAACCGTGAAGCGTGAACACGACCTCATGCTCTCAAAATCAGGTCACTCAAAGGTCAGGCTTTGGGGATTTTATCACCATGATTAATGGTGAAACTGGTTCCAAGTAAATTGCCTCTTGATCCCTTCAAGAGCAATTAAAAAGAGATATTGAAGTGCCAAGTATGTAATGGGTTTCAAGTATTTTTTAATTGATAGTGTGAATTCTTTCGAATATAAATGAGAAGGCATAGAAACTACCTTATTATAGCGCATTCTTATAGTTATGCTATTATAGCTAATTAAGAAGTAGGCCCCCAGGTATGCATATTTACTGACCAAAATATTTTATATTCATTTAAATAAAATATAACATAAGTTAACTATTTTTTTTATCTACGATAATAGGTGGTGCATATGAAAAAAAGTAACCTACTTAAATAAAACTATCCTAATTATTAATTTTAGTCAGTATCCTAAAATAACTTTAACTTGCACTGTTGTTGGCAAGAGCAATGGCAATACGTTGGACCTTAAAAGTAAACATTTTTTTTTCAGAAAGCCGAGCGAGTGCAATCTCTAGTGAGGTAGAGTTGTAGCGCTAGAAAAAGTATTCGGTTTGCGATTATAATTATCTACCCCAACTAATTCACCAAAATTCAACAGTTTGGATTGCCTTCACTTGATGGGGTTCAAATACCCATAGAATTAATTGTATTTTGGAGGCATTCAAATTCAAGTATCATTATTGTCAAATAAATGGTTCGACATGTTTCGAATATAAATCGATTTTTTTATAACGATGAATGCGAGACTCTCTGTTCCGCCCTATAATTACGTGAATATCCCGTTAATGTAACAATGTTTAAAATAATCACGCAAGTTGTATAGTAAAATCTAGACCTATTTGACTTGATTCATGTTAAAGATACTCGTTAACGTCAATTAACGTATCATATCCTTATAGTAGCCGTAATTTAAAGTCTCCACACTAAGTAATTATTACATAATATCACACACATCGACATTTAATGCAGCAAGCTTTAATACCTTCATAACGGCTTTTTAAACCTTTTATCATGTGAAATAGAGTTCAGTGTTGTATGGTGGGTTACAGCGTAAGCGACGCTGCATAGTGCCCGAGTTTTGCTCAGCTGATAATAATCTTGACAGCATAGTGATGTGCAAACTTGTGATCGATATCGATGATCACTAACTTTGATAAATAATTTTGTTGCAAAAGTATTTTTTATAAAAACGTAGGTATTGAACATATTGTTATTAATACACATTGTAGATTTTTTGAGTATCTAAATTAGGGTATTCTTTTCTAGTATTAGGGTGATTAATGATATAATTATCTTCCCTATCGATTCAGTACCTTGTCTTTTGTAAAAAAAGGAGACTATAACTACTATAACTACTACTCAGGCGAATGAACATGATTACATAACCCTGGCTGACACTCTCGCTCGGAACTTGATGCTTCCCCCGCTACCCCGCGCGGCCACCTCCGTGTTTCTTCTTCCTCTAATTGCAAAGCCTTATCATTATTTATCATTACCAAGTATTACAGGACCTTTTCTCTATCAAGATTATCCAATTTCACGCTGTACTTTGCACAAATGTCATTCGAGCCAGGTGTCATGTTCATTCGCCCGAGTTTTACAATAACCCCAATAACAATAGCTTGTTGGCTAATGGCCTGACAAATCTTAAATAATTTTTAAAAAGGTACATTCTTTCCTTGTTGGATAGAGTAAAATACAAACAGACAGGTAAGTTTATTTATCGTGTGGACCAACCATCGATCCACCCTACGGGATAATTTGTAATTTCGGTGTCGGATCATTATTTTCACATTCTCGCTCCGTGGGGTCCCATTAGTAAATGCTTTACTTTACTTACCTTCTGTTTAAATTTTTAAATACTGTTTCTCACTAAATTTAACCGTATGTTTTCCAAAAATTTTACCCATTACTGTTAATGTAGGTATATCGTACACTGCTTTATCCCCTTAGTACATAATCTACTATTAAGCTGGTTTTAGACTACGCTATACTATTGTGCTATAATAGCAAGGAAGGACCAAATGCTATATAGCATGGCGTTCACATAATGCGATATTATCGCAAGCATTTAAAATATAGCAAGCTCAGTTGACCGCGATCTTGCGGGACGGGGGTGAGGAAGGAGGAAGAGGGCAGCGTGTGATATAGCACGGCATGAACTCAGCGCATCGCACCAATTTATAGCGTATAGTAAGCCAATAATATATAGAACAGTATAGTGTGAACGTATCTATAACAAAAACAATGTATGTACATACCAACCTATTTAAGACCTTATTTATGTTACCCATATGTTCCAGCAAATAAACAATATTTCATTTCATTTCATTATGGTGCACGATATTGTTGTGCTATGAGCTATATACTATTTATTTATTATAGCGTAGTCTGAAACCAGCTTTACACTATCTGACGCCTGTAACTTTATTTGCATTCCGAATTTCCAAAATTCCTTTCTTAGTATGCACTCTCATCTTCGCACTAGACGACCTGTAAGTTTCATGTATCTATGCTCAATTTATGACGATAAATGTATTTTTGACTATTCAATCTGATAAAAATTAAAATTTATTTAGAGAATCTCTAAGTACTTTTTTATTCAAATTTGAAATACCAAGCAGTTTTCTTCATTCTGGCACCGTCTGGCCAGCGCTTATGATGAACCGGCGCTATGCGGCCAAGACACAGATCCTTATCGCAACATCCTATGCTATTTGCTTTTTTTTACTTCACCTTGGTTGTATGTATATAATCTATACATTCTACTCGATGTTTGCTCTAGTGATATTCTGAAATTATGATATTTAGGACACTTAAATCGGAATTGACAACCTTCCCTTTTTTTTGAAGTCGGTTGAAAATATAAAAATATGTACCAAACATTGCTTATTTCAATTAAAATCAGTAGGTTTAGTATTTATAGATATACAAGGTTATTGTTAGGTACATTAGTTACCTAACTGCTATCATATATGTATAATAATATATATGTAGGTATATATATGGATACCTACTTAAATATAATCTAAGTTAAGAATGTTTTTTTATTTGAGTTCACAAAGTCAATAAATATTCATATAAATAAATAATGATGTATATGTATAGGTATGATTTTTAAAACTTTTCTTGTCGAATCTAACGCTGACAGTACCTAATATTCAAATTATTTTATCGAAATAGGTTTAACTAATTTATTTTAAGCGGATACTCGGATAAAATAATTAAGGCTACAGATAAGGCCATCTTTAACAAATTGAAGAGGCCACTCGTAAATAAACACTAAGTGGCGCTAGCAGATAATAACAATGTAACGTAAATCACTCAGCTACTTCTACAGCTATACCAAGTAACTCTTTCTGCGTTACATAAAGCAGGGTTTAGACAAAGCCAGTAACGCTGACGCCAGTCCTCAGACAAGCCAGCGCTGGCCTGGCCCGCGTAGTTTAGATCTGAACAAAACACATATAATATGTGAAAATAGAAGCCACGATCGAGAAGTCGTTTTCCCCGAAAAAAGACTTCAGTTCTACATATATGGCTTGCCAAGGTCTACTATAGACATTCGTAAATTTATTTATAAGAACGTATTACTTTATTTATAACATAGACCTTGGCTAGCCATATATGTAGAACTGAAGTCTTTTTTCGGGGAAAACGACTTCTCGATCGTGGCTTCTATTTTCACATATTATATGTGTTTTGTTCAGATATCATTAATTTTTGTAAATAAATTTATCACTTTTCAAAGGTATATAGGTTAGGTACCTACTATAATTATAATAGTTACCTACCTATTTATTTTCCTTACTTACACACCACCATCATCGCCTCTAAATGTATGTAGGTAGGTAAAAGTACAATAAGTTTAGTACCTAACCTACCAAATAGCGTAAATAAGGTGTGGGTACCTGCCTTTGTAAGTAGTAAGTACATATGTGCCGGGAGATTAAAGTGTTTTCCGACAATTTGCATTTCCACTAGCTTGCGTTCATCTGGGCTTTTATAAATAATTTTTAAATTATTGATATTAAAGTAAGTACATAAAACGATAAAAACAACCTTTCATCATGGAAATGGAAATATCCTGCAAATATTTGCAAGGCAATTGCTCTCATAATGTGCAAGGCGCTAAATTTACCTCATAAAATCGAACAATTTGATCAAACAATGGAATCAAATCTTATAAATTTACTGTTTTCTGATTTTTTCCTTTGTATACACACAATTACCTAGCTGGATACCAAATTTGAACTTTCTAGGTCATCTGGAAGTGGGTTAGGTTTTACGTCTATATGTCAGTCAATCAGTGATAAAAATGACGATTTTTGAACGTTTATATCTAAATAACCGTTTAAGCTGTGTTTATGAAATTTGAGGTACTTCATTAACTCTGGACTTTCAATACATAAACAAAATTTGGTGTGTTTATATTGATTAGTTTTTTAGCTATGACAAAGTCAAAAGTGGCTCCAAATGGTTCGTGTAAACTTACACACAGTGCTTCTCGCCAGTTCGCTGGGCCTGACCGTGGCTGGACACACTGTCGTGTGTCGAGATGAGGCCAATGGAAAATATACCGGCGCTCTATACCCGCCAGTGCTGGCAGGCAGCGCTGGCTTGTCTTTAAAACTGTTTATACGAGGCCAATAACCAGCCAACGCTGGCTTCGTCTAAACCCTGCTTTACTTTATTACAATGCTGATGCTTTCGACAAAAATGAGTTTCCTTACGCGACACTATAGTACTGTAATTCACTAAAAACCCATTTACGCATGACTGCTGAACCCGCGACAATCAGATTGCAAGGCAAGGGCCTCATCCACTCGGCCACCACGACGCTCACATTTATTGATATTAATGAGATAGTGGGATTCAAGATTGCATTAAAATATTACTCTACATCTTTCAAAGCATCACGGCGTGTATCTTTAGACAAGTAAAAAGCAAGTAACTAATGTTTAAAAAAAATAGAAGACTAAATCAGGTGCACGCACAATAGGTGATCAATAAGGCGGGTATCGCACCAGGAGCTATTAGGGCGGATCGCAGATAGCGGACGAAAGGCGCTTCCATTGAGCGCTTATCGTGCGTCTATAAATCGTAGCGTGCGCCCGCCGGGCGGTGACCACGATATCACGGGAATGCGGATACTGGCATGTCATCCTACTTGCTTCGGCAGAAGATATCAGTTCACGTAAGCATCGTAATAACCATAGATAATGTTACCTTTTTGCTTGTAATATTTTAAACGATTTTATACATCATATCATAGAGATCATAAAGTCGCTCAATGTTAAGGTCCACCTGCATTAGAAATCAACCCACATTAAGGTAAATAAGACCAATGTTGGAGCATGCGTAAGGCGTCGCGCCGAGCCGATTCCGCGTTTCTACATACGGTCATATTTTCAATAAAGCCAGTAAATTGCGCGAGTGTTATTCCGTCTGAACGGACCCTTACCGATTCCAAATTTCAGACTGATCGGTCTTGTAACTTCGTTCTACTGATACTAAATCCCAATCTAACAAACTTGAGCATCCTTCCCACTAACTAAAATGCGAAATTAAGTGGAATCGGATAAATGAATGTTTGTTGATCAATCATACTGATACTACTTATTACTACTTATATTTGTGTAATATCATTGTATTTTTTTTACATTTATTAATGCCATGTCATTTGGTTGATTTTCTTAAATTCATAAATTTTGGAATAACCACCTTTCTAATCAGAGAAAAATCTTCTATAATTTTACAGCGCCATCTCTGGGCGAGTAGCACTTTAATCCAAACTAGCTGTTCTATAGCGAGAGCAAGTTGTACAGATTGAAAACTAACTCTATCCTTGTGTCTCTATTTATTGTATCAAAATACTTTTTCGAGCTAAAATTAATAAGACTTTTTGTCAACCACGCTTAACGTTCAAAATCCGTTAACTCTACAAAACTCTTAATCCTCTCTTCCCGTTACACATACCAAACCAATTGACTGGAGTTATCATTAATTTTTCCTTCCACACCAGTAATATAAGCTCATAAATCGTAGCCGCAACGACATCACTCACATCTAACAAGATCTGCCGGACCCGTCCGACCTGCTTTGAAATGATCGCTGGACCCGGCAGTAAGCAACCCACCATTTTTGGGCACGGGTGAAGCAGACTCGCCTACGCAACGTCTCACCTGTTTAGGACAGGCCTTGCTTCAAGAAAAAGACGTGGATGACGTCGAGTGACGCATAAATGCCTTATTTTGGTAAGTGTACAACACGAGAGAGACTGCAACCAATTTAAGACACCTGAAACTCGGCTTGATGACGTCGAGCGCGAGAAATCCAGACGTAAGAGTTTATGAAGCGAAAAATTATTTAGGCACGCTGAGCATATTACATACAGGGTGTTTGGTGCACCGACAAAATTTTTTGAGGGGTTAGAGGGGTCATGCGCTAGATTTCCCCGGTAAACCCAAAGTCTTAAGTGTACGGTATTTAAGATAAGTTTTTTTTAATTCGCTCAAGTTCTTGCCTTAAAATCGTGGTAACTTTTTTGTTTGAGATTGTAATACGGCGAATTAACATACGTTGTATTCTGCAATGTGTCCGTATAAAAAAAAAAATACTTAACACATTTCCCTTAAAAAAAGTTTTGAGCTTTCATAGTCGTTAAACTGTTTTAAAAAGTGACAAAAAAAATTAAAATACAATGGCACTTAGGACTTCCGGTCTACCGGGGAAAACTAGCGCATGACCCCCCCAACCCCCCTAAAATTTTGTCGGTCTATCCACCAAACACCCTGTTTTTTATGGGTATTGAATGAAACTGAGCCGTAAAGCTCGGCTACGTTACTCTCGTTCGGGTAAAGATGGAAAAAAATGATAAAGTTTTCACTTCCGTCGTATGGTTAAGCACACACCGTTTCCTATTATTGTCTCTGCAAGATGAACTTAGGTACGAAAACTCACATCAGGTAAAGCAGCAACTAGCTCCACATGCCGGAACTCCTCGCCGGCAGCCAGGGTCGGGCTCTGCCACCAGGTACCAGGGGCGCCGTCCACCGCATGCGACGCAGGGTGTCTCCGGGACGGAGACCCGTCTGCACCCTCGCACATATCGCAGACCACGCCGCGTCTGAGGACGATCGTTTGTTGAAGATAGTTATGGAAACAAGTGACGAGCAAGAATTCTTCAGATGGTAAGAAAATGAGCAAATCAGCGGTACGCAGGGCTTTGAACAGCAAAGTTCGCTGCAGGACTGGCAGCTAGTAGAGTTCCTTATTTATGGAAATTCTGGAGATCCGTCTCATTTCATTGACTGAAACACAGGTTATGCTTATACATTAATCTTTAGTAGTAGGATAACTAGGGACACGATTGGTCGAGTGGCAAGTGTGTTGGATTGCCACGACGGTGTCGCGGGTTCAATTCCCGTTTCAAGACTACATTTGTGTGATGAACATCGGTGTATGTCCTGAGTGTAGGTGTTTTCTATAATATCCTATGTATGTATTTAAAAAAGTAAATAGGTAAGTATTATCAGTATCAATATCAGTTCATATAGTATATTAGTGATCTGGTTGCCATAGTACAAGCTTGCTTTGTTTGGGGCTAGATGGCGTTGTGTGAATGTCCACAAATATTTATTTATTTATTATTCATCATACCTGTACATATTGCTAATCATAGAGACCTGTGTTGTAATACCAAGCAGTGAATTGCAAAAAGCACTTACTTCCCAGGCGTATCTCTGCAGAACTCCTCCGCGCCGCGCTCACCGCAGCTGGCGTTTGCGGAGACCAGGGAGTATGGAGCCGCATCCAGAGGAGCTAGCACCAGGCTGTCCACCTCGCTGGCTACTGAAACCTCGCTGATAGGGCTACTGGATAGCCGGTCGAAGAGCGCTCGCCCTGGAATTAAGATGACTGTTCAAAACCCACGAAACCTATACTATTTCCTACTAATATAATAAAGGCAAAAGAATAAGAGAATGGTGGATAGATAGATGGATGTTTGCGCCTGCGATGTTCAATCATGCATAGACATAATCATAATCATTAGTGCAAAAATGAACGCAAATGGATGGAAATGGAGAAATTAATTTCAATTCCAATTCATTTATGCAGATGCAGAACAAGTTGTACAATGTTGTTCAAAAAATTACTAAAATAGTATTAACACGTGTTTCGCCTCTACACGAGGTGGACAGAGGTGGAGGTGGAGGAGGACATCATCAGGAGGTGTGGACTCGCCGAAGTTTGAAACGAGAGTTTCTTTGAGAGAGTCTTTGGTTTAGTTGAACTAAAGTTAAGTTAATTAAAACCTTTGTTTAGAAATTAAGCGGATTTATTACTAAATATATTTATATAATTTGTTGATATTTATGGATTTCCGCAAAGTAACGCCTGAATCAATCAATTATCAAGACTAGGAGCTGGGTGGATCACACGTGAACCACAGTGTCAATCACATTGCAAAAAACGCAATTTAGTTACTTCGACGACATTATTTTTTTCAGTTTTTTTTATTTCAAAACCAAAGTACTGAACCGATTCTCATTAAATTTTGTTGGGACCAATCTGGAAGTCAATCCTTTCTTTATATTTTTTAAAATCGGTTTGTTAACAGCAAAGTTTTTTGTAAAAGCATGTATAAGGTTAATCTACCCATAGGTATTTTATGATAAGTGGGTATTATGTAGAGTCACAAAACATAACGCTATTCTGGAAAATAGGTGCTTATATTTAACCTGTCAACCAAACATCGTAAAATAGCTGGTAACGTCATTCCTGACGATGATAATGGCTCTTTTACGGTGATCCGATGCGTTTCACTAGTTTAATGTTACTAAATAGCATTTTAAATTATATTCAACTTTGCTAGAATTACGTTTTGTCAACTATTTAATTTTTCACAAATGGTAATTTACATTCTTGACCACCATGCCTGTGAATAATACATACTCTTATGAATAATACCTGGTAATACATAAAAAAAATACATAAAGTAATATACAAATAATACCAACATAAGAAGAAGAAGCTGATTTTTCAACGGCTTTTCCTAGGTGGATAACAAATAGCCTATAGGTAGTGTCCTTTTTCAGCAGCTTATAAATTAGCCATATTTAAGAACGATTGTAACAATAATTTCAGCGTGGTAACTTAACGAAGAGCCTTTTCGAGGCGACTGCTTCGAAAGAAGTAACACGATAAGAAGAAGAAGCGTGGTTGAGCAACAAACATCCATCTATTCATTCCTCTTTACTACCTATATCTACGATTATATTGGTAGGATTCATCAAATTCTTCGGAATTTTCAACGTAATTTAAATTTAAATTATGATAACGCACTTTTAAAATATCATATTCTTAAATTAACATCTGTATCTTATGTTCCGACTCGAGACATTTAACACCCGCAATATTCTCAGCGGCGAGGCGGCGGCGTGCGCACGCGCATTATGAATAAATTATCGACACTGCGCGAGCCGACGAATATTGCTCAGACCTACGAGTGGTTAAATCAGAGATGCGCTACTTTTAAAGAACTTAAAAATGCGTAATTCATCAACCCATCAACCCAATTTCATCTTTGGATGAGTTGGCGAATTATTTTTTTTATAAACCGCAACCGACTTCAAAAAGCAGGAGGTTATATATTCGGTTGAATATTGTTTTTTTTTGGTTACCTCAAAACTTTCTTGTTTAGAGACCGATTTAAAATGTTATTTTGTTTGATAGGATATCTACACTTCTAGATTGGTCCCATACTAATTTCATCAAAATCGATTCAGTGGTTTAGTTTTTATATCCAAATAACTGAAAAAAAATATGTCGTCGAAGTAAACGAAATTGCCTATTTTGCTTCCCTGTGACTTTGCAGCGCTGTTTACGGTCTCTAAAACAGTCCAATTGAAGTCGGTTGTCTATGTTTTTGTAAAACCTTGATTATTATTTACGTAATTTATCTAAAGGTCATGTAACTTAAAGTGGTTGTGAGCTGAACCTCGTGGAGTCCCTACTCCTAGGTCGGAGGCTATCTCGCCATCTCAGCGTGTCCGACGCACGATCTCTTTATTTATTCCTATCAAAGGGGAGTACAGTTAGAAAGAAAACTCTTTTGATATAAATATTTTCTCTGAATTAATTATACAGGTTTAATATGAATGAAAGAAAGGCGTAAATTAAAAAATGAAAATATGAAAAAAAAACATTTTTTTCAACATAACACTTTATGTACCTTAAGTGTTATGTTGAAAAAAAATGTTTTTTTTTTATATCTAAAGAGTTTTCTTTCTAACGCTAAGTAAAGCTTAAAAATAGGAGTATGTTAGTAAACATAATAATTGTAATTAATAATTGGAGTGTAAAATTAGTATGAAACAGTAAAAGCAAATAAACAGTAACGAATTACTCAAATGAGGAGATTCTCACAAAAATCCATTGATATTTTAATGGCGAAAGTTCGAGGCTTAATGGATGGGGCGCAAGCTAAACTGCAGGCAGAAGCAAGTCCGAAGTAGATATACAAAGGTATAATTTAAGAAGGTTAGTTTTATTTAAATATGCATAATTATTGTGATACTGCAGTAAGGTAAATTTTTAGTACGTAAACTAACAACATTGATGTATCTAAGATAGACCATAGAGAATAAGAGGGAGCTCTTCTAACACAGGTTTATCAAACTTACTAGAAGAGTCTCCGAACCTTGTAAAAAAACAACATGTTGATTATGAATAACAGATTTTTTTTTTATCTTTAATAGTTATCTGAAATAAATGAATACCTTACATCATAAAGATGTAAGGTATTCATGTATCGTCATAGAAAGACCTTTTTTTATTCAGCGCTTTTTTTTTTCTTCATTTATAATATCCTCTATTATAATATATGTTATCACTAGTACCAGAGGTTTGATACAAGCACAGGAATGTTAAGTGGACCGCTCCGACGGCAAGTGGCAAGTTATGAACTTGTTGGTAAACTAATGTTTAGTCAACTTGGAAATAGACGACAATTCAAACGGCACAGTGCCGTGGGTGGGCACTTGTGAGACTTTGAGACTTCTACTGTAACTGTAGGGTAAAACCATAGATGAATAACGATGTTCCTATAACAAGATGGACAGTATCAAACCAAAAGGGAATCGTAAGACCAAAAAATTTCAGACACCTTGTCAATAAAAATGAAATATCTCCATTTTCAAAGAATGTTTGTTACTTTTTACGATGTAGTTTTAGTAACTATGAAAAAGCCTAGTAGATTTAACATATAATATGCCTGTTGCTTCTCTTTTTCAAAAATTAGCATCAGACCAAAATTTACTAGAAGTTAGCCAAAGCTCCCTTTTACTGGGCATATTTTGTACTACATTTTGTTTTTATACTTTAATACTTCTGTGGTGAAAACAGAGTTAGATGCCCCAGAAGGATAAGTGCCCGTTTCCCTAAAAACTTTACTTTAAAAGTCAAATTAAATAAATAAAATAAAATGTGTGATATAATATGTATATATGTGTGATGAAATAAATTATGCTAAAAATTTACAAATTATTTTATTTATTTGTATTTTTATAGTAAGGTTTTTAGGAAAAGGGACACATATCTTTCTGGGGTATATATCTCTGTTTTACCCTAAATATATATTTACTTGACTGTGAAGAAGCATGCGGCTAGTACATTTTACTGACGTTGTTAGGTTATGACTTCCATCAGAACAGTGTTACACAGAACTTTGACCACATAGCCCGATACAACACTATCATAGCGCCACTTTTAGACGTTTCGATGTTCAGAGTGTAAAGCTGGTTTCAATAGCATAATATAATAGTATATAGCCCATAGCACAACAATATCGCGCACCACACATTGTTATAGACACGTTCACACTGATAGTTATTTGATTATAACGGGTATTTATCGCGCTCACCTCGTATGTTTTTGTGTCCCGACGTTTTGACTGTATTGCAACAGTCACGGGTCGACTGGCGTATTGGAGCTACCGTCGCGGTGAAATGAGGGAACTACCCTCATTTTGGTCGTTAAAAATGTTCGGTCGGCACACTACACTGACGACATCCGGACACTTAAGCGGTGTTTTAAAAGCGTTCCGCGTGCACTTAGCAATCACTGGGTTCCATGACGTTGAGAGTCTGTATCCGTGTTCACGATTGAAATTTGGATTCTTCTTTATTTCAATCGCTTCCCGGACCATCCTCTTGCGGAAATAACGTTCATGGGCGAGAGTTTTCGGATCATGCAGTTCGATCCAGTGATTAGGTGCTGAGTGTAAACTGGAGTGTTCCCACCGCTTCACCAAATAAAACTGCAGCCTTGATACTTTTTGCGAAGGGTATTCAAGATCCGTCATTACACTTCTATAGCTACCGTATAATGCATCTATACTTTATTCTTCGCCAGATCAGTCTTTTAGATAAGAGAGAAGTTACTTTTCTGAAAACCCCGTACCGAATGCCGGACCGCCGATGGTCCGCCATTTTTCTCCCGTGAGAACCCCCACTCCACCCAAGCCATCATCGCTCGGCCATCGACTCGCTCTGCTTCACCGACTGCTCTCTTTACCGACTGTGAGTATTTCCACTACAACTCCAAAGATGGCGCCACTGTGTTTTTAACAAAACAATTCTACTAGATTCTCTATGATGGCACCACTTATTCATAATTTTACCCATATAATTTAAATTAACCTTACATGAGTCTACCAAATGCTCCGCTGTCGCTGATTTATTTACCTGGCAGTACGTTCACACTGTACTGTACTATATATTATTGACTTACTATACGCTATAAATTGGTGCGATGCGCTGAGTTCATGCTGTGCTATATCGCGCCGCCCTCTTCCTCCTTCCTCACCCCCGGCCGTACCGCAAGATCGCGGTCAACTGAGCTTGCTATATACTTTAAATGCTTGCGATAATATCGCGTAATTTGAACGCTATGCTTTATAGTATAGCATTAAGTCCTTCTTTGCAATTCAATTCAATTCAATTCAATCATTTATTGGCCAAAATGTTACATTTCATAACTCTGGTAAGTCAAAAAAATTATACAGTTTGAAATACGTTTCTATGTCTATATTCTTAAGCTAGGCATCTTGTTCTAAGCTAGACTACTCGTATATAGCACAATAGTATAGCGTAGTCTGAAGCCATCTTAAGCCTAGCTGGTATTAATGCACTAAAATGAAATTGTTTTGGCCGTCGAGTGTATGGCTCATAAAGTGAGTGCAGTAAAGTTATAGCTGTTGGTACTCTCCTTCATCTCACAACCGCCTCCCATCAACAGATACGACTGCACTCGTGCGGTTATTGTTATGACGTATCTCAAATGATTCTATTTTCATTTACCAGTTTAGCTGGGCTATGAAAATTGCTGTAAGGCAGATGACACACAACGATTGTCTTACCCTAAATTAAGTACAGCTTTATCCAGTGTTTTTTTGCGATATTTTCAGATATTTTTTTATTGATTTAAGGGTATTCCTCTTAGGGGTATTACCTATTGGTATTAAATAACTGTGTCCATGGGGAATAAGAGCCTTCCGCGTTTTCAAAATTTTGTTTGAGTGTCTGGTCGAATCGACGCGTGATCAGAGGGCTAGCAGCTATCTACAAAGAGGCAATGCAGCCAGTATCCTCGGCACGCTGCCATTGGGTATCGAGTAGGAGCAGTTCAGCTACCTACGTTTGCAACGGTCTATTGTATGTGGATTAATAAAACCACCTACTTACTAAAAAAATTAAAATGATACTCATTTTACTATCATTATTTTAATGTACATTTTCATCCATCAGTTTCATTGCTATTTTGTGATGTGTGAAACTTCCAAAATACGGCTCTACTTATAAAGACAATAAATGTACAATCATATTTGCTGAAAATACAGTGCAAATAAAACAGTAAAACAACTACAGTAAACTGCAGTTGACGACAGCTCTACTTCTCAACACGTGATATTCATAAATCTTAAGTTTATGATTTTCCTCTGAAGATGTAAGAATTGGGCCGAGTTGCAACTTTAGCTTTATGCTAAGTACTAACTAGTTTAAGTTCGAAGCTATTACTTATCTGAAGTCGGACTTAATTCTTGGGACTTTCATACAAAACTCATTCAAAGATAGAGCCTTATAAAATAGCCGACGCGACGCCTGGAACTTTGTTTACGTGACGTATTTTTTAAATTAATTTCTTTCAGCTCTTGAAAAACACAAATACAAGTTTCAAGTATTTTAAGTTCAATGGTTTGGCCTGGACGTTTCCTGTCAGTCAGGTCCAAGCCTTTTATATGTATTGATGATTATAATTAACATATAATATTATTGGATCGAAATGCCCACCTGCAACTTAAGCCTGATAAAAAGAACTTTCAACCATTAAATATCGTAAATTTTACTCCACCTTAATTTGGAGCTTGTAAATAAATTCAATGCAAGTAAAATCACTACTTTCAAGAAACAATTTCCAATATTCGGTAAACAAAATGCATGTAATCTGTAGCTGTAGGTAATTCCTCCGAGCAGGTGGTCTGCGTAAGTCCGCGAGACGCCTCGGGCTCCGCCCCCACAAATGTGGAGCACCAATCTGGGCCACAGGTCCTGGTAGGTGAAGACTGTTGCAGGCTTATTTGTTACGTCACTAAACTCGTGCGAATTCCCTTGACCCTCATTAACATTTGGCTCAACGGCAGCGCACGACATTCGATTCGTGTTCCAGACGCCGCTCTGGACGGACGCCTCGGTTGGACCCCGCTCCAGCCCGCTCGCTGCGCGCCCCGCCGCGCCCCTCCGCCGCGCGCCCCGCCGCGCGCCTCCCACCGCGCGCCCGCCGCGCGCTCTGCCGCGCGCCCCGTCGCGCCGCCGCCGCTCGCACTTGGAGTGCGACCCTCCGCCCGGTCGGACGCTCTTTTCAGAGCGACGATCGGCTTGCTCTTTTCAGAGCAGTTTCTACTGGACAATCAAGTGTAAAGACCACACTTGTGGCTAGCTGTGGATACCTAACGGTGCTAACGAAGCAGCTAGGAGTGGCCCCGGAGCTCCCCGCTTTCCTCCCTCAGAGGAACGCGGTAATCCGGCTGGGTCTGGAACCACCGGCCTTGGGGGCTTCCCTAGTCGACACCAGACAGCATTAGGCCACACCTCCCACTGCCCCGGAAGAGAGGCAAGGAGACACACCCGCGTAGTTTTTAAGACATACTCACTCACCCCTCTCGGTTTTTCCCCAACTGAGAGGATCACGCACCTACACACCTCCCGGGTCATCCCCCCGGCGAGATGGGAGAGCACTCCAACATGGACGCGGGAGATTTCTTCCGCTTCATGAGGGAGTGTTATCCCGAGATTATTGAAAAATATAATCAGTTCGTTAAAAAACCCGCGCAGCCTTCCGCTGTCCCCACCACTTCGGTGAAAAAACCCGCGCAGCCCTCTGCTGTCTCCGCCACTTCGGCGCCCGGCAAACCCGCGATCGCGCAAAAAACCCGCGAACCCGTCTCCGCCTTGCAGGCCTCTCGCGCGCTTAACCCGCACCCGATCCCGGCCCCTCAGGCCACCCGCGATTCCCCCGAGTCTCCTGATGCGACTCCAGTTCATCTTCCCTCAGAGGATGACATGGAGATCGACCTAAGGTCTCCGGCTTGCTCTTCCTCCAACTCCTCGGACTCAGAGGACTTCACTCTAGTCCAAGGAGGGAAGAGGAAGAAAAAGACCAAAAAGTCTTCAGCCCCACCCGCGAAAACTTCGGTCCCTCCGGCGGCCTCCCGCCCCGCTACTCCGCCTTCAGCAGAGCCTCCTACGTCTTCCCGCAAGGAGAAGACCCCGCCTCCGCTTTACCTTCGCGAGAAGGAAAAGTGGAACCACGTCTCCTTCCTCTGCTCGGAGAGGAAGATTAACTTCACCCACGCCCGCTCCCAAAAGGACGGGATTAAGCTGCAAGTCACCTCCACGGACGACCATCGTCGTCTGACCGCGCTCCTCCGAAACGAGAACATAGGCTTCCACACCTACGCTCTCGAGGACGAGCGCGTTTTAAGGGTAGTGATCCGCGGCCTCCCCGCTGAGATCGAAACGCCCATCATCAAGGCCGACTTAATCGACCAAAAATTCCCCGTCAGGGAAGTACACCGCATGTTCCGCGGTAAATCTAAAGCTCCATATGATATGGTGCTTGTCATCTTAGACATGAGTCCGGAGGGGAAGGCCATCTTCAACTTGAAGACGGTCAACCGCCTATCCGGGCTCCGTGTAGAGCCACCGTTCCGTAATGGAACCCCATCCCAGTGCCATAGATGCCAACTCTATGGTCACTCCGCGCGCAATTGCTTTGCGCGCCCCCGTTGCGTCAAGTGCCTGGGCGACCACGGCACCGCTGACTGCGAGCGCCCCCGGGACACCTCCGACCCACCTGGCTGTGTGCTCTGCGGAACATTGGGGCACACCGCGAACTATCGCGGTTGCCCACATGCGCCAAAGGCAAACAAAAAGGTGCTGCGAAGGGCCCCCGATCGCGCTCCTCCAATCCCTCAATATTCTAAGGGAACCTCTAAGGTTGCCCTTATCCCGGCCCCGGCCCCCGCTACCTCAGCGTGGGCTAGGCCGCTCCCCAACACGAGCCGCGCCCATCAGGCAAAGCCCGCCCCCCCTGCCCCTCAGGCAAAGCCCGCCCCTCAGGCTAAACAGGCCCCTCAGGCGAATCCCGCCCCTCAGGCAAAACAGGCCCCTCAGGCAAAACAGGCCCCTCAGGCGACCCCCGCCCCCAGATGGCGGGCACAGGAGTCTTCAACTCCCGTGTCCAGCATGTCTAACTACAACCTGTCCGATCTTACATCGGACCTTGCCTTCATCAAAGGCTGCTCTCACGGAGTGGACTTCTCGCGAGTTCGCGCGCTTGCGCGCACACTCCGGGAAGCCCGCGACGGCTTTGCTAGGATGCTTGTTTTTGCAGAACATGCAAACTACATTGAGTCCCTTTACTCTTAGCTTTCCGGGACAATATGTCTGTACAAAAGGAAAGACTAAAACCTAGATCCGTTTCCATTGCTTTCTTTAACGCCAATGGCCTCAAACGTCAACGCGACCTAGTCGCTGACTTTCTGGTCAAATACCAGGTCGATGTATTGCTAGTCCAAGAGACTCTTCTTACGCCTAGTGTTCGCAATCCTAGGATTGCGGGCTACCAAGTCACTAGGAATGATAGAACCCGCAGCCGTGGCGGCGGTACCATCATCTATCATAAGAGGTCCCTGCACTGCATACCGCTCGACCCTCCTCCTATGGCCTTAATGGAAGCTTCCGTTGTGAAGCTCGCCATGACCGGCCACCCCGCGATTGTCATAGCTTCATGCTATCTCTCGCCTAACAAACGCCTACTTAAGAGTGATCTCGAATCGCTTCTTAATCTTGGTGACTCCGTCCTACTGGCGGGCGACTTTAATAGCAAACACGTTCTTTGGAATTGTGTCTCCACTAATCCCAACGGGAGAATCCTCGACACCCTAGTTGATTCGCTCAACTTTGATGTCATTCCCCCGCTAACCCCGACCCATTATCCTCACAATGTCTCCCATCGTCCCGACATCCTAGACATGGCGTTGCTGAAGAATGTGACCTTACGGTTGCGCTCTATAGAAACGATTCATGAGCTAGACTCTGATCACCGGCCCGTGCTCCTCCAGCTAGGCCCTCTCCCCGACCTCTCCCCGCCTACCAAGACCGTGGTTGAGTGGCGTAAACTAGAGAATTCTCTCAAGTTGATCCACTCTCCCGATCTCGATAGGATTCCCGAGGACATCCAATCCCCTGACGACGTCACCGTTGCGATCGCCGCCTTGACCAGCCATGTCACAGCTTCCGTAAGCAAATCGTCGAAACAGGTCCCCGCGGTGCCTGAGCGCCGTTGGACCCTGCCAGACGACGTGAGGAGGCTGATCACGGAGGCGAACGCAGCGACCCGACGCTATAGTTCGTATCCTTCTGATGCGAACAAATCCCTCATGCGCTGCCTTCACCGTCAGGTGAAGCGTCGTATCCTTGACCACCGCAATAATGAGTGGGACAATCTGCTTTCGGAGATAACGCCTCATCACCAGGCTTACTGGGGACTAGCGCGATCAATGAAGGCGGATGCCACTTCCATTATGCCTCCCCTCACCCGTCCCAACCTTCCCCCTGCCTTTGATGACGAGGAAAAGGCCAATTGCCTGGCCGAAAGCCTCGAATCCCAGTGCTCTCCTAGCACTCAACCTGTTGATCCTGTCCACGTCCGTACGGTGGACAGTGAAGTCTCGCGATTAGCTTCAAACCCTCCATCGGCTCCGCCTCTGCCCCTCATCAAGGCGGCTGAGGTTATTGAGATTATCAAGGGCCTTCGCCCGAAGAAATCGCCTGGTGCCGATGGAATTAGCAACAGAGTTCTAAAACTCTTTTCTACCGCTCTCATTTACTTGCTAGTCAGCATCTTCAATGCGGCTATGTCCAATTGCTCTTTTCCTGACGCCTGGAAGGAGGCCACTGTTATTGGCATCCCCAAACCGGGCAAGAAGGCAACTGAGCCCAGCAGTTATCGCCCCATTAGTCTCCTTAGTGCTCTTGGGAAAATCTATGAGCGCCTCCTTCTGAGACGTCTCTGGTCCCATGTTAACGAACATAACCTCCTCCCTGACGAACAGTTTGGCTTTCGAGCCAGACATTCGTGCCCTCAGCAGGTGCTCCGCATCACGGAGCACATACTGACTCATATGCACGCCGTTTACCCTTCCGGTACCGGCGCTGTCTTTCTCGATGTAGCGAAAGCTTTCGACAAGGTCTGGCACAATGGCTTGATTTACAAGCTATCCCAACTTGGTGTCCCTGATAGGCTCGTGCTCATCTTACGAGACTTTCTATCTGGTCGCAGCTTTCAATACCGCGTGGAGGGGAAGCTTTCTTCCCCTCGCCCCATCAGGGCCGGAGTCCCGCAAGGCTCCGTTCTAGCACCGCTTCTATTTACGCTTTATACTAGTGACATCCCTCGCACGCCGCAGGTAGAGTTGGCCCTTTTTGCCGACGATACCGCGCTTTACGCATCCAATCCTAATCCCAAACGCGCATGCATTCGACTCCAAGCCGCCCTTAAGGCGCTTGGCGCTTGGTTCCGCAAATGGCGTATTGAGGTCAATCCAACGAAGAGTGCAGCAGTGTACTTTTCTAGGAAGGGCCGAAGATGCCAATCCCAACCGCTTACGCTTTTTGATCAACCCATTCCATGGGTAGCGGCCGCCAAGTACCTTGGCGTGACGCTCGATCAACGCTTAACCTTCCAGCCTCACATCCGTAACGTGGTGAACCGTGCTAAATTTATCATGGGTCGCCTTAACTACCTCATATGCAAGAAGAGTAAAATGTCACTTAAAAATAAGTTGACCCTTTACAAAGCTTGCATTCGTCCTATATTGACATACGCCTCCGTGGTGTTTTGTCATACGCGTCACGTAGTTCGTTTACAAGCTGTGCAAAGCATATTTTTGCGCAGAATTTCCGGAGCCCCTAAATATATGCGAAATATAGACCTCCACCGCGATTTCGATCTCGAGTCCGTTGTTCACTTCATGAAGCGCGCCGCCCGGCGGCATTATGACCTCGCGCCCCACCATCCGAATCCTCTCATTTCGAACGGTCCCGACTATCCTGAAGACCCGCCAGTAGTCAAATCCCTCCGTAGGCCTAAACATATTCTAGGCGACCCAGATGACGACATCACCGCCGCCAATCCGGTGGCGGAAATGCAGTCATCTCGCGACAGACGTAACACTCCACAATTCGCTTACCGACCGCGCCGGCGTGGTCGGAATCTCTCTTACAGGCCCTCTACATCGTTAGGTTCGATTCCTAACGGTGCCTTGGGTCAATAGTCCAATCATCCCCCTGGCAACAGTCCAAGCCGAGGTTCGACCCACCGTTGGGTACCCTTGTGCTGTTTGCCCCAACCTAAATTTTAAGGCAGAGCGCCATCTGCGCTCGCCGAGAGTCCGGTGACGCAGTAACAGCCATCTGCGGCTAACTGCATTAAACGTCCATCCGAAAAAAAAAAAAAAAAAAAAAAGCAGCGCACGAGGCGCACTTGAAATCCTTTCACCACACCTGGTTCAAAAGAACTAGTGACACGATAAGAAAAAGAAGAACTCAAGTGCAAAGAAGAACAGTGATGTTATTCGAGTTTTAAGAGGAATTAATAAACATTAATATTTTTGTATATTAAGTATGTAAAGGGGCATGTTAAATCCGAGTTATTCCCATCTGTCACCCGCTCTGCTGCTCTGTCCGCCTAGGGTAACAGATGGGACAAAAAAGTTCTATCTGTCCCCCTGTTGCTAATAGGGTAACAGACCGACCCTAGGCGTGCCTTATAAGCTAAGCAGCATGATGGATGACAAACTGTTATTCCAATGTTTGTTTCCAAGGGACTGCACACATACAACGTAGTTACTACGTGTATGTGTGCAGTCCGAATTTTGGATTTCTACAAAATGACAAATTTGTTTTCGGTTGGACATTTAATGCAGTTGGCCGCAGATGGCCGTTACTGCGTCACTGGACTCTAGAAAATGACAGAGTGACAACGGGCGAGTGCGGCGCCCGAACCGAGCTTTTGCGAGCTGGCTCGAGCTTAGTAACCGGGTTTGCCAAACGATGAATAAAACTTAAATTATTGCCAATGACGGGTACCACGCAAATCCATAGTAAAACGACTAACGGTAACAGTTATCCAATTTTAATCAAATTTATTTTGACAAAAATTCGACTCAATTTTTTATGTCTGTGTTCAGTAACGGCAACTTATTATGCGTATAATTTTTTTTGGGTGATTAAAAAATTGCGGTGTATAATGATTGAAGGAAATGGCAGCCGCAGACCACAACAAAGGGCATGTCACAAGGGCTGGACCACACGCAGGCCACACCTGGCCTCACCTGGCCTGGAGGTTACACGCATTTGCATAGCAATGCGAGCTGTAATTGAATTATGACGATGTCGGATTGATCGAGTGATGTGTGACTTTGGTCACTAGTTTTGTGTTTCAGGAAAGTGTTTTTTACGAAGTTATCTGTGTTTTTTACGAACTTTCGCGTTAACGTAGCGTATCCGTCACTGAGAAGTCAACAGATTGTATGACGTTTTGAAAAATAATCACAGGTTCTGTTGACTTTTCAGTGACAGATATGCTTGGATAACGTTAACGCGAACGTTTGTGATCGCGCCTCTGAAGTATGTAGTTGCGTAGTAGCAATTTTCATAATGTTTAGAATGCGGGACACAATGGCACCTAAAAAAATCGGTAGAATAATTCGCGGGACACGGTTTTGTGGAAATTATAATCCCAGCAAAACCTTTTTAAATGTAAAAATCAAAGCCAAAACGAGCTTTTACTGCCGCAAAAATACGTGAGATCATGTTACATTGACTCAAAACTGAAACTCTATTTATCGTTAACTCTTATTTTATACAATCATTCATTGTAAGTTTTTAATAAAATTTTACACCTGTTTGTTTGATGATTCACAATCTCCTTGATTTCACATTAATGGGAAAAAATTAAGGCGATTTTGGGACTACCTCTTATACTCTTCCAGAATTACTACTGTGCACTTCTTGCGGCTATCTTTCTAAGCACACTCATAGACATTTGTTTGAGATTATTGCTGTACTGTATAACTATTACTGTACAAATTGTAAACATATTATTGAAATGGATAGGCTGAAAGAAAAACAACCGACTCCAAATAGACATAACGGTCCTATTCAAGTTTACGAGCACACGTCTAAGCTTTCAGCACATGGGGTACAGTTTCAATCATCACTGGTGCACTGGCGCATCAGCTACCCTGGCTGATTGTAACTATTCATTCCAAACCGTATTTTTAACAAGATAAAGTTTATTTTCTTTTGTATTACGTTCCGCTGCTACTGTTTTAGACGCGGACGCATTTTGAACTTTGTTTCGAAGAGACGAAGGTGTTCTTTGGAGCTTTCGTTACAGAGTTGTAATTACACTTGAAACTTGAGCTTTATTTGTACAAAAGTAAAGCGTGGTTTGTTATACGGTCGCAGTTACAGAGTGCGCCATAGTACAATTCTAAAACAGAAGTCGAAATGGAGGAAGCGGTCACGGCGATTGTAAACATCGGACCATTTGTTTTAAGTAAAGGAAGTGGGTACTAAGTGACTGCGAGGGTGTATGTTTACATTGTCTGTTAATACTGGCAACACCTAGGAATGAAGGTACACGTTTTGTATTCTATTTTCAGAATAAAATTAATAGGTGGGCATAAGCACCTCGATGTGCGAGTGCAGCAAGATTATACCTTATCTTTCTGGCATGAACAGTACATTTATTATACTCATACTAGGCATATGCGTTATATCTGAACTTCTCATAAGCAGGTAGATAGGTTCAAATACTGATATCAAATCACATCTTATACTATAGATGACTCTATCAAACTGGAGATATTTCATCAATTTAGCTGAAATTTGGTTTAAGTACAGTTTTAAGCTGATAAAGCACAAAATGCTACCTACTTATATGTATTACCTATACTTTTGTTTTATTTTTTCATGCGATTATTTTATTGGACATTGTTATTCACTAAACTTCAATTTTATGTAATTTTTAGACAAATTAATCGAGATTATGAGAAACTTAAGCCATAAGTATGAATTAAGAGAAAAATTGTATATCTACTGTATTCTACAGTGAAGTATGTGACTCTACTTTATACATTCATAAGACCAGTCTGTAACTAACCGTACTTGAGACAAATAAATCATTTATTCATTTATTTATATCCCGACACCACACAAACAAAGTGTCAAGAACAGCTATAGGTATTGCTTAAATACATTGAACCGTATATTCCTCTACCGGCCTTTGTAACCCGATCTGTAAAAGATCAATTTAATAACAGACTACAATCCAGTCTTGGTACGTTCTAATCACAGCTCCTCGGTTCATCAATCAGTGACTAAGACCGGTGGTCCTCTCCCTCCGCAGAGGGTCCTGTCTGTCTCTAATGATGGCTCGGCACCCGCGGGAGGGAGTGATAATTACTGAGCATTCACTGGTCTTAGATTACACGGTGTGCGATCACTTGATGTTGACGGGTTGTTTGGTTTTATTGAACAGTTATTTGAACAAACCTCCATAGCTTTTGATGAGACAGGTCTTGAGACAATCGATCTTTTCTTCCAAGTCCAAGAAATGTGTTAGAAATTAAAGTTAACTTACTTTTGTTAGGCATTATTTTTATGTTTTAGATTGTTTTTTAAGTCCAAAATGTTGTTACTTTTACATATCAGTTTATAATTTACACAGTTTTAACTGTTGATTGTCAAAAACTGTTTAATTTTATTTTTATTTTTACAATTTAAATAATTCTTATTCTAGTAATAGCAGCGTCTTATATTTCAGCAACAGCCAAGATGTAATTATTTGATCAGGCTGGTAACTCTGCGGAAATAAAAAGTTTGTAAATAGAGATTTAAAACATGTTTTGGGCAATAAATCTGATTTCGTTCGAAACAAAGCTTTAAAATTACCTGAAGTCAGTATTTTACAAGGTATTTTATTTTAGAAAAAAAACTTAATGATGAACATTTGAAATCGGTAAAGTCTATCTATTTGTGTAAAACAAGAAGTGGTTTAAACAAAAGTAAATGCTCGCAGAATGTTAAAGATCTTTGAATAAAAGCTACTTTAATTTTTTTTTTATAAAGTGTTCATCTGTCTATCTATCTATCTACTTGCAAGAAAACTTTGCATAAACCCATATGCCACTAGTGGTATTTAATTCCTCCGCGCCGAGCCTTCATTAGACCAACAGATTCATCTCCACACAACAATGAGTTTCTAGTAGGCATGGAGAGTATACCAAGTAACATGTTATTTATTATATCACACATAACACTTGTTACTTTCTGAGACCAAGTCTGTTACAAAATGACCGATGATATCTGCCCGACGCGCCCCGGCAGGCGATTTTGTACGCTGTAATGTCATGATCCTTGTCACCATTCACAATTTCATTCGTATCGTAAATAACAGTAACAGACAGTCCGTAGTGTGCTGATGCCCAGATCATAAGTACCGAGTACTCGGCCGAGACAGTAAAATGTTACTCGGCCGAGACAGTGAATGCTTTCGAGTACTCGGTACGTGTGATCTACGCATGACTGTGAGTGGGAGTGATTGCGTGACGTTGTGTCATGCATTAATTATTTAAACAAAATGTGACATTATCACATTAGGCCACTGATGAAAAATAAACGGCGATTTCACTGTTACAAAATGAAATCATATTACCATGTGACAAAAATAGAAGTTACAATCATTTCCATGCCTAGTTTATATTCTATTTGTGACACAGTAGCATGATCCTTGTTACGATTGCATACGAACAGGCTGCGTCTCCCTTTGTCCAGAACACACGTCTGGTTCAATTGCGATGGCATCTATGCTGAGTGACGGCGCACCTCGACACAGCCACCAGGAGACGCAGATGCCCATCTGGACGCAAATTGGATTTACAGTGTTAGCATTTATGTTGCTACGAAGATAGCTAATGAACTGTGGCATGTACGTACAGTCATCTGCACCAACATGTATATGTCGCAGGCATATTGTATAACTCGGCATTTTACAAACGGCGTCGTCCGTTTACAAACGCTCGCTGTTTTGCAATATGCCGAAGGCAAATTGACAACTCGTTCAATTCGACATTAGTTGAAATTGTAGGGTGACCATCTTCATACAAAAGTAGTGAGTACTTTTTGCCTATGATTTTTTTCTGTCATTAGTCTGTGCACGCTCGCTTCCCTCGCGTGCAGGCACAAAAAAAAACTGATAACCAACCGTCACCTAACTCTTATCAACCCTAGATGATTTTGTGTCATTAGGCTGTGCAGCACGCTTGCTTCGCTCGCGTGTAGGCGCTCAAAAAAATACCTAATAAACCTACCGTCACCACTGAGTTGATCCAACTCAGTGACCGTCACCCAACTTTTATCTGGATCGAAATTTTAATCATTCTAACCTCTTGCTCGACGGTCGTGTCCTTTAAAAGCACCAGATTCCATGGACACCTTAGTGTTTTTTATGTCATTTTACAAACGGCGTTTGAATGGTCCACCAATGTTGTGGCATATTACAAAATGCCGAGGCAATTTACAATTTGACTTCGGCATATTACAAAACAGCGAGCGTTTGTAAACGGACGACGCCGTTTGTAAAATGCCGAGTTATACAATATGCCTGCGACATATACATTCCCAAGTTTTCACATTTATATCGCACTCTTATGTTTCCAAAGATAAGTGAATTCAAGAATTTTCAAATTAATGTAGTCTCTTACTTGTCAGAATTCTTGTCACAAGGAGAAGGTCTTTATAAAATTAAAATTAAAATTAGGAGTATATTAAAAATGTGAAAGTTTGAGATTGTAAACATATTGGTGCAGCTGACTGTACGACAGAAAGAAAACTTCTTAACAATTGTATTAGTACCTAATTATCAACTAAATCTAGCGAGTAAATTCTAGGGCGACGCTCTTTGAAATGGACTCTACATAATCAAATATAATTTTATAACCATCCATTTTGCCACAATTTCGACCACATTGTATCTTTTTTAACTAATAAGTTATATCAATACAGAATTTCAACTCAATTGACTTAGCAGTTTCAGCGTGAGTGAGCAACAAACATCCACGAATCAAAAAAATTATCATCTTACCACTTAATGTAGAGACTTGCAACTTAGAGGATGTGTTTGTCAAGAGCTGAAAGTGTACAAAGAAAGGAATTTCGAAAATTCGCGACCCAAACGAAGTTGCTAGTAGTCAGCTAGTTTGAAATAATAAGTGTGTTTTAAGGTATGTGTAAAGAACCTAAACGCTCGAGCCGTTTGGAAAACCAGTATTGCACATTTTCAAACGAGCTATTAATTGATTCCAAGTACTAACGACTAAACCGCTAGGCCCTCGACAATAGAGCCCTTCGCGACGCTGGAGTCTGAATGGCCGCGCACGTGCCTCGGCATTCACAAAGGGCCTCGTAAACTTGGACAGCCGGCGCGAAAATTGAATCCTACTATATGTATAACATTATTCACATAAGTTTGTCTGTATGTTGGTTTGTTCACTCTTGGCTGGAGAGTTATCACAGCAAAAATATACATAAGTTGCTATAGTTTCAACATCATATCATCATCAACCTATAGCAGTCCACTGCTGGACGTAGGTCTCTCCAATTTAAGAGTATATCCACTAAAAAAAACAAAGTTCTGAGGAAAAAAACATTAAAAAAAACAAAAAAACATTCAACCAATTAGTTTTTCGTAGACTTTCGAGATTATCACACATAGATATTTGATTATAACGGCTGTTGCAATACAGTCGAAACGTCGGGACACAAAAACATACGAGGTGAGCGCGATAAATACCCGTTAAAATCAAATAACTATTCAACCAATTGATTACCTTCGTAGGGGTAATCCTCAAATCCGAATTCCATACAAAATGTTTCGGACACATACTCAAAAAGTACGCCGTATTATAAAAAAATCCTCACACTATTCGTTTCGTCCATGCAACGTAGTAACCCGTCTGCATTGCATATTAAATTTTTTTTGGTAATTTAAAATTGATGGGTGGTGTATAGAGATTAGAAAAATTTAAAACATCAGTAGAATCGGTCATTATTCCCCAGAAGGTATATCCAGGAATAGCTCGTGTCCTCAAATATGGACATGGGGTAAAAAGCCGCGCTACGTGGGAACGCGTCCTCCGCGTACGAAGGCCATTAAGCTCATTAGGGCCATCCAAATATGGCCCGCGTGCTTTTTGTTCCACGAAGGCCTCGGATAGAGATGGGCGCTGTTTCGGCGTAGCAATGCACCCATTGCTACTGGATTTTCGGCTAACGGTTTCAGTTAGTAAGTATCTTATTTCATGGTTGAAATTGACGAATTCGCCAAGTGTAAGTCTTGCAGCTATAGAGTACCGAACTCTTTATGCTGTATATAAATAAAATATGACGGCAAAGTGGAGAAAACAAACGAATGAATAACAACAATATTTTTGTTTATGTTATTCCAATAATATTTGCTTAAAAGAGATTACTAATTTTACATACCAAACTCTGCTTTAGCAGCTTCGGAAGGGTGTAACAGTCATACATTAGATTGAAACCACAGAAAATAATCTTACAGTCTCCGACTAGTTCGGAGGGAGATGTCCAACTGACATACTAATCACTGCGCTGTGGCCAACGGCAAAGTCGTTACATTTAGTATTAGGTTAGGTTAGTTTTAGTTTTAGGTAGGTAGTCTGTAAGAGATCGTATTAAACGATAAGACCGCCTTTTGTAAAACAATAATTGTACATTGTTACATGTGTTTTTACAATAAAGATTTTTTATTATTATTATTATTATTATCTTTCAGCTTCGGTTTCGGCTTTTTTGCCAACTCTATCCGACAATGCCCGCGAACGGCCGCAATATTGCATCGGTCAAATCAATTGGTATGGATCGATATGACGTTATGTTTTTGCACGATGTTCTAATTGAATTGATTTCTAGAAAATCTTGGGGCAAAAGGCTTTGAAGTAACATCATAATAAAGTATTCAAAGAGAGTTTTGTAATATTTTATTATCTATTTTGATGAATGAAACGTCGTTAGGCAATTCTTGATAAACAGAACATTGAAAGCAAGACGGATGTATACATATCAACAAATTATATAAATATATTTAGTAATAAATCCGCTTAATTTCTAAACAAAGCTTTTAATTAACTTAACTTTAGTTCAACTAAACCAAAGAGTCAAAGAACAGAAAACCAAAGTTTAAAGATGAAACGTGAAACGTCTCGTTTCAAACTTCGGCGAGTCCACACCTCCTGATGATGCCTCGTGTAGAGGCGAAACACGTGTCGTATCTTTAAACTTTGGTTTTCTGTTCTTTGACTCTTTGGTTTAGTTGAACTAAAGTTAAGTTAATTAAAACCTTTGTTTAGAAATTAAGCGGATTTATTACTAAATATATTTATATAATTTGTTGATATTTATGGATTTCCGCAAAGTAACGCCTGAATCAATCAATTATCTTAAATCAGGATGTATACATTTTTAAAAATCCAACGCGTTAAATATCATACATGACATATATACCTAGCAGTAACATATCTTACTTTTCTTTTAGGCAAATGAGTAAAAATCATCACAATAAATGAAATGAAATGGTTTATTGCATGAAGTATGATTTTATTGCGCAATACAATTTGTAATAACATAAAATTCAACACAAACTCATCACAATGTAACACCCCTGAGGTGGGGAGTGAACTCAGACCGTTATTCTATCTTGGATCTGATTCCATACAGATGTGCGGGAACTTATGTTCCTATGGAGTGTAAAATACATATAATATAAATAAAATAAATAGTTATTTTTTCACCAAGGGACAGACATTTTATACGAGACTTTAGAAGGCGGATATTCAAGTCGAGTATAAAATGAGCTTCAGGAACGAGGTATACACAATATTTTTCACTTTGATTGCGAGGAAATTGAACTGAAATAAATGCCTATTTTGTGTAATTCACTAACAGAGACTGCCATCCAATGTAACAACGATATTCGAAATTAGTTATGTTAAGGACCCTGGTCTATGGGTAATACGAAGAACCAAAGTTCGAATTTGAAAAAGTTCTTATATTCCTACAGAAACCTATTACAAACTTTACCTCCTTGAACAGATTTTGTAAGCAATTTACTTTATTTTCCTAAGGCCTAAAATTCAGTTTTACACCAACTGTACCTTGCATAAAATTGAACTTTACGAGCATGAGAAGTGAAAAAGGGTTTCACATTCAAGGTTTGTAGAGATGTAGAGTAGTTTGTAAGGAAATAGGCTCATAGCAAAAAAAATAATATTTTGAGTAAAAGCTGCTATTTTAAAACCGTTATAAGAATACCAAAGCTTTATTCTAAGACCACTCCAAACGATATTCACTACGAAATCAACCACCTTTCTTGGCTATTCAACTCGCGCGCAGGTTTGTTGCAAGACTTCTCTCGCCGCGGGCGCCGGCGCCGCCACAAGGGGAGCCTATTGTTATGCAAGGGCTGAATTGTGCAGGGTTGTCCGTGACAGATTTGAAATTAAATAAAATTGGTTCAAAGAAGGTTATTTTAAAGATAACTATGCTTATAGTAGTCCAAGCCGCAAGCAAAAACAACGTAAGGCTAAAATTTGTGTTTTTGGATAGAGCAACGCCAATAAATACCTTCATTGTACTTAGTAACATGTATGTTGTATTGGATTTTTCGTAGGAATTATTCACATCAATATTTATTCAACTAGTTAATGAAAATGATAATTTATTGATTCAGGCGTTACTTTGCGGAAAACCATACTTTTTGTTAAGGAAAATTATATTTTTTTATATAAACTATAAACTAAGCTAAATATAAATGAAGTTGTAGCAGATCTATTCGATCTCCGAGCTGAGAGTATGCAATACAAGGATTGGAAACAAACACAAACCCATTTTATCGTCCAAAATTAATTCAAAAAGGCTTTGTTACACATTTAGAACACATTACGTGTTTCATGCTGAGAGGGTGCGCTAGGCAGGCTCTTGCGCCGTAACCGGCATTTCATTAACGATTTATGACCGTTCCTTTGTCGGTGTGTTACATCCAGCGTGACAAATGCCCACTAAAATACTTCAAATTGCTTGAGGGCCTTTTAAGAGCATTTTGCGGCGATTTTAAGAAAGAAGCTATTGTTTGCAGTCATATTGATACAATAGGGTGACCTCTATCGTTTCAAGCACACCGCTTAATAGTTGACTTGTCGAGTTTTTGACAGTGTTGTGTAGAAATTTTGTGAAGCAAAACACAAACCTATTGTTGTTGGTATTTTATCTGTCTAACACTATGTGCCTATTGCAATTTCGTATAACATCTATACAAAAAAAAACAGAATAGCAAATATTTTAAAGCTTTATTTGGTATTTTATTTGTCTACCACTATGTATCTATTGTTATTTCGTATAACATCTATACAAAAAAACCGAATAGCAAATATTTTAATGCTACCACTTCTCCTAAGTTGTTCCAAGTAGCAAGTACTTTTCCCGTCAAAAACTCTTTTAGTTTATCATCAACACCTAGTTATTTTTCGGTAGGCCACGGTTGAGAAGGAAGTCTATGATAACGGTGTTTCAGAAAACAGCTAACTTCGATATTAAACGTACTTATAGGGTCTTTAACAGAGGCTAGGTTGATGACACTCATAAATGTTCACAATTTATGTGCAATAAGCGAACTGCCAGTTATAAGAAAAGCATGGATTGAGGGTCTAACTATGGCAAAAAGTATATAAGATAAACTGTTATTTTAAGTATAAATTACATAGTTTAAGTACTACATACGTCAACAATATTTTTTGGAGAAATTCTTATTACATTCTCTTTTGTACCTACTATCTGAGGGTCTACTAACTGTGGCAAAAAGTATTTAATATAAACTAGATATCATTTTAGGTATACAAAATTACATAATTTAAGTCTACATACCTTTATACGTGAACATGTTTTTTTTTTTCAATCTTATTAGTGCATTCTTTTTAATAAAAAATGATGTTTCTTTTTCTTTTATCGTGTCACTAGTTCTTGCAAACCAGTGTGGTGAAAGAATTTCAAGTGCGCCTTAAAGCTTGCGCCTTTCGTACATAAAATACAAAAATAAAAAAAAACTTTATTGAAAGGAAAATGCCTCTTGAACATGCAACAAAATTTTCGCCTGCATACTAGAGATAGTTCGATTTATTCATCCTGAAATAAAAGTAAAACGTAAATACATAAATTCCTGCTGATATAAAACTAACCATTAAAAGTCAAAATTAGAAAACATTTCCGTTACACATTTCATTCCATAACTATTATTGAATCTGTGGTTTCACAAAGCTCCATTTCCGTTTTCATCATCCGAACATTTAGATCACAATCTCCTAAAATATGAACATCGTAACCATCTTTGAACTGCCTTAACTTAGGTACTTGTTGCTTCTTCACGGATACATCAATTATCACAGTCATTATCAAAACAGAAGTATAACTTCGGATCCCGGCAATAATTTTATTCCCACGCACCAGGCGCTATAAGTTTGGTCTAATAGCTTAATTGAGTGCAAGTAAAGTGGTCTACTGGCGACAGATAGTGATGGGAAAGTAGTTAGTTCTCAGTAGCACATGGCATCATCGTGATAATGGGTAACACCGTAGCTTCGGTGAAAGAAAACATCATGAGGAAACTGGCATGTCAGAGAATCTTAAGTTCGAAAACATGTGTCAAGTGCACGAAAGGAACCTCTTCGAGGCGCACTTGAAATCCTTTCACCACTCTGGTTCGAAACAACTAGTGATACGATAAGAAAAAGACCGTAGCTTCTACCCTACCCTTTTGGAGTGAGAAATATCTCGTGGTTGCTAGCCTTGGTATTCGGATGAGTCAGATTTAAGCTCTAGGTCAACCAATAGATCTATAAATATAGAATGTCTCCTAATCCTTAATTAAACTGGTAAAGTTGACTAGACTCCTCCGACAATCTCATCACTACCCTTCCTGGAACGCATTCGAAATGCTCGTTAAATAAGTTCTCATGAGAGGAATCATTTTGTAGCATCGGAGCTCGTAAAATGATAGCATTATTGTCGTACCCCTGACACAGTATATTTTAACAGTACCTAATTTTCTTATACGCCAACAAAATGTAATAAAACATGTACCTACTATATTTTTGTTTTCTTTATATGTATTTATGAGCTATAAAACTGTTTTTATCAAATAATACCTACCAAATGCAAAATAATTATCCAATACTAAGCACAAAATAAGGATTAAAATAATAAAAAAATACTATTTATTTCAGGCAACTACTTAAAAACACGCAATGACAGGGGAGGAATGATGATAGAGCTGTAGAGCATTATGTAAAATAAAATAAATAAAAAATAAAATAAGCCTTTATTGCTAACCTTAATAAGTTTACATGAACATTTTTTTGTACTATCTTTATTTGTTAGCTTGTCCTTCGACAAAGGCCTCCTCTAAGGCTTTCCATTTTATTCTATCCCTTGCTCTGCGAGTCCATACGGGGCCGGCTATTTTTCTCAAATCATTCTCCCAACGTTTCGTTTGTCTAACTTTATTTCTTTTGCTGCCTCTGGGGTACCCCAGAGGAGCATCATGTAAGGGACTATAAATGGGTCCAAGAAATCACTTGCGCTACTACTTATAAGTGTTTACGGTGCCCTGTGTCGCAGTGGTAGGTAGCCACTACAAGCTACACTGTGTTGTCGGCTAATCGTAAGTTATTTGAGGGCCCACACATTAACTAACATTTCTAAGCTGTCTTATATGGGCCATCCATGATGCTGGATAAGTACCATTTTTAACTTGGTTTGATGCTATTATAAACCGTTTTAGTGATTATTAGAAAAATTACAGAAAACAATATTCAAGTTAAGCAGATATAATTTCCCTGTTTTAAGTCCAAAAACTTTGTCGTATATGCCTGCTACCGAGTACTCGGTGCGTATACACATAGCGCCGAGTGCTCGACTGAGCGAGTAATGTAAGCTTTCACTGTCACGGCCGAGTACTCGGTCGGTATGTTTGATCTAGACATTAGCATTGTAAACCTTAAAAATAATTCGGATTAAAAACTTTATGTCTAGTTTGACAAAAAAATCTAATTAGGCTTTGCTGGAACCATTTTTAATATAATGGTTCCAGCAAAGCCTGCGGCATCCTTCAATCATACCATTTAAACTAAACCAGTAATTATTAACACAATACCACTGAGCCAACCAGGTTTGGATCAACCGCGGACAATGGTTGAATCATCAGAAATAATGAGCACATTGTAGAGCCATTGACGTGGACAGAAACATGGCACTACTACTCGGGCGCACTAGTACATCTAGAAGGAGAAACAAGCAAAACTGAAAATCCAATTGCTAAAATACTAAACATTGTCTGCCAATTCATAATTATTTAAATGTAAACATAACTCATATCCATAGTTAAACGACTAACGGTAACAGTTATCCAATTTTTATAATATTTATTTTGAAAAAAATCGACAAATTTTTTTTAAAGTTTTTAGTCATATCTATGTTCAGTAACGGCAACTGATTATGGTTTTTTTTTCTGGTGATTAAAATGTATGGTGTATATATTTTAAATCTCTTTTTAATTACTTTCATTTTGATACACCACTCGCCACTCGCAACTGATAATGGTTACTTTCATTTTGATACACCACTCGCCACTCGCAACTGATTATGGTTACTATCATTTTGATACACCACTCGCCACTCGCAACTGATTATGGTTACTTTCATTTTGATACACCACTCGCCACTCGCAACTGATTATGGTTACTTTCATTTTGATACACCACTCGCCACTCGCAACTGATTATGGTTACTTTCATTTTGATACACCACTCGCCACTCGCAACTGATTATAGTTACTTTCATTTTGATACACCACTCGCCACTCGCAACTGATTATGGTTACTTTCATTTTGATACACCACTCGATAGGTTTGGTGACCAAAACAATATTAACGACTTACTATTATGCGCCAAAAATATGCTATATTGATTATTTATTTTTATTTAAAAAAGCGTAGTCTCTACATTCAGCAGTTTAGCCTGTACGTTGTCTGTTAGTCAGTGTTGATTCTTCTTAAAATCAGTTGAGTTGAGATGTAGTCAGAGACTAGTATTACTATAATTTTCATGAATATTAAAAATCAATACTGGTTTTACTTATATATTGTGAAATGTAAACTGTAGTTGGTTCAAGTCTTATAATCTAGTAAAGCCTCATTACATTATTTTCATATGACATTGATATCCGACTTCACGACCGAGCTCGTTTGTCGAAGCCGCGGACACTCATCTATACACGCCTTAACGCGACGACTCATCAGGTCGTTTTTGTGCGTACGCGCAGCGCTGCCATTTAAGGCTGCTGGCCGGCAAACCAGCGTTTGACATGGAAGTAACTGTATTGTTTCGATCAATCCTTATTTGGATAGAGATAGAGGAGCCTCAAGTTCTGGACTGATGAGTGATGACATTGTTGCGATCGGAGGAAGTCGGAAGATAGAAGCGGCTTGAGATGAAGAGAACTAATGAATGATGAGGCCTATATCCAAGGGCTGTAATAATGATCAATATATAGGCTTAGTCCTGACTGACTGCCTGACGGACAACGCACAGGCAAAACCACTAAACTTAGACACTTCATATTTGTAGGGTGTGTTTGTGTGGAAGTGTGTAGTAAGATAGGAATCTTAAAAAATCGCAACGCGCTATTTTGAATATTTTCATTGCAATACTTTTTCATCGTACCCATCTATTTTCCTCACCTATTTGATTGTTTATTTTCTCTCACAAAAGGTTAACATAATTATAATTAATACACTTTGAACTTAACTAAAAGTACAGCGGTACAAGACTGCTAATTATAGCCATCACTAGAAATTCCTCGTTGTTTTATTATTTGACACCTGACACGTTTACAGCTCTTTTGTGAGGCAGCACAAAGGAGGCGGAATGTCCACAATTAGTTCTCTGCCAAGTGCGAGTTCGGACGTATATGCTACTGTTGCAGTAACCAAAAATTTTAAACATATTCAAATTCTTCTTTCAAATATAACTTGTCAATAAATATGAAATAGGTAGATACCTATCTCCATTTTCAAATAATGTGTGTTAATTTTTACGATGTAGGTAGTTTTATTTACAATGAAAGAGCCTAGTAGTTTTAACTTATACCTAAAGTATATCTAGCCTTGTCACTTCTCTTTTTCGAAAATTAGCATTGGACCAAAATTTACTAGAAGTGGGCCAATGTGGCTCCTTTTATTGGTCGCATCTTCAATGTACTACATTGTGTATCTATATTTCTTATCTTAATATGTTACTGTGTTTATATATTTGCTATCTTAATATGTTACTGTGTTTCTGTATTTGTTAACTTAATATGTTACTGTGTTTCTGTATTTGTTATCTTAATATGTTACTGTGTTTCTGTATTTGTTAACTTAATATGTTACTGTGTTTCTGTATTTGTTAACATAATATGTTACTGTGTATCTGTATTTGTTATGTTATTATGCTACCATTAGTGGAAACCTTTAAATGGCCGCCTAAGTGTTTTGATTGTTGCATATTATATTAATTTGTGCTGATGGTTTTCCCAAAAGGAATAAATAAATAAATAAAAATAACAGATAAAGATAAAGATCATTTATTTGCGGAAACATGTGTAGATTAAGATGTTACATTATTAGTTTTAGACACCCTACCTACCTACCCTAATAGCTTCAGGCCAGACCGGTATGGAACACACAGATTTCCCATGTAATTGAGAAGTGCTGGGTATCCGAAGCATTTGCACGCCCAAACTAATGAGCTGGAATGCCTGCCCATAACGATGTTCTCATTGCATTTGCCAGGAAGGTGGCGGTGGCAGCCCTGCGCGCGGCGCCTAATATGGCGGGTATAACGAGCGCCCATACGTGGACGTGGGATCGCATCGCACCTATACGGGCTAGGGCTGACCCGTTTTGGGAATCCTTCATTGTTTTCGCATATTATAGTTCAACTGATTTGAAAGTTTTCCGTATACGCTCTGTTTGATCAGGCCGCTCTGTTGTCTTGATGGAACCGTTATCGGTACTACGATATATTTGTGAAATATAATACTTTCTCGGTTCGCAGTCAATAACGCCGTTCGATCTAATCAAAAGATTTGGCCATAACCGTTCCAAAACGTATTATTGTTAGACATGATACGAATTTCTTCCAATATCCTACTCGGGCGAATGAACATGACGCCTGGCTGACATGTGGCTCAGAACTTGATGCTTCCCCCGCGCCCTCCGTGTTCGATCTTCGCGAACCTTTGGCGAATCCTTATCATTACTTATCATTACCAAGTATTACAGGGCCTCTTCTCTATCAAGATTATCCAATTTCACGCCGTACTTTGCACAAACGTCATTCGAGCCAGGTGTCATGTTCATTCGCCGGAGTTGTACTTAACATATTGATTTAATAATAAGCGCGTATAATAGGTCGTTACAAGGAAACATAAACAACATCTGTATATTTTTTTATATATCAAAACAATCAAACAAAAATCAAAACTTTTATATCACTCAAACTTTTCAAAGTAAACAATATCCCCGCCCATTGGAAAGATTCCTTTGAAGACATTATAATAGTCTTTTTAACCGAAACAGAGGGCCCGCCTCGTTAATGGCTTCCTCGCTCCCATACAACCACAGCCATACAAACCCATTCATTTCTCACACAATTATGATAAAACATTATAATCCAGACGCACAAATAGGGCCATATTGAATTGGAGAAATAAAATAAAACGTAGACGGAATGTGACGTTAGATGTAACTTTATATCAGACGATACGATTACACTCCGATTTATTAGTGTAAATGGCTTCATTTTAGAGTTATAATAAAGAAAGATAGGAATATAATTTTATTTTTCATAGATTATCATGCTTTATAGGAGGCATTTGCACATCAACAGCGGGACAAAAAAAAGCTTTACCGAAGTGATCTTAGCCAAAGATCTTAGATAAATGTATTCACCTTTAAGTGTGAATCATCATACCGTATCTCCTATTTTTTTATTGGATGACAGAGAGGAATAAAATAGTTCTATAAAATATTATAAATATAGTAAAATATTACTTTTTAAAATTTTAAAAGTTCTATCTGTCACCCTGTTGCTGAAAGTGGGACAGATATAACTGTTTGGCCCATCTGTCACCCTGGGCGGACAGAGCAGGGTGACAGATGGGAATAATTCCATCCCACTGCTGGGCGAAGGCCTCCCCTTCTCTTTCCACTCAGTTTCATTTTGTATTGAGCGGGGGCCATAGCGTTCCTGCATAATCTTCGACGTTTTAGACTCATAATAATAATAATATATTAGAATATAACTATAAATAGAAGCTAAAATAATAAAAACTATAATAATAAAAAATGTTCTATGACATATGACATCCACCAATCCGCATTAGGTCCGCGTGGTGGATTAAGACCCATTCGCGCTCCTGTCGAGAGTATGCCTGAGTCCCAGCAGTGGGAACATTATAGGCTAATTATGCTATGATCAGTCCTGAAGTCCCCCACCCGCAGCCTTAGTTTTTATTATCCATTTATTACGCTACACCCTGTATGTATTTACAGCTACAAAAATAAAGGTCTCTATTAGTGATAATTACAGCATCCCAAATAAGACGTAGCCTGTAAAGATGTAGCCTTGAGGTGTACGTGAAGCTCCTTATTTATCTGTACCTCATAATTTGGGTTCCCCGCGGGTCGCTAGCGGACACTGCACGGGATTTATGTGGTTCCGGCGCCTGAAGATTTTAGATAAGCAATTTAGTTGTCAATGAAATGATTTCGGGTGAGGAAGTTTGATGAATTACGCTCCTTAGTATCCAATAAACATAACGCTCATAACTTTTAAATTTTAATATTCTTGAGTTTTTTATTTATTAATTTATTTTATTTTATTTATTTAACATTAGACTCACAGTATTTTTGGTTTCTATTATAGGTATGCTATAAAATATATACTAATCTAAAACCAAAACGAGGCTACATTTATATTTTTATATATATTTTATTGTGAGTTTGCCGCAGATAAAGGTTTAAGATCAGCCAGGTTATATTAACACTTATTCTACTAAGTAGAGCTGTTAGTTGTAGACTAGCCAACTCACCTATACGTAACCTATATCTCTGATGATTTTCGCTATTGATCCCAATCTACGGCTTTTACCGTCCAAATTCTGTTTTTTTTTTAGTTATTTTAATTGATGACTAGCTATTGGATGTGGCTTCGCCCGTCTTTTATTGTAATATAATTAAGCCTATTAGTTTTTCCAATTACTATACTCTTACCAAATTTCAGCATTAGTAGTTTTGGCGTTATTGAGGTACAAACATCCATAAAATCTATCTCTCCATCTATCCGCATAAACATTCGCATTTATAAGATTATTAGGATAAGAAAACTAAGTAGATACTTAATCTGAAATTACGCAAATAAGTATGTAATGTAGATATTTGTAGAGCAGTACAGTACTTAGATTGTAGATACCTGTTCAATGAACCGAGCTGATGTAATTTCATAATTTTGCTCGTTCAAGTAAACTGGCAGTAACTACCGATATAAAACAACACGCTGACTATGTAATGCATAATTTAGCAACCGATATGCATCAGATTGCAATCGCATTCGGCTTCGGTTGCAACCGGTTCTTGAAGTTACGATACACACGATTATAACTTGGACGGACACAATTAATTAGTAAATGGTATGATACAATGTCCAAGATATTGTTTATAAACTACAGAGAAACAAAAAAAAAACATTTCATGATTTTTTTCTCAACTGTTTTTCACCCCGAACACAGCTTGATAATGATTATAGAAAATGAAAGACAGTAAAATACAAAATGTTGTATCCGAAAACAAAACTTTTAATTTATAAGCGTTCTCCAGCTGTGAGACTCCAATAAATTATCGAAATGCATTGAACCAAGCTGGAACTGTCACTTCTGCATAAACATTATGTTCTGTGTCCACATCGCATGCCACAGTATAAGAATACAAACAGTAAGCGCAGGAAGTGTTGTTTTTCTGATTGGCTATTGTTTGGTTAAAAAGCAATTCTTCTTTTATTTGAATCGTTTAATTTCCGGTACGAAACTTGACCTGAAATGGTACGTACTTCTCGCTGACACGAATACCAAGATAGTTATTGCAAGGAAAATTAGTTATATGTAAAAAAAATGTTGTAGGTATTATAGCTCAATTTATTAATTTTATCAAGCTTTTTTATATTATTAAAGCAAGCAACCGCTGCTAACTTAAATCGCTAAAGATGATGATAATAGTTTTTCGTAGACTTTCGCGATTATCACACATAGTTATTTGATTGTAACGGGTATTTATCGCGCTCACCTCACATGTTAGGCGTTGTCCTAATAGAACGCGATCACGCGATCGCGCGACGCGACGCGATGCCAATTGGGACGCCTATTTGACGTTAGTACGTTTGATCGCGTGATCGCGCGATCGACGTTCGCGCGAACTTGCGATGGTCGCGTCATCGCCTTATATTAGGACACTGCCTTACAATCAAATAACTATGATGATAATAGACAAAAAGTAGTCAAATTTGGAATTTTGCATTATATATACTGCTTTTAATATTTGTATTTGTATTTATTTATTTTTTGTGAAAAGTAAAGTACAGTACGCTACAATAAAACTGAATGAAACACGTAAAGATACATTGATGATGTAAACATAAATATTATGACACACATAACTTTCAATATAGTGATAAAATAAAACCAAATTTATATGAAACATCAATTTTAAAGAATGTTTTGCAAGCGTTGAAGCGCGTTGATGTCTTTTGTATGGATCAATTGAGTAATCACTACTGAGATGGATGAAAGAATAAAACAACAGATTTTTTTGATTGGACTGTATAAATTTAACTTCGATACCTGCAGACAAGGTTATCATCAGCATCAGCGACTAGCTGATCTCTACTTATAATTAAAGTATCTCTGTATATGTATAATAATTATAAAAGTCCGTACTAGTTAAATAATAATATAATTAGAAGGCTCTATTTACCATAGTATAAATTTTTCAAACTTAGTTTGATGACTAGGGCTTAAACCCAAATGTCAACTTGAGAGAAATAAAGAATTTTATTAATTTTATTTTTTAATTCCAAAATTATATTTAGCTATCAAGTTAATAAATTGTATTACAGCATAAGCTAACTAATAAAATCTATATTACAAAATTTACACAAGGAAATAATTGGGCAACCCATAGACCGTTGCAAATGATCTATAAGTAGCTCAAATGCTCCAACTCGATACCCGATGGCAGTGTGCCGAGGATACTAGCTGCATTGCCTCTTTGTATTGCAAAGCTTATTCTTTGGCTGATAAATTACTTAACTTAAATTAAATTACTAAATTCTTTGTTTTAAAAATACAAACTTTAGTATTATACGTTTGTGTAAAATAAAACAAAATTAATATTATGAGCAAAAGTGGTGTCCTTCCATTACCAGTGTTTTGTCTAACGACTGGTAATTTACATAAATTTAATAATGGAGCTATATGGCGCTGTGTGAAGTGTCCTCCATTATTTTAATATTCATGGCGCTCAATTTGAGTTTCAAGATTAAACTGGTCCAGGGTCATTGAAGCCAATCGAATCACAGTATCAGTGATAAGACAAGGGTATAGCAGTGTCGTCTGTCCGACTTTACGGGTTTTTTACGACTTTCCATTACATTGCTTTTCTAAACGACGGGCTTATGCATCAATCAATATCTCTGTATTTAAATATTTAACTGTTTTAATGTCGATGGTTTATGTGAAAGCTTTTATTATGACAAACCAATGTTACGATGGGAACTGTTTTATGTAAATAACGTTTAGACCTCGCACTTTATAGGTAATCTCAAATCGCTATTTTTCATTATTTATTTAACCCTAAACTACTAGACAATTTCGTCAACCCATCTCACTGTCGGACTCCGATACTTCGCTTGCCAGTCCTCGGCCACCATTCTGTTAACGCCTTCCTTCACCTGTCATCACCACGTCTGACCAGGTGTCCCGACCAACTCCATTTGAGTTTCATGATCCGTTTTCCTGAACCTTACGTCAGCGTTGTGGGCCAAACCTGGGCCCGCTTAGCACAGGACCGGGTAGCGTGGCGAGAGCAGAGAGAGGCCTATACCCAGCAGTGGGCCAAGTCAGGCTGCGGATTCTTCTTATCGTGTCACTAGTTCCTTTGAACCAGTGTGGTGAAAGGATTTCAAGTGCGCCTCGAAGAGGCTCATTTCGTGCACACGACACATGTTTTCGAACTTTAGATTCTACGACATGCTGGTTTCCTCACAATGTTTTCCTTCACCGTTGCGAGAACGTGGGATGCATACATAGATTTTTTCGACCGAAAAAACCCATTTACGCATGACTGCCACCGGGATTCGAACCCGCGACTATCAGATTGCAAGGTAAGGGCCTCATCCACTCGGCCACCACGTCCGTCTAATCAGGCTGCGGATGATGATGATGAAACTACTAGATGCCTTTGCCTTTTACCGTTGGGAGATGCCCCCTGCAGGATGCAGTCTAGGTCAACACAGTGCCAGTAATTATGTCGCAAAGCTGTATTGGCATTACTGTGTTTCGGTCGAAGGGCACTGTCCCTAGTGAAATTATTAGGCTTTCGAGACTGACCATAAAATATCGTAGTATCGAGCGCTATAGCGGTGGTGTTGCATCGGCCTATGGGATTCAAAGCCCTGTGTAGCACTTGTAGCATACACTACATAATGTGTTTAATTACTATTTAATAAGCTGTTACTCAATACGTCATTATACTCTAATACTAACTATAAGTCAATCTGTACAGCTCTTGTAAAGCATACATTCTTATTATTGTAAAGCATTCAGTCTCGGTTCAAACGCGATACGGTTAATACATCAGTACAACATATTCGGTTTTTAATTTATCGAACCTAATTACCTACTTAATCAATTCAATTTAGGGTTTGATCACTACGAAATAAACATAAATCCTAAAGTAGTGACCACGTGAATCCTAAACACTGTTTAAATGTTTAAAATCAAACGTGAATCTCTTACATTAGAGCGCTAGTCTCGTCACTTGTTTACATAAAACATATGCTTTTTTTATAATAGGCAGATCAGAATATTGAAAAGAAGTTACTTTTTGCTTGTCTCTAATAACTGTTACCAATAAATTATCTGTATATTTGGTAGTATCTTTACTATTATAGCTTAATTAAACATTTACACTTTTAATAAAGTTAAATTTGTTAAAATGTTTGTTTGTAAACAGATAAATATATTGGTTTGAAATTTGGGATGGATTTGATATGTTTTTAATCCGATATTATACAGGTTATGCTGTTATAAAAATACAAATTTACCGTTTTCTAGTTGTAAGTATCGATATTCTACCGATTAGCTCTAACAGTTTGTTGATAAAGTCAAAATACAAAACTCTCAGAGGAGAAAGTAACAATACATTTTGGAAGTCCTTCGATTCACAAGAAAGTTGTTGTTCCAAAATATGCCCTAAAAGTAATCAGATAGAGTTTTAAATATATTAATATTTCTTGAGATAAACAAGTACCTATTGTCAGCATCTAATGCATGGTAAAATTTATTGCCTTTTGAGAATTAAAAGTAAAAAGTAATTATTGATAGGCCGTAGAAAGTTATGCACGAGTACTTACATCCACACTTACATCGATAACTTTTCGGTTCTCTTATTAGGAGAGACATAAAATGATCATAAATAATAAATTAATTAATATGGACCCTATAAATGCGGCCACTAAATAGCGCAAGTACCTCAATGATTTGACTACTAAGTACTTTGTTGATGTTTTTTTTGTTTTATACTATGATTCTTATATTAGGAATGGATAGAAAATAAAGTTTTTTGAGTTGAATTGGGTTAAATCAGTCTAAGTATCTATTGCTGATATAAATTAAAATTACCAAGAAACCTTAATTCCCAAAAATGTTAAAATTAATTTCCATAATTTGGATCCCAGTAAATTTAATAACAACACTCGCAATATGATACTCGAAAAACTAAAAAAAATATTATATTTTGAATGAAATAATAATAACACTAACTTTTAAAGAAAAGCCTAGTTCAAAAAAATATTGAACAAATAACTGCAAAAGTATAGGGATGTAATGCATGTCATATCATCATGTCACTATAAATATTATATAAATAAGGATATACGATACGAGTACATAAAATCCAAAGAAAATATAGATGCACTGTGTGAAAGATAATAAAAAAGCACATGTGTACCTACAGAGATGACGGCTGTTAGATGAAGACACACGTCGAGCCCATCTAAGTGTAATAGGGCAGGGAGATGATGATAAGGAACTGTTGATGCTTGTAAGAGCAAATGGTACCAGGAATGCAACACTTAGAAGAGATAGTATTCGCTTCTTACATCCGATCCGTTATCTTCGAATCGAAGCTCAATTGTGTGGTTTCCTGAACCTTGTCCAGCTAATCCTTTAATCTGCTTACGACTATTATCCTGACTGACAGGAATAAGTAACTGTGAAATTATACATTAGCTGAGTGTAACTAGAATAGCAGTAACTAAATACGGTATTGAATAATTTGTCAAGGTCACAAACACATATGTACGTACAGACAGACAGCATCATAGATAAGTATCCTCCTTGCATTATAATACCCAGCTTCAAAACCCTTCAAATCATCGCCTGCGGCGTATGGAGAAGTTTTGCCTTTAAAAATAGATTACCTATATTTGTATAACCGTATGTAAACATAGAAATAATTTCAAGTATGACAATTTTTGAAAGGATATATTGCTGAGTGTCTAATGCAAGGGGGATACTTATCTCTGACGCTGTCTGTACATGTAATCGTGTAGGAGAGAAATGAAACATAAATTAATTATAGTATCTTACTCATCTCACTGATATAATAAAAATGCTTTAAAGTTTATGAGGACTGAAGAATAGATGGATGTTTGATGCTCAGTCACGCAATACTACTGAACTGATTATATATGGTTATGGATAGTTTATAAGCTGAAAAATAACTTGCTACTTTTTATCCATAGATTATCGTAAAACAGCACAACAATCATTATCGTACAATATCTGAGTTTTAATTAGATTTTTGAAATCATAAATAAAAATAAAGTAATCCTTTATTGCTGTTTTTTATATAAAGCCTAGGTATCGACAACGGGTTCCTTCTAATCTACAACACAGAGTACTTTTGTTATATGATCCACAGCTTGTCTTTCGACAAAGGCCTCCTCCAAAGATTTCCATTTCGTCCTGTCCTCCGCTACCCGCATCCATTCTGCCCCAGCTAATTTCACGATCTCATCTTCCCATCATTTTTTTTGTCTGCCTTTCCATTCCTTGGGTTACATTCTATAATTATATTAATCCATTTTTATGATGTTTAAAAAACTTATATTGTACTAAATATACTACTCGGGCGAATGAACATGACACCTGGCTCGAATGACGTTTGTGCAAAGTACGCCGTGGAATTGGATAATCTTGATAAAGAAGAGGTCCTGTAATACTTGGTAAAGAAACACGGAGGGAGCCGCGCGGGGCAGCGGGGAATGCATCAAGTTCCGAGCGAGAGTGTCAGCCAGGTGCCATGTTCATTCGCCCGAGTAGTAGATCATCTAGTGTTTTTTTTTTCTACACAGTCAAATAGATCAGTGCAGTCAGTTGGAACGGTTAACAACACGGCATTCTATCGGTGACCACACGCACGTTAATTATCGACGCAGGCGTCGATGCAGCCGCAGACACCATTACATCTCTGTTTGCTCTCCAAACACTAGCAAGGGAATGGTCATGCACGACTGTGCAAGGAATGAGCTTTTAGTGTCCATGTTTTGAATACAAAACAAACATTTAATAAGAAAGCTACAAACTACCTTAACGATTGATACGTGAATGCCACTACGGGATTCAAACCCACGACTTTTACGATTAAGGCAACGTTTAATCCATCTCCACTCATTTCTTTATTTTATAACACAGAGCCCGGCTTATATTTGTCAAATGTCAAAAACTTGTCATAAGCATGTATACCTTATTTTTGGCAAAAGATAAGCCATGGCAAATGTGTAACAATGAGTTTTTTTTAGCAAAGCAATCAATATACGCATACCAATTGCTCATAATAATGAAAAAAAAAACATCGTGAGGAAACCAGCCCGTCATAAAACAGAGAGAAAACCAATTTGGTTTTTGCTACATCCTCTATATTGAGTCCGCGTTGGTTAACTAAGACCCATTTGCTCGCTTTCCTAGTCGACTCCCAGCAGTGACTACTTTATTTTGAAAGTTGTCTTATTATGATTTTCTTTAATTGAAACATCCACTTTAATCAGCTTACGTAAACATAATCAACCGCTTGTAACTTGCACCACTCGTTTACTCTGGTATGTGAGCTAGCCACCCATCTGTGTGCTTTCCTGAAGATTATCCACCGTGGCTCATGGGAACTGGTCTACTTACGACACGCTCGTCCACCGGCGACAACTGGGTCACTGGATCTTTGTTTAAGATAACCTCTAGTTTTGTTTGGAAATGATAATATTTAAGGAAAGTATTGTATCGGAAAACCTCGTTCAAAAATTTGTCCATTTTCCTTTTTTTTTCATATTTGTAATTTTTTTATCTATCTGTGTTGAAATCGTAGTATTCTTTTTAGTGTACATTATGTTCAACGTTCAATAATTTTAACATGGCTAAACTAATAATCATTTTTTTCAAAAATATACAACAACCGACTTCAATCGGACTGTTCTAGTGACCGTAGGCACCACTGACAAGTCACAGGGAAGCAAAAAAAGCAATTTCGTTCTCTTCGACGACTTTTATTTCAGTTATTTCGATAATAAAACTAAAGTACTGAACCGATTTTAATGTTTTTTTTATGGGACTAACCTTAAATTATTTTATTTAAAACAAAAAAAAATTTTTGATAAACAACAAAGTAAAAGTAACAAACATAAAAAAAACAACAACAGAATTGATAACTTCCTCCTTTTTTAAGTCAGTTGAAAAACCACGGTTTTTGAGGTAAGTTTGGTAAATATCTATTAATTATTACATTATTTTACAATAACTATAAATAATGTCTGGTAAATCATCATCCCTGCCTTTAACCCACAATTAGGTGGGGTCGGCACAACATGTCTTCTTCTTCCATTCATCTCTATCAGCCGTCATCTCTGTACTCACGCCTGCTTTATTCATATTCATATCCTCTTTCACACAGTCCATCCATCTTTTCTTAAAAGAAAATAATGCCTGATAATGATCATTGTAAAAGTTTACTTAAATCTGACCAATGTAGAAGCACAGACTAAACAAATCCACAAGAACAGTGAACTTTTGCTCTACGTTTACTCCGAGATTTTGGGCTTTCAAAGGTAAACATACCTCATCAAACAGGCTAAGTCAGCTTTCGAAGGCATCTCGGCTGCCTGCCCAAACCCAATTAGGTTTGAGAATAATTGGAGCAAACCGGTTCCCCTCACACTTGGTGCATTCGTCGGATGTGTAGCATAGCATAGCACAGGCTCTTTGAACTTACGCCGTCGTTGTGGACTTGGTCAGTCCACTTTTTAGTGTTTGCACCAGAACATGGAACTATTTCACTGAGTTAGAGACAAAAATGAGTAAAAAGATACAACAAACATAAGGTTGACCAAAGACATAGATTTTTGGACATTTCAAACAGCGCTATCTAGCCCCAAAATAAGCATTAACTTGTATTATGGGAACCAGATAACTGATATAATATTAAAACTTTTTTTTGAAAATAAATACTTAGGATACATAGAAAACACCCAGACAACACCGATGAACATCACACAAATGTTTGTCCTGAAGCGGGAATCGAACCCGCGACACCGGCGTGGTAGTCCAACACACTTACCACTCAACCATCTGAGTCGTCAAAATGTCGTATGTCGTAATATTGTAATCATTCAATTGTTTTTTCTGATTAGTGAATTAATTGTATCATGGTTCATTCTAAAATCTATATCTTACTGGATTTGCTAAGCGACTCTACCATTGTATACGAAGCAACTAAAACTTCTTTGACATCAGAAATAAGTCACAGATTTACAAACTGAATTTGATTGGTTGTTAAACAATTCTCCATCAAATCTACAAAACTAAAATAACAATAAACATCCGGTCCGAAATGAACAACTAGCTCGTAGGTAATCCTAGTTTAAATCCGAACTACGTGAATCACTTTGTTCCGATTCCGCGCGTCGTATTTATAAGTCTGTGGTGTCACCGCGGAGACAATAGTTCGACCATAGAGTACGTTATTTTACAATCGGAACTATAAACAAGGTGCACACCGATGAATCTACAGTTGTTTTACAGGGCTTTCTCATTGTGAAATCATCTTGAGTATTCAAAAAGTCTTTTTAATCTTTTCGATATCATTGAAATGTTGTGGGAGATCATGCTGGACCATTTTTTTTCCATTTGCAAACCCTTACCCCCATTTGCATTTACCCCTTACCCTATACCCCATAGCAGGACAGCTGTGCAGACCATTTGCAACCCCTTACCCAATTAGAATGCTGTACCATTCATCATAGTATGGTGTAAACAATAGCATACCATAGTAAGACCATGGTAGAGTTCCTCTATCCACTATTTACCACTGCTGGACACGAGCAAGAGAATAATAAAAAAGAAAATACCTAATGATTAAAAAAAACTAGTGACATATAGGTAAGTAAGTTATGATACGTCTTTACGTGCGCTAAACACTTTATTTCGGCTCTAGTCAAAAGACCCTTTTTTTATCTTTCTGGTGCTAATCAAACGTGTACTCACGACTAGAATAGTACTATAAACTAAAATACATTTGTCAATCTGGAAACAGTAGCTACAGGGCCCACCGTGATGCTAGCAGAAAGCGGCAGAATATCTGGCACTGTGACACACATTGATGAGCAGTCTAGGTCTGACTTACAGAGTGGTTTACGTTGTAAAGTTTCTGACTCAGGCGTGTGACTCATAGGATCATTCACAATTTCAGCGAAAAATCACTTTTAATCGAAGCGAAAAATCAGCTCAATTACTTTTTTTTTCTGTTCTTTCCTTTTTTTTCAACAGATTTAGTGGGAATTAGGATATATTCTTAGTTTTTTATTTATGTTATTATAGTAGTTGTTGAAAAAAAATTTTTCGTATTTTATTTGAACAATAAATTAGTCATTCAGAAGTCTGATGGCGACAAGTATTAACATTCACCAGTATTTGAATAATTCGTACCAATCATCATAAATTGCGGAAACTTTATTCAACATGGAATCCACATTATCCATTTAATTACCCAAGTTATCGACATCAAAGTGCCATTCAATAAATCAGCTCTATCTCGAAACAAATTAAACTAAATTATTTTCCAACGGGGGTAAGGACCGGTGACTCAGACTCACCCACCATCCCCGAACAACGCACCAAAGTTGTGCAATTAAAATGACACTGTATAATAATTAGCATAAAGCTTCTTGTGCTGTGACAGAGATTTGAAGATAAGATGTTTTCGCGTGGAAAGTGCAATCTATATCGGTAGTGTTGGTTCGTCTCGTGTACTATTTATTCCTACTTTTAGCGGTCCATTGAGTGAGTAGGGGGAAATCATAACTCTCATTGTGCGTTCCGGTCGGCTGTCTGCGCGCTTTCCGGTGAATTCGGCCCAGGTCGGATGTGACGCGTAAACAAGGGCTTAGGAATTGGGATATAAATAAGGTAAGGGCTACCGCGGTCAACGAGCTCTAATATAAAAGTTTATAAAACTTCAAGATTGGTAAGCAAAACCGTATTGGCCTCACCTAATTTCGTTTGTTGATTTTTGAGCATTTTCAAGCATGACATGACCTGCAAACTTGACTTCTGTGTGCCTGCTCTTTTGAAACCGAAGTCAAGGTTGTGAGTCTAATCATGTTGTGGTCGAAAATTTTAAGCGCACAAGTCAATAAAAAATTAGGTGCTTTAAAAACTGCAGAAACTTTTACTAATACTGGGATCTTAGAGAGGCTTATATTCAGTCACTACACTATAGTGGGTTCTGGAAGATATTGCTTCTTAGCAATAAGACCGCCTATTGAAATTTTTATTTTTTATCTCAGGATTTAATACTAAGTTTTGGTCTATAAAAAAAAACCATCTATCGATAGATAGAAATCTCTTAGGACCATTTTACCAAGTCCATTGTATGAACTTTTTAAAATGGTCGTAAGAGCGATTAAGTTTTATCACAGAATAAAGAAGATATTTTGGGATTTGTTTACAATCCTTGGTCTTACAACGTTGGTTTGGTACCCTAATGGGCCATACGTGTTCATATCATGACAGCTTCAAGACAAGATGAAAAAGGTTACAATTCACGCTCATATCTCCAAAGTCTCAACATAAGCCATGTCTCGACATCTGATTGACAGACACTGAAGATGTTGCACCGGATCATCATAATTCTGTATCATGTTCACTTGATGCTCAGTTTACACTGCCAAGTACTCGACCGGGACTTGTGCACCTAGGTGTCAACTTGAACAAGTGGCTACTTACGCTGTAAGTAGTGTACTTGGATTTATAAGTCAAGTCTTATGCTTTACGAAACGTCTAAACCAAAATATAGCCTATTTTCTCTACAAAATCGTTGGGAGGCATCCTGTATTGGTGTAGTTGGGTGCCAACTTCTTCTTCTTCTTATCGTGTCACTAGTTCTTTCGAACCAGTGTGGTGAAAGGATTGCAAGTGCTCCTCGAAGAGGCTCCTTTCGTACATTTCGAAGAGAAGTGTGCCAACAATGTGTAAGCATTGCGTTCTAATTTGAAGGGCACTGTAGCTAGTGAAATTACTGAGCTTTAGAGACTGACAATCAAAAGTCTCAGACTTAATTCAATTCAATCATTTATTGGCCAAAATGTAACACTGCATAGCATAACTCTGGTAAGACAAAAAATTATGTACAGTTTGTAGTATATAAAATATTTTCTATGTCTATGTTCTTAAGCTAGACTTGGTGAATCAAAGTCACTGTTTTGGCGTAATCTCTGACCACCTGAAGAGCGTTAGCTAGTTCGTCTCGTCACGCGATTACGTATCAAAAAAAAACCCAAAAAAGTACTTCAGAAAATTGTTACAACAAAGAAATTAACAAAGAACAGGTTGTAGCAACAAGTCGCAAACCTGTCGATTACCTAATGGAGTGAAACAAAGCCTACCTTCCCCGAAGGCTCTACCTGCCACCCTGGACACTCCTCACTATTCTGTGGCACTACAAAGGGTAGCCCACAGATTAGATACCAGCTTCTATGGTATTGTCGAGTCATCGGGCTGTAATGAGCTTGTTTGGCTTTCGCACTTGGAAATTAGAAATAGTTTAGGCTCTTGGGTTTTATTTCTATCTAAAAAGGTGCTGGGTGGTACTCAGAGTTGATGATTCAGATTTTTTTATTGACTTCGGTAAAGGAGAATTTTGTGTTAGGGGTATATCACTACATACTTACAGTGAGTATGTAATGCATAACTAAATATGTATATTCACGTGAAAAGAAATAGATTTACATTGTAAGTCTTACATTGTAAGCCTATACCTTTTGCGTTTTAGACGCGAATTTTGACTTACGAAGTGTAAGGACACCTACCTGGATAGAAGCTCGCAGCATTGCAAAAAGTTATATATTTCTGTACCTACTAGCTATACAGTCGTTCCTAGATTAGGTATATTGGGTTTCTAGAAAAATGCTCACAAATAAACTAATCTTATTCTATGGCTATACTCAAACCTTATTCATATACAAAGGCATCTTGACAAAACTCCTCTGGATATTGTATATTATTATGTATGAATATTGTAGAGCAATATATTCAAGTTAGGTAGCTAGACTAATGCCTGGATTACACGTACCGAGTACTCGGCCGAGACAGTAAAATGTTACTCGGCCGAGACAGTGAAAGCTTCCGTCACTCGCTCAGCCGAGCACTCAGCGCCATGTTTATACGTACCGAGTACTCGGTACGTGTGATCTAGGCATACACAAGACCTGAATAAGGTCTAATTAGTTGACCTCGAGTAGCCATGCCAGTTCGTGCATTATCACCACTGTCATTCACCCAAAGCAGTTCGCATTCCAGTATCGATTGTGGAAACGGACAGTCACTCAGCCGGTATTGTTGTCATCTTATCTCCCGCACGCGTCTATAAATATGCGCACGCGCACAGCTGGGCGTACCGCCGTCTATTTACGAGATAATTAATCTACTATCTACCTTTTGGGGGAGACTGCTCATCAGGTTTGAAGGTGTGGTGTGGAGGATTGGAGCTTATTTTGAAACTACTTGCTACTTCCGCGATCCTATTTAAAACTTATATTATAATCTTTTTGTAACTAGTTGACCCGCGTGCGTCTTTGTAAATCCGTTTACGCGTACAATTTCTCAATTTTTCATTTCTTAAGATCCTTCCTCAAACTTCAAGAAATATTAAAAACAAATAGCTAAATTAGTCAAGCCGTTCTTGAGTTTTGTGTTTAACAAACTATTTAGCGAATTTCTTTTCTTAATATTTCTTCTTTATATTTCTTTCTTCTTGATATTATGTAGAAGATAGATCCTAACTATCCTACCTACCTACTTATCACATCGCACTTATATTAAAAATATATATTTTAGTTGTTCAATCACGCGAAAACTACATGATCTCGTAGAGTTTCGACTGTCGCCCCTAACTTTATGGTTTAAACTAAAATGTAGTATTAGGACCAGGAAAAAAACATAGCCTACCATTTATCCCGGTACCGCGCAAGTGCAGCAACAAGTAGTAGGAGCTAGTTGGAATATATATCTTAGTGCTATAGGAATTTTACTATAGCAATAGCATCTAATTTTAGTAAGAGAGCCATAACGACAGTAACTCAGAGTCAGAACAAGCTCACTCAATAATTACGACCTCATGTCCCTGTAGGTAAGAAAAGAGTAGTGCCGACACCCCGAGGGTACTACCAATGCAGTTCTATGAAGTCATTGCAGCCAGAAGTTATTTTGTACACAATTTCACAACAAAGTGGGACCCGGTATGTGTAATTACCTCGAGTTGAGCATAAGGCATGGTAAGTGCTGGCGCTAGGAAATTAGCCCCCAAGGAATTGCACCTACTTACGAGGAAATAGCCAAGAATAGAGTATAATGAGGAGGCATTTGTCGTAGAGATTAATTGGAGACTGTCAGCGAACTGAAGATTCATCTTACAACTGTAGAAGATAATGGGAATGTATGAACGTTTGCTACTCATGAGCTCTAAACTATCAAAGATAAGTATGGTTTACATGGATGACTGAATGAATGGTTAAAAAAAAATCGTTTATTGGTTTCATAAAACATGGATCGGGTACACTTTTATGGATATTCTTCTTATCGGGTTATCGTGTCAGTTCTTTTGCACCTCGATGAGGCTCCTTTCATACACTACGAGTATGAATAGACTAATGAATTAATTAATAACACTTTATTGTATGAAAATAATATAATAACTACTTAGCGCATGGTATCCTCAGTGGCTTTATAGCATAAAAGCGATTACTTCCAGTCAACCATAAATGAAGTTGTTAAACCTTGTATATCCCGGTTATAGAGTTAAAGCTGTAAGGAGAGATACAGCTATCAAGAGCAAAGTCAACAGCAGAAGCTAGTAAGCATAATGTTCTGATGCAATAGCAATTAAGGTATCGGTTACTAGATCCAGCTATTACAAACCACATTTGTTTCCTCCAAATGAATCCAGCTTCCTCAATGCACTATCAGATAGACAATCTCCTATTACTGTCATTGCGACAGATCTTATGCCTATATCAGACGTACCGAGCAAACGGGCGAGACAGAAAAATGTTATTCGGCTGAGACAGTGAAAGCTTACATCCCTCGCTCAGGCGAGCACTCGCCGCTATTTTTATACGTACCGAGTACTCGATACGTGTGATCTAGGCATTAATGACAGTGAAATGTACACCGAGATGTTTTGCATTAATTAACTGTATTTTTGAACTGCGGTACGTACATATGTCTAAAAAACCATGATGTTTTATGGTCCAGGGTTGTCAGATTTCATCAGATTTTACATTTTCATATCTCAAAAAATACAGCGCTTTTTATGATGTTGCTTGCAGCTTTGTCCGCGTGGTATTGACGTAAAATGTAGCCCTAAATGATAAACTGGCTTATATCCTATACCCGTATTTACATTCAGCTCATTTGGCTTAGTAGTTTTGGCGTAATTGAGCATAAATAACTAGCGTGATTTGTCAGCTTGTAACCGTGCATCTTTGTATACAAATTTGGCATCAGAGACGCCAAGATTGCCGTCACCAAAATGCTGAAATATCATCTTTTTAATAACCCTAACTGATGCACTTTCTGCTTGACATTTTGTGGAGTTTAGACTTCAAAGAAAGACCCAGTGCGTTTATGAAGAGAGGAATTGTTTTTAGCAAAATTGCGCTACTTGTTGTTTAAGGCACATAATAATAATTTTTGTTTTAATATGTTCAACATAAGCGAAAGAAATTGGGCAACATATAGAAACAAAAAATATACCAAAACATTTCGTGAGGTTGTAGTAACAAAATCACCGATCCACTTTTTTTGAAAATTATATACTCGGTTAATTTAAATCTCCAAATATATCAAGGTGCGAGCGAGATAGCGGCGCGCCAGATTCTGTGCCTTAAAAAATCAACTTAAAAGGTCATACAACACGGTGATCTAGCCGAGCTCAACTCATTAGCTATCCCAACACTCCTGGTTCCAGGTAACTGTATACAGGGTGTCCGGGAGTCGGGTGTCGTCACGATCTCCGCATTCCTCCTATACTTCCAGGAACAGGGATTGGATAAACATCACGATGGTTGCACGTGTAGGGCTGCCCTTTCGACATAGATGGAGAGCTGGATAGGTGACCTTCGATAGGTCATTGGACGATCTGTGGTAGAGTTCGGTGGCTAATGCCAACTTGCACCAAACTATCAAAGTTCCTAAGCAATTACTTTACTCATTTGGTAGTTCTAAACAGTCCAGATTCTGACCGAAATTCAGAAGTAGGCATAAGACTATAATAAGGTTTAGTGACATAGGATAGTATGTAGTTAGTAGGTTTGCTGCTGTTAGGTAGTAGTTTAGGTAGTAATTTTGAAATTGTATTCTTTTTTTTTCTGTATTTTTATTTAATTTTTATTTTTGCTTTGTGTTTACTATAGATACATTCATATACGATTGTGATATTGTGATTGGATAAAAATAAATTAAATGAAAAATGACTTTCCTAAGTTAAACTTGGTTCATTAAAACTTGCGAAAGTCCAATACTATTTTGTTTGCACCATAGACAAAAAGCGATGTTTTCTTAATGTATCAATGGTTTGCACTTTGATAGTTTTCAGTTTGCAGTGAAGTTGAAATGTGCAGATGCCTTGGCACATTTGGATAGTTCGGGTGTGTATCCACAGACGCAGAGCTAGGTGGAGTGGAGAGGAGCGGGTTGTAAATTGGCCAATAATAGTGCTCGAAGTGAAATGGCAGTGGAACAAGTATATATGCGTTATTCGGATGCATTAGCTTTGCAGTGACTATTACGAAACCTCCATTGCAAACATATTCTTCTAACATCGGTGTATCATTGTAGGAAAAATATTTGTCAAACGTTAAAGTGGATTGATACATTTTGAGGAATGTAGAGTTCTTAAGATAACTTGATATTTCTGCAATAGAGGAAAATATCACGTGGTTAGTTGAGTCTTTATTGATAACTGTACCAAACCATTCCAACGGGTCCATTGGGAAAGGAAATATTATGTATATAAAATTTCGTGGACCCATTCAATCATAGTATCAAAGTATGTACCTATTTTTTTTTTAAAACAGTGGTTTTGTCGACCATACATAGACACACGGTCACAAAGTCATACTTACATATTTATAGTATGATTGGTTCTGTCAACCCTACCATTACACAAAGTAGGCACGAATTAGTGAAAACTTCAATCTGTATACCATAACCCTCTAGTTTATAGATATTGGTTTATTCCCGGAACGGAATGGAATGCAGAAGACCATATTCCCGCTTGTGATAGCTAGCGGTCCTCGGAATAGGTGTGAAAATTACAGGAAGATGGAGATGTGAGTTTACAGATGGAACTACAAAGGTACCTATTCTTGGACTATTGGGAGATGCTATTTGCAGGGTGCGCGACAGCACCAACACCATCCTGAACCTCATAGCGGAGAGGCTGGATACCGACTGTGCCTTCATGAGATACTGGACGAGCGTGCACGCGCAGTCCAGGCCTCCTTTATTTATGTAAATTTAATATTTTTTTATTTGTTTTGTGTTGATTTTTGAATTTTGTGTACTTTTTAATTATTTTTTTTTTGTGTGACATTAATTGTATTGTGTTGTATGGATTTTAATCTGAAATAAATTGTTTTATTATTATTATTATTATTTGGAGTAAGTGGGATTTCATGAGTCTGGTGTTCTGAAGTGACTTCATAATGTAGAGATGAAACGACATCAACGAAGACTTATTTTTTTACCTGCTTCAAATTAATTTTAAATTTAATAATTAATGCACAAATAAGTCTCGTTGCTTCCATTAAATGTTGAAATTAATTACTTATTACTAAATTTTTCAAAAATCTGACTCTACCAGGTTTGTTTATGGAAAGGAAATAGGTTTTTTTTATATAAACTAAAGACGAAACCAGCTAGGCGCTTTCCTGATGGTAAGGGATCATACCTGCCCTTAACCAGAACAGCGCAACATAGGACTTTAATTCACATAGGCCGGTGCTACATTGCGGTAGCTCTTGAGACATTTTGATGGTCAGTCTCAAAAGCCCACTACTTTCACTGGCTACAGTGCCCTTCAAACCGGAACACAGTTATGCTTACACATTACTGCGTGTCGTAAGACATTTTAATGTATGAGTTTCTCACCAGGTTTGTTATGGCGATGCTTCTTTCCTTTCCCGGCGACTGCGGCCAGCGTCGCCAGCAACACGGCCAGCCGAAGCCAGCGATTCATCCTGAGGGTCTCACAACATCACTCTTCACCAACCACTAAAAGCTGGTGAACGCAGAAGTGCGTTCACTGTTATAAACCTCTTAGAACTGATAGACGCATAGCATTGATATATAAAGTTTTCTTTGCACCAATAGAACTAACGTAGTTATTAGTAAAAGTTTACTCTAGACACTACAATTAAGAAAACCTTAATTATTTTTCAAACTTGTTAGATTTCGTATACGGCTGTGTAAAAAGTTCACTTCAGGTTTTAAACTTCGAACGCAACAAAATAAACATTCAAGGCACCCCCGGCCCTGGCTATTGCAGTTAAAATCATTCGACCAAAACTTTTAAATCTCGCGCAATATTATTTCGATTAAAAGCTCGAAAGCTCGACACGCGACGCGATCGAAGGACGGTAAACATCGGACTGACGGACGGATCGACTTTAAACTTGTCCGTGGAGAGTCCGGTCACCGGCCGGTAAGATACGTAAACAAAAAATAGAAGCTTCCAACTTTTCAAAAGCTCGTAAGCAAAACTTTACTTGCTTACTAATAAAAGGTATAATTCATTTTTATTTCTAAAATCATGGCATTTCATTAAAATAAAACAATAGACTATCATAACATTAAAGAAAGGAAGGCAAACAAAGTTCGTTCTAAAGCTTTCGAGTAAATATTCCATAAAGCTTGAACCTTAGCTTCAGCAGTAGGCTACATAGTTTCGCTACTCACCGCTAGATGGCGTAAATTCCTTGTAATATTACCGCTCCCACTTCATAGATGTCGCTGGCAAGCTGGTTATACGCAGCTCACAGTAATATATTTTTGATACGATAGATTTCTTCTTTCTTCTTCTCTTCAAATTAAACTTCAACGTAACTTTCCTAATATTTTTATGAATATTTCAAGCTCTCGTTATGGATGTGGGGAAACATCGGTGAAGGAAAACATTAAAGGGCTGAAATTAGCAATATCCATAATATCTAGGCCCACGACGCTTGATTAAACATATTTTTAGACAGGAATCTTCACCTTATTAAATCACAGGAACTTATGTAGAGTCACAGGTACTTAATTTAATGTAGAGTAACAGAAATATTTGTAGAGTTACAGGAATCTCTGTAGGTAGAGCGACGATGCGACATTTTTTTTAGTTAACGAGTGACAAAACGAGCTAGCCGTTCTCGTCTGCCTATGTCCAGAATAGTGCTACACAGGACTATCTTTCAACTAGGCCGGTGCAACACTGCTATAGCATTCGTCCACTTTGAGACATTTTGATAGTCAGTTTTGAAAGCTCAATAGTTTTACTAGGTACAGTGCATTTCAAACCGGAACATAGTAATGCTTACATAGGACACCAAATTATTGTACTTATGTTTTGGCAAATAAATTATTAAAATTATCAAAAATGTAATGTTTTCCGGCAGATGCAAGCGGAATCTGTAAATGAGTGCTACCGTGCTTTGTAGAGCTTTTGTCGGGAACAAAGGCTCTACAAAGCAAGTCGTTTAATCATGTCGAAAGGCTTCAGGCAACATGAAAACACTGACATAGTTTTTTGTAGACTTTCGCGATTATCACACATAGTTAATTGATTGTAACGGATATTTATCGCGCTCACCTCATAGTGTTTTTGTGTGACGATTTCACCGCAAACGGTAGCTCCAATACGCCAGTCAACCCGTGACCACGGCTGTTGCAATACAGTCGAAACGTTGGGACACAAAAACATATGAGGTGAGCGCGATAAATACCCGTTACAATCAAATAAATAACTGTCCGGCATCGTTGTTATAATTCATACAACACCAACCAACTGACAATGGTTTTGCGTGTATGCGTGTTTGTCATCAATTATGTATACATAAAGTAGCTATACTCTACTATACTTACCTAAACTCACTTTATTGAGGTATTTATTTAAATATGGAAGTAGGTATCTTTTGCACTCGTTACTCAGAATCATATTTAATTCTAACGGACATAATACTCGTATCCTACGATCGTCGCAAACAGTACCTTGTTCGTCGTTGTTCGTAATAATGGCCTGAGAAGTAATTAAAGCGAACAAGGAAACTCATATTCTCGGCTGAAGTAGGTAACGCTAACGGTAGGCGCTCTAACGGCCCGTTTCATTATTGGATTTTGTGGAAAAACAAGGATGTTTTCTAGCATTTTTTGAAATTCGTAAGAATATTGCTGTTTAGGAGAGCAACATGTTTGGTAGAGGGAGTCAGATTTAATAAAAATAAATGAGACCAATAACATACAAACAATAAGCCAAAAATGTTTAATCGTTATATCGATAAATTTACATTGCGTTTATCGTTACATTAACACCAAAAACTGGACACCCACGAGACGCGTTCCACGGCGCGCCTTCCACTAAACGAGTAAAAATTCACCTAAAAAATGGTCGCTAACTCAGGTAGGACATACATAGATACATTCGGATAGAGCCGCGATCTGCGCCGGCGATGGCGGTGGCGGAGTCTGTCGGTTGTAGGGGGCCGGTACGCACCCCCCCCTGCGGGCCCGTCGGGCCGCCTAGACGAACCACTCGTCCTTGTGCGGGGCGGAGGCGCTCAGCGCTGCGCCCGCGCCCTCAGGCGGCCCGGGCGCGCCGCCGTGTACCCGCGCGGGCCCGCAGGGAGCTCCCAGTTTCCCGGCAGCGCCGTCGTCAGCACATCCAACTCCCCCGCGCCCGCCGCGCCGCCGCCGTTAGCGCCGCGCGCCTCCGCCATCTGCTGCACTGCAACACCCGCGCCAACATTACCGCCACCTCCACTCCACTCCTCTCCACTACTTCTCTACCCCGGTACCGCTCCCGCTACCCGCGAGCCGCCGGTAAATAACTAAAGGTACTGCAACACAACAAGTTGTGCATGGTGATGGTTCCTAACAAAGCATAGCAAAATGTGAAGCCGACGCTGACATTCAGCGACAAGGTGCATCTGGCGGCTCGTTCGCTATATACCCTCTGCCTCTGTGTGATACTCTTTGAAGATGAAAAAGCAGGCAGTCGTGAATGTGGCGCTTCACATTGAGCTATGCGAAAATCACAAGACAAAGTGGCAAACTAGTGGAATTACTATAACTTCGAAGCGTGATCAAGTGCATATTTATTGTTGGCTCTATTGGTTGATAGGTATTATAGTGATGTCCTAACAGTTATGAGAATAATCCAACAGGATGCATATTATATGATGTCAATGAATTCGTGGTTAGTAAAACATAACTAAGTGGATCATCCTCAATAGCTTCATTATATTCTTTATTATAAATAACTCTTTATTATAAATGATACCAGAAAATTACGTCCGTTGATTTTTTTTTTAAATAAAACAGCTTTGTAATTATGTAAAATATAAAGAAACATGTTATTATGCGTAGTCTTACAAAATTAAAAAAAAAAATATAGATAAAGCTTTATTGTGCAGAAACTAAAAACTTATAAGTTAAAGCTCACAGTTACAAATACGAGTATTTACAAAAAGCCCCCGTAGATAATGACAAGCGCACTCCTCTATCCGCCCCGAACGCTTCAGGATAAGCTTATTTTAAAAATCGGAATGCTTTATATATAAACATTAATCAAATAGACCCGACAACGACCCCGGTCAGAGAGGCCTGGAGACGCGTGATCAGGAGAGCCGACCCCAAATAGAAATGGGATATAAGGCCAGGAGAAGAAGAAAAAGAATGCTTGTTCTATCTCTCCAGTGCATTCTGAATTCGACTTGGTTCATCACAGCCTTTCGTAGCGGATACGCGTGCACGTGTGATACTAACAGTGAAGATGGGTGCGCTGGTTTGCGGCGCGGCGGCGGCAGTAGCAGCACGCTGCGATGCTGGCGGCCACGGCGGTGAAGAGAAGAGCGGCGCCTACCACGGCCGTCGTGGTTCCGCCGGGGGTGCTGCTGGTGCTGTCTGCACGATAGAACAACACCAAACGTTCAGTAATAAGAATGTAGGCTTTGGACACGGTATCTACTTTACTAAGCTACAAACTAATTATACACGGTCAAATTTTAATCACCATAAAAAGAATTACGCATAGTCAGTTGCCGTTACTGAACTAATACGGCAAAAAACTTGAAAAGTTAAGTCGATTTTTTGTCGAAATAAATTTGATTAAAGTTGGATAACTGTTACCGTTAGTCATTTTCCTATGGATTTGCGTCAGGCGGTACCTTTAATTGATAATAATTTAAGACTTATTCATCGTTTGGCAAACCCGGGTAATTAGCTCGAGCCAGCCCGCAAAACTTCGGCGCGGGCGCCGCACTCGTTCCGCTGTCACTCTGCCATTTAATAGAAATCCAAAATTGTGCAGTCAGAATTATCCTAAGATATCCTAAGATTGTGTCTGATGCAAATAAATAAAGATTGATTGGGTGTGAGTGTGTGAATATGTTTTTTTTGAATGTTTATTGATTGAATTGTGCTCTGGCGAACCACGAAATAAAGATGCGCAGAACGCAATTCTTAGGTCAAATTGGTTCTGCGCATCTTCGTCACATAGTTTGCCAGAGGACAATTTGTTTGTCGCTTACTATACTGAACTTAACTACACAAAGGCCACCGTCGGTGAGTTAATAAGAAGAAAGAACAAATAAAATTTATATGAAGAAAATGTCCCATTAAAAATGCTATTTCATAATCAACATAAATCAAAGAAATAAGCAGATGGCAGAGACGACGATAAAAGTCAACGAGATGGAATATTTATTTATACCTATTCTCGAAGAATAAAAGCATTTCAATCAGGAAAATGTAAGGAATTATTAGGTATCGAATTCATCGTAACGAAAAAACAACTATGAAAATAATAAAAAAACGCGGTCTTTTTGAGAGTGATATGTATACATCTCTCTGCAGCTAACTGTACTGTTGTGAATATTGATTTGAATATAAATATCGAAATATAACGCATTGGATCTCCTGTAATGTTATGTTTATAGAAATAAAGAACTGAATTGAATAGAATTGAATTCAATACATAGTTACCTTTCACCACACTGGTTCGAAAGAACTAGTGACACGATAAGAAGAAGAAGAATACATACTACTCGGGCGAATGAACATGACACCTGGATGACACGTGGCTCGGAACTTGATACTTCCCCCGCTGCCCCGCGCGGCGCCCTCCGTGTTTCTTCTTCCTCTAATTGCGAAGCCTTATCATTACCTATCATAACCAAGAATTACAGGGCCTCTTCTCTATCAAGATTATCCAATTCCACGCTGTACTTTGCACAAACGTCATTCGAGCCAGGTGTCATGTTCATTCGCCCGAGTAGTAGTTGAGTTATTTACCAGGGCACAAAGCAGGATCCTCGTCAGAACCGTCAGCGCAGTGGTCGACTCCGTCGCATAGGAGGTCGGCATGCACGCAGAACTCGCGCTGCCGACACCTGAAGTCCTTGCACCCGTGCTCTGGAACAGTGGGTGAGAGGGAGACAAAAATAACAACGTTATGATTGATGGACATGAGCAGGACAAAATAATACAAGACATAATTTGTGAAGAAAAACGTGGGAAGTCAAGTTCTCTAGTAAGGAATAATGTTGTGGAAAACGTGTACCTAGTTAATAAATGTATTTGGTTACACTTTTGAATATGATATTGAGAGTAGTGTAAGATGATACACTTCTTACGAGGATGAATGTGTGGAGGTGTTTCCTTGCATGTTGAATATAGGCAAAATGGTTGGCCTAGATTTTGTCCGCAACCCTAAGTAACAACTACCAAATGCTATTTTTTAAGCCTGCTAGAATCTAAACGAAAATCATAATACAGTACCTATTTGTCTTCCAAAACTCGTTAAAATTTAAGTGAAAATCCATACAATGAAATTGCTGACGCAGCATTGGAAATAATTGGGTATTCATCTCGATGGAAAAATGCAAACAATGGAACGGGCTGGTCACCCGATGTTGAATCAGTGTCGCCGACCCTGTAGCTTGATTGCGACGAAGAAGGTTAAAAACAGCAAATAATGATCTTTTGAAAAAGATAAAACAGATGTCACTCTCATTTCTAATTGAAGACAATGAATTGGCCTGTTTTTATTCAATATTTTCGTTGAAGTAAATGGGGTCAGACAACAACAATGAATGTTTTAAATAAAATAGATAACTTTGGAAAAGAGATTGGAAACAACAGTCTCACACAAAGTTCTTCGATTGAGGAATCTTTTGTACAAAAGCTGTGCATACAGAATGAAAAGTGCTTCGAAAACTCAATCATATAACAAAGTGTTTTTCGCAATAAGACATTATTAAAGAAAGGGTCAAGTCCCAAAGAAGCTTCAACTTTACCTCATTACGCAAATTCACAACCGGTACACGGATTGCGAGACCGCACAAACTTGGAACAAACCTCGCAGGAAGCGTCTCTGTCTGTAGCCGCCCGGGCCGTCGGCAATCGGGACCGACCGCATAGAGGAGACACTGCTTTGATCTCTACAGCGGTTGAGGAAACTTCTTCCCTGTAGGGCGCACACATCGAAGCGCAGGTAGGCTTTATTCCCAGAAGTCCTTCTACGGGAGTAGTGTATTGTTCAAATTTTATCCCGCCGAGAGGGTGACGAGTCGCTCGTTTGTTGCATAATTCAATGGCATGCGAGCTAAACATTTGTTCTTTGTGCGCAAATTCTCGTGCGATGAAAGGGGATTTTTGAAATAAGCTACGTCGTTCGCGGTTTCAAACTCTGCTTGAGAAAGAGCTTTTTGCTGAAGCCGTTGTTTGTAAGTTGAATTTACATGTTGGAGAGTTTTAATAATAAACCACAATATACCGTTCTTTCATTGTTTACGACAGTGATTATGCTTCATATGGAAGTATTTGCTGTCGAAACTGCTTGAATTTGATTATACTTATTGGTCAGAAAAGGTTTCCGAAATGAAACAAAGTTTTAATAATTAGTTTCCAATTTATACACTCCCAGCGTGATTCTTAACGCGTTTAACTTTTTTGATACAAACTATTTTTAGCAAAAGCGTTTCTGTTTATTTTATATCTACTAACATAAAATTATAAACCAAGCCTAACTAGTCAGAGCGCTTATTCTAATAAATTGCTCCGCAAATTCGGGAATAAACAATAGACTAAAAAGTGTAAACTCCAACAATCTTCGTAAAGTATGCATGGCGAGCGCCTGGAGCGGAGTTCCCCAGGGGTCGTTTAGTGAAGTATGCCTTAATGGGCCAACTCTAACCAAGATGGGGGTTGGGCTCCATTATCGGGCGACCGCAGCCCGACTCACATCGAATTGCATTACGAGCAGAGATGCAAGAAACTTTATGGTGGCGTAGATTAACACGTAGAAATAGCTTAATTTAAATAATGATGAATGGTGAGATACATGAATGCGGCCAGGGGCATTCTAGTAGAATAGGTACATATATATTATATTTGAATCCAAGTTGAATAGGTTTGTTTTTAGTAAAATTTAAGAAAAGGCATATTAGTTGTTGTGGAGTAACTGAGGAATCAAAGGACTTTGACCACTTTGTATGAGCTTATGGCTTAGGGTGAACAGTGATTTTTGGTATAATTGTGATAGAGGCTTAATAGCTTCTAAAAGTAGGTACCAGAATATAAGGATATCTTAGTATCAAAATGTTCGGTTGACCTACTATCCCACTCATAAAGTTCATGATCGACGGAGGGTTTTATATAATAAAAATGAGTTTTTTTCACATATTTTCTATTTTTCATCACAATTATATGATACATTACATTATCTAAAAGCTGGCTAGGTAGATTCATATTATTTTAGTAGTCCTTGTCCAGTTTATGAACCGTACTGTTGCAATATGAAGCACAGCAACCCACCGTCTTTACGGCCTACAATACAATTACAACAGTACTGTTTTATTGCTTTCCTTTTTTAATTATTACTTTCAAATAAAATAAATTCAATATAGGTATATATTTTGGCTCAATCTGCTTGTATGCGGTGGTTCTGAGGGACGATTTTCCCTTCCTATGTTAGTGTGCTCCAATCTATAAATAAAGGGAAATCTGTTATAGCGAATTTCACAATTACTTAATTAAATTAATTAAACAATAAATGGAAATTGATGAACCTTACAGTTTGCTGAGCCACCCATTGCCATAAATACGCTTGCGTTTCCACTCCTAAATGCAGTCAATATGAATTCCATAAGCAAGTGAGGGTCAACATTAGAATCCATTGTCCATTTAAGAGTAAAAAAACTTCCTCAAAATATAAGTTGAAATGGAAAAAAAATACAAAATGATTATTCTTATTCTTCGCGTTTGGCTCCACACATAGTATATTATAAGCCAGTGTAAAGTAATTTATCGCATTCGTGGTCAAGTTATTTAATAAACATGTTTTATTGCACATTGTATTGAATTATTGTAAAAATTATAAAAAATATTCAGTCAAATGTCCAAAATGAATGACATGACATGTAATGTAGACTTGGGTAGCTTTCACAGTTGCTACAATAGTTGAAGCGTCTCTTTCCAGCAAGTAGGGCATCACGTTTGTTTTGACGAGCCAGCTCACCACTCTTCCCTCGAATGTTCACCTTGGCCTTGATTTTTGATGATTTTTCTGCATACTCTATTAAGGGTAGATTAATATAAATATTACTCATAAAACGTGGCGACAATAAGAGATGGCTACGCTATCTATTTTTGTTAGTATCTTGCGACAAGAAATAAGATTAATAATTAAATGGCTCTTACATGAGTACTCAATCGTGGTACCACAGTGAGGGAGCTCGTCGTGTCAAGGAGTTGCCTCGCATACTACTCTATTTTTAGAAGCAAGACTATGACATGACTTTGATCCTTTTTGACGTGTGCTGTGCTGCCATATTAGTATAAAAAGAGATTAAAATTATCGATCGATTAAAAGAATCGATTTTTTCTAAGGAATTTATTTTTTTAGCGATCGAATAATAAACAACTGAGCAAAAGTCGTGTAAATAAACTTCTATTAAAAACAAAAAAAACGGTATGTGTTTGACCACATGACAGAAGTGAAAACTTCATCAAGGTGCCACGTGCTGACTTTACCTTAACAAGTGTTACATAGCAAAGCATAACGGCTGAATCTCGTTGAATACCCACAAATAAACAAGTGTTCAGCACGCTTCAAAAAGTATTCACTTTCAAAAAATGCATAAACACCCTCGATCACATAATGACAATTTGCATTATCGTGATATCGATTCATAAATAAATAGATATTATTCGATTACTATTCAGAAGAAAGTAAATGACAACACTAGTTTGATGAATCATAAGACAAACTAGGATAATATTATCATATTAAATACTAATTAAATAAACTTTTTTTAGGTTCACCTGGGTACTAAAATATTACGCAATAATTAATATCCAAAATTAATCGATTTATTGAACAAATTGGATTTCTCTGAACATCGTGTTCACTGAGGCCAGGAATGAACAATGTCCTTTATTAACAAGATTTAAAATTACCTGCAAATCTGAGCCATAATTATTACTTTTATAATAATACACTTAGAAGCTGTTGGATTTTATATTGCACATAAAAATATACGACATCTTCATCACATATCTCTAATGATCCCACTTTACTGTGACGATAAATGCCACTCAATACATGCTATTGCCAATAATATCGGATATCCAACGCGACACTCCATTTCAGTCGGCACTCACATTGTGACCTTCTTGGAGGCTTTTGACTAAGTAATGTAGTGATATATAGTTTCACCAAAGTAACAAAAAGTAATATTCTATACGTGTTACGATCTGTATTGAATTAAATTGATTAAATGAATCTTTACCGGGTCTAAATATCTCGAAAAATAGGGAAAATTTTGATTTTCCGGTAAATAGGAGTAACTCAAGGCAAGGACCTTGGCCCTTTTGTTTCCATTGTTACCTATCCTAAACTACAATATTCACTGATTCTGAAAATTCTATGTTGATATATTATACACACGAATGGACCTCTGCCCATTCATTCAATCGTAGTTGCAAACATCTAAAGCCTTTTATATATATTTTTCCACACAGTCAAGTGGAAATCTAATTGATGTTAGATACGAACTCAAAGACCAACGTTGCAAGTAGGTATGTGAAACAAAGGTTCTCGTCGAGCAATGTTTTCGACAACTTAATTGCTTTCTCTAAGCTTTTATCTCTCATAATTACTCGAAAATCATGAACAAATACGGTATTTGACTTGAATGCTCTGAAATTAATAAAAGATATTGATTATTTTATTTTCCATTTCCTCTTCGGTTTAACAATTTCAAAATCCGACAAAAATCCTTCAATTCCTTGTCATTTGTAGGATTTTGGAACATCACAGTATAGATGTTGCAAGCAAAACCCTATTAGTTGTTAAATCTTCCTGGTATGGTCTTTCAATTTTAAAGCTGACGTTCCCGTTAATTTCCTCTCTCCACCATAATTTTAGTCATACCTATTTCGTCGATTTTTAACAACATACATCATGTAAACTGTTCTGGCGATTAAAAATCTTGAATTTTTATGCCATTATACATTTTATTTTGTATTAAAAGCCATTTTTATGATGTATTATCAGTTATCACATGTATAACATGCATCATAAAAAACTCGATACATGTAACTAACAACGTTCGGATATCTTCTTCTACTTCAGTAAATTATGAAGCTATATTGCAGCCATAAGAAGGGAAGACATGTGATATAACAATATACAACGACATAAAGAAAGCACAAACAGTCAATAAAACACACAAAAGTATCGCAAAGCCGCAACAGGTTCTCACGTCGCGAACGTCAACGAGGAGGCTCTACGGAATCCGGTGAGAAAACGCAATAAAAAATATATATAAAAGGGTGGAATGTGTAAACGAACTGCCCTGTCGGCTGTTTGTACAAATAAATAAACATTCGGCCAAATTAAAAAGGGTGAAAGGGACGGACGCGTGTCACAATTTTTTTCGACAAAATTGTATTTATCGGCAAAGCGTTCAGTATTATTACCTCATTGTGCAAATCGGTTGCTATTTTTACATTTTTGAGATAATGGCACGAAAGAATGAAAAGGTCCTTTGTTAACGAGACGAGTTTATATTGTTTCATTTGTATTGATGCTTTACGTGTTGAAATTTAAACAAGCTTCTTTTTATCTTGTTGATGACCTGTATCTTCATAACTGTTGGCGTTATACTTCCTGGCAGGGCTACGACCTACGCCTACGCAGTTAATTTATATACCTACTTCAAATCCCTTTAGTAGATCACCAGGGAGTATACTTGCTACCGGGATCATAAGCGACCTCATTATCTCGGAATCTACAAAAAATCTTTTTGTGGTACTATAAATTACATTTTGGATACAATTTTCGGTATATAAATCAACTGCGTAGGCTACCGTGGCTCCGCCACGGAGTATCGCCACTATTAGAAATGGTGATTACTTGTTAAATAATCCTCTTCCATTATTTACTTGGTAACTAACTGCAAGTGCTGCAGCTGCACACTGAAATCAGCGGATCACAGACACTTCGTGTTGTTGGTTTAACGAAACTTGCTCGGGAATGCAAATGGCATCGCACAACTGGTTAATTCTCAGTTCGTTCTCGTCAAATGCGATCTCATTTCCTTCTGTCTACTTTATGTAAATCACCAGACAATAGAGTTACAGCACGAGCGATGAATATTATTTCCTACAATGGATTCAGTTCAAGCCCGATGCGACGGTAAGTTTAAGTGAATCCTCGTACATTTGCCGAGGCGTAACGTTCTACTAAACTAATTAAACTACTCCAAGCGACGGAGTATCGTTCTGGCGAATTGATCAATTTTGAGTGTTGATGATGATGATATTTGCGTTTGTTGGATTGTGCGATATAAGATGGCAATTAGCGATTGGGTGGGGCACGTTAGCCGCATGAACCCTGAGAGGTGGACAAGACTAGCCACTCTCTGGATATGAAGGACGACAGGCGTAGGGGTCGGTCGAGAAAGCGTTGGAGGGACGATCTGGACGTGTTTGAGAGGGAATGACTGGATATTGCTAACGACCGTGACAAATTGAAGGATTTGGGGGAGTCCTTTGCCCAACAATGGCACAACACAGGCTATAGAAAAAAAAGGTGGCTATTTCTAGAACATGAAAGTTCTCGGAGTCCGCGGCGGGAAGGAGAAAGCCAAAGATCGGGTTGAGCGGCGGTGTTTACTTGACCAGACCAAGGCCCATCCGGGGCTGTAGCACCAAGGATGATGATAGCATGGCATAAACGGTGCTCTATCTGGCAGATTTGATAGTCCTTTGCCACTGGGTGTCAGTCCTAATAAACCTCCACGCTGAATAAAACATAAACAGGTACGATTAGGTATGTATATGTAATTTTGAATTTTAGTTAGGTTAGTTTTTATTTATACATAATTTTATTATAACCTAAATTATTTTTTGACATTGAATTGTAGTTATCTGAGTAAGTATTATAAACGGTTACAATCACTCTTACATTGGTAAGTTGAAAGTACAAAAAAAAATTTAGAACAACAACTAGAACAGTACAATCAATTTCGCTTCCATAATACCAAAGTTACAAGACTCATCTCCTAGAAGTTATATTAGCGGTATCGCCATCCGTACGACATTTTTATGCCTGAACTTGTGCAGGGAAAGTAAGCAAAACTTTTCCTTTCCTTCTCGTATGTAATTTGTAATTTCACGGTAATAATATGTTAGTAGTATCACAGAGTACTAAGATTTACACAAGTAGTATGTAGCTAAAGCGTTACCATACGTTTTTACGATGACACACGGATTTTTTACACGCTACACGCTAGCGTTTACGCTTGTAGCGTGTAAAGCCCAGTGTCATCGGCGTTTATACAATCTGCTTGTTGACAATCCTTCCCAAAAGCTAACGCGCTCACACGCTAGCTTTTAAAATGCCAACAATCAGCGTGTAAAACAGCCCTGTGTCATCGCCGCTTAAAATTTTCAAAGATACAGTGAGTGTAGTAGTGACAGATGTAGTGACGAATGTAGTGAGAGTAGTGGTGACGAATGAAGTGAGAGTAGTGGTGACAGATGTAGTGAGAGTAGTGGTGACAGATGTAGTGAGAGTAGTGGTGACGAATGCAGTGAGAGTAGTGGTGACAGATGTATTGATAGTAGTGGTGTCGGATGTAGTGACGAATGTAGTGAGAGCAGTGGTGACAGATGTAGTGATAGCAGTGATACTTACTAGGGTCTTTAACTGGAATGTAGTGAGAGTAGTGGTGTTGGATGTAGTGAGAGTAGTAGTGACGAATGTAGTGAGAGCAGTGGTGACAGATGTAGTGATAGCAGTGATACTTACTAGGGTCTTTCACTGCGGTGACGATGAGTTTAAACCCGTTGGCGTCGGTGCCCCAGTTGTCAGTGACGTACTTGAGAGTGACGAAGTTACTGCGCGTAAACAGGGCGCCCACCTGCTGCTTGGTGTTGCGGCATGATAAGTCCACCTGGAGAACATATTTCAAAACAGCACTATCATGGCAATTGCCGATGAGAACCAAGAAAAGCGGAAGTAGCTATCTATCGACGACACCGTGGCTTATTTGGTACTCTTTCTACACGGCCCTTGCCTGGAGCACAATAGCTGTCGGCTAAATAAACGTAATTAATTAATTTACGGGTTTTATTGAAGATATAACAGTAGTGACCCTGCCTGCGAAGCTTGGTTGGAATCGAACCCGGAACGGGTTCGATCCCCGTCCGGGGCTAATATTTGTGTGACGAACACAAATGTTTGTTCTTGGGTCTTGGGTGTTGTGATGTCTTGTATGTGTCCATGCCACCTGCGACACACGGAATCCTATTACAGGGGTGTGAGTGTGTGAATGTTTATTTATTATTTATCTTGATAGAGACCAAAGAGATCATTTGTTGGGACTTTCTTTGACGGTTTACGTACTCTAAAAATGTATTTATGATTGGCCGATGGTCTTTTTTATCTTTACTATGAAACTGCCATGTCATCAATACATATACGAGTAAAAGGCTTGGTCATGACTGTCGCACATGCCAAACCACTAGACAAAACTACTTTTTTGTTAAGTGATATTCGGAGGGTATATTCGTCAAGTAGAGTAGGTGCGTACTATGAAATGAATTTTGCCAATTAACAATGCAAATTAGGTTGCGGGCGTCAGCTAGTTAATTATAAATATGGAGAGTGTCAAATGATTAGTGTCTTCAGAAAGTAATGTTAAAAAAATACCGGTATAAAACTACGTAAACAAATCAAAACGCTGTCGACGTCAATTTACATAATAACAGATTGCTCCGCGATACCGCGTGATTGTGCGTGCTTACTCATTATTAGGTACTTTAATCGACTGTTGGTCACTCGTATCATCACAATAATATCTATCATTATGATTGTACAATAATTTATCTAGTGATTTTACAAACATCCAATAAGGAAGACATTCAGGCTTATCTAATACCTATAGCTCTATTAGACGAGGAATAAGAAATTCTTCCTCCTAATAAAACAAATATTGTTGGTCCATATCTCGACTTATCGTTGTTTCCATTATAATAATTTAAAATCTACATGTATTGTACAGTTTTATACAATAAAATATTCTTATTCTAATAACTTTGCTTCAAAAAAAATTCTTATATTATGTTTTCAACCGACTTCAAAAAGGAGGAGGTTATCAAATCGGTTAAAAGTTTTTTTTTTATGTTTGTTACCTCAAAACTTTGTTTATAAGTAAACCGATTTAAATAATTCCCATACAAATTCGGTTCAGTAGTTTAGTTTTATATCCAAATACCTGAATAAAATATGTCGTCGAAGTAAACGAAATTACGTATTTTGCTTCCCTCTGACTTTTAAGTGGTGTTTACGGTCACTAAAACAGTCCAATTGTCCGGTTGTCTATGTTTCTATAAAACCTTGATTATTTATATGCCTTCTAGCTTCTTCATCTTCATCGTTCCTACTCTATCTATGTTAGAATAGCCAGTCTGCACGTTCCACCGTTCAGTCTGGCTTTATCAAACTTAGCGTTCACTTCATTTTATAGTAATATTTAAAGTGTCCCGAGACGGCATACGGCACGTCGCGGCCATAGCTCTCGCGGAGTATGACAGGGCCCACGTTGTAAGCCTGGCCTTCGATGGAGGATATATGGGGCACGCCTGATGGATCAAATACGAACGACCTGCAAGAATTTTATTAGTTATTTTTATGTAAGGCATTTTATGGAACATAGGTACGCTGCAGGCGTACGATAAAGATCATCAACATATGTTAATGGATTTTGAAATTCTGTTTATTATGAAAACTTTGCTAGACTGGCTATACTGGCTAGACTTAAAAAAACATAAAACATAAACATTCACACACTCACACCCCTGCACTAGGATTCCCTGTGTCGCAGGTGGCATGGACACATACAACACATCACAACATCCAAGACCCGAGAACAAACATTTGTGTTCGTCACAAATATTTGCCCCGGCCGGGGATCGAACCCGGAACACCAAGCTTCGTAGGCAGGGTCACTACCAACTAAGCCACGGTGTCGTCACTTGAATTAAGATTGATATAATTAGCGAGTCAACATCTCTTGAGGTTGCCTCGTGTAGAGGCGAAACACGTGTCGAGTTTTGACTTGGGTTTTCCGTTTTAGGCGCTTTGGTTTAGAAACTAAAATTCTAAACTAGAGTTAGTTTAATTAAGACCTTTATTTAAAAATTATGCGGATATATTACTAAATATATTTATACTATTTAATAAAAGACTTTAATTTTATAATTTCATGAAAAGTAGTGTCCAAAACGGGCATCCTAAGTTTGATTGTAGAAAAGGCACGATCGGTACTATCGAAGGCTGCCATAATCAAAAGAGAGAAAATTAACTAACAGAATTAATGAACGATCTTCATAGTCCTCTAGCCTGCAATCTCACCCACATAACCTAAACAAATTACTGCCACGACAACGAGGAGCCCCCGCCTCAGCCAAAAGGCATTAAACTTGCCCGTCACTATAGCATTAGTAAGCTTTCAGGCTTCACAATTTGTCCTCTGCTTTCACAGATCCCATATTTTTAAACTAAAAAGCCGAGGCGAGTGTAATTCTCCCTCCCCCTCCTTTACTACCCTCCGGCCCGAAGCCACGCGGTACAAAGGCGGCAGAGGTACTGGACTATGCTTTTTAGACAGAAATGGCTCTATGCTGACGACGGTTTTAAGCCCCTGGCTCCTACACACATTGCATTCATAAATAATTTTACTTTAATATATAGGTATTACTCGGGCGTTTTTACATGACACCAGGCTTGAATGACGTTTGTGCAAAGTACAGCGTGGAATTGGATAATCTTGATAGAGAAGAGGTCCTGTAATACTTGGTAATGATAAGGCTTCGCAATTAGAGGAAGAAGAAACACGGAGGGCGCCGCGCGGGGCAGCGAGGGAAGCATCAAGTTCTGAGCCACGTGTCCGCCAGGTGTCATATTCATTCGCCCGAGTAGTACTTATAATTACATGGTACCAAAATCCGTACCTATAAGTACCTAACAACTATCGCTGAATATTTTTTTATCCCCACGTTGACTTTATGTAGAGGTGAGTAGTTAGAGGTTGTCTGGGGCACGCCTGATCTTGTCTGTAAACTTCTCAGTTTACGGCCTGTATTGTTTGCTTCATGGCCGAGTCTTATGCTCTTTTATATACCTACCCCATTTTAATAAAGATCAGAGCTTGATATTAAAAATTCTTTCTGTGTAAAATTCGCAGATTACGGCTGCGACGCCGACCAGGATGAATTATGGGCGGGTTTTGTTGTACAAACTGTGAGTTCGTCAGCTCGTTGCAGTGATGGTATTGCTGCTTAAAAGATTTTAATTAATCCGCTTATAATGGAGCAAAGTGTTTTTGTTAAAACAGCTTTGGCTGCAGCGTTTTGTTTTGGTAAATAGGTTTGCTACAACAACATGCTGGCTTCAGTGCTTTCGTGCTTGCTTTTTACTGTGACCGAAAACTAAGCTCCGCCAATTTGTGTGTCGAAAAACCAGTGTAATCTTAACTCTATTTTGGAGCTTTACATTATTTGGATTAATCCTACTATCTTACTATATCCTACTCCTACTATAATATTATAAACGCGAAAGTTTGTAAGTATGGATGGATGGATGTTTGTTACTCTCTCACGTAAAAACTACTGAATGGATTTTAATGAAACTTTACAATAATATAGCTTATATACATAAGAATAACACATAGGCTACAATTTATAAATATATTGTGTGAATTGTCCGCTACTCGAAATACTAATCCTGCGCAGACGAAGTCGCGGGCACCAGCTAGTATTCCATATTTGCAGTGCTTACAGCACAAGTTTACTACTTAGTGTATGTAGGCACTGCACATCGCTTAATGAATACCACAAGCCTAAATCCCTAAATATAATCGAATTACCAATAATGTATTATTTAAGCTTGACTTATGAATAAAGATCTATCAAAGTTATGAGATAAGTGGATGGTCTGTCCCGTTGCTTGCACCAATACCATTAGAAACAAGGTCTTTGTGAAACTCGCAACGACATAAAATTATATAAGAAAGTAGGTAATAATTCCATAGCAAATAAAGAATTCAAAAACTTCTCGCAAAACTTGAGAAGTCTTTTGCTTCCTTTCATACCTTCCTCGACACCCAACTATTTCTTGAGATTCTCGAGTTATAAAGGACCCGACTACTTTCTATTCAGAATGCATTTTCTTCGTTATAACTCGACTTGAGTGTTACGATTTTCCTGCAACTATTTTCCTATGAATTTCTTTATATTTTATTAAATTTCCTGAGTGATAATAATTATACTTTAACTTATAAACATAAGTAATAACTTGATTTCGTTTTTATTTACTTCAAAATTATATTTTTTGCTGAGAATTTATTTTTCCAAAATTTATTTATTTCATAAGTAGTTAATTGTTAAAAATTTAATTAATTATTAAGAAAACTTAATGCTACAACATTTTCTAACAGTCAAACAAATAATGGTAGGACAAGAAAAATATAACTAAGCGTACTAACATCTTAATAATTGAAGTGCGTACGTTTCCACAAGCTACATTATCGAGCCATTTTATGATGGACCAATGAAGATTGAAAGCCTCGATATAAACGGTAATGTATGCAAAGTCTCGCTAGCTGTACTTTGGAGCACTATCTAGGACAATCTCGCATAGGCAACAAAGATCGCTCTATGAAAAGACGCTCCTAATATTACGTTATAAAATCATTTGGTAAGCGACGTCTAATGGCTTTGTAAAGCAGTCTAGGGACTTTCTCCGGTCGCAAATAGATTAAAAACTACGGTTTGCTAAAATCCTTAGATTTTTAGCAGGAGACCATTTTAAAGATATTTTTTTATTACGGTAAAGTGTGGAAACAGTAACATCAGATTTTTGTTCTCCGTGCTAATATTTGCCTAATTGGGTTTGTGCCACAGATGTAGTTCCTAAAATGGAAAAGTATTTCTTATTTCTGGTACCTACCTTCCTATATTTAGTTTCAGGAATCAGAACGAAAGACAGGTCTGAATTCGTACAACGATACACACAAGCTTCAGTAGTTAGAGATAATTAAGGAACTTCGAACGCCAACTGCCAAAACTATGGCCACAGCGACCGTCCGAAAATACCTGGCTTCAAAAACTCGAGCTCTGAAAGTTGTAAGCATACATTGTTGCTAGTTAGTGTCCCAAACATGCGCGGGCGGTCACGGACCAGTAATGTACATTGTACACCGCAGGTGGAAGTTTCCTTTGAACGCGTACATTGTTTCGGAGGGCCGAGCAAACTCTGGGCACGCGGTTCATTTAAGTTTGAATTTTTGGTTGATTTAGAACTTGGTCATAGAACAGGACGTACTGTGATCATAGAAAAGGAATAATCTAGAAATAATTACCGTAAAAAGTTGTGAGATCCTTGTAACACCAAGTCGGCAACCTTATTAAGTCCCTACTTAAGGGACACTGTCTTATGTTATTATGTAATTAGTATTAGCTAATTAGCTTAGCCTAACAAAACCTTATAGTGACCATTATGAATATTAAAAATCTTTATGTTTTAAATTAAATAGATTGACTTGGCCATACTTCATGTGTATTTGTGAAAAATTTGGTTATGACCACTGAATAATTTGCTAAGGAACCTTCATGGTATAATACAATATCTTATAGTAGGCACGTTAAGCATCAAGGACTATAGGCAGGTGCCTACAAATTTCCACGCAAGGTATTCACAAATCTGTTTATAATACGATTAAAGAACCATTTATAATTAGTAGCTACGTATTCAGATGCTTGGAATAAATTACACGAGTGATTTGAATTATTCTCTACCTTGAGGTAATATTAGGTACCTGAGTACCATTTTATTTATTTTTATCTTAATGGTAGGGGAACTGAAGAGGGGATTTCGGGAGTTACTCCAGCGCGGCAGATTAACATACAGGGGATACCTTGTACTCGGTTAAGTACCTCCACCAAATATGAGCCCCCTAGATAAGGCCGCCCGTGCAGGATAAAGGATCAGATTAGTAAAAAAAATATGATCATCTGACTTTCTCGAGCGCGTCACATTAAAATAGGGTGGGTTAATTACATGCTTAAAAGTGTATATTCCACTAATCTGACAATTTGAGCGCGGGGTAAAGAAAGGGGAGGGCTGCAAAGTTGTATAAAAAAAACGTCATCTGGACATTCTCGAGCGCAGCTAAATCTCTAATCATTTTGGAGGAAATAATTCAAGAATAACGAAAAATATATAATCTGACGATTTCCGCTAGCCGAAATAACAAAAATTCGTCGATAAAGTTTATTACTTATTGTCACAAATTCCAACTTCTTGCTCATTTATGTAACAAAATAAGGTATTAAGTAAGATCTAAACTAAAAAATTCAAAACATAATTCATATAAAATGTACGACACCGATTTTTGGCCGTGCTCTGTCAAGAGCACGTCCCGGTCACGGCCCTGATATGTGTGGATACTCTTTTATTTGCTTTGCAAACAGGTTTTCTCTCGATGTTTTCCTTCACCGTTAAGCACGTGTTCATCTTGAATATTGAATCTAGCCTATAATTAATTATAAATAATAAAAAAAATAATTAATCAGCCGTGTTGGCTGAGTGGGAGGAGCCTCGACTTTCGATCCGAAGGTCCTAAATTCGAACCGGGTCGTACACCAATGGATTTTTCTGTGCAAGAAGAATTATGTGTGCATTTAAAACACGTTTTCTTCACCATTAAGGTGAAGGAAAACATCGTGAGGAAACTGGCATGTCATAGAACCTAAAAATTCGAAAACATGTGTCAAATGCACGAAGGCCCCTCTTTGAGGCGCACTTGAAATCCTTTCACCACACTGGTTTGAAAGAACTAGTGACACGATAAGAAGAAGATTCAATTAATTAAAAAAAAAATATATATTTTCTTATAAATACAAGTATTTTACTTAAAAAAAACATACACTATTTTATTTGCATGCTGTTTCCTGAGCTTTTCAATTAATAAAGTTCAATTATTTATAAAAATAAAAAAATAAAAAATTATTTTTGTCAGATTAAGCGAATCCCTCTAGATAATCGTCAGATTATGAGACAGCATGTCTAGGACATCAAGATGAACCATACATATCTTAATCTGACGCGCTCGAGTAAGTCAAAATGGCGATTTTTTTTTGCACATTAAAATAGTGGCCACGAGTTTGCGTTATATCGAAATCGTCAGATTATTGAATAATACCTTTTGTTTTGGTCCACTTAGCACTCCCTTAGAAAATCAGACGCGCTCAATATTTTTTTTTTTCATTTTCAACCCGTCAGTACAGCCATCCTCATCATGCAAACGGTCAGATTAACATACGTTACATTATTAAAAATACGTAGGACCATGATGCTATCAATATCTGACGCGCTCGAGTATGTCCATGCAACAGTTTTTTTTACATTTTAAAAAGCCTATAGCCGCTTCCCCCACCGATGAAAAGGTATATATTATATAACATTTTTCTCTTCTTATCATCTAAGCTTTGCAACCCAATAGGTCTCAATGACGCTCGAGCAAATCCTCATTTAGCATCGTCGCCTCCCGTACTATAAGATGCCACCTTGTACTTTTAATAATGTTGTTTGTTTTAGAGCATTGTGTTCTTTCAAATACCTACAAAAGCCATTTTCTCATAACAAAAGTGCTTACTCGTAATTTTCATTTTCATTTAAAGGTCCCAATTATTCTCTAGAAAGCGAAATTAAAACCATCTCTCTCCGCAGTTAAAGCAATAAAGACTATGTTTATTCTTTCCTCTTATTAAGAACAATAAAAACACGAAACACAGGCACGAAAACAGAACTCTTGTCTACAAAAGAACTCTTCAGGAAGAAAGAAGGCGAGGGTCTTTGTCAGAAAAGACGAAGTCGACTAAGATTTGAATTTAAAATGCGTAAAGTTTGTCTCTGTCGTGTTAATTATTTGGAAGGCACCTGCTGGCTTCGGACTCCATGCTTTGGAGTTTAATTTATTCCGATTGGAGATGTGAAGGTGTCTTTGAAAGTTTTGCACAGTGTCCGCCAAATACTTTCGGAGTTGAGAAGAGTAGATTCCAAATTATGTTTTTTCACAACACAGCCGGATGTAGAGTTCTTACATAGTACATAGTATTGCTTCATCTATACTTAACATCAAGAGTATTTCCACTCGAGTATGCTTTGTTGTTTTACAACTTAACCAACGATACTCACTTAAGATTGTCCAAGTATACGCTCCAACATCAGATCATCCAGATGAAGAAGTGGAGGAATTTTACGACGATATATCGAAAGCCCTAGAAGACACTCCTTGTCACTATAATACTGTCATTGGTGATTTCAACGCAAGAATCGGCCAACAGTTGATAAATGAGAAATCCATTGGAATGTTCGGTTTAGGTTTACGAAATAGTAGAGGACAAGCCCTGGTCAACTTCCTCGAGCACAAGAAGCTTTATGCTATGAACACCTTCTTCAAGAAAAGAGCCGCTAGGAAGTGGACTTGGGTTAGTCCAGGTGGTAACACAAAGAGCGAGATAGACTACGTCATATGTTCTCATAAGTATGTAATTACTGATGTCTCGGTACTCTCACGCTTTAAGACCAGCAGTGACCATAGACTAGTGAGAGCTACATTGAAGTTTGATTTAAGAAGTGAAAGAGCAAAACTCATAACATCCCAACGAAGGTACAATAAACAAGAAATAGCTTTCCTTCCAGATGCTTTTCAGTTAGACCTGAAGAACCAATTTGAAGGTCTCGAAGAATCAAACTTGGATGTAGATCATACCCACAATCAACTTTGCAATGTTTTAACTGAAACCGCAAAAAAACATCTAGGTACATTACATAAAAAATCCAAAAAGTTGAAAATAGAAACATTAGATTTAATAGATAGAAGAAGACATATGACCTGTCAATCAATTGCAGATAAGAAAGAAATAGATAGTTTAAATAAAATTATTAGTAAATCAATCAGGAAAGATTTAAGACAACACAATAATGAAATTATTATAAATACCATTAAAGCACATAGAGGACCAAAAGTTTTTAGAAGAAAAACAAATACGGGCACTAAACAAATATTAAAACTAAAGGATGATGATGGTAATACAGTCACAGACCGAACACAGATAATGGATGTTGTTGAAAAGTTCTACGAGAAGCTTTATGCTTCCACCTCAGCAGAGCCAGACTCATCAGTGGATGACGCTAGAGCTCCACCTATAGAATGTCACAATACGGATAATATACCACCTATAATAGCATGCGAAGTTACAAACGCATTGAACGCTATGAAATCCGAAAAATCACCTGGCGAAGATGGGATCACAGTCGAACTGCTCCGCGCAGGAGGTGACCCCGTCCTTAATATTCTTGTAGAACTTTTTAACAAGGTCTTGCTCCACGCTCGTACACCGGAACAGTGGAAAAACGCCATAGTTACCATCCTACATAAGAAAGGAGACATAGCTAAACTCAGTAATTACCGTCCGATTAGTTTATTGTCACATATATATAAACTCTTTGCCAAAATTATAACTAATCGCCTCACTCGTGAACTTGACGAAGCACAACCCATGGAACAGGCTGGCTTCCGGAGCGGATATTCAACAATCGATCATATTCACACAGTGAAGCAGCTGATGGAGAAGTGTCACGAATACAACCGGCCTCTTTGCATGGCCTTTGTCGATTACGAGAAGGCCTTCGACAGTGTCGAGCATTGGGCCGTGTTTAACGCACTCCATCGCTGCAACGTCGATTTCCGCTATGTGAATATACTCCGGGAGCTATACTCATCAGCCACACTGCAAGTACGACTGCATGCCTTGACAAACCCCGTACACATCCAGCGAGGTGTGCGGCAAGGAGACACCATTTCCCCAAAGCTGTTTACAGCCGTTCTAGAAGACGTTATAAAAACAATACAATGGGAAAACTGTGGCATTAACATCAATGGTGTCTATTTGTCGCATTTAAGGTTTGCAGATGATCTCGTGCTCTTTGCAGATAATTTTGGAGATCTCCAGATAATGCTGCAACATCTTTATGATTCCTCTTTGCAGATAGGTCTAAGGATGAATATGTCCAAGACAAAGGTCATGGGAAACATCTCCAGTTTCTCTGTTTCCCCGGTCACAGTTGGAAGCGAGAGGCTCGAGTTAGTCAACCAATATGTCTATCTTGGACATACTCTATCCTTCGGCAAGGAACACCAGCAGAAAGAGATCTCTAAACGAATACAACTAGGGTGGGCTGCGTTTGGAAAGTTTGAGGAGATCCTTAAATCTGTTAATGTCCCACAGTGTCTGAAAACCCGCTTATATGACCAGTGTGTTCTGCCCACCATGACTTATGGCGCCGAGACATGGACGCTTACGCAGGAGGCTGTGTACCGTTTAAGAGTTGCACAGAGAGCCATGGAGCGTGCCATGCTCGGCGTCAAACTTATAGATCGAGTCCCTAACATCGAGATCCGAAAACGAACTAAGGTTCAGGACATAGGAAAACGGATCATGAAACTCAAATGGAGTTGGGCGGGACACCTGGTCAGACGTGGTGATGACAGGTGGAGCAGGGCTTTAACAGAGTGGTGGCCGAGGACTGGCAAGCGAAGTGTCGGACGTCCGGCCGCGAGATGGGTCGACGACATTGTCAGCGTCGTGGGCCGAACCTGGACCCGCTTAGCACAGGACCGGGCAGCGTGGCGAGAGCAAAGAGAGGCCTATACCCAGCAGTGGGTCAAGTCAGGCTGCGGATGATGACATTGTTTTGCTTGGTGAGCTGACTGCCGAGTTAATTATTTTTATTAGTTTATATTACCGTACTGTAAGTTTTTTTTTAAATCATTTCAACCTATGTTCGAAATTTGTACATTATAAGTACTAGCTGATGCCCGCGACTTCGTCTGCGCAGGTATCTTTATAAATTATAGCCTATGTGTTATTCTGATAAGCTATATTATTGTAAAGTTTCATTAAAATCTATTCTGTAGTTTTTACGTGAAAGAGTTTTTAGTGCATGAAAGGAGCTTCTTCGAGGCGCACTCGAAATCCTTTCACCACACTGATTCGAAAGAACTGGTGACACGAGAATAAGAAGACGTGAAAGAGTAACAAACATCCATCCATCCTTACAAACTTTCGCGTTTATAATATTTAGTAGGAGTAGGATAGAATTGTTTGATTTATTATTTGTTTTACATTTTCGTTGATAAATGGATCAAACATGAATATAATCATAATTCAGTGAAAGTCTTTACTGGTAACTTAACTAATCAAAGCATTATAAATTTCTTCCAACTTTTAATTCCTGAAACCTTTAAAGTAGCCTTCCGAACCCAACTCTTTGGTCCAATTGACGGAGACTCTTGACGATTCTAAGCGGCTTCGGCGCCTTCCGATTAAACAATGAAGTGAAATAAATCCCCCAGTGAACGAGTCTCCGGCGTGCGCTCATTAGCGAGGCATCTTTAATAAATTGGAGCTAGTCAGTAGCTGAAATTAAGATAGCTGAGTTAGGTACCTACTTATCGATATGACGCTCGAATTGTCAACTCATAGCACTTGCACGAACCTTAGTGGTTTATTAGTGTTAACATAAGCAACAAAAAAAGCCGTGTCGGCCGAGTGCTGGGAGTTGCCTCGACTTCCAATCCGAAGGTCGTGAATTCGAACCCGGTCGTAAACCAATAGATTTTTCTGTTCATAAAGATCGCATTGACGCATCGCAGATGTGTGCATTTAAAATACGTGCTTAACGTTGAAGAAAAAAATAGTGAGGAAACCGGCATATCATAGAACCTAAAAGTTCGAAAACATGTGTCAAGTTCACGAAACACTCTTCTAGGCGCACTTGAAATCCTTTCACCGCGCTGGTTCGAAAGAACTAGTGACACGATAAGAAGAAGAAGCTTGAAAACTCTACAAGAAAAAAGACATTTTACTTTTGGTGCACCCACTAAATAAGCTGTGTGTCCCAAGTAAGCGCTTTCTTACCCAACTTGAATGACCCAACTGACTTCTCATCAGCTACAGCCTATGATACCGGCACGATCGGACAAATGGGAGTAATCGGGAATCGCTGGGATAATTGCCGATGGAGAAATGTCTCCGACGCGACATGATATCGGCGACTCGCACTCGCAGCCCTAATGAGAAACTTACGGAGGAAATATGATTATGATTGGCTCGGCTTTGTTGGCTGATCGCTTTGTGACTGTTATGAGTATTGTGCCAGCAGGCTGGGCTTACAGCGATAATGTTCCTTTACGATTGCCAGATGCTCAAGTCCTGAAACTTTTTCGTTAGGGTTTTGACTTATGTTTTTGCTTTATTGGCAGTAGGCTACAAACATCTTTGTATTCTTTTCGGCAGTCAATATCTAGAGCAGTTAGAAGCTGTTTTTTAGATAAACAGTGGTAAATTGTAAGAATGATGACAGTAACTAGGTACCACGAAAATCAACCAATGAGCAACAAGAACAAACACGTAGAATGTAGTCATTCGCGTTGTTCATTGGTTGGAATTCACCGGTGATAAATTATGATCGTTTGGCTGTGTACTTTTGGAGCAGCTCGAAGCTTTCTTTCTTCGAAAGTTTTATTAAATTTATATATTTTCCTAGATCATGAACTAGTTAATCTTACCTAAGGCCTAAGGTAGCAATGTGGGGTATATTTCCTCGTACACGTTTAATTAACCGTTTGGTAGTCAACATCTGGAGCAGCTAAAAACTATTTGCTAGATCTGCAGCTTGTTGATCGTACCTTAGGTGGAGCCGTGGCGTGTGCTCCATCGTACACGTACAGGTGGTCGTTGCAGTCGAGTTGCAGCATGTCGAAGTGCAGCATGAACCGCTGCAGGATGCTGTGGGTCTGAAAGGTGACGGTGCAGTCCAGGTTCCGCTCGTTGCGTGACCACACCACCCCGCCCTCCACTTTGCGGTACTGCCGCTGGAGGAAGTGGTCTTTGCATATCGAATCCATGTAATCTGTCAACAAACAAATGAAAAAAAATATAATTGTAGTCTGGGTAAAACTATTTGGCCCCGCTATTCCGAGTTACATCGTGGAGGCAGCTGGAATTTGCTGGATTCACTTGGCGCAGGATCGGAAAGAGTGGCGAACTAGGGAGGAGGCCTAAGCCCAACAGTGGGTTCATGTGGGCTAATATAATAATAATGGGTAAAACTAGGGTTACTTGTTATCAAGGTTTTATAGAACCCCTATAAATTACACCTTTTGTTAATTTTCTATTATTAATTAATATAATCAATTTGACTTGAGAATCAGATGAAGAAAATGCACCCAGGTGGGCCCTGATCGTCACGAAGTGGGTGCTTGAGGACGGGCAACGACGCCGAGGCAGGCCTAAGAGACGCTTGCGGGACGATATCGATGCCTACCAGGCAGATTGGTGGTACGGAAAAAGTGGGGAGACCATTGCCCAAAGAAAACCACTTGGAATACTTTTGAACAGTAGTTTATACTCGTAGCGTAGAGTTTAGAATACCTACTGTTTTAGTATTCTGAGCTCTGTAGAAATTGCAAATATTGGCAAATGTATTTGTTCACGCGATATCCCATTAATATAATGTTGTTTACGTAAACACAGCGCAGCTTTAAAAAAATATAATCGACATTATCATCCATTTTCAATTTCCATCGCGCTCTGCTTCTATCTTCGTAAACACACAACTTTCATTTTTCAATATAATTATTTGAATAAGCCAAAGAAATTATAGCACATTTTATCGCATTCATATCAATACTTTCACCGATAGACCAATACAATTTTATTTTATCTTCTTAATTTTAAAGTTGGTCATAGATGAGAAATAGATAAGATAGCAACGATACAGAGCTTATCAGTGATCCGCAGATGCGGCTTATCTCGTCTGCGTGTCAGTTGCTGCGCGATTTTACAAGTTTTCAGTTATGTGGTTCGAGAGATTGTGTGATTGAAAAACCTTAATAAAGTTGGCTGGAGGAGAATCTTTTAGTTAGAAATTGTGATCCTTTTTTGGGATTTCTATATAATGTGAGTTGTTTTTAGATATACATTTTACTATAGATACATGTTTTTAGGAGTCGGAAGATAAACAATTTCATTTGATTATCTCTGGCTATTTTCTTACAATGCAAGAACTAATATTTATAATTTTTTTTTAGCATTATTTTAATTAAACTGCTAAATAGATGACCAATGTGAAACAATAAGGGGTCCTTGGCACACGGAACTATACAAACTCAGTTATTTTTTCTTAAAGTATACTTATTACATAGAAAAAAATATTACATAGAACAAAATATTACAAAGGTTGCCTGGAAAAAACCGCTTTTAGCGATAGCGACCCATTGTAGCCTCTATTATTTTTGTTTTTTTTTATGTTTAAGCTTCCTTTTATAATGTATGTTTCCTCGGGGTGTACAATAAAGCGTTACTATCTATCTATCTACATTTTTTCTACAGGCCCTGCAAAATGTTCTTCCTGCTCATGCTCACGCTGTTGGCGGTCTCATCATCAGCGCCGACCCCTCGCGTGCTGGACACCATGGTGTCGGGAGTCACCACTGGCATAGAGGTGCCGAGCGACCTCATCGCTGGTACCGGTGTGGGTACAGGTGCCATTCAGCTGGTCATTAACGTACACACCGATAGCAACGGGAATATTGAAGTTTTCACTAACTAACTATTCTAGTGATGTGGAAAATCAGTGATAAAAAGTATAAGTGATAATCAAGGTTTTACAAAAACATATGCAACTGACTTCAATTGGACTGTAAACACCGTAGTCACAGGGAAGCAAAATACGCAATTTCTTCAGTTATTTTGATTTCAAAACCAAATTACTGAAACGATTTTCATGAAATTTCTATGGGACTAATCAGAAAGTATATCCTCTCAAAAAAAACTTTTAATTTTAATTTTTCAAATCGGTTTATAAACAAGAAAGTTCTCATGTTACAAACATAAAAAATTGATTGATTGATCGAATTGATAACCTCTTCCTTTGTTCGTCGGTTGATGATAATTAAGTGGCTTCTTTTGGCTTTCAGTTTTAAGTGAAAACGAAGTCGCAAATTAATAAATTTAAAATTGTAACAATGTATCGAAATGTTTTGATCAACTTCAAGTTTTGAAGTGAATTTAAAGCATTCAATCGCCTCAAAAAACTTTAACAAACTTTTTATATGTATTTTATGGTAGATAATACCAAAACTCAGACCGAATAAAATGGATTCTTAAACTTAGAATCGTATTAAAAATAATAAGTTTGGGTTCGTTGACTCCCAGGAGCAATCCAGATAATCTCCCGCCCGTCGAAATCGGTTTTGCTAGAAGCAATTCTCTCTTGTGGCCATTTTATAACTTTCGATCCATTGTTCGGAAAATATCATATTAATAATCCCAATAATACCAATGCAAAATTAATTTAGGCTTTATGTATGGTGTGTGTAAACTCTAAATTTATAAAATATATTTAGTAACAAATCCGCTTAATTTCTAAACCTTTTTATTACTAAATATATTTATACTATTTGTTTATATTAATGGATTTCCGCAAAGTAACGCCTGAATCAATTATCTCTAAATTTATGTTTTTATAAACGTTATTTAGTCAGCCTTTTATCGAATTGTAATGTTGTAAAAGACTGCTAGGTAAACACACCTACCAAATAGTTTTAATCTGATAACTACCTACCACTTGGTGTTTTGTACAATTTGTAAGTAGAACATGTATCTAAACGCGTCATTGATAAACTTGTGAAGTAAATACTTTACGAATGAGATAGGTTGTATTTTGTATACTTTATTATGACAAAACGAAATGGTAAAATTTGTTATAATTATGTTCTTTTGGTGTCAGATCAACATTTCTGCGTGCACTATTAAACCTACTTTCTAATAAATATAAATAAAATATGTATCGTATTTGTGTTCAAAGGAATAAATACATTGGATTCTTTTCAAAAACTATTTTGGTAAAAAATCCTTTACAAAATATCAAGAAAACTTTCACAAATTGCCAATAACTTATCTACTGAGAAATTTTGTGAGCTCAAAAGAGTTTTTTGCTGACGACACCCACATAAAGTACTCGAGGGTTTATCCTCTAACTCCTCAGTCGAGATAAAAGGTGGAATTCGAGTGTCAGTGACGCCGGCATCTCGACGAAACCTTAGAGAAATTCAAAATGGCCGAATAAATGCTAAATATTCAACGACTTTGTGAATATATTTAACAAAATGTTGTGAAAATATATTTGATGTATTTTATTGCCTTTCTCAGGAATGTTACCTACTTTATCAACATACCTAACATATTTTAACATACCCATGCTTTTCATTACATTTTTTCTATTCTTATCAATTGTATGAATTGTTACAATTAAGATTATCAGTTATTTTAAGTTTTCTATTTAATTTTTTGTAATACAAATATTTTATTGCCCCTATCTTATTTGATTTTTTCTTATATCCCTTCTTATTTTATTTAATCAATATATATAGGTAATTTACGAATAATACTCAATAATTTCAAAATTATAGGTCGGAATACTTTAACCATATTTTAGACCGGATATCATAATCATCAAGATTAAAAAAGGAATTATGTTGAAGATGTCACACCAACAATCATCAAAGTTAGTGTTTTTTTCATTTTCTTTCTGACATCAAGTCCAACTTCCTGGAATTCTTTCCATTTCCTTCATCCATCAACAGAAACCCGTAATCTTGGCGTGTCCGTCAAACTCAATAGGAGGGAAGGGAAAGGCTTGGTTGGTCCTAACTGACTGATTTACTGACAGACATCGCACGGCCAAACACTGTAGAGACGTAGAGACTAAAAAAAGGAAATTTGTTAATTTGCAACGCAGACGAAGTTGTGGGTATAAGCTAGTCTATTTCAATTTGAAAAAAGACAGCTAGATAGGTAATTCTTAAAACGGAACAGCGATGTTTCTAACACAGGTATTTCTATACTTACATAAAATTCAGTCTATAATCCATAATTATAATGTAAAATAGATTATGTAAAATAATAACATATTTACATTTGTAAGTAGCGTAATCGATGTTTATTTGATACGTTTTACACGCTCGTTACGACCTACTTTTATTGTAGAAATGGGCTTGAATTTCAAAAACCTTATAAGGACGAGTCCTAAAAAGGTCTCTAAAGTAACGGCATCATGTCGTTAAAACACAAAGATAAAACCTCCGGAAAACGTGCGGATAACACTTCTCTTAAAATTGAAAATTTGCAATAAACTATTTACGATCTCAGTTTTATCGCTCGTAAATATCCAAATTACAGGCGCCACGACACTTTATATTTAGCATTTGAATATCCATTAGAATAGGGAACCCTAATATCTCAAATACAGCCATCTCATTAGCACAAATATATTGTGCAGTTATTATATGCTACTGCAAAGTGTAGCTCGTCTTATATTTACGTTCAGTTCTCGCTCCAACACAGGCTTAAACAAATTACTTTTTATAGAGCAATAATCGCAAATACACACTTTATTTTAATACGATCGTATTCGCAAATGTGTACGATTTGGCGAAGTAAGTGCATTGGGCAGGCGTAATCACGTTGTAGTAGGTTCACGGCGCGGCTTAAGGGAGTAATCAGAACTCCCATGCCATATCAAATATCTGAGAACTAGGTACTTTATATTAGTGGGAATGTATCAAAAAATATCGGACTAAATTAAATTAAATTCGGCGCATCTAAAAGACCATTATGTAGATAAAGCAAACTTTTTTTTACTTCTTCTTCTTATCGTGTCACTAGTTCCTTCGAACCAGTGTGGTGAAAGGATAACAAGTGCGCCTCGAAGAGGCTCCTTTCGTGCACTCGACACATGTTTTTCGGACTTTAGGTTCTACGACATGCCGGTTTCCTAACAATGTTTTCCTTCACCGTTGCGACAACGTGGGATGCATACATAATTTTTTTTCGACCGAATAAACCCATTTACGCATGACTGCCACCGGGATTCGAGCCCGCGACTATCAGATCACAAGGCAAGGGTCTCATCCACTCGGCCACCACGTCCTCACGTTTTTTTTACTTTATCTATAAGACGTTTAAAACTTTTCATCAGCTTTTATCCGACCATAGTTTAATGCGTAACGAGGACGCACTCATCCTAAACGGAGTGGGTAACGTACACCGTATCTTAGCGGCGTTAGGGGGTGGGAGGGGAGAAAGAGGGTGTTAGGGGGCCGGGAGGGGGTATCGACCTGCGCCATTACACCGCCGGGTCGTTCACCCCGCGCCCCGCTACGCCGTAGGCTCGTAGCCGCGTAGTCTCGTAGCGTCGTAGCCGAAAACAAGAAATTATTTTTTTATACGGTTTGTTTCGATATTGGCTTGTTTCTTATTTGCTTTAGACTAGTATTAGAGGTTTGTGTGCAATTTATGGAGAGATTTTATTAATAAGGTTCTATATTGGACTGGGGTTTTTATTCGAGTTTCGTTCTGGCGATCATACAAGATTTTTGTGAATGAAAGTCAACTAATAAGATGGGTATTTTATTAACTGACCAAAATTCTGTATTCTTTTCTTTAAATGGTACGTCCCGGCTATAATAGTTGTTTTCAAGCAGCCTGATACTTGCCTGCAATATTACTCCACGCATAAATTATTTTAATAATATTATATTGATTTAATGTTTATTTTTAATGGATTTCTTAGAATTTTTTTATTTTTTTTTACTAGCCTACGTGTCCCATTGTTGGGCAAAGGCCTTCTCTGAATCTTTCCAGAATTATTTAATTATCTAAAATGAAATTTGTACTTTTATGAACTAACGAGTCTGATATAAAATATTTTAATTTGAAATAAACATCTTTTGCAAACATAATTAAATTACTAGAGTGTATTTACGATAAATATTAGTAAGAAGTTTTGAAAAAGATAGCTATACTATTGTATCTAGCTAGACTATTAAGGGGGCGCAGTCCTGTCAAAAAGGCATATAGGGTTGTCCCAAGCCGCGCGCGAAGTACTTCGCGCGGACTCAGCTGCCGTGAACTCTGAATGACCCCGCCAGGAATTACAGAAAAAAAACAGTAGGATAATTTTATTTTACTTTAGAAATGCATATTTTATGATCAAACTTTGTTTATAGTAGTGATAAATTAGAATTTTGTTATGAATATATAGGCTGGTTTTTTGAGAGGGGCGATGATGGCCAAGTCTGAGACCTTTTTTACCTTTCTTAATTTTAAATTCAATTATTATTTTTTTTATTTTAATTTACTTATTCTAAAAAATTGTGTAAAAATTTATCGAAATAAGTAAAATGTGCACCTAAATCCATAAAACAAAAAATAAATGCACATATGAAACTGACCACTATTTTCAATTTAAAATATAACACACAATTCTTAATTATCATCCCTTTATTAGTCAAAAACGACTCCCATGATCAAAAATTTAATTAAAAATGGTCCATCATGTTGGATTTCAAATCCGACACAAAATATTCAACTCCATATTAGTCAAAACAAAACCCTTAAAAAAAATTACAAAAAAAAAACAATTAGTCGCCATCTTGGATTTCAAATCTGAAACAAAGTTATTAATCCTCAACCCCTAATTAGTCAAAATCGACACCCATGATAATAATTTGAAAAAAATAAATTATCCGCCTCCGACATCAAAATCTAAATCGTTAACCCTGAATTAGTTGAAAAATACACCCATAACTATCAAGTACTTGTGTCGCTACGCTCGGGTGGGGAGCTCGCTTTACTGCAAAGCAGCTTTTGAGCAAAGCGAGCTCATCTCGATGTGACCCGCAGGCAGCGAACGGACAACCTTAGCTCAAGTTGTTGCCTCGCTGCGAACAGTGCTGTGTTTAGCTGATGACACAAATTATTTTTATTGATTTTAGGAATTTGTAAATTCAGTGATTTGTGACATTAGGACATTTTACATCATACATTATATTCAGTTACCGAACCTGCTTACAAAATTTCACGAGAATCTGTTGAGAAATGCGACTTGAAGAGGAGAACAGCTGCCGACAGACGCCACCCGGACAGTGGTCGGTGGCCGCCCGGACAGACATACACAAGCATATTTGGCCAACCTGAAGTAGAGACCTTCGGCTTTCGCTTCGCACTCGTTCGGTCAGCTAATACTACTACTATAAACTACTATATGTATATGCAGCTTTATATAAAGCTTAGGCTAAACCTAATTAAAAATTATGTAGGTACTATAAGTACATAATTCTACAAAAAATATTTCTTGTAGGTATCTTGTACCCGATACAAGGATACTCTCTCTACATCTGTGTGTGGTGTTTTAAAATAACCTGCAGGTGGTAGATTCATTACTGTGGTGGCGTCCATGTCAGTTTCCTGAGGCTGCCCCATTGACTTGTAAAGATCTTCAGTATCTAGTCATACTGATTTTCATAAACTATGGCGCTATGACAGACTTCACAAACTAAATAATGTCGTGCGTAATTTAATTTGTGATATCTGTCATCGCGGGAAAACTGACACAGGTCCGGCCTCCGTAAGCGCCAGCGCGCGACTGAGCGAGCGCTCGCGCTCGCGAATTTGTAGTTATTTAAACTTAGTAAAAAAGAAAATCGTTTTATCAAGTCAAACTCTACGAAAATGTCTAGAAATATTTATTGTCGATAGTTACGTGCAAAAATTGATTGTAAAATATCATTAGGCTAGTCATGGTTTTGAAAAAACACTACAAAGAGGGATAACTTTGGGATTTTTTTCTATAGAGTGAAGTACTTATGATCTTGTAACTGGCTACAAATTTGGCTAGACTATATCCTCAACTTATGCATATATTTTTTTCAGAATTTTTAACATTATTTTCGATTTCTCAGATGGTTTTAAAAAACTCAAAAATGCGGCCTTAGTGTGACTGCGTCGCCTTAATTATGCTCGATCAACAAAAAACAATTCAGCATATAAATGAAGCTGCGGTAGAAGATTGAGCACGCTTCACTTGATTTAAATTTGAAAAACAAACAAAATATGCATTTCTTACAGTAATATGTTACCCATGATTTAGTACGTACTAGTCTGTTGCCTGCTGCTTCGCTGGTGTGATAAAGAGATTAAATGTAACCAATTTTTTCCCGCTTTATTTCAACATTTAGTTGGGTATGTATTTATTTATTTAAATATATTTTACGAGTAGTTGGTTCAATCATAGTCTCAGTCCGTTTGACCTATCTGTAACATTTTTCTAGAACTAGAAACTAGAGAAGTTTTACAGGAAGAAAGGCCTTTCCCTGCAACCTTGGTTGCCTGCTATACACCACAAATGTTTAATTACCAAAATAACTTTAATGGACAATGCAGAAGGGTATACTACGTTGTATCTGTGCAGTCCGAATTTTGGATAACTGAGTGACAACGGCGCGAGTGCGGCGCCCGAGCCGAGCTGCGGCGAGCTGGCTCGAGCTAGTTACCCGGGTTTGCCAAACGATGAATAAAACTTAAATTATTTATCAATGATTTGAACCGCTTAACACAAATCCACAGGAAAACGACTAACGGTAACAGTTATCAAATCTCGATCAAATTTATTTTGACAAAAATTCGACTCATTTTTCAAATTATTTTGCCATATCTGTGTTCAGTCTGTTTTTTTCTGGTTCGCGTTTTTTTTCGCGTTGTCGCGTCTCCCCGTGTGAACTGTGTGTATAAAAGTGTACGCGCTATGGCACGTACCTGCTAAATACGCCACGCGCGTGGTTCGCCGACAATACTGCAATAAGCCCCGGCCTCACTCGCGGCGCACGTCGCGCCCTATAGCCCGGCATTACCATTCGATTATAGCTAATTTCTTTGAAAATGGAGCGAAACTGGGACGTGGTTTGGGTGAATAATGATCGAGAGTAAACATTTTTATTGACACATACAAGTATTTAAGTATAGAGTCATACTTTCCTTCTTAGTATATTGAAAATGCGCCACATAAAGCTGGTCAATTTAGCCAACTTACAGTACGCTATGAATAAATGCTGCTATGCTGAAACGATGCTAAAATTTCGGAACCGAAAAGAAGCAGCGCTAGTGAAAGAGTATAGATGAAATAACTAGTTTTTTCGTTGGTAATAAAACTCTATCATTAATATATATTTTTTACGTATATACATATTTTATTTATATTGACTGTCACAGTGGTGTTTACGGTCACACAAGATCATTATATTCGATGAAATACGCTCTCATATATTTTTAAGTGAAATTTCACCGACGAGTGGAGAAAATAAGAGATCAAACTGTGAAGTCGGTGTTGCACAGGGTCCGTCTTCCACCAAGTCAACTACGTAACCTTTTTAGTTTAAGTTTGTAGTTACATAAGTCTAGAAGTTGATTTTAGTTTTTCGTTTCTAAAAAATAAATATTTTATTAAATATTTTAAACGTTAGCGAGTGAGCGTGTTAGCTTTTGGGAAGGATTGTCAACAAGCATATTGTAAAAACGCCGATGACACTAGGCGACTTTGCACATGCTACAAGCGAAGTCACTGGCGTGTAGCGTGTAAAAAAGCCGTGTGTTATAATACTATTACAGAGTTATTCGTATATAATACGTATATCTTGATTTTATTATTATATTCATCTCGTTTATTGGAAAAGTGTGAGGTCCCGTATCAGCCAAAAATTCTGCCAATTTTTCCCCAAAAAAAGACGCACAGGGGTTGATTTTATGCGAGCCGCGGGTTTAGGGGAGTGCTATCGACAGAAGCCTCGAACAGCCTTTTTCCATCAAGTGATTAATTAACCCGCACGAAGGGTGATTAATGCCCTACAAGGGAAAAATTGCACGGAAATCAATAGGGTTTTTCGTGTATTATGGAGTGTAGAGCCTAAATTACAGAATTGTAATAGAAGTCAACCAATTTATTTTAAGCCATCGAAACAATAATAGGTCCATACAAATAATCAAAGGTCCAGAATGTAATGCTATGAATATAAAATTCAATATCATCAATACCTATATTCAATGCTTTGTGTTGACTGACTGACTGACAGACAACGAACAGGCCAAACCACTGAACGTATAGAAGCTTTTTTGTAGGGGTGTTCTTCAAGTAGTGCAGGAGATTTTTTTAATTCGCATCGCTGAGGATATTGTATAAGACAGCTATAAGTAGTTTTAATATAATTTAGGGATTTCTTATTTTAGCTTATAGTTAAACTAAAATATTAAGCCGCAGATTATTAAATAGTAAGTGAACACATTATGTAGGGTTACGCTACAATAACACAGTAAACAGGTGTTTCGTTTTGAAATAATTCGAAGGTCAATAAAAAATACAATCAATAGGTATCAAATCTATCAACCCAATATTAGGAGTGAGCGTGAAAGGGATAAAGGCAATTTTGCAAAACTGGATTCCAATATTCTACGATTTCATTATCAACATCAACCTATAGCAGTTAATTGCCGTACGTAGGTTTTCCTCCTGAGTCAGTGGCACGCCACTGAGCCCGACGTTCAGTAGAAATTAGAGGGGAAGTTGAGAATGTGACAGTTTCTACTGTTGAATGTAGCAAGAAGTTGGCAAGAGATGTTAGAACATATAGAATGAGGTATCATTAAGTCGAATTATATAAATGGAAATGAGGAATAAGAATAGAAAATTTACGAGCATAACTAACCTATTCAACGTGGTAAAAAGTAGATAATTCAATAATTAATTCATTAATTTAAGGTCGCCGACACGAAACTACATTTATCCGCCTCCTCAGTCAACATTCGCATCAACGATGTTAGTATCAGTGTTTAAAAACTATGCAATAATTTATATATAAGTGTTATTAAGATAATGCATATTGATAATACTCTATTCTAGTATAGTGCAATGAAAAATAGAAGAAGCAACGTGTAGTGAGTGCTAGACTGACTGGAAAAGACATCCAACCATAAATTACCTTACAACTATTCTGTGATACTTTATAATCTACTTTTCAAGTGTTTTACAAAATTATGTCGTAACGAGGATCTCATTCTGCACAGAACATATGTATATAACATTGCATCATCCCTCATACTCGTTTCAAGACTGGGTACTTATATCCTACTACATAGGTTATATCGTTTTAGATTTAAAAGTTTTATAAGTACGTTAGCCTAACCCGGAGCAATACCGTACTCTCGCAGTTTACTCCCAGCTGACGCTATCTGGCGTGCGATTACACTCGCATTACGATAAATGACGCCAGCCATGCCGGTTCGAGGAGGCAGTCGCCGAAGTACCACACTTTTAAGCTTGCCACTTACTAGCTCTTAGATGAAATGGTCAAGGGTAGCCTCGCTAGAGCAAAACCGCCCTCCCGCAGTGTACCCATAGGCTGACGCTATCTGGCGTGCGATTACACTCGCATTACGATAAATGACGCCAGCCATGCCGGTCCGCGGAGGCAGTCGCCGAAGTACCACACTCTTTGGCAGTCGCCATGCAGATGTTGAAGGCACTGGCCATCGGCGGCGGGACGGTCGCTGTTCTCGGACTCACCGCAGGTAACTACTACACCTTATCATTCTCTTATTAGCTGATCATTTTGCACAAATTCAGCAGCATGTTTGAATTTTAAATATATTAGAAATATAGTTTGTCTATTAATATTTCAATGTTAAATATTTAAAACATGCAAGTAAATAACACTCTAAATTTAGGAAGGTGAGAATGGATGGATTAATTCATTCTCAATTATGTATGTATATCTATTTTATTGATGTTCGCAAAATTTGTTTTTTTGTCAATCACGCCAAAACTTTAAATCCATCGAGCTGAAATTATATATAAATAAATACCGATGTAGCTATCCTAGGGCCGATAACACCCAATCACCATACGTGCGTTGGTCTAAGAACAATGGGGAATTTATTTTCCCGTTTGTTCTTAGTAGAAACGCTGGTGGTAGGGAAAATCGGCAATAGACGATACAATGCAAGTGGAGCCGTGCGCTAGTAAATTATAGAAAACATAATATCTGTATGTAAACTTGTCGACGTTTATATATTTATCTGGTAACCTATTCGTTGGCAATGCACTTAATTATAAAAACAAATCCATCGGCCTTGAATATTTTAAGACAGTATCATAAAATAACATACGAAAAACTGCACAAGTATTTTTGTAAATATCATGCCTTCAAGGTCTGGTGAACGGATACAATTCAATAATTAAAACTATGCAAATAATACTGCTGAACATTTTTACAAAAAACTAAACGTGAAACGAGTTCATGAAAGAAAACTCCAAAAGGTAACTGATGATTTGTTATCTCAGTTCTAAGAAAATGGCTTATGTCTTATGATTTACACACAATGTTTCGGTTAATCGTATGAACAATACCTATAATTGGCTGAATTACTATATTACATTAGATTAACCTGTTTTTATGTAAATTGCTGTTGGTCTTTTGAATAAATAAAATAATAATAACAATAAAATATTATAAAAATGTATATATTCAAGAACAGATGTTGGGATTTTTATAAAAATTACTTTTTCCTTAATATAAGGAAAAAGTTTTACTATTACGCGATTGAATGTTAATTTGAATTGGGTTTGAAAAAATACTTCAAACACTTCCTTATCATGAGTTTCATATCACAAGATAAGGATTCAATATCAAAAAAGGGGTTTTCTAACATATACATAATTAGGTAATGATAACCAGAAATGTTATCATTATGATCATCCTTGTGTGTTATTCTAATCAGTTTCTTAATGAATCGTTTTCTGACTATTGAATAAAAAATAATGATAATAACTTTTTTTTACAACGTGTAACATATAAGAACTAACTACTTTTTTTTTATTTAAAACTAGCTGACGCCCGCAGTTTTATCTGCGTTGCGAATTAAAAAAAAATCTCCTCTTAAGATTTTAGATTCAGTGGTTTGACCTGTTCGTTGTCAGTCAGTAAGTCAATCAGGTTATTAATGTACAAAAGAAAAGTTGGACCAACTTTAATAAATAAATAATAAATTAAATTTTATTTCAGACCGAGATCCATAAAATACAATACAATTAAAATTATAATGTCACACAGAAAATTAATATACAAAAATTAACACAAAACAATTTAAATAAAAACAAAGAAAAGTAATGACAAAAAGAAAGAAAACAAAAAACCAATAACAACACATTTTACACTTTGGGCATTTAGTATGTGGTACACCTTAGGTAAGTGGTACACCTTAGGTATTACAAATTTATTCAATTATAATTTCTATTGAAATCTATTACTACTATAGACTAACTAACTATAGACTGTTGCAAACCATCTAGACACCATAAAATTTTAATTACCAAAAAAACTTTAATGTACAATGAAAAAGGGGCACTACGTTGTATCTGTGCAGTCAGAATTTTTGTTTTCTACAAAATGGCAGAGTGACAGCGGGGCGAGTACGGCGCCCGAGCCGAGCTGCAGCGAGTTTGCTCGAGCTGGGTACACAAGTTTGATAAATGATGAATTAAACTCAAATTATTACTAATGATGGGTACCGCCTGACGTAAATCCATAGGAAAACGACTAACGGTAACGGTTATCCAATTTTAATCAAATTTATTTTGACATAAATTCAACTTAATTATTTCAAGTTTTTTTACCATATATTATGTACTACTCGGGCGAATCAACATGACACCTTGCAGACACGTGGCTCGGAACTTGATGCTTCCCCCGCTGCCCCGCGCGGCGCCCTCCGTGTTTCTTCTTCCTATATTTGCGAAGCCTTATCATTACTTATCATCACCAAGTATTACAGGACCTCTTCTCTATTTAAATTACCCAATTCCACGCTGTACTTTGCACAAACGTCATTCGAGCCAGGTGTCATGTTGATTCGCCCGAGTAGTATGTGTTCATTAACGGCAACTGATTGTTTTTTTTTTTTTCTGGTGGTTAAAAAATTACGGAGTATAGGTCAGGTCTGGTTCAGTTTGACACCTTATGGCAGCGTGGCATAATGTGATTGTTCAGGGTTCATAACATGGGTGGTCCTGTCGAACCAGGCTCCGGCACCGCTGCCTCCGCCCGAGCTGCTCCCACTGGACTGGTGGGAACACCTCGTGCTGTACCAGATCTACCCGCGCTCCTTCAAGGACAGCGACGGAGATGGCATCGGAGACCTCAGAGGTAACTTTTTTATGCAAACAATGGTGAGTGATGGTCATCTACAGTGTCCCTCAATCTGGAACACAATAATGCTTACACATTACTGCTTTACGGTAGAATATCTGGCACTGTGGTGGTACCTATCTAGATGGCATTCTGCAGGGGACGTCTCCGGTATGGTAAAATAAAAAAAAAAAATTTATCAGCCGATTGAAGTCTTCTTCTTCTTCTTATCGTGTCTAAGGTTCTTACAAACCAGTGTGGTGAAAGGATTTCAAGTGCGCCTCAAAGAGGTTCCTTTCGTGCACTGCTTGAAGTTTCATTGTAATTTATGAGATGAGCAATAATATAAGACAAACATTAGTCGGAAGTGACACAATACAACATATAACTTGACCGGAAGTGTTTAGTCGGCATTCATCAGCTATCACAATGGTTTGAATGATCACTTTGACCATCGCATCGCGTTGATGTCGCATGTTGATTGTCGAATTGATGATAGCTAGTACGTGATCAATATGTATTTTTAATACAAGCTGTGTAACATCAAATAACTATGTATATTACCGGAAATACGCCATCATAATTATTTTTCAAATTACTTCCAAAAAGGTTCTCAGTTCGGTTGTATTTTTTCATTAGTTTTTCTTATATCAGAACTTCGTCATTTATCAACCGATTTGGAAAATTCTTTGAAAGGATTCTAGATTGATCTCATACAAATTTCATCCGAAAATCGGTTCAGCAATTTGGTTTTGAAATGAAAATATCAAAATATACATTACTGAAAAACCTTCGTGAAAGTAAACGAAATTGTGGACTTTTAATTGGTGTTTACTGTCACTTATTCTTACTTTTACCAATTTTATTTGGAGACGATTGGTTATTTTTTGTTAGAAAGTTATTTTTTCCTTTTTAAGATTACTTTATGATCATAACTGCTACAGTTGATCATTATTACGGGGGCAACCAGAGAATCTTAGTAGAGTCAGTCCCTCAGGTACTATAAAACTGTAGTTGGTTAATTTAATTGATTGATTCAGGCGTTACTTTGCGGAAATCCATAAATATCAACAAATTACATTAATATATTTAGTAATAAATCCGCTTGATTTCTAAACAAAGGTTTTAATTAACTTAACTTTAGTACATATTACTATATTATAAACCAAAGAGTCAACGAACAGAAAACCAAAGTTTAAAGATACGACACGTGTTTCGCCTCTACACGAGGCATCATCAGGAGGTGTGGACTCGCCGAAGTTCGAAGTCTCTCGTTTCGAATCTCGTACTAAATATATTTATATAATTTGTTGTTGGTTAATTTTCCAAAAAAATATATATATCAGTGAGTTATTGTTCAAACATTTATCGCCGTAGTCATTTTGAAGTATTTATTTAATTACAAACTGTAGAGTCTGACTCAGTACCTCACCGTAACCTCACCGTACCTCATTGTAAGTTTGTAACAACTGAATTTGGCTTTGTTTATTCTCTATATATCTATAACTTTGTTATGAACAAACAAAGCCGAATTCAGTTGTTACAAACTTACAGTGAACGATTGTATAAAATAAGAGTTAACGATAAATAGAGTTCCAGTCAATGCTCAATATTACAAGGTCTCACCTATTTTTGCAGCAGTAAGAGCTTATTTTGGCTTTATTTTTACATTAAAAATGTTTTTGCTGGGATTTCAGTTTCGCATAAACAAAAACTAACCCAGTATATTTGTTTGTCCAGGGATAATCAGTGAGTTGGACCATTTCGTGGATGCCGGGGTGGATGCGATATGGATGTCGCCGATCTTCGAATCGCCCATGGTGGATTTCGGCTATGACATCAGCAACTTCTACGACATCCACTACGAATATGGCACTATGGAGGATTTCAGAGAACTCGTGAACAGGGCTCATGAACTGGGTAAGAAACCTATATTTGACGACATAAATGGTGAAGTGGCAAGTTGGCCTACTACGTCGAGTGTCGCGGGTTCGATTCCCGCTTTAGGACAAAAATTTATGTGATGAACATCGGTGTTAGTCCTAATGTTTAAATTTACAAAAAAAGTACTTGTAAAGTTTCTCTCAGTTAACTGGTTCCCATAGTAACCGCGACACCAGCATGACAGTCAAACAATTTACCACTCGACCGTTCGTGTCGACAATAATCAAGGTTTTACAAAAACATAGTTGTACAACTGACTTCAATTGGACTGTTTTAGTGATCGTAAACACCACTGAAAAGTCACAGGGAAACAAATTATGCAATTTCGTTTACTTAAACGACATATTTTTTTTAGTTATTTTCATGTAAACACTAATTTTCTGAACCGATTTTGATGAAATTTGTATGGGACCAATCTAAAAGTATATTATCCTCTAAAACAAAATAATCAAAGAATATTTAAAATCAGTTTATAAACAACAGAGTTCTAATGTAATATAAACATAAAAAAAAACATTCAACCGAATTGATAAACTCGCCTTTTTTGAAGTTGGTTGAAAAATATTAGCACGTGCTATTATGTTACCAGTATACTTCTCAGCCCTTGACCTTGCTAAAAAAATAATAAGGATTAAAAGGATTATGATAATGATTACAAAACAATTATTAATTATTATTACACAATAATCTGCCAGAATTAACACGATAAAAATATGTTATAATAATAGATTGCTGTGATAAGGGAATTACTTGTTACTAACTATCTGTACAAAGTTATTTAGTTTATCTCTGATAGCAAAGATAGCTTGGGTAAATAATACAAAATAAATAAAAAATATATGTACAGAATGACGAGATATCAAATTAGTTTAGAAGAACAGAAGTGAAAACTTCTTCAAAGGCGAGGCTTCAAACATACAAAATACCACTATTTTTCACAGCTTGACAGTTCTACAATACATTTTGTTCACGATCATAGCATCAACAATATAGGCACTTTATTTTGTAGTACTAGAATTTTACGCTACCATTATTTGATGTCATTCAAAAGAAAAGACAATATACTTAATAATATTATACCCGACTTTACCCGAAGCGGTGATACATCAGAGCGTTCCTCAAAAACAGGAAGCCATTTTTCTTAGTTGAAACTAACAGAAAGATTGGATAGTGTAAATGGGCTCTGTAAAGGTACAATTATATTACAAGCACCGGGTAGATCGGTTCTCTACTAAATCTGTTTAAGTACTTTTAGCTTGCTTTAAATATTTCAGCAGGCCTTTTGCGGTCTCTGAAACTTTAGGCTGTGCTTTAGATAGTCTAGCTAAACGTAATTAATATACTTACTGTATAATTTACATTATTTATTATATAAAGTATGAGAGGTGCATTGTCTTCATTACACACGAACACGCTTACTCTTAATTTAGAATAAGTTTTGACTTTTAAAAGTTTCGAGAAATAACCGAATGAAACTGCACGTGGTGTTGACGAGCTTCTAATAAGCTAAAGCTGAAAATTTTAAACACTTGTTATTGGCAACCCAATGAAGTTACTTGTATGTATGACTATATTAATGTTTCCCTAGGAAACGGCTCCTCTATAATTTTCTTTGAGGTTTACTCTAATACGATTGATAAATGACGAAGAATAATTCTGAGGAAACATAAAAAAAATAAGGGTGAACGAGTTCTTGAGTGGAGACCGCGAATCGGCAAACGTAGTGTAGGACGCCCTCCGGCCAGGCGGGGTGACGATCTGCGGAAGGTTGCAGGCAGAAGGTAGATGCGGCAAGCCGAAGACAGGGCGCGATGGCGCTCATTGGGAGAGGCCTATGTCCAGCAGTGGACTGCGATAGGCTGATGATGATGATACAAAAAATGGAACCGAATTGAGAACCTCCATTTTATTGAGCCGGTTGAAAATAACTTGGTAACTGAATACTCTTCCAGGAATCAAGGTGCTTCTGGACTTCGTACCGAACCACGCCAGCACAGAGTCGATATACTTCCAGGAGTCGGAGAAGCGTGACCCCAAGTACGAAGACTACTTCATATGGGCGGATGGTTTCCCTGATCCTGATAATGCCACTAACAGACTTCCACCTTCCAACTGGGTAAGGCGACACGATAGGACTTCTTAGTTTAAAGTTTTTCAAGGCAATATGCAAATCAAGCAAAAGGTACAAAGACTTCTTCTTCTTATCGTATCACTAGTTCTTTCGAACAAGCGTGGTGAAAGTATTTCAAGTGCGCCTCGAAGAGGCTCCTTTCGTGCAACCGAATGCGGCGACGAAGGTCCTTTCAGCGGTGCATTCTCTTATCGGTCTTTTTCAACCGACTTCAAAAAAGAAGAAGGTTCTCAAATCGTTTGTTTTTTATGGTTTTTTTTTATTTGAAAGGATATACTTCCAGATTGGTCCCATAGAAGGTTCATGAAAATCGGTTCAGTAGTTTAGTTATTGAACTAACAACTATCAATATAAATATAAAGATCAAAATAACTGTAAAAAATATGTCGTCGATGTTAACAAAATTGCGTATTTTGCTTCCTTGTGACTTTTTAGTGGTGTTGACGGTCACTAAAACAGTCCAATTGAAGTCAATTGCTGTAAGTTTTTGTATTACCTTATTATTATTTTTTTATTGGAGATTGACCTTCGATTGACCACAATCTCACCTGATGTTAAGTAAAAGATGTGGCCGACGATGAATCTCGAAGGTCTAGAAGACACCTATTTACTCGCTTCTTGAAAAGACCAAGATCGTAGTAGTCCGGGAAGACAGAAGCGGGTAGCGAGTTCCATTCCTTAGCGGTTCGTATTAAATATGTGGATTTGAATCGTTTGGTCCGTGTGACCGGAATATCCACTAAATAAGGATGAAACTGCGCTGTGCGTCTGCTCGTTCTGGAGTAAAATGGAAAAGGTGGGATCAGTTCATGGAGTTACTGTGTTTTGTGTCTAGTGCTCTGCCAATCGCTGCTATCCCAGTGGAAATTGAGCCTTAGAAACTCATCTTATTACCTTCAGGTGAGCCAGTTCGGAGGCTCTGCTTGGGAGTGGAGTGAGACACGCCAGCAGTTCTACCTGCACCAATTCGCGATCGAGCAGGCAGATTTCAACTTCCGCAACGAAGAGGTCAAGGAAGAAATGCACAACATCATGAAGTTCTGGCTCGATGAAGGAGCTGATGGCTTCAGGCTGGATGCTCTACCGTACATGTTTGAAGCCGACCCTGCAGATCACGAGGGGAGGTACCCTGATGATCCACTTAGTGGGATGGCGCAGTTTGAGTCCCATCAGCTCGGGTACACCATCCCGTTGTACACTAAGGATCTGATCGAGCTTTATGACGTGGTCTATGAATGGAGGGAGTTCATCGATCAGTACAACATTCAAAATGGAGGTGACACAAGGTAACAATTCATATTAGGTATCTTATGTTTGTTATAATTTAGCGTAATTCATATTCGGTATCTTACGTTTACGTTTTAATTTAGCGTTTTTCTGAAGCAGTAATGAATCTTATCTGTTGATTACTTTGCACAAAACTGCTTTATGGCACCCGTGTAGATAATCATAATTTTCAACCGAATTCAAATAGGTTATCAATTCGGTTGATTTTTTTTTTAATGTTTGTTACCTCAGAACTTTTTTGTTTAACGACCGATTTGAATTTTTTTTTTTTTGAGAAGATAATACTTTCAGATTGGTACAAATATATCATACAAATTTCATCTAAATCAATTCAGTAGTTTATTTCTTATATCCCAATAACTGAAAAAAATATGTCGTCGAAGTAAACGAAATTGCGTATTCTGCTTCCCTGTGACTTTTCAGTGGTGTTTACGGTCAAACAGTCCAATTGAAGTCGGTTGTCTATGTTTTTGTAAAACCTTGATTATTTTCTGCAGTTTTTATACGGAACAAGTAGTAGTATCATATTAACGGAATTTAAGTATCCTTCATTATTTATGTGTTTACTTTCAGGGTGCTCTTCTCCGAGGGTTACGCCAATGTGTCCATGACGATGCTGTACTATGGTAACGAAGATGGAGAGATAGGCGCCCACTTTCCCTTCAACTTCGACTTCATCACGGACCTGTCAGCAAAGTCTAGTGCCAGGGATTTCGTGTACATTATCCTGAGGTGGCTGACTTATATGCCACATGGAGGTGTTCCTAACTGGGTGGTGAGTAGTGTATTTTGGCCAGAATGGAACTTATACCCAACCGAAAATATATGATTATTAGCTCTGAAAATATAAATTAGTGTGAGCAAATGGAAGATAATGAATTTATTGTTTCTCGATAGCTTCTTCTTATCGTGTCACTAGTTTCTTGGAACCAGTGTGGTGAAAAGATTTCAAGTGCGCCTCGAAGAGGCTCCTTTCGTGCACTCGACACATGTTTTCGAACTTTTGGTTCTACGACATGCCGGTTTCCTCACGATGTTTTCCTTCACCGTTGCGAGAACGTGGGATGCATACATAGATTATTTCGACCGAAAAAACCCATTTACGCATAACTGCCACCGGGATTCGAGCCCGCGATCATCAGATCGGGCCTCATCCACTCGGCCACCACGTCTCGATAGCGCCTTTACTAGTAACTTCTGCTGTTCATTATAGTTTGGAAACCACGACAACAACAGAATGCCGACTCGTTTCCGCCACAATATGGTAGACGGTCTCAACTCTCTCAACATGCTTCTGCCTGGAGCCGCAGTCACCTACCAGGGCGAGGAAATCGGCATGAGGGACGGCTACGTCTCTTGGGAAGACACCGTGGATGTGGAGGCCTGCAACAGAGGGGACCCTGACACCTACCATCTGTACTCGAGAGATCCGGCCAGGACGCCTTACCATTGGGATGATTCTATGAGCGCTGGGTTTTCAACCAGCAACAATACTTGGTTACCTGTGGCTGAAGACTTCAAAGAGCTCAATTTGGCTAAGCAGAAGGAAGATGCAAGGAGTCACTATAAGGTAAGATTCAAATCCTATAACAGAATACAGAATCATTTATTCACAGAAAGCATGTCATACAAGGTTGAATGAATGAATTTCGACTAATTTTAAAACACGTATAAAATCTAAATTAAGGGATAAAACCGTACTAATTTTTGTTCACGCAATCGGAAAACATAGACGAAACGAATAGTGTGAATAAATTACTATAATACGGCGTACTTTTTGAGTAATTGTTCGAAATTTGCCTTGAGGATTACCCTTAATACAATCTTACCAATTAGTATAGTGTGCAAATATAAATATGTTAATTTATTACCTTCTTATTCTGGTGTCAAATTCTAGGTTACACATACACACACATACACTTACTTATTTTTTTTTACTAAGTCTATAGTATCTACCTTTCGTTTATACAATTTATCTGCATTTGTAAAATCGAAGTATTCATAAACCATTAATAATGCTAAACACTCAAATCTGATCCATAAACAAACTATCTTCTACGTCCTCATTTGAATCTGATCTCTTTCCAGAACTACCAAGCCTTGACAGGTCTTCGTAAGGAGCTAGCCCTGGCTCAAGGCGAGTACGACATCCGCGCGCTTTCCGACAGTTCATTCTACCTGGTGCGCAGTCTACGGACCTACGATACGTTTGTGCTGCTCTTCAATGTGGCAGACCAGGTTGATGCCATCGACCTGGCCAGGGTGCCGCATCTGACTCTACCAGCGACGGTGGAAGTATCGAGTATACACTCTACGAGGGTCAAAGGGTGGGTTTTTTTAATTATTTTGATAGAAGTCTGACCACTGCCTCACTTGATTCTTCAAGATTTTAGATTGGTGAAAAGTGGAGCATGCTTGCTTAAAAATGTACATAATTTTGCATGCATCATTAAGAGATGATATTGTAGTTTAACAATGATTTTCACGACTGTTTTTTTTTTCTTTTTTGCAGGGACCAAATTGAGGGCGATCGGTTATTGACCCTTCAAGCTGGAGAGGCTTTACTTCTAAGAGCAAAACCGATCTAAGTATTAATGCAGTGACTGTCTCGTGTTCCTAAATCGTAAATATATTATTAGATAATTATTTATTTTATTTTGTAAATAAAGTTATTTTTGTTATTAATTATTTTTGTATGCTTCATAAACACTACTCAATATTCTTGATTTAGCCTAATATGTACTCCTATCTAAAATCTAAAGTAAGATAAATAAATAAATATTTTTGACATTTCACACAACGCCATCTAGCCCCAAACTAAGCAGAACTTATACTATGGGAACCAGATGACTGATAGACTCTCCTGAGACTGACTCTGACGCTCCTTCATCTGGTTCCTAAAGAGCTCTAAATTTCGCAGAGAAAACCGATTCAAAGTTACCGAAAGGCAGAACAATTCTGATCCATCCATTCTGTACCTACCTGTATTGCATGCAGTAGGTTCACTGCACGACTCCATATGCCCTGTGGGCACGTCCCGATTGCTCTATTTGCATATTTAGATTTCCCATTTTAATATTGGAATAGCATCGGACAATGGAATTTTCAAATAGGAATTTTAAATATTCCATAGAGCTAGGGGATAAAGCTTTAGCTATCGCTTTCAAACTAGGTCAGTCTGGTATGACCAGAATACCTATTTAAGTCAAAGATTCAGCTAAGGCTAAGTAGACGGTAAGCCAAGATTTTTTCACTATAAAATAAAAATGGTTGTCTGTAAAGTTGGTTTACGGACGATAGTTTAACGTGACTACCAACATTACCGGACAATGAGCGTTACCGGACAATGCCAGCGTTACCGGACAATGAGCGTTACCGGACAATGACAGTGTTACCAATGACGTCAACGTTTTCGTGCATGCAGCCGGCGTGGTCGATTTATTAGACGTAGTCTCGTCAAAATAGAACGAGAATTTTTATTTGTCCTATATTACTTTTTCAAAATCTTTTTCGAAAGCTAACAATAAACACAAGATATCATTAGAACCACAAGAAACTAAAACAGCAATAGGAAGAAATATAGTAGTGCACGAAAAGAGCTTATTCGAGGTGTACTTGAGGTCTTTTCACCACACTGGTTCGTATGAACTAGTGACACTATAAGACGAAGAAGAATAAGAAGGTAAGGAATGCAATGATCCTACTCACATATACATTACTTTCTTACGTACATTATTTAAGGGTTCGTATATCAGTGAATCCAAAGCGAAAAATCCATTACTGGAGCTTCTTCAAAGCATTCAGCGGCCCAGCCAGGAGTCCTTTGATGTGCATTATTGACAAATGAGACGCGACGCTTATGCGTGGAATCTCACAATAAGGGCTGATCGCGCCCCTGGAATATTGATGGCGGACTCTATTGAGTATTCAGGAGCCATCACAACAGCTTACCTACTTTATAACCTATTTATTTGATAGCTACGATATGGATAGATGAAAATAGGTAGAGTTTTCGCGGGAGAATCAAAGATAAAGATAATTTATTTGCCAAAACATAAGTACAATATCAATATAGTCTTAAATAAATTGGTATTCTAGGCGTGCGAAATGCAAAAGCAAGGTTTATCATTTACTATCTGATTGTCAATAGTACAGATGTTTGCGACGTAATATTATTTTGCTATGATAATAGTTTTCCGATAGTTACTGTTATTTTTATTTTTATCAAAAACTATAATTTCTTATCTTATTCCTATTTAATCTTATCTGAGCATAGCTTTAAATTAAAGTAATAATATAACCAAGATTTAAATTATTATTAAGAAGAAAATAGACTAGGTTAGGTACTCTTTCAAAACGAATAAATCGAAGTCCAATTCTTCTAAATCAAGGAAAAAATATGTGACCATTTATACCAACAGTATTGAACCTATTAATGCTAGAAAAGGACTTAGGCTTATTTATCCCGAGTTAGTGACAAAATTGTTTACCTAAAGCTTAAAATGTTCGTAAGTAAGGGTAAATATTTTATTAAGAAATGAAGGAGATGAAAATTATGATAAATAATTAAAATACAAAGGAGTTGATAATGTGCAAGCGTCTTGAAATATTTGTTATGCAGGTCGGTAACAATCAGATGTAAGATAGAGTGGAATCCATAACTCTGGCTAAATCGAAAGGCGCTCGGCAAAAATATAAAATCTGGCTAAATCGAAAGGTGCTCGGCAAAAATATAAAATCTGGCTAAATCGAAAGGCGCTCCGCAAAAATATAAAATATCAGGAATGATAATAGAGGCAATAAATAAATTGTGTGAAGTTATTTTACTCGGTGTTTATGATTTTTTGGAACCAATATTTTTGGTTTTACTGAAAGTATGGTTTTTAACAATTTATAAAGTGTTTATTTGTTTTAAACGACAAGTGTTGAAATTATGTCGTAAATACAGCTACTATATTTTTATATATGTCGTGGGAGCTCTGTGGCCCGGAAGCTATATTATACATCTACTCGAAGTGTAAGTACCTGATATCTAGTGCACGAAAGGAGCCTCTTCGAGGCGCACTTGAAATCCTTTCATCACACTGGTTCAAAAGAACTCTGGAGGCACGATAAGAAGAAGAAGTAGGTATTATCTAAATTAGTAAGAGTATCACTTCTTGAAAATTATAATCATATTCTCAAAAATTCCACAGAATGAACGATTCTGCAATAAAAAAATGATTGGCCCTGATAATATTTTTATTGCAATGATAAGGGTAGCATATATGAGGACCCCACGTCGGATTCTGCGTTTCATCAACATGCCGACGTGTTTGAGGGTTGTGGGGATCACTGTGGGGGTAATCCTCGCCGTGGGGGTCGTGATCGGAAGCATTATCTGGGCGGTGTTGGCTTCAAGGGGGCCACCAGCTCCAGAATTAAGGGAACTGGATTGGTGGGAGCATACAGTTATTTATCAGATCTATCCGAGGTCTTTCAAGGATAGCGATGGAGACGGCATAGGTGATTTGAAAGGTCAGTTGGAGTGTATTTTCCATATAATACAGAACTCAAAAAGTAAATTATATGTATAGCTATTTTAGTACCATTAACATATATAACAAACTGCCAAAAAGATTCAAAGACGCAAAGTAAATGATTGGCTGATGGAAAAAAAAAATATGACGTCATGAAATATAAAAAATTTGTAGATGACGCAGTTAACTCTGAGTAATATTTTTACTTTTTGTAAGTAGAAGTTATTATTGACATTAAGTACCTTTTAATTTGCCATTTCATTATTTTAATTAATTTAGTCATAATAATAATTGTTTAGTTTAAATGTAATTTTGAACGCCTCGAATGGAGGCAGAATGTATAGAACCGCTTGAACATTGACTTTGTAACTACCTATTTTACCTACATTCTAGCAAATAAATGATTATCTTATCTTATCTTATAGAGAACAAAAATTATAAATGATATATTCTACAATATTTTCTGATGAATTTTCATAGGAATCACAAGTGAACTAGAGCATTTTGTTGACGCTGGAGTGGGAGCAATATGGATGTCACCAATCTTCAGCTCTCCCATGGTGGATTTCGGCTACGACATCAGTGACTTCTATGACATTCACGACGAATATGGCACCATCGCAGATTTCGAGGAACTGGTTCAAAGAGCTCATGAACTTGGTAAATACTTCGTTCAATAACTACCTACATAGACACTATGTTTATTAGCTACTGCATAAGTACAATCTATATTACAAAAGGAAACAATTCATAGACCGTTGAAAACGTGTCTATAGGTAGCTCAATTGCTCCAACTTGATACCCGATGGCAGCGTGCCGAGGTTACTGCTAGCCTCTTTGGATTGCAAGGCTTATTCTTTGGCCGAGATAGCTGCCAGCCCTCAGATCACGCGTCTCACTTCGACCAGACGCTCTGACAAAATTTTGACTTTATAGACCTAAAAGAATAGAATCTTCTACCCTTTTCTTCTTCAGGGTTTCAAAGATTAATTGATATAAATAAATTAACTTCAAACTATCTTGTCACTACTTGGCACTCCAGAATACTTGAGCATTTTATTTATTATTTATTAGTGTATTTTGTATAATATCGTAAGTATTATGTTACTAAAAATAAGCTTTATACTATTTTCTTCCTTCAATCACACATCTAGCACTACCACATCTCCATAATACGCGTAATAGAGGTTAGCTGGAATAGAATGCTAACTAGCATTAAGTTCGCCTATGTACTTGTTTTTTACTTTGTGCAATAAAGCATTTTCTATTCTATTCTATTCTAACTTCACAGGTATCAAGGTGCTCCTAGACTACGTGCCGAACCATGCCAGTACAGAATCCAACTACTTCAAGCGCTCTGAAGAGAGAGACCCCATTTATGACAACTTCTTCATCTGGGCTGATCCCAAGCAAGACGCTGATAACTCCTCCAACCGCATTGTACCTTCGAATTGGGTATGTAGAAAATTAAACTCGTATTTTAGATATCTCTTTAGTAATAAATCCACTTAATTTCTAAACAAAGGTCTTAAACTAACTTAACTCTAGTTTTGAATTTTAGTATCTAAACCAATGCGCCGAAAACAGAAAACCTAAGTCAGAACTCGACACGTGTTTCGCCTCTACACGAGGCATCCTCAGGAGATGTTGACTCGCCGAAATCTGAAACGAGAGTGGACAAACACCGTCACTCGGCTCGTATAAATATATTTATTCATATTTATGTATTTCCGCAAAGTAACGCCTGAATCAATCAATTTATCTTATTTATCTCTTAACTTTTCCCTAAATATGAGGATCATTCTTACTATGGCATGTTGCAGATCAGTCAGTTCGGTGGTACTGTCTGGGAATGGAGCGAACTCCGCCAGCAATACTACCTCCACCAGTTTGCGATAGAGCAGGCTGACTTCAACTTCCGAGAGCCAGCAGTCAGGCAGGAGATGCTAAACATCATGAAGTACTGGATCGATAAAGGAGCTGATGGTTTCAGGCTGGATGCCATTCCTCATCTGTTCGAAGCCAACCCTGATAACTATGATGGACTGTACCCTGATGAGCCGATATCCGGGAACATGTTCTTGACCCCTGATCAGCCAGGATACACCACACAAATTCACGTGAGGGATCTGATTGAGCTGTACGATGTTGTTTATGAATGGAGGGAAGCAGCTGATAGTTGGCAGCAAGAGAGTGGAAGTGAAACCAAGTGAGTTCCTCCATTGCTCTTCATACATCAAGCATCAAACGAAAACCTTCTGTTACTTCTGACATAGTAAGAAAATAATGCTTTTTTTGGCTCATTAACGAAAGTGTATGATAAATTTCCAGGGTTCTTCTAGCTGAAGCCTACGCCAACATCACCATGACAATGCTGTACTATGGAAATGAGCGCGACAGGATCGGAGCGCATTTCCCATTCAATTTTGACTTCATCACAAGTCTGTCTGCTGGATCTAATGCTAGGGACTTTGTGTATGTCATTCTAAGATGGCTCAGCTACATGCCTCAAGGCAACGTCGCCAACTGGGTGGTAAGTTAGTCTTACCCACAGAAGTATTTAAGTATAGAAACACAATGTAGTACATTGAAAATGTGCCTAAGAAAAGGGAGCCAGGGAGCCACATTGGCCAACTTCTAGTAGGTACATTTTAGTACGATGCAAATTTTCGAAAAAGAGTAATAACAGGGCTAGATAAATATTATAAGTTAAAACTACTAGGCTTTTTATTGGTAATAAAACTACATCGTAAAAAGTAACAAACATTATTTGAAAATGAAGATATTTAAATTGTCTGAAATTTTTTGGTCCTGTCTTACGACTCCATTTTGGATTGATACACAAGATGGACCATCTTGGTGTTCTATAGAAACACCGTTATTCATCTATGGTCTTACCTACTTTGAAAGAGGGTTTGTGGTATGTCGATTGCAGTTAGATATTAAGTATCTAAATATTTTTTTATAGTTTGGGAACCACGACAACAATAGAATGCCATCACGATTCAGAAACAACATGGTAGATGGCCTGAACGCTCTTAGCATGCTGTTACCAGGAGTAGCAGTCACGTACCAAGGCGAGGAGATAGGCATGAGAGATGGATATGTATCATGGGAAGACACCGTAGACGTAGCTGCTTGTAACCAAGGCAACCCTGATAATTACCTGGACTACTCCAGAGATCCAGCCAGGACCCCTTACCATTGGAACAACTCCACCAGCGCTGGTTTCTCGACTAGTGTAAATTCATGGCTGCCAGTATCGTCTGACTATCAGACAATCAATTTGCTAGCACAGAAAGAAGCACCAAGAAGTCACTACAAGGTACTTTATTCTCTCTCATCGTGTCACTTGTTCTTTGGAACCAGAACGGTGAAAGGATTTCGAGTGCGCCTCGAAGAGGCTCGTTTCGTGCACTTGACACATATTTTTATATAACTATTATATATAACTTTTTAGGTTCTATGACATGCCGGTTTCTTCACTATGTTTTCCTTCACCATTAAGCACGTGTTTTAATGCACACATAGATTTTTTGAACAGAAAAATCCATTGGTGTACGACCCGGTTCTAAACACGACCGATTTTGATCGAATTTGATCGATAGTCAAAGCACCTCCCACTCAGCCAACACGGCTCTATTAATAAACCCCTTCATACTCGTATAAAGTTGCCGGCAGACACCCAACCTTAAACCAAAGAGCGTCTGATCGAAGCGACGCGTGATCAGAGGGCTGGCAGTTACAAAAGAGAGAGGCAATGCAGCCAGTATCCTCGGCACGATGCCATCGGGTATCGAGTTGGAGCAATTGAGCTACCTATAGATCGTTTGCAACGGTCTATGGGAGGCCCAATTGTTTCCTTTTCTAAGATTTGTAATATAGATTGTAGTAGTTAGCTTATGCTGTAATAAATGTTCTAACAAGAAAAAAAAAATCAATAGATAGATCATGTATCATTTATATAACAGGTGTACCAATCCCTGGTGAGTCTCCGCAAGCAACCAGCTCTTTCTCACGGGGAGTACCACATCCAAGCGCTTAGCGAACATACCTTGATCCTCGTGAGGTATCTGATCACCCACGACACTTACTCCCTTCTCTTCAACGTAGGGGAGGTGGATGATACCGTGGACCTCTCGACTATACCCTGGCTGGTGGAACCGATCTCTGTGTATACTTCTAGTGTGCATTCTTTGAGATTAGCTGAGTGAGTATCAAGAAGCATAGTGTAATTTCTCATACTAGGATTGTTTGAAGGATTTTATTGTAAAACTAGCTGGTGCACGCGACTTCGTCTGCGCAGGTATCTCTATAAATTGTAGCCTATGTGTTATTCTGATGTATAAGCTATATTATTGTAAAGTTTCATTAAAATCCATTCAGTAGATTTTACGTGAAAGAGTAAGAAACATCCATCTATCCATTCATCCATCCATCCTTACAAATTTTTGCGTTTATAATATTAGTAGGAGAATAGTAGGATGGGATGAGTCAGTGTGTCTTATCGAATCCATTCCTCCACCTAATAGAATGACACATTTTTTTATTTTGACTTCTTCTTATCGTGTCACTAGTTCTTTCGAACCAGTGTGGTGAAAGGATTTCAAGTGCGCCTCAAAGAGGCTCCTTTCGTGCACTAGAGTTTTTTTTTTTTTTATAATATTATTTATTTTGACTTATCATTCAGTACTCTCTCTATACTGGACTACGAAGTCGCAAATGCATCTCATCAAAAACCAACGTCACGACATATTACTTACCTACTGAAATGTTTGCAATCTTTATTACTTTGATCGGATATACGGTGTTTATCAAAACTGTGCTATTATGGTTTTATGATGATAAGGTTTTGATCATTTATTGAACTATTTTCCTTTTCTTTCAGTGACACAGTCAACCTCGAAGTGGTGACTCTGCAATCCGGCGAGGCCTTGGTTCTCCTTTCAAAGCCTACGTAATGAAGTTACATTAGATAGTTTAATATTTTCGTTTATTTTTTTTCTGTGATTTTATCTTGAGTAGCTAGGTTGGCTGGGAATACCCAGGAGGTCCACAACTCCATTGTTAAAAAATACTAGGTTTATACTTTGATTACCAACGGGTCCATGGCATTTTAAAATAAATAAAATTTCCTTCCCCAAGGGTTTGCTTTGTACATTTATATTATGTATAATATTTTTATAATGTATTGTCTCTTGAACCATCTTTACAACACTCATCAAGCGCTACTACATCTGCTCATAATACACATAGGTTAGCTGGAAGAGATAGCTAATGAATCATTAAGTTTGCCTTTGTGTGTACTCTTATTTTCAAATAAAGAAGGAGGTTCTCAATTGGGTTGGTTTTTTATGTTTGTAATTTAGAACTTTGTGGTATAAAAACCGATTAGAAAAATGATTTTTTGTTTGAGAGGATATATTACTTTCAGATTGGTCCCACATAAATGTCATTAAAATCGGTTTAGTGGTTTAGTTACTAAATCAAAACAACTGAAAAAATATATCGTTGAAGTAAACAAAATTGCGTATTTTGCTTCCCTGTGACTTTTCAGTGGTGTTAACGATCACTAGAACAGTCCAATTGAAGACCGTTGTTGTATGTTTTTGTAAAACCTTGATTAAAAAATTATTTTAATGTATCTATTTAGCTATGCTACTTAATTTAATTTTATGTCACCTGAATAAAGAGTACTTAATCAATAAATATTAACTTAGGTACTAATAACGTAATACGTATAAGTATCATCATGGCCTGACCAATTCCAATACATTATTTGCGCCATTCAAAATAATTCAGCCCCAAGTTGTACTCGCTAAACAATAAATAGCCCACAAATCACTGACTTACGTTTCGCCTGAAATGCAATACTATGCCTATAAATTATGCGTCGAGCCGTCGACTATTATATCACAGAATAAATAATGTTAAGTTGTAAAATCAGTAATGCCTACTTGCACCAAACTTTCAAAGTTCCTTAGCAATTACTTTATTCGCGTGGTAGTTCTTAACAGTCCAGATTCTGACCGACAACTCTCTTCTTTCTCTTCTTTTTCTTTTTTTCTTTTTTTTCTTTCTGAACTGACAAGCGAGTAAAGTAATTGCTTAGGAACTTTGAAAGTTTGGTGCAAGTCGGCAAAAGGAACATTTAACTATTACTTTCGTATTCTTGTAGCTTATAAACAAGCCCTAAGTCATCGAGGCTTAACAGAGTCATAATACAAAACAAGACTAGGTTACTAATCCTTCATAAAATGGTCGGGTTAATATGTAGAGTCCATATTTGTTCAGTAACCAACACGCAGAGTTTAGTCTTTGACTATTATCAAACTGTCGCTACTGGTTTGAGCGTTTATTCTTTGCATTCAGGGTGTAATTTGGCCGCTAACGTGGCCGCCCTAATAACGGCTTGCGTCCGCCCAGTGACGGATTTACTTGCAACACAAACCGGACAATAATATGCTTGTTTCCGAGTTAATAATAACAAGCGTGGCGATCATTATTTATTATTCATTATCAAAGTGTCCCTCACTTTAATTTGAAGTACAGAAACTACTCGCCTTTACATTTGAAGAAATTCCAACACCTGTGCCGGCCACTGTCTTACCCATACGATCAATTAATAATATATTTATTTGCAAAACATGGTAATTCGGATACAGGTGGTGATGGCAATGAAGTTTCTCCATATTATATTATATAACAAATTATCATTTAAATAGTAACAAATATAATAATATGCCATTTGAATTAAATACGAGAAGGAAGGCTACACATAAATGGACCTTAGTTTAGTTACTCTCTAGGATAAACTTAGGTACTTCTTGAATTTTACAGCCTACTGGCACCAAACTGTCAAAGTCCCTAAGCAATTACTTAATTCGCTTGGTAATTCTTAACAGTCCAGATTCTGACTGTTAAGAACCGACAAGTATTAAAGTGGTTGCTTAGGAACATTGAAAGTTTGTTGCAAGTCAGCATCAGCCTCATAAAATAGAAAAATGAAACACAGGAATATGTAAAGGAATTTCTCTTGCGACTTGCCTAACTTATTAGCTCCTAATTAGTCGAGATTACCATCTCAAGTGAAACTTTTAACAAGTTGGCCGACGGTAATCACCGTTGCCAACTGAAACTTGCCCTGTTTAAAACAATAACTGAAACTATTCAAGTTATCCAATAAGCTGGAGCATAAATCCGGTCCCTAGCGACTGGTGAGGTGATTCGGGGTGATTCGCGAGGTGATACAGGCCTTGCTCGGTGATTTAGCTAGTTATTAATCAAAGGGCTATTTGCTCGGAATTCTACCTATTTCAATGTAATTTGATGCTAAAATATTAATTTATTTGCCTGGATTATATTACAGTTTACCTGGGTAAACTGTAATACAATAATGGTGTATTATAGTCTGCCTAGTAAGCCGTGAAGTCTCAGTGTTGCAGCCTTTCAAAGCCTTTTGATGAGCTCATACGAGTAAATATAGTAAACTGTGAATTACCTTAATTATTATATTTTTTTTAGATGATGAAAGATAAACATTTTAAATGAATTAGCAAATGCTCGTAGATGGCATGATAAAAGTCTTGTAAAATGTCGAACGCTTAAATACTTTTGTTAGTTAAGAAGTGGAACGTACCTAAAGAAGGAGTTAGTGAGTCAGAGAGTAGAAAACGAGACACGAAAAGTCGCGTAATGATGTGTGACATGTCATATAAATCTGGAAGGATTCTACTTAATTTATTTACTTACTCATTACATATTTTTTGTGAGGTTTGTACCATCTGAAGGCTAACTTCCAGTTACACACTTCCGTTGCATTTCACGAAATCATTGCACACAAAGGAAAAATGTAACACATAAAAAATACATTTCAAAAAAATAAGAATTAAGCATACAGTTTGTGCGATACAGTGATTATTCCACTGAATCCGCTCCAGCAAGACGAGGTGATACGCAAGGTCGGCCTCGTCCAGTAATATCAGGTAATCCGTTCCGCCATGTGGGTGGCCGTGGTCGTGTGTGTGCTGGCCAGGCTGGGGCCAGTGCTGGCGGTAGACCCTTGGTGGAGCAATGCCGTGTACTACAGGATCCTGGTGGACTCGTTCAGGGATGGGGATGGAGACGGCTTGGGGGATCTCAATGGTAAAGTATTCACCTGTACCCGAATTACCCATGTTTTGCAAATTAAGATATTGATTGATTGAAATTGTTATAAATTAAAATTCTTAAGAGGAAATAATTAAGTACCTACCTACATATGTATATTAGTAGATGACTCTACATAGTGTAACGCACATGCGTGAAAGCGTGAAAGCCAGTTGCCAACTTTTATGTTGAGGTTTTCATTATGCCCTAATACAAACTCATAAATATCGCGTTTTGTAAACCGAAACTTACCTACTGTACTACTACATTACGTAGTGAACATTTGTTATAACCACGTTACTATCTACCTATATGCACCTACATATTTATATATATATATATCTCGAAAACATTCTTTCAAATAATCGCACTTAATTTACTTGCAAGATGATGAGAATGAAAAAAAACAGATATTCTTTTCATTCATATCTGTTGCTCATGTTACGTCATCAAGTCAATTAAACTCGTTTCTGTATGCAAACCACGGTTCACGCTAGCACAACAGGCTAGAATAGCATAGGCAGCTTTTATGAGCAGACATAATGAATGTTTCTATTGTCCCATTTCTATGGCGCCTACCAACCTACTTGCTATTCAATGTTCTGGGATATTATGAACCGAGGGCGAACAGTTGTGGCATAGATCTTACCTAGTCATCATGAAGGCAGCACTTTCGATGACCGTGCAAGTTTAATAGTTGATTATTAAAGCAGTGTCTTATGCCGCGGGTGGCATATTGAACCCTGAGCTAACGAGGGACTCAGCTTAGAGTCCTAAGTGACGCGAGGGGTTCAAGCTACCCAAGACGAAGACAGGCAGAGGATCATACTCTACTTTTCACACCTTCTGCGAGGCAATAAAAAGCCAGGGCTCCAGCAGCGAACACCGTCTTTTGTTTCACAATCTTAGAATTAGCGCCTTTTTAATTTATTTTTATTAGTTCTGCATATTTCTGCTTTTCGTTCGTTCTGCCAGTTCGATTTTCGAACAAACCTTTTTACAATGCCATAGGGCGTTCTTTTACTTTAGAGTTTTCCACGACTATCCACACGAATTTGACGTTCCAAATTGAAATCACATTACTACCATTGGGAGTTTCATACAACTTTACCTCCCTTGGGAGGTAATGCTTTGCTTTGCCTTGAGATAACATGTTATGTAATTGGACATTGTCGAGCAGGTGGTGTGAAAAAAAGTTCCATTTTCAATTTGCATTGTGCAGGTGCAACAAAACAGATTAGCTACGTGCGCGCCATCGGAGCTGATGCCGTTATCCTATCTTCAATATCCTCAAGGAGTACTGACTGTTCCAAACCTGGGGTCCTGGACTTCAGCGAGATTGACAAGCGATATGGAAACTTAGAGGACTTTACCAACCTCTTGGAAAAAACTAAGAAGCTGGGTAAGCTAAATCCTGGATGATGGATGTAACTTCTTGTCTTGACAACTTCAAACGGTCATAATGTAGTAGACTTGTAGTAGATCATATCAATCAACTTCAAAGTGGCTAAAGTCGAAAGTTGAGAATTGTAATTCATTGATTGATTCAGGCGTTACTTTGCGGAAATCCATAAATATTAATAAATAGTATAAATATATTTAGTAATAGATCCGCTTAACTTCTGGACAAAGACTTGGGTTTTCTGTTTTCGGCGCTTTGGTTTAGATACTACAATTCTAAACTAGAGTTAAGTTAATTAAGACCTTTGTTTAGAAGCTAAGCGGATTTATTACTAAATATATTAATACTATTTATTAATTGTAGTTAATTTATTCCTCTTGATGGATTTCAGAATTAAAAGTAGTGATGACCCTTTCCCTTGGAACTGTGAGTACTTTATCAGAATGGTTCACGTCGAGCGCTGATCGGCTCAACGGATTCGACGATCGGATATTATGGCAAGAGGGTAATCCAGATGAACCTCCATTGGTAGGGACTGACTATCTCAATTAACTTCTTTCGGATCAAAGTTACATTATACCAGAAATAATCGTTATATTTCTAGCCAGGGGGTGGAATCACTTGGAAGTACCACGAGGCGCGTAAAGCTTATTTCGCGTCACCCAACAACGAACCACTCTTGAACCTCTGCTCTGAGTCGGTCGCCGCGGCTCTTTCAGCAGCTCAATGCGCTTGGCTGAGGCGAGGGGTTTCCGGAGTACTCCTCAACCCTGATTTCCACCCAGATGAAGCATGTGGAGAGAAATTATTAAAGAAGCTAGCAGCTGATGCCATGGCTTGTGCACGTTCTGCTAGCTTGGAGATTCCGTGAGTATCAATCTATCTGTCTATCTACCCAGCCTCTTGCACTCACTGTTGGGTATAGGCCTCCTCTTCAGTACGCCACTCTTTGCGGTCCTGGACTAGCCTGATCCACTGGCCTCCGGCTGTTTTAATGATGTCGTCCGACCATCGGTATCAATAATAATAATTAAAGGTGGAATATCTGTATGTTTGGGTACTAATTAGTTTGATTCAAATAAAATTAAATAACGTTTATTATCACAAAAACAAACTGGTACATACTAAGTTACTAAGCTTAATAACCTTATATTAAAAAATCGTACCGCTTTTTAGACCTAGTGCGGGGAACATGGATTACCAGTGGTACGATAATTTTTAAACGTAAACGTTTTTTTTTTTTTTTTTAATTTGTGGCAATGATGGTGACTCATAAGACATTTTTCAGGGTAATCCTGGTAGAGTCTTCTCTAGAACCTGAGTTGGCAGCGAGGTACTACGGCGACGGTGGAGTGGGCGCCAACAGTGTGCTGAGCTCAGCGCTGACGTCTCCATCGCGGAGATCGTCAGCAGGGGTTGGGATAGCTTTCCAGAGCGCCTTGCTTACCACTCCCGATGAAGGGTTCCCTACTTGGATTGTGAGTTATTTGGGTTCAATATTGACGACACGGATGGTCGAATGGCAAGTGTATTGGACTGCCACGCCCGGTGTCGCGGGTTCGATTCCCGCTTCAGGACAAACATTTGTGTGATGTCTCTCTGATCGGTGTTTGTCCGAGTCTGGGTGTTTTCTATGTATTCCTTGAATGAATTTACAAAAAAAAGAATTTATGTACCTACTATTCTATCAGCCATCTGGTTCCCATAGCTTTGCTTATTTTGGGGCTAGATGGCGTTGTGTGAAATGTCCAAAATATTTTTTTTTTTTTATTTGAATAAACTATGATGAGTTACTATATTTTACATTCGATTGGCGAACTGTAAATGACGTGGCGTCATAATTTATTGCATTGACTTTTGGTCATGTTGCCAGACACTAATCCATTTGAATATTAATGTCTCAGCCAATTTCCAGTGATATTTTGGGAACCAAATTTTGGTGTTCCATTATTTTGCAGACCAGCTCTACTAACAGCAGTCGCATTGCCACCCGCTACGGCAGTGAAATGGTAGACAGCATCAACCTTCTCGCTCTTATCCTTCCTGGAGCGGCGATTATCCAGCAAGGCGACGAGCTCGGCTCTGCTGACACACTCCTCGAATGGACTACGTCTAACACCTGCTGGCCAAACGCAGCCAGTCCATCTGCCGCCCCTATGTCCTGGGACAATACGGCTAATGCAGGGTTTACTTCTGGAGAGCCTTGGTTACCACTGCCTCCTAACTACAGATACGCCAATGCTAAAGTGGAGTACGCCAATGATAAGAGTCATCAGGGAGTGGTTAGGCTCATTGCAGCTATGAGAAAGTCTCCAGCTATTGGACCTCATGTTGAAGTACGTATTATTTTATCCTTAAATTTTTTCAAGGACAGGTAAATAGGGTTTTATTCAAGCCGATTTGAAACGAATTTAAACAAATTTTATCAACCTTCGTTTAGTGCCTATCGGCCGGACTCCATTTTCTTTTTCCAATACAAACTCCTTACAATATAAGCCGTAGTATATTAGGCTTTGTTAAATAATCAGAAGTTATGGTCATACCCGGAGCAGTAAACTTGGTTTCAAGAACTGGGTAACTGCCCCTGACATTATCAGATTGAGACTGAAGTTATGCTCACCTTTAAATCGCCAACCACCAATTTTTTTTGATGGTCAAAAACTTTTGGGAATTGTAGATGCGACGGATATAACCAACGAAGGAAAGCTTCATATTTCTCAAGAATATTTTCAACCGACTTCAAAAAAGTAGAGGTTATCAATTCGGATGAATGTTTTTTTTTTTTTAATGTTTTTTTTAATGATTTCAAAAAATCCTTTTCGTCTGAGAGGATTTTCTTTCAGATTGGTTAAGTAGTTTAGTTTTTATATCAAAATAAATGAAAAAAATATGTCATCGAAGTAAACGAAATTGCGTATTTTGCTTCCCTGTGACTTTTCAGTGGTGTTTACGATCACTAAAACAGTCCAATTGAAGTCGGTTGTCTATATTTTTGTAAAACCTTGATTTTTGTATATAAAGAAAAAATGATTTTCTTGCAGATCAAACGCCTCGGAGGTGCTCTAGCGGTCCTCAGATGGGGAGGTACCGGATCCTTGCTCGTGGTCTCCAACCTGGCCCGTGAACAGACTGAAGCCCAACTATCGGGTATCGCCGGACTACCGCATGAGATGACAGTGGCGATCAGCTCGGCTGGATCCAGTCTGACAACTGGTGCTCATGTACCAGTGGATAAGGTAGGCAAAAAAAAAACGCTACGTTCCTAGTGACATCTACAAGTTGTCCATAACTGTATTATGCAATGGATAAGGCCGACTACACGCTGCTTCTTTTTCTCGTGTAAGACTTTACCGGCTTTAGTATAAGATAGGAAGGGAGGCCCTGCAGTGGGACAATTCAGGCTCATAATAATGATAATGGTATAAGATGTATCGTCGTAAGTCGTCTAAGAGTTTAGATGCATAATTATGATAGATGCGAGTATTTGGTAAAAATTTTAGCCACGCCTTTATTTCTGGTATATTACTTGTATGTAATATACCAGATATGTATATCACATACAAGTATGGTATGTACTTTAACTTCCTAAGTGATATCTTACGTTGTACTATCATCAAGTAGTCTTCGGTTATGTAGAAGAGATTTCTGAGTAGCAATAAAACCACCATTGTAATTTCCGTTTTTATGTACCTACCTACTTAATGATTCATGTAAAGGTGATAATATTAAAATGTTACATCCATCTAGTCTAGATTATGAAGAGGTCAGAGGAAAGCCATCTTGAGTTGCTGATTTTGATTTTATGATTTGAAGACGCTGAAGCTGTCTCCTGGAGAGACGCTGCTCCTTGCAGGGGGGCCCCGGCACTGCGGGGGCCCCGGGCCGGTGGATAAGATAGCCAGCAAGCTCTCTGAAGGATGGCAGAAGCTCAACAAGTACTTCAACAACATGTAATACTTATTTAAAGCTATTATCTGTGGTGATGATTTGGTTACCTGTAAATCATTTGCTTTCTTTTTTGTATGTATTTACTATTTATGGTCATTTTTAATTGTATTTTAGTTGTTTATTTTATTAAATTATATCTTTTTATTCAGTTATTGGGTGTATTTATTTCAAAGTAATTAAAGTTTTACCACATAAACTTTGAGCAAGTTATTAATCCAATTTTAATTACAAATAATGGATGGAAGCTTCCATTTCCTGGAAAGTTTTGAAGATTACGTGCGATAAACCGGTGACAGTCGATCATAAAATCTACGAAAATACTTTTTAAAATTATCACTCAATCTAATGAATGGTTCATCAAAATAATTGATGCTGTATGAAAAACTAAAAATACTTAATTAATAAAATACTCAGAGGTTAATTATGTCTTTATAATTAACATGTATATAAGTATAAAATATAAGTACAAAGTATAAGCAATGCCTTGCGGGTAAGTATTATTAGGGTTACGCAGACAAATAAAGAAAACCTCCGCGGGCCGTAATGAATTGAATGCGATATAAGCCCACACGCCCCGCGCGGGCCCGCGGGTACACTCACTATTAGAGGGTATTGTCTCTGTGACCTATTTCCGTTGAAACACGAATGTAATTCCGTAGCTATAGCCGTGAGTACGTAGGAACGCCGACCGACGACGCCGGGACGCCACGCGCCGCCCTAATAATGCTGACTGAAAAACTTTTCCAAATCGCATAAAACCCACAAATCCGGAGCCTGGACTTAAAAAGCTACTTAAAGTAAAAAAAAGTTGCAGAAATATTCGCGGATCTTCAAGAAATGGACCGCCATTAAAGAACGCGCGAACTTCGTATCCTAGCCGCCAAGTGGGGGGCAGTAAGAAGAAAAAAATACATGACACGAATTCTAAAAGGGTAGAGTACTTACAGAACTTGCTTTTCTCGGCATCGCTGGTCTGGGCAGAGGCTGCGATAGCGATGAGCAGCGTTAGAAGCGCGCGCGCCTTCATGGCGGCGCGGCGCGGGCAGCTAGGGCCCGGCGCGGCGCGGACTGGCGCGGCGGCCGCGGCCCGCGCGCCCTATCGACCGGACGCCGCCCGCGCACGCGCGCCGCGCCCGCCCCACGCCACGCGCCCGACGCGGGTTTGCTTCTATCAAAATATTGGTGAATCATCCACGGAGAGCTTTGCTCGGATAAAGTAGCCGAACGCCTGTTGGCAACCTATAGCAATATCCGTCTTGCTATGCTCGTTTTTTAAACGTTGCTAGGCTTACCTCGCATGTGGCCATTGTAACCTAATTTCGGTGTTTGATTCAGAATCGACACGCACTTAGCGTTCATTAGTAGCTTATTCGTCTGCTTACACATTTTTAAAAGCTAAATTAGTAAAGTCACGCGAATATGTGTTGACAACCGTATTATTCTAAATAAAAATACTTTCTCTTTGCTTAAATTTTAGTTATCAAATTCATTGTAGTTTCATTAAATCTTCTACCACTAATTTCTCAAGTTCTTCTACCTACTTAGAAAAACTAGAACAAAAACAGATTAGAAACCTAGATTTTGGCTATAATTGTCTGGATATAAAAGGCTTGGTTCTGACTGACTGACAGGACAATGTACAAGCTAAACCACTGGACGTAGAGACTTGAAATTACGAGGGTATATTCTTCAAGAAATATAGGCGCGTACTAAGAAAGAATTTTTGTTAATTTACAACGCAAACAAAGTTGCGGATGTCAACTTATGTTTCATTTAAGCGTAACTCAACTTTACCTTTCACTGAAATCGGTAAGTAATACGTAAGGCACTAAGACATCACTGAGACTCTCTGAACTCGTAACGTCTCGCCTCATCTGGCGCCCCGCAGTCTCCGAGCAGCAGAGTGAATGGATTCCAACACCCACTCACACTCAACAGAGAGCGCCATGCAGTCTGGAACTTCGACGTCACGGCTCTAGCAGTGTAACAAGTTGGTAGCGCCATAAAGTCTGGTAGTACCTCCACTATCACTATCACTCTCTTTCCCCATCAATGGACCGTATAGTTTGTTGGAGCCACTCAGATTGGTTGACGCCACGAATAACTTGACCGTCTAGACTAATTAGCAGATGGACATTGGCACACAAGGCAAACCATGAGAGGTTTTTACATAATGTAACTTAATGTTCATAGACATCACCTTATCTTAATTTAGTGTAGGCTGCCCATTCTCTGTGTTAAAAGAAACTTAACTTAATCAGGAATAATCAGGTTGAAAACATACCTTATCATTTTCAGTAGCAAATAGTTAGCGAAAATCTATTTTCAACAGGCAACATTTCAACGGCATACAACTACTACTTTTTAACATTTGTAAACAACAAAACGAATACGCATAAAATGGGTATTTTAGAAATTATCAAACACTAACACAAAAACTGCACCTAGGCATAGCTCAAACCAGTTTTTTTTTAAAAGGAGAATGTAAGATAAAAACTCTTTGTCCTCTAAAGTCGTGATCAGTCTCGAACCTGCACCAGTTTGGGTCCGTCTGACCGACAGCGACTTCTCAAGTTGACGTAAAGGAGGAACCCTAGGTGGGGCTTCCCGCGGCCCCACTCCAATGAAGAGGCTCTTTAGACAAGAGCCCTCGCCGCACAAAGGTATCTTTTTGACAAGTTATACGTGGAATGGTGCCAAGATTGAGCCGGATCAACCGCAAGGGAAAAGAGATATATCTATTCTCACGTTTCATCATCAACCTATTAGCAGTCCACTGATGGACGTAGGTCTCTCCTAAGGCGCGCCACTGCGCCCTATCTTCGACTTTTCTCATCCACCTTCTGCCAGCTATAGCGCGCAAATTATCGCTCCATCTGGCCAATGGTCGTCCTACATCTCCATAGGTCTTCCCACGTCTAGGAAAAATAAGTAATCTCCTTCTTCGCAGTTTTTTTCTCCACTGCATTCATCTTGAAGAAACACAACGTAATCATGCTGAGCATTGGTGGTTCAATATAATCCACCCAACACTACCTACCTTCTTGATTTTATAGATCCACTCGGATGGATATATTGCAGAAAAAAGTTGGTAGGTCGGTAAGTAGTTACTGTTCTTTCTAGTATCGTCACATTATTCTTGCTCTAACAATTTCAAGTAGCTATAAAATTCGAGTTAAACAACTATCTTCGAGAGCTCTTGAGTACCGGGAACCGCCAATAACTCCAACCTCGACTTCACAAACTGTATTCAAGTCGATATAAATTTCCTCGAATGAGCACGACGTGGTTTCTTTTCAGCAAACCTTGGAGATTAGGTGTAGGTATAAACGCTGTAGAGTTGCGGCTGGAGAAACTGCACTGTTTAGTAATGACATGTATACACTCCCAAGCTTTCACATTTATATCACTCTTAATTAGCACGCAAGCATAGTCATCTTACTTGTCAGAATTCTTGTCAGAAGAAGAATGATTTGCAATTAAGAGTGTAATACAAATGTAATAGCTTCGAAGTGTATACATGTCTGTGCAGCTTACTGTACATCGGTTAGATTATTATAATTAGTACGTTGAGAGTTAGAAAACAAATATACAACAAATCGTACCTAACTTAATTGATCATGTCATGAGGTACTCTTCTGTAGATTTTCCTGCCACTAGCGAAGTTTCAATGTAACTCTAGCGAACATTATCAAAGAGATATAATATAATATAATATAAAATAATTACCTACAAACGATGATACATTTCACTATTAATCAGCAATAGTTTATCATTGCTAACACCTGTTTTATGAAAGCGTGCTCAAATTCCACGCGCGCGGACGAGATATTCAAAACGCGTGAAGAAAAGACTGGTCAGTAGCATTGTCCACTTATCACTCAAACCAAATATTTAACGCCCTCGATACCTCCAAAAATCGGATATCGATCGATTAATTACTACATCAATCATGATTACACCAGGGAAAAAAACTGAAGATAAAAAAAGTGGAAGTCCAGGATCAGCAGAGGTCTCGAATACCATTCAGCCCGGCAAAGGATCTGAAGGCTGCTCGCAGGTACCCCAGACCAACGCTGACGATAACCCAGTGCCGAAAACCACGACGGTTTCGGCGTATCGTGATTGTTTCCACCTGATACTGCTTATCAGTGATAATTTACTCGTATCTATGTGATAGAGTATGGTTTAATTGCTATTTAATTTGTATTTGCAGACAGACATAGTCAGTAGCGAGTACTTGTCTGAAGTAGCCCTTCATGAGCACTCTCATGATCTCATGAGACTCTTTCGAGCAGAGGGTAGTCAACTGAGAAGCTGTGTTCAAGCTCTAAATTCTAGCCAGCCTTTATCAGACTGTTATATGAAAATATTTTAAAAGTCGTGATAATTTTTGTAAGTAAAACTATGGTAAAACTATAAAGCAAAAATTTAATTTAATTTATATTTTAATTTCAATTTTATTTTAATTTTTATTATTATTATTCTGACGCCAATTTCAATTTATACATATTAATATTTATGTCTGGTTATGAGTAATTTTTAATATGTTACTAACCTTAGAATAAGCCCTTTGTACGAGTACATACTAACAAAATATGGTGTCATTCACCGACATAAACAACTTTGATTGATTTGATTTGATTGATAAAACCTGAACAATCTATAAGTTGGGACTATCTGTTAGGTATACAGTATAATATATATACAGGTCTGCTAGGCCATCCGGCCTCATTCACTTCTTTCAGCCATAAAATAGGTACTTATAAAAGGTATCGAAACATGAAAACGCCGAAAAAGTTGTAAGGTATCGAATCCCTTGCATGGTATGTTGATGGACCAAATTTATATAGCTTTGAAAACTTGAGTTGGGAAAATAAATACGGATCGAACCCTTCAGAGAAACCCATTGACCCATTAGTCCAGAACCACGAACCAGAACCTATAGAAGCAACTTCCACACAAGAGGCTTTAGGGAATACAGTTTGTGTTGTTCAGATCTTCAATAGAAGCCATCAATAACTAACTAGACTTGACTAAGTTTGAGAGACCTTCATCCCATTTTGATGATCAGACTAGTATGGATCTACAGAGAGGACTAGACTAAGTTCACTGCTTCATTCATCTAAAAGAGGGTTTTAATATTTTCGTTAAGTTTGACGACATATTTTTTTCAGTTATTTTGATATAAAAACTAAACTTCTGAACCGATTTTGATAAAATTTCTATGGGACCAATCTGAAAGTATAATAAATTTTATTCTAATCTAATTCTAATTTTAAATTAATGTGATTGGTTTAACCATTTTAATTTAATACAATAATAATAATAATCTCTGAAACAAAAATCAATTTTTCAAATCAGTTTATAACAACAAAGTTCCGAGGTAACAAGCAAAAAAAATCAACCGAATTGAGAACCTCCTCCTTTTTTGAAGTCGGTTGTTGTATGTTTTTGTAAAACCTTGATTATTTGAAGTCGGAGAATTCTGCTAAAACCAGATTTTCATGACATTTCATACACTTCTTTTTGTATCCCGCACGCAAAAGACAGTTATTATAGTGTAGAATGTACGTAGTATATTATGTATTTTCAGAAACATCTAGATACTTTTAGTCAATGATTACTCACTAGCTAAGTCTAGACTAGATCTAAGCTGCCAGTTCAGGACCCAAAGCAAGCTGGCAAGTTTATACAGGGTGTTTAATTTCGTCGGCGTGTATTTCACCCGCGAGTGTGCTCGTAATTGGTTTTGGGCTGCGGGTGACGTAATTGTTCCGGGAAACACATTGTGGTGTTCAATTTAAGTGTTTTTTGATTATTGGAAGCTGAAAATGTGGAACCTTATAATGGTTCCCAATAATCAAGAACATAGTCAACAACCGACTTCAATCGGACTGTCCTAGGGACCGTACTAATAATGCCTAGATCACACGTACCGAGTACGTCGCCCGAGACAGTGCTCTCGGCCGAGTTCTCTGTACGTAGGTATAAATAGAGCTGGAGTGCTCGGCTGAGCGAGTGATGTAGCTTTGACTGTCTCGGCCGAGCACTCTATACGTGTGATTTAGGCATAATACCTAACAAGCACAAAAAATATACTAGTGTACATATATGTACTAGTACCTATATATTATTTTGTGCATGTTAAATATAAAAGCCTAACAAAATTGTAAAACATCCATAAATCTACTCCAATTAAATACCTTGTAAATTGTAATCCAAATTCAAACTAAAATAGGTACCATTTATTGGTAAATGGATATGATCCGAGTATTCTGCGAGCTGTGAGGATATTTAGCAATAATTGGACTGATTATTGTCAAACTCTACAATAGAAATCGTACCGCCACGATTGAACGAGCATCCAACGGCTAAATACATAATCAAACCTAGTATTGTGTATACAGGGTATACTAAGGTGTAGATCAAGAATAACATTTTATTATAATTTTCGCTTTCATGTGTCTATGTCTATATCAATATATTTATATATGTATATAGGTAGTAGTATATAGTCCTGACTGACTGAATAACTGATAGACAACGCACAGGCAAAACCACTGAACGAAGAGACTTGAAATTTGGAAGGTATTTTCAGTGTGACACTTTTTCCCGTCAAGTAACACCGTAACTAATATTTTATTCCAATTGAGTAACAGTGTTACTCGTTTAGAAAAAAAACCGCGAACACTGTTACTCGTTTAGGTGTTTACTCGATGGGAGCTCACCGAATTTTCATATAATTGTTCACATCTAAATATCTGCTGTAAGTAAATAAATAATAATAAATATTTTGGAACTTTCACACAACGCCATCTAGCCCCAAACTAAGCACTAAGCTTGTACTATGGGAACCAGATAACTTATACGATACTTACTACTTTTTATTTTTTATTTAATACATACATAGAATACAATGAAAACACTCAGAATCAGGACAAACACCGATGTTCATCACACAAATGTTTTTCCTGACGCGGGAATCGAACTCGCGACACCGGCACCGGCGTGGCAGTCCAACACACTTGCCACCCGACCATCCGTGTCGCCCGCGTCGTATACATAACTCACAGTTTGCCAGCTCCTTATTTTTCTGTGCCATATTTATGACTTATGGACATATGATATGATATGATGGATTTAGGACACCCTGTATGCAATAGCATATCTGTATCATACTTATACTGTATCATAATAGCGTTATGTGCACGCTTAACACTCGAATTGTGTAGTGCGTATTGATTGCGGTCGCTAGGGGTGGGACACGACGATGAAAATAGAAAATGTCGATATTACTGCTCTTTGATAGTCCGATTTAGTATTTATTTAGTATTTATTTATTTACTTTAAATAAAACGGTTAAACAACCAATTCCATTATTTAAAGATTAAAAATAAAATTATGATATTATAGCTGTGAGCGTTAAATAGCTCGTGAAAAATAGGAATGTTCGTAATTAATATCAATTCAACTGTGTATGTTTTAGTTTTACATATTATTCAGGCCAACATAAGCTTCCGACTCAGTCAAGATGGTTATCAAATATTATACTGCACGGCTATTCACTTACTACTCGACTCTAGTTCACAAAGCTGCAGGCATAGATATCCGTCCGTTTGTCTAGCATCATTTGCTTATAACTATCGATAGGATGTGCCTTCTCTATTCGGCAATAGTTCGTAACACGATTGCCTTCACAGAAAAAGGGAAAAGTACTTATGTACGAATGCACAGTACGGTAAATGAGTAGCATCCTAAAGTTTCTTAATCAGCTTCGTTTCTTGGTAGTACATTTATTCAGTCTGAAACTCACAACAAGAATGAATACACACTATACATTAGGTGCTTACTAATTTAGGTATACCAAGCAATGTATCTAGGTAAATCTTGGGAGTGATCATCGTGGTATCTAATTAATTACGTCTCACAGATGCCGGCGGAGTACGTCTGGTTAAAAGCAGTAGAGCCAACGTAATACCTCAGGTAATGTAGAGTACTTAGTGAAGCAGGTATCAGAGAGTTCCCCGTAATGAACGCATCTCTCACGACAAAGAGCAGTTAATTAACAAAAGTGAAACAGAGCTTAGCGATGCACCGCATTTTTAGAATTACTGCTAGACAGTCGGCTACTAATGCTATAATATTCGGTTTTCCTTTAACAAAATGAACAGAATGTTATAAATTTAAACAATAATAATTATTGTTACTTGAAGTAGGAAAGTGTCAGGGTTATTAATAGGAATATACGCAGTGATTGGAATAGGCTACGCAAATTGGATTATCTTGCAACCGGCCGTCTGTCGCGTTCGCGCCTCGGCCCGTATCGAGCGTCCGCGCCGCGCTCCGCTAAATCAACGAAATCATCGTATCGGATTCGGCGGTATCGTCGTGTTTAGTGAACCTAGGTCGGCGCGACCGCATCACCGACACGCCTGCCCTCCCCGAGCTAGCTGGTTAGAGTCAGTGTGTGAGCGCGCGCCGCCGCAGCGCGACATGGCGTCCGCGCGCGAGCCGCGCCCCGCGCTCATCGAGATTGTAGAGCCCGACCCCGCTGACTGCCCTTCCATCAATCTCCCGCCCGAAGGAAACGTCAAACTGCGCAACTACCGGCTGCTCACCGAAAACCTACGTGCGTACACACCCACCGGAGACGTGCACACTTCCCCCGTCAAAGGAAAACTCGTTGCCAAATTCGACGCGTGCGCCAGTATATCTCCTCCACGAGCGAGGATTTTAGAACTGGTGCAGGATGGAGATCCGGGGCGGGAGGCGCTGGAGGCCATCGTGCGGCCCGCGTCGCGCCGCCTGCAGCGTCCGATGGACGACGACACCCGGAGGTTCCTCCAGCGCGCACTGCACTCCCCCAGCCCGTATCTGTCACCCACCGCGACTCCCGAGCCGAAGGTTATGTCGCATGAATCTTCTGACTCTTCCGGATCCGGATCATCGAGATGTTCTCCGGCAGAGTCACCGAGTCCCACGAACGAGAGGACTTCGATGTCGAACGCGGAGCGGTCTCTAGCCGAGGAGTTGCGAGAGGCCGAAGAGGACGCTCATGGCGATGGGATTCGACCGGAGGTTCTTCGGGACTATCATCATGCGAGGGAAGCGTGCGAGCGGGATAGGCTGGGAAAGCTGGCGTTATCTGTGGAGGAGGACGAGACGGGCGCGTGTGGGCTGTCGCTGGCGGCTCAGCGGCTGGACGCGCTGCTAGCGGAGTCGCGCGCACTGCACGGCGAGCTGGCCGCAATCCACCAGGACCTGCAGGTGCTGGCCCGGCGCCTGCGCCACCCCTGACGCGTTGGTACCATGTGTGCGCACGGCGGATAGGGAACATTATATAGTTCTGCACTGCACTCGGAATGTGTATAGCTCGTCAAAGTAACAATGACGCCAAAAACGAAGGGTATCCGTGATTTAATGTTCAAAAATATTACTTTGACAAGCTTAATACGACTCACCACACGCGTAGTTTGCGTAGCATTCCAATCAGATTGGAATTTTATGGTGATGGTGCATGTTAAGAAAATGTTGATATAACAATTAAACAAAAATGTGGCGGCCTAATGCACCACCTGGTGAAAGTAGCAACATTTACTGGTAAATTGGTAGAGTCGACAGCGACACGACTATTTACTCAAATATTTTCGTCGCTGTCACGCGAGTCCCTGATGCAATACGATTCGTTTTGCTGGGTCTTTTTCAGTCTAAAAGTGCACGGCCCTCCACCGTTCGCCGCGATACAAAAGTTAACTTATACTGATCGCGCGAGTGGAGGAGCGTGCATTCTTAGACTGAAAGAGATCTCAAAACAAAGCTAGACTGTTTAGGTTATAGACTTACTTTACTGTGAGATTTAACACATATTATCTCTATCACCATTTAAATGGGCAAGAGGTAGTACCTACCTATCTACTAGGTATATAATAGGTACCGTAACATTGAAAAACTAGTGGACTTCGTTGGCAACTTCGTATGCGTTGCGAATTAACAATATTCCTTTCTTAGTAGGTACGCACCTACACTTCTTGATGAACATATCCTACTAATTTCAAGTCTCTACATTCAGTGATTAGGCCTGTTTTTTGTTAGTCAGTCATTCAGGACCAACAATTTTATATTATTGATGACTAGCTGACGCCCGCAACTTCGTTTGCATTGTTAATTGATTAAATCCCTTTCTTAGTACGCGCTTGCACTTCTTGACGAACATACTCTCCAAGTTTCAAGTCTCTACGTTCAATAGTTTGACTTGAACTTTGTCAATCAGTTAGTTAGTCAGGACCAACACTTTTACATAAATAAATTGATGATCTGAATAGTATCTAAACATTCTTGCAATTAATAACGTCTTCGACTATTATCAGCATGAGGGTCTCGATGCACGACCTTATCTTTGCATTAAACGCTCCTGGTGGATACACATTAACCTTCTATATATTATTATTGATTATATTAACATAATAATGAGTTCAATGCACTTATCACAATCTATTATTTAATAGCCATTAAAAGCTGAATCGTAGATTAGATTCATCAAACGTTTACTAACTTTCACTTTGTCTTACTAATTGGAAAGTTGATTCTTTATTGCCGTTATTTATGTGTTGTGCTCAAAACATCAGATGGAATTATCAGATGAGATATTTCTACTATTTTTACCAAACTGCGAACAAAGAGCGTCATATTATTGCACAGTACAAATATTCAATGACCAAGCTATAATTTTTTTGCGTGCCTTAAATTTTTAATTTTTGCACCCTATACACGGTCAATTTTTAATCACCAAAAAAAAAAATACACAGTCAGTTGCCGTCACTGAATGGCAAAAAAACTTGAAAAAATTAAGTCGAATTTTTGTCAATTTTTTTTAAAATTAAAAATGGATATCTGATACCGTTAGTCGTTTCTTTTCTTTCATCTTTATTTTGGTAATTAAAAATTGGTGGTGTAATTTAGTGGGATACACGAGATTTTATATTTTATTTCTAGATATTTTAAAAAAACTTGTCATATGTATTGTCGATAACAAACTCTAGTTTTCCCTCAACAAAAATGCAAGCTACGAATTCAGCATAATTATATACATTATTTCACATAAAAACCACACCTTGCGTGCATGTTGAGTATGTGCGAGTGAGTCTTGAATAATTTTCCAGACGGAGTCTGCGCGCGCGGGCCGTTGCGCGGCGGATGCGCGTGCGCTGGTTCACGAGTCGCTCTCCCTGCGCTACCTGGATGACGTGGTGGCGCTGTTGCGAGGCGACGTCGACGCGTGCGTACGCGCACGAGCCTGGCCGTTCGCGCTCGGTCGTAGGCACTCCGAGCGCAATTACATCATCTGAGGTGAGAAAAATCTATACTTCCAAGATTATTACCTACACTAGCTAAGGTATCTTTCTTCATGTGTTTTTTTTTTCGTCATTGTGAACGGACATCCTAGAGAGATGGGTCGACGACATTGTCAGCGTTGTGGGCCAAATCTGGACCCGCTTAGCACAGGACAGAGCAAAATGGCAAGAGCAGAAAGAGGCCTATACCCAGCAGTGGGCCAAGTCATGCTGCGGATGATGATGATGAAAGAACATCATGCTTTCATCACACTTCTTTTGTCATTTGTTTTTTTTTTCGTCATTGTGTACTAAACGTAATCTCGATATTTACTGCTAGACTATAATTATAATAATATTAGACGATAGTGATAGTCGTTTTTCGTAGAATTTTGCGATTATTATACATAGCTGAATGATTCAAAACAGATAAACGCGATAAAGACCCGTTATAATTATTCAACTTTATTTGACGATCTTTCAGTAATCTGAGGGCACAATTATATGCAGATAAGTTACCATTCGCAAAATTATTTTATGGAAATAAAAAAATACTGTTCTACATATGCATCTCCTATAGCATAGAGAATGGTGTCGATGCAATACTAGCTCACGAATCATGCAAATTGACGCGGTGTGACTCGCTTTTCCAATACAAAAGAGATGGCATTCCGGGAGGTGTGCGTAGAATTCCACCAGTACTGCACGTAGCCAGGCCTCGGAGACAGGAATCTTGGGCCTCTACCATAGAGTCTTACGAAAGCGATACAATCTCTACTCAAATGTCGAATCAACATGGGTTTTATGATAGCGAATAAATCTGCCACCACCACCAGTGCAAGACCTCATGAAATATCAGCTCAGTTTAAATCAAAACTTTTTATCCGAAGACACTAGTAACATTGTTGAAAAAAAAATCGTCTTTTTGAAGGATATTTAATCGTCTTCAAGTAATATATTTTCCGTGATCGGCTAGATGGAGTGATGAGCACGATAGTTGGCAGAATATGGATAAAAAAATATGGATAAATATGGTAATCTCCACTCTTTTTATCCATATTCTGCCAACTATAGCTACGGCTCAGTGCTTCAGTGTCGTGCCTTTGGAGTGACTTACATTTGTTTAGCTGATGACTGCTGCGTTAATGATGATGATGAATGTCTAGTTTTGGTAGAATATTTGATAGTAAGATGTCATAGTAGAGCTTCAGGTAGATCGCGGTGTCCCGATCAGCTGACTACCTACAGCTGAACAGATGAAGCATTAGTTCCGTACACAGAACACGTAGCTGAATATCATAATGAGACAGCAGAGTATTATTTAATACGTATATTTGTTGTGTACTCCAAGTGAAGTTTAATTAAAGAGGTATATTACTGGGCTTTATGCAAGCCTTAGGTACTTTCGCCTTAAGGCTAATCCTCAAGGCAAATTTCCATACAAAATGTTTCGGACAAATACTCAAAAAGTACGCCGTATTATAGTAATTTCTTCACACTATTCGTTTCGTATTCATGCAATAAACGATTTCATTTCATTTCGTCTATGTTTTTTGATTGTGTGAACAAAAACTAGTAAGGTTTTATACATTAATTTAGATTTTATAAGAGTTGTCATGAAATTCGACTAATTTTAAAACACGTATAAAATCTAAATTAAAGTATGAAACCTTACTAATTTTTGTTGAGACAATCGGAAAACATAGACAAAACGAATAGTGTGAAGAAATTACTATAATACGGCGAAATTTTTGAGTATTTGTCCGAAACATTTTGTATGGAAATTTGCCTTGAGGATTACCCTTAAGCCTTAGCTCACTGCGCCAGCTAATTATAGTACACCAGTACCGACCCGAGCCAGCCCCGACTAATCTGTTACAGAATACCTCAGCTCGCTACAATACCTAGATACCTAGTTACTAAACACAGGTATCTAGGTTACTTAGCCGCAGGAATATATAGCGTAATTGGCATTGCATAGACACAAATGAAAAGCTGGGCTATTTTCTTGGAAAATTGCTTGCTGAAGTATGAAATTGCATACCAGCTATTCTTTGTTATAAACTTTTAAATTAAATAAGTTAGTATGTACAGACAGCGTCATAGACAAGTATCCCCTTTGCACAAGACACCCATATTCAAATACCTTCAAAAAAATAGTATTAAATTATGATTAGGCTTACATGATTATAAAAATATGATTTATTTTTAAGGCAAAACTACTTTGTACTATGCAGCGGAGATTTGATGGGATTTGAAGCTGGGTGTCTCGTTTCGTACAAGGGGTATACTTATCTATGACCCTGTCTGTACATACTCGTTATAAGTTGCTATTTTATTTTTTAATGTTAGTAGGAAGTAGAACTCTACGTGCTTGTTTTATTTGCCAGACTCAATCAGCCAAATAATCTAACCATTTGTTAAAATATGTATATAAAAACTGGTCACCATAAAAACTTACATAGGAAACTTTAATTTGCCTTAATTAGATCCAAACACACAAAAACTCGTCCAGACAGATATTATCTAGAGTTGATCACAACCACAAATTGCATAACATTATATCTACACATTAATCACGCTACATTGAAGTAATCATAACTATTCGTGTATCTCAGTAATATGTATCTGAACAAAACCACATATAACATGTGAAAATAGCGAGCGACGATCGGAAGGTTCGGATTATGATGGAGAAGTCGTTTTCCCCCGAAAAAAGACTTGAGATCTACATCTACATATATGGCTTGCCAAGGTTTACTATAGACATTCGTAAATTTATTTATAACAATGTATTACTTTTTTTATAACGAAGACCTTGGCTAGCCATATATGTAGATCTCAAGTCTTTTTTCGGGGGAAAACGACTTTTCCATCATAATCCCGATTGTGGCTCGCTATTTTCACATATTATATGTGGTTTTGTTCAGATATCATTACTTTTTGTAAATTAATTTATTACTATTCAAAGGTGTATAGGTTAGGTACCTACTATAATTATAATAGTTACAGACCTATCTATTTCTTTTCCTAATAAGGTGTGGGTACCTGCCTTAAGGTAGGTAGTACCCTGACCCATGTGCCGGGAGATTAAAGTATTTTCCGACAATTTGCATTTCCACTAGCTTGCGTTCATCTGGGCTCTTGTAAATAATTTTTAAATTATTGATTTTAAAGTAAGTACATAAAACGATAAAAACAACCTTTCATCATGGATATGGAAATATCCTGCAAATATTTGCAAGGCAATTGCTCTCATAATTTGCAAGGCGCTAAATTTACCTTATAAAATCGAATAATTTGAAAAAAAAATCAAATCTTATAAATTTACTGTTTTCTGATTTTTTCCTTTGTATACACACAATTACCTAGCTGGATGCCAAATTTGAACTTTCTAGGTCATCTGGAAGTGGGTTAGGTTTTACGTCTATATGTCAGTCAATCAGTGATAAAAATGACGGTTTTTGAAAGTTTATATCTAAGTAACCGTATAAGCTGTGTTTATGAAATTTGAGGTACTTCATTAACTCCGGGCTTTCAATACATAAACCAAATTTGGTGCGTTTATATTGATTAGTTTTTTTAGCTATGACAAGGTCAAAAGTGGCTCCAAATGGTTCGTGTAAACTTACACACAGTGCTACTCGCCAGTTTGCTGGGCCTGACCGTGGCTTGACACACTGTCGTGTGTCGAGATTAACGAGATTACGTATTCGTACCCTAATTATTATGAGGATAATAATATATATGGTATTTAGATATAAGTTATAGCTGAAATTAAATATGGTTAAAGCCGTGTTGGGGTACCTCGATTTCGATCCGAAGTTCGTGGGTTCGAACCCGGTCGTACACCAATGGATTTTTCTGTCCAAAAACTCTATATGTGCATTAAAGCACGTGCTTTACGGTGAAGAAAAACGTCGTGAGGAAACTCGTATGTCATAGAACCTAAAATGTTCGAATCTATTGTGTCAAGTGCACGAAAGGAGCTTCTTTAAGGCGCACTTGAAATCCTTTTACCACACTGGTTTTAAAGAACTAGTAAAACGATAAGAAGAAGAATAATACTATGGTGTTTCAGTAACAGCTGTTTATTTCCGAAATGATAGAATGTAGAGTAATCGCCTACTCCACCTACCATCCAAATACAAGTAGGTATTTATTTATTAATATGCATTGAAATCCAAAATTCGCCAATTTTATTAACGTCACTAATAAAGTTGCCTACGCTTGAAGCGTCAGTTTTTGAATGCGTAAAACCGAATCGTAAACCGAAATAAAAACATTTTCGCACAATTTTTTTTCCCATTATTTTTTTATTATCAATTGGTTACTATAAAGATAAAGATAAAGATAATTTATTTGCCAAAACACAAGTTCAATATATGGTCTTAAATAAATTGGTGTCCTAAGTATGTTCTACCTTTAGTTTACCGTGTGCAAATTTTATTCTATTTTTATACAATTATTTAATAGAAAAGAGAGTTTAAATTCTATGTCCATATGAGTTTATATAAATTAAGTTTATGTCCCTATATGTTTGTGTCCCTGTCATCAAAAAAATCGTTTACAGAATATATCTTTTCTTCTTTTTTAGTATATAATTTTAAATATACACTACCCGTTATTAATTTATTAATACTACATAAAGAACATCATGCTATCCACCAAAAGGCTAGTAAATTGTTCGAGTGAAATCGTCTGATTGGAACACTATTAACAGACATGTATATTAATATTAACATATTAAACGAACTGTTTGTAGAAATAAAGCAACTATCGATACGAGGTCATAATTAGAGGGTATAATATGTTGAATAAACAGAGATAATGAGGGATGCATAATTTATCTGTTATCGCGAGGGACAGAAGCGGAACACAATAATATAGTACCATAATTATATTTCTATTTGCTACTTAATTGGTTTCTGCCCGTGACTTTCCCCACTTAGCATAATCAACCTATAATGTTCCCGATGCTGGGACTCAGGCCTACTCTCGGCAGGAGAGCGAATGGGTCTTAATCCAACCACGCGGACCCAATGCGGATTGGAGGATGTCTCATGCCATACAACATTTTTTTTCTGTCCTTTGACATGCCGGTTTCCTCACGATTTTTTATCCTTCACTGTTGCGAGAACGTGGGATGCATACATAGGTTTATTCGACCGAAAAAACCCTTTTACGCATGACTTTCACCGGGATTCGAACCCACGGCCATCAGATCGCAAGGCAAGGGCCTCATCCACTCGGCCACCACGTCCTCACCCACTCTTTCCCCACTTGGTATAATTGTAGATGTCTATGCTTTGGATTTTTTTCAAATTTGATACGTTAAAAAGTTTAAAACTACTGCAGGACGAAGTTGCGTCTTGGCTATCTAACGCTAAAAATTCCAACTCGTAACAATGTAGCATACAATGTATAACATTTTAAATTATTTTTTACGTGATAAATCGTCTAATAAATCGATGAACGCCGGCTGCATGCACGAAAACGTTGACGTCATTGTCCGGTAACGTTGTCATTGTCCGGTAACTCTCATTGTCCTGTTACGGTAGTCACTTTTTTTTTTATTGCAGCTCCTGATATCTTGTCTTGGCGTCTCCGAATTCAAGTCGATACAACTCCTATCGCGAGTTTACCTATCTACTAGTCTTATCTTCTAAGCATTAATTATTAGCCATTTTATACTTTGTTCGTAAATTGTACCTACATTTCTGATAGTGAATGTTAGACCCTGAAGGTACAGTCAGCTGCACAGACATGTATACACTCCCAAGCTTTTACATTTATATTATACTCTTAATTTTGCAAAGACATTTTTCTTCTGGCAAGAATTCTGACAGGTTTACTACAGCGTGCACTTTTCTTTGCAAAATTAAGATTAATATACGTAAATGTCAAAGCTTGGGAATGTCTGTCTGTGCAGCTGACTGTACAAGGTAAGGCTGTGACTCAGAAAATTTAAAAAAATAAATGATCGGACGTTTTACACAACGAGTCTTAGTTACATATAGCTCTATAAAAGACAATTGTTGTTCTAAAAATAAGTCACAGGCTTACTTTAGGGCTTTCAGAAGTTGCCAGTCTTTTAGATACTGAGAAATCTCATCAGCAATATATGGAGCATAACTTCGAAGATCAATTTAAAGTACCTACATAGAAAACTACATTAAATATGAGCTTTTTGTGCTTAACTCTACGTGATGTTAATTTATTTTTTGTGTAATACCAATTTATGGCCAATTATTTTTTTGTCAACACATCAGTTTTGCTCCTCATTTTTGATGGTCGTTTTAGTTTTTTAAGGTCAACTAGTTATTGCTTATAAAAAAATAGGTACATTGACTGTTTACTCTACTTATTTTTAGTTGAAGTGTCTCTCATGATTTTTATACTTTACGTAACTGTATATGGTATAGAAGTATATTGAATTGTATATGGTTTGTATACAATCAAAATTACAACCTTATACTATATTAAGTAGATTACTCAATAAAATACTAAAACGTGTGTATTGAAAAAATAAATATTATTTATTAATAATTAATTTTATATTAAATCCTGGCTGGAATGTTCTGAGTGAGAATAACAAAATTATCACATAAATATTTTATCATTGTTACTTGTAACTTGTTTGAGGAAAGCACTACATAACATGTAGTAATTAGGTATCGATATTCTCCTGTCCAATAATTTGTTATAAATATATTTTTACTTTCATCCAAACAACTGTAATAACTATAGAATAAGCCCATAAATTATTAATTACAGTTAAAATAAAACCTATGGTAAAACTAACGTAACTCATTCCATGTAATTTACTGTACTAATTTAATTATTTTCGTCAGATCTCTGAGACTGAATGTGTGTCGGTTAGTGATCATTATAAGTCATTTATAAGTACGAGTATAAATATTATTATAATGCTAAGAAGCTCTATAATATTTTGTCTAAATTATTATTACTCCATGAATGTAATATGATAAATACAGTTTTAACGAAAACTTTTGTTTTATTTACAAGTTAATATACTTACACCTGACTACCTTATGGTTTTATTGCCGGTTGCTGTAAAATAAAAAATCTTACTAGGTAGGTCCTACCTAGATATTTTTTTTAATAAAATAGTTAGTACCTACTCATTCAAATCAAACAAAACTGTTTTGTTTAGTTCATTCAATTAAAACCTCTCTCTTCCTCTGCTCTTTTGTTCAAATATTTCGAGTCCATCCCAAGGTTGTCTGGAAGAGATCGGCTCTTAACGATAAGGCCTCTCATTGTACCACTTTTTCTTCAGTATTGTTTCTTCTTCATGTATTTTTATTGGGTGTAAGGTGTGCAATAAAGATACATCTATCTATCTATCTATCTATCTATCTATCTATCTATCTACAACATATTTTATTGATACCTTCTTCATATAGGCTTATTCTAAAGTTAGTAACATTATATTAAAGCTGTTGTTAAAGGAAAACCACTATTTACCTATTCATTATCTTTGATGGAGGAATAACCACACAGTTTGAACCATAACCTGGTTTGTCCTTATATATTTTTTTATTTATACCAGTCCGCTCTATTGTTATACCTAAATTTTTATTTATCTCCATTCTTTAGTAAACAAGCTACTGACCAGTAGACCTTGGCCTGCGATAGCCCAGCTAACCTACCTACTGTATCATGTTGGAAACTTGACACTTTCAGAGCAGTGTTGGTTCGCGCGGCGACTCTATTTTATTTTTATACTTTATTTTTACACGTTATTATTCCAAAAACAATAAAATAATTTAAAAATTTAACACCAAATAAAATCTGACAAAGCAATGTTTTACTTTTAACAAAGCCGCTACTTCGCTAACTGTGTTTTTTGCAGCATGTGAAAGTGCTAGGGGCCACTCGTACATGCGATTTGCAGCGCTACTCGCCCGACCGCCCACGTCCGCGTCACTTATGCCTAGATCACACGTACCGGGTACTCGGCCGAGACAGTGCTCTCGGCCATTAAAAAACCGAGCGTTAACGCCCGTGTAAACCCATACACGCGCGTATAAGCGCTGCAATAAAACAAAATGGCGAATCCGCTCGGTTTAATTCGCTAGTCTGAAATCGCTCTTTCAGTAATTTGATAGTAGAAAAAAATGCTACGTGTGACTGCTATTTCTCTGCGCGTCGAAAGGTTTCATACTAACCCCCTGATATAAAGTGGATCGAGCACCGACAGATTAATTAATGCAATACAATACAATACATTTATATCAACGCGACGCCGACCGCGCGCCGAGTGAGCGGTGTCGGTGAAACAAAGCGATTCATTGTGACACTCGTAAAGCTTACCCTAACTTACATTACACACACAATACAGATGCGGTTACCACGTCGTGCTATTTACTACTCGGGCGACTGAACATGACACCTGGCTGACACGTGGCTCGGAACTTGATGCTTGCCCCGCTGCCCCGCGCGGCGCCCTCCGTATTTCTTCTTCCTCTAATTGCGAAGCCTTATAATTACTTATGATTTACCAAGTATTACAGGACCTCTTCTCTACCAAGATTATCCAATTCCACGCTGAACTTTGCACAAACGTCATTCGCGCCAGGTGTCATGTTCATTCGCCCGAGTTGTAGGTATTAACAGTAGAACGTCGATGACACAGACACACGTGACTAGTTTACAAGCTACTAGCCAGTGAGTTCGCTAGCAGCTTGTAAATTCGCCCCATTTTTTACAATCTGCTAGTTGACAATCCTTCCGGACCGCTAACTCGCTCACTCGCTAGCTATTAAACTCGCTGTTTTAAAGTTTTAAAAATTAAGTATTTAAAGTATTAAAAATACTTTAATATTTTAAATACTTTAAATGTTGACTTGTAGCTTGTAAACAAGCCCTGTGTCATCGACGCTTTATACTCACCAGATGTATACCTTCCAATATTATTTTTAAATAAAATTTACAGAAAAATACTTTGGTAACTTAAATAGTAATAATAAGTAGAGTCTAAAATGATGTGTCATCTACCAGAGTGACACATTATTTTAGACTCTACTTATGTATAGGTATTTCGCAATAGTGCCTCGTGTAGGGGCAATCTACTCTGGTCCTTGTCGGAAATCTTATCCTGGATGGTCCCTTAAGTTAGGGAAAAAATGACCACAGATGCAGGTAGAGCATAATTTACCAATCACCGAGTCGGGAATCTACCAGTACTCATATGGTTAGGATAAGTGACTTAACTAAAATGATTACAATATTTATAACCGTGACATCAATAGAGTTCCAATTTTCGTATTTCTTTGTAAAATAATTTAGTATTTACAATCAGGGAGAGAATTCTCAACTAAACATTAGCAAATTCAACTTCTTCTTCTTATCGTGCCACTAGTTCCTTCGAACCAGTGTGGTGAAAGGATTTCAAGTGCGCCTCGAAGCGCAACAAGCCGGTTTCTTCACGATGTTTTCCTTCACCGTTGCGAGAACGTGGGATGCATACATAGATTTTTTCGTAAAACAGGTTTTACAACCTGTTTTACGCATGACCCCCACCGGGATTCGAACCCGCGACCATCAGATCGCAAGGTAAGGGCCTCATCCACTCGGCCACCACGTCTTCAAGCAAGAGGGTCAGTTGAAAGCAAATTCAACTGACCCTCATCAGACCCGTAATGGTTTGTCAGTAAATTATAAACCTCTCGGAAAAATCGCTGCGTAATCTTCACACATCTACCTAATTACAGCCTCAGTACAGCCACCCCAATAATGTTTGGAAGTCTGACGTCACACTGAAACATAGGTCCAACGAACACACACAACATACGGGATTTATCATGATTAACGAGTGAAAGCACCTGGTAATCTACGAAGTAAGAACTGATTTTTCGCATGAAATTCATATACGAGAAATTAGAAAAAGTGGTTATCCTTAGAAAATTTTTACATGCCCTTTCACTCTTCAGATAAAAAATATATACATATTATGAGACTATGAGAAACTTAAGCCATATAAATTAAAAGAAAATTTGTATACTGTATTCTACAGTGAAGTTTGTAACTCTACTATAACCTACTATCCTACTAATATTATAAACGCCAAAGTTTGTAAGGATGGATAGATGGATGGATGGATGGATGGATATTTGTTACTCTTTCACGTAAAAACTACTGAATGGATTTTAATGAAACTTTACAATAATATAGCTTATTCATCAGAATAACACATAGGCTACAATTTATAATGAAAGCGACCTGCGCAGACGAAGTCGCGGGCACCAGCTAGTACATATATAAAACCCGTCTGTAACTAACCAAACTTGACAAATAAATCATTCATTCATTTATTTAAACAAACCCTCTGCCCTATATGATATGGGATGATATAAACCAGCTAAACAAAAACATTGTTTGAACTTTTCTTGTGTCTGTGATTGTCCACACCACAACAGCATGACGTTTCAGCTTCGCGATTCCAGACCTTACACCCATGGATAACAGCCTCAAATTCCTTGTCACAGCCAGGGTGGTGGACGCTGAGCCGTCTCGGATCTGTCACTGGCAGAGATTAGAACCCTCGACCCTCTCCTGTCGCCTTCAGCTACTACGCTGACCGGGAAACTCCATTCAAGTAATGAAATCACGTATGCCAGAATAAAGGAGTTTAGAAATATGCTAGTCAAGTCTAAGCAAGCGATCGTTGTGCCAAATCCGAGATAAAGTAAGCATTTACTTACTTTTTGGAACGTACACATGTTATTTTGTTTTCGCTCTACCACAAGAAACGACGATCGATCAATTTTTGTTGTAATTGTTATAAATATTACAACAAAAATTACCAATGAGGCTTTTACTTTGTTTTAAATATATATTTTATTTGTTACTTAATTCACATAAGACCTCATGAAACGAGTTAGCAGGTCCATTCAGTGAACTACGCTACAAAATAAATTTGGTTTTTGGCTATAAGCATAGACCAAAATACCTCTAGCGATAAGTGAGCTGAACAGTGTTTAGTATAATTTTATACAATTTTTTTATTATGTTAAAATAAAGAACGAAAAGACCTCATAAAACGAGTGGAAGCGCAGTGACCCCGCGAACGGCATCGTTAGCAGGAGCCGCATGGTGCGTGCCGAGCTGCCAATGAGTGGTCATTTGGCACCAGCCGCCATCCCCGCCGCGCAGTCGTGGCTGCCATTGGTTTCTGTGGTTATAACTATTTTAATCATTTTAAGGCACAAAAGCCGGTACCATTTGTAAGGGACATTGTCCGCTAAGCATTGTAAAGGGCCTATAACACACGCACAAGCTTCACCACAGTTTTGACTGTGCAGGCCGGTTTGTACACGGAATACCGTGCGAGTGGTTGATAAAATAACCAGTGTTCCGTGTATAAACCGGCCTGCGCAGGCAAAACTGTGGTGATGGTTGTGTATGTGGTAGAGACTTAATAAGAGTCATTAGCTTTTGATTTCAGGACATACCTAACAGATATATCGTTGCCTACTTGCACCAAACTGTCAAAGCTCTTAAGCAATTACTTTGTTTTTTTTCTTGCTTGCCAGTTCTTAGCGGTTCTGAAGAACTGTCAAGCGAGATAAGTAATTGCTTAGGAACTTTGATAGTTTGGTACAAGTCGGCATATATCTTTTTTCCCCTGAACATAAGCTTTGTTTTCAAGAAGTGACTGAGTTTTCAGTTTTATGAACAGTCTTATGGTGATTTCAATGTGGCTAAGAAAACAGAGCAATGTTCTGTTATATATTGCACCTTTTGATTCAATAGTTTGAACTAAGGAGTTCTAATAGGTCTTATAACCAAAGGAACGTGGACATTGTGATATCGGGACCATTACTCGTGAGCCGAACCCGGTGCATTAATCACGACGCCGGGTCCGTGGACCGAGCCCGGCTCGAGAGCTAGTAATGAACTATTGTCACAACCAATAACTGAACGTCCACATGTGGCGTACTACACCTTCCTACGGTATTCATAACTACTACTCGGGTAAATGCTGAATCTTTATCATTACTTATCATTACCAAGTATTACAGGACCTCTTTTCTATCAAGATTATCCAATCCCACGCTGTACTTTGCACAAAAGTCATTCGAGCCAGGTGTTATCATGTTCATTCGCCCGAGTAGTAGAAAAACAAGGCATTTGTAACAATGTGATATTCATAAAAACAAATTTTAAAATATTAGTAGTAATATTTATAAATTTGAGAAAAATATCCCTGTCATAACTTTATTATTTAGATAGATAGATAGATAATTATTTATTGTACACAAGGAAAATAACAAATACAAGACTTAAAACTAATGAGTGGTACAATTGGCAGCCTTATCGCTGAGAGCGATTTCTTCCAGGCAACCAACAGGCATTGGAGATGATTTAAATATAAGTAGCGGGGCAGGGCGTACAACTGTTTCCAAATAAATAAAGAATACATAAATACAATAATATTATATAGTTTCGAAACCTTTTTTTAATAATGTATTCATTTTGGTTTCACACAGCTTCAAATGGATACAATACTCTGAAGTTGCAGTTAAGACAGCTGAAATCCAAAGCCAAAATGAAAAGGGCTTCTTCAAACCCTTCGAGCCATGTCTTTCATAACTGAAGATTAATTTCAAAAAAGATTTTAACTATTACGACCCTTTAGATACTTTCAGTCATGAACTGAAAATAGCCAACGCAATACCCTGTGGGTAAGTTCGCGGTATAAGTAGGCTGAATATGCATGAAGCTAAGTTAACGATAGACATAGTTCAAAGTCTAGAAATTCTAGAACTTACATCGACTGAAACGAAGATGAAATTCAGAGATTTAGATCTAGAGGCATGCAAATGCTAATGTGGAATTGCTAGCATTTATATTTATACAAAACCGATTTAATGTTACGTTGAAACCACAGTTTAAAATAATTTTCGTTTTTGACGTGACTACTTCTAATAAATCGATGAACGCCGGCTGCATGCACGAAAACGTTGATGTCTTTGTCCAGTAACGCTCATTGTCCCGTTACACTGGTAGTCACGTTGAAATATCGTCCTTAAACCAACTTTACAGACAACCAATTTTTTTGTTATCGATAAAACAAAGGACATGCGAATGACATTGTATTCAAGTTTTCTGCTCGTTTAAGCGTCGATAACATAGGGCTAGTTTACAAGCTACAAGCAAGCGAGTTCGCTTTAAGCTTAAAAACTCGCCCCGTGTCATCGGCTTTTTTACAATCTGCTAGTTGACAATCCTTCCGGACCTCTACTTCCTAACTTATTCACTAGCTGGCTGGTAGCTTGTAAACTAGCCCTGTGTCATCGACGACGCTTAACGAAGAAAAGAGAGCAAGATGTGGCTATCAGCGCGAAAGGAGCCAAATACCCGACAAATATGTAGTCGCCCTTGATTTTACTTCCCGTTGTGAAATTTTCAAATTCACGAACGAATTCACTTCCCGTCAAATCGGACGTGACGTCAGAGCTGAAGCCAGTGCAAGTGCCTCTCGAACCTCACGTCGGACAACTTCACAACAACAGTCTGTGAGCGCAACGAAGACAGGACCATAGTTATTTGATTAATAACGGGTATTTATTTCGGGAAGCGATTGAAATAAAGAAGAATCCAAATTTCAATCGTGAAGACGGATACAGACTTCTCAACGTCATGGAACCCAGTGATTGCTAAGTGCACGCAGGACGCTTTTAAAACACTGCTTAAGTGTTCGGATGTCGTCAGTGTGGTGTGCCGACCGAACATTTTTAACGACCAAAATGAGGGTAGTTCCCTCTTTTCACCGCGACGGTAGCTCCAATACGCCAGTCAACCCGTGACCACGGCTGTTGCAATACAGTCGAAACGTCGGCACACAAAAACATATGAAGTAACCGCGATAAATACCCGTTATAATCAAATAACTATGTGTGATAATCGCGAAAGCCTACGAAAAACTGAAGATAGGACCATTCCTTTATAAGCCGTCGACGAGACAAGAAGTAAATTAATAACGTAACGTACCTACTTATGTTGCCAGAAATCTCGACACATGACAGTGTGTCAAGCCACGGTCGGGCCCAGCGAACTGGCGAGTAGCCTGGCAAGCCAAATATGTAGATCTCAAGTCTTTTTTCGGGGAAAACGACATCATAATCCGGTCCATCGAACCGTGGCTCCTCCATTTTCACATATTATACGTGGTTTTGTTCAGATAATGACTCTACATTATTTCGATAGTATACCTTGAATTCTATTTTTTTTTTTTAACCTATTATTTTGTCCCACTTTTGGGCAAAGGTCTTCCCCATCCATATAATTAAAAAAGATTATTTTAAAGTGAAGTAATTAAGTGTGTAAATTGTAATTAAGTGTAATTATAACGTCTCTACTTTCTTTCAAATATATCATTGATTTTCTTATTATGAACCTGACGTTTGTGTTCTCGAGTGTGAACGTACACCTTTCTATCCATTGGAGTAGTTTGATGGGTGTGTAGTGTCGCTTGTGGCGAGGTAGTGCATACTGCATACTCCATTGACGTCTGTCGCTGCACCCGACGCGACCGACGGTAGGATGGGAACAGGCCAAATAGAAATGCTATGTAATGTGAAACATGACTGTTGATATCAGTTTAGAATCAAATAAGATAATCGCTAGGTGATTATTATGAATGTTTGATATAAATAAAGGGGATTTTAAATTGAAAGATGTTTTTGATTATATGCAGATAAAATGCCAATTAAAAAAAAATTTGAAAATTATGGATTTAACGATCTAATTTAGATGTTTCTTTCGGAAAAGATGGCGCCTTCCTGGCTTCTCTCTGTAGTCTATGGTTTAGAGGCTGGCTATTCATTATTCTCTTGTCTTTGGTTCAGAGGCCCATTCACAGTTGCGCCGATGGCGCCAACAATGAATAGTAAAATAGTCCGAACAGTAATAATTCCATGCATACGATCTATAAGTGGAGTTATGTTTAGGTATCAAATTATTTTTGGTGGATACGGACTCACCATACATTTAAGACTAAGTACAATGTACTATTCTCTAAAGAACAACCAAGCATTTATATTCATCATTATATTAATTTCATTTAAGATAAATACTCGGTTAGATACTTGACATTTTAACATTCGTTACAAATTACAGATATATTCTCTTACAATTGTTTTCCCATCATAATTAATTAGTATATCCATTATGTAAATGATTTCTTTAACCACATTACCCTTCATTCAGTCTCACAGGCCCAAGGTCTCTCGGACCTCGGGGTCTCTTGGACCCAGGGGTCTGTCTGATCCCTCGTGCGCGGGGGATTAGAGACCTTAATATTTAACCGGGTTTGTTTCACCCGTGTTGAGATAAAAAGATTTAATTTTGTAATTACATGTAGCGTTCAAGCGTTCATTTATGAATGGACGTTAGATTAAATATCACAAGGGTTTCGATGAATTGTTAAACCCTTTTTGTTTCAATTATTCTGTTTTGTTTGAAATACTATAAATGTGGCTTCTTCATATCGTGTCACTAGTTCTTTCGAACCAGTGTGGTGAAAGGATTTCAAGTGCGCCTCGAAGGTGATCCTTTCGTGCACTTGACACATGTTTTCCGACTTTTAGGTTTGATGACATTCCGATTTCCTCACGATGTTTTCCTTCACCGTTAAGCGCGTCTTTTAATGCACACATCGATTTGTGAACAGAATAATCCATGTGAAATGAAATGTGGCTGTTTCAAAAATACAGTAAGAGGCCTGCGGTCGGGTCGAAAACTCCAGCAATAGAGACAACCAGTAGCAAACACGAGGATTAAATCATAACTTTCCTTTTGCTTTGCCGTAGTCGGGTAAAAATAGATACCTATTTATTTTAAACTTAATTAAATTATAAGTAACCTTATTTCAGAGTGTAAGCAGAGCACATTTTTACCTAAGCATCTGAGTATTGTAATTTTTGTTCATTTTCCAATCGATATTATCATTAACCTGTTTTCAAAGCCCAGCTTAGATAGTTAAACAGCGATCGAGCTTGTAGCCATAATTCAGAAATCAGTTAAAACAGTAATAAATTCGGTGGATCGCGAGCGTCGCGTGCTGCCTCTGTAATTGGACCCACAGTCTAGGTAAAACAGTAAGATTGTCTTTACCTTTTTATGGGAAATTAGGGAATTACTTTTGTCCAGAAAATTAAAAATAATTTAAAAAATATTTTTTTGTTTGAAAGGATATACTTTCAGATTGGTCCCATAAAAATTTCATCAAAATCAATTTAGTAGTTTAGTTTTTATATCCAAATAACTGAAATAAATATGTCGTCGAAGTAAACTAAATTGCGTATTTTGCTTCCCTGTGACGTCCACGTCCTCACTCGGCCACTAAACGCGGCCAGAAGTAGCGAGCACTGACAATTCCCGCAGCTTGTGGCACGGAATTTGCGCTGATTCCTTTGAAAATGTATGAAAACTCTCGTCCATAGCTTGCGGTCACCTTTAGTGACTGGCTGTGACTACCACTAGTGGCCCAGTCAGTTGTATCACAAACCATCTAGTTGTTTAGCATAATACAGTCCCTAAATGGTAACTCTACCGGCCTGTACGGCGTCTCACGGTTTCGGAATCGTGGTTTCAATTCAAGAACAATTTTACTCCCATATTATCGGCTGGTATTGTCAGCTACCTTTGATTGCTTTGCTATTGTGTATTTTACTCAAATATCTGATCCAGCAAGCCATTTTCAACCGACATCAAAAAAGGAGGAGAGTCTCAATTCGGTTGAATGATTTTTTTACTTGAAAGGAAATTAAAGAAAAAAGAAAAAAGTACACAAATTTTGTTTACTTCAAGGACTTTTTTTTCAGTTATTTTGACTTAAAAACTAAACTACTGAACCGATTTTGATATAATTTCTGAAAGTATATCAGATTCCTATAGAAATTATATCAAAATCGGTTCAGTAGTTTAGTTTTTAAGTCAAAATAACTGAAAAAAAAAGTCGTTGAAGTAAACAAAATTGCGTATTTTGCTTCCCTACGGTCACTAGAACAGTCCGATTCAAGTCGGTTGTTGAACGTTTTTGTAAAACCTTGATTATAGTTCATTCTGTTCATTGCGTGTTCTGTGACCAGCCCGCCACGGGACAGGCTGGCTCAGCAGTAGCGCGCTCGGCCCCGGCCCGTCTTTACCTGCCTTAGCTCCTTGTAATACGCCACATTACTAAAAAATACCAAACCTAAAAATGTGCACTAATATGTTCAAGCGACGACGTATAAACAAAACAATTTAAAACATGTGAGATAACATACTCTCTAATTAAATACAAAACTCGGTAGTGCTTAAGTTTCAAAGACTTTATGTGTAAAGACGGATTAAAAAAAAACTTTGAAGTGAGAAATGAGTTCTGGATTCAAAAGATGAAGATTCTCCATTGAAGAAGAAGCATTAATATAATCACTCAGAATGAGACTCTCTCGTCTGTAACGTATATATTTTTGCACACGCTGTTTGCTTTCATTCATCTTGTAGACTGCCAGAGTCGTAGTAAGGCTGAGTTTCACGCACGGTTGTGGTGTATGCACATACATAGGTATTTAACGTTTTGGCGTTAAAAAATAACAGTTCGCGCTTGGAGGGTATAAGTTAACACACATTTTTGTCATTTTATCCAAAATCATATTATGTAGGTATATAGATGTAGTGAAAGTTGATAGACACTAGACTGCTAAATTCTAGTCTTTGCTTTGATGTAGTTAGGTAAAATGTACCTATGTATTATGTTATCAGCATGCCCCATTAACTCCGTGCTGACTCTGTCTCTGTTTTCCTGTTTATCTTGAATTGAAATGGGATGGTTTTGACGATTGATGTTTTAATTGGCTAACTCGTGTGAGTCAATTGAAGATATACGGGATGGTAGGTAGTTACCTAATATTATGAAGATATATCGACAAGTAAACGTTTGCCATCATTTAAATAATAATAATAATGTCATAAATGTTTCTAAAGATGGATAGATTGATGGAACATCCATCAATCTGTTTCTTAATCTCGCCAATATTAGTCATAATAATGTCGGAACTCTGAATTTCGTTGTCATTCGGCATGGATGTACAATATGGTATCTTTAGATACATTTTAAATATTATGAGACTTGACCAACTCATGAACTAAATAGGACTTAATGCTTCTATTTAACTTGATCCCACGAGCCGAAGCAGCAGGGCATGATCTAGCCTTCCAAAAAAAAGGTTTACAAAATTAAAAAAGTTGGTTTGGCTTATTTGTAGAGTACTTAAGTTTTTTATAGGTACATAATATACTCTGTTCTAAACCTATGTGAGAGTAAATTAATGTAAGGTAATCGATTCCGAAATCTCGAACTCTTGAAGCGCTAAGTTCTCATCAATAAAAGGCAACAGAAACGGCTATTATTAACATCATTAGCGAACAGACTGTTGGAGCTAGCCTCGCAGTAGAACACCAAAAAAGCCTCGCCTCGTAAAAGTAATGAGCAGAGAAAATATTGCCGACCAGATCAAAAGCTTAAGAAAGGAAAAATGTATCAGAATAATTCAAAGCAGGCTTTACAACGAGCCCCCGCGGCCTTTTTAGGAGTTTTCCCCCAGTCATGAGCGGAGCGGATGGGAATGAAAATTCGTGAATGGGAACGAAAATGAAAGTAATCTCATAATCTGGTAAGGCTTTCTGATATGAAACGCTACAAAAATTACCCTACGCACAGCATACAACCTCAAATACCCAGAATTCTATATCTTCTAAAATTTTGATTAAAATTAATAATAATCATAATTTTTATTGCAACAACGTAGAATGGAATGTAGAATGCAACAAAATTTGATTAAAGCTGCCAGTGGAATAGCCCGCGGCCGCTTCAGCGACAAGCGTCTTCCTGTACCGTACCCTAGGCCTTAACCCCAGCTCGGACCAGCCTAACGCGAGTTTTAATTATGCACGCCCGCCCAGTGCCGGATGTAACCCTCATATTAATATCTAAATATTCTGTTTTCATACACACACACACTCTCTCGTTGCGGTTTTTTAACCGCTTTGAGGCCCGAAACCTCAATTCGTGAATTCATTTTCATTTCAAAGGTTATTCAAAAATATTAAGCGTATATTTTTCTAGCATATTATTATTTTTCCTCCTCAAATACTCTTGATACGTTTTGATAAAGTGAATCTGTAAGCAACAGGTACAGCCCATAAGTAAAGCGTTACATGAACGACACGACACATGACGGTACTCTACATAATCCATTACCTTAGCATTTTATATTGAGACAACACACTCGTATACTTACAAAACCTGAAACATAGCACCAGTTAGTAACTTCGATTGATTCTGTGGTTCCATCGTACAAAAGGATATTTTCCCGTTGCGTGTTTAAAGACAATTTGAAAATAAAAGCTACTACAATTAGATTATTTATATGATTTATCGAAGGCATAGATCTAGAAGTTTTTGGATTCATATAAATTGAGCTACAACTCGTAGCGCTTACATTCGTAGCAAATTAGCAATCTACGAGAATATTTCCTACGATTTCGAGCAATCTACGAGAATATTTCACACGCTTTAATCCTAGTCTAAGTAGTATATAAGTATAGAATCACACTGTTGTACCTACATTGAAAATGCGTCAAAAAAATGTATCTAAATAAGCTTTAGTAAGTACATTTTGGTCCTATGCTAAATTTCGAAACAGGAGAATAGCACTAGTATAATATTATAGTTAAGAATTACTCTACTTTTTCACGGTTAATAAAGCTTCATCGTAAATAGTTACAAAAAATATTTAAAAATGGAGATAATTATATCATTTTTGTTGACCGGGTGTCTAAAATTATTGTGTCCTGTTTCCGCCTCTATCTTGATTTAATCTTGGTGTTCTATAAGGACGCAGTTTTTAATTTATGATCGTAGTAAGTATACTTATTTATAGTCGAAAGGTAATCAAACAAGTTTATTATTTATGCCTGTATTCGTTTGTTAAACAGATATATTATTTCGTTATAATTCAAATTAGTATTGCTCAAATTCAAATTCGAATTGTTTATTGCACCTATATCTGTTTACCAACAAAAACATTCAACTATAAATAACTAAAGGAACAACGTACACAATAAAATAACGGCCAAAATACAGCGTATTTTACAAATGGGTCGTTAATACAAAAGTTACGGCATAGAAGATAATTTACGAGTTTTGCAATAGGAAGTCTGCGCCGCGTCATGCGATCCTTACATTTTACCCTAAATATTCGTATAATTCAACTGAAAAGTAATTTAAACACGTATAACATCAGGCAAGCAAAATCAAAACAAAAATTGCGTGAAAATAGTTACCAACAATAGTTTACCCTCGGAGTTCACAGAAAAATACGAATATGTACTTATTTTGAAATTAGTTCACGTAGTGTATGTATATCTATCTTCATACAAAAACTTAACAGGATATTTTATATATCGAAAATATAACACAAATATTTGAAACATGTAGTATTCTAGTAATACTCTACTAATTGGATTAGTACTCTACCTTCGCTCTACTACGAGTAGACAAAATTGTGACAGCTAAGGCCATCTGCCGGATTATTTGGCATATTTTTTTAATAGTGCCACCTAATGGCGGCTTCTAGTAGTTAAGTAGGAAACTGCGCCATCTAGCGGGGAGTAGCTGGCGCTAATTTTTATAACTTGCGGTAGAGGGCGCTGATAGCTTCTTTCCTCTGGTTATAGAGGGCGTTAGTATAGATTTATTCTACACTAATAGTAGTATAGATTTATTCTACACTAACTCTAACGCCAACCAGTTCAAACGGTTTAGGACTTTTCTACTACTTACGTACTTCATCAACATCAGCCCACTTTAAGTCCACTGCTAAAAATAAGCCAATCCGCATCCACATTCTACCGGTTACCTTAATTATTATTATTAAAATTATTTATTGCACAAAATATTAATACATTGCACAATGGGCTGGCTTAAGGCCTAAAGGCATTCTCTACCAGCCAACCCTTGTAGGGTGGAACAGTATGGTTAACGTACCTTTCGCTCCACTTGCGTACATTGCAAAAATAATGTTGGTAAACTTTTACTAAAATAACATAAAATAAAGGTTCGGATGGGAAAGGTAGAATCATTAGTCTAATCTTTACCTACATATTATAATAAATCAGGCACCTTACTGAATAAAGCTCGTACTATAGCAACATAATTCATTTATGTGGGTGCATGCATACCTACTTTCAATATTTTTTTTCAAAATCCTCCTGCCTAACATCTACTGGCACATACATATGTACAATGTATGTATATGGCAGGACTTGGCAATGTCTTCTTTCTGCATTTATCACATAAATTCACCCGTCAACGGATACCTCGCACGCCACCATTTTATTTCCCGCCTTGGCGACGACCTACATGCCACCTGGTACCTATAATGCTACCCTTCAGTACCTACATGACAGGTAATAGGTACAATCAGCAAGCAAAGTGGCTGAAGCCACTACGTAGAACCTATGTAATGTAACGTACTGATACGAATAGACACATCTCGTAGACGGTCTAATCTACTTTACCAGCCATCCTACGTTTTCACACACAGGGCTTAAAGACAATCAGTAAAAAATAACAGATAGGTATGTGGCATGTGACATGAGGCAGTTTTCTCGTAGTTATTAGGCAGGTATATCTAGTTTCTATCCTATTATGACCGCTCGCTGTGCGGCGTCTTATGAGGGAGGCCATTTTCAGCTGTGGACGTCAAAAGGCTTATATGATAATAATGTGGTAAGTCAAGTAAATTAGGTACCTACTTCTTAGTAGGTACCTAATAAAGGTGTTCTTACACCTACTAACGGCTTAATTGATTTTTCTCGAAAAAATAAATCAAGTTTGGTAGAGACTGAATCGTAAACCTCTTCCCCCATTAAACTTGATCTTGAGAAGGGAATAAAAAGGGTCTCGCAAGTAGGAAGACAGTTTAGTCACCGAGTATACTTACACCTACCGCGCCACGCCATGGGTTTCCCCCACACGGTGGCCGCGCGCTCGCTCGCCGGCTCCCCGCGTCACTCGTCTTCATGGCGAGCCCCGGCGCGGTCGCCAGCCCCGACCCGGCACTCGACTCAAGTAATACCACACATGCATCACCTATGCACCCTCGCTTCACAACCACCGCCGTAGTAGAGCTTGCTTGGCAACCACCGCCTTAGTAGAAACTTGCTTTGCAACCACAGCCGTACTTAGTAGACTCTTTACAATCACCAGACCAAAAGTCTCTGATACTTTTGGCTGTCACTCCCAAACTAACTTTAAGGATAAGACAGATCACATTTAAAATCATAACCGAAAAACTGCTTTCATAGTAGGTGCTTATGCACTCGTAAGCTCCAAAAAATTTTCCATAAATATTAACAAGAAATGTAGATTTCAATCTAATCTATGCTTTTGCTCTATCTCGAGGTCAGCATTGCATGCTATAAGTTGTGTGTATCTCAGTACTCTGTGCTATAAGGTATTATGGATTTAGAATGCATTGTCATCGAGCTGTGAGCTACGCTGAAAGTCACAGCCGGATAGCTCATCAGGAAGTGTTCCAAATTTTAGTTGCAACATTCCACATAGACAGACAGACAAACAAGGGTAATACTTAATAATAAAAAATGTGTGTATTATAAATTAGGTTCTTCTTCTTATCGTGTCATATTTTCTTTCGAGCCAGTGTGGTGAAAGGATTTCAAGTGCGCTTCGAAGAGGCTCCTTTTGTGCACTTGACACACAAAAATTCGACTTAATTTTTTCAAATTATTTGCGGTGTATAGATATTGCACTCGTATTCCTATTCTCCGAACTGCACTACATCTTTCCCAATCCAAAAGCTAACCATCGCACTACTACACAAGAACAGCCACTTGCATGTTAACATCCCATAATATGGCACATTACCAACACATTTATCTGTCTCGATGAGCTTCGCATGTCACGGCACATCATAAGACCCCACATTCGTCTCCCGCACGCCAACCCCTCACATTCGCCTCCCACGCCCACCACTCGACCCCACATCTCCCGCATGCATCCGTCCCGACGCTGGCGGCGCACTGTGCGGCATGGCACTGACGAGCGCGGTCGCGGCCGCCGCCGCCGCCGCCGCCGCGTCGGTCGGCGCAGGCAAGAAGGCCGCGCAGGTGCAATTGCAGGCCGACCTCAACAACGATGACGAGTGGAACAAGTTCCTCGCCAGAGATGGGCTATTGGGTGAGTCAGTCATCAATCAATCAATATAATATATAAAAGGCTTGGACCTGACTGACTGACAGACAACACAACCACTGAATGTTGACTTGAAACTTGGAAGTTGTGTTCTTGCTGAGCTTAAAGAGAGCAATACAAACGAAGTTGCAGGCGTCAGCTGGTTTTTTTAATAAATTTGTCCGTTTTCGCCTCTCCAAATTGCCATACTTTTATAGAGTGGAGAGGTTGGCATGAGCGAACGGCTATCGTTGCAAATCTCTAAGCTCTTTCTAAGCAGTTTTATCATTCAAACTTTTTCTAGTGGTGGATGTATACTCGGAATGGTGTGGCCCCTGCATCGGCATGGTGGGGAACCTCAAGAAGATCAAAGTGGAAATAGGAGGCGACAATTTGCATCTTGCTGTGGTAATAAGACGCAAACAAACAGATAAAAACGTTCAAAATAAATGGAGCTCATGTAGGTACCTAAATGTTTGAAAATTTTCCAGGCGAAGTCAGACACCATAGAATGCTTAAAGAGATTCAGAAAACGCAGCGAACCAACGTGGATGTTCATAGCGGTAAGGGTCAAATTCAATGAATAAGTACCAACGCGTGGTTGTCAGTTATCACGTTTCGGCGCCGAGGTGTCGAGGGGCTCATATGAGCAGGGTGGTGATTTGAGGGATGGCACCGACGTCAGCGGTATCGAACAAACGCCGTAAAAAACGTATGTTTATGGCTACAAAGACCTTCAAACTTGAAGAATGTTAGGTTATTTTTCAGCTAGACATTCCTATGCAAATAAAAAAGTTTTCAAGTGCTTTTCTGATTTTTTCTATTTCGTGTGCACTAACATAAAGATTTTATTTAAACTCTCATAGGAATCACAATTATTGTATTTTGTACTAGATAATTAACTAACAAATGACATTATTTTTCAGGCAGGACAGCTTCTGAACGTGGTGTTCGGAGCGGATGCACCGCGCATCGCGAGGACCATAGAGCAAGAGCTCCAAAACGAGGAGCTCGCTCAGAAGGGAGAGAGGGAGCGACCCAAGCGAGCCCCGCACGAACTCACACCGCCCGAACAGGTGGGCAGTGCCTAGCCACGGCCACTCACGTCTACAGGGATTTACCTACTCACTGAATTTATCCGGAGGAATAATATTCAGTTACTAAATTGTTGTAACCCATTATGCTCAGCAGTTGGATCAAAAAATGTTGCTTTAGAAGACAATAAAGTTTAGGCTTATTCAGATGACCTCACGGCAGAAATCAAATGCTCTATGTTTCAGGAGATAGCAACGGCTCAAGAGAAGTTATTCGAAGAGAGACGCAATAAGGAGGCGGCGGCGGTGGAGGCGGCTCGCTTGGCTCGCCGCGAGCTGCGGGCCAAGCGGCTGGAGGCCTTTTTTATGGACATCTGCCCCGGCCTGCTTATGCCGCACGCGCAGAAACATCTCAGAAAGATCAGCGATGCCTTGGAACCACTCGGTAAATACTTAATAGACTGAACCGGTATCTGTGAGGTGCGATGTAATGTAATTTTAGTAAACGACCCTCTGTAAAGTCAACAAGACAATCATGATCATCCCGTTCGGTAGTTTGTCCGAAAAGAGAAGAAATAGGCGATTTGGAGAACACAGTATGAATAGATGCTACGAAAACAGCGAAGTGCCCCAAGTCGAGTCTCTTCTGAGCGGCTATCAAAGGAAGAACATGTCTTGGCACAACCTCAGCAACTAATGCACAAGTTTCTGGTGCTATTACAAGCCAAAATTTTGCATCAGTGTGGGTGAAGGCTCAATATTACGTCAATAAGATCAAATGATTTCAATTCCAGGAGTACTGGTAGCAGACAAGTGCCCCATCCTCCTGGGCAAGGACGGCGCCAGGATCCTGGCAGTGGAAGACCCGGAGTTTTCCGAAGAGGGCGCGGTGGCCATGCTGGTGGAGCGACCCTCCACAGCTCTGCTACTCAAGAAACAGCCGGACAAAGAAGGATGTGTTATTGGTTGGTCTTTCCGCCTTCCTAGAGAAAAGGACTAAGTAGAAACGATTTAGGCATGTTTGATTTAAAAGAATGGAAATAATATCAGGATTTTAAATGTTTCAGAAATCTGCCGCCGGGCAATCTATGGAGACGGGCTGTCAGAGGACGAACGACAAAAGAAGATTATAGTGGAAGAACTAAGAGCAGACAACCTTCCCGGCATCCATATCCCCGCTGATCGCCACCAGCGGGCTGCTATACTGGACTTGCTGTTCCCGAAGGTAAGCTCATCAAGTTAACTAAGCACAGTATTATTATTGGTCCTGCTTGATAATGCTTTATAACTGTAGATGAAGAGATAGTTTTTCGAAGAATAAGCAGGTTTTCATAGACATTTGTGAATGTCTATAAAGGTCTATCCACACATATCAAGGCCGTGGCCGGGACGTGACAGACAGGGCCTTGGCCGTGCCAAAAACATGCTTCCGTGAACATGGACCACTGTGTGGTGATATGCGTGGTTAGACCGCTGTATTCGCTACACTTGTCGCCGATGGCGGCCACGCGCTACAGCAACAAATTTTCATTTTTTTTTTTAGTATAAAAACTACTCTAGACAGACTCTAGCCTCAAGTCGCTGTGGACGGCGATGCGTCTGCGGCGACCGTAATACTCGTAGTAATAAAAATTCTTGGCCAAATTAACTGGTATGAGGGGTAAGAAACCCTAACATCTCGAGTACCTACTTATCAATGGCATTTGCCGCCACTGACGTCTAAACACGTCTCCATATAATGTCGCAGATGGTGCAGGCAGTGATCGACCCCCCCGCCCCCCCGGAGCCGCCGCACATCTGCGTGATGTTCGGCGCGTGGCAGCGGCGCGCCGTGCTGGCCGCGGCCGCCGCGCCCGACGTGGCGCCGCGGCTTCTGCGCTACGGCCTCTTCGCGGACACCAGCCTGCAGGAGCCTCGGCTGCTGTGCAAGACCGTCGACCAATACGAACTGAGACCCGACAAGGACTAGTGAGTACCATATTGTCAGACTTTGGTTTGTAAAGCAAACTGAAGTAGTTAAGGTTGGAGATTTTGGCAAAGATACGGATATTGGACAGACTATCTGAGTTTTAAGGTGTGGTGTGGAGATCATTCATGGATGTGAAAAATATCTTAAAAAATTATGGGAAGTAGAGAATTGCCATAAGCATATAGGTCACGCAATAAGAGTCAACGCTGTCAAAGTACTCACAAATGCAATTTCACTACACTTTGACAGATTGATAATTTTGACAGGTCACAAACGCCACGCTCATATTCACAGACACTACACAAGCGCACGTGTGAATGTGTTGTTCATGCCAAGTCATCGCTGCGCGACTTATACGCAACACCAGATATGAGAACGTCGCCGTATAACCATGCCATTTCCTTTCCCCACAGCAATGAGAGCATAGTGGTGTGCATAGCGGTGGGCTGCGCGGAGCCGGCCATGGTGCCCCCCGAGGGCGCACCCCCCGCCACGCCACCCCCCGCGCTGCTGGCGCTGGGCCCGCTGCACGTCAGCGCCGACGCCGTCGAGGGGGAGGAAGAGGGCAGCCGCTTCTTCCCGCCCGGCTACAGCGAGCCAGAGAAGAAACCCAAACCCAAGACGAAGAAGAAGAAGAAGGTACGTAGCGAGAACAGTTACAATACGGCCAACGTATCTTGGCGAGTCTGAACATCGGCTATGCGAACTTTAGCGCATGAAAACATGAAGCCGAAGACAGGGCGCGATGGCGCACATTGAGAGAGGCTTATGTCAAGCAGTGAACTACGATAGGCTGATGATCAATCAAGACAGGCTGATCTAGGGGAGACCGCTGAAACTCCATTAATAAAAAAGAAAAGTGTGAGTTTTGTAAGTTTGTATCTTTTCAGGGTAAGCGGCAAGCGGCGAATGATGAGGAAGTCGCAGACACGACAGCGGAACAACAGAGCACAGAAGCAGAAGACGCCAACGGGGAAGGAGAGGGGAATGGCGAAGGGGAAAACGGCGACGAAGACGGGGAAGAGGGCGGCAGTGATGAAGGAGACAACGGGGATGAAGAGAACGGGGCGGGTGTGGATAAGGCTACCTCGCCGCCGCCGCTCACGCCGCATTAGAACAGGTCAAGGGAACTTGGGGAAAACGAGGAATGTTGTGCACAGGGAAGAGTGTCATTGTGACGATCAGGCAATAGGGGTGAGGAAATTAGGGCAGGCGGAGAACGCTGCCCACGCTTTATTAGTCATAGTCAACATCATCCGTTCATTAATGAGATGGGCTAAATAAGAGTGACACGAGACAAGGGATATCGATGGTCTACATGTTATGTCAGTGGATGAATCGTAGTAAGATGTGTGTTACATCATAACTGATCTACCCTGTATGATATGCACTCGTTTAACAATAAACATTAACTTATTATTATACCGTCCATTTTTGCACGCTGTAATCAAGAGTTAAATTATTATATTAGCCAAAGTTTATGATCTTGTTACATAATTAAACGATTAAGTAATAATTCTAGAGTCTGTATTTTCATTAATTATAAATAGTCATTTATATTATAACAATAAAATAAAAGTAAAATGAGTAACGACTTAACACGATAGGTACGAGAGGAGTGGCAATGTACAGCATGTGGAGATCACACCACAGAGTCTTTTCGGTTCCTGGAAAACATATCACTATTAAAACCAAATCATGAATATATCTGTAAAACTGGATATGGACCGAGCGAGTCTATTTACACAATGTAATCACTACCTTATACAACATGGACATATTCTTAATCCAAATAGATGCAAAAAGATCCAAATAAATCTATCAGATGCTAAAAAATATTTTAGAGTAAAATTGCTAGTAATATTATAAAGGCAAAAGTTGTATGGATGGACAGATACATGATTGTTCCTTAATCATCCCAAAACTACAGAACCGATTTGCCTGAAATTCGTTATAATAATAATAATAATAATTTTAGTTCAGACAAGAAAAGTAAGCTTAACTAGGGCCCATATGATATAGATACTAACAACCTTAGAGACTAACATATATATTTATAAAAATGTATCAATTAGCGTGTCACTGATACTGGAAATTATGTTATAGGAATAGTTTATGAACTAAAAAAGAACATGGGCTATTTTTTCCCATACAGGGCGCAAGCAGTTAGTTGTAATATACTGACCAGATATAGTGGTTGTCATGGTGCGGCGCGCGCATGACGCCGACGCCGCCGCCCAGCCGCCGGTAGTTCATGGCGCCGCACAGCCGCCACTGGTTCGACTCCGGGTCGAACACCTGCCGACACCCGACACCACTCTTACACACTCTGACACTAAACGCGCTAGTTCTAATGTCACATCTCGTAAATCCACTCTGCTCCAACAACATCGGTGGTATACGCCGTGAATAGAATAGGACTATAATATGCTGCCTTGAAGCACTCCCAAACTGAATGTTAATAATTTCTGGTTTTCGATCCAATTTAAACACAGTACCGTTATGGTACAACTAGTAATTATCGAATCAATTGTATGCGTATCGATAACGTGAGTCTATTTCATGTCTATCCATACGAACTATGAATAGAGACGTAATCAAAGGCTTTTGAAAAATCAAGGTCAAATTAAATCAAGTATGGTGCTTTATTTAATTTTAACCAGTGTGTGGGTTAAGGGGAATCCTCAAATCCGAATTCCATACAAAATGTTTCGGACAAATACTCAAAAAGTACGCCGTATTATAGTAATTTCTTCTTCTTCACACTATTCGTTTCGTCCATGTTTTTGGATTTCTTCAACAAAAAAAGTGAAAGGTTTCATACTTTAATTCAGATTTTATACGTGTTTTTAAGTTAGTATGGTCAATTTTAACTTTTTGAGTATTTGTCCGAAACATTTTGTATGGAATTCGGATTTGAGGATTCCCCTTAAGTTGATTTTCATTAAGCGTAAGCAAGCATATCTGCCGAAGAAACGATTAACAACGTGGTCTTAGTAGGAAACCTAGCTTAGGACTTTTGCATCGATGAAGCAACGATCTGCGCATTGTAAGAGCCGAAGATTGGGCTATTCTCCTATGCTCTATGATGAAGTGTATGTTCGAGTGAGGTATAGGTGGATGAATGATGAAGTGTTTGTTCGAGTGAGGTATAGGTTGATGAATGATGAAGTGTTTGTTCGAGTGAGGTTGATGAAGTGTCAGTGTACTCGTAAAGGCCCATTTACACGATACCATTTTCTTGTACATACAACGGAAATAATTGAATGCAATAAATGACGCGCAATTATTGATCTTCAAGAATTGTAAGAAACTGTTTACACGCGGCAATAAGTAAAAAAATGGAATGCAATTATTGTATGAAAGTCTTGACATAAAAGAATTGCTGATGCCTTTTGTTTACACCAATACAATTATGTTGAGGCGATTATTGCTGTCAAGTTTTGACTTGTCTTTAGACAAGTACATATAAGTCACATACAAGTCTGTGTTTACACAGACTTGTATGTGTGTACCATTTTCAGCGGGTTGCTTCAAGTATTGCACGTTTTTGCGCTGGCAAATTTTCATTCAAGTGTTGAACGTTTTAGAAGCTACTATTTCAAAAAATTGTTGCTTATTTAATAAAGTTCATTGAGAATATACACCACCAATTTTTAATAACCAAAAAAACTTAAAAAAAATATTTCTACAAAAAAAAATATCATATTTTTTCCATATCTGTGTTCAGAAACGGCAACTGATTAGGTCTGCGTATTTTTATTTCTGGTGATAGAAAATTTACGGTGTATATTAACATACCCTGACTCACTGCACTCATGTTTGCATATGAAGAGAGAATCCAGTTGAATACAAGAATTGCTTGAGAAATTATAGCATGTGCTGTTTACACCAAAACAAGTTTTGAAAAAAACTTGTATGACAGACACATGACAGATCAAGAATGTTACGTGTTGTTTAGACCATGCAAGTCATTTATTGCTTCAATTGAATGGTATGCAACAGGCAAGAAACTTGCATCGTGTAAATGGGCCTTAAGTTATGTTCTCGTGAGGTACCTCTATGGACTTGAGGTAGGCGGTGCCGTCGAAGCCGCCCACGGCGTACAGCTGGCCGTTGACGACGGCGAGCCCGACGCCGCTGCGCCGCGACGTCATCGCCACCACCGGCGACCACGAGTCCGTGCTGGGCTCGTATCTGACACACCACACATACAATACATTATGTTCGGAGTAAACCGAACACGTAAGCGTTTTCGCGTTCTTGCACTACATTGCAATTGTCGCGGTATCGTTTCGCCCAATTTTCACCAGTTACGCGTACACCAGCCACCAGGCGACTCGCGTGCTCATTTTACCATTTTACCATAACCATTTATCTAGTGTGTCTTTTAGCAATATAGTCAATAAGTGAACTTTTAGACGTTTTTATCTATCAAACCACCCGTTAGAATTAAGTCGCTAAAGAGCTAGTGCTAAACACAAGTACTAGCTTTTTACATGGTCCTTCGAGTTTTAAACCAACCAGTGCCCTACCAGAGGATTACAGTGATTAGATTGAGCAGGAGATCGTAAGGAGAATACCAGGTCAGACCAAACCATTTATTATACTTTACCATATATTTTCATACACCAATTTCAACCATGGATAATCTTTTTGCCAACCTAACCGAGATCTATGAAGCTATTCAAACCATGAAGAGCAACTTTAAGAAAGATGGGCCCAGCAGAAACACCAAACCAGATTATTTAAAGCGGAAGAGTGAGTTGTTAGCAACATATTGGGATGATTATTTAGAAAACCATAGGCAAATGTGCGAGTTAGAAGACCATGATCACATCTATTTCAAGAAGAGATGTTATGACACCGCAGAAGAAGTTTACCTATCAACAAAGGAACTTATAAATAAGAATTTGAGGGAATATGAGGCAAAACTACAACCAGTCGTGCAACCGATGAATCTGCACGTGCCAGATGCGGAAACCGCGCAACCAGGACCATCGTCTCATCCAATGACACCACAACCAAGAGTTAAGAAATCACCCCCGATAAGAGACAGCACTAAGCTGGATGAGCTGATGAAGAAGCAGGCAATTAACATGAAGGCGTTCATGAGAACAGTAAATACCATACGCACTGACGTGTTGAGTAAAAAGTGGGAGTTTGAAAATGCATTAAAGTTTCTTGAGTCTCGTTGGGAGGCAGTAGATAAACTGCATTGGGAAATAGAAGGCGAGAGCGTAGAACAGGATACGGAATACCAAAAAGAATTTACACGACACGAAGAAGTATTCAATAAGATGGAGAAAATCATCAATGAGAAGAAGTGGTCAATATCGCACCGGGAAGAGTCCACACCGCGGATGGACATTCCTGTGTTCGAAGGCAACTGCCACTTGTGGACTTCTTTCAAGGATCTTTTTTCTGAAGCAATTCATAAAAATCCATGCCTGTCCAACGCGCAAAAAATGCAATTTCTGAAAGGAAAGGTGTCAGGGGAGGCTGAAAGGCTAATTCAACATCTACCAATCAGCTCCGAGAACTATGATGCTTGTTGGGATCTACTAAACCATCGTTACGGAAATAAAAAACGAATTTTTACATCTCACATCAACATCCTTCTGGGTCTCCCGAACATACAGCAGCAGTCGTGCGGCAGCATAAAAAGGCTGTATGACGTAGCGATGGAAACACTGCATGCCGTAAAAAATCTAGGGGTAGATATTAAGTCATGGGATCCACTCCTAGTACATCTCCTAACGCAAAAATTGGACAACGCCTCGTTTGCGGAATACATTAAGGCCGTGAAAGACCCCAAAGAACTGCCCTCTTTACAGGAGTTCTTGGATTTTTTGGAAAACACATTTACCACATTAGAAGCGTCCCGGCGCAAGTATGAAAGCTCACCACAACCAAAACCATACTATCAACCAAACTACCAAATTCAAAGACCAAACCAAATGAAAAGAGAAAATCGTCCATTAAATGACTACCATACACCAAAACCTATGAATACATTCCACATATCACGGTCAGTAACCTGCGGAATTTGTAATAAAAATGATCATGGAACGTGGCAATGTCAGCATTTTTTGCGGTTAACGCCCGAGCAAAGGTTGCAAAATATCATTCGGTTGAATTATTGTCAAAACTGCCTGACTGATCATTCTAGCGATGGATGCATATCCACAAAACGATGTCGAAACTGCCTCGGCGCGCATAACACGCTGCTTCATTATGCGCTTGCACAGAAAAATGTCATGAAGCCGCAATATTGCTCCAATTACAAGACCACTAACCCCAAAGAAAACGTGTCCAGATCGTCTCACGTGTCATGGGACGATATGTCAGAAATTTTATTAGCCACTGCCATGGTTAATGTCAAAGCTAGCGACGGCACTGTATACACTATGAGGGCTTTAATTGACCAAGGCTCACAGGTATCTCTCATAAACGAAAACGCAGCACAAATTTTAGGATTGAAAAGAAGTCAGTGTATGGGTAAAATCTTCGGCGTTGGAGAAAGAGAAAACAACGCGAAGGGAATGATAAGGCTACATTTGCAATCTATACATACTGATTTTTCTTTCGAAACGGATGCAATCATCATGAACAACCTAATCAAAGGCTTACCGAATAGAAGTTTCTCTAAACCAACTTGGAATCACATTCAAGATATCAAACTGGCGGACCCCGACTTCTACATAAGTCGCCCTGTCGACCTACTTCTTGGAGCAGAGGTATACAGCAGGATTATGCTAGAAGGAATCCTGAGAGGACATTCTAATGACCAACCAATAGCGCAGCGAACAACGTTAGGATGGCTACTATGTGGGACAGTAACGCCTCGCTATTACTGCAATGTCGTTCTACAAAACACCGAGGATTCAAGAAATCAGCTACCAGAGCGCCACCTGCCACACCATGCCATCACCAGAGTCAAATCAACCACGACTAAGCTTAGGGTCATATTTAACACTTCCGTAAAATCATCAACTGGATACAGTTTAAATGATGTGATGTACAAAGAACCAAATCAACAAAATATTTTGCCAGAGCATATTTCAAAATGGCGTCAGTACCAATTCGCATACACCGCAGATATTGAAAGGATGTACCGCACGATTTTAGACCATGAGGATGACCTACCATACCAGATAATTATAAGCCAATCTGCTGAAACGGCAAATCAATTTAAATCTAATCTGATCGCGCTACAACTCCAGACAGGACTTACTACCATGAATATACTGTTTCGAAGAGTTTGGTTAGCGAAAAGAGAGTGGATAGAAAAATTACCAGAGAATTCAGCTGTAGAATGGACTAAGCTACGGCAAGAAGTAAAAATGATAAATACCACGGAAGTAATTAGATGGTTAGGAATCATAGAAACGAAACAATGTCAGAACCAGATGGCATTTAATCTTCAAACTATTCCAAGACTTGTGGAAAAGATGGATAATTGATTACTTAACACAACTCTCAGCAAGAAACAAATGGAAGAAAACGCAGAAAAACATCACCTACGGTGACTTAGTAGTAATACAGGACGATAACTTACCAGCAGGAAAATGGGCAATGGGGCGTGTGATCGACACTCACCCCGGAGATGACGGTCTCGTCCGGGGCGTGACCCTAAAAACCAAAAACGGTGATATGAAAAGACCGATCAGTCTTACCTGTGCAGCCTGATGAGCAACCATTAAAAAACCAACAACAAATCAAACCAGAATCGAAAACAAATGAGCGAAAACCATATGGCATCCCAAAGAAAACCACATCGAAATTCGTTACGGTAGCAACAGCAATGTTTTGTTTTATGATGTTGTTATCGCCTGCGTGCGGATCGCACGAAATAAGGAAGTTACCAGAAAACCAAACCCTCTACTTTGATCCAATATCAAAAATTCAACTAATAAGAGACAAATGGACTTTGATTGTTTACTACGATCTCAAACCATACTGGACCGGAATAGAAACATACCAAAAAATATCGAGCTACACGGACAGATTATGTAACACAGTAGAAAAACAATCACATTGTAATATTATCATTCAACAGGCTCGACACGATTACCAGGAACTCGAGTACTATAATGAACTTTTGTTATCCCAGCATTTTAACGTCCACGACAGACAGCGCCGACGCCGTGGCCTTATCAACGGTGTCGGGTATATAGCTAGCGAATTGTTTGGAGTATTGGATTCTCGCTTTGCTGATCAGTATGTCAAGGACATAGAAACCATACAGCGTAATGAAAAACACCTGTCAAACTTATGGAAAAACCAGACCTCAGTTATTGAAGCAGAATTTAACCTCATAAATAAATGGTAAACAAGAAACTTAACGATCTACAAGAAAATTCAAGCATTTTACAGCGAGAAATTCAAAACATTTCATACATTCAAGAGTTTACTTTATCCGCGATGGCAGGTAATACCTTGCTGCAAAGTTTGAAACGTTTACAAGATACTCTCCTTGACACCATAACACATGTTTACCATGGCCAAATAAGTATGCATTTGCTAACTCCAACACAACTCAAGAAAGAACTTCAAACCATAAATGGCCAGATGCCAAGCGAACTAACTCTCCCCATCAAAAACATCGAAACAGACCTGAGTTACATATACAAACTTCTGAAGGTCAAGGCAAGAGCTACCGCACGATATATCTTAATCCAAGTAACGTTCCCACTAATATCAACGGAAGACTTTCAGTTATATAAATTATTACCAATCCCACACCAAATGAATAACAAAATGACGAGCATTTCACCAATCTCAGAATACGTCGCAGTAAATCTGAAAAGAGACTCTTTCTTCAGCGTCACCATCAACGATTTCTCAGCCTGCCTACAGCATGGAAATTCATATCTGTGTCAATTATTAAAACCAATATTAAAAATAAATAGAGATGAAAGTTTTTGCAAAACAAATTCCAGCACGATGAAATGTCGAATTAATCAGTCCGCTTGCAACAACAAATGGGTCGAGTTACATTCAACGTCACAGTACCTATACTTCTGCTGTGACGTCTACCCAATTAAAATCCTATGTGAAGATCATGTTGCAATTGAACAGGTGAGCCGAGCAGGGGTCATCGGCATGAGTCAGAAATGTGTAATCAAGGGCGATGACTTTTCCCTTTACTCCTTGCAACACCAATCCAACAGAATAGATACATCCCCAAATATTTACGTGCCAGAGTTTGACCAAATTAACCATCTCGTGAAAATAAAAATTCCAGACAAAACCTCAAAGGAGGATGTCAATCTCAACGCATCCATGACTAGCCTGGGAACGGCCGTAAATAATTTAAAGGCGTCCAATGCAGATATTGATGAGATATCCCAACACGACATCCATCAATACGCTATGAGCTATCTGCTATTAGCAGGAGCACTGTGTGTAGTGGCAGCATGGATATGGAGGAGAAAGCGTTGTTGCCTGTGCCGGACAACCACGACGAGCACCAGCGGCGCGCGTCGCCGCCGGCAGGAGTCTGCGGCGACGCCGCCGCCACCGCGTCCAGCTCTTCGCCACAGCGAGGGCTCTCACCGGCAAGAGGCGGACGAAGCTCCGCCAGTGTCAGTGACAAGTGAAAGTGTGTGTGAATTAAACCATGTTGATGATTATGCCAAACGTTGGCCAAAAAACAATAAACGGGACACTACTAAACCGTCGACAACAGTGATACTAGAGACCAATTAAGTTTTGCTTAGTATTTTTTGATTTTGTGTTTTTTTTTTCCCTATTGTAACCTTGTACTTTGATGTTTTATAAGTTAGTTAAGATGTAATTTTCACCTCAGTCATCCCATTTTCATCTCGCGCTTGGGAATATGTTCGGAGTAAACCGAACACGTAAGCGTTTTCGCGTTCTTGCACTACATTGCAATTGTCGCGGTATCGTTTCGCCCAATTTTCACCAGTTACGCGTACACCAGCCACCAGGCGACTCGCGTGCTCATTTTACCATTTTACCATAACCATTTATCTAGTGTGTCTTTTAGCAATATAGTCAATAAGTGAACTTTTAGACGTTTTTATCTATCAAACCACCCGTTAGAATTAAGTCGCTAAAGAGCTAGTGCTAAACACAAGTACTAGCTTTTTACATTATGAAATAAAATGAAATGAAATGATATTTTATTTGCCTGAAGTATGGTCATTACAAGGTCTTATATTAATAGTATAGTATCACATATTTCGTCGGTAGTCGACATGCAAATTTTGACTTAAAATAATTTTCTAATTTTTTTAACAGGTATATATATAGTAGTGGTTATAACAAAAGATAATAGCGGCGTTTTCCCTGAAAGAAAACGCATATTAAATACTTACCTTAATATTAAGCTTTTTGCTTATAGAGAGCAGCATTTGATTTTCCGTTCGAGTTAGTCAAGTGCTGATAGTCCATTTCCACCGTAAGTGGCGCCACCTAGCGGCTTTGTGTGGTATTTTTATGTCTACCGATAATGGCCGCTCAATTACTTCTCATTGGCTTTTTATTACGTATTTTCACCAGGCAGAAATCAAACTAAAGCTTAATATTAAGGTAAGTATTTAATATGCGTTTTCTTTCAGGGAAAACGCCGCTATTAAATACTGTACCGTTAATATTAAGCTTTTTGCTTATAGAGATTCTGTTTGCTATCGCCTGGTGACGCCACTTGCAACGTGAAATTTCAGGTTCTTATACGCCAATGTGATGATTTTTTGTAAGTTCTTAATAAAACATAAGTTATTATCATTTTTCAATATGAACCTGTAATAAAGTATATGAATTATGATATTTTGTTTGTTTTAATAACAATCATTGTATTTGCTACGTTAAACATAACTCGCAACTTACTGTCTTATGTAATAAGTATAGGATATAGGATATTTTAATACTGATTATGACAGACCTTCAGCGAGGTCAAACAATATTTCAGAAACCACTGTCGGAGGTTGGTTACTCTCATAACACATTTTCAGGGTTACTGCGTTCACAGCTTCGATATAATTATCATTCGGTATACTTGCTACACAGCCATGTGTGCCTAATCAGTTTTGTTCGATACCTTCGAAATATAAGTGAACATTATTATTTACAAATGTATTGTAGTATTTACTAGCATAATACTTCATACTAATTTAATTAAACTGTATTTAAAATACAAATACTTTGTTTCGAATCGAATGAGAGTGATTAAGTTATTATGTTAAATCAATTTTATATATTTTCTCACAAAAAAAAAAAAGTTTAAAAACAATTTCACATTGCCTTCCTCTCTATATTTTTTTTTTTTTTTATGTGGTTATAATAAACTAGAGGGAAAATAATAAAAATAATCAATGTAATATAATATAATGTTATAGTTTTTTAAAATTATTAGCGTGATGATAATTGGGTGTGTCGACACTATCCAATTATTCGTAATTCCAGTTAGGTAGTTTAATATTATTTAGAGACACTTCTATTATGCTTCCAATGCAGTGATTTTGATCACTGTATCAAGTTAAGTAGATACAATAACATTAATTACTAGACAATTACCGAATCACCTAGTTTAGGTAGCTATTTGGCAAATTAAATGTTAGTGATTCTAAACGAACCTCTTCGAGACGCACATGAAATCCTTTTACCACACTGGTTCGAAAGAACTGGTGACACGATAAGAAATTATTATATTGCAATAGTCAACAATAACAACAAGCGTTAAGGAAAATAGGATAGAATTGTAGATATAGAATTGTAAGTATTGATTCATGTCAGTTATGCCAAATGACAATTTTTCATTGATGTATACCTTTAACATCAGTTTATTATCCTACTGCGTTTACTCATAAAACTAAGAGTAACGTTAAAAGTTATCATTATGGGAAGGATTCCAGAATCGAGAAATCATGTGAGCTGACAAGTCAGCGTCCCGTCATATCGTTATAATGAATGAGAACCATTCTTGTTTGCAAATGTTCGCTAGATGATATTAGGATATTATGTCATTTCAGTTGTTTTGTTGTTGTTCATTATAACCATAACATTTTATTTTTCATGAACAAAGTTTAATCAATTAAAGATCGAACGTAGTCGGTATGCAATCGCTTGCGAAGTTCGTTTGATAGCTAACGAATATAATATACAATAAAACTTTGGAATACAGCATTGGTCAACAGCCTGAGTGACAGGCATGTATGATAATTATATAAAATGCATGAACATACTTAAAGTGATAAGATTGGGCAATCAGTATGTTGGGTTAAGTGATTTGATCTTGCCTATTAAGCAACTCAATAAAGACATGAAAAATTAAGTACCTGCCTAGGTGCAGTCGTTGCCATTCGAAATATTTGATATTTAGGTACTATAAATATAGTTCACTTTAAATACATAATATAGTATATTCCATATACCTACTAACTAGGTATAGGTATAGCAACTGTTTAAATAAACAAGTACTAGTTAAAGGCAATAATATGTTCATGTACAGAAAATTCTTATCATTCGAGCCAGATAAGTGTCTGCTTAGACTAATGCGACCATGTTAATTTAAAACTTTTATAATAAGCTCAAACACTATTTAGTTCATTTGTAACTAAGGTTTGACGTACATTTATATTGTAAGTCTGAAGCCTTTGGGAGGCTTATTTAGAACTCTTGACAACAGAGCCAAACACTCAATTAGGAGAAAACGATTGTAGTTTACAGGCATGCTATTTTGTATCATGCTCTAGTCAGTGTTCATTGTTGAACAGGGTTAATTGATACGGTACCTACTTCCGTAGTTTACGTACCTATATTACGATTAAGAAGATACACAGGCATCTAGTGCATTTATGTTAATTTGGAGGCGACAGCTTAGATCTCATAAAGTACCTACTGACAATATTTGGAAATAATATTTTTGATAAGAGTGATATCGATAAGTAGGGTACTTACTTGCTTGTTTTTTTTTTTTTTGAAACGTTTAATATTACGATACTTTACTAAAATACAAGGTTCGAGCCAATAATGGCTAAGCAAGGGGCAAGACGAGCACTTGTTGTCATTTAAATAAACAATTTTATTAAAAATACCATGAGGGTATCTGATAAAAACATTACGTAAGTAGTTCATTTCTCGAAAGAGAGTTGAAAAAATATCTCACAATTTCTAGCCTAAGTTAAGATGAATTTATAGTATGCTGTAAACTATTTTATAATTATAAATTATTGATATTTTTTATCCTAAACAAGGACTTTCCTTCATTACGTGCTATCGAGCACACAAAGTTCCATTATTTTGGTGCTCTTACCGTGAGTTGAGTCACCCATAAGTTTAGTAAAAAGAGTGTACGAACTGGGAAGTAGCCAATACAACAGTCTTGCGTAACTTCTTTGGGAATCTCGTGATTCACTGGTAATGTTTTGCCGCTTCAATGCGTACCTACGCTACTATTAACATTCCCTGGTAAACCTGGTTATACAAGCATTACAGAACCTAAAATTAAGTTGTTTGCAAATCGTTGATGCCTTGCAGTGAGCAGGTATCCAATAGTTCTATTGTGCCTATTTGAGTCTGGTTTATGAAAGCAGTACGGGCTCGACATCAATATTTAAGATGGAGCAACCGTTTTAAAACTGCTGATGTCTTGTCGTAGACAGAAACATCTATAGATTTCAATGTAGGTACTGGAACTATGTCCTTAAAAGCTAAACTTTTATACTTAGATCTGTTTGCAGCTTAAGGTTTGCCAAAAACAAATGCATCCGGTTAGACTATACAGTAATGTAGGTAGTGGAACACTACAAGGTAAAATATTATAAAAGTCTTGTAAATCAATACTTGCTCCTCACCCTCGAGATGGGAGCTCCAATCTGTCGGCAGACAATCTGTCGACAGATTGTTAATGCCTTGCCGTCAGCAGAGACATCATAAACACTTGACTCGTTGTAGGTACTTACTTTAATAGTGTACGAAAGAAAATAAACACTATCTACACCCCGGAGGTTAGTTTTAATCTGTTCGCAGATTGTTTATGCCTTGCGTGAGCAGAGACATCATAAAAACTTGAATCAAAGTCGGTACTTTAATAATGAACGAAAGAAAAATAAATACTTTAAATACTTATTTATATACACCCCCCGGACGTTAGCTTTAACCTGTTGGCAGATTAATGATGCCTTGCGTGAGCAGAGACATAAGATTAATTTCCATGTACAGTAAATTAAAGCAGTTTAACATCTCTCAAATTTTGTAATTACTCAAAGTTCCCGAAATTGAAATACGCGGAGAATTCATAATATATATGTTTTTTAAAATTATACATGTCTTGCTTCAGACACAGTACATCTTTTGTAAAACCATAGGTTACCCTAATGTTAAGCTTTTATTGTTACTATTACACCACTATTACAACCTAGAAAATTACTGCGTATTCAAATCAAAATTACTGTTCTAAGGAGGTGTGACTCTAAATTATTTGTGTGAGGGCTTGCTTGGTGGTAGAAATGATTTCTACAACAAATCCGAATAATTTTGCAACATTATTTAATTTCAATAAAAATCGGGTAGGTAGTCGAAAAACAATTAAATTAGGTATTATTATTGCTCAAATCTTACGGGTTTTCTGAAGAAAACCTATTTCTCTTGAATAGGTATGATACCTACTCCCACAACGTAAGGTGCATGTACTTATACGTATTTTTCCCCTTTTTGTTTGCTAGACAATGCCACCTGGAGTGGTCTAAATGAGAATTGTGTAGGAATATTCTAACCAAAAAACATCTAAACGATTGAACCTACATTAGAACTAGTCATCGGATCTTTTGGAACAGACGGTTCCCATGTCAATGGCTTTTCAACAAAAAACTTCGTAGAACAGTTAAGTACTCAAGTTCATACTATCATTAAAACGTTCGTAACGTTGTATATTATGAAAGTTTATTTCTTTAGTAATAGCACCAGTCGTGGACTTGCGTACTAGGAAAATAAACGTTGAACCACTGACCCGAAAAGACTATTAGAATCACTTCAACAAAATTTAAAAAAGTTTGCGTAGCTCACCGATTTTCATGAATATAGTGCACTCACGCGCAGAATCCTGCTCGGATGGTTCGACGAGCTGCCGTTTATAGGGCTGCATGACCTGCAGCTTGAGCTTGATAGCTATATAGGTAGCTTGTAGCGCAAATTCACGCTATCTAGATCAATAAATTTAAATTTAAACACTTTTTCTTATGTAACTGGGGAATCTCATCAAGTGTTTCTGCTACACAAACCTGGGCGGATGGACAATATCTTTATCTTTATTTTGTATACACATACATGTTATACCGAACGGAATAAACCGTTAAATAATTCAATTTAATAAAGCCATATCGGCTACATTAAGAAAAGAGGGTACTTACATTTTCCCCTTTTGCACTTTTTAAACACTTTATTTCTTTTTCGAATGATAGTTTCGAATTCGATATTGAAAACTTATAATAAGTATGGAACAGTCCTAGGTAGGAGCTGTTCGGACGTGTTAACTCGGCGGAATACAAAACGCCAATAAGAAGTAATTGAGCGGCCATTATCGGTAGACATAAAAATACCACACAAAGCCGCTAGGTGGCGCCACTTACGGTGGAAATGGACTATCAGCACTTGACTAACTCGAACGGAAAATCAAATGCTGCTCTCTATAAGCAAAAAGCTTAATATTAACGGTACAGTATTTAATAGTATAATAATAGAGTAGATTTTAGATAATATTTATAGCACATTAGGATAAAAATTCATTCAGATTATAAAAGCATTTCTCAAGTAACCATTTATAAGTTTAGTTTTCAATTGTTTAATAGGTAGTTCTCTTATAGTTTTAGGAATTTGATTAAATATTTTTACAGTCATGTTGTAACTATTTTTACTACTAAGAGCTGTCCTGTGAGCTGGTACCACTAGCCTGGTTGGGTCTCTAAGTTTATTACTCACCCATGATCATCATCCGCAGCCTGATTTGACCCATTGCTGGGTATAGGCCTCTCTCCTCTCGCCATTCCTATATTCATCACTCACTACATCATATCAACGTCGTTTCGTTAAACAGTCTCTTGTCCGACGAAAGGTTGTATGGAAGAGATCTCTTTTAAGCGATAAATCCACAGCACACATTGTCCGCTATTTTTATGTTTCTTACTGATTTTGTTCATATGATGGTTTTTATATCATATCACAGTAAGGCAAAAGTTTGTCTGGATCGACAGATAGAATTATGTTTGTTACTCAATTACTCCGAAACAGCTCAGCCGACTTGGCTGAAATTCAATATGGGTTCGGTCTATGACCTGGGAAATCACCTTTACCCCAATACTATTCAAGGAAAACCGCGAACATGATAACACAGATTGTTGCACTGTCCTGGGCATACGTATTCTATTACCGATGAGAGAGCGGCATACTCGGAATAACACGGAAACATTTATTGAGTGATGGAACAGTAACCTTTCAGCGGAGGAGAGCTCGGTGCAGTCGTCGCGGCCGCCCACGGCGTAGATCTGGTTGTCGAACACCGCGCAGCCCAGGTGCTTGCGCCGCGTCGACATCGCGGCCACCTGACACATACAAGTCACACATGACCTACCGTGTTTCGTGCAAAATAAAAATCTTTATCTTTATCTACAAACAAATATATTTTACAATGTAAGACACGGTTTGGAAAATAATATGTCTGTCTGTCATTCCGTGTGAAGAGGACGTGGTGGCCGAGTGGATGAGGCCCTTACCTTGCGATCTGATGGTCGCGGGTTCGAATCCCGGTGGCAGTCATGCTTAAATGGGTTTTATCGGTTGAAATAATCTATGTATGCAATCCACGTTATCCCAACGGTGAAGGAAAACGTTGTGAGGAAACCGGCATGTCGTAGAACCAAAAGTTCGAAAACATGTGTCAAGTGCACGAAAGGAGCCTCTTCGAGGCGCAATTGAAATCCTTTCACCACACTGGTTCGAATGAACTAGTGACACGATAAGAAGAAGATTCTTGGATCGAATTTGGAGCACTTTCAGGATAGCTCACAACTCGATAGCAATGCGTTTTACATTCATTTATCAGCAGACGATGCAGACCTAACCTCAAACTTAAAAATTGCTATAATTCGTAATGGCAGCGAAATAGAGAACACCTAAAAATGAATCAACATGACACCTGGCTCAAATGATGTTTGTGCAAAGCAGAGCATGGAATTGGATAATTTTGATAGAGAAGAGGTCCTGTAATACTTGGTAATGATAAGGCTTCGCAATTTAAGGAAGAAGAAGCACGGAGGGCGCCGCGCGGGGCCGCGGGGGACGCATCAAGTTCCGAGCCACGCGTCAGCCAGGTGGCATGTTGATTCGCCCGAAAGTAATTTTTAGATTTTGAGAAGAATGTACATTTGTTGTTATGGTGTGGAGTAGTAGTGTATGCGAGAGGGTGAGGCGTACCTGCGTCCACTTGTTGGCGCGCGGGTCGTACCGCTCCACGGTGTTGAGCGGCGCCTGGCCGTCGGAGCCGCCCACCGCGTACAGCATGCCGCCCAGCACCGCCACGGCCACGCCCAGCCGCCGCGTCGTCATCGCCGCCACCTGCGGCCACACACATGTCAGACTGCCAACGTTATTGTCCCTGACGTCAGTCGCGCGTACAAATATTCGTTGTGTTCTATACAGCGCGCTAGCCAATGTCACAGCGCATTGTAACGCAGGCCAGCGTGCTACGCGACAGATGTCAGCGACGTAGGAATTCGGAGCTTATTCGTTTAACAGCAGTGAAATAGGTATGAAAGCTGTTCACTAAGTTTTCTCGCTCCCGCATTGATGAAAGACTATGACTATGCTAGAGGGAGATATCTATGCCAGTAGAATTGTCTAAGTAAAAAAATGAGTCTGAGGACGAGCTGCAGCAGTCTTGCACAAGCCTTTATGAATCAAAGGCTTGTGTAGCTCTGTTCTGGTCTGGCGGAGGAGGTGGAGAATCTGGTTTGGAGTGGGTGGGTAACGGGTGTGGGTGTGTGGTGTGTGGTGGGTAGGGCTACCTTGGTCCACCGGTTGTCCTTGGGGTCGTACCGCTCGACGTGGTTGAGGCACTGCACGCCGTCCTGGCCGCCCACCGCGTACAGCGCGCCCTCCAGCACCGCCACGCCCACCGACGTGCGGCACGACGACGTGGGCGCCACCGCGCCGCACCACTGCGGGACACACGGGGGGTCACACCACAGGACCACTGACGACAACACGTTACAAACAAGAGCACACTGCACAACACATTGTCATAACAGTTCACGACACAGCAATGTCATCTTGTTACAGAGATTGCGCGAGGCTCTAGCTAAAATGTTGAGGGGCTAGATAAATCAGCATAACGCTGAGTTCAGGCCATTTTCACCTGGTTTATATGCGGGTCGTGCAGAGTGCGTACCTGGTCGGTGTGCGGGTGCTCGTGCGTACCTGGTGGGTGTGCGGGTGCTCGTGCGTACCTGGTTGGTCTGCGGGTCGTACCGCTCGATGCTGTTGAGGTAGCTCTGGCCGTCGTGGCCGCCCACGGCGTAGAGCAGGTCGTGCAGCACGGCCACGCCCACGCCGCAGCGCCGCTTGGACATGGGCGCCACCATCTTCCACTCGCCGGAGCCCGGCTCGAAGCGCTCCACCGACGCGATGGCGTCGCCCGAGCACCAGCCGCCCACCGCGAACAGCACCTCGCCTGCCACACGACGTCGTACAGTGCATGCACACTACAGTGAGACACATCGACTATGCATACATATATGTAGTGTCGAAGCTGCTGGATCAGTAGCATATATCATATATCAGTTCCTCTCACATTCATCAAGCTTTATACGTACAGCCAGCTCACAGACATGTATACGCTCCCAAGCTTTCACATTTAAATTATACTCTAAATTTTGCAAAGACATTCTTCTTCCGACAAGAATTCTGACAAATGACTACATTAATTTGAAAATGCTTGCGTTCACTTTTCTTAGCAAAATTAAGAGTAGTATAAATGTGAAAGCTTGGAAGTGTATACATGTCTATAGCTGGCTCGAGCTAGGTACCCAGGTTTGCCAAACGATGAATAAAACTTAAATTACTATCATTGATGGATACAGACTTACGCAAAGCCAGTTATCCATTTTTTATCGAATTTATTCTGACAAAAGTTCGACTTAATTTGTGCACGCCTCCATGTGCGACGGTTACCTCTCCGGGTGGGTTTCCATCTAGACCTATCTACACGGAATCCTGCAGGGGTTACCTCTCCGGGTGGGTTTCCATCTAGACCTATCTACACGGAATCCTGCAGGGGTTACCTCTCCGGGTGGGTTTCCATCTAGACCTATCTACACGGAATCCTGCAGGGGTTACCTCTCCGGGTGGGTTTCCATCTAGACCTATCTACACGGAATCCTGCAGGGGTTACCTCTCCGGGTGGGTTTCCATCTAGACCTATCTACACGGAATCCTGCAGGGGTTACCTCTCCGGGTGGGTTTCCATCTAGACCTATCTACACGGAATCCTGCAGGGGTTACCTCTCCGGGTGGGTTTCCATCTAGACCTATCTACACGGAATCCTGCAGGGGTTACCTCTCCGGGTGGGTTTCCATCTAGACCTATCTACACGGAATCCTGCAGGGGTTACCTCTCCGGGTGGGTTTCCATCTAGACCTATCTACACGGAATCCTGCAGGGGTTACCTCTCCGGGTGGGTTTCCATCTAGACCTATCTACACGGAATCCTGCAGGGGTTACCTCTCCGGGTGGGTTTCCATCTAGACCTATCTACACGGAATCCTGCAGGGGTTACCTCTCCGGGTGGGTTTCCATCTAGACCTATCTACACGGAATCCTGCAGGGGTTACCTCTCCGGGTGGGTTTCCATCTAGACCTATCTACACGGAATCCTGCAGGGGTTACCTCTCCGGGTGGGTTTCCGGGGGCGCGTGCGCGGCCCCTGCATGAGCGGGCGCTCCTGCGGCAGCAGCAGGTAGTTCTTGGCCTCGTCCAGCAGGTCGCGGCACGCGTCGTCCGAGCGCACCAGCAGCTCCGACGACACCGTGCCCACCAGGAACTTGGGGCTCAGCAGCGGCAGCCGCACGTGCTGCAGCACCTGCGATGCACCTCCACGTCACGAGCGAGCCTCGAGTGCAGTGCAACACATGAACATGTGACGGAAAACCAAAAACTGCCTATTGGTTATAACTTTTAAGTATCGTCAAAGTAAAAGTTAGATCTGTTTGATGACTCTACAAATGTAGAAATAAACTAAGGAAACAATTTGTGTATACACTAGACTAGCCCTAATTTTTAAGCTGTGCTTTTATAATTTTTAATTTATTTACTCTATCTTATGCCTACTTGCACCAAACTGTCAAAGACCCTAAGCAATTACTTTACTCGCTTGGTAGTTCTTAACAGTACAGATTCGGACCGTTAAGAACTGTCAAGCGAGTAAAGTTGTTGCTTAGCAACTTTGAAAGTTTGGTGCAAGTCAGCATTAGTGTCAACCATATTTTTCTTTTGTATTTAGGTTAAGTTTTTAGAAGTATTTTTATTTTAGCTGTTGTCTGTTTATTTTTGAGTGTTGTGCAAGCCTGTAACTGGTCCACATTTTAGATATTTATATTTTTGAGTGTTATAACTAAATGTGAATTATGTGTGCTGTTGGCATTTGCATTAATAAATAAATAAACAAAATAAAAATAACTCAAGGCAATCAAAAACATTTCAACTTGGTAATCAAGACAGTAACTTCCAGGTCGAAATTGGTCATAACGAGACTTCTGATAACTCGGTTGGCATATAATACAGCTGAGTTGAAACCGATTTTACTTCTGTAGCACACACCAAGGTATACCTTTTATTATTCAATACTTGTTGTTTTTAAATATTTTTGGTTTTATCTTTGCTTGTCTTTATTATCTGTTTTTTAATACTTACCTTGTATACTTTCTCCATCTGTAAAGTCTAATATGAAGTGCTAAATATGTGGTACTACTCGAGCGAATTAACATGACACAAATGTTTGTGCAAAGTACAGCGTGGAATCGGATAATCTTGATAGAGAAGAGGTCCTGTAATACTTGGAAATGATAAGTTATGATAAGGCTTCGCAATTAGAGGAAGAAGAAACACGGAGGGCGCGGCGCAGCGGGGGAAGCATCAAGTGCCGAGCGAGAGTGTCAGCCAGTTGGCATGTTCATTCGCCCGAGTAGTAAATAAGTGTTTGCCTTTATGTAATAAAGACAAGTAATTTCCATATTTGCCTAAACCATTTTACCCCAGAACACGACACCATAGTTCAAAACAGAGTAGGCATGAGGGTCACCTGCGCCAAGTGCTGCCTGCGCTCGGCCACGTTGTACTTGACCCAGGACATGACGGCCTGGAAGGTCTGCTCCTCCGAGCGCACGTTCAGCTCGTCCGAGGAAACGATGTCGATCAGCTGCGCCGCGGGCAGCAGCAGGAACTCTTCACTCTCCATCACCTGGGGCCACAATCTTCAGTGAAAACCTATTCAAATCTGTGTTGTTTCTAATTCTTAGTGGTTTAACACCTTGAAAGACTTTAATTCATTCCTGAAATAAGCTTAGAACGCGAGCATGCACGTCAATCTTACAAAGATATTCACAACTATTTTTAAATCGTGTGCTAGTTTAAAAACTAGAGCTTTAAAACCGTATTTGCAGCTTCCTATAAATGGACAATGTGTCTGTTATACCACAGAGTGCTAAGATATACACAAGTTATACTAAGCGTCAAACAACTTTACCCTTAGTACGAGTTTGATAGTTTCCAAAACTCAATAGTTTTGGTGAGCTCGCTCAAACTAATAGTTTACGTTGTAATCGGCAATACGGGCTAAATTTTTCGTATTACGATTTTATTTTACGAGTTTACACGATATCAACCATCGACTAGCTCGATTGCACGAACTTCATGGTATATACTTCTAACTCATTTACACGTCGGCAAAAGAAAGAGACGAACATATCCTATCATATATATCATATCATATAGACGTTTGACGCTTTGTTTTTTTTTTTTGTTTTTGCGCATAGTGTTGGCTAAAGTCATATGACCATACTGCCTTGTCATACGTTTATTATTATTTTTTATGTTGCTTCTAATTCTTAGTTGTTTAACACCTTGAACGACATGAATTAATTCCTCAAATAAGCGCTGATTAATCATAAGATTAAAAGGCAGGCATGCACGTCGATCTTACAAAGATATTTACAGTCTAAGGTTTATCTATATAAAAATCGTGTGCTAGCTTGAATACCGTATTTGCAGCTACCTATAATTGGACAATGTGTCTGTTACCTCTGTGAAGTTCTGTTGAGTGAACTTGTCCGCGATCCTGAGCAGTTCCCGGCAGGAGTGCGTGTCGGCGAAGGCGCGGATGCCGAGACAGTTGGAGCAGTCCAACTGCCTCTTCAGGAACTCGCAGCACACCTCCTGGATCTCCTGCAGCTGGAGGAGGCACGCGGCCGGCAGCAGAGCCTGCAATCATTACCAACTTCAAGCGTTACTGATGAAAACCGAAATTTTAGTACAGGAAAAAAAATTTGTAAAATTAAAAATCTGGCTAATTGATTCGAAGACTTGCGCTGAGCTTCCCTCCACTATCGCAGAGCGCTATTAAACTGTGAAGACACCTATACGTGGTAAGGTTGATGCTAAGGGATGGTGTGTCAGCGTACCTGCACGTTGCTCTCCTCCACGACGATGTGCGCGGTGTAGCAGAACTCGACGAGCTGCTCCATGGCCTGCTCGTCCACGTCGCGGATGGTGACCTCGGTGGCTCGCGACTCGGCCAGCTCGCCCGTGAACATCGCGCGGAAGTACGGGCTGCACGCCGATAGGATCACTCTGTGAACGAGCACCGCGCTACTCCATCACACCGCATCACGAACTGTCTTGCTACTCGCGTCAGTCGCGTTTCCCTCACTACACAAGCTCCATGTATCCAGAATAGTTGGTAGAAGGAGATATGGAGATCATCTTACTTTCAATTGAGAGTACTGTATCTAAATCTAGGAGGCTTAATAGACATCATCAGACTCAAATATGCATTATTAAGACCTCTGGTGCAGAGGTCAAGGGTGTCACAGGTAGTTCGCTGTGAGAAGAAAGGGGACATAAAACGTGTGTTTTATGTTACACACACAGGCAATAGCATTTTCGTAGACTTTCACGATTATCACACAAAGTTATTAGATTGTTACGCTAATTGCTGTTGCAATACAGTCGAAACGGTCGGGACAAAAATAGATGAGGTGAGCGCGATAAATACCCGTAACAATCTAACAACAAGTGACAAACCTGTGTGCGAAGAGCTTTCTGTTGGCTACATTGAGCACGACGTCGCAGAGCTCGCGGTGACGGCGCAGCGCCGACAGCTCGCCGAGGACGGCGCGCGGGTGCTTCTCCGAGGTGTGCGCGAGCCGCGCACCCCCGCCCGCGCCGCCGCCGCCCCCGCCACCCGGCGACCCACCCTCGCCCATTCTGCCGACCAATCACATCGCTGCAAACAGGGAGCCCACCAACAACCCCAGAAGTGGCAACTGTTGTAGGTTTTTCTATAACTTTTATACTCAATGCTTTACTGTTTACTGTGTGTGTATGTGATCTTCAATAGTATTTGTAATGTTAGCGTCATTATCATCATCTCAGCCAGGTAGGACCCACTGCTGGGTATAGGGCTTCTTTCACTTGAGCCAGCCTCCACGATCTTGTGCATCTCTGATCTCTGTTATTTTGTATTTAAAATATTTTTAACTTCAACTTCAATACGTTTTCTCCCTGTTCAATGTAAATTTTGCAAACTTTGTAAACATAGCTTTATGACGTTACCAAGTGTGCAATCTGTTCCTACGGTAAATAAATAATATGAGTATGAGTATTAGATCCAATTAATGTTAAACAATGGTAGGAAAATCATTATAGACCCTTTCAAAATTCAATTTCAAATGACATTCAAAATCTTTAACTTTTGTCTATTTAAATTAAATTCCTGTCTGTATTCTGTCTGATTAGAATATCCAAATTATTTCTTTGACCCTAACCATTCGAAAGCCACCTTTATAAAATAAACAATGATTTATTCATTGGGTTACCTACCTAATAACAGTTTACTACAAAATTTCGTAACTAGAGTTGAGTTTTTGGCGGGAACATGAAAAATGGCGCATTGGCGGCATTAAATTAATTGACAAAACTTGTATAACTTTGAGTGTTTAAGTGTAAAAACGGTGGTTTTTTATCCATTAAGTGCTCGTGAACGTGTATGAGTGTTGGTGAATAGTGTAATGCTGTAAAACGTGACTTTTAGTGTTGCCTCCAAAACTCCATAGAAGCCTCTAGTAACGTCGTAACCACCACTACTTTACAGGGGCATGACTTGACTTATCGACTCTGACTTATGACAAAATAATCTCTCCAATTACTTGACACTGGCTATATACCTTTGATGTGAAGCCAAAAGCGAAGAACTTAGGTTCTTCGAAAGAAAAAAAATAAAAAAATAACTAGAGTTTTAATCATCATCATCGCCATTTCAACCATCAACATCCATTGCTGGTTATAGGCCTAGTGTTTTATAATATTTGTAAGTGAAGATGAAATTATTGAGTTGGAACAATAAATTGATTTCATAACTTGTTTTCATGGACACAGTGCACGAGAGGAGCCTCTTCGAGACGCACTTGAAATCCTTTCACCACACTGGTTTGAAAGAACTATTGACACGATAAGAAGAAGATGGACAATAATTTTGTTTTCATTTTTCAACACTCAAATAAATACTGTAAGGAAAGTAATTATGTACAATCTATGTAATCAATCAATCAATCAATTTATTTGCCAAAAACACAGATATTGCACAATGGTTCACAATGGACCCCGCACTAGGGCAAGCCTGTATCGCGGGAGTCCTAAGTCCTAGGTTGATAAATCAAATAACAATGTAAAGGTCCTAATGAAGTTATATATATTATGTAATAGATTATTGATATGTTATAATCCTTGGTACCAAGACAAACCTGGTAAGGTTTAATGGTACTCATAAAACAACAATACATGTAACCTTTTTTCTGAATAAATAAAAAAAAAAAAAAAAAAAAAAAAAAAGTATTCACCTTATCACTGGAAGTGTTGAGACACAACTGTGCAACAGTTCCTGCAGTGTAATGATATGGATTTATATTCAACATAATTTTTTCTTTGTTTTACATCTAATACTTTTTAAATATATGTTGTGAGCATTTAGATATCTAATGGTGAGGTGTGATACTAGAGTGTTTTCAAGCTAAAATTATTTGTCTTGTTATGATGTTCAAATTAGCAATGAAATGAGTTTCATCATCATCATTATCATCTCTGTATGTCCACCGCTGGGCATAGTCTTTACACACAATGAAAACATTTGGTATGCATGTATCCTTTCTTACTTATGTAATTCGCATTTAGCATAAGGTAGAATCTACCTCACAAAATTAGCAGTCTAACTTAGAATGGATACTTCCCTATAGATAAAATTGAAGGTCATTGAGTAAAGGAAAGCAAGCAAATTGAGAGGTCATCTGTGAATGCAATGATGCACTCATGTCCCTCACTCTATAAAAAGTGGGATAGTTGTGGAACAACTTACAATGCTTGAAAAATTATTGGAATAGAATGCAGTTCCCTATCAAACAACCCGAATTCATCACATACTTTATAAATTATTCAACTTTGGATTTGAACATACAGCTATAGCTTAGGATATTGTCTTGTAGCATATGAAAAAAGAAACAAAATCTATATAGCAGATATTTCATTAATATATAGATATAAGCACTTATATTCTGATGCTTCAAAACCATTGCTACCAATATCTCATGACAGAAAGGCACACAATGAGGAGTGTTGTGAGACAAACTGAGTGTTTCTTACAAATCAGCTGATGTATATTTACAAAACATGAACTATACAATAACTTATAGTGTCATAAACCGCGACCAAACATACCCACAAGTGATTTGTTTGTGAATGTGGGCCAACTATTGAGAACTTGGTAAGGTTTACAAGTAGATAAAGTTGAGTCACCTCTTGTGGCCGCGAGCGTTTCCCAGCTGCAACCGCAGCGGGGGCGAAGCCCAGCCCCACACGGAGTCAATCTGCGGACCAAACCACCCCAGCTGTATTCACTCCACACGAAACCTATCTAACAGCTCATTACAACATAATGTTTGCAATGTCAGCCGAGCCCTCACCTTTGTAGATTGCTTGCAGCGCTACAATGAAACCTGGGGACGGAGCGTTTCGCTCTCATGCAACGCCCCGGGGAACGTAAAACAGTTAACGGCACATCGATTTTCTGAATTCACAAGTTTTTATGTTTACAAAACTCCAAGTGTATGCATCGCTCTCTGTCCACTGAACAATTTTATGTAAAGTGCGTTCGAAATATAAGCGAAGATATAGGTATTTATTTACAAAATGTACCACACCACACTAAACAATTTTTGCAAAACAGCGTTTTAATTGCGAAACATGAAATTCAGGATTGTAAATAAATATTTAATATTTGCATTTGCTTTACTTATTTGAAGAAAAATATTATTTATCTAAATAAAAATATTGTGATTGTTGTACGCGAAGTTCAGAAACGAGGAACAGAAATATTGTTTCTTCTTTCTGTCTGTAGATTCCAAACTTTTTCTATCAATGTCAAATTCGTGGTTGCCTTGCCATATAAAAAAAAAACAATACGCTACTTTAATATTTTTTTAGGCACGTTCGTGCTACGCTATTTCTAGGCATAGAACTATAGAGCATAATTTTCGTTTTACTAACGGTATTTTATCACTCTCTGCTACAATCTAAGAAAATGAACCCCAAACTAAGTTTTCCAATTAGTTTTTAATAACAGTTCAATTATTCTGAGGTGCAGCAGATAGTCCCAATCCTAGCTCCCAACATATCAAAAATAATATGGGGAATTAGAGACTTTTTTTCCCGAAATCCCCAGTGGTGGGGATGACCGGTGGGGATTTCAGAATAAGCCGAAAAATGAGCAATTTGTGAACTATTTCCCAACTCAAGTAAAGTTCCAAATAGCAGTCATATGTCATTGTCAAAGCTTTGACACATCAGCTGTTTTTCATGAATTTTGCTTGCGTTGGATATTTGTATCTTGTTTGTAAATAAAACGAAATATTAATTAAAATCATTGAAGATGTCCTTGAGTCTTTTACTAGAAAAGTATGATGTGTCTACAGAAGAAGGTTTGCAGAAAGCTCTCGGTGAAATTGAAAAAGAGGAGGTAAAAAAGTTATTCAAAAGTTACAAAGTGATGTAGGTACATATTTTGGAACTAAATACCGTATTTATTTACAGTCGGAAGTGGACGAAGCACTGTCTGGGATTTTATCAAAAGCATGTTCTCTCGAGGGGCGCCTGCGAACCGCCAGTCAGGCTTATACAAAGCTAGGGGAAGTGAAATCCGATGCTCAGTCTGCCGCCGATATGGTGGACAAAACTGCCGGTCTCGCTAGAGATGTAAGCGCCAAAGTACGGCAACTGGACCTCGCTAGGGTAAGCCAGCACATGACATCTTACTATTTCAAGCACTTTCATTGTGTACTTATCTTGATTCTGTATAATTGTAGTCGCGCGTAGCAGAGTGCCAGCGTCGTGTCCACGATCTGATTGACCTGCAGCTGTGCAGTGCAGGAGTCGAGGCTGCTATAAAAGCACACGATTATGAGACAGGTAAACACTTAAATCAGTGTTGTAGTGGCTATTGTCTAGCTTCACTTTAGTGTTTTAAGTGGGATATTTCTTATTAGCTAGCACTTTGATAGAATACAGGCAAGTTCAAATTGCATCCTGTGAACCCTGAATGAATTCCACAATCTATCTTTGTCAGAAAATGTAGACTAAGACAATGGTAATTATGCTATACTTACTTCATCATTACTACTAACCAACAACATAGCCCGCAGTTAGAAGTCTATGCAACTTGGTCTTTGGGATGCCTGAATGCCATTTGTAGTGGTATAAAGTGCTTTTTCGCAAGTTCTCTTGAATTGGCCTATGCTAACATATCCATCAATGGATGTCTTCTGGGTGTTGCTGAGGTTGGTCTGCTCAGGAGCGGGTCACGTGGCGCGGTTCCTGACCATGGACCCGGGCTCAGTGGCGGCTGCGCGCGCGCGGGGGGCCGCCGACCCTAGAGACGCCATGATGCAGGCTGCAGACACTCTCAGGGAACACATTGTGCGCAAGTCAGTACACCCACTAACCACACCTACTTACATTCATTCTGCTTATTCTGAGGCGTTGTCCTATTAGAACGCGATCACGCGACCATCGCAAGTTCGCGCGAACGTCAGTCGCAATCAAACGTACTAACGTCAACGCCTGAGTGTGGGTAGACAGGTACAGTTGTTTTCAGTAATATTCATAGAATACCTGTTCATTGATCTCTAAAAAAAAATGTTTAGTAATGGAAAAATTACTTTTCTCTGTTTTAGTCCTAAATACTTTTAGACTTCTAAAGGTCCTAGTCTGAATAACAAGCAATTCTGATTGTTTATATATTAGAGTTGTGTGATATTTGTACTCATGTTGCACATTGTGTATCGAGGTTCGAGGAGGCAGCTCGTAAGGAAGATGAGGCGGGCATTGAGCGGCTGTTCAAGCTGTTCCCGCAGATCGGTCGCGCTGAGGAGGGGGTTGATCTACTCGCCAAATATCTAGCACACCAGGTACAATTTACAATTAATGTGAAACATGTTTGGTGTACTTATTTATCTGTAGACTAGCTTTTGCCCTGCACTGCATGCAACTTATTTATGTTGTATTGGGGAAAAAAGCAGCCTTTACATTCTCTTCCAGTTTATAATCATATGTATTAAATTAATGCTCAGTAAATTTTTTCCAACATTCTTCTTAAAGTTTTATTTATGTATGTGGTTGGGTGACTCTGCAGGCGGAGGGCGCTATCCGGCGCGCGTGCGTGGTGCCGGAGGTGAGCGCCGAGGGCGCGGTGTTCGCGGACGCCATCACGCGCGTGGTGGAGGCGGGCGGCGCGGCCGTGGAGCGCGCGCGGGGGGCGGCGCGCCTGGCGCCCGGCCTGCTGCACACGGCCGTCGCCGTCATACAGCCGCAGGTGCGTACGCAGGCGGGGGGGTGGAGCGCGCGCGGGGGGCGGCGCGCCTGGCGCCCGGCCTGCTGCACACGGCCGTCGCCGTCATACAGCCGCAGGTGCGTACGCAGGCGGGGGGGTGGAGCGCGCGCGGGGGGCGGCGCGCCTGGCGCCCGGCCTGCTGCACACGGCCGTCGCCGTCATACAGCCGCAGGTGCGTACGCAGGCGGGGGGGTGGAGCGCGCGCGGGGGGCGGCGCGCCTGGCGCCCGGCCTGCTGCACACGGCCGTCGCCGTCATACAGCCGCAGGTGCGTACGCAGGCGGGGGGGTGGAGCGCGCGCGGGGGGCGGCGCGCCTGGCGCCCGGCCTGCTGCACACGGCCGTCGCCGTCATACAGCCGCAGGTGCGTACGCAGGCGGGGGGGGTGGAGCGCGCGCGGGGGGCGGCGCGCCTGGCGCCCGGCCTGCTGCACACGGCCGTCGCCGTCATACAGCCGCAGGTGCGTACGCAGGCGGGGGGGGTGGAGCGCGCGCGGGGGGCGGCGCGCCTGGCGCCCGGCCTGCTGCACACGGCCGTCGCCGTCATACAGCCGCAGGTGCGTACGCAGGCGGGGGGGTGGAGCGCGCGCGGGGGGCGGCGCGCCTGGCGCCCGGCCTGCTGCACACGGCCGTCGCCGTCATACAGCCGCAGGTGCGTACGCAGGCGGGGGGGTGGAGCGCGCGCGGGGGGCGGCGCGCCTGGCGCCCGGCCTGCTGCACACGGCCGTCGCCGTCATACAGCCGCAGGTGCGTACGCAGGCGGGGGGGTGGAGCGCGCGCGGGGGGCGGCGCGCCTGGCGCCCGGCCTGCTGCACACGGCCGTCGCCGTCATACAGCCGCAGGTGCGTACGCAGGCGGGGGGGTGGAGCGCGCGCGGGGGGCGGCGCGCCTGGCGCCCGGCCTGCTGCACACGGCCGTCGCCGTCATACAGCCGCAGGTGCGTACGCAGGCGGGGGGGTGGAGCGCGCGCGGGGGGCGGCGCGCCTGGCGCCCGGCCTGCTGCACACGGCCGTCGCCGTCATACAGCCGCAGGTGCGTACGCAGGCGGGGGGGTGGAGCGCGCGCGGGGGGCGGCGCGCCTGGCGCCCGGCCTGCTGCACACGGCCGTCGCCGTCATACAGCCGCAGGTGCGTACGCAGGCGGGGGGGTGGAGCGCGCGCGGGGGGCGGCGCGCCTGGCGCCCGGCCTGCTGCACACGGCCGTCGCCGTCATACAGCCGCAGGTGCGTACGCAGGCGGGGGGGTGGAGCGCGCGCGGGGGGCGGCGCGCCTGGCGCCCGGCCTGCTGCACACGGCCGTCGCCGTCATACAGCCGCAGGTGCGTACGCAGGCGGGGGGGTGGAGCGCGCGCGGGGGGCGGCGCGCCTGGCGCCCGGCCTGCTGCACACGGCCGTCGCCGTCATACAGCCGCAGGTGCGTACGCAGGCGGGGGGGTGGAGCGCGCGCGGGGGGCGGCGCGCCTGGCGCCCGGCCTGCTGCACACGGCCGTCGCCGTCATACAGCCGCAGGTGCGTACGCAGGCGGGGGGGTGGAGCGCGCGCGGGGGGCGGCGCGCCTGGCGCCCGGCCTGCTGCACACGGCCGTCGCCGTCATACAGCCGCAGGTGCGTACGCAGGCGGGGGTGTCCTGCCGTATGCCTGCTACATGCCATGTGTCCGCAGGTGTGCGCGGGCGTGCGGCGCGTGTTCGTGGAGCTGGCGGCGGCGCGGCTGCAGGGCGCGGGGCGCGCCGGCGCGCACGCCGCGGAGCCCGTGCTGGCGGAGCTGGCGCTGGCGCACTCGCGGCTCCGGCTCTACTTCAACTTCTTGAGGAGGAAGGTGGAGGTATACTATAGGCGTAGAAACCCGTCTTTTGTAAAACGTTTCGTATTTATAGTAGTACTACTCGGGCGAATGAACATGACACCTGGCTAACAAATGGCTCGGAATTGGACTCTTCCCCCGCTGCCCTGTGCGACGCCCTCCGTGTTTCTTCATCATCTGATTGCGAAGCCTTATCATTACCTATCATTACCAAGTACAACAGGACCTCTTCTCTATCAAGATTATCCAATTCCATGTTGTACTTTGCACAAACGTCATTCTAGCCAAGTGCCATGTTCATTCGCCCGGCTAGCAGGTAGTTTCCCAGCTTCGTTTGTGGATAAAAATAACCATTAACTATTCCATTCTAATTTGGGTAAGGGGTTGTAAGTGGTCTGCACTGACGTCCCGCTGTGGGGTGTATTGTGCATTGACCCCTTTTTGTACTAACTTTACCCCAGCCAGCCCAGCTCCCCAAAATAGCGGAGCAGGACCCTGGGTTGATGGATGGTGTGTTCCAGTTTCCCGGTAGGGTCATCCGGACCCGTATCCAGGATTTTCCTCAGCCCAGTCTTCTTTCTGGCCTCTTCTGTAGCTGTGCAGTGCACAACCACGTGTTCTACGGTTTCCTCCTCTGCGAAGCAACCGCGGCAGATCACGCTGTCCGTCGCACCCATCTTGAACAGATGGTGATTCAGGTCGCAGTGGCCGGTTATAATTCCTACCATTGTACGTAGTTCTTCCCTTCTCATCTCTCTCATTTCTCATCTTCTCTTCTCAACTATTCCATTTATTATTATTTTAATTGCTGTACTCAGGCAGATGCATCTTCGCTGGACGAGGTCAAGAAAAAGGCTTGCATGGATGCCGTGGAGAAAATCATTAACGATTGTGACCTGAACCGGACTGCGCAGGACATTCTAGGGCACTATCTTGAATTGGAACGGTAATATTTTTCTAACAAGTTTGTAACGTACCCATTTCAAAATATTGAGTTTTTTAAGGCTATTTTGAGCCAGGCCATTTTTTTAAATTAACATGCTTTTGTAGTTATTTCCTGGAGGAGAACGTGAACAAAGCGTTGAAAATGGCGACTCCTCAAGTCGGCACCACCACCTCTAGCCTCGTGGACGATGTCTTCTTCATTGCCAGGAAAGTGATCAGGTAATTTTATTTTCTAAGATTTTTTTCTTGTGTGAATAAGCAGTACAAGCAAGACATTCTATTTATGGTAAAATTATACCTAAATACCCTTTATCAGACAAGAAAACATTACAGGAAAAAGTAGATAATGATCGATTTTATAGCTTAAACGATCTCTCACTCAGGAGGACAAACTCAGCATGAAAATGATTAACTAAAATTATCAACAAATTATATAAATATATTTAGTAATAAATCCGCTTAATTAATACGATGCGTGTCGTATCTTTAAACTTTGAAATTAAGCGGATTTATTACTAAATATATTTATATAATTTGTTGATAATTATGGATTTCCGCAAAGTAACGCCTGAATCAATCAATTATCTTAACTAAAAACTACTACTATATAAGAAAAAAATGTAACTGTGAGTCTAATGTTAAATAAATAAAATAAAATAAAATAAATAAAATTGCAAATTGTTTCGTTATAGGAAATTGAAAGTATGTATATTCATACTAAATTCTATCTACCGCACCCATATTAAATATAATACTAAAATAAATAAGCTGTGTATAGATAGAGGGAGAATGATATGCCCGTGAGACGTGCTTTTTGTGTTTTGCAATAGCCAGGATATCCGACGCACAAAAGAACCTACCAACAGTAGTGTAAGTGCGGAGAAGGGAGTACGTTTACATTGTGTGTCGGCGGTGTGTTGCGCAGGCGCAGCGTGATGTGCGGCAGCGTGGACGGCACGTGCGTGATGCTGAACTCGGTGGGCGCGGTGCTGGAGCGCGACGTGTGCGCGGCGCTGCGCCGCCGCCTGCGCGCGCCGCCGCCCGACCCGCTGCCGCTGCTCGCGCCGCCCGCGCCGCCGCGCCGCGCCGCGCCCGACGCGCCGCCCGCGCTCGCCGCGCGCCTCAACCGCGACCACGACGCGCAGCGGCTGCTCTACCTGGTGCGTCATCGCTTATCCTCTCAGTGTGCATGCCGCGGTCATTGCAGGGTCGTGCATAGTGCATACTGTAAGGGTCCCCCGTCTTGAGTGGGGGCCCCGAAAGACCGACGATTTCTCTCACATTTATTATCAAAATATTTGTGTCAAGCACGTTACACTTTTTCGCAAAAATAATTACCGCTCAAAATAAAATATAAGATTTTGCTGGACAGAAATACAGAATTAACCATCATCGTAATCGTAACCAAAAAACCAGCAGCATAGTTATATATATACAATAATGAATAATAACATATGATATTATAGATTCCCCATAATAAATAGGAGATCATAAAAGAAAAATGTTATTATAATTTGCTTTCTTTCAAAGGAGCCCCGAAATTTCGTGTGCCCAAGGGGTCCAGCATCGTTTAAGATGGCTTCGGTCGTGGTGGCGTTGCAGGCGCACATGAGCGAGGCGGAGAGCGGCGCGGAGTGGGCGGAGCGGCTGGCGGAGGAGGCGTGCGCGGAGGCGGGCGCGCTGTGCCGCGGCCGCACGGAGCGCGACAAGCTGGCGTCGTGCGGCGCGGGGCTGGGCGCGGCGGCCGCCGGCTTCCGCGCCGCCGCCGACGTGGCGCGCGCCGCGCTGCTGGCCGCCATGGCGCCGCGCCTCGCCGCCTGGGCGCAGCTGCTGGCCACGCCCGCCCCGCACCCCGGTAACCAACGCAACGCGATGCATGTCGACCTTCGGACGTCCACTGACATATGACTGGGACATAGGCCTCACCTTGAGCCTTCATCATCCACCGATTTCCGCGACCGCAACGATGTCATCGGTTCACGACATTATATTTACTTATTGACTGAGCGAAGCGACATCTTAGAGATACTAAACAAGTCGGGGTTTGTATGTGTGTACCAAGATGGTTGTCTGACGATAATTCTCGCTCATCTAGTCTCAATGAAATTGGTTTACCACCTACCTACCTGGTAGGTAGGTAAGTTCAAAACAAATTTGGAATATGTAGATGTGTAGGTGAGCCAAATCGGTTCAGGGGTTTAGGAGGTAGAGGGCGCGTGAGGTCATGGTTGGGCGCGAACAAGTAACGACATGTCCAGTTACGTGTACGTGTACCGTCCCCCGCAGAGGAGATGGAGGAGGACGCGGACGCGCTGCCGCAGGCGCTGGAGCAGTGGCTGGAGGCGGCGCGGCCGCTGGTGTCGGCGGCCAGCGCCGAGGCCGTGCTGCTGAGCGCGCTGGCCGACCTGTGCGCGCGCGCCACGCGCCTCATGCTGCACCACTCCTACACCAGGGTCAGTAGTGGTACTCATTACCCACTAGTGGTATGTACACTGGGATCAATGACTAGTGAATAGTGGACAACAGTTTGTGACTAAAACACATGAGTTTGATTTAGTGAAGTTTAGGGACGTGACACTATCTATATCACTGTTATGTAAATGGGTTGTAAAAGTAAAATAAATATTTTTTTAATGTATAGCAAATCAAATCAAATCAATTTATTTATCAAATGATTAGGTAATACAAATAATACACTAATTAATAGTACATTTAGCGCTATTGGTTGTACACATGTAGGATACCATTACAGTAGGTAGGTGACGGTGAGGCCCAAACTAAGCTGATAGCTTGTATCTTGGGCTTTTGAGTGCTTTTACAAGAAGGTGGTTATCATGGCAGTTATTGAAGAAGACGCTTTGCTTACAAAAAACAAAACCCTTGCGTTCTAAATTTTAAGGTGTACCTAAGGTAATTAAGACTAGGTATAAGTATTTATATTTAGGTTTTAAATAGGTTATATATATATATATATATATTTATATTTTATTTAATATTCTAGGACTTAGATAACCGATGTAGGTGAGTGAAGTGTGAGGATGTGTGTGAGGGTGGGAGAGGGGAAATGAGAATGTTAATATGAGGTTGTGTGTCATAATTTGTGAGTGTAGATAATGAGTGAAACTTAGGGTGAGTGAGAGGAGTGAGGGAGTGTGTTTAGGATTTCTTCAAAATACTTAGAATCAGGTCAAACACCGACATTCATCATACAATTGTTTGTCTTGAAGCGGAAATTGAACCCGCGACTCCGGCGTAGCAGTCCAACACACTTGCCACTCAGCCAAGCAGTCATGCTGGGTTGTACTCGCTCCTCGCACGTGTATGATATGTGGTGTGTGCGGTGTGCAGGAGAGCGGGCTGCAGGCGGAGCGGCGCGCGCGGCGGCTGGCGGCGTGGGCGGGCGGCGCGCTGGGCGGCGGGCGGGAGCACGCGGCGCGCCTGGCCGCCGCCGCCGCGCTGCTGGCGCTGGAGACGCCCGCCCACGCGCGCGACGTGCTGCACCCCGCCGCGCGCCTCTCCGCGCACGACGCCCGCGACATACTGGCCAGGAGGTACGCCACACACACACACAAACACACCCACTATGCACACATGCATTCATAGTAATGTTCCCATTCCATACGAGTAGATAACCACAGTATAGGTGACGTAATCCAGCCTGCATTATAATAAAATTATTATTTTTCTGATGGAGACACGTTATCCTTAGAAATGTGCTTTGTTAAGGTAACGATCCCCATCAGTGAGAAAATCAACGTTTAGGATATTGCGAGCAAAATACCTTGATAAATAGCTTCAAAGAATGATGGTATTGTAAAAGATAAATAGCTTCAAAGAATGATGGTATTGTAAAAGATAAATAGCTTCAAAGAATGATGGTATTGTTAAACAGGACAAGAAATAGGACACCCTACACAAGAACTTTCGTATTCCTAAATAGTGTGTGAAATTCGATTAGGATCAATGTTTCTAATTTTTTTTTACTAATGTTTTTTTTATTCTTACAGAGTCGACTTCAAAATAGAAGAAATCAAGCGCCTAAAACTTTAATGGCTTAAGTATTATTATATACTAAGTTATAAGTACGTAAATTAATATATGTATTATTGCAATGTGTGTTATATTTTAATAAACCAAATAATAATATGCTAAAAGCGAACCGGATTCAAATGAAAAACATAAATTCATTAAAATATTTTACTTGATAATAGTTATAATAAAAATACCTAATACAGTTAAGTGAGTAACTACTAATAAGCTGATTCCATTAGGGCAAAATGTTTAAAAATAATATAATTTATTATTATAATAACACCAACAAGAAACGTTATAAAAACGGTAATAAGAATAAATGGACATTAGAAGTTAGAAGGCACTACAAGTTGAGTGGTGATGCTGATGTGCATCTCAAAATAATCATCATAGTTGTATGCCTGCTTGCGCCAAACTGTCAAAGTCCCTAAGCAATTACCTTACTAGCTTGGTAGTTCTTAACAGTCCAGATTCAGACCGTTAAGAACTGCCAAGCGAGTAAAGTAATTGTTTAGGAACTTGTAAAGTTTGGTGCAAGTCTGCATTAGTCACATTTAATAAAATTTGAAACAAAACTTTGATGATTTGAGTTGTAATGTTAGATATGTTTCGATTAGGTACTATATCTAAGTTTATTCCGTGTTCAAACGTACCTGATTTATACTTAAAATGCGATAAAGTCATAGTTCAAAAATACATTACTTCACAAACAAAAAGTTAATCAAATTGATATTACAGTAACTGCCTAAAAGTTGAAGTTAATATACCTTAATAAAATTACAATACAATAGTATGACTCGCTTGATTTTTACCCAAGTAATTCCTAAGTAAAATAAGTAGATATTTAAATGCTTACAAATACATTAACAAGCTTATACTTAAACAAGATTGCTTTCTTGTGATAGAATTAACAAGAAGTCTCAAAAATACAAAGCGTCTTGTCAATACAGGTGCATTATCAAATTTATATTTTGATTTATCTTAAAATAATTGCTTACAATACAACTAGTCAAGGCACCAATGTGTGTACAGGCTCTTAAAATATATATATAAGTACCTAAATATGGTATATATCCGCTGTGTCTCTAAATACTGAAATACCAAAATATTTATCACTAGTGAAAACAGTATCAAAATACATATGTAAGAACTTTTTTGTGCTCTGTGCAGACATAACATTTATAAACTCTGAATATAATTAAAATGAAAATGTATACAATTAATATATCAAACATGATTATAAAATCTTTAGAATGTCATGATAAATTCGTCAGATCGTCTGTTAAAATAATTGAGCCATCAACAATAATAGAATAACACTCAACACACATAAAAAAAAATATACAGTAGCGAATGTGCGTCAATTTCATACTTTCTTATCGAACTTTCGGGCGCCCCGATAACTCGGTGCGGGTCGCAGGCTTATGAGAAGAAAAAGAGGAGCATTGGCTCATGGCTAATAACGACATCCTTCGTCTAGCCAGTCGGGTAAAAAAAACTGCTACCAAATTGAGAGATATTCTTGTCGCATCTCTTACTTGATCAATGATCATGGTCACATGTAGTATATTATATTGAGTATATAATTTAATTTTACATTGAACACCCAAGATTATTTTTTGGACATATTTCGTATTTTGTATGGTATGTTCTACTTGGAAATTGACGCACAATCCATCAAAATCTTTGGTTAGATGGTTAGACCATTTCAAATAAATATAAGTAGGTACAAGTTAGTTTAATAACAAAAAAAAACTATTGATAAGTTAGAGGTGCCATAGAATGTGTTAAAACAGTTATTAAGTACATTTTTGTTCGACTTTAATCTTAAAATTAACAATAAAAATAACAGATTTTTAAAACTTGTCCTGTGTGGCTGTGTGACTAAAACTTTAATAATAAAAATAATATAAACTGCATTAGTATTTTGTTGACTTTTTGATAATAAACTGTCAACAAAACAATTACTAAAGCACGTCTTATTCGTTGTCATTTAGATACATTTCAACACAAACAATGAAATGATTACTTAAGGAATTAATGATTTAAATGATCCCAGATAAACTACACAGTAGTAACATAGCATAGCTATTGAAGAATAACATTATATTTGGGATCCTCGTTGCAAAGTGCAGTAAAGCGAATGATGGCCGATCCGAAGATGCAATGACACAGAGTACTAGCTAGCCCTTGGGGCGCCACTGCAGGCAGCAAATGCGTCGGCACTGATCTGTACACGAACCCTACGCCTTAATATTAATAAATCGTATAAATATATTTAGTAATAAATCCACTTAACATCCAAACAAAGGTCCTCTAGTTTAAAATTTTAGTATCTAAACCAAAGCGACGAAAACAGAAACCCCAAGTCAGAACTCGACACGTGTTTCGCCTCTACACGAGGCATCTTCATGAGATGTTAACGAGTCGGCGAGTCAACATCTGAGGAATCCTCGTGTATATTAAAATTTTAATCTAGAGTTAAGTTAATTGGGACCTTTGTTTGGAAGTTAAGTGGATTTATTATTAAATATATTTATACTATTTATTAATATTTATGGATCTCCGCAAAGTAACGCCTGAATCAATCAACCCTACCACATAGTACTAGGTAGCAGGTAGAGGGTCGGTTAGTATCTCTTGGGACGTGGCGCCACTTCAGGTAGCAGTCGCACCGGTACTGTTCTGTGCACACGAACCCTACACCTTACCAGTACTAGGTAGCGGGTAGAGGGTCGGCTAGTACCCCTCGGGCCGGGGCTCGGGCGCGGGCGCCTCCACGGTGGCGGTGGTCTGCTTGGAGACGACGCGCGAGCCCTGCGCCAGCCCGCCCGCGCGCACGCCGCGCCACTTCAGGTAGCAGTCGCACAGGTACGCCAGCGTGCACACGAACCCGAAGAACTGCACACAAACACACGAGTACATCACAAGCGCACACGAACACATACTCCACTGGAATACAAGCTGCTACACGTGCGGTATCAGCGCAAAAATCTAATAACATTTTCAAACTCATAAACTGTACCCTTAGTAACCGAATTTGATCTCCAATCGGTTCAGCATTTTCGGCGATAAAAAGCAACAAACAATCATCGATCCTCACAAATTCACTTTGTGTTGTGTATTTGCTGAGCTTGACCAACCACATACAGACTTAGATAGATAGATAAATGTAATCTTTATTGCACACCTCAAAATAAAAATACATGAAGAAGAAACAATATTATAAAAAAAAGTCGTACAATGGGCAACCTTGGGATGGTCACGAAATATTTGTTTAAATTAGGTATTACTATTGAAAAAAATTACATTTTTTTTCCCTCTTAGGTTTAGCACTTTTTTGAGAACCTTTGCGCACAATATTGTAATTGTTGTGCATGAATAACAAACAACAATGTTGTGAGACAGACAAGTGAGGACCTTACCGCGGCGGCGGCGTGCGGGTTGTCGTGCACGGTGGTGGCGAGGATGGACGCGATCAGGTACAGGAAGCTCCACAGCGCACAGAACACGAACTCGATGCGCATCCACGGGATCTGCGCACACGCGACATACATAGTCAGTTACCACATTACCTAGGAACTTAGTTATATGAGAGTTGTCACTTTTAAAAAAATTATATCTTATTCAGGACCTGGAAATGGAATTGACAAAACGCCCGCTGTTGGGCAGAAATAACGGGTAATTAGGTACAGACAGCGTCATAGATAAGTATCCCCCTTGCACAAGACACCCAGCTTCAAATCCCTTCAAAAAAAAAGTTCTTATAAAATTATGATAAGGCTTATATGGTTAAATTATAAAAATATAATTTATTTTTGAGAGCGCTGTCTGTACCTGAATTCAAAATTTTGGGTTGCTTATTAGGAACCTAGTTACAAATTGACTTATGCCAACTTGCACCAAACATTCAAAGTTTTTAAGCAATTACTTTGCTCGCTTGGCAGTTCTTAATGGTCAGGATCTGGACTGTTAAGAACTACCAAGCGAATAAAGTAAATGCTTAGAAACTTTGACAGTTTGGTGCAAGTAGGCATTAGATAAGGCGATAAAGTTAGTGCCTATAGGTAGGGTAGGACATACCTTGTAGAACTTCTCGACGAGATGGAAGAGGTAGAAGCCGAGCAGGATGCCGGTGAACCAGAAGGCGATCATGGAGATCCAGCTGAAGTAGCCGCCCTTGGGCGCGTTGTTCATGTACGAGCACTGGATGCAGATGAAGCCGAGCAGGCTGCACGACTGCGGACACGACATCCCCATCACTACACTGGCTAAGGGGGCGAGGCTAGTCAGGTAGTGTAGATAACTGGTTGAAACAGGGTTGTACCTAGTGCTACTTATTTTGAGGAGATTGGAGTGAATGAGGGGCGGTGCATACGAGATGTGGAAGGAGAAGCGCCGTCCAATATGAGAGGGATTGTATCGTCAGTTGGGTCGCGGAAGGCTTTTGTTCCCGTGGCCCAGCAAGAATGGCGAGAGAGGAACACCGGAGGGGTTTTAGTGGGTATTCCGTCCTCCCATGAGGGCGGCGAGTCCCACATAACTCCGGTCGACCCCGACGTTTATTTACATAAATACATACCAGGTATCTTTAAATTTATTACATTAATTAATTATGTCTTTGTTTCTTTCATTACAGATGTCACATCATCATGAGGAATGTCCGGAGACTGATACAATGTCAAACCCAGCAATCTAAGTGATAATAAGACTATTTTCATAACTTCTATTCTTTGGTATAAAGTTTAAAATGTGTGTATAAAAAATGTGCTTTTTAGTAATTGACTGAAAATAATTATATTACTTGACTTGTCTTATGTATAGTATAAGTAGTAAAAATAAAAATCATAACAAATATTGTGTTTTGTGTTTAAGTCACTTACGAACAATTAAAGTAAGTAAGGTTTTTTTATACTTTTTTAAGTCTTAAAGGAATTAATATAATAATTAAACTTATTAGCTAGATTATAAAATAACAAACAAAATTATTAAGTTTTAGAGTATCGGCAAATATAATGCGGGACACCCCGCCCCCGCCTCCTGGCCAGGTCAAGCGATGACTTACGGAAGGTAGCAATAGTTTATGCAGAAAGCCGAACACTAAGCTCAGTGGCGCGTAATGAGCCAGGCCTACTTCCAGCAGTGGGCGTAGCATATATTTATTTATTTGTTTTTTTTTTTTTTTTTTTTTCTTTCGAAGAACCGAATCGAAGTTCTTCGGTTTTGGCTTCACATCAAAGGTATATAGCCAGTGTCAAGTAATTGGAGAGATTATTTTGTATATATGTATATAAGTCAGAGTCGATAAGTCAAGTCATGCCCCTGTAAAGTAGTGGTGGTTGCGACTTTACTAGAGGCTTCTATGGAGTTTTGGAGGCAACACGAAAAGTCACGTTTTACAGCATTACACTATTCACCAACACTCATACACGGTCACGAGCACATAATGGATAAAAAAACACCGTTTTTACACTTATACACTCAAAGTTATACAAGTTTTGTCAATTAATTTAATGCCGCCAAGATAGACGAGCAGCTATTGCTGATGTGTCAATGTCACAGTGTTGGATTTTTTAGTAGTTTTCTGTCACTTTTTTTAACATAGTCTTCTTGGTTCGATACCAAGTGTCGAGTTTGTTCTTGAACAAGGTTGTGGATACTGCAGAAACAACCGGCATATAGGCTGATGTTGAATTTTTAGTGATTGAGAGCACTTACCACTTGTACAACTTTGAGTATGCCAGGCAAGGTGCGCATGTAGAGTGGGTCGAACCGTATGTTGGTCTGCACAGTGGTACTGGACGTCACGGTGGTGGTGGTGGTGTGTCGCCCGGGGAACCCTACTTCTGCCATGGCTGGATTGTGGTTTTCTGGCAATAACAAAACATATTTTTTTGGAAATGGAGTGCTTTATTCATTCATTATTAAATGAAGGGAACATGTACTATTTCATGTATTAATTTAACAGTGTTTGATAAATGATAAATGATTTATTGGCACCTTATTACATTTCTTCAACTTACGCCAGTCTCATAAGTGTCTGGCGTAAGTTGAAGTTCATTTATAACTTTATAGTGCTCAAATTGGTGCTCTATAGACAGTAGCCTTGTCTAATTCAAGGTCCTGAACAATATCAACCCAGTCTTACAATATACGTAACATATAAAACCCAGAACTACATATCTTCTTCTTCTTCTTATTGTGTCAGTAGTTCCTTGGAACAAGTGTGGTGAAAGGATTCCAAGTGCGCCTCTAAGAGGCTGCTTTTGTGCACTACATAAATCATACATCAGGCAAATAAATCTCATTTCATTTTATTTCCTAACAGTCCTGAACTCTATCTGCCCAGTCCTGATTGTTTATGATTGTGATTTAAAAATACAATTGAATAGATCAGAATAGGTTTTCAAAAATGTTCACACACTGTATACCTACAAAACTTATTAAATGATTTTTTTATTTTGTGTTTAACTGTTTTCAACCAAAAACAAATAATTGTTTTTTGTTTTTAAATATTTTTATCAGAAATCATTACAATGCATGTTTATGGATTACTTACTGTATTTTTATGATATTACAATATCATTGTGATTAAAAACACTGATTTCAAACTAATCTGTTATGTATTGATGTGTTATTGGTGATTCATTTTACAAGTACTGATAAGCTATTGGCATTTTAGTCAGCTTGAAATCAACTTTGTTTTAGAATTATAAGATTAAACACGAATTTATGTGTAAATTAATCACTGCTGCTACCCCTAGCCCTAGGTGATAATATCTTGACAATGCTATATGATATTTTATTCAAGTTTAAATAATGGTAAGAACTTACATGTTCTACAGATAACAATCAAATTCAACCGCCCCCTATTTTTAGGATTACATACAATGTAGGGAGTAACATACACAAAAATGTACCTATTTTTATTAGAGCTTAACAATGTACCTAACAAACAGGTAGTGCAAGAAAGGAGCCTTGAGGTGCACTTGAAATCCTTTCACCACACTGGTTCGAAAGAATTAGTGACACGAATAAGAAGACAGGTAACTATCAACTCAACGTACCTAAAGGAAAAATAGTGTCTTTCTTTACTGCACTTCTGGGTGAATTGATGGATATCCCATTCTGATTCAGATAATAGAAAACCACTCCAATAAGGATTTTTCTTTGAAGGGTTATTCGAGCATGATGAACGACCAATTTACGATATTTCTATGGGAACTACATTGTCCACAGCTCCGTCAGCACCGAAAATAGCGACAACTATTGAGCAATAACATGGGACCAACAGCGTTCGGGCGTGAAATAGATAGACAATCCATAAAATAGTGGTACCGTACTCACCGGCGGCGTATGTACAAGAACAATAAAAAGCACTAATTCACTTTCCCTTAGTAGTTAATAACATAGCAAACTAAATCATAAAATAAAGTAGGTGTAATATTGTAAACTGAATCGCTGAAAATTGTAATCAATCAGGTGACAATCACATTATCCAAAGGTGCCAAATGAAATGTCAATTTGAGTATTACAGCATTAGAAAGAAGAAACTATATAATAATGGCACACGAAAGACAAAGACAAAAAGTTACGCTTTAAGTTTAAATGAGTTTAGTAGAAACAATAATTTGACTGATGACAGTAATATGAGAAAGAGCTATTTAAACGTCTAAGAAATTGCAAAGTAAAAGTTTTTTTTTTCGTATTCTGTGTTCTCATCAACGACTAAGACCAAAACGCGACGCGACAACCACACACAAGATACAACAAGCGACGTAAAGCACAGGGGCGGGGGTCAGGTCACAGGTCCAACCTAACACACACAACGAACAACCATTTACCTCTATCTTAAAACTTGTTAGATTATGCAAGACTAGAACAACTGTTAAAAAGGTTCTCATAAAATAAATGATGATGAATGATTATGTCCTGTCTGACTGTCACTACTACTACTAACTATGTGACTGACTAACATATTGACTGGCAGACAAAGCACAGGCCAAACCACTGAATGCAGAGACTTGAAATTTTCAGGATATGTTCATCAAGAACTTTAGGCACGTACCAAGGAAAGAATTATGTTAATACACGAACAAAGTTGCGGGCATCAGCAGCACCGTCAGTTAGTATTCTATTCTTATCAGGCATTGTCAGTTCACACGAACGCGTTTGCGCGAACTTGCGATGGTCGCGTTCTATTAGGACAATGCTTCTTAAAAATTTATTTAAAAGTAAGCAGGGAGAAAATCATAAATAATTATTATAATAAATCCTGATGTTCAGATAAATTTATTACAAGCAGTGTGCGCATTGTCAGTCGTCGTGTACAACACTTATGTACACAGATAAAATAACCTAGCGACCAAACAAACGACTTTATGAGACTCGGACGCTATGTCCGGCTGTCGTTTTCCTACGGATCACTAAAATAATAATGAATTTAGTGTGAAAATAGACAGGACAGGAAGTAGATATACTGCTATAATGTAATCGTAAATATCTCGAAGCGTAAATAAAGTGAATAAACGATTTTTGTGTGTGAAATATATTAAAATAGCATGTTTTTATTTCGTTACGATTGCGTAAATAATTAGTAGGTACTTTACATTATCGGTTTATAAGTATCCTATTTTTTATTTGACAATTTCCTTGTAATGTTTAGCATCAACCTGTGCAACTCCGTGGTCTCTTGTAAACAAACAATGTGCAGTGCAAGGTTCCTGGCTCATCCTTTTGGGCTGTGCGTGACTTATATGTGCTAATTTCAACGGTATCGATAAATAATATTGTGCCAAGGACGTTGACTGCCAACTGATTTCAACAGTAAGTGCAATGGTATATGTACTTATTTCTTAGTCATAAGGATGACGCTTGTAGTTATTGCTAGGTACAGCTATGATCTCATTATTCTTCAGTCAGTTTACAACCAAAACTAGCTTTTTTAAGAACCAATATATAAAGACCATCTTTACCTGCCAGGTATCATTTTGCATGTTTCTCCAGGGTGTTCAATAAAGAGCTTAAATGTAATTACTAATCACAAATAAACTAAAAAATATGTATCAGTTGTGATTGCCATGGGTTCAGTAGGAGATGGCGTACCCTAACCTGCCCCCCGCACCGCCACCGCCAGTCGTGCCCCCCACCGCATCCACCAATGTGGCATTCAACACCAGCCTGCGACTGGATCTGTCCCACCTCACCACCACGTTGGGCCTGCTCAGGATACTGCTCATTGTGAGTACTTGTTACCCCGATTGTTCCATATGAACAGTCAGCTGCACCAACATGTTTACACTCCCAAGCTTTCACTTTTATTTTACTCTTAATTTTGGGAAGATAAGTGCATGTAAGCATTTTCAAATTAATGTATAATCAAATAATTTATTTGCACAATGAAGAGTATAATATAAATGTGAAAGCTTGGGAGTGTATACATGTTGGTGCAGCTGACTGTACAAGGTTCATTACAAAGTAAACCATACCATAGTATCTAAAGGGGCACATTTATAAATAGCTCTCTGAATGAGTTTCCACATTCATTAGAGAATATCAATCCTATTGACCATCTTACATAATGCATTTGAGCTAAACGAAATAAAATTTATTTCATAAAAACTAAAAAGTATCATTCTTAGAATAATATATCTAAGAGTCACTCCTCGAATAAAGGCAACGACGAGGCAGACTCACTGGCAAGAAAAGGAGCAAAACTCACACCTACCACCAAAGATGTCAGCACCTCCAACCCACCAACAGCTGAGATCAGGAGTAGGCTTAAAATGTTCACAGACAAAGAACATCAAAAACTGTGGGAACGCGGTAGCGACTGCGTACATACAAAACTAATGTTTCCCCAGTTAGACAAAAACCTCACAAATGCGCTACTAAAACTGAAACGCGAAGACTTTCGCCTGATGGTAGGGATAATCACAGGCCACTGTGACCTCAATCATCACCTCTTCAAGATAGGAGCCACAGACATAGATATCTGCAGAGGCTGCCTGCTAGACCAGGAAACAGTGGAGCACGTGGTGATCCACTGTCAAGAGACAGAGGAGAGTAGGATCAAGACGGGCTTGCGCAAGTTATTGGACTCCTCTCCACCTAACGTGTCAACAAGCACGCTATTGGAACTGTGCTGTCATCAACCCAGGGTCCTGCTCCGTTATTTTAAGGAGCTAGGATGGCTGGGGCAGGGTTAAGTATATATCGGGGGGCAATGCACAATGCACCCTACAACAGGAAGCCAGTGCAGACCGCTGTACCCCCTTTTTTTAGAATTAGAATTAGAATATCTCTAAAAGTCCTATTTATAACCATTTACTCATATTCCAGGTGCTGAACGCTATCGGCGCGATCTGCATAGGAAGCTCTGCGTTCAGCAGCAACGGTCGCGGAGTACTGTTCACGATCGTGGCGCTGGTTGGACTGGTGTACTCGCTGGCGCTGCTGGCGGCGTACTGCGCGCACGCCGTGGAGCGCTGGCACAACTGGAGCTGGCTGCGGCTCGAGATGGCCGCCGCTGCCGCGCTGGTCGTCTGCAACATGATCACCTCTACCATCGTGGTAGCGTTCGGATCTGCCGCCTACTCCGCCGCCGGGGTGAGTCGTCAACCTATTATTGACACTCACTTTTTTTTTACAATAATTAGTCATGAGCTGAGGAAAACTATTGACTAGGGAAGACATGTTTAATAAACTGAACCCAGTATTTATTTTACCAATAGTTTTTGGTAGGCTGTCGGGCATGATTTGTGATGAGATGTTCACCGCTGCGAGTTGATAAGTGTGTACGGCGCTCTACAAAGCAGTTTACCAATAAAAAGGTGTTTCAGCCAGATCTTGAATGTCTGATAAGTGTGACGTTTTTAATACTTTATTGCAAAAAGGTGGGCTTAATGCTAAAGCATTCTCTGCCGGCCAACCTTACCGTACCTTATATAAAAATATATAGTATAATATTTATTTATATAAGGTAAGGTTGCCTTACTTATTTATTTTATTTTATTTATTTATTGGAGAACCAATAGCTTTATACTTCTAGGTAGACAATAGTTTAGCTTTAGAGAGCCAATTACAGGCTCCCACGGATAGACATAAGTAAAGAAAATGATGGTGAGCTTACATAAAAGATAAAGAAAAGGATTTAAATGAAGTGATAAGCTAATGGTTGTTTGTGGGCAGTTCTTCGGGTACCTGTGCATGGTGGCGTACGGCGGCGAGGTGTTTCTGCGGGGGCGCGCCATCTTTCGCGGCGAGCCGGCGCAGGGACACACGGTCTCGTACAAGCCCCCCGCCGCCGGCCCGCCCGCGTGACGGCCCTGCCCCCGCTCCACTGGCGACCCATCCACCTTAACCAGGACTCGTTCATGCGCTGAAGATGTTCCTCATACTATCACTAAGGGCTCTTTCAATTTAGACGTTTCGTGTCGGACCACTGCAGTGCCGACGCGGTGCATTTGTAGTGCGGCGCCTTGAAAATGCCCTAAATCGCGCGTAGCGGGGCGAAATTGACGCTTCCGTTCCTTTCTTTTCGCTACGCGACAATGTAAATTGTGCCCACCTAAACATAAACAGCATAGGTACCTTTTTGGATTTAAAATACATCAATCAATTTGTAATGGTAATAAAGTAAAGCTTTAAAGAAATGCATTACTGATAACACACACAAATGGTGTTTGTGACAGATTTTCATATTTAAATCTAAACAAAAATAGCATTTTTAAAAGTAAATCCAAATACCTTTTCATCATCATTGCACAAAAAGCAAGTCTCAAAATATAAGTTGCATGTGACTAACTATAAACACTACGACTTATTCATAGCACTGAGCATCTATGATTTAATGAAATGTATATTTAATGTAATAATCAAATTGATCGAAATATTTAAGCACTCTTTGTTTTTTCAGTTGATAGTGGTTAAGAGGACCGAATATTTACAAAGATTAATTTTTAAGTAAAAAAGTAAGTATTTATTTGGTGATAAATATAAACTTTTGTATGAGGATGGACGCGGTGCGCAGTCACATCACATAGTGTACATAACCATTGTAGCATGGTATCTACTTAATAGTTTTTTTTTTATAAAAACAACATGATCTCCATAGAAAAGTGGCTTGATTCAAGCCAATCAAATTCCTGTTCTCTGGTTTAGATAAGAGTAAAACCCACCTGGTCTACAAAATGACCGTAAATTAACAATTTTATCATGCGAAAGATATACTATATAGCAGGGTTCGAGGATATATATCAAGATAAATATCCGATATATTTTATCCAACTAAATTATCCGATATACATATATCATAAATATCCTATATTTTGATATTTATAATAAATATCGGATATTTTCGAACCCTGCTTTATACTATGAAATAGACCAATAAATAGGACCGTTCACAAAACGCTAACATAATTATTTACTTCATATAAATAGCTTGTTATTTAAGTAGGTATTTTGGTGTACTGTCTATTTAAGTATTCTGATTCATGTACAATATTATGCTGTGTTTGTCTTTGTAACTAACAATGTACCTCAAATGTACTTATTCACTATGATCGTAAGTACCTCTGCCTGTCTGCTTGAATACCCAACCCACTATTTATAGTAGATATAAGAGGTATAAATAAGAGATTTTCCTTGTGATAATATTGTAACTAAGTGATATTGTTCTTGTTTAGTTAAGTTTAGTATTCTTTCATCATGGTTTTGTTATCCCTCAAGATGTAATGATAAAGCCACAATTTGAATGTTTGCTGCTAGCACTCAGTAGCACTATGTAACATCACAAGCCTCAGACTGCAGTGCTGCAAATAACTGTGGCAGATTGAAAAAATATTTTTGAAATAGTGTTTCTTGTGTAAACAAACTTCTTCAGTTCTTTAGAACCAGTCTGGTGAAAGGATTTCAAGTGCGCCTCGAAGAGGCTCCCTTCGTGCACTTAAACATAACAACATAACTGTAAACAAACTGAAAGAAACATACATACAAACTACTTTTCTTCATTTAGCTTTTTATTGTATGTAAGTATTTTTTTTTACTCACCTTTGTGTCAAATACACTTCTTATATCGATTTACAATCAATTATATCACTTTTGTATTGATGTTTGCTCACTTAATCAAATGTATTACATAAATCAATTTACTTTATTATTTACCAATTTAATTAGTTTTATGTTTTATGTAGGTACCAGTCCAACTGGACATTGTATACTGTGGTTTTCTATGTTATATTTAATAAAAAGAGCTTTAAATGTGAATAAAGTTTTATTTAATAACCATTTTAAAGAAAATATTGGTAAAAAAAGTGATTTATATAAGTGTTGGTAAACATACTAAAGAATTTTAATTCAAAGAGAACCGAAAAAGAGGCAGGGTTTTTTTTTGTTACTCTGTGATAGTACATACATAGATATCTATAGGTAGAGTACATATGATAAATTCCTTATTCATAAATAATTGTGATATAAAAATACATAAACAACAAGAAAGTTCCTATTTTATCTACATTTCATTCATCTTAGATTTTACATTTTAACTTACATACACAGGTACCTGAATTTTATACCAATTCATTTCAACATTGTAAAGCAAATCACAGTATGCCAACCTCTTGTACATGTGTATATTTTGTGCAATAAAGAACTATTAACCTACCATAAATCAAAGTGATTTAGTTCAGAGTCTTGATTATGATTGTAAATTTTACAAATAAGCATATTAGTAAAGTACATTTTAAGTTACCTATAAATCTAATAAGAATAAGATATCATATTGTATTATTCACATATAATCTAAATGCAGTTACAGTCATTTTCATATACATAATAACAAGGCACAATACTCCAGTATTTTCAAGTCCTAGCTTAGGTACAATTTTTATCTCGAAACTAGTTTCCGCCGCTGACGTGGTACAGGATAAAATTTATTAGTAACTATTATATTATCCTGTTTCCAAAATAGGTAGGTAGTCACTTTAAAAAACCAGTACCTCACTTTTATCTCTGTTACCACATTTAAGAAACATCTAGCGTTTTTCTCGCATTTATAACATAAACAGGTATAATAACAGATCTTTTCAAACCAAAGCTTTAAATTTATCTAATTATAAATATCCATCCACATTACAATCTCTTTGAAATATGGTTTATTAAGAAATATACTGCAAATACTGCTTGTTAAAAAAATACATTCTTACATAATTAACAACTCCGAAATATAACTTATCTATTATTATTTAAACTTTAAGTTCTTAGAACTTTTCTTAAAACATTTTCATTTTATGTTAATTATGGGTGGTAAATTCTGACTTATTCTTACAATTTATAAAACTGGTCTTTGTTATTCTTAAAGCTAAGTGTTTGTTAGTAAGTCTACATAAGTACCATTGTAATAGCTTCACTGAGCAGGTAGCCCCCTCTTGTAGTTCTTGTATTTGAGGTAGGCATCCATTCCATACACTATTATCGCACAGAAGCCAAAGAACTGCAAAAGAAAGAAAATATGATTCTCTGCAAATTATTAACACTAATTTTACCTATGGCAATCCATTGATATCTTATTCTATTATTATTATTTATGATACACAGGCAGCTTAAAGCTGATGTATGAATATCTTGATTATTTTTTGTCAATGCACTATAAATCAAAATCAGTCAAGTTTCCATATTTTTTGGAAAATTTAAATCGAAAATTCAACTAGCAGCTTACGGTCCCCAGAGAAGATATTGGACATTCAATGAAGGCTACATCACTCCCGTACCTACACAAAAAGGACTCAAAATCCTTCATATAATTTTAAGTGTGAGGATGGATAGATAAATAGATGACTTTTGCCTTTGACTTTGACTATTGACTCTTGCCGTCGTTCTTAAAGCAACATCTCGTTTGTTCGCTCCGTTAATTTTAATTTGAAAAGTTGTTCAAAATGAAGTTTTTGTGATGTGACTTATACCACAGTGTGGCCAGTGAAAAACTACATGTTTTAGTGGTTACGTGACCTTTATTTGTGCAGTGGTTCTGAAATCATAAGCAAAAATATTTTAAAAGTTTATTGCTAACCGCCCGTAACTGACCTAGGGCAACTCGCGCTCAGCGGTGTATGCGACTGCATTGTTTGCGAGCGGTGATTCATCGCTTGCACTGGCCCGCACTGGACTGGACACTGGACTTTGTACTCGCACCGTCGTCGCACAAAACTCGCGTATATTGAACTTTGTTTCGTTAGTTTTTGCGCTACAATATGGATTGTGCCGGCTGTAATGCTACTATCGCAAAAGGAGATGAGTACCTGCGCTGTATGAGGATGGATTGTAATAAAACCTACGATCTTCTATGCATTGGTGGAAAGAAGCTTACCAGCGAAGAAAAGAAGGCGTGGGTGTGCCCTGGTTGTCGTTGTGCTACCAAAAAAGGGGGTGATAATAGCCTCACTCCTGTTGGGCATTCAAAACTAACCCGCGATCCTAACGTAACTTTTCGCAAGAAAATCCAGCCTTTAGCTTTGGCTGTTAGCCCTGCAACTCTACCTGCTAAAGACATTCCTACATCTCAGTCAGCCGACTCTATAACACTACCTGTCATGGAGGTTCCCTCTCATGTTCTGCCTACTGACTCTATCAAGCTCTCGGCAAATCGAGTACCTAATGAGCTGAATTACCTGTCTCCCGAGATGATACAAAATCTGTTATCGCAGATAACCATTCTTAACAACCAGCTCTCAAGCGCTGTCTCGGTTATTGCAAGTCATGAAACCAAATTGGAGAATTATGCATTACAAATCGCTGCGCTTAACACCAAACTTGGTAGTTTCGAAGATAAAATCCCACTTATAAAACAAGGTCCAGAGAGCTCTCCTTCTGGTACACCAACTCAAAAGAAGGTGTCCCGAAAAGATAAGGCTGTAAAGCAACGTGTGAAGCCTGCATCTTTCGACTCTAGTGTTTCTGGATCTGTGAAAGGGGCAGTTGTTTTAAGCAGTACCCAAAATCATGCACCAAAAGATAATCTCGCTATTGAGCCTGCATCCATTGATTCTAATTTACTGACAACTACCGTATCCATGGAGAAAACAGCTGTTTTGAATCGTAATCATCATGATAACTTGGTCGCCGCCGTCGGGAACGTTAGTATTGACTTGAAAGCGAGGAATCTTTCTTCGGCAAAAGATGACACTGCCATGGGGAATTATCCCGAATGCATGAACAAGGATATCCTGGCAGCTGAAAATTATGATAATATAACACCCGATCAGCAGATGACTGAAGTCAGAAGGCGTAAAACTCGAGGGCCACTATCACTGTGTGGCACAGCCGGACCTGCTACTACAGCACTTAAAGCTGCCGAACCTATTAAGTACCTACACCTTTGGAACATGGCTTCCACCGCTGATGAAGTCCTTCAGTACCTAAAGCAGTTATGCTCTACGAATTCTTGTACTGTGGAAGAGCTGACAGCAAAAGGAAATTACAAGTCCTATAAAATAGGTATCCCGGCAGCCTTGTACGATAAATGCTATTCCATTGAAGTTTGGCCAGTCAATGCGAGGATTAAACCATGGATAAACTATTGGAGGTCCAACCCGGCGAGAGTTAGTGTTGCTGCAGAAATACCACCCCCTAAGCAGCATTCCTTTCGTGGCGCACGCAGTTCATAATAAAACCGTTTCTCTTCGGGTTTTTTACCAGAATGTAAGAGGGCTGAAAACAAAGCTCTGTGTGTGGCGAAATAATCTTGTATTGCTTGAACACCTCATTGTAGCCGCAACTGAAACCTTTCTCGACATCTCTGTAAACGACGCAGAGCTGGTGAGTGCTGACTGGAACGTCGTTCGTCGCGACAGAGGCACGCCTTGCGGAGGCGTCTTGCTGGCTGCTCGTGCGCCCATCGTGCTCCGCCGGCGGCAGGATCTTGAGACTGACTGTGGCGAGGACCTTTGGGCGAGCTTCAAATGGCGTGGTCGCTCCTACTACATTTGTGTTACATATATTAAGCCTACTGCTAGTGATCAGGATTATATGAGCTGGTTCTGTAACATCGAAAGTTATATTAACGAGCTAAAGGGAAACGTTATTATATTAGGTGATTTAAATTTACGCAGTGCCTCTCAAAATATTCTTAATTATTACTGTTATTTTCTGTCTTTTTCAAATCTCACTGAAAGAAATGAAGTGTATAATCTACACGGCGGTATTTTGGACGTGGTCTTGGTGCGGGAGAGCGTTGAGGTGCGAGAGGCGCTAGTCACGAGCGTTGAGGGCGTAGTCCCCATTGATGCCTACCATCCCGCTTTGGATATCGAGGTAAGAGTAGATTTGACTCACTTCTCTGACCTAGTCGAGCCCAGCAACATTGATCCTGGCAAGGACTGGAACTTTAGCAAATGTGATCTTGATATATTACATGACTTACTGTCAAACGTTTCCTGGGATAACGTCTTGCTTTGTGATAGTGTACATAATGCTACTAATAACTTTTATAGTACTATCTACAGCATTTTTGATTCATGTATGCCTAAGAAAAGTCGTAAAAATACAGTAACTAAGCGATATCCTACCTGGTTTACTCCAGACATTATTCGTGATATTCGACTCAAACTAAAACTTCATAATAATTGGAAACGCACTAAATCTGAGTCATCTTATAAATGTTTTTCCGATCTTAGAGCTTCCCTGAAGTCCCGTGTTGCTTCCGCGTATAGCTTGCATATGGAAAATATAGAGAGCAATCTCGTACTAAACCCGCGCCATTTCTGGCGCCATGTTTCTAGTTTGCGTGCTAAAGGTGGTTTTGAACCCAATGTTACGTACAAGGGGGAATCTCGTTGTGGAGTTGAAGCAGTGGAAGCCTTTGCAAACTTTTTTGCAAGTGTATTTCTTCCGGACGTGCCATTGCTGTGCGCTGAAACTATCAATAACCATGACTATAGCTGTAATAGCAACTATATAAATATATTCCATTTTACTCCCATGGACGTTAGTAAGAGTATTACTAAATTAAAATCTATTAGCTCTAATTGGACCGGACGGTATTCCACCCAATGTCATAAAATGCACTAAGCGTTCGTTTTCTGTTCCATTGTGCCATATATTTAATCTATCTTTAAGAACGGGTGTGTATCCCTCACAGTGGAAAATTTCGAGAGTAACGCCGATACCAAAGACCTCCAACAAACTTGCCGTGGAGGAATACAGACCGATTGCTATTTTATCTCCGTCTGCAAAAATCTTTGAAAATATCCTACACAAGCTAATATACGAGCAAGTCGAAAAATACCTAAACAGTGCACAGCATGGCTTTAGAGGCAAGAGATCTGTGAATACCAATTTACTTACTCTGGTAGAGTATGTCTCTACGCAGCTTGATCACAGACGTCAAGTGGATGTGCTCTACTTTGATTTCCGGAAGGCGTTTGATAGGGTCAATAATGACATACTGATGGCTAAACTCAGTGCCATAGGCTTCGCGCCAGACCTACTGCGACTTATTGCCGACTATCTGCGCGATCGCCAACAGTATGTCAGGCTTGGAATCTACGAGTCAAGACCATATCACACGCGTTCCGGAATTAGCCAGGGCTCAGTTCTAGGGCCTCTACTTTTTGTTCTAATGATAAACGACTTACCGACTTGTTTGAAGTCTGCCAAATGTCTTCTCTATGCGGATGATCTCAAGTTGTATACCTCTATTGAGTCTTTGGAGGATTGCTTGGCACTCCAGCGGGACATTGATGCGGTGTGTCAATGGAGCATTGACAACAAAATGGAGTTTAATTCAGCAAAATGCTCCGTAATGACCTTTGGTCGAAAGAGGCGGCCTATAACTTTTGATTATACATTAGATAATCACATAATCGCTCGTACAACTATGGTAAAAGATTTAGGAGTAACATTCGATCAGAGGCTTACGTTCCACGATCATATCACTATCGTTGCTAAGGAATCCTTCCAGAGACTTGGTTTTGTGCTCAGAAATGCTCGTGAGTTTAAAAGCGAGCACGTTATCAGACTTTTGTTTAGTGCGCTGGTTCGCAGTAAACTAGAGTCCAGCTCTTGCATCTGGAATCCATACGAGAGCACCTATGCTCTCCTTTTGGAGAAGGTACAGAAGGCATTTCTCAGATTTCTATACAAACATAGGCTGGGATACTATCCATTTATGTACCCGACGAGATTTCTTCTTGGATGTCTGGGCTATAACTCTCTTGAAACCAGGAGAGCGCAGGATCAGATCACAACTATTTGCAAAGTGTTCCGCGGTACAATTGATGCGCCTGATCTACTTAGTGAGTCACTTCTACTCTTCGTGCCTAATAACTACACTCGAAGCAGAAAGCACAGGCTCTTTGCTCCGCCCTTGTGCCGTACTGTCGCGCGCGTCAACTCACCGATACCTAGGTCCCTAACTGCCCTCAACAACCTCCTAGAAGCCAGTCCACATAGTGACATATTTGCGGATCAATGGAAAGAGCTCACCTCTGATTTCCATTGGTACTGCCAATCAAAATTTTGACATAAATATAATTAATTAAGTGTATTATATATTTGATGACTATTTTAAATTTATAATTTAAGTAATTTGTAATTTAATTTTTAATTTAATTTGTATTTTAATAATTTTATTTTTAATCTTTAAATAATGGAATTGGTTGTTTAACCGTTTTATTTAAAGTAAAATAAATAAATACTAAAATACTAAATAAAAGACATGAGTGTTTGTCCCATCCCACCAAAACAACTGAACCAATTAAGTTGAAATTCTGTACAGGTGATGAGCTTCTTCTTATTGTGTCATAAGTTCTTTCGAACCAGTAGTGTGGGGAAAGGATTTCAATTGCGCCTCGAAAAGGCTCCCTTCGTGCACTGATGGATAAGGACAGCTCCCTAACATTTTATCCTAATACCACACAAATAAAGTTGCAAACAACACTGGCCTTAGTAACAAAATTATCAGTGCACTCACCCCTGCTGCATACCCTGAGCTTTCCCCCACAGTAGTCGCGAAGATGGAGCAGCCGATGTACGCAAGCACCATCACGGCACAGAATGTGAACTCAAACTTGAGCCACGGTAGCCCGTCCCACTTCTCCACCAGATGGAACAGGTAGAAGAGGAATAGCAGCAGGGAGATGATGTTCCCCGCCCAGTACACCAGGTTGTAAAATATCGCCGAGAACCACGCTGATGTCGCCACTTTGATGCAGATGAAACCCAGCAGGTTGCATGCCTAGAACACGGTTTGCAAACTATTTTTTAACATAATCCAAAAAGGAGTTGATTGTGAATTCGGTTTTTTTGTAATATTTGATACAGGTTGCCTGAAAAAGATTGCTCACAGCGACAAGGCCGCCCCTTGTTCTAGCTACTTTAATGCCTTTTTATACTTGTTCTATCGATTTGGTGCATTCTTTTTATTTGAAAGGATATACAAACATTACATTGGTCCCAAAGAAACCAGAAAACTGGTCTAGCACTTTGGTTTTGAAACTGAAAAAATTACATCCATTTCAGAATTGAGAACCTCCTCTTTTTTGGAAATCGGTTGAAAAGTAGCTTAAGGATGGATGGATGTTGCTCTTACCTAGTGAGGATATAGTTTAGGTTAGACGGCTACACAATGGTTACCTCAATACCGTGCAGGTGATGCTAGCAGCTGCAGTCATGATAAAAAATGAATGATTGCACTATCAACACTACATAGGTGACATTTTAATTACATCCGTAATGAAATTTATCAACAAGCATGGTACCACCTACGACTACATGATTTTTCCACAAATGGCATCTAATGGTGTTATTAGTAGTTAACTATTGGTATTTGACCCAATCAACAATACTAAATTGACACTAAAATTGTGAGAGTAGATAAATAGTTTTTCGTAGACTTTCGCGATTATCACACATAGTTTTTTGATTATAACGGGTATTTATCGCGCTAACCTCATATGTTTTTGTGTCCCGACGTTTCGACTGTATTGCAACAGCCGTGGTCACGGGTTGACTGAGTTGAGTTGAGTTGAGGTTAGCGCGATAAATACCCGTTATAATCAAAAAACTAGATAAATAGTTGTTTGTTACTCAACTATGGTACATTACTAAACTGTCTGAATCTCTGTTACAAATTTTGGATAGTAAAGGCTACTTTTAAATTTAATACCATACCAACCATGTCGGGAGCAACAGCTGGTAATAGATGCATTTAGATACATGTTGCCATGGGTAATGTGTTTAAGCTAGAAAGATAAACTTACTATTGCTATTATTTTAAGGATTCCAGGAGTGCTTTGAACATAGCTCTTGTCAAACCTGACCACTCTTGCAGGCGCGGGAGGAGGCTGCGGCTGCGTAGCCCTATTATTGCCATAGTTATCGAACATTGTAGCACTGTCTGTAGTATAGATAGCTGGTAAATTCCAAACTTAGGACACAATTAATTAACACCTATTAACGATGTCTCACTCTCAATGCCATGAGCAGATTATTTTGTCCTGAACTTCGATAGACTTTCTGATTCTGATCTGCGTTCACTGATTCTGATCTAAAAGTAATGCTTCTTGAAACTTTTGATAATGTTATTTCACATATCACACATAACAGAGTACTAACTAATTACAATAAAAATGTCTTGGCTTTTCTTTCAATTTTTGTTTTGCCCACAGATTAGTCAGAGTATGGTTTTGCCTTTCCTTCCTTCCTGTCCATGCAAAGAACTTGTATACTATGTATCTAGAATGCCGACTCACACGAAAACTGCGAGCCGAAAGAGCTAGAACCAGTAAGGAGTGTGTCTCGTTCTGTAGGGCGACCATAATTTTTGAACTTTGAATATTTCATTGAGACATAAACAAGCAACCAAGGGAAAGTTCAATCTGCTCAATAAGCTATCAATGTTATATACATACGTTACTTTGCATTATTGTTTTAAAATTATATTATAAATAGGTGCATTAAAATATCAACAAAAAAGAGGGCGGTGCGCCGCATTCTAGTGAGGTATATCTGATTCAATGGTTTTAATACTGTTTCTTTCGAACAGTAATTATTATTCTCGGCAGTTAGGTACCTAACCTACATGACAGCGACTGTACTAAACCTTTCAAATGAATCTGAATAACATTTAGAGCAAATCGTCTAATTTCGAAAATTGTCCCACTTATTTCAAAAATTATGGCCATGTTAATTTTTATTGTATGCTGGCAACTGTGTGAACGAGACACACTCCTTAACGAGGGTCTCTATCAAGCATTAAAATCCTTATATTTAGATTTAATTAAAAAAGAATTTTATTTCCAAGTCATAGGGTTCAGAATTCTTAATCCTTAAATAAAACAAAATGGCGTGTTAGCTCTCTAGATACATAGTATAAAAGCTCTTTGTGTCCATGTCCATCACAGATTAGTCAGCAGAGTACTACCCTTAACATAACATAACCCATGATCACAATCTTTTAGGTGACTATTTATAGATCAGACATTAGTGTTCCCTACGATTAGAGTGTGTTTAATCTTCTATGGAGTTTCTGTTGCAAATGTAGGTACTAATAATTTGTTTGTAATGTGGCATACGATATTAAAAAAAACTATTTATGCTATTGTAGGCCTCAATATTACGTATATTGTATGCTATCAAAAACAACTTTGTTAAAAGAACCAAGGCTCGTTTTCTGCCGTAAAAAGTTGTGATATCCATCCATGTAACACCAAGTCGGTTACTTTATTAAGTCCCTATTAAGGGACCTATGCCTACTTGCACCAAACTTTAAAAGTTCCTAAGCAATTACTTTACTCGCTTGGTAGTTGTGAACAGTCCAGATTCTGACCATTAAGAACTGCCAAGCGAGTAAAGTAAGTTTTATCAACAACGAAGCTATAGGGCCATCGTAAATGGCCTAAACTGCTTCGAAAAAAGGAAATAGTACGGCCGTGCCACTTTTTTGCTCGACTTGGTGGAGATAAGCGGATACACTAACAGGCTAAAGCTAATTGCGGCTCGTTTCTCCTAGCTTATTTCAGAAAACCATTCAGTGATTGATGGTGGCGAGCGAAGCGAGCCACCTTTTTTGTCTTGTGTTTTGTCTTGGGCGCATCTGCATAGTAAAAATATCAATGCGAGAGTATGTTGCATTGTTATTTTTTTCAGAACAATTGTTTTACAACTAGAGCTTACACTTGACTGATTCACAAGAACATAGAAATAGGTATAACATTCTAATCTCAGTCAACATGACAATGTCTACTGTTAAAAATCGACGCTCAGTCACTGTCAACTTATTTTGTGATTTTTAGCATGAGAAACCAGTATTTTATACCCTTGTCTTTCCCAATAAATAAATATATCGTTCTCTTTTTAACACCACAAAATTGATTGTTCATTCTTGAAAGAAAACCCTTGTGAGAATATGATGACAGATACGTAGTACTCTGACTAATCTGTGATGACAGATAGAGGAGATGAATTCTTTGGAACAAACACAATTAGTTATTCGCCTCTTGCAAAATTGATGTGCGATTTTTCCTTGTGATTGCGATTTTTCTCCGAGAATAGCGTTATTTCAGTAAACAATAAACTAGTAGTACAATCAGCGCAGTGTGCGTTCGATTTATCATTGTCACACACAACGGTGTTGCACCCAACTAGCTAGCTGGGCCAGGAGTTCGTGGTCTTTCCGCAGCCCGGTTCCTCTAGTATCTACTTCTCTAGGTGTATTTGTGTGGAATGGGAGAAAGTGACTGGAGGCCGTTCATCTACGGCGGCTTGGCGTCGATAGTCGCGGAGTTCGGTAAGTAAATAAATTGTAGGGCGCAGTTCTAACCTCGATTTACCTAAGGACGAAAGACGAAATGCACTAGAGCGGATCAAAGCCCTGACAAGTCTATCGTCGGTTTGCGGCTAGTTTTGGATGCAAGGCACTGAGGAAAATATTTATTAAGAAAAGTCGTTTTTACCAGGCACCTTTCCTATCGACACCACGAAGACTCGGCTTCAGATCCAGGGTCAGGCGATCGACCCGCGCCATGTGGAGCTGCGCTACTCGGGCATGGTGGACTGCTTCCTGAAGACCTCGCGACAGGAGGGCGTCAAGGCGCTCTATTGTGGGTAAGATATATCACATAAGTACACACTTATATTTAATTTTAGTTTAAATCAATCAAAAGTTCAATAGACATGAAAATCGCTCCGTACCTGGTACTGCCAGGTACCAGCTAACTTACGAGCCAAGATAGCTCAAGGTCAAGGTAACCTTGACTGACAACTTGCTGTTACTACTTGCTACTGCAGAAGTCATGTAGCAATTTAACTTAATCTAATTTGTATTAAATAAAGTTTGATTTATGTGTGATATACCTATAATCATGAAAATATGAAAAACTTATTATTTGTTACAAAGAAATACTCAAAATAAAATAATTAAACCAATTACAATTTAAATATGTTATGTAAATACTTATTTACTCATAGTAAAGCTTATCTACATAATTATAATGCATGGTCAGACTAGTCACCTTGAAGAACAAGAAAATGATCTTATCTCAATGATATGAACAGTAATGACTTGTTTTATTGATCTAGGTCCCATCAACTTATCTACAAGCCAACAACCAGAGTCAGGGCGGAAACATTGAACAACAACAAACAAAGCTTGTGTGAATTTTTGTAGTCACACAAGCTTATGTGTATAAATAAGTAATTTAAATTAATTATTAGGTTAGGTACTTACTTACGTCATTGACCATTGACATGAAACTGAAGTCAAAATGAAAACGATAAATGAATTGCTGTAAAATAAACATAATCAAAAACTCAAAGTAGTAAGTAATTTAACTATCCAATTGGATAAAAACCATTTAAGCCAGATAGAAAAAAAACTAATAGAGCAAGTGAGTAGGTAACTATTTGAACAAGGAAAATATATGGTGCCTTTTAGGTCCTTAAAATGGGCTGATAGTTTTTGTGTAGAAGGTAACTAAGATAAACTGGGTATCTTGTTAATGCTATTTACAACATTTTATTGACATTTAACATATCCATTTTGCCTGTGTTACAGTGTGGTCTGCTATTATTTTGTTCACATTCTTTAGTAAGAAATATAGGTATATGGAACATCATTATGAATGACAAAGTAACTATCCATTATCATCATGGTATGTATCAAGTTGAACAATATCTTGGTTGAATAGAGCGGGGTGTATTGCAGCATCTGGCCGGCCGTGCTGCGGCAGGCGACGTACGGCACGATCAAGTTCGGCACGTACTACTCGCTCAAGGAGGTGGTGGCGCGGCACCGCGCGGACGGCGGCGCCGAGGAGCACGTGCCCACCAACGCCGTGTGCGCGGCCTTCGCGGGCGGCCTCTCCAGCGCGCTCGCCAACCCCACTGATGTGCTCAAAGTGCGCATGCAGGTCGGTACATAGGCTGTATGGAATCCGGGTAAGTAGACGAGGGTGGATCCAACCAAGGAGCCTCACAAACTCAGAGATGGTCTAAGTCAGAATTGATTTAAACAAAAAATATTAATGGCCCATTAGTTACTGTAAGATATTAGCAGGGGATAATAATAAAACAATTAAATATGTGATGAGAGAGCTCGGTCTATTCCAGAGTGAAGTAAAACTTCCCACCACCAACGCCAACATAATCGTTCCATCTCAAGAATCTACCCACATATATTTATAATAATCCTAATACACTACAGTTACAATAATGTTTAGGAATATAGTATTGGAATGCACATTTCACAACGTTATCTCGTCCCAAACCAAGCAAAGGATTTTTTATGGAGCTGGTTAGGTTAGCTCCAACCAGTTCAAATAACTGACAGTTCTTCCTGATGTGGGAATCGAACCCATGGTTGAAGAGTTAGTCTGTAACAAGTGAGTGGGGTGTCACAGGTGGGCTCGGAGAAGCGCGGGCTGGTGCGGTGCTTCCTGGAGATCCACCGCGTGGAGGGCTGGCGCGGGCTGTGGCGCGGCGTGGCGCCCACCAGCCAGCGCGCGGCGCTCATCGCGGGCGTGGAGCTGCCCGTGTACGACGGCTGCAAGCGCCGCCTGCGGCCCGCGCTGGGCGACGCGCCGCTCAACCACCTCGCCTCCAGCGCGCTGGCCAGCCTCGGCAGCGCCGTCGCCAGCACGCCGCTCGACGTCATACGGGTAACCCACACACACACACACGCCGCTCGGTGCTCGCGCCACCAACGATTATACAGTGCTCTGCATGATGATTTAGCCACCTTTATTCTTAGCCATGAAAATTATAACTTTTCTTCTATGGTCTGGTCTTACCGTTTGAAAATTGGATACATTTGGTTTCAGACGAGACTAATGAACCAAAGAAAAGTAAAGGGAGAAGCTGCGAAACCAAACGAGAGGATATACAAAGGCACCGTGGACTGTTTCATGCAGGTTAGTACCCTAACACACTAAACACCAAATTCAGAATAATATGTAATAAAAAAAAATCCTGGTGGAAAAAAAAGAATGGAATAAAAGAAAAGGAAAAATGATGAAATGAAATGATTAATAAGTTGTGCTTTTATAATTTTTATTTTGTTTAAGTTTTCATTTATTTACTTTTTCTTAGTTTCATCCATCTTTTTATTTTCTTTTGTATTTAGGTTAATTTTTTGAAGTATTTTTATATTAGCTGTTGTCTGTTGAGTGTTGTGCAAGCCTGTAACTGGTCCACATTTTAGATATTTATATTTTTGAGTGTTATAACTAAATGTGAATTATGTGTGCTGTTGGCATTTGCCCTAAGGGTAATCCTCAAATCCGAGTTCCATACAAAAATGTTTCGGACAAATACTCGAAAAGTACGCCGTATTATAGTATTTCTACACACTATTCGTTTCCTCTATGTTTTTTGATTTCGTGAACAAAAAAAGTGAAAGGTTTCATACTTTAATTTAGATTTTAGACTTGTTTTTAAGTTAGTAGGGTTAATTTTAAAACACGTATTATATAATTTTATACGTGTTTTAAAATTAACCCTACTAACTTAACGGCGTACTTTTTGAGTATTTGTCCGAAACATTTTTGTATGAAATTCGGATTTGAGGATGCCCCATATTAAGTAATAAATAAAATAAAAATTATGTAATAAAAAAATAAAAACTACTAATAAAAAAGGAGAAGAGTTAGTGTAAGTGTGTGGTTGCGTTTGTACGTTTCAGACGGTGCGCAGCGAGGGTCCGCTGGCGCTGTACAAGGGCTTCGTGCCCACGTGGCTGCGCATGGGGCCCTGGAACATCATCTTCTTCCTCTGCTACGAGCAGCTCAAGGCGCTGCACTGACCCCCCCACCCCCACCCCCCGCACGATCTGAACCAGAGGTTGGTTCATCATACGGAACACCAGAACTATTATTTGCACAAAATTTCCCAACTGAATAATATTAATAAAAGGCTTGGCCTTGACATACTGACAGACAACGTACAGGCCAAACCACTGAACGTAAAGACTTGAAACATGGAGTATGTGTTCGTCACGAGCTGAAAGTGAGTACTACGAAATGAATTTTAAAAATACGCAACGCAAACGAGTTCATAATAAAATTATTAACCTTGACTACCTTTAAAGACTTTTCCCAAATAGATAGATAGATTATTCTTTATTGCACACAGTCACAAAAATATACAGAAAGTAGAAAACAATGGTAGAAATAGTGGGCAATGGGCGGTCTTATCGCTAAAAAACGATCAACTACCAATAAATAATAAATTTATTTCATTTTATTCTTCAATAATACTTAGCTGTGTGTTTTTCCTGGTTTCCAGATGTATGCACGGGCAATCTTGTGATACGCACCGATCTGCATTTGTACAGACATCGACACGACGTTTTGGTAAAACTTCATCATTGTACATTTGACTTACTGATGTATTTTTATTTATTATATTCTCTTTATGACAATGTTGAACAATGTTTTTTGTCTGCTAACAATTTGTTGATTGTATTTTAAAGTATGTCTGATGTATGCATTTATAACAGAGTTTACACGCTTTCGTAGGTCGCGTGTGGTGTAAATATATTTGTAGAAATGTAGCCTAAAAGGCACTCCTATGTTTAAGTTATCAAAGCCTAGTTCCTTTTAAGCACCTACTTTAGAGGTGCATTTTTCCTACTGCATTTCGAATAACTCTTATTAAAAGACTGTTAAGGGCTTTGCCTCAAACTCATACCAGCTCTAGGAAGAAAGAAAATATATTTATTTTGACTAAAAAAATCTGTACAGAGTGCATGCTGAGCATGACCCCTTTTTTGACTGCACACTTGTTGCAGTCAAAAAAGGGTCATGCTCCGCATGTGTGGCAGTTGACTGCAACGCTGATTTTCAGCATGGACCTTTGGTTGACGCACGAACAAAGCATGAACGTTAAAAAAACAAAAAAAAAAACTTAAAATATACTTAATTTAGGTTTCTTTTTCGAATAACTAGGGAAGTTTCATCTAGCTAATTTCAGTTTTTTTAGTAAAAATAAATCAAATCAAATTCAAATATATTTACTTTCATTCTTTCTCTTGTTTTATTCTGGAAACACCCCGAAAAGCCTATTTGAATAGACTCCGAAGCTTGCATTTGTATTTTTTTTATAATAATGCCAAATAGACCACGTAGCAATAGCACTAAGCTTATGTAATTATGGTGTTAAAAGTTTTTATTCTGGATGTAAATAAAGTTAATATTTATAGGCTAAGTAGACAATTTTGTAAATATTTTTTTTGTGGAGATTACACGAAATGTTTTACCCGTCCGCGTCGAAAGTGGGTGATGTTTTAGAGTTATTTACTTAGTGAAATGTTATTGTTGGCCCTTGTTGGATGTTGACTTGTATTCAATACGAATTTTCTGTTTATTATCGAATGTGATTCGACTTAGTTATTATATAAGAGGCAACTAGGCATGGAAGGTATACCGAGTAACATGTTATTAATCATGGTATAATACTTGTCGCCATTCACCATTTCATTCGTATCATATCGTAAATAAAAATAACAGTCAGTAGTGTGCTGACTGTGAGTGGCAGTGGTTGCGTGATGCGTGAAAGAAATCACGTCACTCGTGAATTACAATATGACGTATTTAGTCACATTAGGCCATTGATGAAAAATAAAAGTGTGTACGAAATCACCAGTGATTTAGATGTTACAAAATGAAATCTCATATCACCATGTGACAATGAATTAGAAGTAGAATTCATTTGCCATTGCCATGCCTAGAGGCAACTGTAATCTTGACGTGAAAAAAACCTGTATCTTTCAGAGATTTTAACTACATAGTTAGTTACTAATTGTTATAATTAATAGGCACCTTTGATACCTTTTGGTACTTTTCTAGGGTTTAACAGTGACCTCACCTACTCTCGCTAGGCGGGAGTAGGCCCGAGTGAAGCGGCCTAACGTTGCAGGCTGTTGATATCACTATCATTTTGAATAAAATGTAATCAAGAACCAAGTCAATGTAATGTATTCGTACCAAATATTCGCACCGATTTAGTTGAAAGCACAATATTATAATCTATGTCTAATAAGATGTATCTTGATGGAAGCGTAAATGATTGTTAATGTTTATATTTAGTGCAATGAATATGTCAATAGCAGCTGTGTGTATTGTATACTGTTTTACAAGAAAACTCAGCCAAAATATTTGAACAAATAGAAAAAAATAAACAAACAATTCTCTTTTATTTTCTCCCCATAACATCCCAATCATAGTAACCTTACCTCTGCGTGCACAAAAAATGCTAGGAGAAAAGAGAGGCTTATGAAATCACGTGCTTACGTGCCTCTTCTGGGCAAGGTCTAATTCTTTTCCATTGAGTTGGATCTACTCAATGTTCTTTTCCAATGAACTTAAAGGGATACGTAACGTACTTAGTTTATAAGTTCTTTGTTCTTTTCACGCAAGTTCAATATTTTTTCAGAATACGAAGACTTTTTTTTTCTAAATACCTAGTAATCTTCTGTAATACTACCTATTTAAGAACATTTCTTCCGTCACAAAACTGACACATTTAGTCAAAGAGAATATAACCACTACGTTTACATTTAGTCGAGTGGTGTCAACAATTTTTCGCGTAATTTAGCAATGAAATAGCCGTAAGCTTGAACATAATCTAGCACTGGCAGTAGGTATAGGTATGGAGGCTCGCGTGATAGAGTGTGAGCTGGCGGAGCGCGACGCGGGCGCGTGCGGCTGCCGCGGCGCCGGGCCCACGCTGGCCGTGCTGCGCGACGTGCAGCGCGCCTACGAGCTGCGGATGGAGGCCGTGGACAAGATGCCCGCCTCCAACAAGCTGCAGGTAGCGTGGCCCCGTGCGCCAGGGCCAGTAGCTACGGAGGCTCGCGAGATAGTGGGCTGTTGGAGCGCGACGCGGGCTCGTGTAGTGGAGACGGGCTCAAGAGCCGGTCTCTGCGCTGTATCTACCCAATCTACTAGGCCTGCTGAGACCTTTGATTTACATTCCAGTGAAAGAGCTAGGGCTATCAGATGCAAGCTTCATAAAAAATCTTAGTGGCGTGCGAGTAATCAGATACAGTTTAAGTAGGTAGGTTAGGTGGTTGTCTTCAGTGAATGTGTGCAAGAGTGCACGTCAAACTGTCGGTTAAAACCATACCTACCTATATTTGTATAGGTACTTAGTTATCAAGCTAAATCCAAGGTCTTCGGGTGGCTAAATTTCGGATTCCAATACCAGCCACGTTCAGATGAGACATCTCGTAAATGTGACAGAAATCTTTTGCCAAAAGACATGCTGAAAACATCAAAGCGAATAACCCAGGGTCTAGCTAAGGGTTCCCGCGAGTTCCGTAGATTGATGGCGGGTGTCCGTGCTTCGGCAGATGCAGGTGCAGGTGCTGCGCGCTTGGGTGGGCGACCTGGTGGGGCAGAACTCGTTGCTGGCGCGCGCTGTCGAGGAGCTGGAAGCCGAGGCCACCGCGCAGCTGTTCCGCGAGCGGCGGAGGCACAGTGAGGTCAGATACCCCTCCACATAGATGAATAACGATGTTCCTATATAACAAGATGGACAGTATCAAATAAAAAGAGAATCGTAAGACAGGACCAAAAAATTTCAGATAACTTGTCAATAAAAATGAAATAAGTATCTCAATTTTCAAATAGTGTTCTCTTTTTCGAAAATTTGCATCAGGCCAAAATGTTCTAGAAGTTAGCCAAATTAGCTCCCTTTTAGGTACTGGGCACATTTTCAATGAACTAGGTACCTTGTGTTTCTATACTGTAATACTTCTGTGCCCCTCCATTATACGAGGCATAGATACTTACCTATCCTATAGGTTAGGTACCTTATACCACTTGCTAGGCTAGGCGCGTTTTGAGCTTTGGCAAATTCGATCGTTTTACGAGCATACGGTTTGATTGAAGGATTTTTAAGAGTTTTTTTCAACTTGTGATTATTTAGACGTGGGATAAAAATCTGCCCCGTTCAGATATTCGCAATGCTTTAGTTGGTCTTACGTTACGTACGTACGGTACTTACAGTTGCTTGGACACGCGTTTTGGCATTCTGAATTTTAGGCACAGGCGCAAAGCCACTAACCTAAGGAGAGGCGTGAGGTAGCGCCACTGTGGCACCACGGCGCTTCTACAATATTTAGACGCGCCACTGTGGCGCTTCCTTTCGCCTCTAATTTTGAAGGCGCCCTAAGATCTCCGGACCGGGCAGTCCCTAATCCAATCAGTTTCCACCTAAAAAGGTCGTCTTCACTTCACAAGAGGCCATACCTATTAATTTTATAAAAGTTTGTTTCACTAACCAAAAAGGTTACCTACATCGGTGCGTTGTAGTGATTGCGAATATCTGTGGGGCAGATGGCGCTGGAACTGCGCGCGGAGGCGGGCGCGCTGCGGCGGCAGTTGGCGCGAAAAGATGCGGACCTGCGCGGCCTACTCGAGGTTCTGCGGCGTCTACGCGAGTTCGACAACTGTACGCTGCACGGGATACACTTCTTCGAGCTCACCGAGTCCGACATATTCGGAACGTTTGATGTGTAAGTACACTTCTAATAAAGGTGTCTTCACGGTTTAATAGCGTTCTGGTGAAGCGAGACGGTATATCTTATGATCAGGAGAGCGCTTGGTACTTAATTGCTTTGTTTGTCATCAGTTAGGTACCTTAATTTGTTTAGGTAATTCCCATCCGCTCTATTAGCCAAGAGTAGGCCTGAGTGGGAACAATATAGAACTAATACTTATTGCTAATGCCTAACTATTACCCTACACATTACCTACATACTTGCCAATCGAACTCTACCATTTTTTTTTGTTTTAGGCGAAAGAAGAAACTCGATCAAGGAGACATCATTAAAACTCATAACTCCAAACACACAATCAAAAGCAACAGGCACCGACGTTTATAACATTATTTTGATCATTTCTACAATATTTTTTGAAATATTTTTTTGATTTGATTATATTTATCTACGAGTTTATTAATTTGTTTTTATTTAAATTACGCGTCAATAATGACTTTTTTGTTTTATTTTAATCACTATATTGGCATGTTATATTTTGAATAAAAAAACTCCGTGGCCATGAGAAACCTTTTTGAACATAAAACACAATTTTCAGCGGGAAAAGAAAAGTTCCAGCGGAAGTGCGAGTGAACTAAAACTAATGAACGAATCTTTGTACAAGGAAAACGTTGCTAAAGACAGGTAAAATTCTTTATATAACATTTGTAACGGCTAATGATTAAAGCGTCGATGATACAGGGCTTTTCTACAAGCCAGCGAGTTCGCTTGTAGCTTGTAAACTCGCCCATCATCGGCTTTTTTACAATCTGCTTGTTGACAATCCTTCCCGAAAGCTAACTCGCTCACTCGCTAGCTTTTTAACTCGCCGGCTTGTAGCGTGTAAACTAGCCGTGTGTCATTGACGCTTTAGTGATTGATAAGGATCAGAATCAGAATATTTTTAATTTATAAAGTGTGCTACGTGTAAGCTACGTTACAACTTTATTTTAAATAACAGGGAAATAAGAAAACTAAACAAAGATGTTCAGCAATACGAACAGACGATACTGAGTCTCAGGAACGAAATATCTATCGTGAAATATCACACACCGTACGTAAATACAAACCAAATTATACTTAACCGTAAACTCTAAACCAATAAAAATATGTAGGATATTTTCAGTGAAGAACCTATTTTGCAATTTTTTAGAGAAGTCTCCAAAAAAGACGCTGAAGTCATGGCGGGGATGTGCTGCACTAGAGCCGAGGTAACTTTGCTCCACTTGCTTTAGTATACACTTGGTCCAAACACAATTGTTGAAAGTGGATACTGGCTAGGGTTGGGCTAAACATTCGTGATGAGGTTGTGTTGTGCAGTGCGGAGACTGGGAGCCCGTGAAGGACTTCAGCGCCACCCTGCGCGAAGAGATGCTCTCCTACCAGGAGCGCATACACAAGATGGAGACTAACCTCAAGGTGACAGTCTGAGTAGACCAGAGATACATTGCGCCATTTACGTAGGCGATGCCTTTCATGGGTCTCCGTAGATGAGCTACCACGTAGCAGTCACTAAGACAGTTTTTATAGGTAATCGTAGTTAAGCTACGCCGTAGCAGTCGTATAGGCAGAGCTTTTCATGCATGGGTCTCCGTAGACGAGCTACGCCGTAGCTGTAACGGACAAAACTGTTTATAGGTAGGTAATCGTAGTTGAGCTACGCCGTAGCAGTCGTAAAGGCAGTGTATTTGCATGGGTCTCCGTAGACGAGCTACGCCGTAGCTGTCACATAGGCGTTCTTCCACAAGGTTTTTGTAGAAGGGTTACACCGTACCAGTGACGTAGACGCTGTAGAAAGTGCTTTCGTTAGTCATTGTAGACGAGCTACGCCGTAGCGTACCTTAGTTTTTTTTTATAAATGGGCAACGCTACACGAAGTTGACATCATAACGTCAAGTTGTAGGACTAGGCCCTAAGACATTCATCGTTTTAAGCTTGATCTACACGATTTCTCTTGACTTCAATTGGACTGTTTTAGTGACCGTAAACACCACAAAGTCACAGGGAAGCAAAATACGCAATTTCGTTTACTTCGACGACATTCTCTTTTTCAGTTATTTGGATATAAAAACTAAACTACTATATCGATTTTGATGAAATTTGTATGGGACCAATCTGAAAGTATATCCTCCTAAACATCAAATATTTTTAAAAATCGGTTCATAAACAAAAAAGTTCTGAGGATACAAACATTAATCTTTTAAAATTAAAATTATTTTTTTGTAATGAAAAATAAATAAATAAAAAAAACAAAATAAAACATTCAACTAAATTGATAGTGATAACCTCCTCCTTTTTTGAAGTCGGTTGAAAAATACCTAGTTCGGTCGCTACGCTGTCACCGCGACAGGTTGAGGAGTTCCCTCTGGTGTTGCAGTCGAGCGGCAAGGACGTGCGCTCGCTGCGCAGCGGCAACGTGGCGCTTCGTGAGGAGCTGCAGGCGGCGCGCGCGCTGTGCGCAGCGCTCGCGCAGCGCTGCCAGTCCGACGCGCTGCGCGACTCCTTCAAGGACGACATCATCCGCGAGATGCGCCGCCAGCTCAAGCAGGCCAAGGCACAGGTGACACCGACCAACCGCTTCGAACTAGAGATGCAACGAATAGTTGTTCGGCTCAAAATGGATCAAGGCAAATTTCCATACAAAATGTTTCGGACAAATACTCAAAAACTTTATTTTAGATTTTATACGTGTTTTAAAATAACACTACTAATTTAAAACCATGTATAAAATCTAAATTAAAGTATGAAACCTTACTTATTTTGTGTTGACACAATCGGAAAACATAGACGAAACGAATAGTGTGAAGAAATTACTATAATACGGCGTACTTTTTGAGTATTTGTCCGGATATCCGGCAAACGAACGGTTGTAACCTGCAGAGGGAGCGGGCGTGGGTCCTGTGATCGCGAAGAGAGCGGGGATAGCGAAAAGTGTATTTTGCCCGCAATTTATTAATTGGCAATTGTCACAACGCCTTCATCGTTACCAGATATTCGTTGCATCTCAACTTCGAACCCTTCCAAATTACACCAGAGTCGGTCTTTAGCTTCATATTCTGTAAAGCCTGCATGAATAGCGGTCTACATTGGCTGTTCGTTGGAGAGTGCGTTGTGCATCGTTCCATCTGTCCTAACACCTCACGTAACCAAGAATACTAGGTTGATATAACATGCACTCTTCGACAAACATGCATTCTAATCCAACCTCCAACCTCCTTCAAACTTCCCTCTCATATAAACGAGACGGAAGCCACTCAACTACTAGAGTCAAAGCCAGCAGGGAGGGAGCAGAAGGCTACTGTCATATTGGGTTCTCTTTCGAAGTGGACAAAAGTGCTGAATATGAAAGTGGAAGGATATAAGAGTAGAGGAAGGCCAAAGAAAAAATGAATGGAACGTGTAAAAGATGACATGAATTAAAAAGGTATAAGTAGGTACAGTTTTACTTTTACTTTTACTAAGTACCTACAGAGATGACGGCTGATAGAGACTAATGGAAGAAGAAGACATGCTGTGCCAACCCCACGTAAGTGGGAAAAGAACAAGAAAATTATAATGACTTGACGTGGAAGTTTTCTCGTTCAGTGCCAGGAAGTGGGCGAGGTGCTGAGCTGCGCCGGCAGCGTGAAGTCGCGCGACAGGTCCGTTGACAAGTCGCGCGACTCGCTGGGGCGGCGCTGCGTGCAGGAGCAGCCGCGGCGCGCGCGCGACGCGGAGCGGGCCGCCGCGTCGCTGTCCGACGACTGTCGCAGCCCGCGCCTCGTGCTGTCCGGGGACGACCTGCTGTCGGTCATGCCGGACTGACCGCGCCTCGTGCTGTCCGGGGACGACCTGCTGTCGGTCATGCCGGACTGACCGCGCCTCGTGCTGTCCGGGGACGACCTGCTGTCGGTCATGCCGGATTGACCGACCACCCACTATAATACTACACATTACTATGTGTACACCTTGAGCCTCAAATGACACTATGCATGCCATATTTGATGCTGTTATAATTGAATTATTGCTATTTAGATAAAATAAAATGTGGTAATTTAATTATGTCATAGAATACCTAAAAATATCAATTGCGTTAAACTATTCGCTATTTCAGAGAAGTAACGAATTTTTAGAGGTAACGTAACATCATGTAAAAAGAACGCTGGAAGTCAAAGTGCGGAAAAGGGAGTCCATTTACATTAGGTACAACGCTGGAAGAAAGTGGAGGAGGTGTGTTTGCGCATGGGTACACTCGCGCACGATAGTTCTAGGCTTTTTATATTGTTTGACACATTAAAAATATATTAGATAGGTAGAATATCATTAAATAGACCGATAAATCAAATTGATCCATAAATCGCCTAATGTGCAGCTTGACCGCCAGCGTTCTTTATATAAGACGCGACCTATAACAGGTACAATTTCAAAAAATTGCGGCATATTTTTTTCTATTGTGAGTAGGTTTAGATCGCCCTCATTGTGATTATGTGAAGACGAAACCTGTTACTGAGTAAACTTCATCAGATGGTAAATTCTTCACACGCCGTAAGTACCTTGCTTTATGATTGTGTTTGGACCATCATTCCCCCACCCACCCCTCACCCCATCCCCTCCCCCTGACCACGTTTCCCCGCAGCACGAGTGCCCGCCGTCAGCCCCCCGCAGCTCCACCCCCGACCCCTCCCGGCAGAGGGAGCAGGCGGACCCGGGTCTGAGCCCTGACCTGTCGCTCATACAGATGGAACAAGTAAGCAACTTAGGTCTGTGTTCATCAATAATAGATAATCGGAAGATTAGGCCTCTTCGTCCGTTAACTTCGACTCCATGAAAATTCGTGTCAAAAACTTAACCATCTGTTGGTGAACTCGGGTCTTAGACCAGATGGTTAACTTTTAAACAGATGGTTTGACGTTTTTGACACGAATTTTCATAGAGTCAAAGTTAACGGACGAAGAGGCCTAATCTTCCGATCATCATTGGTGAACACAGACCTTAGTATAGCAGATTCAGATTTAGTACCTATAATATGGCACGGTAAAAACATTCTGGTCCACAGCCAAGATTATTAATGGTTGAGTTCTTGACTCGAAAATATGAACTACGTGAACTAAAACTGTTATTTTTTTATAGGTAAGTTTTAAATACGATCTTGCTACTAAGATATAAACATGACCTATCTTCGATTTAACTACCACTGACTAGACGCAGTGTACCATTCCTACCACAAGATTTTTATATATTTATTTATTTATTTTATTTATTTAACATTAGACTCACAGTTACATTTTTTTCTTATATAAGCTATGAAATATATACTATTCTTAAACCAAATTGAGTCTACATTTTGTTTACTGTAAATATATAACTAACTGTAAATATAGACCCACTCTCCCCTAAACTATTCACAGCCACACTAGAAGAAGTTTTCAGAACACTGACACAAGAATGGGCAAATAAAGGGATTGTCATAGGCGAACGGCGATTGACGAACCTCCGCTTCGCTGACGTCATTGTGTTATTCTCCTCTTCAGCCGCAGAACTAGGCTGCATGCTCAACGACTTGAACCAGGCCAGCCTCGTGGTTGGACTTGCGATGAACATGTCGAAGACCAAGTTGATGACCAACAGCACCAAAACCAAGCTATACGTCCAAGGGGTCGAAATTGCATATGTCTGTGAGTATGTGTATCTCGGCCAACTAGTCTCCTTCCAAACACGACAAGAGAAAGAAGTCACACGTCGTACAGAAAATGCCTGGAGGAGCTATTGGTCGATGAAACATCTAATGAAAGGCACACTTCCACTATGCCTCAAACGCAGGCTCATGGACATGTGCATTCTCCCCACACTCACATACGGCGCACAGACTTGGTCTTTGACGGTTCAGCAAAGGTCCAAACTCGAGGTATGTCAGCGGGCCATGGAGCGTAGCTTATTAGGGGTTAAACTCACCGACCGAATAAGAAACTCTGTTTTGCGCTCTAAAACAAAAGTTCAAGACGTTACCCAAAAATCAGCCCAGCTCAAGTGGGATTGGGCCGGCCACGTTTCCCGTATGCCAGACGAGCTTTGGGCCAAAGCCGCAAACGATTGGGTACCCCTCAACGCTAAAAGGCGGCGTGGCAGACCGAAGCGAAGATGGCGTGACGAGCTAGACGCATACCAACTAGACCGGCCCACTGCAGCACAGGACAGAAAGTTGTGGAAACAAGGGAGGGAGGCCTTTGCCCTGCAGTGGGACGATACAGGCTAATAATAAATATATAAGAATTATAGGTACTAGAATATAAGATGAAGGTAGAATTATAAGATGGACTGATCACATCATTGTTGTCTGATATCATATCATTACTGAGTTATTCATTTTCTTATCGTGTCACTAGTTATTTCTAACCAGTCAGTGTGGTGAAAGGATTTAAGTACGCCTCGAAGAGGTTTCTTTCGTGTACAAGTAGGTACTGGAGTCATGACTTTGACTAACTGACTGAGTGAATGTTGGTCTTCTTGAAGATTGTACCTTCTAGGCACTTTGTACTAAAATTAGGTAATTGTTGTGCATCAGTTGACTTCGGCTCCAATCCTCATATCCGAGGAATCGGTGGCACAGCTGGAAGCTGCCTTGCTCTGCCGATGCAGCCCGGTCAGTCCTCGCGGCTCCAAGCGCGTCCGCGTGCAGGCGCCGGGCAGCACCAACACCCAGGAAAACGGAGGGTAACTGTTCATTTGGTTGAAATAATGTTGGGATTCTTTAGGTTGTAAATGATGTCCAACGGTCTTAGGGCTGGCGCACATATGGCGGAGCGCAGCGCAGGGTATTTATCACTGTCAAACTATTAATTGTCTTCATTAAAATAATACATAGGTACATAAACAATATTAAAAAAACACGGCAATTGAGTATCGAAGAGAGAAATTAATTGTTGTATTTATTTGATATTATTATAATGAGGAGGATGTCGATAAAATAGTTTGACAGTGAAAAATGCTTAGCTCTGCGCTCCCCCGTGTAAGCGCAGGTCCTTAGAGAGTCTAGCTAGCTAGACGTAGTTGAAGTTTGCAACAATATAAAATGTCATAAATAAATAAGTGCCTATGTACCTGATAATATAAAAATAAATAATATGTACATGATAATCATATCTACTCATCTATCTATCTCTCTAGTTATCCGTGACAACCTCGAAGATAGAGCAACTGTTCAGCTAACATTTTGATTTCTGCCGCATTTGAAAATGTTGTGCTTTAAAATAGCATACCTACCTACATAAACCGATTTCATAATTACTTTGTACCGGTCGTAAAATATTCTAAAACGACCACTGAGCAATAACCAGATAATTATTATGTAAAGTAGCGTTATAGTAATGATTTTTCATAAAAACAGAGCATCCACAATGCCACTAAAAAAATGCGGTCAAAATAAACTGCGACGTCAAAACTCAATTAATATTTCAGTGGAAAAGCGTCGTTTTCCGAAACCGCCGCCGTCTCTGATGCGATTTCAACACAGTTTATAATAACCTGCTCGGATCTCGATGCAACCGACACAGTTTCCGCGGGTGAAGGACCGTCACATTACTGTTAGCTTTCGTCATTTGGACTTCAAAATGGCTGAAATTTGTGACACCGATTCTGATCTTGTACGAGGGTTAGACACTGGACACAATATAAGCTACATACCTACATACTGAAAATTCTGACCACACCTTTCCGTATCGTATCTCTAATAGAGTGCAGCTCTTATGATAATCCAGCTTATGAATAGATTTAATTAATTACTTATTTTAATATTTATTACAGCATAAGTACTACAATCCATTACAAAATTTACTTAATAGGTATCTTGAATCATCTATCGCCTGATCGCGAGAATATTAACATTAAGTTATACATATTAATTTAATATAATATTAATATTCTCACGCATAATGTTAATATTATTAATGTTATTATTCTAAGATGAGATGAGATGGCCTGATCCAGCAGTGGGACACATCAGGCTGCGAATAATGATGATGATGATGATATTCTCATCTGCCCCCCAAAGCTGTGACGAAACATTGGGTTGTTCGTTACCTAGAGTGTTATCTCCCGTCCAGTTGTAGACGGTGCCATGTTTGGTTGTGCTACTTGCAGGCGCGGCATCGGCGTCGGCGTCAGCGGGGCTCGCATTCACGAGGTAATTGCCATGGTGCTGCTGAAAGATGGATGACTTCACTTGTGGTCGTAATAAAAGCTTTCTGCTGCATGCAACTTCGCCGTTTGATATCATAAAAAAAACCTTTTTCTGATATCTGGCTCATAAACGATACCCACACCGAATTTCAGTTAAATCAGTTCAATAGTTTCGGTGAAAATAATAAAAACATCCATCTCTCCATCCATATCGTCACAAATTTTCGCATTCTATGTAGAGTTCTTTCTTCTGAATATACATACAAGTCTGATAACATATTTTTTTTTTCAGTCGCGGTCAGCGTCGACGTTGCAAGATGGAAAGTCGACGTAAGGATCTAAGTTTTTCTTCTCGTTGAGTACCTAATTCAACACCGTTAATTTTGTCAAACATCATAATGTTGTTTCAGTAAAGTGAATTCGGAACCAAATCGCGAGCCACTGAAAGTTCTGGTGAGTCACTAGTCATTTCCGTCTCTAAAACAGTCCACTCTAGATTTATAGTCCAGGTAGAGACTAGTTCAGTAGAGACGTAACATGACGCACTAACGGAAGTAGCAACATTTAGGTAATAAATAAAAAAGGAAGGTATGCTATAGGTATCGTTTAGCTTTATTTGCAGTCGCCCCTTGTTTCTGTTGTCCAAGTTATAAATGGACGGTGTTATGAGTTATAAAACGTAAATTTATGTTTTACTGTTACGGAGTGTCGAAATAAGCGGACGTCGCGCGTCGGAAACCAGCGTCGTTGTCGCTAATGAACTAGATACAGGGTGTTCCTTATTTATATCCATTATTTAATTGCTTGTATTGTATTTTTCTACGGGTGTTACTCGTATAAGTGGATCCGTTTTAATAGAGCGCTTGGGCTTGCTCAAGTTTAGATCAAACAAAACGCATAAATCTTCAATGGATGAACTGAAACCACTTGTTTGTTTGCTATCTCTAAAGCAATCGAATCCATTAAAAGCTCTCTCATCGTTCAATGAATGGGCCTGGCTTGGCCACCACATGCGTCGAGGGACGCCGCCGCGCCGTGGCAAAAGGGACACCTTTCTGTTCCAGCGTATTTTGGAGCGGCTAAATATAGCGCGATGCACCACTTTCGGTGCACACCTCTGAACGTATCGACGCGTTTGATATCTACAATATTTATAAACACCGTAGTAACAGCTAGTACTCGCAGAGTGCATCGTAGAGACAGCGTTGTGCAAACATGATGTTTAACGGTTTGTTGATGTGTACGGATTCGGACAGTGATTTTAAGGTGAGCGTTTATTTGTGGTTTGAGTTTTTGATGTGCATTTATGTTGTACTTACTTATAAAAAGTTAGGTTCTGAGCTTATTTGTAGATGTAGGTACTTAGTACATATTGTACAATATGAACTTACCTAGGTACTTACTTCAGCTTTTGGGTAGTAAATAAAATGGAAGTTTAATTGACTTCATTTACTTAATGAGTTTTTTCGCAATTGTAGTGATAATGATCTATTGGCACAGATAAGGAATTTATAAGTACCTAGGTATACTAAGGAAGAAATGGGTACCAACTAAGTTTCTAACATTAGAATTCTTAACAAAATCTGCTCATATACAAACAGGAATCGAGGACTCCACCTTATTAAACATAAATAAAGTCTAAATATATGTTTTTGCCGACCTAGCATAAACAAAGTTATAGTGATTTGAGACAAGAGTAGGGGTTAGAGCCCGGTGTTTCCTGAGTTCATGAGTCGTGTAACCGATAGCGTGGTTCCCAGGAGAGCCTCGGCCCGTCCAGCGAGGCGGACAGCCCCAGCAGCAGCTGCGCTTCTGCGCGCGCGCACTTCTACCAAAACAAGCTGCTCGCTACCATGCAAATTGTAAGTGTTTCTACAAAAACACAGGTATAAGAAAAGATAAATAAATACTGTACGATGATGGTTTAGTTAATAATCGCGGAACGCGTGTATTCGAAAAACGCGCATCTTTCCCACTGACAATACGCCAGAGGGCGCCTTATACGGGGAACATAGTGCTGCCAGCTTACATTTTATAAAAAGGTCGATACGCAGATCGAATAAACTAGGTAGGCAGTAAGTAATCGAGGTTGTCTCCTACAATACATTTATGCCCACTTGCACCAAACTGTAATAGATAGACTGTAATAGACTGTTGTCTCCTACAATACATATTATGCCCACTTGCACCAAACTGTAATAGATAGACTGTAATAGACTGATTCACATAAGGAACAAGAGAAGAGTCAGCGTGAACTATGAACTGACTGACAAAAAGTCGTGTTTTCGAGTGAGAGGTGCCTTTCGATCCGAAGGTCTTTGATTCGAAACCGGTCTTACACCAATGGATTTTTCTCTTCAAAAAATCTATGTGTGCATTAAAACACGTGCTTAACGGTGAAAGAAAACATCGTGAGGAAACTGGTAAAACTGGCCTAAAAAGTTCGAAAAACATGTGTCAAGTGCACGAAACGAGTCTCTTCGAGGCGCACTTGAAATCCTTTCACCAAACTGGTTCGAAAGAACTAATTAGAAGAACTGACTGAGAACTCAAATGGGTGGTGTTCCAGCTGCAAAATAAGGAAGAAACGGTGAGAGTGCAGGCGGAGAGCCTCGCCGTAGCCGAGGCGCGGATAGCGGCGCTCACTGCGCGGAGCGTCGAGCTGAGGCGGGACGCCGAGCGGAAAGCGAGCGAGGTACGATTACTGACTTCTGTAGAGCTTTCGAGTCTATGGTGCCTGTCATTCCATTTATAATCATGTTGATTATACATTTTTAAATTGATGTATCTACCTACATTGTGGATTTGTGTCTCAATTGTACACTGTGTGACTTTAATTAACAAAACAAACGTTTTCTTTAATTTGAGTAGTAAGTATTACCTCAGGGACGTCCCATAGGTCCATAGTTTTATATTGTTTTTGGTGGGGTAATGGAATGCTGAATCGCACTGTAATGAGAGTAGTGCTTGGTAAGTATCTTAGAAACTTACCTATTTGTTTTGCAGTTGCAAGAGCTTCGGAAGGCAGTTGAAGAGAGCAGAATAGAAAGAAGAGATGTCTCAATCACAGCTCACATACAGGTACACCTAATGATATTTTCTTGTTATTTTGCGGATGTATTTAACTTTTTTTAATTATTTTCTGTCATTATCGTCTTAGGAAATTGACAATCAGAAAAATATGGTAACCACCCTTCAAAACAACTTAGACGTGATCGAAGATTTGTACCGGGAGTGTTTTTACGAGGTAAGAGTTTATCATAAAAGTGATAATAAATATGATATTGATAAAGAATGTAATGCTGAATATGTCGTAGACGGCCAAACAGGAGGGACTGATAGAGCTGCTTCGTAACTCGTACTTGGACGTGCGTTTGGCCGACAGAGACAAGTCGAGCCAGATCAGTAGACTGCACCGCGTCATCGACACGCAGAAGTGCTCGTTGAACAAGTGTCAGGTATGAGACAAGTTTGCATCTTACTAATTTTCAACCGACTTCAAAAAAAGAGGAGGTTCTCAATTCGGTTTTTTTTTTTATTATTTTACCTCAGAACATTGTTGTTTTTGAACAGATTTTTTTGAATGGTTATATTTCCAGATAGGTCCCGTAAAAAAATCATGAAATTCAGTACTTTGGTTTTGAAATCCAAATAACTGAAAAAATTACGTCATCCAATTAAACGAAATTGCGTATTTTGCTTTTCTGCGACTATTCAGTGGTGTTGTCGATCACTATAACAGTCCAATTGAAGTCGGTTGTAGTAGGTTTTGATGATGATTTTATAAAACAGTTATGTGACTGCGATTGCAATATATTTTTTAAAACAATTGTTTATTATGTAACAAACATCATATTATTTTCAGGATATAGCAGCCGAGGTGGACAATTTGAAAGTTGAAATTTCAAACTTCTTGAACAGTTCCAACAACGACTCGGTACCAAGCTCATAAGACATAATATTGTGAAATAAATAAACTATACAACACATGGTGACGTTTGTTTGTAACTTGTTAGGGGGTGTGGGAGCCGTCGCTGGCGGGCAGCGTCACGGATGACCTGCAGGATATCGCGGAGCAGCTGCTCAGACTGGGGGAGATCCTCACTGTGTGTGAGAATGTGTGAATCTGTGTGATTGCATGCCGGGTACCGCGGGTACGCCTTGTTGGCAGATGTTTATTGATATTATGTAAGGGAGGACTTAATGGTATAATAGCATTTTCTACCAGTCAACCCGGGCGTGCAAACAATATGGTGTGGCGTTCTTCTTCTTATCTTGTCACTAGTTCTTCTATCGTGTCACTTGACGCAAGTTTCATTCGATCTTTTTGGGTTCTATGACATGCCGGTTTCCTCACGATGTTTTCCTTCACCGTTATGCACGTGTTTTAATGCACACATGAATTTTATTTGAACAGAAAAATTCATTGGTGTACGATCGGGTTCGAACCCACGACCTTCGGATCGAAAGTCGAGGTACCTCCCACTCGGCCAACACGGCTTTAATTGTATTCGCTTTGATTGCATGTGAAGCTGAAAAAGTTTATTCGTTGCACGAGAAGATTGATATTATGCTTGCTTATAGTGAGAGTCGCAGTTTTTCGAGTTGCTATTCACTATTCACTTGTGTCGTGCCAAGGAAAACTATTATTCTAACTGATATATTTTGATTTATCTTCAGGGTGACTGTACTTGCGGCTTACAAGAAGAGAACTTGAGACTACGGCAAACCAATGAAGCTATGGAAGTAGGTATACTTATTTAAAACTGAAGTTATCTAAGTAAGAAACTATTAACGTTTGTGTAATTTCCTTCCTCCTTCCAAAATCAAATCCTTGTGAATGTTCGGCAGATGCAAATGGGTGAACTTCAACAGAAAATAGCAGATTTAGAAAACAATATTGAAAATAAAGACACAGCGGACCGAAAACATCTAGAACAAATCAGGGCTAAGGAGAGCGAGGTAAAATAAATTAAAAAATAATCGAGCTGCTTAATTTATTTTTTTCGATATTTTTTACTACCTAACAAGACTTATTCGTTTTTGTACGAGTTTATGTTTTCAACCGACTTCAAAAAAGAAAGAGGTTCTCAATTTGTTTTTTTTTTAATATTTTTACCCCAGAACTGTTGTTAATAAACCGATTTGAAAAATTATTTGTAAGTATTTTGCTTCTCTGTGACTTTTCAGTAGTAACGGTACCTAACTAGAACAGTCCGATTGAAGTTGGTTGTTGTAAAACCTTGATCATGTTTCAGCTGCATCTAATACGACAACAGTTGGCAGCGGTGGAGCGTAATACAAAAGAACGAGGAGAATCATGTGAATCCCTGAAAATTCAGTTGCAACAAACGCAAGGTGAGTCCCTAGTAGGTACCTACCTACCTATAAAGGTTTTCAACTGAAGGTCCATTAAAACGCAACTATGTTAGGTAGGCGATATTCACTTTTACTCCTGGAGAGCTTGGTGTTGAAATCTCTGTGTATTGTCAAAGTGTGCGTGGCATACTCAACATTAATTGTGATAACAACGCTCCTTTCAGTGTTGTTGGAACAGAAGAGTGTGGAGTCGTCACAAACCCAGGAGCAGTGCTCGCGCCTCGAACACACCCTCAGCCAGCTCAGAGAGGAGCTGGACCAGGCCGAGGAGGTCAGCAAAGAGGTACGATACTGTTCACTATTGATCTTTATGATGTCTTCCATGTTATAATGGGAAGATAGGCAACCTATGTATTCTGCCATATATATAGCTATTCGCTAACTCGGCAACCTAGCCACTTAGATAGACGACAACTTGGCAACCTAGCTATTCGGCAACTTTAAACTTTTTCTCAATCAGATTGTCATTAAAAAAATAATTCATGTATCGTTTCCAACACGTTTCACTCTTCTCTGTCACTCTTATACGTAGTGTTTGGGTAGATAATACAGATTATGTCTCTTGCTATCTATCTGCTGATAGATTATTGAGTTGTTTATTGTTATGTTGTGGCGATCATAAAATACGAATTTATTTACTTATTTGGTTCCGTTTTGGAAGAGTATGGGTGCATCTAATGGACAATAATGACAAAAATAGTGCGGTATTAAAAAAAAATATTGATTTTTTTTATAAATTTTTACGTCGTGGGCCTTTTGATACGGCTGATACGGCGGTAGCTACGCCCCTGGTGTTGTCTGTCGGTCGTGTAGTTAGACGCATTGTTGGTGGGTTGCAGTACGGCGCGCTGCGCGGCTCCACGTGCGCGGCGCGGCGGCGCGTGCGCACGCTGCGGGCCGAGCTGGCGCAGGCGCTGGAACACTGCGCGCATCTCGACAAGTGCCACCGGTACCACTCACTCAATCAATTAGCCATTTTCCTCTGAATCTCCGAAAAAAAAATAACACTACCATTTGTGTTTCAGTTTTCAACTATTTTATTTTGTTTAATTTTTTAACGCCATTAATACCTACTGGTGCTGCCCCTGGTGGGTTTTTTTTGGAACCTTCAGAGGAAAATGGACAATTCTCTAAATTGATCCCCTATTTACAGAACAATGTTGTCTACCAGTAAAAAATACGCATGTATAGTTTCCGTAATATAATTATAAGGCTCAAACCTAACTTCAAGCACTTCAAGTTATCTACACCTAGAACTCAAATGAACTTGATTTAACTAAGTACCTATATATAAATAAAAAGCGTGAATATAATCATCTTTTAAAAAGATTGAAAAAGGCCAGTGATGATGATGAAAGAGAACATGAATTATTTTAGAGAGGAAGTGAGAACTCTGGAGAGTGCGCTGTGGCAGGCGCAGGCGCGCGGCGCGGCGCTGTGCGAGGAGGCGCAGCGAGCCACCAGCCGCGTGCGCAGCTGGACGCGCCGCCGCCGGGACCTGCAACGGTAGCCCCCTCCCCCTACCCCTGCCCCTGCCGAGCCATCCCAATAGCCGGATCCACAACGAACGATCAATAAATCAATCAAATCATTTATTTGCGTAGTAAGGGTCCATGCAGGGTTCTTAAAATTATACTACATAATAGTGGTGCCAACTTACATCTACCGCTAGGGCATGCATATTTTTTTTTTCCTATGCATGTATTAATTAATATGTTAATTTCTATACAATAAAATGTCCAAAAATAATACAAAAAAATCAACAATTCCAAAAGTTTTTGCTTAAAAGGTTGATTCGTGAGAGATGTTGATGATTCTGTTTCAGAGAGCAAGAGGAGCAGATAAAGCAGAAAGAATCCCAAATCCGACTTTTAGAGCAGAGACTGTTACAAGGACAGCAAGACGTGACGCTCACGAGAGCGAGCGAGAACACATGCTCGCAGTGCGTCTCCGCGCGGTCCTCCGCCTCGCGGGTGACACGTGTGAGGTCGGAGCCGGCCCGCCCCCCACTGCGCGCCGAGGCGAGCGGCACGTCCAGCGGCCGCGAGCGACGAAGACGGGAGAGCGGGTTCGAGGCGAGTGCGAGCGAGATGGAGAGCTCGGAGCCAGCCTCGCCGGAACGACAATCGGCGATGAAGAGGCTCTTCTGTGAAAATAGGGTGAGTAAATGATGTTTCAGTGGAATCTACATCTAACCCTCGATAAATGGATTGATGTATGAGAATTGGATGAGAAAAGCCTCAGATCGGCTGAATAATACATGGATTTTTTGGGCGTTTTAATATCTATTTGTCTCCTTTTATAAGTAAATGATTTTGTGTAGTTTTGTTCTGGGACACGTGATATGAGCGTGCAGCGACCGGAGCGGTGCGACGCGGCCAGCGGCGTCAGCGACAAGTCGCGCGACCGCGAGTGTCGCCGCTGCCACGTCACGCATGACAGGACACACTCGCACTCTGAGCCGGTAAGCGCACTTCTGACGTGTCCTTTCAATGACCGCAGTGCTGATGAGTCATCGAACCCACTCATCATGAGAGGTTCGACGGCGCAGCTGTAGACACACTCACCTAGTCCCAGTTGGATTCAACCGCGGCCCTGTCGTTGATCCCTCCGCCATTTCTTTGAGGGGACGAGGGATGGACCGGGATATTAGGGACATCATCAGCGTAGGACATCTGTGTAATCCTGACATGGTGCTCCTACAGCGTCACCCGGCTGGCTTCCATCGAGCGGAAGGCGGTGGGATTCCCGCCGTCTCCTTGCGATTCTTTCCTATTTAGGACAGCCCGAGGCTAGCCACTCGGCGGCGCGCGACCAGCGGACGGGCATGCGGCGGCGCCCAACCACTGTTACTATGAAGCCTAAAAAACTTTCTCACTGTGACGATGGGCGATGTGAGACATTAACAAGGTGCTTGTTATCTGTAAGGTGTTGTTGTTGGTGCAGAGCGGCGCGTTCGCGAGCTCGCTGGAGGATGTGATGTCCCGCGTGGAGTCGGCCAGTGCGGCGCTGGAGCCCGCGCGCCGTCGCTGGGGCCGCCGCGCCGCCGCCCGCCACGCCGACGCCAGCTAGCTACCTGCCCAGTTCGCCATCCAGCAACCTGGCAACTTAGCTATTCGGAAACTCGGCGACCTAGCCACCTAACCTAGCTAATCGGCAACCTAGCCACCTAATTATGCGGCAACTTGGCAACCCTATTCGGCAACTTGGCAACCCTATTCGGCAACACGGCAACCGAGCCACTTAGCTATTCGGCAACTTAGCTACGTATCTATCGGCCACTCGGCAACTTAGCCACTTAGATATTCGGCAACTTGGCAACCTAGCTACGTGTCTATCGGCCACTCGGCAACCTAGCCACTTAGCTATTCGGCAACTTGGCAACCTGGCTACGTGTCTATCGGCCACTCGGCAACCTAGCCACTTAGCTATTCGGCAACTTGGCAACCTGGCTACGTGTCTATCGGCCACTCGGCAACCTAGCCACTTAGCTATTCGGCAACTTGGCAACCTAGCTACGTGTCTATCGGCCACTCGGCAACCTAGCCACTTAGCTATTCGGCAACTTGGCAACCTAGCTACGTATCTATCGGCCACTCGGCAACCTACCCACTTAGCTATTCGGCAACTTGGCAACCTAGCTACGTGTCTATCGGCCACTCGGCAACCTAGCCACTTAGCTATTCGGCAACTTGGCAACCTAGCTACGTATCTATCGGCCACTCGAGAACCTAGCCACTTAGCTATTCGGCAACTTGGCAACCTAGCTACGTGTTTATCGGCCACTCGGCAACCTAGCCACTTAGCTATTCGGCAACTTGGCAACCTAGCTACGTGCCTATCGGCCACTCGGCAACCTAGTGACATAACTTAGCAACCTAGCCATTCGGCCACCTAGCTATACGGCCACCTACATACATGGCCTAGGATTGATCTCATTGTATACGAAACCTAATGTTTGCCGACCGCCGACCGTGCGATGTAGGTGATCTTTTCTAGACATTTTAATGCATTTACTGGTGTTTTAGTAACAGTATTGTTTGCTAGTCTTATTTACAGTTAGTTATAATTTATTTATTTGTATTAAATAAGTTAATTAGTTACATTGACTTTTATTGTTACTTATGATTAGGGATAGTAAAAATGAGGTTTAAAAAAAACGTCAACAGAACTGTATTCAAAAGTGTATTTTTTTATTTGCTGCTATAACAATTATTATTTTACAAGGAAATGTTTATTGATTTTAGCGTGCTTCACTGTATTTTTTTTAATACTGTTATACATAAATTATGGAAGAAGCATTTGACGAATAGGCCTAAAGCACAATCAATGTCGCACATTTATTGGCTCGCCTAAGCCACCACATATATATCTCAACCACCGTTTAGCCTATGGCTCGGTTTAGCATTATCTAATCGCAAAACTAGTACATTGTTTGTAAAACTATTTTGATCTTTATAAAAACATAAGTCCAGGTACAGGTATCCAGGCACAGAGGTCCAGGTAGAGTGGAGGGGAGGGTGCGGTGTCACTTGGTCCAGCCGCGCCACATGGAGGCGATGGAGGCGGCGGCCGACGTCACCAGCGACGCGGCGGGGGGCGCGGGGGCGGCGGGCGGGGGCGTGCCGCTCTCCTCCGCCAGCTGCAACCGACGGGATACGTCACTACTTTACAACCTAGCTATGAGGCAACTTGGCAACCTAGCCACTTAGCTATGCATCAGTTGGCAACCTAATCACTTAGCTATGCAGCAGTAGGCAACCTAGCAACTATGCGGCAACTTGGCAACCTAGCCACTTAGCTATGCATCAGTTGGCAACCTAATCACTTAGCTATGCAGCAGTAGGCAACCTAGCAACTATGCGGCAACTTGGCAACCTAGCCATCTAACCATATGGCAACTTGGCAACCTAGTCACTTAGCTATGCGGCAACTTGGCAACCTAGCTATCTAACTATATGGCAACTTGGCAACCTAGACACATAACTCTATACGGGAACTTGGCAACCTAGCCACATAACTATACGGGAACTTGGCAACCTAGCCACATAACTATACGGGAACTTGGCAACCTAGCCACATAACTATACGGGAACTTAGCAACCTAGCCACATAACTATACGGGAACTTGGTAACCTAGCCACATAGCTATACGGGAACTTGGTAACCTAGCTATTCGGCAACTTAGCCACCTAACTATGCGGCACGTTGCCCTCCTTGTAATACATATTTCAGCAAGATACATTATCATAAAAAAAAAATTGATGAACCATAAACATTGAGTTCAGTTCTTTTCTATGCTGTCCAATGGACATCGATACATTGCCGTAGTGTAGAGGGCGAGTACCGTAGTGTGGTGAGGTGGTGGTGTGTTGTGGTTACCTGCATGGTGTCGGGCCAGTGCAGGTGCTCGGGCTCGGCGTCCTCGCGCTCGGCGGGCGGCGCCTCCCAGCGCTCGCACCACGCCGCCGCCGCGCCCCCCGCGCCCTCGCCCCCGCCGCCCCCCACCCTGCCGAGCGCCGGGTCGTCGGTGGCGGCGGCGACGGTGAGCGCGTGCAGCGCCTCCAGCGGGTGCGGGCCGGGCGCGTGCGCGGGCAGCGTGTGCGCGTGCGCGGCCAGCGCGGCGGCGCACGCGCACACGCGCCGCGCGCGCCCCGCCGCGCCCGCGCCCGACACGCGCCAGTTGCAGTACTCCCTAACACACGTCACGACCTCTCAAACAACGGTTTGCGCCATCCCTACTAGTGGACAATGTGGACATACCACATATTCTCATAAAGCGCTTTGCTTCCACTATCCTTATGCGAACCGCTAAGAAATGGAATGTTCCGCCGGCGTCAGTGTTTCCCGATTACTATAATTTGGGTGTCTTCAAGGCAAGAGTGAAAAAGAATATTCTAGTCAAGTGTGCTACATCGTAGACCACATTGTCACTTACCATCAGGTGAGATGGTGGTCAAACGCAAGCCTATAAATAGTAAATAAAAAGAACAATCAAATTATCTGGATTTAGAGATTTAGCATTTAGCACAAGCTAATTCTGTTGCCTATTTATTTATTTATTCATTTTACAAAAACAGAAACTTACAGACTAGGTCCAAGACGTTACAGAGCTTATGAGCCCCGCGCTGTGCGTACTCACGTGAGGGCGAGGGCGTGCGGCAGGCGGCAGTGCAGCAGCCAGGCCAGCAGCGTCAGCAGCTGCGCGGCCAGCGCCAGCCCCGCGCTGTTCCGGCGCCAGGCGCTGATCTCGCCGCCGGCCGCCTCGCCCGCCTCGTGCTGGCTCCACGCGCCGAGGTGCGAGAAGTCGGGCTCCGTGTTGATCCAGGGGGTGACGATGTGCAGCTGCGGCCGCTTCGGAGGCTCCTCCTCTGTGTCCGACCCGATGAACTCCATGTCCTCTATGCTGTCGCTGGAAACCAACAATGTTCTCTATTTAGGTCTGTGTTCACCAATAGATAATCGGAAGATTAGGCCTTTTCGTCCGTTAGCTTTGACGTTTAAATTATGAAAATTTGTGTCAAAATCGTCAAAACAACTATTTAAACCTTAACCATCTGTTAGTGAACTCGGGTCTTAGTAATGTATTTAGTTATTGTACAACTAATGTTTGTGACATGATTGTTTATTTACATTACTTATTGCTGTTCTATTGATTGATGAAAATCTTGTTTCTATAGAAGTTGATTGAAACGTTAAGCTAAATATATCGACAGTTCCAATTAGTCATCTACCACCTTTTTTCGCAACACAATTGGTTCTAACAAATTCATTGTCATGTTACTATGTGCTTTACCTCTAAATAAGGAAAACACCTATACTGATTAATAATTCACTGATAAGGATAATAAATTGATAACAATGAAATCCCACTGACCTTTTATATTTATATACAAGGGTTATAACTGGGTTAGTATTTAAATATTATTCATTAATTAGGTAATTTTACAAAAAAATATCACCTTATATCGTAGGTCATGTAGACAGGGAAGATGTACTTGGTGAGATGCCTCACTCTCGCTCGCCGCAGCGCCGCCAGCCGCTCCGCCTGCTCTCCGTAGCAGCTGACCCGACTCTGCAACTCTATACTCTGGTTCTGGACATGTTTGCCCAGCATCGACACCCGCTTCTGGTACCTAGGTAGCTTCACTTTCAAATCATTGTTGTGGTTTTTTAACTCATCCAGTTCTTTTCTTTTCTCTTCAATGTTGCTCCTCCGCTGCTCGATGGCCAGTCGCAGGAGGTCTAGCCTGTCTCGGGACTGCTTGGCTTCGGTGATAAGTGTGTCCCTCTTCAGTTTCGGCAGAAGCAGCTTCTCACAGCGATCCAGTATGTACTTCCTGTTAGCTTTGAGTCTGAGTAACTTTGCTTGTTTTTCTGAGTACCTACAATTGCAAAAGGAATTTCAATATTGGGAAATGGATATCAAAGAATTGTAGATGAGCTTCCTTTCACTCTGCTTGTGTATTTCATCATCCAAGGTTATGTGAGCTAAATAAAAGATAATGTGTATTTCTACCACCAATTTATGATGGAAAATACTAATAAGTAGGTAAATAATAAGTAGGTATACAATAGTAAAAATAATAAAGATATACTAAATATATATAAATATTCTCATGTTTACAAAGCTGAATTTTAATATAAGAAGAGAATTAGGTTTATAAATCAATAGGTGCTACGGCCAAACTACAAAACATGGCTGGGGGCCTATGATTCATCGCATATGAAAGGTAGATGATGTCTGACGCAGAAGCGCCTGCGAGCTCTCACCTGTCCGAGTACGGCATGGAAGACTGCACGAAGTTCCCCGTGCGGATACATTCTGAGCAGTAAAAGTTCCGTTTCACCGTGTAGCACAAAAGGCACTTCGTGTAATGACCGTCGCTCTCTGTCGATGAAACGCGAAAGTCTCGAGGCGCTTCGCTTTCAGAAAAATAACTTGAGGCCATACTTTTGCTTTAAGTTTTTGTAAGTTTTGCGTTGTTTGTTTTGTTACGAAATGAAATTTGATTATTTTGAAAGCACACATCATAATGACAAAAAAAGTGCTGCTAGCATCAAAGTTTAAAAAATTACGACACTCTGAACTTCACTGGTTTTTACGGAATTTTTAAATTCTGCAATCAAACAAACCTAATATTTTTGGACCAAATCAATTATAGCAGATCCATCGTCACCGCAAAGCAATAAAGCAGTGTCAGAAATATAATAAAATGGAAAAATCATACACCTAGGTATTATATATATGTATATGATATATACCCTACTTGGCAATAAATAAATGAATACCTATTGTATTTCAATTTAAGAGCCATTTATATGCGCCATGGAAGTCATGGAAACAATAAAGATGTACGGTAAAAGTTACGCAATCTAACCATTTAGTAACGACGGACATACTGGCAGCACTGATAGAACCTACTTGTCAGCTGTTAGATTTGTGTCAATGTCATAGCAGCTGACGGCATAGATTATATTGATGAAAGCGTTCCATTTCACATTAAAACTTATTTATGTGGCAGATATCTTCAAGTATACGTTCCAATACCACTTTGGAGGTTTCCAGCATAAAGTTACAGATGGCGCTAAAGACATCATCATTCTTCCAGGTAGAGCATGGTAGAGCTCAGTCCAGCACAGTCTGAGAGCTCAGTAGAGTCTACAGCGGACAAGTAAAAATGAGGTAAGACAAGAACTAAAAAAATACACTAATGCTCTTGGCTTGGGAGGACGAGGTGGAAGGTCGAATGTTTTCTTTGTAACAGAATTAAACTACTTACTTGCCTAACTTTCAACTAGCATCCAGTTAGTTTGTCTTCCAAGCACTTCCAACCTATCTTCGATTTAAATGGTCAAGGTAAGCCCAAAAAAAATGATGTAGGTACTAGGTAGGTATTCATACTACAAACACTACTGACAAACACAATGCGATTATTTGTTTGTAATTTACTGCTGTTAGAGTTACTAATTATCTACCCAGACTTACCTACCTATATTTTTTATATATTTACAGTAAACAAAATGTAGACTCAATTTGGTTTAAGAATAGTATATATTTCATAGTTTATATAAGAAAAAAATGTAACTGTGAGTCTAATGTTAAATAAATAAAATGAAAATAAAAAATAAAATAGCCATGGTGCAATTAAAAAATTATTAATTGAGTACCTACTAAGGTAAATAAAAAGACTCTCCGCAATCACGGTCCGCTAACGAACCAGGCAAATTACATTTATCTACATACGGTTTTGCCAGTTGTACCTTCCTTGCTTGCTCCGGCGGTTTTCATAATTTTAATTGGTAAAAAAAATAATTGACTCTTTTTAGCAAAGTAGAACTAAATTGCACGTGAAAAACAGGGAGTTTTTCATTAGAACGTTAGCTACGTGGTTTGGCAGAGTCTGATTTTGGGGATTCGAAGTGTTTTTTAATTGGAATGGAATTACGGGACGGAATGAGACGGTGAAAAAAATTCCTACTTGGCACAGGACAGGACTATTTTTATTTAGCCTTTTCGTGCGGTCAGTGTGGGTGAAATAATTAGGGCATCCGTACAAAGGAGCCTGACACCCTGTCCGGCGGCTGATTTCCCGAGGGAGTCGGGAAACCGACTTGCTTGCCAAATGCGAATGTCGCAGGAAATTAGGGTAAATTTCTAGGATCATGTATGTATGTATATCTGTGACAAATTGCGTCCGGTGGCTTACGTTTTATTTGGTTTCCTGTACCTTGTTCAATGTTATAAGTAATTGAATAATTTATCTGAGTAGGTACTTTTTTATTAAACAAAATACCTATAAAGTCTTGATACATAGTAGGACAGACAGATGATACGCTGTATCATACCCATAACAGTTACCTACTATGGTTTTGAGGAAATGCTTACCACACGGTAACAAAGCCCAAGAGTAGGTAATCTAGCTAGGACATTGCGCAGTCTCGATAACATTACCGCATGGTCTCAATGCTCCGGCTGCAGCAAGGGTAGGTACAGCACAGAAGTAAACACATTGAAAATGCGACCAATAAAAGAAGCCACATTGGCTAACTTCTAGTAGGTACATTTTGGTCCAATGCTACTTTTCGTATTATATACGTTACGTATTAAACTACTAGGCTTTTCCATTGTTATTAAAACTGCATCGTAAAAAGTAACAAACATTATTTGAAAATGGATATATACGAGTATTTCATAATTATTGACAGGGTGTATGAAATTTCCTCTTTTTTGGGTTTATTTGGTCCTGTCTTACGACTACATCACCATTATTCATCTATGGGGTACAACTACTGTGTGTACAGATAAGATAAGATAAGATAAGATAAATTTATTTGTACCATAAACAAGCGATAATCTAAAAATAACATACAATATGTGCTTGTGTGGCTTGTGATGCTTATTTTTTTGGTATGCAGTGCCTACACGAAGTGGTATACGTGTGTTGTAGGCACTGCTACAGTGTACAGATGCCATCGTCCATTTATCAGTGCACTTGGGACTGCGTCTCGAGACAGAGTAATTACTGCCGGTAGGTAGGTAATTGAGCCTGGCTGGACAGTGCAGGACGATCAATGGTACTCGCAACCGAGTGTCTACCGGTCTCTTGACATCTTAAGGTTTCTACTATAAGTGCGCAAGCAATTAGATGTGGAGAGACGGATAGTAATGCTACAAAATCTAAACTTAGATTATTAGTTAGGCTGGACCTAGCAGGCCTATTAGTTTGGTTAGGATAAGTTTCAAGGTCTGTAAGTAGCGCTATCAAACAATAACATTGGCTAGGCTGTGCAAATATTTAGAAAGTGGTGAGCTTCAAATGGAATGAGTCTTAATGCAGGGGGAACACAGGTTGTAAGTATCCCATTTTTTGGCAAAGGTCGCGCCCTTAAATTAAACAAGGTTGTGTAAAAACCATTTTCTCAAAATCAAAGAGAACATCTACATGCGCCACTCAATATTTTTTCATTTTCAGAGACGTGATCTGTGTCTGAATAGCTATCGATGGGCCTGACGCCGACAGTTGTAGGTACAGACTACCCACTGTGGGTATCCGGGTGTACCATCAGCTAGTCTCCCGACCCTCAGGGAAATCACCGCAGACGCGCCCCGAATAAATTATAAACCCGGACTTATGAAATCATCGTAAAAACACCCGGAGAAGTTTGGAAAGTGCTCAATCTCGTTTATTGATTAGCGCTCGGTTTTCAGGATTCTGTAATTTTCATTTTGCAAAGTTTGTTTTAAACTCGAAGGTGGAGGTTGTGGGTGCCCATCGTCGGTTACGTTATGACGGTCCGATAAATGGTTTTCATAGAACGTGAGATACGTAAATAAATTATTTACACCAATACTTACCTACTAAGTAATAAACTGAGCTAAGTAAATATTATGTTTTATTCAGTTTTAAAGCCAAACTTTGTTATGTTACTACTTTGAATTAAGTATTATGTAAATAAATACATAGGTTAGTCTGTTGACTAACTTACCTATGTTTTTTTTTGTAGTGCACATTAATTACTTTTTAATGTACTCTTATAGGCCAATCGTCAAAGAGATCGTTTTTAGCGATAAGTCCGCCCTTAATTTGATTAAGTATATCCAATTGTTATTTCCTAGTGGTAAACAATAAAGTTTATCTATCTATCAAATTTAGCTCTAGTGAGCTCTAACTTAGTTTTATAAAAATTGCCAATGTAGTGGCAATCTTCATTGTGAGTTGTGAGATAGATCTGTTTTGAGTACCTACCTCCCTTTATTGTGGCACGCACTGCTACTGCCAAGTTATGCAGCTTCCAGCCCTCTCGGGCCCTCGAGATCAAAAAGCTCATCGCGATCGCGCCCCGCACAGAATTATGGCACAATCAGTGCCACAGTTCTCGACGCAAATCATTGTTAAAGGCGCCAGTGTGGAGACACACCTTTCGTATGGAATAAGGCTACGTTTCTATTCCGCGACCAGTTGGTATGCGAGACTGTATATTCAGCTGTACCAAATTAAGCGAAACATTAAACTATGCTCAAAAATACCTCGTGGGCATATTATTTGCAAGCAGGTGGTTATTTAGTTTTGAATAAATTGGTGTTTTTCAAATGAATTAGGATGTATTTACTGTTCTACAAAAATGTTCAATGAATGCAAGCCGCTGCGCTCGGTAGCTGCGCTGCGCCTTGATTGGACTAACGAACACTTGGAGTATTTATAATTTATGTTGTATTTTATTTTTTATTTTAATTAGCTTAAGTTTTGAATCACCTTCCACCTTCCACCAAGAGCCTTCTCTTTTGGAAGTGGTAGGTTGTGTTTTGCGGTAAAACTTTTACTATCGTCCTTTGCACATTCACTGTTGAACATAGATAGACTTTTAATTATTAGATTGTTACGGGTATTTATTGCGTTCTCACCTCTATTCTTGTCCCGAACGTTTCGACTGTATTTCAATAGCAGTGGTCAATCTATAACTAAGTAGATATGTGTGATAATCGCGAAAGTCTAAGAAAAACTATAGATAGACCTCCTAACCCCCGAGCCGAATCCATCCAGCGTGCACTCTTGATGTTACTATCCGAAAACGTTTATAAAACCTTCACGTTGAGCAGGAACCTAATTAAAAAATTGCCCTCAGGATATAGAGGCGTCTTGTCGCGTGACGGTCGCGTGTCGGTCGCGAGTCGCGCACGTAAAATATAAGCGCGACTCACGCACCCGCTCTGAGATTTTTCAATGGAAAGAAATAAAGGTCGTATCTTACTGTAGAGAGGTCACAGAAAAGATGCAGTAAGTACTTACTTTGGTTCCAAATGACATCTCTTTTAAAATATTACGATACCGCGGTGCAATATCTTATGAAAATAGTTATTTATTTATTTTTATTTTATTTTATTTATTTCACAAGCAGAATACAATCGATATATAACTAAAATTACATATGCACAATTATTGTTAGAATAACTTTCAGTTTTCTGCATTCTTTCATGCGCCGCGACAACATTATTTATATTGGCTGTACTTTTTGGCTTCACTATCATTCCTTTCGTATTTCTGATAGTTTAGAACCAAACAGTTTTTTTTTGTTTTATAGTTGCTCCTAACAAAACCATGGAGAGAATTCCTCTTGCCTTACTGTAGAAATTCATAGCACTGTGGCATGCGTGTGCGTTAACACATCCGTCGAAACACATCTCGAGAATACCCTCTGGCAATGTCGCACGCCTCCGTACGCATTGAACAAGCCAACCTAACCTTTCTTATCACCTTGAAATAAAGCTATATTTAGCGTGGCTGAATTTTTCCTAAAGTTGTTGCTGATTTTCCTGCATTGTAATACTCGAAAACGTCCAAAATACGGTAACGAGATCCTTACTCCTTGGTGATATGGTCTTTTTTTTTTTTTTTTTTTTTTACATGGGGAAATCCTCATGGATGCCCACCGACCTCGGGGGAGGACGGAGGGGTATGTCGGACTCATACCGACTAAAACCCCATGGTGGCCGACCTCTGCGCATTAGAGGGACCCCGGGATATCCGAAGAACACGTACCGGTGTCCCTCACGCACGTTGCTGTGAGGCCCATCCCAGGGAAGGCTTGCGCCGACCCCGAGCTCCGCTTGCAGTGCATGCCTACCCGTGCACTGCAGCCGTCCCGGGTTCGAGTATGATGCAGCCAGAGCCCCCACTCCGACCGCTCTCGAACCCAGCAAGATCTCCCTCATTGGCAGGAGACACCGCCGCCCCTCATGGGGCGGACGGCCCGGGATGTATCACCTGGACACCCCGGCCCCGCCGTCTCCGAGCGGGATCGGATCTCTCGCGATCCCGCTCAGCAGCCTCTTTCTGAACCATGACGGTCTCACAGAAAGAGGCTACTGCCCTCCACGCTGTCGCCTCTGCCAGCATTGCCGCAACAACGCTAGGCAGGGTGAGGTCTTGCCCGATTTGGTCCATCAGGACCCGCCGTTCAGAGCTCCACGCCGAGCACTCCTCGAGCGTGTGCTGGGCAGAGTCCTGGTCCCTCCCACAGTGGTGGCACTCCGCGGTCGGTTCGCGGCCGATCCGATTCAGGTACGCACCGAAGCACCCATGTCCGGTGAGCACCTGAGTCAGTCTGTAGGTGACGTATTCCTTCCTCTCCATCCACTCCTTGAAGAGCGGCACAATCGCACCGACAACGCGTTGGCGCAAACGATGCGGCTCCAAGAGCCGTTCGCGCCACTTGTCAAACGCGCGCCGGTGTTCCTGCACCCTCACTTCAGCGGGCGCGCATTCTTCCTCTGCGCTGCGGAGACGGTCGTAAACACGACAGTCCATCTCCGCTAGGATGTCCAGAGGAGGAAAGCGCGCCAGGATGGTCGCCGCCTCAAAGGATATTGTCCTATATCCTCGTGCGATCCGTAAGGCCATAGTACGCTGCAGTCGCTCAAAGAGCGTCCTACAGCGTCTAACACCCGTCAGTCTGGAGGACCAGACGGGCGCTCCGTAGAGTGCCATGGACCGCACTACCCCCGCATAAAGGCGGCGAACACCCTCCTGTGGTCCCCCGAGATTCGGTAGGATCCGGTGCAACGCACCCACTACCCTCTGGACTCGGGGAACCAGGCGGCTGAAGTGCTCCTCAAACCCCCAACGACCATCCAGAGTGAGTGGTGATATGGTCTAGTTTGGGTCGCCCGCCTCCAGGTCGGTCGTCACAGCGTCTTTATGCGACGTTCCGCAGATACGTTATTGGAGCGCCTAATGCGTCTCGGGGTTGAAATATAACTTTTATTCCAAGATTTTTGTTAAAGTGATGCATGATCACCCCATTTGATCAGCGTTACGATGATGAAACATTTTTAATACCTTTATGATTTTATTATAAGCTACCATTTATTTTACAGGTTTATTCTATAATATTAAGCAAGTACCTACTTACCCACTTGCTTTTCCTGTTTATAATAATTGCCAGTAATAAATAAGGGGCTCTTATTTGTAACGAATTGAAGCATTATAAGTATGCAAATTAAATATTCGAATCAATTTAGCCAGTAAAGTGATGTGATGGATATTTTTTATCGAACACAATAACCATATTTCATTGAAGCTGTTCCGTGTGGATAGTTCAGTGCTTTCATAAACTACACAGGTATGATTTATTTTTGAAATAATTCGATGAAACGTTATAATATTTTTGTAGAAATAAACCAATGCGATATCGAGCTACTAGACCGAAACAGAATGGTGGGTAATTGAGGATAGTTACAAATAATAAAATTGTTTTTTAATTTAACTTCACGTAGGTACGTATCCTTCAAACCAGAGTGTGGTAAAGGATTTCAAGTGCGCCTCGAAGAGGCTCCTTTCGTACATTCGACACATGTTTCCGAACTTTAGCTTCTACGACATGCCGGTTTTCTCACGATGTTTTCCTCCACCGTTGTGAGAACGTGGGATGCATACATAGATATTTTTCGACCGAAAAAAACACATTTGCGCATGATTGCCACCGGGATTCGAACCCGCGACCATCAGATCTCAAGGTAAGGGCTTCATCCACTCGGCCACCACGTCCTCTTTTAACTGCAAGCTTTGAAACTGTAAAAAAATTCTCAGCGTCTGAATAAGTTATGAAAAAGCTCACAAATTATCAACGCATTTATGAGTACAACACCGAAATAGATAATTTAATTCGTGCAGCATTAGTTAGGTACATGGGTAAATGAGCTCCCCCTCCCCCCCGGACAGCACCTCAAGCACTCCGCGGCGAGAGGTTTGCGCCATTTCGCCACAATTAGATTTTTACTGCCTTCGACCGCCATTTTAAAGCAATATTGAGTGCTCTGTAATGCGGCCGGGTAATCCCCGGAGATGGGGTTTTACCATCACACATTATCGTTAAATCATTTTTCGCCGGCACTTTATTATATTTTCAGACAGAGTGTTACTCAACTTGTGAGAGACTCTGTTATTTTTTTATGTTAATAAAAGTGACGAGAAGAGGAAGGCTCTTCTGCTAAGTCAAGGTCTTCCCAATTTCCCATCGGTTTATGTACTACTCGGGCAAATGAACATGACACCTGGCTTGAATGTCGTTTGTGCAAAGTACAGCGTGGAATTGGATAATCTTGATAGAGAAGAGGTCCTGGAATACTTGGTAATGATAAGTAACGATAAGGCTTCGCAATTAGAGGAAGAAGAAACACGGAGGGCGCCGCGCGGGGCAGCGGGGGAAGGATCAAGTTCCGAGCCACGTGTCAGCCAGGTATCATGTTTATTCGCCCGAGTAGTAGGTATCGTATGTGCTGATAGTAAGAAAATATAAGTACCTACCACAGAAGTATTAAAGTAAAGAAACTGTGACCACTAAAAGGGAGCCACTTTGGCTACTTTCTAGCACATTTTGGACCAATGCTAATTTTCGAAAAAGAGAAGTAACAGGGCTAGATATATATTATATGTTAAAACTACTAGGCTTTTTTATTGTTAATAAAACTACTTCGTAAAAAATAACAAACATTTTTTGAAAATGCATATTTCATATTTATTGACAAGGTGTCTGAAATTTTATGATCCTGTCTTACGACTCCATTTTGGTTTGATACTGTCCATCTATAGGAACAACGTTATTCATCTATGGTACCTACATAAATAGTAGTTCAGATTTAGGTACATTATAGCATTGGTGGGTGTTTTTCTACAGTCATATCAGAATGCTGTAAGCTGATATTGGGTAGGTAAGGTGGCTATGATAAATGGTGCTTGTTCCCCCCTGGGACCCGTGGTCTTGGCCATCAACCCGCGGCTGCAGACGGCTCTTGATGGCTTCAGGGTAAGAGGGCACGGGCTGCCTCGGGGGAGTTCACTTCCGTAGAATCACATCTAACCGTTATACCACTCTGCAGGGAAAAGTATAATGTAGCCTCCTTTAAGTCGTTTTTTTATAATATTATGTTTCTTAATAATTTGAATGTGCTTACGAGATTAATTTGGTTCGTACGATTAATAAGTTTTTTAATGCTTAGTTGCATCAAACTGTCAAAGTGCCTAAGCAATTACCTTACTCGCTTGGCAGTTCTTATCGGTCAGAATCTGGACTGTTAAGAACGACCAAGCGAGAAAAGTAATTGCTTAGGGACTTCTGCGACTACAGTAAGTGCTGAGGTACTTTGGCCGCGGACAGTGACCTAAATTCTGTGTATTATTTATAAATTTAGATAGGTTAATTCTATTATTATTATACCTAGTTAAGTAATTTTAATTTAATTATGTTTTGGCAGTAGTAATTTAGTTAGTAGTTAGATGCGTAAATAAAAAAATAATAAATACTTTACTACCTTATAAAATATAGATAAAAATCAAACCCGAATTCCATTCCCAAAAAAACAATATTTCAATTTCTCATTTCAATCAATCAGCTATAAAAAGGTGTTAATGATGGGATAATTAGTTTGATCCCGTCTGTCCGGCTGTCGCGTTGATTGCTAATCAGTTTGCGCGGATTTAATTTGATTTTGTTGGATTTACTGAAGCGACTAGTAATAGATAGTAACATGGATACTAACCTATTGAATTGGGATGTTCTGCTATAAAGTTGTAAGAGTGTTAAAAAAAATCATCAATATACCTATATGGCTTAGTTCTGACTTACTGACTGAATGACAGACAACGCACACGCAAACAAAGTAGCAGGTGTCAACTAGCCCTAAGTAAATGTTAAGTCTTTACTTAATTTTATGAAAATACTCTGGTAGTAGCTTATCCTCTATTATGCACCCTGGTTTTACTTTATTGGACCATAAAGCAAAAAACCAGCAATACTCTGTTTTAATTTAAAATGAAATCATAACCGGAAGTACCGGAACAGTAATCAGAGCACTCAAATCTCGTGCTCAAATGAAAAAGCCCACAATCTGGCGAGCACCGCGCCGGCTCGTAAAGTGTGAATTTGGAGAATTATCGCGTTACGGCCAGAGGTGAGACCCGCGAACAAAAGACGGAAATGACATGCTCATGAATTGGGTGAAAATTGAGACCATAGCTACCCATTCGTATAATATTTACTTACTTGTAATTATCATGAGTAACCTTTGCCTTAACATAATCAACCTCTATGTGCGCTATGCACACTAGGTGTATACCGAGTAACATGGTATTTATCATGATAAAAAACTTATCACACATCACACTTGCTACTTTCTGATATCCGCCCGGCGCGCAGACGAATTTACACGCCGGCGATCGCTGTGATTGATTCAAGTCATGATACTTGACACCATCCACAATTTCATTCGTATCGTAACTAACAATAACAGTCAGTCAGTTGGTGCTGACTGTGAGCGGGAGTGATCGCGTGACGTCATGTCATGCGTGAATTATTTTACCAAAATATGACATTGTCATATTAGGCCACTGATGAAAAATCACCTGTGACAAAATCACAAGTTATAGAGCTGTTAAAATGAAATAATATTACCATGTGACAATGAAGAAAAGTAGCAATCATTTCCATGCCTCCACACTGTGACGAGAGCCGTATATCGTGATCCGGCAAATCCGTGGTACTATGGATGTTTTGTCTGAAATAAATGAATTAATAATAATAAAAGCCTCCTTCAGCTGTCCCAGGCCTAGCGGTGAAGTGTACCGCATGTGTGAATTGTTGAAAACTTCCCGCTGGCGTGATGCTTAATTTTTTATTCACGGCCTGGGTTGTAATGTAACAGCGTCATTATCATGATGTGTGACGTCATAAACACGGGCACGATGTGTTGAACTCTCGGGAAGTAAGATTAACGAAATTCCTGAGTTATTATATTCCTCTCTTGAAGGTACTGTTTTGACACGGAGATGTTTCTGATCTTGTTGTATTTATTTTTCATTTATAGTTAAATAATGATGTAATTATTCTACAAAAAAAAACAAACATATAAATACAAAAAACCTCGGCTCGAGCGCCGCACTCGCGCCGCTGTCACTCTGCCATTTTGTAGAAATCCAAAATTCTGACTGCGCAGATGCAACGTAGTACCCCGGCCGCAATGCCCATTTCATTTTTTTTGGTAATTAAAAATTGGTCGTGTATATTAGATAATATAATTAAAATTAGATAAGTTTCAAGCTGCATGTTAAATTTCTATTTCGTACTAATTATTTACTTAAAACAGACGTCCTATCCATTTGTATCATCTGATTTATCCCAATGCCTTCTGTATTTCATTTTTAAGCTATCCTCCAATATCGCAAATCTTTCAAAGACAACTCGATTCGATTCCACATGAGTTGGAGGGGGCCTCGGGCCGGGGAACGAGTCCGAACGTAATGGCCCCCGATGGAGAATCATAACAACAGATTGGGAATAAGAGAAGCTTGCCGGACTTGTGAATAAATGGAGATGGCATTGGTTTTTTTTACTATTTAGAGGCTTGCGTTTGACCACCGTCTCACCTGATGGTAAGTGACGACGTGGTCGACCGTTTAGCACGCTTACCTAGAATAATCCTATTCACTCTTGCCTTGAAGACACCCAAATTATAGTGATCGGAAAACACTGACGCTGTATTGACGTTATTCATAGCAGCTCACACACACCTAATTCTGACAACGGTAGTTTATGTGGGCTGGTAGTGGAGACCTTATATAGTATTGTACCGTGCCTTCCCTTCTCTAGAAATTTTGTTTGCATATCTATTTGTATAAAAAGTAAACGTAGTCTTAGTCTAGAGTACGTACAATATAGGTATGCTGCAAAAATTGAACACTAGCCAACTTTGAAATGAGATGGCGGAACAAGATCATGACGCTCCGCCCAGCTTGAACTAGTGTAGCACAGGACAGACATCTCACTCTGCTGAGGCTCCCTGACTGAGGAGGAAACAGTCGCCCATGCAATCCTGGAGTGCGTGGGAGTGGCAAAAAGAAGAAAACCTCAACAACCCGAGGTCGCTTTGCGAATCCTGCGAAGAACCCAGGAAACTTCTATGCAGATTTAGGCAGGCTAAATTATTAGCCAGGATATCCAACGCACAAAGGACCAACAGGAGTTAAAGTACGGAGAAGAGAGCTAATTTACTTAGTGTAGCACAGGACAGGGTAGAATGGAGGAAATGAAAGGCCTTTGCTCAGCAGAGCCTACGTACAAATTAGTAATTTTATCATTTCGTTTAACTAAAGATAGTTGTCCAATGGGAGGCGCCTTCTCCATTACGAATCGGTGCCGTGGCATCGATGGGAGCCGAGCAGTGTCCCTGATTGCCGGAGGCCGTTGCTGATTGTCCGCTGTAATTGCGGACGCTCCGCGATGGGATCTTAATGCACATGTCGTCGCGTGGTGCCTCTGTCCACTCGGCTGAATGCTAGATAATATCATCATCATCGCATGTTATGTTCATGGGAACTTTTTTCTATTTTGATTGATTTTAGTAGTTTCTTAAAATAGTAATGGTAACCAGGTAACGAAATAATGGTATCAAAACTCATAACAAAATAGAACAGAAGAAGTTGAGTAATTGAATTATAGACAAATACGAAACTAAACTGTAACATTTATTTATGTTTTTTTTCCGCAATACTTAATAATTTAATTGTTGTCACATGGTAATAAGGATCACATGCGAGCCCTAGGCAGACCAAGGTTTAGAACAGTAGATACCTAAGTATGTATAACTAGATTGAAGGTCAATCCGAGTGGTCCCAACTGCCAAATAAAGTTATAATTTTAGTAATTATTATTATTATGACAAATTATTATTATAATATTATATGAATTCAATACTAACGATTTACATTTCTTTATGTAGGTACTTTATATCATTATTCTTCCAAAAAATATTTTAACTGGTTTATGATGTTTCCTGTTTGACACTTGTATTTAATTGTATTGCATAAAATGTGCTTATTTATTCCAAACTCGCGCCGTGACAGACAGCACCGGACAAAAAAACGAACGATTTAATCCACTTTATTAACAGCTGGAAATTACAGTGCACTCGCTACGTTTTCATTTAGTTAGATTACCAACTTCGCGCGAACGCAGGCATATTGTTAGAATTGTTTTAATAAAAGGAGAGAAAGAAAAAGATAAAAATAGTTTATTTCTGTTTTAGTTCCAATATTATACTTGTCTAACTGTTTAAAAACAAAGATTTTTTTATTGGCATTGTTAACTAAATATGTCAATTATTTTATATATTATGCAACATTGTCTTATTCTGATAAACTAATATCAAAAATTTCAAAACTTAAAAATAAGAAAATTTTATGATAATATTCATTTTTACGCCGACGACACTTGGAAAATATTTAAAGGCTAATAAATTCTTGGAGGCATACTAGGGGATTTTCCTTGATGAGCCATAAACCTGCTTGAATGTCAATTTTAAAAGGTATAAAACTGGATGCAAAGTACTGTAAAAGATGCTAAAGAATAACTCCTTACATTGGATTCATTTCCTTCCATCTTTGCAACAATTGTAAGAGTTAGTAAGCACCTTGTTATTATCTTGTACCTCTATTTAACAATTTTGCTTTTGTTTCGTTTTAAATCTCAAGCCCTGGCGCGGCAACAGTTTAGTAAGTTCATTAAAAGACGCGACGCGACGGACACAGGAAGACGATCTAATTGGAGCCTCCATCGAAGACTAATTGCGTCGCCCGGCTTCGACCGTTAATTGGCTTACTGCGACTGCTGTGTCTTTGTGCCTGCCTGTGCTCAGTAACGGGAAAGGCAATATATTGTATTATCTATGAACTATTGTAAGATCCAACTTTAAAAATAGGGCCTTGCCAGCCATTGGATCGTTTAGTATGACCATACAAGCTGGCCACATAGCTTATTTTAAACACAATGTAGAAGTTTATAGCGACTAGTCGATGCGATCCTACCGTATATCTTCTCTCTCTCATCTCCATAAAAAATGTGGCTTCTGTCTGTTTGCCTCGGCGATGAAAAACCAATAACCCGCGGTCGCACTGCATCGCGTAAATAAATACTGCGACAGACGGGGACAGATGTAGCCAGCCGCATAACTTACAACAGTGTTTGAACTGCAAAAGTATTTACGTCGCTGTCGGGGATTTTCATACAGAGATATCGCATGTCTAAAATTTTAAGTCTTACGTGATAAGGTGCGTAGCAACTATAAAGCCCCGTAGCACCTTGAAACGATGTAGCGCTATGCTACGAACTACATAGCTCTACGAAACGTCGTAGCGCTATTCTACGAACTACGTAGCTCTACGAAACGTCGTAGCAACGCTAACGGTCTAAAGAACCATTGCTTACGGAGCAGTGATTTTTTCTACAGATTTACGAATATGGCAATTTAGAATTTGGAAATAAATAAACTAGGATTTTTTTCAGACTTTGTAAAACAAGGTTCTGCGTAGTACTATTTGGTCCATTAACGTCATAAGAACGCCGTGCTCGTCTTATCACTTTGTTTTATATAAAAAGAGCACTTAGTACGGGAGTAGTTCCCGGGTTGAGGGTACAAATGCGAGTGGCGCGCAGCAGCCGGAGGTCATAAATCGCGTGACGTCAGCAGAGCACGGCCTCGGAGCAAGATGCACTGCTTTTAATGAGGGAAACAATAAATAAAGCCCACAGTGCCCCAGGGAACAACACAACTGTACTTACGAAAGGTTCTGTAGGTATATATTTATGCTTTTTGTTTTGAAGATCGAGCATGGAAAATTGTTTAGTGTTTAATTTATTCCGATTGCAATTAATACTTATTGAGGAAATAAGTCTTCGTCTTAAGCGTTGATGACACTTGACTTTTTTTACAAGCTGATTGTTGGAGAGTTTTAAAGCTAGCGTGAAAGCGTGTCAGCTTTTGGGAAAGATTGTCGACAAGCAGGTAGTAAAAACGCCGATGATACTGGGCGAGTTTACACGCTACAAGCAAAGTCGCTGGCTTGTATCGTGTAAAACAGCCGTGTGTCATCGACGCTTTGTGGTAGATAGTTCGACAAATTTATTAGATTTCCTTAACACCAATTTTCCATTAGTCAAATATATCTAAAATCTAACCCGAAGCGATCGAAATAAAAACAAACAGATAGCGAGACTCGAAGCACTTAACCCAAAACTGCGCCAAACATTTCATTTTTCGAGATTTTAATTAAAGTTGGCGCGACACAAACCCGGAGACTATTGTGAGATTTTACCAACTCCTTAATTTTGAATACTAGACCCATTCCTCGGCTCATTTGCATTAATGGGGCCCTTCTCTTTCAGAATCCAATTAAGTCTCACCAGACGACGCTTAATTTTAAAAACCTCACACGTTGCCATCAAGTGACTGCGACCTCCGTCCGTCGTGCTATGAATATATCACCTTAGCTGCTTTTTAACAGAGCTTTTATGAGTTTAATTTAGTTTGTATGCAACCTAATTCAACTTTGAATAGATACATATTTTGCTATTACGTTATAGTGCTGAACAGACCACTAGGTCTACTTATTAATGACAAAAGTCACTGTCCTTATTCACTTATTTTATGGAGCCATATCTTCACATTGCCAAGTTATGCTATGAGACAGTAAATACGGCGAGTCCTTCTCCTCCGTGTTATGTTGTTATGGGACAACTTGGACACTTCCCCGGAGTTAAGGAATGTGCGGTTTCATCAGCGATTCGCAGGAAGTACCGCCATAACCGGATGTCGTTCGGGATCTAAATAATGGAGTCGAATGAGTAACGGTAATGTACTCTGTGCTTGCGGTTTTGATTCGCTCCTTTAGTCTGTTACCTACTGTTTTACACAATTTATAGTAATTAACTATGCAATTTAAGCATCCCGTCCATTTTTCAAGATAGGTAATTTAATTTTTCGACCTTTTTAAAACTGTTCTTAACTAAGTAAGAGTAGATCAATTTAAGATAAATGTCGACGTAAAATTTTCTAACTTAAAAAATACTTGAAACATTCTTACGAAGTTATTTTACTTCAGCGAGAATTTCCATAAAACTATTGGAAGGTAACGACACACCAGCGAGTAGGTAAAACAGCTATTTGAAGCGCATTTTCCAAAGTATTCGACTCCACAAAAATATCATCACCATATTTTTCCTTTATCTCAGTGAGAATTCCAATTTGAAAAAATATTTTTTTCATCAAAGCTCATGATCTTCGCCCGGTTTAATCTAATAGAAGTCGTGTAGAGTCGTTGAGTGAAGAAAAAAAAGAGTTTTGAAAAAGAGGTTGTTATAAAAAATCGATTTCACGTCTGATCGAGTTCGAAGGCTCGAGAACGGCGAGACGGTAAAGGTCTCACTTGACAAAGGCACCATTGCCTAGTGGTGGGACGGTCTATATGGAACTAGGAACGAGATGTTCCGCTATAACGGTAGTAATTTACTGCAAACTACGGTGGAAGGCGATTCCGAGAAAAAGTTAAAAGTACTCTCGCGTACCTCCTATGCTCGAGTCAGTATTTATAACTGTGAACGTATAAAGATAAAATCTTATTTATGAGACTTTTCAGTACAGTACTGGAGTATCCACGCCCCGTCATTGTGAAACAAATTGTAGAGCAAAAGTGTCGACATTTTTGGCATTCTCCATTACTCAGAAATGTTTGAAAGCGATTTGTTTAGGGCGTTAAGAAAAAATCCAAACTAAGCGAGGGACCGCCGAATATTTCTAGAGCCATTAGGCTTTAGAGGGACATATTATTAAATTCTGCGGCGAGAGCGCGTTCCCGGACCATTTTTGAGATTTAAGATCTTCGCTTATTACATTGGACCCGGCTCACTCAGGGGAAAATCATTTAAGAGGCAATAAAAGCCAAGAAAGTGAGGGAATTACGTAAATCAAAGGTCTATTAGTTGTTTGAGACAGACTTGCTTGTGGCTCACCACACGACACCGCATCGCATGTGCCTGAACGGAAATAAAACTTTCCAATTGGTAAAGCCGTTGGTTTTAACGACCGCGTTCATTCACTCACTTTTAAGTTGATTCATTCGAGCAATACCATCGATCGTTGATCATTCTGAGTAGCACCTTGTGCTCAGCCGTTCGAAAATACTTAATGCCGCGCCATTTTGTACTTTACTTGTTTGTAGTGTACAGCACATTGTTGCGGGCGCCGCCGCCGTGCGGTGTCAAATCACGGCCGTGTCATAAATCTAGAACGACACTTCGTTACAACAATGTAGGTGATCTGTCATTCGGGAAGTTTGAGGAATTCTTCTCGGGGAAGTTTTACAACTTTTTGAATTAAACAAACCATTACGTGATGCTACATGATGACAAAATTTGAAATTTAAGTTTTCCGCATTACATAATAAACAAAATATATGTTAAAAGGTACAACAACTTTGTATGCATAGTTATACACGGTCAATTTTTAATCACCATAAAAAAAAATACACATAGTCAGTTGCCGCTACTGAACACAGATATGGCAAAAAAACTTGAAAAAATTAAGTCGATTTATCGATTAAAATTGGATAACTGTTACCGTTAGTCGTTTTCCTATGGATTTGGCGGCTTGAGGCGGCACCCTTTATTTAAGTTTTATTCATCGTTTGGCAAACCCGGGTACCTAGCTCAAGCCAGCTCGCAAAAGCTCAGCTCGGGCGCCGCACTCGCGCCGCTGCAACTCTGCCATTTTGTAGAAATCCAAAATTCTGACTGCACAGATACAACGTAGTATACTGGGCAATGCAGACGGGGTACCCGTCTGCATTGCCCATTTAATTTTTTACGGTAATTAAAAATTTATGGTGTATAAACACACTAGCGAAAGTGTTAGAAATATATTAACTCAAATTAAAGACTGTAATACTATTAGATCATCTGTAAGTTATCATAATACTTGTAAGCGGTAAAACGAATTAATCTGAAAAAATATTCAAAATGATTTTACTGTAAACAACATCATATTTCAATTCAAATTTTCAATAAAATCTTTCATTGTTGGGCGCGACCCGATGAATATTGAAAATGGAGGCAAATTGCTTCCCTTTGTGAAGCGGATATCATTTTATTACAACAAAAACTATTTGACCGATAAATTGATAATGGAAAAAATAAAATTAACTTGTAAACTGATGGATGGAATAATCTGTTCGTGAGATTAGATTAAAAGTTAGATCGCTCGTGAACCCGCCAACCATGCCGGATTAACATACTTTATCCAATTTAAATCGGAGAGATTTATTTATTTTATTTGATCGAGTTACAAACGAATGAAATTTAAGCTCGATTTAGAATCTGCGCCGAATTGAGTAAGTTGCTAAGCTGGGCGATTGTGTAAGATGATTAAGATTAGAACTAAATAATACATAAATTATTTAGTTATATTCATGGTTTAATTAAGGATTTTTGAAGTTAGTAGGTAGGCACTTATTTTTTATTATATTATATTATATACTTAATATTTTATTTTAAAAGTCTTTTCGACTCAAAAATGTAACAATAAATTCAACTTTATGACTATAAACTTTAAGTCTAAAGACTATTAGAGAGCCAACTGTACATACCGTTTTAAAATGACACCCAGCTTACGCCGGTGTTCTCCTGTGATTAAACCACTCATATATAGACATCATGTGTTTGTGTGAGTGGTGTAATCACATGAGAACACCGGCGTAATCTGGGTGTAAAGACCATTGTAGAGCCGACCCTACTTTATCGTCGGAGCTCGACCAAGGCTTGGTCTCCATTGGACGGGCAGCATGGTGTCCGTACTGCACAAGATAGTGACGGGAGCACTTGTCAGTGATGTCATCGAGTGATTTATCCATTTATCCGCTGAGCGCGCGGCTTCACAGTACATCGCTCAACACCCGCGCCAACCCGCGCCGCGCCATCGCGTCGGACGCCTGCCACTGGATATTTTTAACCCTAGAGTAAAATTAGTAACAATGAATATGCATCAGTATGCGCTAATCATTGTCTGAGGGAATGTGTACCGCTAATGCATAAGCGCGGTATTTATCTGGAAAAAACATAATAAGCCCTGATGAATAAGTTGAGCTCGAAAAAAATCCTGCAGTTCATTATAGCGGCTTTAGTTAGGAACTCTAACAATACGGTTGTTCTAAGTAAGCCCTCAAAATCAAAATCACCTTACATAAGTAGTAAAATGGCCGCCGCTTTACTAAAGGTTTCGGCTGTCACCTATCAAATTTCAAATATGCCTCGTGTATTTCCATGAGTATAAAAATTGTCTTAGAGTCTTAGATTACGGGTGTAACCGCATAGGTATAATACATATAAGTGGCGAGTACAATAGACCGACAACAGTCGCAGTGTCACCAAAGCCGCAAATGAATTATACAAAAAAATAAAAAAAAATATGCATCAGTAATTATCCTACTAATATAATTAAAAACAAGGACATACTTCCTATCTCGATGCCACGCGGGTTAAGCTACAGGCTATGAATAAGTTGCAAAAGTTCTTGTTATGACCCTGAATATTTTTCAGAAGGTTTGAGGTTAAACACATCTTGATGCAATTAGTCAACGTATTGAATTGTACAATGACATTTGACCATGACTCAAGTCTTTTTTTAGAAGTTGACCTAAAAGGGTTTATTTTAATCAGATTATTACAGTCAGAAGTATGTTCTACGCAAGTTACTCGAACTCGCGTAATACACTTACTACTTATACTTCTGACTTCAAAATAAATTCAGATAATTATACAGTTTCACACAGAATTTATTCTATAAATTTGTATAAAACTATTTCTGTGTGAATGCAACATTCAAAACAGTAATTGAGTTGTCGCAATTAGAATCGGGTCCCATTTCAGCAAACCAATTAAGTAGTTTGTTAGAAATCTAACTAAACTAGTTGACAGGGCGTTGTGCTGCCATGAATGGGTTAATTGTATTGCGTTTTGACTGATAATTAAACAGTTTAAAAATAAATCATTTAGCCTTTTTACCCGACTGCTGAGGAAGGGTTATGTTTTTCACGCGTATCTTGTATGTATGCAGGAATGTATATTTCTCGGTTCCAAACGGCTGAATGGATTTTGACAGTTAAGGTATCGTTAGATTTGTCTCAATAGTCAATCAACCGAGTGTTCTTAGATGGGTTTAAATTTTGTTTTAAAAATGGCGTATTTTTGGAGCTAATAACAGTAAGTCGTTGATATTTTTTGGTTTACCAAACCCATCGAGTAGGATATCAAAATGAAGATATTTTAAAGGGGATTACAAAAATATATATAAGTTATATGTTTAAATTTAATTTGGAATATTGAATTGAAAATGAATGTACATATAATTATTTTGCAGTCGGGTTTTCAATTTTTTTTAAACTTTAAGCTTTTACAAAAATGTAGAGATAATATTATATTGTGCTTGTAAATACAGGACAATAATTGAACTCCGTATCTTGTTTTACACAATTGTCGAAGTAATTATTTGTTGTGTAGTGAGTAAACAGTGGGTTCCCGCTAATTAACGCCAAAGTCGATTAACTGTTAATTATTACCATTTTGGATTTGCAATTCATTAAAATGTGAATAATAAACTATTGGGTACCTAATCCTTCCACAACCTAGGTGCAAAAAATTGAATCAAGTAGTTGTTGAAGCAAGTTGGTAAGAAAAATGTAACAATGGTGTTACATTTTTCTTTTTTGATTTATTTAAATAAAGATTTTGTTAATTTATCCTGAGTAGGTAAAGTTGTAACTTGCTACACTAATAAGCGACACAAACAGCAAAAAAGGATTAGCCTCGAAGAAGCAATAGTTTAGCGCAGACCCGTTCGATGAAAACTCAACTTACCATCTAAATTAATTCCTCGAAAAGCCCATTAAGCATCCTCTAGCAATTAATTTTGACAGCTGCCTCAAAGGATTTAAATTATTTACTTGTTTCAATTTTGAATATTTCGTTATTTATTGTATAACGCAAATGATATCATAGCGACGCGATGCGACGAATTCCATGATTCTATTCATACAAGTTATTCAGCCCTGTTAATGCTATTTTACGAAGATAATTAAGGGTAAATGAGCCTGTTTGAAAATATGTAGATCAGAGCACTGTACAACAATTGTAGTGATCACGCTCATTCACCTGACTATTTGTGTAGTGAACAAGGCAGGTTTATTGACAATTATTGGAGTCTCCGCGGTCATCGCAATCAGCGTTCAAATAATATCCGAATGTTTACTTATGCACGAAGCATTCAGCCAATATCGCACTAATGGCGATAGAAACTCCACCTGCGCTCGGGTACGAGGCAACGATCAAGACAATATTGCAATACATTATACGACTGGCTTTGTAAATAAAATTTGGATTAAAATCCAAAAGTTATACACTTTTGGATACATCTTTTCAATTATTTCAATTACCTTACCTTACCTTACGATTAAGAATGATCATAAAGATTTGATTTCCCTTTGAATCAATGCTTTTGCCTGCCTTTTTTTAATGACAAACGACATGTTTCCATTTCAGGACACGTGCAACAAGTACCAACCTAAGAAAATAGATATCACAATATTCTAGAGTAGGCCAGAATCGATGTCTTACATTTATGGGTCTAGTTTCATATCAACAACACTGCGTAAAAACGAGGAAAGAGAACATAACCCGATAAGAAACCAACATCCAACATCACTCGACATTCAAAGATCCAATCTGCACTTTTCAAATCAAATCCGAACCTCGAGCGGAATGAGATTTCAATCGAATCTTTCTATCAGGCAGAACGACTGTTGAGAACTCCACTAGCCTAAAATGGCTTTTTTCCTCAATTCGGAGCGGTACGTTACCGCATATGAATGGCGCCGGGTGCTCTTTACGCCCCTTTAAATTGGAAAATTGAATGCACCCATCGTCGCCCCCTCCCCGCTCTCGCCCGGAGGATGGCTAAGTCCGGCCCTGGGGCGCATCCACATCACTTTGCATTTGGCATTCCGTGTAATTATAGTCCGCATTTGGGTAGCACCGCATTGGATAGGTAGCTAGGTATTTGCTGTTACAATGAACATTAAGATAACACGTTTTATAATTACAGTTTTAAATTTACTTTTGCATGAAACAATGTTTTTAGTTACTCTAAAGTAATAAAAGTATTTCCAAACACAAAATCTAATAAAATTGTTTTCAGCATGAATACGAATTTCATGATAGTTTTATCAATTGTATTCATACGGAACCAGCTGTTCTTTATTACCAGTTCGTGTTCTTATATTCCGTATCTCGATACGTGCGGAACGCGGAGTGCGGAGTGCGAGTGCGGACTGCGGAGTGCACGCGACTAGCAACTTCATTTGGCCTGGCTCGCGGCTCTTTCGGGAATCCAGTTAAAAAGCTATTCCAACTGTAGTATGCAACTTTATGATGGGTTTCAGTGTGGGAAAGCGTTGTCTCTACCTGATCGTAAATAAATTCCTTTGTTTATTTAAACGCACGAACCACATTACAACCACAAATAAAAGTTATATGTTAACAAAATTGCACAATTTTAGAACGTGATTGCGACTTTTTATTGATTTTTTTTATTTTTTTATTGATTTATTATATATCTGTACTTAGGACAACAGTTTGTAAAGATTTCCTGCGATAAAAATCAGTTTTAAGATGAGTTTACTTTTGTTCCTTCTTTTATTAATTCTGTGATACGAGATAGACTGCGAATTTAAAAATAAATACGGGATGAATTTCAGTTCAATTTCAGAATCACATCAATACCTACTATTGTATTGAGTAAATGTAATCTCTTCCAGTGGAGTTGGCGCGGACAACGGCGGCGGGGCGGGCGGCGCCCAGCCCGGCCGTAACGCGCTAAATTACGACTTCAATGGTCTGCCTATCAGGCAGGTACCTACTTAAAGGCTTACGAGGCCTTATTTTGCTAAGCTTTCTAAAAGCGTCTAAGGACACGTCTAGATTTTGCTCAGTTTATTGCGTTTGAAAAGCTCAATAGTATTTTGTTCGCCTTTACCCAATCTGAAACAACGTTAGTTCTGTCTGGCTAGCAGCTAAGGTATTTACACGTATCTTAGATCCGCCCTAGATCATGTTCGGCATTTATCGGTTTTGCCCGAGCTGGGGTGACGTAAAATCAGCAGGGTGACTTAAATGTCCCACACTCGCCCACTCATATCGAATTAGATCACACTTCAGACATTGTACATGAGTTATTCAGTACTCCAGATAACATTTTGGTAAAAAAAGAGACTGTCTGCGACTCACTAGATCACTAGTAGATAAATCTCAATTGGAACAATTCATTTATTTAACCATGTCAGATAAAACGATCTATTTCATCTTTGAATAGGATTCGAGACGCTACCTAAAAATAAAATAAAATCCATATCAATTAGTTTGATAACTGTAATTGGAATAATGTTGTTGTAACACTGTATATAAATGAGAACATTGTCACTACACACTTCAAAGCAGCGCTGAAGGCCCTTCGGACGGTCGATTACCTTTCTTCACTTTGACGTGCGTTTGTCGGACATTTGGCCCAATTCGTCGGCATCGGGCCCAAATTCAACGTGTCACGGGCCCAATCCGGCGTGTCATGGGCCCGTTCGTCCGTGAACAGCCATGTTTGTTTCGTAAACCTTGAAATAGTTTACTCAAAGCCCAAGTTACTTATTGAAGAAGGTTTCCGAGAGCGGAAGTAAGAGGTTGGTCCCGAATATATGTAGGGACACTCACGTAGGTCCATTTTGTTGAAACGGAATTATTCATCAAGGTATACGAACATCAAAGATTTGTCAGATTAGATTGAACACGTGCCATTCAAAAATAGTTTTAACACAATCACAAGTTTCTACTGTACAAATAACTATTGTGCTAGTTTTTTCCGAGATCATTGGAAATAAACTATAATAATACAGACTCCTTTTTCAGATCCTAGCTTTACGGAGCGACCTCATTGAAGGAGTATTTACTTAGTTTTCTCGTACAGCTTCAGTTTAAAAGTCGATTATCATTTGCAATTTCTTCAACCTTGTTACACGCAACGATAGTTTCCTAAGTTTCATGAGATTTTTCTTCTACGTGCTACGGATCGATGACATTATGTATCCATCCATACGTTAACTTAGTACTACCGATACCTATATACTTTACTTGTACCTAGTGCAGACTGCAGTTCTAACGTTGAATTTTTTGTATGTGCACTAAATGGGAATAGGGTTGGTGCCATTCGTAACGATGCATGCTATTATGCAAAACATAACAGGGTGTAAATTAAACATAAACATAGTTATTACTTGGTAAGTTAATATTATTGTATGTCCGAGACGGAAAAAAACTATTGAACCATAAAATTACGATTTGACACCTGTAAACAACATAATTTTTGTCAATAAAGTGTTTATAATTTGTATTAAGCTAGGTGCCTTGTGTGTATACTTCGCTTGGATGAAGCTCTTTCACTGTGTATCAGCGCGTCAGGTTCCTGGTCTCGGAGACGGGTCTATCAGCGCGCGGGATCAGCGGACGGCGGCTGCAGTGGAGCCGATGTCGATCGTGACCAGTTAAGGGGATGTGCGGTTGAAGTGCTGTAAGCTTCATAATACATCAACCAATCTGTAAATAAGTAAGTACCTACGTTGTATAAAAAAATCTTAATTTATTAATTTTAGGTTAAAGATTTTTATTTTCTTGTAAAGAAATAACATTTTACTTACATGAGAAACTACTCTAGCTGGTAAGTTTTGAGTTCAAAATTAACGTAATTTAATACACCACAAGGGTACTTTCTACTAACTTATTTATAGAAACGAAAGTGTTTAAGGATGGATGGCTACGTAACCGTTTGTTGCTCAATGACTCCAAAACTATTGAACCGATTGAGGTGACAAACTGTTTGATATGAGTACCAATATGATATGATATGATCATGAGTTGGAAAATAACATCCACGATATGACGCGAGTGAAGTCGCGGGCAGCCGCTCTATAATTCCGTATCCAATGCAGGCTTATTAATGTTTATAGGACCTACCTGTAAAATATTGCAAGAATCTTTCATAAACGAGATTTACAAAAGCTAAGTTTTCACTATAAATTATCTTTTTATGGCCGCAAAACTTTGCCAAATAGCTTTTGGTAATAAAAGTGCTTATCTAACTCCTGAGTGCAAAGTCATGCCTTTTCATCTCCATAAATTACGTTTAAAATGCACAGTTTAATTATCTTTTTAACGCTTTAAAGTAAAACTACTATCATTGCTCTCGGAAATTGAACAAAAGTGGGACCATCTTTTTTGCTGCTTAAAAGTTACAGCGAAGCATCGCCTTAAGAGCGACGCGACGTCTTCAAGACGTTGTTTAACTTTCCTCCCCCATTCGCTTCCACTAGAAAGGGGGGAGGGGAGGAGGGGGAAAGACAACTATTGTGATAGAACAGAAGCGGCCACAATGAAAACAGGGCCAATGTACTTGTGCTCGTATGCAACTTGATTTAAACGGAATTTATTGCAAGTTTGTTAGCTTTAAACTAACAAGCGGTTCTTCAATGACGAACGTTTTGTTTAAGTTGAGGACTCGTGTAAATGAACCTCATTTCAACCTCGAGCATTGTGTTTTCAAAATGAGTGATGCAGTGCCGGATTAAGCAGCGCGGAACAATGGCAATTGCGAGCATGTGGGCTCTTTAAGGTCGTAGCACACATATTGACTCGGAAAGGGATCGTCACGGTATCACCTTTCGCCTCGCCGTCAACTTAACGTAAGCGCGTTATAACAGGAGTCGACTCGGCTACGGCTAGGCGATGCCGCGCTTACGGCTCGCCGACCGTTGGTTGACGGTTATGCGACACCAGTTCAATCAAATTGAAACCAAACGTGAAGCGTAGTGAAGAGAACGTAAGCGTGGGGACGATGAGCCGTAAGCGCGGGGACGTCGAGCCGTAAGCGCGGGGACGTCGAGCCGTATGCGAGGGAACTGCAGGTTGACCACGCACTGCACCAGAGCTTGTCCCGAGGCGAGGCGATTACGTAACGTTTCCGATAAGTGTGCGTTGCAGGGAGTTTCATACAAAGATTACTGAACAACGCGAGCTGATCCGGTGACGATCCGTTTCCGAGTTGATATGTGCGCTACGACCTTTATTCAGTACCTAAACTGCGTGTAAATCAGTGAAGCATTGGTAGGATTATGGTATAATGGAAGTGTGGTCTGACTACCAACGCGACGGCAAGTGACCGAGAACGGCGGCTGCGGTCGGCATCACGTCACATTCTACCACTGACTGCACTGCCTTCCACTGCACTCGCTAGGGCTGCTACTAATGACAGCCTGGATACTCGAGGTGCCACATTAGAAATTACTAGGGTCATAATCTTTTTAATTCAGATGTTAATCATATAATTGTTGACTGTCAAAATTAAATCGAAATTTGAACAAGCAGAACGCAATAATAACGCAAATACAATGAAGAAGAACAAATAATTATATAACCGATCGAGGTCGAGATTTGTTATTTTGTTCATTATAAGATCTACTTAATTAATTTATGTCAAATATACGTAATGAATAAGTAACAATACAAAAAAAATAATATACGTAATGGATAAGTAACAATACTAAAAAAAATGTAAGAATAAAATAAGTTCAATCGGAAATGGTAAGAGAAAAAAATTAGTGACTTATAATAAAGCAAGTAGGTAAGTAGCTGCTAGAATCTCGTGCATTACATCATAGCGGTTGGTGGTAGAGCGAAAAGCTCTTCCACTTAATTCTTTGAAAATCCTTTAGAATGGATTTTTCTTTTTTTTGTAAAATAAATACAGCGAGGAAAAGGATGAAACCCGTGCTTAACCTTTATAAATGGCTGAAACACATTCCTAGAGACTGAGAATTTCACAATTTAAGAGATTTGCAGTTCTTCACGAGATGCGGTGAAAATACTCGACATGCATCTGAAGTGAAAGGAGAGCTTTGAAAAAGTCTGGAGATTTTATTTTCATTAAAATGTAAGGTAGATGATGGAAATTCGTTCATAAAAATGTATTATAATTTTAAAATATTTACTAAGTTATGTACCTAGGTACTTAATAAGTTAAACTTAAACTTATAATCTAAGGAAGTATGAACTTGCAAGATGCAAGATTGACTATAAGCTCTACATAAAACTAAAAATCGCCTAGAATAGTCCACCGTACCGTAAAAGTACATTTTAAGTTTTTTTTTATAAATTTTAGATTATTTTCATAAGCTAAGTTAAGCTGTTTTAGGTTTTTCCTAATGTTCCTACCTTTCTTGTATTAGCTTTTAGTTCGTAGATACCTAATTGTGATAATTTGTTTTAATTTATGGTCTCCGGCCCCCAATATGTTTGGTGATATCAGTTATGTTTGGTGAAATGCCGGCAGCCCTGCCGCCGGAGCCCCGATACCCACCTATTGATTATGTGGCGGAGGTAGAGCATGTCACGTGACTCGGGTCACGCTATATTTTACGTGACACACCGCCACGGGTCCGCCATATTTCATTTACATCACAATCTGGCGCGGTTTTGTACATGTTCGCAGGGTTGGAGCAGGGATATAGTGGCTCCTATTTGTCCCAGAAAAACGTTGAGATAGGGTACACTATCTAGATTTAGATGGAGCGTCCCAGTTTACATACCGCTAGCGAAACATAAAACCAAAAGGAAGGGTGCACATTAAAAATACTCAGTTTTTTTTTCGAAGAACTTAAGTTCTTCTGTTTTGGCTCCACATCGAAGGTACATAGCCAGTGTCAAGTAATTGGAGAGATTGTTTTGTCATAAGTCAGAGTCGATAAGTCAAGTCATGCCCCTGTAAAGTAGTGGTGGTTGCGACTTTACTAGAGGCTTCTATGGAGTTTTGGAGGCAACACGAAAAGTCACGTTTTACAGCATTACACTATTCACCATCACTCATGTATACACGTTAACGAGCACTTTATAGATAAAAAACCACCGTTTTTACAATTAAACACTCAAAGTAACAGAAGTTTTGCTAAATAATTTAATGCCGCGAATGCGACATTTCAGTTTATTTAATATCATACCGATCACAAAACGATAGGTCGTGGCAAACTTGGCGGCCGTCGACAAACAGAAGCCTGACTTTTACGTTCGCTTTAAAATTTGAATTTAGAAGCCGGTGTAAAACCTTTTTGCGGACCATTCCGTAGACTGCCGAAAGCAGTTTCAAAATTGGAATTCGGAACTTTTTAAAGGAAGTTTCTGTATTATCGGCTATTGTTTTCACGCGCGGGAATCGCACCTTCGAAACTTTTAAATTAGAATAGCGAATTTTATTGCTCTATTGTGGATAAGTACGCAAGTGCGGGCAATTTTATCGCTTTACCTTAATTCGGAGAGCATTATTTCGATTTATCGAGCACACTTCCTTTTGTAAAGTTTCTTGAGATTTCTAAAAGAAATTAAACCATTATTTTTCGCAGCCAGCAATGTAGACAGACATGTCGGAATGTAACGTATTTATATCATAAGTCAGTAACACAGTTCACGAAAGAAACCTCAATCGAAGGTTCTAGACGTGTTATCGTTGCCGATGCACCGGAACATCGCTTTGAGAACGTAATCTATTTGAAAGAATGTATTTTTTGCGATGCTTTTGAAAGTATCGGTTCTACTGCAAATAAAATTAAGTAGGTACTTGAAAGGCCCTATACAAATAATGTTCATATTGATCTCTATGACTTGTGTATTTTCACAAATGTGTATGCGTGTGTACAACGCTAAAGGCTACGCTACATCAGCGAGCACGAAGCGGTATGCTTGGTACAAACACAGCACGAACGAGGCTCCCGGGACGCTCGCCTCGCAAGCTGCATGCATGAGCTATGTAGGAACCTTATCTCATAAGCCTTATATCATATTTCAAACGCTGCCTCAATATTTCAGCCGATATTATCCAAAGTATGTTTGTAAAGGAAAAGACGGTGACTGGCAACAAACTCACCACGAATCACAGACTCTCTGAGTTCCTTTTATGTATTAGAAATAAGTACATTACGTAAGTTTATACTTCTATTAAAACTACGTGAGTATAATATACGACACAGATGGGCGAATGGCAATTGCATTGGACTGCAACGCCGAGTGTCGCGGGTTCGATTCCCGCTTCAGGACAAACATTTGTGTCATGAACATCAGCGATCGTCATGAGTCTGGGTGTTTTCTATGTATTCTATGTATGTATTTACAGCAAAAAAAGTATTTATGTATTCTATCAGTTATCTGGTTCCCATAATACAAGATTGCTTAGTTTGGGCTAGATGAAATGTATATGAAATGTAATTCATTGTGTGAAATGTCCAAACATTATATAAAAAATATTAATAAATATATATACGAGTATGTATAGATCAACAGATCAATTTGCATCACTCTACAAAGTGCCATAACCTAGTTATAGATATTCTAGATCACGTTATGGATATCGCTCTCATCGCAATCTGAACATCAGTGCAAACAGCGCGCGTGTGTGCACGCCGCTTAATCCCGGCCAATGCATCGCGCTTCGTAAACAGACGCAAGCAAATACGGGCAGTTAGATCTTGTATGGCCAAAAGAAACGATCATTAGTGAATTTCCAAGTTACTGCTACCTATCGATTTTAATCCTGAGCATTTTGGCCTATCGTTACAAATAACTGTAGCGGATGCCCTATATTGCTCTTAATACATCAAACCTGTAAGCAACATCATAGATCTCATTGTCGAGTTATAAGAATCTACATATACATCAAACGTGTTACTTTTTTCCTCGTTGAATACCTCTTTTGCCGTTGATCGTTGGTTCAAAATATAAATAATATAATAGAACTAGTAGAAAACTAGGTAATTGATTGATTCAGAAAACTAGGTAGAGTTCCAGCGACTATAAAATGTGTAATGTGAAATGTAAAGAAATATACATATATAGGAATGTAGGTATATCTAAGTAGTAGAGCTGGTGCCTATGGCTTCGTACGAATGCGGATGGTATGAGCTTTATGCATTTTTAACTTATAAATTTAACTCTATTTAAATTTTATTTCAATCAGTTCAGTAGTTTCGACGTGGTTCAGAAAATAACCATCCATTCACCCTCAAAAAATTCCATCTCTGAAAATTTGTATGATCTGTGTAATACAAAATTTTAATATGCTCGTAGTTTCTTTGAGTAAGTACGATACCCTCGTTATAATAGATAATACTAGGCCTTTACAGAGGGACACAACAAGCTGATTGTGTGTATTGTATTGTGTAGCTAAGCTACAGCCACTCAATGTTACTTAGCCGCGATATTGGATTGGAAGCAATTACATAAGCCATGGAGTGTTTGCCTCCTCTGATTCAATTAATCTAGCTTATTACAGTTCCAGCTGTTTAGGTATTATACTTATTAATTACGGGAACATTATTGCAGTCGTTAGAACAAAATAATTACTGAGTCTAAATGGAATTGTCAATAATGAAACTCCATCACTTATTTGTTGTTATTTCTCACAGTTTCAAACGATTTCACGAAGCACTGTGTTTTAAATTGAAGCAAGCGAAGCGAAAACGCCGTACAAAAAGTTTAGTGAAAAGTGTCGCCGCCGCGATGCGACAAGCGCTGCAAACACTGTTATCTAGTGCTTATAACAGATACATAGAAGGAATTCATTTCTCATAAGAGTTTCTTCCTTGGAATATTGTACTCTATTATTAACTTTGGACGAAGAGAGATTAAATTTAGAGGGTATATGGTCAAGAAGTGAAAGCGTGGTATTCTGTTAGTTCGCAACGCAATCGAAGTTGTGGGTGTCAGCTAGTATATGGTTAATAACAAAGGCGCGTCTCGCATTCAACCTGATAAACAATATCGAGTAGCATTTGTGATACCGACTCGCACCAAACTTTCAAAGTTCCTAAGCAATTACTTTACTCACTTGTCAGTTTCTAACTTTCAGAATCTGGACTGTTAAGAATTACCAAGCGAATAATGTTATTGCTTAGGGACTTTAATAGTTTGGTGCAAATAGGCATCAATCTTCATTTTTTCTAAACTGTAATAAGTATTTCGAATACAAGCTATAAACTGATGTCATTTAGAACATGGCGTCTTCACTTCCTTGGAAGTCATTATGCAGAGCTTGGCGCCGCGCCCGCGCCGGTAACGAACGAGCGCAGGGCGCGGGAAAAATGCACGCCGCCGGGAATTAATGAATGTGGGTTATGCGACTTCTTCGCTTGGCGACGATTTATGTAGCGCCGTTCAAAACATACTCGTACGTAGGTAACCGAACCGCGATCTATTTAATACATTGTTGAATAACTTATAATTTGAATCCATAAACATTTTTTTACCCGACTACGAAGAGGACGGCTTTTTGTCGTCAGATTAAATTGAAGCATATTTATTATTGAAATGAAATATTGTTTATTTGCTAGAAATGATTTACAATGACTTACATTAATTGATTTTGCCTGTAAATGTTTACTGACGTAGAGTTTATTTATGTAGAGCAAGAAAACTAATATACTGGTACACGGTCAATGGGAAGTAAACGTAAAATAAGCCTTCCAAAGCAACTATAAACTATTTTTTTTAATAAATTATGCTAGATGGTAGGAATATTTGACACATCACGTCTATTTCAGATACTTTATTAAATATTTGTACTGACGAAAAAGGAAAATGTTTTCATATATTTTCAGTCATAAAAGTATTTCAGCCGTTTCATCCCAGAAAATGTTACCCACATAAAAAGGCCTCGTACATAAAAACGCGTACGACTAGGCACTACAATTTCGTAGCTGGGAACGGGCGCGATTTAATTTAGAGTCCTTTTCCTTTGAACGGGCTCGAGACAGGTGCGCTGCCTTGTATCATTCGGAGACAGCACCTACTGAGAGGAATGTAGAGCTTGCTTTTGCAGAACAGCTCTAAAAAATTTATAAGTACCTACTTCTACTCTGTTGTGTTCTTTGTACAAAGTACAATACAATATACTATTAAATAAATTATATGGAATTGGAGTACGAGGCATTTCACACAATTGGTTCTGCTCATACTTAAACAATCGTAAACAATCAGTAGAGATAGAACACATTGACAAAAAAATCTGGTAAATTAAGTAGGATAATCTTATCCTGGATAATATTATTTCTGATCTCAGAAACTATACAGACAAATAGCGCTATCCCCCAAGGAACTGTTCTAGGCTGTATACTTTTCTTGATTTATATAAATGACCTCCCTAAAATTCTAAATCAATCCTGTGTACTCTTTGCTGACGATATATCTTTATTGACATCTAGTAAAAATGACATTAATCTTAATAATAACCTTTCTGACATATTGAACTCTATTGAAAATTGGATGACTGACCACAATCTTGAAATAAATTATTCTAAATCAAAAATCATGCAATTTAGACCGTATCAAAAAATCTCACTTGACATAAACTTTAACTATAATAATATTAAATTGGAATGCGTTGACTCATTTACATTATTAGGACTCAATATTGACTCAAACATAAATTGGAAAAGCCATATTCAAAAACTAGCTTCAAAACTCTCGAGTTTTACCTATGCTCTTAGAGAATTAAAGAAGGCAACAGATTTTAAAACTACACTAGCATCTTACTACGCGTACGCGTTCGCCTGGCTGCGAACCGGAATTATATTATGGGGTAATAGCGTAAATGTCCAAGACCTATTTGTGCTAGAAAAAAGTGTGTCCGTATTCTAGTAAATATAAAATTGCCAGAAAGCTGTAAACCTCACTTTATAGATAAAAAAATGCTAACATTAACAGGCATATACATATTTGAAATGTGTAAATTCGTAAGAAACTATGCCATATTCTTCCAAAAAACAAATGACTTGCCGCGACGGTATCCAAATCGATATAAGCACAAGTTAGAATTACCATGCTCAAAGTTGAAATTACACAGTTCCGGTCCAAACGTAATGGCAGTAAAAATATACAACAAAATCCCTGAACAATTAAAAGACGAAGAGAAAGAAGTAAATTTTGAAAGAAAACTGAAAGACATTCTTTTTAAAAAAGTTATTACAGTATACAAGAATTTTTTAACGACAAATTTGAGATTTAATACTTGACAAATTATATAATTAATATGTAAAATTAATTTATGATTCGGTCCGCTCCTGCTCTAATGTTGCCATGCCCTATTATAGGGTTCAATATGTTCTATGAGTATGTTCTGTGTAACTTGTAAACAATTAAAACAAAGACTTATTGACTGCAATAAAAATATTAAATACTTGAATACTTGTTAATAGATATTTAGAACTTATTATTCAAGTTGAGATAGATAGATAGATGGATTATTCTTTATTGCACACTTTATCCCAAAAACAAACAAAAATATACAGAAAGTAGAAATCAATGGTAAAAATAGTGGACAGTGGGCGGTCTTATCGCTAAAATGCGATCTCTTCCAGACAACCTTTGCATAGACAAGAAGTTTAAAAGAAAAAGTTTAGTTTTTGGTAGAGATGAAAAAAAATCACAAAATAACCAACTATAGACTTCCTTATCTCCTTCTGAGGTAAACTGGTGGTTTTGATATTAAAACGTTACATATACAGGTAGTATATACCTAGTTTCATTCAACTATGGAAAAGTTGATAACTCATAAACAGTGTACCCTGGTTTATGTGGTTAAGGAGAATATTTGCTCACTTAAGAGTGAAATCAGCTCGGGACGCTACACTCCCCATAGTACAACTCTCACGCTTCGAGGTGTGTGCAATTTTTCCTTTCTGTCTCCCAAATGGCACATATCATAAATTCTAGTCTGAGAGGTGAGGCAACAAAACGGGCGACGGAATTTTTAAACAAATCTACAACCATTCTCATTCTAATTGTATTAGGGGTTTTGAAAAGATCTGCACTCACGTCTCGCTAACTCGAATTGTGCATTGATCCATAACAAACATTATTCGAAGTAGAATCTCAAGTTGTAGACTATAGGATGACGAATTCTGGCTATAGATTTAAAGATACTGACATAAAGCTGTTACCGCGACTTTACCGTCGTGGTATTGGCTTGAAAAGTAGCTTGTACATTTTCAGCTCATAATCTATTAAACCCTTACCGAAATTCAGCTCAATCGGTTCAGTAGTTTTGGCATGATTGAGGAGTATATCCAGCCATATGGATCCATTCTTACAAAGTTTCAGCTGTAAGAGTATTTTGTATGTGTAGTTAAATATTCATGCAGTCTGGTATAAACCAGTGTGCTGTCTTTCATTACATACCTCTGTCAGGCTAAAATACACAACACAACACAATATCAGTGTGATAGAGTGATTTCTTCATTGACATCGTGTTAGTGTCGTTATTTTTAGGTGTGTGTGTGTGTATGGCACGGCTCCAGTGTGGCCCGCGCGGTGTGAAACATCACGTGATGGCCGTTATGAAATCTGTGTGATGTATGAACGCTCCCCGCGCTGCTCTTTGTCCTGCGGCAGCCATGTTCTTTACATTATTTAACACTATGAATATATGAGGTAGCAAAACTTAATATTTTTGTATCTTATTATTTTTGTTTTGTTTTAGTGTCAACATGATAGTTTTTAAGACTGTATGGATCTAGTGTCTGTAATAAACTGAAGATGATGATGTATTCATGCGCTTCCATGTGACTTATATACCTACCCTATGTTTGCTATAAACGTGCGCCTACAGATAATGCACATGAGGGTAATATTTTCATAATTGTACGTTATGTTAGAAGGCGGTCTTTGTAATAAACTATTATTATCATAAACTCCTGAGTCGTATTTTGATATTTAAAAAAAATATTTTAATATTAATGTTTTTATTCACTTACTTTTTATTTACTTTTTATTAACTTACTCAAATCAAAGGCCTGGTTTCATAGAACAAATATAATAATTATCCTCCCGCTGACTCGTCCAAAAGTAATATTTTGTATATTTTTATGCCTAAGTACCCGCTCTATGAGCGAAACTCTAGACATCTCGTATTTGTATAGATTTACAAAACTGCGGAGCTGAAATTGCTAACTCGATATCGCGACAAACTCTATTGGAAACCGTCTCAAATTGCTGAAACAATTTGAGATTCGTTTTACAAAGACCTTCTCCAACGAGGCGTCGCTATCGGGGCAGCATCGCTCTTCGCCTTCTATTATATCGTAGAAAGCTGTGAAATAAATTGCTGCTATAAAATTCTTATTACAGTGAAAACATTCTAAATTATCTGGACTCTTTCATTAGGCTATGTTGCACACTGTTACTGTTTACATGAAAACAGAATACCCAAGTCAGAACTCTGACTGTTCGGACTTGGGTTTTCTGTTTCGGCGCTTTGGTTTAGATACTAAAATTCTAAACTAGAAAAGTTAAGTTAATTAAGACCTTTGTTTAGAAATAAGGCGGATTTATTACTAAATATATTTATTTATTAATATTGAATGAATCAATAATATTGTATTTACTTGCACTAAACGTTTTTAATAGAGTTACATCACGATGTTGTAATTCAGAAATTTCGTACTTCCCCTCAGTTTGTGTTTCTGCCGGCCATCACCGGACACCCGTCATTTAGCCGGACGACAAATAGCTCCGTTTGTCCACATTGTTTGTCCGGGGTAGGGCGGGGTAGCGCGTGAAGTCCGGTCGTTTTCATTATTTATAATTCATCAATGAAATAAATGGCTTATTCCCAGGAGCTCCACGTGTCCATCGTAGTTTTTTTCATTCGTATGAGCAATCGAAGGAATAATAATATATCATATAAATGTATGTGAGTACATTTTCAACCGACTTCAAAAAGGGAGGAGGAATTTCCGGTAGTAATTAATAGTTTCTGTTTACGTTTTTAACAAAAGTTCCATGTGTTGTTATTTAAATATGTTACTGGCTTTGTGTTAAGTATAGTACCTTTCATATTATTTTTTTTGTGATTTTCCGGCTTTTTTAAAAAAAAACGGCTTTTCCGATCTATAGTAGATACAGCATTATGCTTAAGGGCGAGGGGAGGCTATGACAATATTTGTACTGTTTTATCAGGGAACAACATAAATAAAGCGGGTGTTTTTGCGTTCTCTGAGTGCCGCCGTGTGACCTCGTTAGATGTCTTGCCATCACTGTTTCATGTATTATTCCTTCACTGAATCGTTGTCTCGTGCCATTCTGTTGATCAAAATCTTCACATGATAATCTTGTACCTATTAGCATAGATAAATAATATACTGCTACAATCCTGGTGTCTTCAAGTCCAGAGTGAATCAGTTTCTTTTAGCCAAGCGTACTCCATCCTCGACCACACCGTCACTTTCCATCAGGTGTGGTGGTGGTCAAATGATTGACAATTATAATTAAAAAAAAAAAAATCTACTACCAAACTAGGCAATTTCAGATCCAAATATGTACGAGTATATAATTTGATTCTATAGAAGTATATCCGCCCGTTTTTAAAAAGACCGAAGATTAGGTAGAAACTATTTCAGTGGCAACTATTGCTTTTAAAAATGATAGTCAAAATGTTACTTACGTTTTCAACAAGTATTGGTATTACTTGGTCAACGGTTGATGTTGATATAATATGTACTAGCTTACCTATCATATCTCATAATTTTCGGCAAATGGAGCGAAGATGTAATCCTGACTCCACCTTTCGTCGACAGAAGTGCTAACTCTAATCCGAGCAGCTGCTCCGCGGGTTGCTGCGAGGCTTCAAACTTGCCGTTCGCGATCGAGCCGACGGACCTCTAATCCGGGACTAAATCCATGCAACTTTTAAGTACCTATTGTAACTTGCATTACTGCGAATTACAGATTACTTTAACTTAGATCATAATTAAACGTTGTTAATTGTGACTGCGGTTTTGATTAGTAATAATATAGTTTTAAAGTATTACTTAATGTAGTTTCTAATAGTAGGAATAGATAAAAAAAAAGGTTTTATTTTTTATTATAGTATGGGTTGAATGTAGGGGATCAAGTCCTTATTTTAATGTAGAGTCCGAACCGAGTCACTGTAACCCCACAATACAAGCTCTTGAGGAGATCTAGTGTAGGGTACAGAGCTCCAGTAGTGCATCTAAAATCTAAGATAAGACTGCCATGGTATTAATACCCATTACAATGTACCCGATCCATATTTAAGAAACTTATAAACGACTTTTTTTGTTTTTTTTTTATTTTTATTAACATCTAATGGAGTGAACCATCATTCCCTCCTTCTACATAATTCCAAAGCTCGCAGCTGATGAGCTGATCGATGCCAACTGGTGGTGCATGGCGGATAATCCTGCGCATCAGCGACATTGCCGGCGTCTCATGCTAATGTGTTCCAATCTACACATGCAGCCTGCACGGATAGGCCACAGAGCCGACTCTACAGTACTACAATATAAGATACACGATGTTGTAAAACTATAAGTAAACACTGGGACATCAATGAAATTAGAATTGTACACGAAGTGTTAAATGCTAAGTTTTTTCTTCGAGCCGGGCGGCGTTTATGATAGAGCTTCGGGTTTTATTTGATAGCACTTATATAAATATAAATTGTACATACGTTTGTTTTTTAATTTTTTTTAGAGTTTGTATAATCTTCTAATATTGTAAAAGCGTAAGTTTGTGAGAATGGATGAATGTTATGGATGTTTGTTTCTCAATCATGCTAGAACTGTGACTGTGATACAATTTCGTAAAGTGATAGTTTATGAGCTAGAAACACACATATAATACTTTTTGTGCCGAATCTATGCGGGCGGAGCCACGGATAGCAGCTACTGTTTAATATACACCGAATTTTTTTAATCACCAGAAAAAAAACTTTAATAATAATATTTTTTGTCAAAATAAATTTGATAAAAATTGGATAACTGTTACCGTTAGTCGTTTTCCTATGGATTTGCATCGGGCGATACCGATCATTGATGATAATGTAAGTTTTATTAATTGTTTGGCAAACCCGGGTACCCAGCTCGAGCCAGTTCGCAATAGCTCCGTTCGGGCGCCGCATTCGCACCGCTGTCACTCTGTCATTTTCCAAAATTCTGACTGCACAGATACAACGTAGTATTCTGCATTGTCTATTTAAGTATTTTGGTACTCAAAAAAATGTGGTGTATATGGTGTTGTTTCCTGCGTCACAGATCATCTACCGTGGGCTTGTATCTGTGCGGTCTGGGTCGGGCCCGGTTCGTAATCGGATTGCCGGTATGGATCGCGATCTAATCGCACACTCGGTTACACTGCGCTGCGAAACGGGAACCAAAAAAACGGGAACGGGAAGAGAATAACTGAACTAGTCTATCAATCTCTGACAAGGGTTTTTTTTATGTAAGAAAGCGATGAAAGGAGCTTTGCCCTCTCCTGATGGAATCAGAAGAGTGCATTGTACAAGTACCTATATAGGTTAACAAGTTTAACAGCTAGTTCCAAAACTTTAAAAAACTAGTATTGAATGTGTCTCCAAGATCATATATTATTTCTTACCCACCCAATACAGGAATATATATACAGATACATAGTCAAACTTATAACCCTTTATGGGTTTCGGCATAGTTGAATAGAACCAGTAGATATTATACAGGATATTAAACGAGAATGAATCTCACAGATAATGTAAGTAATAACTTTTAAAACGAACGAGACCCTCTTTTTATTGCGGGAAATGATAAAATGGTCAAACGCCATTTCCAGCCATAAATAAGGAAGGCAAATGACCAGACTAACTTCCGGTTTACGAGCGTTACGCGATTACTCCGCCGCCACCGCGCGATCGATATATGTATTAACGACTTCAATATATCGCCGATGAGACTCATTCAGATATGTGTGTAATTACGGGCCTTTGCAGGTATAATGTGGGATAAAATTTTATTTTAATGATTACAACAAATATTTTATGGAATTATTATTAAAAACTATTTAAAGACATGATATAAACTAATGGTGTGCACACCATGTTAAAGGTAAAACAATAATTAATAGCCTGCGGCCTGAAATTGATTTATGTGGCACTGGCGACGGTACTCAATAGTACATTATTAGAACACAAGAGCAGTTAACACCACCCCATTATCGGGCAGTCGGTAATTTATGCGCTCACAAAAATTCTAACGAACAGCGTAGCACCCGCTACGAATGCTACGAGCGTTGTACATAGCTACGCGCTACAACTTCTGCATCATGCGATTGGATTTTGTCATAAAATGTACTTGCTATGTTACTAGTATTTAAATAAAGATGTTTATACCATGGGACTATTGCATTTTGTTATATTAGTAGCCTAAAATCAATAGATATTCTTACGATTATGACTTACTTTATGCATAAAGTTTTGCAAACATTTTATGACAAAATCCAATCCCATGATGCAGAAGTTGTAGCGCGTAGCTATGTACAACGCTCGTAGCATTCGTAGCGGGTGCTACGCTGTTCGTTAGAATTTTTGTGAGCGCATAAATTACCGACTGCCCGATAATGGGGTGGTGTTAACTGCTCTTGAAATTGAAATTGAAATTATTTATTTTGCTTGAAGTATGGTTACATTTAAGGTCTTAAACTAGTTTTGGTCTCGCACACTTCATCGTAACTTGTGTTCTAATAATGTACTATTGAGTACCGTCGCCAGCGCCACATAAATCAATTTCAGGCCGCAGGCTATTAATTATTGTTTTACCTTTAACAATAATAATGGATCACATGCTCGAGTTTAGATTTGTATAAAATATCAATAAAATTCTCTCTCGCATATTAATGTCTCATTACACAAAAAATGATTTTCAAAATGTTTTTCCAGCCTGTGTGATTTAAAGTTCATGTAGCACTGTTGTGGTCATGGGCCAGCGTAACTTCTTAATCATGAGAGAGTGTTAAGATTATCTTTTCACTTTACGTATAAATCGCACGCGGGTTAGCTAGTAAATATTAAAACTATTCGAGATGAAATAGGACTTGTAGATAAAAGCATTTCCTTATTCTTCACAGTCGGGTAAACACAAACAGAATCCATATTGTCAGGTCCAAAGAATATCAGCAGCATGTAGTCCAGCAATAAATCAGAAATATAAATAAATCATCCATTTTGATTTATTCCATAGGTTAGTTAGATTAAGCTCTGCGCATAATTTACTAGCCCTTTGTACAAATTCAATTTAGTTCTTGCCAAGTTTGTTATCGGGTAATCCCCGAAATTACCCGAGTTGGGTTTCTATCGAATATTTGAGATGTAAGGTCCTTTATACGACTTCTAAACGTACTCGTATACAAGTTTGTGAGTTGTCGGGGACAGAAAAGAGGTGAACGGCGTCTGAATCATGTGATGAAGTTTGGAAGTAAGCGAATGAACAAGTTGGTTTATATAAGAACAACAAGTCGAAGTTTTATGACTTTGTCCTTTGACCTTAATATTGGTGTATCAGACTATATAGTTCATACATACAATTACTGGGTTTATTTCGGAGACTATCTTTCTCAAGACCGATCCGTGTTACTTTACTTTATCTGAAGATTTTACCTAATATTTCGAGTGCCTAACACCCACAGGCATTCGTGTCAAAACTATAATCTCTGAACAGCCTATTTATATATATATATATATATATGTATTTAAATGGCTTTCATTTCTTAACTTCCTTTTTTTTGCGCGCCTGCACTCATCACTCATCTTCCAAGTCTTAATTCAGTCTCTACATTTCGCGGTTTTGGCTCCTTCATGATAAATCAGTCAAATAGGTTCGTCAGCCTATCAGTTAAGAAATGTTTAGATTTATTCTGAATAAACTTTCTCGACATTGTGGGACAGCATCACTTTGACAATGTCAGTTACGAGTTTAACCTAAAGTTTCGGAGTTGGAGCCGACTCGATACGGCTTCTTCAGTTGACGATGCCATTTTATTGCGAAACTTTACATCGAGTTACAATATAGTTACTTGTACATTTTGCTTGCAGTAATACCAGTTTAGTCTTCGAGAATCCAGCGAAAGGAGGGGTTTACGCAAGGTTTTTAATTTCCTCTGCCGGCCATATAACCTTCATGGCCATTCGCGTTAAATAAAACTATACGCTGTTTTTGATAACTTGTGCATATTTTAAGATGGTGTGTGAGATTATTATAGTGTGCGTTTACATGTATAAGATTTGCGCGTGTGCAATGCGTGTTAACCTCGTCCCCAGTCAAAAATGGCAGAAAATTATGTTAGCAGATTCGGACGTATATCCTTTTGCTGAATTCTCGAAGAGTTTAGTGATAGACCTCGATAAAGCACTAATTGAGATAGCTGAACATATAATACCTACATGTCCAGGTCTAGGGAAGCGTAGGCCCAAAAGCTAGAAATGCGAGTGATAAAATTAACATACTGCCTTATAGAACTTCGATGAAAATAGCCAAATATTGGACACAGTGGTGTGTTTTGAGAGAGATCCAAGTTCAGCTATGGACATTTTAAAGATTAATTACCACCACGTAAATGTAAATTTGATTTTCTCTTTACCATACATTTGCTGTTATTTATTTTATTTTTTATTTATATTTTATACACAAATTAGCTTACAGCTTAACCTAGGTATATTTTGTGTATATTAAGTGTCTGTACTGTACAATAGTATAATTCTGTCACACATAGGAAGTGCTCCGCTACCGCTGGACTTGTTGATTTGCCCAAGGTCTCGAGCTGCGAACTATCGCTCGAGTCGGAGTTGCTTGTGAAGAACTTAAAACTTTTAATTACCGCAGTCGTTATCAAGTTAAGAGCTCATTTATGGACATTGAGTCGTTTCATTCGACCGATTCGAATTTGCAATACAAAGTATGCAACTTATTGAATACTTATTGAATAACCGGTCAGTTTTAAGTCATTATATAAAGTTCTTTGTCTAATAAAGTTATTACTACTTAATACATGACATGTTACATTAAATTAATGATTAAGTATGCTATACTAATAGATCCGCGTGCTTTCTATTACTTAAAACTTGAATAACAATAAAGTAGAGTCACAGGAGAACTAAAACACTGCATACAAGTAGAGTATAAGTTTAAATACACTCTAAGCTCCCTCAGCTTGAAACTTTCTGTAAACATAAAACACACCACATTCTGATGAATGAAATTGTCTTCCCGGAGACGAACGAACCGCGCCGTGAGATGGCATGCAATCTCACGAATTGTTGCATGTCGCACAAACACTACCCATCCAGCAAGTTCTGTCTGTCCACCTATTACTGTTTGACTGGGGGGGACAGATACAACTTTTTCAATTTGTAAAAGTTCCATCTGTCACCCTATTGCTGAAAGGGAGACATATAAAACTTATTTAGTCCATCTGTCACCCTAGGGGGACAGACAGACAGACAGAGTAGGGTGACAGATGGGAATAATTCGCAATAACAACTGCGCTCCACAATTGCTGCTATCTATAGTTAAATTAACGAAGAACATACGTATAAGAAATAAAATTATAAGTTTGTATGCTGCAGTGCCGATAAGAATTGGTATGAAATGAACAAGCTTGGCCAATCTGGATGCGGCTGAATTACTATGAAGGCTCTTTGCATATAGAATCGAACATATTATATGCATACAAATAAGTATTTTAAAAATAAGATAAAGATAATGATGGCAGACATAATCTAAAGATTATTAATCTAAAGATTATGTCTCGGTCATTCTGTAGATATTCGATTAAACCCTTGATCTCGAACAGCCTTTGGAATTCACCGACTAAATTGTAGCTCAAATATTGAAAATGCCGCCCTCGCGCGCCGCTGGCCGCACATTCCGTGTGAGTCGATGCCAAGTCTCCATTTTTCAATAATATTGCTTCGCGCAGTGAGGATAGAACTCCTCAATTGAGACCTGCCAGATATCCGAGCTATTTCCATAGCTTTCCAATTTGCATAACAGAGCCTTTTATTTTTTAGATAGCACGGATAAAATTGAACTAAACGGATTCCAAGTTTTTAAAGAGCCATTGAGCGATCTCGTTCATGGAAACTTGCCGCAAAAAGTTATTACGAAACTTGCTCAATTTAAAACCACGCAATTTCCATCTGTTAATTTTAGACATGGAGCCATAAGTATTTCAATCAAAACAATCAAATTAACTCTTCTCATAATAAATTTGGAAAGCTTTACCTAATTAACTAAGGACTTGCAATTGCACGCGGCGTCGCTTGCGGGTAAAAAGTTTTCTGTTTCAGCCCAATCCGTACAGTAATTTCGGCGTTAGAGGAAATAATAAGTGATTCTTGGTCCTAGAAGAGCCTCGACCCCGAAACAAACAGGCCCATAATGTCGCTGTTCCAATTACTTAACATTCCCAGTTGCTTTGGAGAATCTAAAATAAATCTGAATACTTAGCTGATTTCATTATGATCGGTCCCGTTCGTGCCCTGAATGAGAACCCTCTGCTTCTCTCGAGCACAAAATCTGTGCTTAATTAAGTTTTGAGTAAGTTTAAAGGTTGCGTGTTGAAAATTCAAGCGAAATGTTTAAGTTAAATCGTTTTAGCGAGCTTAAGAAGTTATTTATCCGACACGATACGGAAAGAATGTTAATTTCAACTCGTTGGTTAATCTCTGAAGCTTTCTGTTATGTTTCTGAGCATCTGAGTTTTGGATTTGTGTAGTCTTGTTGGTTTTACGAAAATTGCTCGCGGAGCGCAGACTTGGAAGTGAAGGCTTGCAAATATTGTAAAAGATTAACAAAAAACTTTGAAGTACAAAGGTACTCTTGAATGAAGTAACGAGTACGTTTGCCAAATAATCATCGAATTTAGGAAAACTACCCGCTGTTTTTCACCGTTTTCCTTGATAAACTTGTTGTAAATATTCTTAAATTTGTAAAATTATAATTACTTTGACTACCTGTTTTCTATTTGTTACCAACAAATACTATTTCACGAATATATAATACGAATACGAAGGTTCTACAATATGTATGATATGATCTACATTTAAGTAGGTACATGCGATTCAAACGTGCGCTGCTTGTTAACTGGCTATACAGAGTGAAAAAAAAAGGATCGAGCCTCACCCATAAAATTATAAACAAAAACATCACACAGATAAATGAATGCTTAGTACCTACATAAAAGACGATTTACGAAAGAGCACTTGAATTGTCTGTGTGGTAATCCAATAAGTAGGCAGTAATGTGGGCTGTTGCGGGTATAATTTCATTTCGGCAATATCCTGATGGTTGTTATTCCACACAAGTTCAAGAGCTCCCGGTCCCGGCGGTCACGTCTCACGTCGCCTGCGGGTCGAATCAGTGGTGTCACAGGACTACGGCTCGCTGTAATTAGATTGCAAAATGTATGGGAATCATTTCCATTCGGGTCTAATTAGTGAGGTTCATAGATGAATAACGCACGGAGAAAAGAATCTCGTTATAGTTACTAAAATTATGTATAGTTGAAATTGTGAAAGCGAGAATAATTCAGTAACGATTACAATACTAAAAATTCCTGGTAACGAAATTGAGTAACGATTACAATACAATAGTTCTAGCCAACAAAAGCTAGTAAAGGGTACAATAAAATATATTATCGGTTACTATTTTGTCTCGCTATTCCATTTTTTTTCTCTGTGCGGTGTTTCTATAGATGGACAGTGTCAAACCATAATGGAGTCGTCGTAAGAAAGGACCAAAAAAATTCAGACACCTTGTCAATAAACATAAAATATTTCCATTTTCAAATAATATTTGTTACTTTTTACCATATAATTTATATTTAACCCTGTTACTTCTCTTTTTCGATAATTAGCATCGGACCAAATTGTACTAGAAGTTAGCCAATGTGGCTCCCTTTTCTAGGTTGCATTTTCAATGTACTTCATTGTGTTTCTATACTTTAATTCTTCTGTGGTGAGGTCTGGCTCGGGCGGCGCCACTGATTTAATAGTGGGCGTGTGAGTATCCTTTATTATTACTTCTGTGGCGAGGGGTGTTTTGGCCAATGTTTTACCTACTTATTATACTTATTATTGGGCGTCCCACAGTTATGCCACACGGGGGGAAAGTACCTTGAATATTGTAGATGGAACATTTTACTGAAAGAAGACATTATTTGAACTCAAGGGTAATCCTCAAGGCAAATTTCCATACAAAATGTTTCGGACAAATACTTAAAAAGTACGCCGTATTATAGTAGTTTCAGCACACTATTCTTTATGTAATTATTTAAATATCTATGAATGCTTTTAAATTGTTTTTAGATTCAAATAATGTCTTCGTTCAGTCAAAATGTTCCATCTACAATATTCAAAGTACTTTCCCTCCATGTGGCATATCCGTGGGACGCCCTGTATTATCTAGAGATGAGTAGATGTTTGTTCCTCAATCACTTTGTAACTACTTAACCAATAGGGCTAAAATTTGGTAAGACTATAGTTCAGGGACTTAGAAGAGGACACATATTCATCTTCATTTAAATACCACGCGGGCGAGGCGTAGGCAGCTACTAATCAACTTTTCTCAAACATTACTAAGAGTGTCATAATCACAATATTTGTGAATGAAAAGGTATACATTTGACGAAGGGCGCATGAGCCGCGATAATAAGTTATCAGCGCGAGTAGATAACGTAGCGCCCCGTAATAGAACCCATTCGTAAGACGTCCACCCACTCGCCACAGGGAAATAAAACGCAGAAGCAGAATGTAAACCAGCTACGTTTCAAGATTCAAGATTCAAGTTTCAAGATTTTTATTCGCCAGAACATAGTATACATAGTATGTTGTTAAAGAATATTATTAGTGCCTTATGTTCTACCATTTAAGGTGTGCGAGTTACAGTGAATGAATATAATACTATTAAATGGTATTTAAATGTCAAAGTGAATTTAAATTTTAAAAGTACGTAAAAACGTTAAAAGTACGGGGCGTAATACTACGTGTATTATTCCTGTAGAAGAGCCCTCCTGTTTGTCCTCAGTGGGGGTCAATAAGAATACCAAACATATAGTGGTAGTAAATATAGTAATAAAAAAAATATAACTCAAGAATGATGAAGGCTAATGTACTAGCTCGGCTTGGCGGCATGCGTCAGGAGTGACTACATCCACCAACTGCTGTACGTAGGCCTGACACTAATACCTGGATCACACGTACCGAGTACTCAGCCGAGACAGTGCTCTCGGCCGAGTGCTCGGTACGTATAAACTGCTGAGAGCTTCATAACATTATTAGTCTACTGTAATGTTTTACTCTGTGGCCTTACAAGGGCTGTGTCTTCGCCCCGAGGTCGGGTGTCTATCATAATAAGTAATCATCGCGCAGGGCAGCTGGCGCGCTAGATACGCATTACAGCTGGAGCGCGATTCTTGTGCCAATCGACATTTATTATTGAAATGTCTAATAATGTTTAATGGAGAGGCAATTTTATATTCTTTTATTATGAATGTACTTATTCTAACTATAAATAATAATAATAATAATATTTATTCTTGACTAGCATTAAGTTCGCCTATGTACTTGTTTTTTTACTTTGTACAATACAGCATATTGTTCTATCTATCTAGTTATTTTATTTAATAATCTCTGTAATAACGACAGCTATAGAATGTATCTTATTATAGGTTCAAGGTTGATTTGATTAGGCACTATATTTAGGCGATGGTATGAGAAGACGCCTGCTCACAGTGCTCACCAGAACTGTGTTTCACCAATCCTCTGGAGGCCGGACACATAGGCCAAAGCGTACTGCGCCTTATAAATAGTAATTCTCGAAAGCCTAGTCACTCAATCTCTCTCAAATTAATTAGTTTCTCATTTATCCAATAGACAAAATCGAGTAGGCTTCTATTTGAATGTCGTACGATCGAGAATAGGCCCTAGCACCAGCTGACACGTGATAGAGCACCCTGTATCGGTTGCTACATTAGCTAACGCGTTGCTGATCTTGAGGTTTATCTTGGCTTGGATTTTTCTTTATGGATTTGAGTAAGTGCGCCATATGTTTGTACTAGTCCATATTCAGAACATGCCGGCGGTATATACTGTATTATGTATTTTGAGGTTACTAGTGTTGTTTAATATAGGTTGCCTAATGTTTTTGACGAAGTAATGTAATCCGTCTGATTAAATAAATAATATATAAATATTTTGAACATTTCACACAACGCTATCTAGCCCCAAACTAAGCAGAACTTGTACTATGGGAACCAGATGACTGATACAATACTTAAATACTTTTTTTTCATAAATACCTACACGTGGAATATATAGAAAACACCCAGTCTCTGGACAAACACCGATGTTCATCACACAAATGTTTGTCCTGAAGCGAGAATCGAACCCGCAAAACCGGCATGGCAGTCCAATACACTTGCCACTCGACCAGCTGTGTCGTCAAATTTACATTTGATTAAAACAATAATTTAGGTACTTAGAGCAAATTTATACACCTTTATGTCTACTAGAAATCAAAGTATACCTACCTACTGAGAGTTTGTTTTATTGGAGGACAGATTGGAATAAATAGTTATATCTATCCCCTATCGGTCACAGGGGGACAGATAGAACTTTTAAAATTAATAAAAAGTTCCAACTGTCACCCTTTTAGTACCACGCGACAGATATAACATTTAGTCCCATCTGTCACCCTAGGCGGACAGAGCAGGGTGACAGATGGGAATAATTCATATTTCAGAGTGGAAATGAAGTACAGGATCAATTCAAACGTTGATATCATTGACAATAAGGCCGTGTAAAATGCTATTTATGAATTTGTTCCGATTATCAGCAATTAGTTTTAGAATTTGTTCCCGCGTACGCCTCATTACGCGCGGGTACAAATACGATGCAGAGCCAAGGAGTGGCATCCAGTTCCTCATCTCCGCCATGGCTCGTACACTGCTCCTCATCTGCGCGCTGGCTGCGTTGGCCGGCGCTGCTCTCGGCGCCTGCAGCTCCGGTACCTATGGTAAGAATTCGTTTAGCCTTAAAAAAACCTATCAATATAAGTATAAGTATAATCAGCCTATAATGATCCCACTGTTGACTCAAGCCTACTCTCGGCAGGAGAGCGAATGTGTCTTAATCCACCACGCGGACCCAATGTGGATTGGTGGACGTCACATGCCATGGAACATTTTTTTTCTGTTCTTTGACATGCCGGTTTCCTTACGATGTTTTCCTTCACCGTTGCGAGAAGGTGGGATGCATACACTAAGGTAGTAAGGTAAGTTAGGTAGGCAAATATGGTATGATTATAATTGGTAATTTTAATTTTGGTTTAGTATGATTTTTGACATGAATGGATTGTAGTTATCTTTATCATTTTTTATTTATTTATTTATACATTAAGATCTAAAAAACCCATTTACGGATTACTGCCACCGGGATTTGAACCCGCGACCATCAGATCGCAAGGCAAGGACCTCATCCACTCGGCCACCACGTCCTATCAATACATATAATATTAAACATTTAATTACCTTATATAATATCTCGCTCTTCTTCTATGTAAGTATCTTCTATGTCTTCTTTTATATAAGTACTAGTTGACATCCGCAACTTTGTTATAGTTGCGAATTATCGAAATTCCTTCTACGCGCCTACACTTTTTGACAAATATACCCTCGAAATTTCTAGTCTCTAGTCTCTACTCTAGTACTCCCCAGTTCGTACACTCTTTGGTTATTAATTTTATTTTATGATCCTACTGCTCGATAGTACTGATGAAGAGAAAAGTGTTTTGAGAATTTCCATCTTAAAGTTGCCTGAAATAAATAACTTGTAGCGATAAGGCCTCAATTTGTTACCATGTCTTCTAAACTTCCCTGTGTATCTACAATAAAAATATAAGTACAGACAGCGTCATAGATAAGTATCTCCTATGCATAAGACACCCAGCTTCAAATCCCTTAAAAAAATAGTATAATATTATTATTAGGCTTACATGGTTGTAAAAATATAATTTATTTATGAAGGAAAAACTTATTCGTAAGTCGTGTCCCGCGGAGGCTGTGTTTTGAAGGGATTTGAAGCTGTTTGTCTGGTGCAATGGGGATACTTATCTATGACGCTGTCTGTACCTAGTTATAATATCTATCTCCAAAATTAACTCCAGGGTTGGCAAGCAATGATTTTTGTATCTAAAGACTAGAGTCATCAACTAACATGCTACGTGTTTTGAGTAATTTAATTTGAATAAAGTTATTTCGTTTTCCATGAGATGTCAGTGGGTATCCGATAAAGTCGAAAATAATTCCAATTGAACCTGGATCAACTCAAAATTACAATACAGCAGCGGTAAGTGGGTACCTGATAGAGCATTCAGTCTCGATGACTTTCTGAGTCTCGGGAAAAAATAATCAAGACTCGATGCGGTCTCGAAAAAAAAACGAGACTTTCATGACTATTTAAATAATACTTATAGGCACACTCATAGGATCGGCATTTAGGCATTTTATGGCCTATTAGCGAACACATAACAGTTTAACTTTACAATCCAGTATTTGATGATGTTCGCTGATGTTCGATGTTCCAGATTTATCAAAATCCGCATTTTTCTTCGAAATGGTTCCACATTCCACAGCAGATATGTCTTTTTTTTAATTTTCCCTTTTTTAGGCTAAAGTAATAAGACTATACCACCTTATCTTATCCTTGCTTTAGATTATACTAAGGGCTACTCTACACTGAATATTTTAAGATTTTTCTAAGTATCATTATTCCCGGTACCGAAACCATCAGTCTCGAGTCTCGAAAATAACGAGACTCTCGGGATGAAAGCCTTAGTACCTGAACAAAATGAGCGGTTGGTATAAAAACTGTTCAATAATCTTGAACGTTTGTTGTTTAGCTTGAAACATGTGCTGCCGTCGGGAAACACGCCAAAGGCGTGCTAGTCAGCGCATGCTCCGACAACGGTAGTGTGAGTGTGCTTGTCAAGGACATGGCCACCGCCCTTATCACCGCCACCGCGGCAGCCGAGGCCCAGTTCAGCGTGTACTGCGTTGGCATGCTATAACCAGGAGCGGCGGCCGAGGCCTGCAGCTGCCAACCCCATGGCCATCAGCACTGGCCTCAACAGCTTCTGACACCACCAGTATCTACAATAAACGTTATTGTAACCGGATTCGCTCCTTTACCAATAAATGCGGCTTTGTGGAATTTAATGTGTACATTATTATTAATTGTAAGTCTGAACTGTCCGACTGCAGGGCAAAGGCCTCCCTTCTTTCTTTCCACTCTTTTCTGTCAAGGGCTACTGTCGACCATTTTTTCAAGTGGGAGTCTAGTTCGTCTCTTGGTACCTATTAGTTGTTTATTTAATTTATCGGAATCATTAATAATACGCATCGAAAGAATCTTGTTGTTGCTTTTAGAAGAGAATGGAATGCTCTGCCGACGCCAGTGTTCCCGATCACTGTAATTAGGGTGCCTTCAAGGCAAGAGTGAATAGGAGTATTCTAGGTAAGCGTGCTACATCGTCGACCACATCGTCACTTACCATCAGGTGAGATGGTGGTCAAACGCAAGCCTATAGATAGTAAAAAAATAAATATTAATTAATGTAGAGTTTTATAAGAGTTATTGTTACTTATAATAATGAGTAATGTAAGGTAATGTTGCCAGTAAAACCAAACTTGTACAGTATAATTAAGTCACATAAAAAAATGTTTTTTGTCTTATTTTAGTAGTTTTTTATTTTATCTTAGTTTTAGTTTTTTGGATAGATTTATACGTTCCGTGTCGTCGCCACTGGGGTCTAGCAGAACACCCGCGCTAGTGCAGCTGCAGCGTGCTGCCAGTACGCTGCAGCATTAAAGCTGAGCTAGGCCCTCATTGTATGGAGGACTCTTTTTTACTGTAATTCAACCTTTTTTGTTCATTTTTTTTTTCCATGACAATAAAATTATTTCTTTTCTTCTTTTCTTTTCTACTTTGATGGAAAAATAGGTTTTTTTAGTATTCAGTACAAGTACCTGTATAAGTATTATTATTTATTATTATTATGATATATTTCATTAATTAGAACGGTTTTACACCACTTACACTAATTAATATTATACATTACAGAACAATTAATTACATTATAGAGTCACACATAAAACAAAAATCATTTAAAAAATAAAACATTCATGGCAGTAATTGATAAAATTAGATCAAAAAGTAAATGTCAGTGTAAAATATATTACAGAAATAGAATATGAAAGATAAGTATCAAAATATAAATAACTTTCATTCATCGCTCTCACAGAAAATCAGACACCCTACCATCAGCTTCTTCGATTCATCAGTAAAAACGTCACAATTAGGGTTCATCATCAAAAGCTTGTTGAGGGCAGTAAGGGTGCGAGGCAGTGGAGTGTTACGCGAGCCACGGTGCGGCTTGCTGGTACGGCAAAAAGTCTGTGCCTCCTAGCACGTGTACAGTTATTAGGAGTGAACAGCCGAAGCGAGTCGTTAAGTAGCATCGATAGCTCCTCGAAAGACCTTACAAAATGACGCCATCTGATCGCAAGTTCTTCTGGTTTTAAGGGAGTTATATCCGAGACATCCCTGGAGGAATTTGGTTGGATACATGTGCGGGTAGTATCCGAAGACACATGAAGTATGCATGTATGTTTCCTCGAAATAATAAGATAATCATCTGATTTATGTGCGCGTCATGTACTCGTAGAACCTACCTACGTTCACACGAAGGAAACAATTTGAACAATAAATAAATAACTCGTGCGATAAACATTATTATACTTCCAAAAAGTTTACATTAGATGGGATGAAATTGTCGAAAACAAAAAGGCTTAGCGCTAACTTTCCCCCGCGACTTTGGGCGGATCGCGGCGAAGATTGGCCAAAGTTGACGGCTCCTGAATTATTTATAATCGCCGAGGGCGGGTTACCGGTAATCCGAACTGAGTGGAAAAATGTGATTCCAATTTTAAAGGTAGCCTTTTCATGGAGGCCTCAAATCCGATCTGTGTGCAAAAGGCAGACACAAAACGGCGCGTTGTTTGATACCTACAACAAACCAGAAATTACCTGTAAAAAGCAAGCAACTCCTTAATTCCAAGATCCATCGTCAGACAGAACTGTAGATGCTGTACACGGAGAAAAAAAATCAGTATATTTACTAAAATTCTGTTTGCACAGAAAAAATAATTTAGTAACGATTACAATAATAACTATAATTCCTGCTAACGAAATTTAGTAACGATACTAACGATTACAATATAATAGTTCTAGGTAATGAAACTTATTTAATGGTACAAGAAAATATATTACAGTTCTTCTTATAGTGTCACTAGCTCCTTCGAACCAGTGTGGTGAAAGGATTTCGAAGAGGCTCCTTTCGTGCACTCGACACATGTTTTCGAACTTTAGGTTCTACGACATGCCGGTTTCCTCTCGATGTTTTCCTTCACCGTTGCGAGAACGTGGGATGCATACATAGATATTTTCGACCGAAAAAACCCATTTACGCATGACTGCCACCGGGATTCGAACCCGCGACCATCAGATCGCAAGGGAAGGGCCTCATCCACTCGGCCACCACGTCCTCAAACATTACAGTTTACTAGTCTTGCTATCCCATTTTTTTTTCTACGGAGAACTTTTGCATTATACAATGATGTACTGAATAAAGTCATGAAAACATTTCGTTATTTAGGCGCACAAAGTATGAGTTCATTTCCGTATCAGCGTGGGATCCCGCCGACCCACAGATAATAAAACTCTTCTCGAAAATGTTGATTCGGTGATTTTTCCGAAATTACTCCAACCCCGAATATGCTCGGCAATCCTCGTTTCACCGGCTCCCTCGTAAACAGATTTTGTTACGTTTTAGGGTTCCATTTTATTGTCGAACTCCAGCAAACTTCGCTGTGTCTATTTACAAATAAGGTGTTCTACTGGACTGGGGTTTTAGGATTACTTTAGGGCTGAAAACATAAACTCCAATTAATTTCCTTATAAGTTATTTGAAAATCTAACTCTCAGCACTACACTTGCTACAAGAAGGTATTTGTTTATTCATATTTTAGCTTTTCAGCAAGCATGAGTTTGAGCATAATCTTATTTCAAAAGTAGTGGTATGTCCGGAACTCCGCACATTTGTAGCTTAGATGTCTACTTACCTGCTATTATTCGGAACTCTCCTCATGTTCCGTAAGATTACGTCACGCATCATAGCTCCTCTACATCTCGGTGTGAGGAGGTGACGAGGAGGTAGCTAATGGCTAGAAACACCTCGAGCGGTTATACACGGTAGTGCAATAATATAATATAGAGACACTTTTTTGCCCGTCTGTGCTGAACCTAATAATTCATCTTGATTACCTACCATGAACATACCATAATGAAATAGGTACGAAGTTTTACTATTTTTGAGAACTTTTACTACCTTAGGTACTTGTGGCCAAATAAATAATTTTAATTTAAAATAAATAATACATATTGTTTGCTATCATCAGCGGATTGAATATAATAATGATAGTAAGACTAACAAAGATATTCCTCAATATACCTTCTTAATTGTTCTACAAGTTTCAGCGTGAAACAGTAAGAAACTTTACCATTATGGTGTGATGTGATACCGTGAGCGTGATGTGTATGTACATAAGTAAGTCCCTCACACTGTGAAACAGAATTAATCTTGATAATAACTTGTCTCTCAAATCACAGACCCTTGTAACAAGACGCCACATTAGCTTAGATATTTTGATGTATTATATGTATTGCGTACAATTATTTACTAGTGGTACTCACTAAGTAATTCTAAGTATAATTCTGACGAAACCACGCCGGTGTCGCGGGATCGATTTCCTCTTCAGGACAAATATTTGTGTAATCAACATCAGTGTTCTTCCTGCTAGTTTTCTATGTATGTATTTACAAAAATAAGTATATACCTACGTATTTTATCAGTTTTCTGGTTCCCATAGTATAAGTTCTGCTTAGTTTGGGGCTAAATACTTAGCACTGTATGAGTTGTTCAAAAATATTTATATTTTTTCTACAACTGTTTAAAATATGTCGAAAAATTAATAAAGAAAACTAAGTACTTAGTAACATGTTTTATAATTATTTATACAACCCACAAGCACCTTCGCAGTATGTGTTTGTAGCAAACCAAACCAATCTAACAAACTTATAATTGATTCGTTTGCTAATAGCCGGATCCGTATTGTTTCGACTCGGAAGCGTAGCACGTAACTACTTAGCAAGTGATGGCTTTGTTTGACTCCGTAATGTGTTTAAGTTACCTGAGACAACTCGAGACGTTACGTGATCAAGTTGACATATTGAATTGGCAGTACTTTTATAGTCGCTTAAACCAAAGCAAATTAAAAATAACCCTAGCAAAAAAACGCGCGTTCATTTTTGAGACAGCCAGCCTAGAGGCGGCTCTTTTACGTTTTCTACAGTAACATCGTAGTCATCAGTGCCAGATTAGTCAAGCGTGGGTCCCGTAGCAAATAAATCGAGGGCCCTTGATTTTTATTTTATTTTATTATTTTATTTATTGATTTGCAATGCGAATAAAATCTTACTTAGTTGAGGCGATTCGGGTATTGCAACATTAATAAAATTTAATAAACCATCACCATCATCATCACCCGCAGCCTGATTTGACCCACTGCTGCGTATAGGTCTCTCTCTTCTCTTGCCATTTTGCCCGGTCCTGTGCTAAGCGGAATAAGGTTCGACCCACGACGCTGACAATGTCGTCGACCGACGCTGCCGGACGTCCGACACGCTTCGCTTCAACCAGCGAAGCGAATAAGCCACATCCTTATAATTTTCACAAAAAAAATCGCTCAGGTGGACGTGGGCGGATTTGCACGGGGCCTGTTGCCACTCTTGCTATATGGTTAATCCGGCACTGTTCATATACAGATCCGGAACTTAGAATTATGTAGGTACATTACAAGACAAGAGGGGCTAGTCTTCTCGTCGGATCTCGTTTGATGGATGCTGTAATGAACCAACAACACGCAACAAACTGTCGTATCGCATCGCGTGTTGCCTCTAATTGTGATTAATGGAGGCGAGCTGACACACCCCACAGATTGGATACCAGCTTCATAACAATATTAATGAGACAAATTAATGTCCAATAAATGATTTAATGTGAAAAACAACTTAGCTATAGAGTTTTTTTAGTGGTTTCGTTTGACCCAATAGATAGAGCATAGTTTGATGTATCTCCTGATATAGAACGGGTAAAAGAAGGCTTTGTCTAATATATGCCATTTTCGAACACTACGAAAGTCTGCTATGAAATAGACTAATCAATGTACCATTCACAACTTGTCGGTTTTTATATCGCGAACTTGCAAAACGTACTCAATTAGGAGCAAGCAAAAAGACAACCCCAGAAAGTGACTCCGCTGTGCATGATACTTGCGTTCACAATTTGTCGATTTATCATTTAACTAATTTCCATATTAGTAGTTAATTAACTTGTACAGTAAAACTAAATACCTAATATTAGGTACATAATTATACTAAACAAATTTATTTATTTTGTTTCTCAACTTCATTTCTACATCAAGCTCCAAAGTAGAACGCTCAAAAGAAATCAATAGCTTCGACATCACTAAAAAGTAAAAAAGTGCAAGCGGAGAGTGTCTCGTGTGCGGCTGCGCTGCAGAGCGCCGGCGCTGCTCTAATCAGCTGTAACTTGATTACTGCTGCGCGCCACATCTGCTGGGAATCCACTAAAATAACTGATAGGACTTGATTTTTCCCACACACTCCTACACCACCATTCCAGCTTTTACTTTTTATACACACGAGTGTCTTTATAACTTAGGAAGTATAATTTAGGTTTTTGAGTTCATACCCCAAATACATACCTTTTAAAAAAAATAAAGTGCTTAATTAAAGCGTATTAAGAATCATGGCAGTTATTTTTAATTTTTTTTATATAAATATAGGCTTACGTTTGACCACGACTGAAAAGTGATGTCGATGGGAAGCGATGTCTGGGCATATTTTTACACGCTCACCTAGATTCTACCTATACATATTCTTATTACCTGGATTCATGAAGAAAAGCTTTACGTTACGGATAATGCACGAGTGTTATGCATTTCAAGCACAAGCCAACGACTGCACTGAACTTAATGGAAAAAGTTGTTATTCCACAACTTAGTGCACACAGCAGCCGTCCTAAGAAGCCAGTAAGTGATTGTCGACGGCTTTCCTGAACTCCAACCGGTGTAATAAGCGAGTTTCCTCTGAGCTCCCCTTGAGCTGAGTGCGCGTTTACACAAAAATTTAAAGCACCAAGGTTCAGATTGAAGCTACCACTCCCGGGGCTCGTATTTAGGGCGTATTGTATGCAAACTACATTTGGGCGGAATCAAGACTCAGCATGAACATTTTCAGTAAAACTAGATTACTTATAGCAGCGACCATAACAAGTTCAAAATGAAGTTGAATCGAACATTATTTTATAAAGCCTATGTATTTTAATACTATGATTCATAATTAAATTATGTTCTTTGTCGTCGTTCCCTATATGTTTTTAGTCCTTATATCATATAAATAATATTGAAATTATCAATGTTCAATTTAATATCAAGTTTATTTGGTATTTAGTTATTTTCGATCAGCTTTACACCACCAGCGAAATATCTCGTAGGCAGCCTTCTATTCAAAATATTGTACAGTTGTACATACCTACGCTACGTCGTGAGCTATGTGACTATAAATATTCCTTTGAAGCTAGAATAATTTGGCTCTTTATAAGAAACCAGATACGAGCAAATAACGCGCCCGCAAAGGAAAAGCGGTGAATTTCTCGAATAAACCGAGCCTTTGAAACTCTTAGCGATATGTGTAATATGCCTAATTAGTGAAGCTGAAGTATCGCTTTTGATGTCAGTAGGTAGGTTAGGTACTGCTTTCCAACAAGGTATATCTACCAACCAAAAGTAAAATAAAGCACCAAAGGTAAAAAAACCAGTTTCATTAAATACATTTTCAACCATTATTTTTCAATTTTAGGTTTTTTGAACCAATTTCACTAGGAATATGATATTCAAATGCACTTCTACGTCTATGCAAAATGATGAAAAGCAATGAATAAAATGAAATATTTTACTTCCTCGCAGAACTCAAGTGCCAGTATAAAAAAAAAGAAACATTTAGGATGTTCATTGAATCGGCGAGTTTAGTTCACAGAGCGGCTTCACATGCACTTGTTAAAATACTCCAGCTGTTGCGACCTACAAATTGAATATTATTATAGTTTCCAGGTGCTCGTAGAGGAGCTACGCTGCTACGCCGCTACGCCGGCCGCTACAAAGCTACGCCGCTATGAGATGGGAGACTCCCAACTTACTTAACTTTGGGTATAAAGTTGAATGATAAAGTTAGGTGCTAGCTTTGAGTTAAATTTAGTGAATAAATTGAGTTGAAAAATAGTCAAGAGTTTGAAAATAAACACGATTAAATAAATTTGACTTTAGGGACAGAATAATATAAACGAGAAAGTGCATCACCATCAATTTTTCTACCCATACATTCTATCTATGTATACAAGCTAAGCTATCAAGAGAAAGCTGGTGTTTCATAGCCTTGGTACAACCTGTCGCTTTGCTCACAAAGCCTTTGACTTTTCTAACCCTTCTAACGCCTCGTGAAGAGGGGCAGAGTGTTATAATGGGGTCGGGAGGCTGAGGCGCGATTCGCCGCCATTATGCAAACTATTGTTCGACACCGCGCGCCACCTGCCGCCGCCGCCATCTGCCGCCGCCGCCGGGAGGGACCAGCCTGGCCCGCAGAATTAACTAAGATCCAACCTGATATAAGCGAACAGTTTTATGATTGAAACAAAAGCATACTTTTCCATACTTCTTCTTCTTCTTATCGTGTCACTAGTTCTTTCGAATCGTTTTATTCGGCGGTGAAAGGATTTCAAGAATTTTTCCATACTTAAGTTTTTCTAGTGGTTTGCGTTTGCATTATATGGTGAGGATAGGCCATCCCTTACAAAAGGGTTTCTATATGTTAGTATTTTACCTCCTCATTTTAGACAGAGCCTCGGCAGGTTTTTAAGGAAGGTAAGCAAAGAACGTTTAATTTGTACGCGGTGATAATTATTGCTCTTTTTGTAAAACTAGCTTTACTAGGTAAACTGAGAGCATAATAATGATGAGAGATGCCAACGTATTAGAATAAATCTGTATTTGGCAACAACCGTGGCGACACGCGTATCTGGTATTAAGCTTAATACACGGTATTACGTAGTAATACGCGGCGATGCGCTAATCCCGCGTAATGGGTGGAATTAGTCATCGAGATGCATCGGATTGGAACAGTATGCTACCACAAACTAAGTATTATAAATCATCCTCTAATGTTTCCACTGCTGGGAATCAGGTACCAACCTTGATTAGGAGAGCGTTGTAGGATAGGTCTTATCTTAATCCATCGCGTAAACCCAAAACGGATTAGATGAACTTGCATAAAATAATAAGAAAACAAATTGAAACCAATAATTAGCACTTTTTTGTTCTATAGTGAGCTCGTTACTACTTACCTACAACTCTTACAAATGTACGTGCTCGAAGCAAACCGTTTAGTGAGTGATATACCCCATTGAATCTAATGCAGCACTTAAATGGTAAATGGTTTCCGTTTAATGCAGGATACCAATGTGTACGCTTCCTATAAAGGCGTCTAATAACAAACGATGCAGCCGTAACTAGGATTCGTTATAAGTAATCCCACCAGTGAATAAATATTATGTGAATGAAGCAACAAAATGTCTGAATGATTACAAAATTACTCTTTGTTGCTTAACTAGAGCTAACTCTACAGTAAACTTATTAAAATTCTCTACGAAACAATGAATTGTGTTCTGTTGTAGATAAAGTTTAAAATAAAAAATAAAATGTGTAAAGTTGAATTAAATGAGTTAGTAGCCTCATATAGCCTGCCGCGCTGCGTCCAGATAAAATCTGATTACAGCGCGCTCTCCCATTCAAAAATGCTATTTAATCTACGATGCAGCCCAGTGCGACAAACTGAATGTTCAAAAATTCCGACAGAAATAACCGAATCAAAAAAGTTTAATAACTATTTATACATTTTACCAGCTCTATCCGCATTCTTTTGTGAATTGCCATGGGTACGGGTAAATGTGACCTTTATTATTTATCCATGCATCCGCATCCGCATCATATACCCGCCCGCAGATATGGTACGTGTGCCTATTATTTAAAATATCTTCGTTTTTCATGATAGTAGGGAGGGATTGCTAGAGGGAAATTCGGGAATAACCCTACAGGACGACGACTTCCGGCTAATAGTGATGTTCGGTATTATAGCTAGCAGGAAATGGATGCGATGAGCCCAAAACTCTACTCAGTGTACGCCAAAATACGCCAAAAACGCCATTGTGATTACGTTATCCTACTAATATTATAAACGCGAAAGTTTGTAAGGATGGATGGATGGATGGATGGATGTTTGTTCCTCTTTCACGTAAAAACTACTGAATGGATTTTAATGAAACTTTACAATAATATAGCTTATACATCAGAATAACACATGGGCTACAATTTATAAAGATACCTGCGCAGACGAAGTCGCGGGCATCAGCTAGTAACATAATATTTTAAATCCGTGCAAATACATGAGTAAATAAGATTTTATTATGAAGCACCATTGTTATAACGTTCGGGCGCTTTGTAAATACCTGGTAGTCCATCTTGTGATTGTAATATGAATAAATGAAATGAAGTGAAATAAATTAAGGAAAGACCTGCGTCCAGCCGTCAACTGCTATTATAACAATAGATGATGTTATATGCATGTCATAAAGAAACTAGATAGCAACTTCTTTTAGTCACCTCATACTCTTCGAAATTCTAAAAATATAAAAGCCGTGCTAACCGTTTCCTTATGGTAAGAGACACGCCTTCCATGACCATTATAGCACTACGTAACTGTACGACAGTCGGAACTCTACGCATATAAGTACGAACAACAAAAGTTGAGTTTAGTTAGGAATAGTGGAATACAAAACGTGATTTTAAATCTCTTGGATATAGTAATAAACAATAAACAAAACAATAAACAATAGTAGGCGATCTGTCAGGGAAGACAGAACGTAATCCAAGTGGGTACATACATTTCCATCCCCACATACCTGGGAAATGGGCAAACTGTCCCTTGGAATCTGAGGTACGCTGGTACGGTCTCCGGTTTATCTAAGGCTTAGATAAATTGTTACCTAACGAAAATTTAGAAGTTATTTAGTACCTGCTGAGCTGGGTACCTCTATACTATCAAATAAACTATTAAAGTGGTACCGAGAAGCCTTCTTCTTATCGAGTCACAAGTTCTTTCGAACAAGTATGGTGAAATGATTTCAAGTGCGCCTCGAAGAGGCTCCTTTCGTGCACTTGACACATGTTTTCGAACTTTACGGTTCTATGACATGCCGGTTTCCTCACGATGTTTTCATTCACCGTTAAGCACGTGTTTTAATGCATACATAACTATAAAATTAATTATTATAAAAAGGATTGGTGTACGACCAGGTTTGAACCCACGACCCTCGGATAGAAAATCGAGGCACATCCCACTCGGCCGAAACGTCTTTTTACCCGAAAGGCCGTTTAGGCTTGAGTCGCAGTTGTTGGAAATGGGAACAACCCACTGATTATACTACTTTTATCGAAATACTCGTATTTACCAATAAATTTAACATAAGTTTAAGTTTCAATGAATCATTCATGTACGAAACAGTAGGTAGGTGTTATGGTTAGGCTGCATTCGAGCGTATAGTTGGTCAGAAGATCTGTTTGGCCAGCGGCGGTTGGCTTGGATATTATTATCTAGAATAGTCTATAGATTAGACGTATCTATAGTCTATCTTGTATATTCTAGTCACCCATCCAAACACTGTGTGCATGTTCCTGCTGCAAGTAAGCCAATATATTATGCAGACGGGCTTCGAACTGGGTGAGTCTGTTTTGAGTAAGTACATTATAGCCTATAGGTTATTTGCATGGTTATCTATCTGAAACCCAAGTAGTTATGTATTATACTGTATATGTACTTGGTACTCACTCAGGACTCACGACATTTTCATTCGATCAAAACGTTCGTGAGCGAATCGCAAGAAAAAATAATATTATAATATAACTTATATATCATTATATCATTATTTTTCCTCATATATAATTACTGGACACTCTTACTCATGACTGAGAGTGTGCGTAGGTATTGAGCTCAGAAGTATTAAAGTATAGAAACACTATGTAGTACATTGAAAATGCGATCAAGAAATGGGAGCCACATTGGCTAACTTCTAGTATTTTGGTCCGATGCTAGTTTTCGAAAAAGAGAAGTAACAGGGCTAAATATCTATTTTATGTTAAAATTACAAGGCTTTTTCATTGTCAATAAAACTACATCGTAAAAAGTAACAAACATTATTTGAAAATAGGGATATTTCATTTTTATTGAACCCTATCAGAAAATTTTCTGTCCTATGTTCCGCATCCATTTTGGTTTGGTACTGTCCATCTTGGTGCTCTATAGGAACACCGTTATTCATCTTTGGTATTGCGTATATGAGATGAGAATTTACAGTCTATATAACAATTAGTTTTATTGTGGTGACTACTAGATAGAAACCAAAAACGTTTTACGATCACACATAGGCTGTTTAGTGAGGTCACTGTCCGATCCATCAACGCGCATAACCTTCAGGCTTCGGGCGCTGTGCCTGCGACATCACAAAGACGCCCGTATGATGACAGAGCTACAAAACAATCGAAACATTTCAGAGGCTTTCAAAGCATTCGTAAGATCTAACAAGGGCTTTCTCATTACGCTCACGGGTTAATTCGAAAATTCCACAAGTTTCGCCCCCTCCTGGGGACGGGTGTGTGATTAAACTTTTCCTTTAATAAAACATCGAGGGTGGGGGCTTTGTATGTCAGGTACAACTTTCGCTAACTAAATTATGGTGCGACGCAGACGCCCCCCGCCCGCTACTTGTGAAGTCTGTTTAAAGAATGAATGGAGGTGCGACGTGCCGAGTAGACCTGCATTACATACATACTCAATGTTCCTTATTCTAACCCTTACGCGAAGAGTACCTATACCTACGTATGCTCAAGTCTGTGTCTAAGTTAGTATGTACGATCAGTGTATGTGGCCAGCAGGTAACATGCTCACGCGTAAAGGACCGACTAACGAGTCCAATTGCCGAAAACGGAGTCACCACACATAATATGTACGATCACTTCTTTAACTTTCTAAATCTTATCAATACTCTCTGTACTAATAGAATTAGTTTAAAACCACTCAAAATGTCCATAATAATTATGTTAGTAATGACTTTCCTATTTTAGGTTTGTAAAACCATTTTTAATGTATTCTTTGGTAGAGTTTATGTAGAGTAACTTTTGAGAACTGTAGCTGCAAAAGACAGTTTGCACCTCATAAACTAAATATCTCACTAATTGTAAACCAACAATACCAGGCAATGCAAAGTTATTTTGAATCGATGAAGTTAGCCGACCGTTTGATTGTGTTGAACAAACTCAACCAACATTTATTGCTCGACCGTCAGCAATGGCAATGGCTAGTCAAACTCTACGACTAACTCCATCTTTGGTTGTACTGTAGTACATTCTACCTACCCCTACTATGCTAAGCTAGTATTCATTTAGGTGTTGCTAGTTGTACTTACCCATACCGATATATGGCTATTCATCAGTCAACACATAAATTTGTGTACCCTCTAAGTACCTACATTTACTTACATAACTAGATAGTCCAATGGTTCAAGGTAGAATATACTTCACTTACATAAACGTAGTATAGAAAAATGAAGTACCTATAACTCGGTCGAATGAACATGACACCTGGCTCGAATGACGTTTACCTACTGCCAAGTACAGCGTGGAATTGGATAATATTCATAGAGAAGAGGTCCTGCAATACTTGTTAATGATAAGTAATGATAAGGCTTCGCAATTAGAGGAAGAAGAAACACAGAGGGCGCCGTGCGGGGCAGCGGGGGACGCATCAAGTTCCGAGCGAGAGTGTCAGCCAGGTGGCATGTTCATTTGCCCGAGTAGTACCTCATTTGCAGCTCTACCTACATTATGTAGGTACTGACTGGTTGGCGCCGCTCATTATATCAGACTTGACATCCTTGACATCAGCAGGGCTAAGTAGGGTAGGTTGGCTAAGAGACGCGAGAGCGTCGGCGACCCAGGACGGGTGTTGACCGCCAGTCGGCGGAGAATCGCCGAGTTCCGTGAGTGGTGGATGGATGACAGGGATGGATGCATGAGGCATGCATGATTGACTGTGTGATGTGGGCCATTGTGCCATAAGGTGTGTGTAGTCTTCGGGCGCGAGGTCCCTAGGGGCGGACGTCATCGACTCGAAGAGATTCCTCTTCAAGGGCTCTGTCGTCGTGTCAAGTGTTTCTGACACGGCGTCGGAAGTGGGCCGTGGGGCCGAGGCCTATGAAGCCATAAAGGCGTGTAAGGAGGTCAGAGTAGAAGAATGAGGCGGCGTGATGCGCATAACATGAGCACGAACGTGCGAGTGCTGCGCCCCCGCCTAACGAGGGTGCTACTTATTTTGAGGTGATTGGAGTGAATGAGGGGCGGTGCATACGAGATGTGGACGGAGAAGCGCCGTGCAATATGAGAGGAATTGTATCGTCAGTTGGGTCGCGGAAGGCTTTTGCTCCCGTGGCCCAGCAAGAATGGCGAGAGAGGAACACCGGAGGGGTTTAAGTGGGTATTCCGTCCTCCCATGAGGGCGGCGAGTCCCATATAACTCCGGTCCCCCCGACCGGTTTATTCGTAAATGAATTTCCCCTACGAAGACAAAAAAAAAAGGTAGGGTAGGTTATATTTAAATACTTTGCGCGAGTTTTGGCAATCCTGACGTTGTGGCAACATTACAAATTATAGTACTCTGATAAATCTATGTTACAAACGCTCTACGTTCCAAACTTTTCATATTTTTAAAATACCTATATGAAAAGTTTGGAAAATATTATTTTATCTATAGGACCTTTCTTGTTAGGCTACAGTTTAGCCAAAAATAATAATTGCTCAAAATGTGAGTGTAACCTAAATCACGGAGGAAAAAAGTACCTGAATCCCAAGAACCGGGCTATCTTATTCTTCTTGTTCTTTCGAACCAGTGTGGTGAAAAGATTTCAAGTGCGCCTCGAAGATGCTCCTTTTGTGCACTAGGCTCCGATAGCACCGGGCTATCTATAGTAGTGTTAAGTACCTACTATGTATCTATCTAAATAACTCGTGTTACACCAAACTAGAGCCGTTATTGAAACAACAAAATAGACAAACTCAAAATTCAAACAGCAACCCTGCCAATTATGTTCAGGGTAAATAAACTGGGTAACTTCAAGAACAGTTCCGTGAGCGATACTGCAAGAGTTTACTCAGACACAATATCTGACCCAATACACAAGCTTTACGACTCGCCGACCGTTAGAATTTAGCTCTTACCGCATCGTAATACAAGCGTTTTACAGCTTGGCCGAAACATAAACAAAGATTAAACCGCACGCTGCGGCAGACCCACCGGTGGAACATTCAGATCAACAAATTGAGGGCTAAACGACAACATTATTTATCTCGTAAACCCCTGTCACCGCACACGGTTGAAAAGGTGGGCACACACGGTGGGCTACAGGGCCGTACCGAGGGCATAGTACGGATCTTCCACTACGAACGTAGTCTTGCGTTCGATAGCGACCGACGACGGACGGCGGGCTAAAAGGACCTGTGTTATTAGCTTATTATTGTAAAGATGCTAAGCTTTGTGATGTTGGTGCCCTGGCTCCGACCCTGGCTGCCCGCGCCCGTCAGGTGTCAGCGCGATCCCGACTCACAGTCGCTTCGGCTACGCTAATCGCTCCCTCGAGTCAGTCTGTCGGCCTTCGTACCACTCGCACTTTGCTCTAATGACGGTTCGGTTATCGGTCCAACTTTGCCGATCCAGGGATTCCATTTAAACGATTCAATCGTAACATACCTAACAAAATAAAATGCCAAATATACATAAAAAAAGTAAAATTACCTACATAAGTGGTACCTACTTCCTACATTTATTAGGTAAGGTGCATCGGGATAAGTTCAGGTCTGGGATAAGACTGGATAGGTATATAAAGTTACAGAAGAATCTAGCGGGTTTTTAAATTACTGACATAGCCTGCGATGCCATTTTGTCTCGACCACCCCACCAGTCGCCGGTAGTCGATTGGGACATCGAGACGTGATTTATGTGGGAATTTATGAAAAACCATCCGATGACAATCAGCTCTAAACAGAGTGCGCTTTACCCCTTTTGAGTTACGCGCGCAAAAGGGGGGAAATCATATTCGCTCGCACCCACAGTATAGGTACTTCCATTCCATCTACCACGCCCACGTAATAAATCGCAATGTAATATTCAGCTGACTGTACTTACCACAGATCTAAATTTAAGTCTGTGGTACTTACTTAAGTACGTACAAATATGGTACATAGGTATCTAAGTACAATTATAGTGGTAAGTACATTTTGTATTATACCTATAATAGGTAGGAAGGTGGGTACCTACTTATACAAATCTTTTGTTCTTAACTCGCCTCTGAAACTCGAAAGCAACCTACACTCGTGTCTACACTAAGTATCTACATGATTGTATGCAGACGTTAGTAAATAAATTGTAAGTACGTTGCGTTGCAAATGGCTCCTCCATTCGTAGGTGGTTAATGGAATCTTTAACAACCTACTTATTGCAAATCTAAAAGCCTCCATCGCAATTCAATTCCGCGAGCATGCCCTAAAATGTTTTCGAAATAAACCGGAATGCCGAACGTGCCCCCCACAGGTCCCCCCATGTTCGTTTCACTCGCTGGCCTGCGTCGCTCGATGGAATGGAATCCATTCACTCGTTCATTCGCTCAATCATTCACCCACTCGTGAATAGATGAATAGCTACAAGTAGAAAATATTGAATTTTCGAATTGAAATGGAATAGAAATACTCAGTTGGATTTGACGTAAGTATTCGAAGCATAGGCCGCGACGAATATCTTATTTGGTTTGACTCGTTAGGTATAACTATCTAGGACCACGGAGTCCGTGTGGGTATAATCATGGGCTAGCAAGATTTTAGGAGTAGATAATTATCTTGGGATATCCTCGAGATGGGCGATCCCGGCCAGCCGGGGCGGCGCGCGGCGGGGCGGGGCGGCGGCGGCAGCGGCGCGGCCGGCGGCAGCGGCGCGGCCGGCGGCAGCGGCGCGGCCGGCGGCAGCGGCGCGGCCGGCGGCTACCAACGGAACGACGACAAAATACATCGATCTTTACCACTGAGCTTTTATATCGAACTCAGTGATCTTTACTCATTAGCTAGCATTAGGTTCGCCTGTATGTCATCGAGTTACATGCTCGATGGCATATGTAAGTACCTATAGGTACCTACTGTACTTGTTTTTTTTTACTATGTGCAATAAAGCATTTTCTTTGTACATCTATCTATTAGCAAATTGGTGAAATCGAAATATTGGCAAGCGTTTAGCTGCACGGTGAAATTCAGTCCATCCGTGCCCGTCGCTTGGATCGTTAATCTGTATATTGGGCTGCACATGGGCTGCACATGGGCTGCACATGGGCTGCACCAAACCAAGGCATATGATAGACCCTTACTTCCTCCGTGCCCATACCATATTTACTATGGCGCTTCTTTGGAGCTTCATAAAAACAACTTTATCCTAATTTGAAAATTTACATTTTTATTTGTTGCTGTCAACGTCAGACAAGCAATTATGTCATTGTCGCAGAATCTACCTCTGCCCAAAATCGCCACATTGCCTGTACATATCAACGTATTAAAACGTCAGATATACGTGCCTTTTTACCCCTCCCTTTTTCTAAGTAGATATATTTTAAAGAAAAAAAAAAAGAATATGATTTATATGATACACAGATTTTAAACTGACGAAATCTTAAAATAATATTTATAAAAATGTACTGTACAGTGACAGCGTCTTGTGAGCAAGACAAACTTGTAATTATGGTATGGACAGGCCAGCAATGATACCGATTCTGTATCTTTTTAGGCCTATTTCGTACCTTCTTGGATATTTCTACTGGCAGCATTTGGTCTCCCCGCGCGCGATGCTGTATTATTATTGTCGCGTCGCTATTATCCAAAATAATAAATTCTATTGAAAACAGAAAGAAAAGTGTTGCAAAAACTTGTGCAAAGTGTATTAGTGAGTGTTGGAAATGCTGATTTTGTTTGAAACCCCGGCGGGGTACGCAATATTCAAGGTAAACACCCACACGTGTTGTATTCTAACCTAGAAAGGGGAACCTGTGTATATGATTTCTATCAATTTCAGGTCTTATTCAATGAAAGAAAAGCTAAAATAGTTTTTCGTATCTTTATAATGTACCAAATGTTTTGACAACGAGCTCCGATAACGTTCCTAATTCCTTTTATTTGGTTAAGATTGCATGTAAACCATGGTACCTACTTGTACTTACCTACTGGTCCCTACAATTGCTGATCCTGATAAACTGGAGCAACTGAGCATTCAATTTTCACATACATGTTTCATAAAAATGTCTGTTCAAGATTCCATGACCCCTCAGTAAATATTTTCTAATGAAATATGGTTATCAGCATATGACCTATATTTGATACAAGTTTACGAAGGGGATCCCCCCCCCCCCCTGATATGGCTGTTGTTGTGGAGTGTTCTCAATAGAGTGTGTTTGTAGTTGCTGGACGAGTCCAAGTTGTCCCAGGTGGATGACTTGCACCAGGAGTTCAACTCTCCGGAGGGAGCCTCAGCCGTGTGAGTAGTCATGATGTGTGAACCTGCCCACCCACTCTCTGGTGCATGGTTTTATATTGTGTAATGACTTATTGGATAACTTGAACGGATCATGTACATTTCATACCTTCTAATTATAAATAGGAATTGTTGTTACTATGGTCTATTGATGTCTCACTGCAGTAATACACACTACACTGATTCATATTTTTGTATGAATTTTATTAGACATGAACAACCACAATATCCAAGGTTCTGTTGAAGCTGGAAGAGAATGTATTTTATAATAATAATGAACTAACCACCTAAGTATGATTATAATAAAAATACCCTTGACCTGACATTATCCCTTGACATAAATTGCAGGATACAAATTGCATCTTTTAACCAAATTATAACCTAATTTGTTCAGTAGTTTCAGTGTGATAATCATATCCAACATAGACATTTTCTTTTAATATTATTGTGACTGAGACTTCTTGTTGTGGTTGCAAGGTGTATCTATCAGTCTAATGCCTTGATTACACATACCTAGTATATGGCCGATACAGTGCTCTCTGCACATATTAACATAGCGCCAAGTGCTAAGCTGAGCGAAGGATGTAAGCTTTCACTGTCTCGACCAAGTAGCATTTTATTGTCTCCCCGTTCTCTGTTGCTCATTGCTCAGTACGTGTGATCTAGGCATTAATCTTAATCTTCGTGCACTGCTTTTTTAAGACAAACAATCTTTTTGTTTATTAATTAATTACCATGTTACACTTGAAGTGGTTGCAGCGGGTGGGTCTGGTGCTCCAACACAAGAGAGACTCCTAATTCTAATTCTAATTCTAAAAAGGGGGTACAGCGGTCTGCACTGGCTTCCCGTTGTAGGGTGCATTGTGCATTGCCCCCCGATATATACTTAACCCTGCCCCAGCCATCCTAGCTCCTTAAAATAACGGAGCAGGACCCTGGGTTGATGACAGCACAGTTCCAATAGCGTGCTTGTTGACACGTTAGGTGGAGAGGAGTCCAATAACTTGCGCAAGCCCGTCTTGATCCTACTCTTCTCTGTCTCTTGACAGTGGATCACCACGTGCTCCACTGTTTCCTGGTCTAGCAGGCAGCCTCTGCAGATATCTATGTCTGTGGCTCCTATCTTGAAGAGGTGATGATTGAGGTCACAGTGGCCTGTGATTATCCCTACCATCAGGCGAAGGTCTTCGCGTTTCAGTTTTAGTAGCGCATTTGTGAGGTTTTTGTCTAACTGGGGAAACATTAGTTTTGTATGTACGCAGTCGCTACCGCGTTCCCACAGTTTTTGATGTTCTCTGTCTGTGAACATTTTAAGTCTGTCTGTGAACATTTTAAGTCTGTCTGTGAACATTTTAAGTCTGTCTGTGAACATTTTAAGTCTGTCTGTGAACATTTTAAGTCTGTCTGTGAACATTTTAAGTCTGTCTGTGAACATTTTAAGTCTGTCTGTGAACATTTTAAGTCTGTCTGTGAACATTTTAAGTCTGTCTGTGAACATTTTAAGGAGAGACTCCTATAGCTGATAATGTTTGGACCACATAATTCATACTCGCCGCAATCACACTTTTTAATTCATTTATGTTTTATTAGATTTAATAATTGGTTTCTATACTATATAACTTGATGAGCCTCACTAAATAATAACAAAGTGTTGTATATGTTTAGTATAACGTGTAAAGTGCATGAAAGGAGCCTCTTCTAGGCGCCCTTCAAATCCTCTCACCACACCATTTTAAAATAACTAGTGACATAATAAGAAGAAGAAGAAAAAAGTATAATTTGGAGTAATTTGTAATAATTATTTTGAATAAAACATTCCATTTCACTCACCAATAAACCCTTTCCAGTGTAAAACTAAAGAACTTTGTAAAGTTCGAGGACACAACGGAAGCCCTGGCTGCCACCACCGCCGCCATCGAGGGCAAAGTATCCAAACCTCTGAAAAAGGCGTTGAAAAAGTATGTGAGCCAGGAGGTGCAGGAACAGATGCTGGTTGGCGACGCCAAGCTCGGCAGCGCCATCCGCGAGAAGTTCGACCTGCAGTGCGTCTCCAACAACAATGTGCAGGAACTGCTGCGCTGCATCCGCTCGCAACTCGACAGCCTGCTCGCCCCCCTACCCAAGAAGGAGATGACCGCCATGGCGCTCGGCCTCGCGCACTCCCTCTCCAGATACAAGCTCAAGTTCTCCCCCGACAAGATCGACACGATGATCGTCCAAGCTCAGTGCCTCCTCGACGACCTCGATAAAGAACTCAACAATTACGTGATGAGGTGTCGCGAGTGGTACGGCTGGCACTTCCCCGAGCTAGGGAAGATCATCACAGACAACACTCTGTTCGTAAAGATAGTGAAGCTGATCGGCACTCGGGACAACGCGGCCAACACCGACCTGTCGGACATCCTTCCCGAAGATTTAGAAGAAAAAGTAAAGGAGGCGGCCGAGATATCGATGGGAACCGAGATCTCCGACGATGACATCATGAACATCCAGAACTTGTGCGACGAAATCATAGCGATCAACGATTACAGGACTCATCTAACGGACTACCTTAAAGCTAGAATGATGGCGATGGCTCCGAATCTGACCGTGCTGATCGGCGAACACATCGGGGCGCGGCTCATAGCGCACGCCGGCTCACTCATGAACCTGGCGAAACACCCGGCGTCGACTATCCAAATCTTCGGAGCGGAGAAGGCTCTGTTCCGAGCGCTGAAGACCAAGAAGGACACGCCGAAGTACGGGCTGATCTACCACGCGCAGCTGGTGGGGCAGGCCAGCACCAAGAACAAGGGCAAGATGTCGCGCATGCTGGCGGCCAAGGCGGCGCTGGCCACGCGTCTGGACGCGTTCGGCGACGACGTCAGCTTCGAGATGGGCGCCGGACACAAGGTGCGGCTGGAGGGCCGTCTGCGCCTGCTGGAGGAGGGCAACCTGCGCCGGCTCAGCGGCACCGGCAAGGCCAAGGCCAAGTTCGAGAAATATCACAGCAAGAGGTGAACTATCCTTTTCTTAACCCTTGGAAAGTCTTACAGAGTTGTTTAACCAGAAATTTCGATTCTTGAGACTATGGATTATATTTCAAAGGAAACATTAAAATTGAAATAGAGACCCAACAAAACTGTTTAACAATCCGCTTTAATATTTTTTGGGCGAGTTGTTGTTTTCCTATAAAAATATTACGATTACTCTTATTTCCTTAAGGCCTCTACACACCAAAGCCGCCGGCTCCCGACGCCGCCGGCTCCTTTTGAACAGTGGCTAATAAAACGCTAACCCGGCGGGTTTTGCCGCCCCGGGCCGGCGTCTTTGGTGTGTAGAGGGCTTTATGTCAAGCTATGACTGTTCAGAATTGTTATTAGTCCCATATTGGAATGCATGTCGGAGTGATGTGTCCGTGCGCAGCGAGGTGCACAGCTACGCGGCGGCGGGCGACAGCACGCTGGGGCGCGCGGCCAAGCGCGAGCACTCGCCCGACGCGCACGCGGCCGCCGCCAAGCGCCTCAAGCTGGACGACGCGCCAGAGGTAAACAGTAAAAGAAATAAATAAATGTATTATCAAAGAGATACAATTACACTTATTTTGGATTTTTACTTCACAGTTACTTATTTTCATTTATTTGAACATCAAACAACTACACTCACCTATTAACTATAAGTAGTCTGAAGAATCTTTGATTCAGTTGGAGCACTGTAATCAATTATGTAAGACACAGTCGCGATTCCGATTTCACGAACAATCGGTGCCGGTTGCGTTCAGAAAAAGTAAACGTACTGGCGATTTTTTTTTAAATAAAACTATGTGAGTATATTATTTTACATAACTCTCGAGACAATCATAAAATAATCTAAATTAAATGAGTTTCGTCCTTCTTAGATTATGATAGATACAAAATAAGAACAGCTAAAAGCAGCTTTTTTTATCGTGGAAACCGGTGGCCGGTTCCAGAGTTGGCGACGTTAGTAGCGGTGGCTCAACACGATTTGCTCCGCAGGGCTCAGCTAAAAAGAAGATCAAGACAGAAGTGAAGGAGGAAGCGTCCGACGAGGCCGGCGAGGCGCCCTCTTCCGAGAAGAAGAAAAAGAAGAAGAAGACTGAAGTGAAAGAGGAGGAGCCTGCCGAGGAGCCCGCGGAGCCCGTGTCCGAGAAGAAGAAGAAAAAGAAAAAGGTTATTTACTACATTATTTTCTTCTTCTTCTACAACAGTTAGTAGTCAGAAAGTTAAGTTTTAAATCAGCGTGAATGCGGCATGTCTAAACTAAACTTAAAATCAAAATACTTACATTTGTTTGGTTTTATTAATTGCTAAATGATACATTATGTTTTATCATAGGAATCTGAGGCGGATACTTCAATAGCACAAGAAGAGGCGCCGGAAGAACCCAAGAGCGAGAAGAAGAAGAAGAAAAAGAAGCGTCAGTCGCAGCCCGACGAGTAACCGCCCACCGCCCTCCGCTCACCGCCCACCGCCCCACCGGGCGGGCGGCCACCAGCTAGGATAAGGATACTTCGCCTGACCCCTGGACGCGCGGGAGATCGATTAATACATTTTGTAGGTATATTCAATTTTTCTATTTTGGTATTATTTTCGAATACAAGCAAGTGTATTTTTTTTACCAAATACCAATTTTGCTGCAAATACCTGCTATTGATATTTTGTGTTCATAAGGCCTCTTTTTCTCTAAATCCTGTTCTCTTGAGTTCTTTTAAAAAAAAGTTACTGTTTAAATTCAAATAAATTATAATTCTATATTTCCATATAATTCTTCTATGAAGTATATTTTTTATAAAGGCCTCTACACACGAAAACCACCGGCGGCACAACCCGCCGGGTTATCTTCAAATATATATAGCTATTATTCAAAAGGATTGTACAAAAGGAGCCTTGTGGCTCAGGCCGGCGGGTTGTGCCGCCGGCGACTTTGGTGTGTAGAGGCCTTTATAAACATTCTACCTCAAAGTTTAAATTTAAAAAAGTAAATTGTTTGTTAAACGAACTCTAAATACCAAAGACAGGTATGTATTTGCAGTTAAACTTGAACTTGATTCGGGCGAAGGTTTATCTAGAATGGAGTCCAGGGGTCGCGCCGCGCTCGGATGTGTACTTGAGTGTACGTGTACAGTGATTATAGATATAACACGTTGTTATAATAAATCTATATAATTTTTAAGCTTAACTTGACTTTTCATTTATAACCAGTATACAATTTAAAAAAATATCTAAGTATATGAAAGAGGACTTACCTTGCGATCTGATGGTCGCGGGTTCGAATCCCGGTGGCAGTCATGCGTAAATGGGTTTTTCGGTCGAAAAAATCTATGTGTGCATCCCACGTTCTTGCAACGGTGAAGGAAAACATCGTGAGGAAAAAAAAAATGTTCTATGGCATGTAACATCCAGAAATCCGCATTGGGTCCGCGTCGTGGATTAAGACCCATTCGCTCTCCTGCCGAGAGTAGGCCTGAGTCCCAGCAGTGGGAACATTACCGGTACTCTCGAACTCATAATATTCCTAAGACAACAAACATTTCCATTTAGCGCAGGACTGTAATTGACAAAAAAGTAACAATTTCGCTAGTTTGTTAAGCTCGACCAAGCTAAGGAAGTTATGAACAAACTTCACAATCTGTCTACAAAATAACTTGAACAAACTCCGGCTCCGACTAAGTTTATTACCAACAAGTCTGGGCCGACGGTTTAACAATTATTTGCACAACTTCAAGAAAAATAGTTAAAATACTCGTTCTTAGTTGTAGAGTGTTTAATTGCTCGAAGCTGTTTTGAACACTTTATCGCGCGAGCGCCGGAACTACATTAACTCATCGGCCCATTAACTTGAGTACCTACCTTTTATGGTATAGCTGGCCAGATTAATTTACCCGACCGGTAAGAATAAAAAGAGGGTAATGTATTCCGTCACCCATCCCAAATCGACCCAGTGGTGACAACTTAGGGGTTTTCCCCTTAAATTTAGGGGGTTAAAATTTAAAGAGGCAATTTTAGGGGTAGACATTTTTTAGGGGGGCCCTGACAAAACCTGCAATTAAATAGAGCTATACAATTTTTTCAAAAAAGACGGAATGTGTCGGTTGTTGTGATAATTTGCTAAGTTGAAGACTTTGGGCACTACAATTAAAAAATACAGTTCGTATTTTATATCTCAAAAAAAATTGAGATTGAGACTTAATTTGCACTACATACTTAGGTACAAATGAAATTTATGAAAAAATATTTATTTAGGGGTTTTTAGGGGGATTAGATAAAAACACTTGGGGGTAAAATATGGTATGTGTTGGCAACACTTAAATCGACCTCCATCGCCTCCGTGAACGAGCTGGTTGTAAGAAAATAAAGCGATCTATAGAGACGTCGGTCGCCGTGAAACGAATGAGCCGGCCCAAGTGATCAATTAGACGTCGCAACTTAGCTCATTACCGCTCCAGAGCTGCACTCCGCTGCACTATCTGCCTCTAGGGGACACCTTCTCTAATAAAACTTCTTTTAAATATTCTCAGAATAGATTATGAATTACTTTTATTTATGCATAGAAGTATTAAAGTATAGCATTACCGCTCCAGAGCTGCTCTCCGCTGCACTATCTGCCTCTAGGGGACACCTTCTCTAATAAAGTTGTGCGGTTTTTAAACCAAACCTTTTGATATTAATTATGCTGGCGATTTTAGAGTATGTGTTTTGAGTTTTTGAAAGTACAGTGTCTAGGGCTGAAAACGTTTCTACTGATTTCCGAAGGCAATTGAACACCACCTACCTTTGAACTGCAGCTCCTGGCTTGTTGGTTTGGTGGCAGGCAAGGTCCTGTCGAAGTCTTTGGAAAAGCACACAGCACGGCTATGAACCCGCGACACTTCACTTCACTTCACTAGTATCAAAATATTGAGATTGAGATGCAAATTGGCACGGTCAAAATTGGAGGGAAAATCGACGGATTTTGAGTAGAACGTCCACACGCATCCGATCACAATGACTCCCGCCAAGCACTGATGAGCCTCTAGCTCTTCACGTTCGGACAGGCGGTGATTTACCACACTACCCTCAAAATAACAATAGAAACGCAACAAAATTACTTATAAATGTTCTCAGAATAGATTATTAATTACTTTTATTTATGCATAGAAGTATTACAGTACAGAATCACAATGTAGTACATTGACAATGCTCCAAAAAAGGGAGCCACATTGCCTATCTTCTATTCTAGTACATTTTGCTCTGATGCTTATTTTCGAAATAGAAGGAACAGCGCTGGTATAATAAGATACTTAAGAATTACTGAGCTTTTTAATTATTGATGAAACTCCATCGAAAAGTAACACAAAGTATTTGGAAAAAGAGATATTTAATTTTTATCGTCGAGCTGTATGAATTTTTTTGGTCCTGTCTTACGACTCCCATCTTAGTTTGTGTCTATCTTGGTGTTCTATTTTTTTTTTTTTTTTTTTTTTTTATTATTGATTTGCGGCTTTAGTGACACTGCGACCGTTGTCGGTCTATTGTGTTCGCCACTTGAATCTATGCGGTTAAAGTTCCTCACTAAACCCTGCCGCTATGATGAACTGCAGGAGTTTTTTGTGAGGAAGCTCAACTAATTCATCAGGGCTTAATATATGTTTTCCCAGATAAATACTGCGCTTATGCATTAGCGGTCCACATTCCTTCAGAAAATGAAGGGGCGTTTCATCTGCCTCATTGCATTTCTTGCAGGAGCGCGTTTCGCTTAGCCTTAAGTTGAACATGTGCTTATTCAAGCAACAGTGTCCTGTTAAGGCTCTTACAATTATGCGCAAGTTCTTCCTATTTAGAGCCAAGACCTGATTAGTGCTTGGCTTTTCGTAGGCTTTGATTAAGGCCTTAGAGTGATTCATGCCCGGTGCATTCGTCCAAAGCTTAATTGCGCTCTGAAAGCATGCATTCATAAGAGCTCCTTGTGCGAGGCTTTTCGATATCCCACAGAATGGTTCAGGCCCATGCTGTGAGCCGCTAGCCCCCACTTTCGCCAGCTCATCAGCAATCTCGTTGCCAATGATCCCGGCATGACCAGGTACCCATCTCAAAACCACTTTGTTCATGGATCCTAAGTGGTTAAGTTTTTCCACGCAGTCTTCAACTAGTTTCGACGTAATAATGTTCGAATCCAGCGCCAGGAGAGCTGCTTGGCTATCTGAGTTAATATAAATGGTATGATGTTTGTAGTGCTTTCGCAGATTAGTATGCACACAGTCTATAATTACATAAACCTCTGCTTGGAAAATAGAGTTGGTGTTCTATAGGAACACTGTTAATTCATCTATGTATTTATTTATTTACTTATACACCTACTTATTTTTTTGTATGCTCACAGCACAGGCGATGATAAGAGCAAGAGATCACGCCTGCCTACGACCAAAACAATGCTGCATAATTATATTATGCTAATCGTACAGTACGGCTGTATTGATTATGGCGTGTTCAATAAATTATAACGCTTAATTGATGCGTATTAGACCCAGTTTAAGACAATTTGGTAATAATTAGGTAGGTACCACAGAATAATAACACTATTGTTTAAAGTCCAAGCTGCTTCTAGACTATTGTATTAACTACGAGCTTTTACAAGAGAACATTTGAATGCAGAGACTTATTGTCCGTAACGCTCCGCCCCCGCCCCGGTGTAACGGTAATACGAAAATCATAAATTAAAATACATCTTGGGTAAACGTACTTTACTCTGCACTTAGAGGGGTATTTTCTTAGCGGTTATGAACCATGAAACGAGGTAAGTTACTCTAAGTAAGCGAAAAGTGCCCAGCTTACAACTTACCTGCCAATAACAGAAGATCAGTGCTGTTTCGACTTCGCACGATCCACGAACCCGAGAATCTTCCAGCATCGAGAAAGTAGGTATTTCTTACTCTAGTATGGCGGCCCCAACCCGTCATTTTATTTTATAGCAGCAAACAAACCCACGACAGAATAAGGCTGTCTAGGCGCAAACGCAAAACGAGAATACCTACCTACAAAAAATCAAATGAAGTAGGTATCAAAGGATTCATCTTTGCGAGTGCTGTAATAAATAAAGTGTCAGAAATCAAGCGGCAATAGCGGCAGTATTTGTTCAGGCAGATTTTTTTGTACTTACATTATTTTTATCGATTAGAAGCACCATTTTGCGTTGAACGTGCGGGACGGTCTACGATCTAGGAGAGTACTGACTAAAACCGCAATCCTTTCACCAAAGCTCTTTATATTTCAGTCCAGGTTGGTAGAGTTTCTGAGTGGGTAATTTTATACCTCTTGTAGCTTATTAGGTGGCTCTTTGTACGCAGTTAAGGGGCTAATCGTGGCGGATCCCGCAACCGCTTCATATCCGCCGGAGATGGCCGGCGGATCCCTGATTTAGCGAGGTTACGAGCACTGGTGGAGCCCAGTGGCGCGCCTCGGAGGATCCTTATGTCCGTGTGAACTGGAATTTAGAACTAACAAGGTTTTACAAAAACATCAACCGACTTCAATGAGACTGTTTTAGTGACTGTAAACACCACTGAAAAGTCACAAGGAAGCAAAATACGCAATTTCGTTTACTTCAACGACATATTTTTCTCAGTTATTTGGATATACAAACTAAACCACTGTATCGATTTTGATAAAATTTGTATGGGACCAATCTGAAAGTATATCCTCTCAAACAAAAAAATATTTTTTCAAATCTGTCTATAAACAATAAAGTTCTGAGGTAACAAACATTAAAAAAAAAACCTCCTCCTTTTTGAAGTCGGTTGAAAAGCTGTAAAAAATTCCTTTTCTCAATAATATTTTATTTAATTTAGAATGAAAGTTAATGATTTGGATAAGGAAATAGGCTACATTTAATTCCGCTGCCATGTGAGCATACAGGAGCAGGAGGATGTATGTATGTATGTATGACATTTCCCGCCTGGCTAGGTAAGTGTAGTAACGTTTGGCAACTCCCCAGGTAGAAAATGACTTAATAGTTTTGTTATGCTGGTTGCTGGCATGTGAAATCGTGTTCCGGGCTATTTACGTTTTATCACAAAAAATACTTGATACTTCTCAGTGGGTAAATCGGTAACTAATACTATTTACCAATTATTTAGTTCATAAACAAGCTCTGCTAAGTTTGAGGCTAGATAGGGGTGTTTAAAATTTTACTACAAAGATACGAAATACAGTAAACTATTTTTTTTGAACACCTTCTAATGGTTTCTCGACGAGCACCATGTTTCACCTGACAGTATAAAACAGTATATAAACAGTATAGTATGTTAATAATTTGTTCAATTATAAGTCAATAAAAATATAAATCCATTAGATTTAAATAAATTAATATGAGGGTAATACATTTATATAGACTGAAGAAATAACACATAGCGTCCTGAGTGAATTAGTGTTATACTAAAACAAGCCTTTTCTACAAGGGATACCTTTAACGGTAAATGACCTTGCACACTTGTACAGTACACAGATATTACTGAATTCCAGCACAATCAGTTCAGTTGGACCTGATTGGGCAACAAACATTCATTTATTTAACGATGCGTCCTTCCAACCTTGAACATTATGTATAAGTAGGTTTATTTTTAATAATAATAATGCTTGGAAATTTCATAAAACGCCATATGGCCCCAATATCTACTAAACTAGAATGTTTTCGTTTCCAAATCCAATGAACTCCTAACAAGCTATGTCCTGTGTTCAAATTCATACATTTTATACAATTGATGGTAAAAATCCAGTGCACTTGAGTTCATTTTTATTCTCATAGCGCGCTCTGACTACGGCGGCGTAGCACATGTCTACGGCGGCGTAGCACTGCACTACGGCATAGCACATGTCTGCGGTAGCGTAGCACATGTCTACGGCGGCGTAGCACAACACTAAGCTACGATATAACCAACCAAGTCGTTATAATAATTTCGATTTCCCAGTGAGTTGGTTCAGTTACAGTCAGTATTTTATGATTTCTCTCTTAAATAATCTTATTTTATGTACAGAAAAGGTATTATTTATATTCTGTGACTTTCATACCTAGAATCCGTCTTCCAATTGTATTATAAAAATGACTTTCCTCGTCATATTTCCCGCAAGTTATTGTACAGAGCCTTCACGTAGTTGTCTGCTCGGTTCCCACGAGTCCGGGATTCCGGATCCCGGGATTAAATAATGTCAATACCGATCCCGGGACAGGGAAATAAAAACAAAACTGTCTCTCGTGTTGACGGCTTTATTCGAACGGGAGCATTCCTCTCGCCGGAAGTGGGTGTTACGCACAAACTTATTTCGTTCGCGTTAAGTCTACTGAAAGCGGATTATTAAACTCACTTAAGGCACTCACTTTTTTAACAATAGTAAAATTTATTAATTTATATTTGTTCAACTGGTAATGGAAATTACAGCCAAGCCAAAAAACTAACTGAAACCGATGAAATATAGGTTCATACTTAACCTAATCTAGATATGTTATAGAAGAACTCTCAGAACTAAGAAAAGATACTAAGATATTTTATTTTTTTACTGCACCCTTGCAGCACAGAAGTATTAAAGTATGGAATCATAATGTACATTAGTACAGAAAATGCGTCGAAAAAAAGAAGCCACATTTTGGTCCGATGCAAATTTCCGAAAAAGGGAAGTAACAGGGCCAGATAAATATTAACTATTATAACTATTGTTAATAAAACTACGTCGTAAAAAGTAACAAACATTATATTAAAATGGAGCTATATAATTTTTATTGACAAGGTGTCTGATTTTTTTTGGTCCTGTCTTACAATTTCATATTGGTTTGATACTGTCTATCTTGGTTCTATAGGAACATAGTTATTCATCTATGCCTTGTAGTGGTTTAAGCCTGATAACAAACATCTATTGAACATCCTCACGAACTTTCAATTGAAATAGTGTTGTTGTGTTATTCTCTTATCTCCGTATTTAGTAAGTATTAAATAAATGAACACAATGTGAACAATAGCGCGCTCAATCGAGTCTGTCGGTGGGGGGTGGGGGATGTAGGTCACTCGAGTCGATACAACACGGCGATACCCGAGGCTGCGATACGACATGATTGCTACATCTCGCGCTTCGATGAGCAGGGAATCTGTTGTTTACACGAGAATACTTCTCAAATTCACTGCTTCTCAGCTCTTGGGACGCAAAGTGCTCAACTCTGGACGTGACACAAATAAAGATCAGGTTTAAGCAGGATTTTCTTCTAAAAATGTAAATGGGTAGGTACTTACCGTTAGTACCTACCTACTGCGTAGTCTTTTCACACTGGAAAGTAAGCTACTTATAAGAGCTAGTTTACAAAACTTAAAAAGATAAGTGGGATTTCGAGACTGATCATCAAAATGTCTGAATTTGGTTATGGTTAGCATCGGACTATTTTAGGTAATTCAAAGTCCTGTGTAGCACTATTCAGGTCATGGGAATGTGTGATCTCTTACCATCAGGAGAACGCCTAACAAAGAACAACGTATACAAATACAAATTATATAAGAGATAATTTAAATAACTTAAAAAGATAACTAGGATTTCGAGACTGATTATCAAAATGTCTCAATTTGATTATTTGATCAGCCTTTGATTATTTGAAAGTCCTATGAACTATCCATAGTCATGGAAATGCGTGATCCATCAGAAGAACGCCTATCAAGTCTTATCGCTTCTTTACATAATTATGTATGTATGTCCAAACTAGGTTAAACTTTTGTTTCTTTCTAAGAATTTAAAATATAGGTTGTTGTTGTTTAGTACTTTGTACATGTACCTACATGTACAAAGTAGTTATGATGAGCACGACATTGCACAGCCCTAGCTTTTTGGCCATGTAAGCACTCTTCTAGTGTTTACATACTCGCGCCCACGCGCTTCGACCATACGGCCACCTGCGCTTTCGCTGACGCAATGTCTAGACTCCGGTCTAGACCCACGCATCCGATCTGGTACCCAGTGTCAGTCGTCAACGAACCATCGTTCTAAACACTTGTAATTTTTATTAATTATTTTAATTAAATTTTCTTTTTTTTAAATAAATCAGTGTTTTTAAAAAGCGTGCCGCGCGACCCCAATCCTTGACTGGCGCAGCCTGGGGCGGATTTCCTCGCTTTTCACGAGTTTTCCACTTGTTTTTCACCAAAATTGGAAATTCATTTGGTTGCTCGCGGAAAATCCGACATCTCGCGGAAGCGGCTATCCGTAACGAACCAAATAAAATACGTCTCTTGCGGGCAAGAGCGTGGCACGAGAGAACGCGACGGCGACATTGGCGGCTCACGGAGGCATGGGATCGAGCAGCTTGTGAGTAAACCTTTTCACTTCCTGTTTCATCACCTGTGCTATTCCAGTTTTTCCCCGAACTGAAATCGTTGGGCGTATAAATTGTGTTTATCTGATTTTGTTTGCACGAACATAGGCGAATAGCATTCTCACAATTTATATGTTAGTATAGTCTTTTTGGTAATGTCTTGGTAGGTCGCACAAACATTGGCTTCCGGTCCACTTCGTTATTAATCTGTGTAGTTTAGTCTTATTAGTAGCATCTTGGTAGGTCGCACAACATCGGCTTCCGGTCCATTTTGTTATTAGTCTGTATATTTTTAAGTAGAGTTAGTCTTATTAGTAACGCCTTGACAGGTCGCACTAAATCGGCTTCCGGTTCACTTCGTTATTAATTCGTATAGTATAAGACTTAGTTAAGTTAGTTAAAATGGTCGAGGAAAGGAAGTCGATGGATTTCAAATTGATTCCAACTGAATTCCTGAATATTATACCTAAGTATGATGGAGATGAAAAAGTGTTAAACCTATTTATAACGAAATGCGAGTATGTTATAAAATCCTGTAAACTCGATGGAAACCTAGCGCAGCAGTTGTACCTGTTCCACTCAATTACGAGCAGACTAACAGGTAGAGCCGCAGCTCTGTTAAGTGAAAACCCACATATAACATCATGGGATGAATTAAAAAAAAACTTGAACCAACATTTTGGCGACCCAAGGTCAGAGCAGTGCATTGCGATGCAGTTAGATTCAATGAGAATAAAATCAACTGAAACAAACACCGAATTTTGTAGTCGAATTCAAAACGTAAGAAGTGCGCTTTTCGCAAAATTAAACAGTGTAACAGATGAGGGAATTAAAAACGCAAAAATGATAGTGTACAATAACGCGGCGTTAAACACTTTCTTGTACAACCTCCCTGAAGATCTTATCAGAATCGTTAGACTCAAAGCATGCTCCACCTTAGAGATGGCCTTAAGCATTGTTACAGAAGAAGAAAATTTCAAAACACAATATAATATGAAACAAAGGTTCTTAAAACCTAATTTGCACCAAAGTCCTTTCAAACCCGCACTTAATGCAATGACACCCAGACTTGGAGGTCCGACTCCAAATCAATTCGGATTCCGACCGAATTTCCCTCGATTTGCACAACCACAAGGTCATAGATTTTCAAATCAACCTCAAAGGAACTTCAATCAGGCACCCCAACAAGTGCACTCAGTTCGCGCTCCTTTCCAACACGGAGGTTACAAATTTGGCATTCCCCAGCAACAAGGTTATTATAGATCAGGGAATCAGAACCAACTGCAGCATCAGTACAAGTTTGGTATTGCCCAACAGCAACAGCCACCTAGGCTAGTAGATACGGACGTCTCTATGCGCACTGCCCCGGTTAGACAGAACATGATATCTGACGAAATCTACTACGTTGAGGAACAAACATCCCCTCAACAGGGAGTTAACTCCGGATATGATTATAGCTATGACGAGAACCCAGACAATGACTATATAGAGTACACCGATAACGACTATAATACGGAAAATCCGCAAAATGAAACAGAAATTCAAGACATCACTGAAAATTTTCAGAAACTAGCCTCAACCAATACTACAGTGAAATAATAAATCTTAACTACTGTGACAGTATTTTAAAACTTCCACATGTAGACATACCAGAAATTAAATCCAAATTTCTAATAGACACCGGAAGTAGCAGATCATTTATCAGCCCTGATAAAGCTAACGAATTTTTCAGCGCAGATAAGTACTACGAGCCATTTACTGTAGTTAGCACGCATGCTCAGAGTATGCACGACGAAGTAATAGACATACCTTTGCTGAAGACATTTAAGAGCACGCTTCATCACAAATTTTACGTTTATGATGTTGATGGACGGTATGATGGACTGATAGGATCTGATCTTTTAAGGAAACTGCGAGCTAGCATTGACATGAACAATCAAGTCCTTAGGACACATAATGCGACAATACCAATTATTTACAACCCACCTTATGAAATCGATATCGAGCCACGATCGGAGACACGAATTAAGATACCCACAAATTTAAAGAACGGCGATGCGATATTAAACTTTATAGAGTTTTGCGAAGGTGTACGCATGCCCGCCGCTCTGGTTAGATGCGATAATTTCTTCGCAGAAACAATCATTCAGAACACATCCGATATAAAGACAAAAATCACCTTTAGGGAACCATTCGACGTAACGATATACAAGTATGAAGAATGCCGGGTAAATTTTACGAAAGAAGATTGTATGATTGATGAGGAACTAAAAGAAAATTTAAGAAAATTAAGACTTGAACACATGAACAAAGAAGAACAAAATAGTATTGGTAGATTATGTTATGAATATCGCGACATATTCTATTGCGACAAAATACCACTCTCCTTTACCAACCAAGTAAAGCATGGTATACGAACAAAGAACGAGGACCCTATATATGTAAAACAATATAGACAGGCTCCTTTTGTACAGGACGAAATCAATAAGCAGGTAGACAAAATGATGAGTGACAATGTTATCCAGGAGTCATATTCTCCTTGGAACGCACCGGTTCACCTGGTGCCAAAAAAAATGGATGCTTCTGGCGAGGTTAAATATAGGATGGTAGTAGACTATAGGAGACTTAACGACGTAACAACGGATGACAAATATCCACTTCCGAACATAACCGAACTATTCGACAAATTAGGGAGGAGTGTCTACTTTAGTACCCTCGATTTAGCAAGCGGTTATCATCAGATTGAAGTAGAAGAAAGAGACCGAGCGAAAACAGCATTTAGCACTCAAAATGGCGGCCATTTTGAATTCCGTAGAATGCCATTTGGCCTTAAAACGGCCCCCGCGACCTTCCAGAGGGCCATGGAGAACGTATTACGAGGCCTCCAGGGCATGCACTGTCTCGTCTACTTAGACGACATCATTGTATACTCATCCAGCTTGCAAGAACATCTTGAAAAACTTAGAAAGGTCTTTCAGAGACTCAGGGAAACGAACTTGAAGGTTACACTTGACAAATGCGAGTTCCTAAGAAAGGAAGTGCTTTACTTAGGTCACACTATTACTAAAGACGGCCTTATGCCAAACAATGATAAAATCAGAGCAGTATTGGACTTTCCTCTCCCACGCACAACAACCGAAATCAAGAGTTTTCTTGGTCTAGTAGGCTATTATAGAAAATTCATTAAAGACTTTTCCAAAATTACTCAACCGTTAACAGCATGCCTGAAAAAGCGAAGCCTGATTGATACGACTAAACAGGAATACATAGACGCATTCGAGAGGTGTAAAGAGCTTTTAACAAATGCGCCGCTCTTGCAATTTCCTGACTTTTCTAAACCATTCGTCCTTACGACGGATGCATCCAATTTTGCAATTGGAGCTGTCCTTTCCCAAGGACCCATTGGCAGTGACAAACCAATAGCATATGCGAGTCGTACGTTAAACGACGCAGAGACACGGTATAGCACGATTGAAAAAGAGCTTTTAGCAATCGTTTGGGCTGCAGCGCATTTTCGACCCTATTTGTACGGAAAGAAATTTACCATCTACACCGATCATAGGCCCCTAGCGTGGATTAAGTCAATGAAGGAACCCAATAGTAAACTAACTAGGTGGAAATTACGTTTAGAAGAATTTGACTATGATATAGTATACAAAAATGGCAAGCAAAATTGTAACGCGGATGCTTTGTCTCGAATTAAAGTTAATGCAATAGATGATATCTCGATGAAAGTGAACGTAGACAAAACTGAAAAGGAAGAAAAGCTCCGTAGGCACATTGATGACTTAACCAACGAAATATCTCGACTATGCAAGCAAAAACAAACTCCACCGTGCGATCGAACGCCATCTCCGATAGTCATATCATCGGACGATTCAGAACGAACTATGAGCATTCCATCCGTAGCACGCGATGGCCGACGATCTCCCTATTCTATACCATCGATGAATAGCAGTACAGCATCCGCATCAGAAAAACCTAGTAGTGAGAGTATAGGCACGGCGCATTCAGCCCCTGACTTAGATTCAGACGGCATGCCTATCCTTCATGAGGCTGTAGACACAAAGCCGAACCAGATAATTGTGTTTACCTGGAACAGAAATGAAACATCGGTTAATAACTTAACTAGAAAAAACCAAAAGATCTTAGAAGTACTCTTACCTATAGACAACCTCGATCTTGTCAAAACATTCTTGAGAGAGTATATAAAACCTAAAATAAAATACTTTATCTATTTCGAAGATAAATTACACCGAAAACAGTTCTCGCAGGCTAGTATACAGCTTTTCAGGAAAGGGACAGTTAAGTTGTATGAATGTACAGAGAGAGTGATTTATGTAGACAATGAAATGGAACAGCGAGAGATAGTAATAAAATACCACGAGGGTAAAAACAGTCACAGGGGAATTAAGGAAACGCTAGTACATCTTAGGCGAACCTATTTCTGGAACAACATGGATCAGACAGTAGCGAGTATTATAAACGCTTGTGAAGTATGTAAAAAGATGAAGTATGATCGAAAGCCATTAAAACCAGAACTTCAGTTAACTCAGACACAGACAAAACCATTTCAAGAACTATTTATTGACACATTTTCCATGGAATCAAAAAATTATCTTACCATAGTAGATGCCTTCAGCAAGCTAGGTCAAGCATTTGAAATCAACGCAAAATCAACACCTGAAGTTATTAGAGCTCTTATAAAATACTTCTCCTTATACGGGATTCCCGGGAAAATAAGTTCAGACCCCGGGATGGAATTTAACAACACGCTAATGAAGGAAATGTTATCGTTCTATAAGATCGACCTTCACATTGGTACGCCCCATAATCCCAACTCTATGGGAATAGTTGAACGATTCCATTCGACTATCATCGAAATATACCGAATAGCTAAGTACCAACAGAAAATTACAGACGCTGCTTCGGTTATGACGTATGCAATTATGTCATACAACCACACGATTCACTCGACGACAGGACTTACACCGTTCGAAGTAGTCTTCGGTCACACCGAATCCGATAGCGCCTTTGCCGTAGACTTCAATAAACAGTATACACAACAGTTAGTAAAGGAACATGTAAGAAGGACTAAATTCTTGTACGAATATTTGACTGACAAAATTATAGACAAGAAAAGGAATGTTAACGAGAAACGTAGTGGAGAAACAGAGTTCGACATAGATATAGGCGACACGGTCTTTATCAAAGGAGTGAACACTAGGCGTAGTAAGGATAAACCGCGTTATCAAAAAGCCCAGATTTCTGGAGAAAAGGATAGGAACACGGTACCGGTTATGACAAAAGGAAGGACTACTAAAGTTCCAATTAAAGACATAAAGCGCCCTTCACAGGTTAATACTTCTGGTGGTCCAAGCGATCCGAAGCCAGGCCCTTCATCTGCAGCCGATTGAAAAGAACCCGGGACTGCTACCTGTAAAGGAAGGTCAAGCGATTATCAGCTATGATCAATGGACTATATTTAAGATTTTAGATCTACGCTTAATTAACGAACAATTAGTTATAAATATAAACAGATATGTCTCACTTAAACAGATTCTACGAACTTGTTTTGACTTTAAAGCTTTTGATTCCGATTTTTCCGAAGTCGAATCACAAGCCGATTATTTTATGAACATTACCATCGAAAAATACAAGCAGTTAGTTCCATCATCTGTAAGATCTAAACGAGGTTTATTAAACCCTCTTGGTTCATTTATTAAGGTTATCACAGGCAACCTTGATAATGACGACGCTGCAATGTATGAACAGTTGATTAATGATTTAAAAACTAAACAAGACGCAACATCAAAGAAAATGACAATCGCCGCCAAAATGATGGGTACATTTACTGAAATAGCCAACTCTACCAAAACCAATTTTATTCAGATTGAAGAAAATTTACAAGAATTGCATAAAGGTTTAAATCAGTCACAGTTATTTCAAATGAGTGATAAAATTATCCATAATTATAACATTATTATAAATAACTTTCAAATGCTCTACATCGAACTGAATGAAATTGAAACGGCTATAGCTTTTGCTAAAATTAAATTGTTACACCAATCGATTATAAATACGGAGGAATTGATATTATTGTTAAAGGAAATTGAAAAGTCCGACAGTCTTGTATTTCCGGTAGAACCAAATAATATTGTAAAAATAGAGCAATGTATAGAGTTAAAAGCCTACGTTAAACAAAATCAGATAAAATTCATTATGCATATTCCATTGACTAGAAAAGAAGTTTTTAACTATTTTAAATTAATTCCATTACCTGTGTATAGTAGCATCAACGATTTAACATCTCTTATCCTGCCCAAAAATCCCTATCTCCTGGTGAAAGGGTTGAAAACTAAGCCGCTCTCCCAGCCATGCCGTGAGATCGACGAGGACCTTTTCCTGTGCTTTGAAAAGGACGTTTCACCACTTGTTGAAGACGATTGCATTGCCGACCTTATGAAGTTTTCCCCGAATATTTCGAGTTGCCACCCAGTTCCTGTTACTATTGACGATGTGAAAGCTGACCTTATACAGAACAGCCGTTGGCTTGTCTACGTGAAAACCGAGACAGTACTCACCAATTACTGTGAAAATGAGATTACACAGGAAAGCATTCGTGGAACTTATATCTTGACCATGGATGATGATTGTCGAGTAAACATAAAGGAATTCAACTTCAAGAGACACATAACTCAGGGAAAAGATGTAACCTATAGCAGATTCCCAGTTATCAACTTACCCAAGATAATGACTCTACCATCGGATTTGCAACGAAAACCCGTCAACCTCAACGGGATTGATCTTGCCGACGTTCAGTTCCTGAATTTTTTATTGCAGAAAAGTGGAAGTGAGGTCCTTAGTGTTAGTGAAAGTGAAAGTAAAGGCGTTTTAGCATATAAAAGTATTAGCATAGGCAACATTATATTAACCATAGTTATATTTTTTTGTCTTTTTCTGTTAGCCTTTAAGAGTAAAATAAGAAAATTGTTAAAAATGGGTAAGGCTCAAGATTCTCCTCATCCTTCAGATAATCTTGAACTTGCGGAGGGAGGAGTTATGATGAGCACGACATTGCACAGCCCTAGCTTTTTGGCCATGTAAGCACTCTTCTAGTGTTTACATACTCGCGCCCACGCGCTTCGACCATACGGCCACCTGCGCTTTCGCTGACGCAATGTCTAGACTCCGGTCTAGACCCACGCATCCGATCTGGTACCCAGTGTCAGTCGTCAACGAACCATCGTTCTAAACACTTGTAATTTTTATTAATTATTTTAATTAAATTTTCTTTTTTTTAAATAAATCAGTGTTTTTAAAAAGCGTGCCGCGCGACCCCAATCCTTGACTAAGTACTAAACAACAAATTATTCTTATTCATAATACTTATTCTCACATTAAAAAACCTAGTTTTTGTGTGTAGAGATGAAATCGTCCCAGGACCCCGACTTTGTCTGATGCAGTGAACTGTTTGCACGAAATAAGACAACTGAATAGCCGTGTTGTAACAATAGTAATAAAACACCTGTCTAACGGTGAAGGAAAACATCGTGAGGAAAATATATAATTTATAGGACAATATGTGTCTAGTGCACAAAAGGAGCCTCCTTCAGGCGCACTTGAAATCCTTTCACCACACTGGCTTCGAAAGAGTAAGTGACACGATAGGAAGAAGCTCAGCCTTCCGGTCGTCGAAACGCGTCAATATCAAACGGTTCCCGAAGACGAACAGTCGACTTTCAGTGTAGGCACCCTTTGAAAAATAAACAGCAGCAAAAGTGACAAAAATTTTTTTTTTTTCTAAAACTAGCTGCCTGTTTGAATGGTGTTGGAAAACGACTTGTTTTAGATCTTAAAAATAAATGAAATCAATGGTATAATAGCTTTCTTATTCCGTCCAGTAGGTGTCGCGAAACCTTCGCGATTCAAATCTATAAAGCAGAAATAACGAGACTAACAAATTTGTGTTAGTGTGCACACATAGCAATACCGGATCGTTCGCCTTGACACGGGCCTTGAGTGGAAACGGGTTTTGGCACCGGTGTGTCGCGAGTCGCAAGCCGGTTTCGTCAGTCTACCGTGATCAGTCTCGCGCGAACCTACCCACGCACGAAAGCGTGATCGATGTGATGGGTTAGGTGCATAAGATTATCAGATCAGCTCAGTGTTCTCGGTTCAGCTCAGTGTTCTCGATTCAGCTCAGTGTTCTCGGTTCAGCTCAGTGTTCTCGGTTCAGTTCAGTGTTCTCTATTCAGCTCAGTGTTCTCGGTTCAGTTCAGTGTTCTCGGTTCAGCTCAGTGTTCTAGGTTCAGCTCAGTGATTCAGCTCAGGATATTTGGTGAGTGCTAGATAATAGTACATTTTAATTTCTACAGGTATAACTTTCCTCATAAGCCTGTTATTCCGAGCTTACCGGAATATTCTAGACTTCAACGTGTAAACACTCAAACAACTAAGTCGTACTCAAGCATGAAGATATTCTCACTGAAGAGTTAAGGTCAAGAGAATAATTAAGGCGGATCAGGCGGATAATTTAGGCGGTTTCAGTTGTATAGTATGTGGTGTAGAACAAAGCGCTTGCGATATATTGAGATAAGTTATATGTAAGTGCGGCAATGTATCAGTGTTTGCGACATAGGTACTTAGATAAGTGCGTTTAGATGTAAGTGCGGCAATATATCAGTGTTTACGATAAGTTGCGGCTTACTATAAGTTTAACAACATGTTCTGTAACGAGGCCGTCCATGAAGATCACTGTATATATGATTACCTACTGTGTAATATCTATGTTCATTGTGTTTTATAGTATAAGTACGTACGTTTCTTGGATGTATTACGTAGTAATATTATTGACTCAGGTACTCAGTTATTTACGTAAGTTACATAGTTCTCACCGAGACTATGCTCAGAAAGACATCTAGGTACAATGACCCAACCTACAAAGCATCACACCGGGTCTTCGTGTTCTCATCTTCATAACCATCACCACATCGCGACATGGTCGTCGTGTCGATGTCTTCATCCTCGATACGAGACGTCACGCACCGTGACGCTGTGGTTATACTCATCGGTCTACCCTCATCTGACACCAAGGTAACATAATTTTCTATTTATTCTCAAGCTACCCACTTATTTGGTTATGTACTCATTAACTCTATAGGTACATCAGCGTATCAGTAAACATACATTTAACGAAATACTTATCTATACAGTAAGTAAATACTTATAGCTTTGCGACCACTAAGTAACTAGTACTTACGTAGTAGTAAGCGACAGAAACTTGTCAAATTTTGAATATGTATGTATATAATATGTGTTATGCAAAGTGAGATGAATTAGGTATAGGTCCTTGTTTTCATTTGACCTTTTGGGTTTGGTGACGCCATCTATTTAACACACGTTAAACTATTTGATTAAAGATCGATAATAATATGAATTTTATATTATCTATGTACGTATATCTGATCCTGCTCTGTACCTTCCTACCGTGAATGAGACGCAAGAAGACTGAATGGACAGCAGTTGAACGAATGCTTCGACCGAAAAAGAAAATCAACCGCTCACTCACTTGGACTGTGCTTTTTGAATCGATGTGCAACGAAAATATACGCATCTCGTTCGCTGTGATAAAATACTCAAAATTACGCCGTACGGTGCTATAATATAAACATTTTCCAAAACCGCTATTGTGCTTCTATTTGTGCGTTCAAAACGAACTTTGGTGTTAAACGAAGAGCCAGCCGCAGCTACCTCAAGAGCATCAAAAAAAACGGTAAGCGTCTCAATTCCTAGCTATCCTTATTTAATTCCTTTTATTACCAGGGCTTATAGCTCTAGATATTTGTAACTAAATAAGTACTTTAAGCAGTAAGGCTAGTGTTATTAGCTGATAAATTGTTGATTCCAGTCGAGGCATCCAAAAGTTTGACCCCTCATCAAAGTTGAGATCGAGGGCTCCCTGTTGGAAAATTTACAGCTTAGCCTGTGGCTCAGCACGGTTCCCAAACTTTTTCACTTCGGAAAGATACAAACTTTGAGAATCTTATCAATCGGATTACGTCTGTACCGATTTAAATTTGGAGATTCAAGGTTTTTGATTTCTTCATTTTTTGCAAAGAAATAGCGAGCCTTCCTGTACAAAAATATGGATCAATACGGATAAAGAATTACTTGTTATGCATCTTAATTTGTCTTTTTATAGAACCTAAGCGGATTATTTGTTTATTTAAATTACTTGTAAAAAAATATCATCATGATTTAAATGGACCAAAATGGATGAGCAATATAAAATCTGAATTATTCATTCATTCATTTAATTCATTTATTTATTCAATCACAATTTCACAATCTTATATGAATGTCTCTATAGTACACGCAAAACAAAAATAAAAATTAAATAAAAATACAGAAAAAACTAGAATACAATTTCAAAATTACTACCTAAACTACTACCTAACAGCAGCAAACCTACTAACTACATACTATCCTATGTCACTAAACCTATCTTGTCATAAACTTGTCAATTGTATAGAAGCACCCCTCCAACAAAAGTTTTCTTAGTTTATTTTTAAACACGTTTGGACTGTTAATTAATTCCCATCTATCACCCTGCTCTGTCCCCCTAGGGTGACAGATGGGACAAGAAAGTTATATCTGTCACTCTAGCTCACGCCCGCAACTTCGTTTGCATTTCGAATTAACTATATACTTTTCTTAGTACGTGCCTACACTTATTGGAGAACATACCCTCCAAATTTTAAGTCTTTTAGTTTATTAGTTTGGCCTGCACATTGTCTATCAGTCAGTCAGTCAGGTCTAAGCCTTTTATAAATATAAACAAACAAGATAATATAAACAAACATTCAGACGCTCACTCACACCCCTGCACTAGGATTCACTGTGTCGCAGGTGGCATGGACACATACAATACAACACATCACAACATCCAAGATCCGAAAACAAACATTTGTGTTCGTCACACAAATATTCACCCCGGCTGGGGATCGAACCCGGAACACTAAGCTTGTAGTACTTGTAGTGACCCTGCCTCCACGGTGTCGTCAAATATTGATTAAAATATGAGCTTAACGTTCCTACCTACTAAAGTAGTAATTACTGTTTTAGTAGGTTTAGGTACCCTAGTTGACAAAGCAAGCTTCCCTGTGTGAGCAGGAAACCCATTAACCGCCGCAACTTTAGGGCATAGTTCATGTTGTTCTGACCCCAAACTCACATAGGCGGCGAAAGCAAACTAATCTCCACACGGCTGCGGCTCCCGACAGATGGAAACTTCCAAATGAATGTGGAACTGGTCCCGCCTCCTCGCGGACGTGACGATCGCGGTGAGGTGAAGCGGGAAGGGCAAGGTGGAACCGTGAAGCTCAAATTAAGGACAGGTTATAGGTATAAAAGGCCGTGTTGGCCGAGTGACCAATTTGTGTATCAGTTGCTGCCGTGTCGCTGATATTGGACATTTAAAAGCTAGCTCACTACTTACTAAAATATAGTTTTTACATAATACAAGAGCACGTCAGAGAGGATCAGCAAGCTGAAGTGGCAGTGGGCCGGCCACATCTGCCGAAGAACCGACAACCGTGTCTTGGCAAGCGCAGTGTAGGATGACTTTTGGCCAGATGGAGCGATGATCTGTACGCTATAGCTGGCAGAAGGTGGATGAGAAGAGCCGAAGATCGGGCTCAGTGGCGCGCCTTGGAAGAGACCTACGTTCAGCAGTGGACTACTAATAGGTTGATGATGAAGAGCACGTGTCTCTATCGATGCGAAGAATATCATTGTGTCCATCGCCTATTCCTATCAATATTTTTTGCCTCGACTTTTGATCCGAAGGTCGTAGTTTCAAACCCGGTCTTACACCAATGGATTTTTCTATTTATCAAATCTATGTGTGCATTAACCGGCATTCTAAATAGAACCTAAAAGTTCGAAAACATGTGCACGAAATTATTTCAAGTGTGCCTCGAAGAGAAGAGAAATCCTTTCACCACACTGGTTCGAAAGAACTATTGACACGATATGAAGAAGAAGGACAGGTTACGTTAAGGTCAGGTCACAGGTGTATTTTCTCTAACAGAACACTGATTTTGTGTAGGTCTATCAGTCATGTCACTAAACTTATTATCAGCAGCTATTCTTTCTATCCATGGTTACGAATGCTTCTTAGCTCTCCAAAACTAAACAAGTATGAGCTTGAGAAAAAGCTGATAGTTTTCTAATAAATAAATAGATGTTATTATTTCGGCTAGTCCAATTCGAGGAAAATTTCCCACACACAGGAAACCCCTTCAATTAATGTTGAGTCGAGCCGGGATTGAACCCGGGACCAGAGCTACGCACCTCGTTCGTGATAGATGCGAACATTGGTTTAGTGAGACGCAATCAAAGCTGTATCCAGAGAGTAGAGAAAAAGACGCACATTCATAGATCTTCTTACTTGATGGTGCAGTAAGTAGATACTTCATAATCTGAAAAAGAATAACAAAACAATTTATCGTCACGGAACCTTAACATAATAATGCGTAGGTTCAGAATATAAAACTTGCTTTACATTCTTGTTTTACTAATAATCTTGAAGTGAACAGTACAATGGCTGCAAAAAAATCTTAGGGCTAGGATCAGTACTGTCCCCCTATTGGTCACAGGGGGCAGATAGAACTTTTAAAATTAATAAAAGTTCCATCTACACCCTATCAGCAACGGTGGGACAGATAGAACTTTTTTGTCCCATCTGTCACCCTAGGCGGACTGAGCAGAGTGACAGATGGGAATAATTCGTACAATGCTGATAGGTATTTTACGCCCAAATGGAATACGATTGCTCTCACAGATTATTATCTTGCATTGATATATTTTTTACTGAAGACTTTGTAGTTTCTACCATCATTAAAATGAGCATGATTGAGGCGTCTCTACGCAATCACAGTAATTTTCCTGTCTCCACCAACGGAAGTTGTTTCGGGCCTGCGGTGGGCTGCGGCCGTCAACGGTTGGCTTGCCGCCATCCCTGCGACCCCTGCACAACAGGCCATTGTATTGGAGCGTTTAGGGGCGGTGTTAGTTTGACAATATCTGGATCTTGGAGTCATTGTTCTCTTCCGCCCTTTTGTGGAGAGATTAACATAGTTAAACTGATATTTAATGCAGATAAGAAGTCGGGATTCAGCCAAAAAAGCGCAGATGCCTAATGTTGGAATGATTGAATATTTTAAATAATTAAATATTAAATATAAATAAAAAAAATATATATATATATATATAACCTATTTAAAACCTCAATATAAATACTTATACCTAGTCTTAATTACCTTAGGTACATCTTAAAATTTAGAACGCATGGTTTTTGTTTTTTTTAAGCAAAGCGTCTTCTTCAATAACTGCCATGATAACCACCTTCTTGTAAAAGCACTCAGAAGCCCAAGATACAAGCTCTCAGCTTAGTTTGAGCCTCACCGTCACCTACCTACTGTAATGGTATCCTACATGTGTACAACCAATAGCGCTAAATGTACTGTTAATTAGTGTATAATTAGTATTACCTAATCATTTGATAAATAAATTGATTTGAAATTGATTTGATTTCCATGTATCTTCTATCGACTTTATATTCTGTCGCTTCTCAGTAAAAATATTTCCATGATTCAAATAAATTATATACTCGTGTTTTGCATTCTCATTTCATGAAACGCAACGAGCAGCCGAAAACAATGCAATTACAACAAAAACATTACCGCGCGCGCATTCATCCGCAACAATATTCCCATTATATTATCATAGCCAGTGAAACTTCCATTTGAATTTTTAACGTCCATTTTGTCCGCCGACAAACATTCAGTTACACTGTAACATATTCATGGGATTGTGAAAAATCTAGATTACCTACACGAGCCGAGGCACAGATCGTCGAGGTCGACGCAGTACTGACACTCTAGTTTTTACCCGACTGCCAAGGAAGGGTTATGTTTCTAATTTTGTACACCTCTATATTGTGTTATGTTGTTGATCAGTGATGGTATATATTGAAATTAAAGTCATCTCTAGCTTCGAGATCGACCTGAAAAGTATGAAATGAAATGAAATCGTTTATTGCATGAAGTACCGTTCTTAAATTATAATATTTGGTATCACATACTCCACCGTGTGACGGTGTATGTTGTGTCAATTACACTATACTTTTAAAGAGAGGATACTCCTTAGTTAATCAATAAACGTATACCCTTATGGGTCTAGATTAAATCAGTTTAAACCTTCTTTACTGCCAGACTGTAGACTTTTCGCGATTTAAACTTGTATGTGGATAAATCTGCGCGAAAGGTTTTTGTGCACGAATGCCCTGAAATTTTCACTGCGGGTGTGGGAACACAAGACATACTGGGGCCATTCAATTAAAAAATGGGGCTTTATTAGAGGGAACTTAATTTTATCTTGATGAAATCATTCATCCTTCCTTTTAAAAGTTATTAAATTTACAATAATGATTGTGCTTTTGTGTTATAAAGTAATTCATCATCGCCCTGCCCTTATCCCACACTTAGACGGGGTCGGCATATAAATAAATAAATATATACAGATAGTATAAAGTACTTTTAATAAATATTGTATTAATGTATTTATTTACACAACTAATTACTTACTTAATGCTAAAACATAATAAAACTATAATTATATAAAAATTATATATACAAGTATTAAGTGATAAAAACAATATCATTTATAGAAAGACTGGCAATTAGCAAAATTATTCAATTTTTAATCAAACTATTTATTAACTTTGAGATTATTAGCTCGATGTGTCTCCGGCCGCGGTGCGCGCGGCGTGCCGTCGGTACAGTTTAGAACAACTAATATTCTATTAGACACGTTTACTGCGGCTCAGCTTTACCGCGTGCTGTACTATCACGGGCAATTCCGAAACACTAGTATTTGAAGTAATTAGGTACATATTGCAGCTTTTTACTCGAGTGCAAAGGAGAGAGGTGTGCAAAAAGTATGAATGATGTGAGCCTGTATAGTATGCTTGGTACTCGGTACTCGGTACCATGTAGCCTAAATGGCTCGATGGATTTAGAAAAATGAGGCATTATATTCGTCTAATTCGATGATGCGGCTACAAGTTGCTAGTTACCCGAATAAGGCGAAATAAAAGGAGGGTTATGAATAATTACCGGTAGGTAGTAGGTGCGCGCGTCCCCGCGTCCGCACAGGCGCCCGCGCCCGCACCCGCCGCCGCCCCCGCCGCTCGACCCACTCACCGCGTCTATAATAATGTTACTCTAATAATGTTCATTTCGAATGCAAACTAGCAATGCATCCTAAATCCAGTCTTTATACTCACTACCACGTAGGTACACACCTCATCTCGGTAACCAGGCACCGCCTCCCAAGGCGCCAGACAGAAGAGGTCCCGACAGTGCTAGCACAGATGTGCCAATGTTGTGATTCTCTGGCGAGCCTCAATAACGTTTGTCGCTTGAGTGCAAAAGGGGCGCAGCAGCGTTTTTGTAGACAACGACTCGAGCATAAATACATCTCTTAATTTTAGTACTAGTACAAATTAAGAGATGTATTTTTTTGCGAGTTATTTTTTCAGCATCAGCTTATTATATTATAGCTGATGCTATAATAAGCCAATGTGAGCAAAACCGCAATTTTGCTCACATTGGCTTATAATATAACTACATCTAAACTGAAAATATACGGTTCGAGTCCAAATGCAATGGCGGTAAAAAAATATAATAAACTTCCAGATATAATAAAACTCTAGAAAAATGATAACATATTTGAAATTCATTTAAAAAATGCTATTACAAGCTACAATATTTTATGAATGACTCATTCAGTGACGTAACAATATAGTTAATAAATATCGGCCCGTCTATATCAGTTGCAACACCCTAAACCTCGGAGCCCTGAACGGGTAATATTATGTAGCTGTACTTTTATCTATTTGAATTACCAAGACTTGAAATGTAATCTACCTATCCAATATTGCAAATAAACCACTGAACAATGAACACTAACTAGACCTACTAGATTATTCTAATCCAGCTCAAAACCTCTCTCAGATATTTATTTTTGAATGTAAATAAGTGGCGAGATAAGCTAGGCGCTCTCCATAAAATCGGAGAGTACCAAATTTCTTCGGTTTCTCGGTATTCTGTAGATAGAACCTTCTAATAGTTAAAATAAGGTTAAAGTATCGATACATGTAAATATTCGATACTGTACCACAGAGTATTGATGATAACGCCTCGAGCGGAAGAGGCTATGAAACGTGTGTGGAGAATCCGTGCCATTCTGAGCCTTTTCAGGAATAAGCAGATATGAAAATACCCATTAGGACCTGATTGAAAACTGTTTTACTTACAGAAAAACAGGTCTCATCCTTTAATAGTTTTACACTTACCTACTTATCGGAGTTTTGAGACTTAAGGGTAATCCTTAAATCCAATTCCATACAAAATATTTCGGACAAATACTCAAAAAGTACGCCGTATTAAGGTAATTTCTTCACACTATTCGTTTCGTCCATTATTTTAATTTCGTCAAAACAAAAAGTGGAAGGTGTCAAACTTTAATTTAGATTTTATACGTGTTTTTAAGTTAGTACGGTTAATTTCAAAATACGTATGAAATCTAAATTAAAGTATGAAACCTTTCACTTTTTTTGTTGACGAAATCAAAAAACATGGACGAAACAAATAGTGTGAAGAAATTACTATAATACGGCGTACTTTTTGAGTATTTATCCGAAACATTTTGTATGGAAATATGTCTTGAGGATTCTCCTTAACTGTCAAAATCCATCCAGCCGTTTGGAAGATACGAGGTAACCCAGAAATTTACATACATACAAGATACGCGCGAAAAACATAACCCCTCCTTGGCAGTCGGATAAAAAAACCGATTCCTTTCTATCTTCCGTGATCGCCACCGTCACAATTTGCTTGGTAGTTTGATATTAACTATTAAATTGTAAACCAACCTCTTATTTACTGGCCCGACGACAACTATAATGATTTTAGACGCATGCAAATGTGACGCTACGAGGAGGCTCTCCTCACTCCTCGGCAATTGCTCAGCTCGGCTTGGCCTCTTGTGGCTTGGCTCGACTCATCTCGAATGTTTTGTTTCTCAATAGGATCTGCTCAAATTTACGTAGGGTATTGAGATCGAAATCAGCCTATCTTCTTTTCCAACTCATTCAACTGTGTCGGGCAGATTTTCCTGAATTTCATTCATTCAATCCAAAGACAAAACAGTAGGATTCACACTCGGTGGTGCTATTGCTATATTTTGTTGAAAAAAAAAGCCAAACCATAAATGCTTTAATATTCTCGGTTCTGTCACATATTCGTCATCGATCTAAACATGTAAGATCCATATTACTTGTGGGCCACACGGCCACATAAACCATGAAGTCCCGACTCCATTTCTCAAAGTAAATAACAAAAACTCAGTAGAGCGCGAATCTCTCTCTTCCGATCAGGGTTCTCTACTACATTATTATCTGTCATTCGTATTTTTTGAGATACCTACCTGCATAACTATTCCTTGTATATCCCAAAAAATAATTTAAAATATTTATAATAAAAACGTCTACCGAGACTTTTAGTTTTCTAAAGAAAAATCGTTCAGTTAAGACGTTTGTTAACTCAAAAAGTCTCGTTAAGATGGACAGGCCACATAAATTGTTAGTAAACATTTTTTTACACGGAACCCTAAAATATTCTTTGGTATCGAATACCCGTCATAAAACATCGGGCTACTCGAGAAATTGACGAGTGCTACACGAGGAGACGAATAAAGCCTTATTCGATGACTTGCTCTATCGGACGAGCGGCCCCGCGTCTGCATTACGTAAGGGGATCTTTCCATGGATAATTAGCATCAACCTCAGCTTTGGTGGAGGGACAATACGTCCACCGAGCCAAAAATTGGATGAAAAGAATGGGCTTAGTAGCACATTTTTAGAAAAATCTATGTTTTGCAGTAGTGCACGATAGGAGCCTCATTGAGGCGCACTTAAAATCCTTTCACCACACTGGTTCGAAATAACTAGTGACACAATAAGAAAAAGAAGTAGTCGGATTCGCTCTGGATTTAATCCCCCGTCGGGGTGATCATTTTTGTGATAAACACAAATATTGTTTTCGGGTCTCGGTCTAAATATTTTCAACTTTTCCCAAAATCACTATGTTATCTCTAGAAGAGCTTTCGTAATGCAGCATTTAGACTTTAACGCGCCACCGCATCCAACGGAATCCAATAGGGTTTTTGCGGGAAGGTAATCGCCGAAAAATAGGTTCTTGTGATAACATGTTGCAAATTAAAGCCTTACATGGTTTCCGCAATGGAAAAGGATATTTATTTATTTATCTCGGGTTTTGTCAATGGAGTAATTTCATTGAGTAGAAAATTGAATCCGCGACGCCGTATTCGTACTTTTAAAGTCAAAACAAAATGAAAATTTTATGACGGAGCAATCGTGAAGAAAAACTTCAATCCTAAACAGGTGGTTTATCAATTAAAGTTTTATTAACTTACACCCTTAAATTCTTCATAATGACTCATCGCATTTCACTTTTGAATCCCCCTTCTACCCCCTTCCCCCTTCCTAGGGCAAAGATAACGACACAGATTGGATTAACGACCATCATAACAATAGCTGTAAAATTTACTTTGCTGAAATAAAATTCAATGCAGAGAATAGGAGTGGAAAATTACCTACACAAGCAAAATGAAATGGTATGCCATAAAACTTCTAAATTATGTTTTTTTTCGTCCTACGACACCGAAGACGACATCACAGATAGAACGAAGTGGAGAAAGATAATAAAGAAAGCTGACCCACCACTTTGTAGGATTATTAGCTGGGAAGAGTTTTTTTATAACTGATACACGAATCATCGACTGGCAGAGGAAGTGCGAAGTAACTTTATACCTTATATTAGTACGAGTAAAATGACTACATTAATTAGGAAATGCTTGCATGCACTTGTCTTTACAAAAATTAAGAGTAATATTAATATTAAAGCTTCGGAGTTTATACATGTTGGTGCAGCTGACTGTTCATGCATTGGAACCAAAGGTTTCAGAAAGTCGCGAATGCGAGGAGGAGCATACCTAATAATGCCTCTTTGCCGCTGTGTGTGAGCCCGGTGGTTTACGCCTACATTATTCCGCCAATATCTCTTCCGTTATTACGAAACGCTGCGGTCAAACACTTTACGAGCGCCGGAAGAAACCGCACTATTCTAAAACTACTCGCTTCACCCCTTTTACCCCTCTTCACCCCACTATCCATCAACGAACTTTACTCTTCCGGCATTAAAATAAACTATTCACTAAAGGCAGTTCCGGAACATCCATTATAAATGATTCGGTGCAAGTAGCTGTAGTCCAGGAGCTAATTGCCGCAAGTTTACCGGAGAGCTTGGGATGATCTTGAGACTAGCTACTAGTCAGCTGTTGTAAAGTTATATTTAAGCAGGGTAAGTTTCCACTGCAACGATAGCTCAAACGCAACACCGAGTTTAGTGAAACTTAGTTGTAATTAGATGGTTTATGATTAGTTTTAGGTGTAACAGTAGGTAGAGCTGGGAGCCGAACCCATTTAGGTCCTTATTATGTAGAGTTTAATAATATTTTACGAGCCCGAGATCCACGAGGCTAGTTTTTTTAGCCAGGATAGCAAGATAGTGATAGTAAGCTAGCAAGCAAGCAGTTTTGGCTTCGTGTAAACAGAGCGATCTTAATTTTTCACAAGCTTACTAGCCCTGAAATTAAGGTAGTTCTGTTTACACGACTCCAGGGCTACTAGTTTTCCAGCTTACTATCACTATCTTGATATCCTGGCTTAAAAAGCTAGCCTTGTGTATCCCGAGCATAACTGCAAAATTAATGAAAAACGCTATAAATGAACAGACGCTAGAATAGGCTTAGAAACAACAACATACGAGTAGGTACACAGAGTGATAAAAATAATCGCTAAACTTACCACAAATCACTAGTCTCATTTCGATTGGAATTGAATTCTTCTTATCGTGTCACTTGTTCTTTCGAACAAGGGTGGTGAAAAGATTTCAAGTGCGCCTCAAAGAGGCTTCTTTGGTGCACTGGAAATTGGAATTGAATGATAAAGTTAAAGTGTAAACTACAAAAAACTTTGATAGCAAGAATGAAACTGAAATCGTGTGATGACATAATCGTAAATGTAGGGTCACCAGTACCTCCGTCTCCTGGTCTGCCGACCCTACCTCGTAAAACAAAGAGATGTAAACCTCACCTCGCGAGTCCTGTCCGGCCGTGACGTCATAAAGCGACCACGTCATAAAACATGTCGTTTTTAAGTTTTTCAACCGACTTCAAAAGAAGAGAAGGTCCTTAATTCGTTTTTTTTAATGTTTATAACCTTCGATTTTATTTTTTTTTCTTTGAAAGCATGATCTAATATTGGTTCAGTGCTTTAGTTTTGAAATCAAAATATCTGAAAAAATTACGTCATCCAAGTAAACGAAATTGCGTATTTTGCTTCCCTGTCATTATTCAGTAGTGTTTACGGTCACGGTCCAGTTAAAGTCGGTTTTTGTAAAACCTTTTATAGCACCAAAAGTTCCCCCAGAATATTCTTAACTTAGTGTCCGAGCTGAGACGGCGTTTAGGTTTGGTTTAGGTAAGAGTTGTTTCCATTTGCTAGGTGTGGGTAAAGTTAACGTTCAGAGAAAACAATGCGACGATATGGCTAGAACGCTGCGAGGCAACACATATGTATCTAACTGCCTTATTATGCCTGTTATTAAATACAGTTTTTAAATAAAATATGTTTATTTTACCAATACTTATAAAAGGCTTTGTCCTGACTAACTGACCGACTGACAGACGATATTCAGGCCAAATCACTGGACGTAGAGATTTGAAATTTGTAGAGTTTTATTTTAGATTTGCAACATAAACGAAGTGGTGGGTAAACTTTAGTATCAAAGTTTTAAAGAAAGTGTAAGTTGTGTTACCTTTGTTCCAGAACTATGGTACCACACATTCTAGAATAGCCACTAACGACGCAACACCTATGGTTACTAAGTAAGAAGAACAGCGCCGTTGGGCCCGCTCCACGGCTCCGCCCGTAAATCGTGGCCAACGTCGCGGCCATTGTGTCGTAAACTAACGCCTTGTCGCCGACAAATTGATTTAATAAATAACCGGTACGACATTACAACCGAATAAACTGAGGCGCGAAACTAATCCGCTATTTTACGCCTCGTTTTATGACTCCCTTGTTATTATTGGTTTTTGTTGATTTATGATAGAGTTATGAGTGGCATACTCAGAATATAATCAATAATAAGCTAAGCTTAACTATGGGGTGGAACTCTATAAATGTTTAATTAACTTAGGATTAAACTTCTATCAACAATCTCGTACTTCTTCGTCTCATACTTCTTATTAATATTATGAAAGTGAAATTTCATTTGTGGATTATGGAAGGATAAATTGATAGAACGTAATTACTTTTCATTACCAATAAGTGTTGCGTCAGTGCACGAAAGGAGCCTCTTTGGGGCGCACTTGGAATCCTTTCACCACACTGGTTCGAAAGAACTAATGACATGATAAGAGGAAGAAGAAGATTACCAATAAAATACTATTGAACGTTTGTTCCTCAATCACGCCGAAACTACCGAACCGATTTGGTTGAAATTTGTTATGTTTATAGTTTATGAACTGAAGGACATAGGTTTTTTGAAATTTGTTATGTGTTTATAGTATAGTTACTAGTTACTAGTATCCTAGCCAAGTATAGGATAGCATGCATGGTAGGACGGGTGAATACTATTGCTGTAGGACATAGTATTATATTTCTGTGGTATACGATTAATGAAAATGCACATTCAAAAATATCAATTCTCTAACGAAAATTCACAATTAAACAACACTTAAGAAGGAAATACCTACCTACCTTACTCGTATAATATCGCCAAAATCTTCTGTTCGCTATCTGAAGACACGGCGCGCGGAGTTACCTACATCTACATTGCACCATTTGAATATCTCGAGTACCTACTCTATTCACCACAAACAAGAAGATTCCACTGGCTCTAGTAACTGGGTCTGGGCTTACTGTCAGTTTATTAATATATAAGTGCTGTCAAAGGTTCCAGAGTTCCACAAAATAATAATTATTAAAATTTAGGAGATGAACTCTTCATATTTTTACTAGAATCGCATTATGTAATGTTTTGGATCACTACTATATGATTCGTCGTAAAACTTACTGTAATTATCGACCAGCGAATGTTTAATTACTACCTCACCTGGTGGTAAGTGATGGTGTGGTCGAAGATGGAGCACGCTTGGCTAGTATGAACTTATTCACTCTAGTCTTAAAGACTCCAAGATTATAGTGGTCCGGAAATACAGACGCCGTTCTCAAAAAAAAATCATATTTTTTCCTTTGTCAGTTAAAACATCATCGAACCGTCTGTAGGACCAGCCTGGGCACTCTGGGCAGCCTGTAACTGTAGCCCGTGTGTTGCGTCGACTCTGCCCGCAATCGGTAAGCATTAGTATTGCGGCGCGATTCCCGTTAATGAGATCACGTAGCGAGCTAAACACCGCGCGCCGCGTCACAACTCGCACGGATTTACACCGGCTCTGAACAGCTTTGCTCGACACGACCACAGCATTTAGTAAAAGTTAAAAGAAGTATAAAGACGTGTCTTTTTGAAAAAAAAAATTAGGTAAGTCAAGATTTTATACAGGTAGGTAACATCTGGATGGCACAATGGGGAAGTCCGAAACTATGATAGATACATTTATTTCTAGATATCTACCTACTATGACTTTAAAATTTTAAATATATTTTGCAGAACCATATAGTTCATATTTCTGACCAGTTTCGATGTGACACCCTGCCCAAAGCTGGATGATATTGCTGCTACTCGTCAGAGATGTGTGCTTTATTTAGAATGAAACGTGAATCCTAATAATGTAGATAGCTATATGCTATATCGTTTTGAATTAGATAGGAACATCTTTTGTAAAAGTGTTTAGTTTAGTTAGTTAGTTTACTCAGTCTCTCTTAAAAATAGAATCATGAAAATCGGCCTATTTAAGGTGAACTTGATACTAAATTCACCTTAAAGAGGCAAATTTTCATGTAACCTTTCGAATACATTGCAGTTTTAGTATAGCAACGCGAGCACTAGCGTGGGGTCGGGGAAGCTGCATCGTAATCTGCTCGAGAGGCGATAGTGAGCGGAAAAGCGCTTGTTTTCGAACATCCCCTCTTTTTATTCCACTATCGCCTAACCGCTGCAGCAGGAGGCTAGCACCACTCTTTCAATGTTTTCTGTTTAGTCAGCTTCGTCTTTGCAATACGCTCAATATGCTAAAGCTGTGTACTTCGCTACATACAGGATGTGTCGCAAATAATTTTTGAACATCAATTATATAAATAAAACTTTTTAATGTTTTTACTTAGTATGACTTTTCTCTAATAGAATAGAATAGAATATTTTTTATTGTAGAAAACTGTGCATATAAAAATATGATAGCGAATTCTTCTAAAAACCGGGGCTTTCATTCTTGTTTGCATACGTTGCTCGATAAGCAAATCGGTGCTTGGTCCTGAGGGAGGCATGCTACGGAGAAATGAAAACAAGTCGAAATATTTGGTCAACTTAGCCAACTTCTAGTACTCCCAGTCCGATGGAAAATGTTATTTTAACTCCATCTTATCGTAAAAACTTGGGTATCAAGAATGGGTATATTTAAGTTTCGTCGCGGTGACCAGGATCATCAGACTAAGGATCATCATTATAGCCTGTGTCAGATGTTAAGTTTAACCTACACTATTGAAATTAAAACAATTATGTTTATGAAGTAAAATTCAGAATTCTTCTTTAAATAATTGTAGCTCGCAGCATCTCATGTTTAAATATAATAGGCTTCTAACTAAATAATCTCAATTATTTACGAAGAAGATATATAGAAAGAAGGATAATCTACTAATCCCTATCAAATGATGCACCACAACAGCCTCCCGCCATCCCAGTTCATCCCGGCTCTAATGTTATTAAATAGATAAAACACACGTGAGAAGCGTAATTTTAATTTGATACCGAAAATGCCTATTTCCCCTTCTCATTTAAATTTTCTTATTTCCGTGTCGTCAAGGGACTCTGAAACCTATTTATATGGATATAGGAGTGGAGTTAAACTGTTTTGGTCTTGGTGAGTGTTGAAATGAAATGGATTACTGTAATGGGTACCTTACATTTTTGTAGGGAAGGCTACAATAAAAATATTAAAAAGGCCTACCGTATAGAACCAGATAAAAAAAAAAAAATTTCAATCGGTAGTTTAAGAAATCAAGGTAATAAGTAATGTAACAATTGGGTGAAGTATTGATGTTAAAGGTATTTTAACTTGCTAGTTATCCATAAAATGGCTCGATGTTTGTTGTCCAATCACACCGAAACTAGTAAACCAAGTGAGCTGAAATCCAGCATGGACATAGTTTATGAGCTAAAACGTATGATATCTATTTTTGAAGCAAACGAAGCTGTAGGCAGCAGCTAGTTAGTTTTTACGAGGAGTCACCGTGTTATATTTCAGACATGCTTTTGCAACAAACACATTTATGTATCCTTATTAACTTTCGCATTTATTTAGGTGGCACTAATATAACACTCTTGATACGGGTCGGGGTGGTTGTACTACAAGTGGGTAATCACATCAAGTCGTCGAGAAGCTCCGCTCTGAAGAGTTGAGCTGAAAGCGCAAACAGAGGCGGCTCTTAGACTCGCTACAAAATGCACTTTGGAGTCTAAATAAGGCGGCGGTTCCAAGGTCTCCCCCGGGGTACCCCGCTCTGCACTCTGCACAGTGGCAGTAAACAGTTTTGAGATTATCTTCCTTGAGCTACTAGCTTTATTTATTACCTTTCATAAATTTTGAAAGCGAGTTATTTTTAGTATAATTGATTGATTCAGGCCTTACTTTGCGAAAATCCATAAATATTAATAAATACGTAAATATATTTAGTAATAAATCCGCTTAATTTCTAAACAATATAATTTTGAAGAAAGAATTTTGTTTAGAAATTAATATATTCATACTATTTATTAATATTCGAGTAATTGTTTTTTTTTTGCCCTTTAATTTATGTAATAAGATTTGAATAGTTTTGAATATCTGAACGATTTGCTTAGCTCTGTGACGTCAAATGACATTGAAGCGAACAAATAGGTGCAGCGCTCGTAGCGGCTTGCTACGAGTGCTACGAAGTGCTACGTGCTACGAACATTCATAACTCTCTCATTGAATGTTTTTTTCTTTAATTTCTCTTCACAGAAGGTTTATAGCCCGAAACTAAAATAGAGCTTGAATTTAGAGGTATAACTAACGATTTTTTTTTATAATAAACATACTCGTAATATGCCTAAAATATCCGGCAATTTTTCTCAACAACTCTCAGTTGAACTATTGTACAGAGTTTCTCCGTATTGTTTAAATATTAATATATTCTGAACAAAAGCATGAGTTTCAAAGCGCTAGAACACGGGGTCTTTGCCCCGAGATAGTCGCCAGTTTAGCATTGCTAATACACAGCGAGGACCTAAGTCGCATGTTTATAAAATTATTATACAAGTAAAAGCACACTGAATTCCTACATGACTTATCTTTAAAGTATATAAGTACAGGAATAGTTTTTTTTTGTAAATTTTATAGAACTTAAATATGTTCTTAACAACAACTTACATATAATGACTGAACTAGCTGATCCACAATTGTTGATCGTTTGCGTTGCGAATCAAAAAAACTCAGTCGTTAGTACCTATAACAGAAGTTTTAAGAATAGTATCACAATCACAATGTAGTACATTAAAAATGCGAAAAAAAGAAGCCACTGCTGCTTATTTTCGAAATAGATAAGTAACAGGGCTAGATAAATATTAAATGATAAAGTAAACCTAATTTGAAAATGGAGATATTTCATATTTATTGACAAGGTGTCTGAAAGTTATTGGTCCTATATACGACTCCATCTTGGTTTGATACTGTCTATCTTGGTGTTCTACAGGAACACCGTTATTCATCTATGGTACATATATACAGCGCTTACAGTTCTTGACGATCACCAAGTTTCAAGTGAGTAGGCTGACTGTCAGTCAGGACATGGCCATATTTGTAGGTCTTATTAATCGTTAGTATTATGTTTATTTTAACATAAATTCGTACAAGAATGGCGTTATAATTTTGTTACACAAAGGTGGTCATTTCGTAGGAAAATAAACAACATTGGGAATTAATTCAGTGCTGTTTATTTTGCTTTGCAGTAATAAATTGAGTAAAAACAAAATGTTAATCAAAGAACACACGGTGCCGTGAGTTCAGACCGCTTCATTTACTTTACTTTCAGTGGCAAAAACACACATGCTAGTTAGCATGGCACTAGAAATTATAAAGTTAAAACTAAAAACCTATTTTTGTTCCTGCATTTGCATTATGAGACCATAAAGTCACGGTTTTATGGCAATGCACGTGTACTGCCATAATATATCCGTTTGTAAGCTGAAATAGGTTTTTTTGATTTTAATATATTACCTCACAAAGACTTCTATTATTTATATTCGTAGATTGATTGACCTATCTAAGAATATGTAATGTATTTTCATATTTTTAACAAAATTTACATAATAATTGCCATACTTTTCTATTTAAAAGTTGGTATAGTTTTATTTTCTAATTTTGTAATGTTTTTACGTTAATTATCACTAACTTTAAATTTGGATCTGTTCAAGGCAAGAGTACCTACATAGAAGTATTCTAGGTAAAAGGGCAACATCGTCGGCCGTATCGACTTCTTTACTTTTTTGACCATCAGGCGAGATAATGGTCAAACGCAAGCCTGTAACTAGTTTGTACAGTCAGCTGCACAGACATGTATACACGCACACGTTTTCACATTTATATTACTCTTAATTTTGCAAAGAAAAGCGTTTTTAAGCATTTTCAAAATAATCTTATGATTACCTGTCAGAAGAAGAATTTCTTTGCAAAATTAAGAGTATAACATAAATATGAAAGCTTGGGAGTGTATACATGTCTGTGCAGCTGACTGTACAAAAAAATATTCACAAAGACAATAAAATGAAGCAATTATTTGAATGTTTTCATAACAAACGGTCTCATTTTTAATGCATTCATGATTTACGAACTGCGTAAGCTAACTAAGAAGGACCTCCTTTATTCGCGTACTTTTTGTAAGGTCCCTTATTCGCAATAAATCGTTTTGAATTTCAATTTGAATGACTTATCCACTGAATTGCCAGTTATTTCCTCAGCTCGTCCGTGAACAGCGCTCGTGGCCTCTCCGCCACTTCCGGCCTATTACAGAGTGTTCAATATTTACTCTTATTTGTTATCTGTAATTGAAAGCGAACGAAGCAGCCCAATTATTTGTTACGCATAAAAATGCAGCTAGTTCACTCTGCTAAAGGATCATGCCACACTACACATAATTCACAGAGGTCAATGCTATACCTATTTATAGTTTTTAAAAAAATACAAAAGAACGTAGTTCTTAGCTGGATTGACGAAAATCTGTGCTTACTATGTACTCATATTATGTATACGGTGTCATTCGTGTCTCGAAGGAACACATAAAACGTTATGGTTGGAGTGCGCGGGTAACATGCTTACGTCACAATAACCTTATTTCAACTTATACTATGGTACATAATATTACTTATTCTTTGTTTATACTCTTACACAATGACAGACCTCTGGTTCAGATATTCGACGAACCTCTCTTAGAGACAGGATTTTCATAGAAAAAATGAATCGTTAGTCATCTTGAAAGAGTTGTACACCTACTCATGGACGATTGTCAATATTGATAGGTATAGGCGATGGACACAATCATATTCTTAGCTTCGATAGAGGCACGTATTACGTAAAAACTATATTTTAGTAAGTAGTGAGCTAGCTTTTAAATGATTTCCAATCTCAGCGACACGGCGGCAATTGATTCGCAAATCGGTACATTTGAACTAAAACAACAGTTAATTTCGCGGGACGAGCGCATTTACACCGGCCCGCTAATTGCAGGCAGTGGTTGTGATTGGTGGAGTGTAGCCTCGATGTTGGAACGCTAATTAGAACAAGGTTGATACGATTTGGTTGATTCAATTTTACCGCTTTGGGTCCGGGAAAATAAACCCCTAAAATATCAGGGGTTCAATCGATCTCATGAATCAGGCAATTGAATGGTCTTACAATTTTTTTTCCTTTTCAATCGACTTCAAAAAAGGAGAAAATTCTTTATAGGTATAGTTGAATGTTTTTTTCATGTGTTACCTTTGAACTTTGTTGTTTATAAACCGATTTGATTTTTTTTTGTTTGGGATATACGATTCAGATTGGTTCCATAGAAATTTCATCAATATCGGTTTAGTAGTCTAGTTTTCAAAAGTTTTTAAAATGAACGAAATTGCGTATTTCACTTTCCTGTGACTTTTTAGTGGTGCCTACGGTCACTAGAACCGATTGAAGTTGGTTGTTGTATGTTATTGTAAAACTTTGATTTATTATCATTCGTGAAAAAAGGGTGTAAAGTGTATGTAGGTAGTAGGTATGATGATAATGAAATGAGTAAGTTATGAGTCCTCTTTGTACATTTATAGTGGTAAGTTTGACCTAATATAATGGGAAAGCCAACTCCAGAGGAAATATTATTGGTTTATCGAACGTTTCAACTGAAAACCTCGAACAATGTCAGGTTTACGAGTCACTTGGTTCCACGGGTTTGTCCCTTTGGTAGATTCTATAATAGGTGTAGTGCGGGACATAAATGCCGACATTCGTTTTTGTTGCTTATTGATTTAGTGTTATTGAAGCCTTTAAATGGAAATTGTTCAACAATTGGCATAAATACATTAAATATTTTGTAGAGTGGTACCTACCTAAATTTTATTTAAAAATTAATAATTGGTCCAAAAACCAAACTTTTCTTTTGTTCGTATTTTTACCCGACTGCCCGACCCGGCTGGGTTATGTTTTTCGCGCGCATCTTGTACGTCTGTATGTAAATTTCTGTGTTACCTCGCATCTTCCAAACGGTTGGATGTATTTTGATAGTTAATTAGATTAGATTTGTTAGATTTATCTCAATCACTCGAGTTTTCTTAGATGGGTTTTTAAAAAAAAATGCAGATTATTGGAGCTAAATAGTAATTCGTTAATATTTTTTTGTTTACCAAACCCATCGAGTAGGGATCAACATGGAAGATTACAAAAATATGTATAAGTTATATATTTAAATTTAATTTTGAATAATGAATTGACAATTAACGTATATCAACAAATTATATAAATTTATTTAGTAATAAATCCGGATCCGGATAATTATATTTATATAATTTGTTGATATTTATGGATTTCCGCAAAGTAACGCCTGAATCAATCAATTATCAATTAATTAATGTATAATTATTTCACAGTCGGGTTTTCAGTTTTTTTCTAAACTTAAAGCTTGTTATTGTTCCTATTCACTTATATAAAATAGTTCAGTCATGTAGTGTAGGTCACAGTGCAACGCCGCGTAGGTAGAGCGGCGCAGTGCGCATAGCCCGCGGTCGCGCGCTCTCGCCTCCGTAACCCAGGAATGTGATTCGGTGGAATTTACACGTTAGCCACAGTGCACCAATACCGGAAGTCAACTATACAGATTCTAATAAGATTATCACTACGATGAGAATTGAGAAGTTTTTTATGCTGTACCTATCTTTTAGTAGAAAGAATAGATAGAAAATTCTTTATTGCACTTAGCAAATATTACAAAGGTGAACTTAATGCTATGTAGCATTATTTTCCAGCTAAACCTTTGTGTATTGTGGGTAACAGAGAGCTACTCTATTAATTTAGATCTCTACTTGAAATCTCAACATGATATTAATTTGATTCACAATACCTGGCGACTCAATGTAATAATAACCCTTCCTTGGCAGTCGGGATAGCTGCAGTTGAGGACTACGTTTACTGTTTTTTCATAAATATTATTTCTTTTCAATTCAATCAACAGAATAAATGATCTACTGAATAAGAGCACACTGTGTGGATACTGTAATCTACAACGCGAGTAATATAGCGTCCGCGGCAGTAGCCTAGGCTCGATGTACCGTAGCCACACTGGCGTCACATTGCACTCTATGCTAACAGCTATAGGGCCCAATTTCGAGTAAATCGATCAAGACAAGTTAATTTCGTTTTGTAAAGCCGTGGTGCATTATTGCCACGACTTTTTGGTAGAATGTGTTTTGACTGCATGTTTCTCGTAATAAGATTTTTGTTTTGTAATAAACAGAAGCTAAATTATAATGAAAACTTGCAAATAGGTAGGTACATTATTAAGTAACATATTGCACAAAAACAGAGATAATTAACGTAGGTGTCTGGATGTGTTCCCATCGAATAAAACCCAAACAAGTAACAGTGTTACTCGTTGGCGAGTAACGTGTTATTGTTACTTGATGTGAATAAAATAATAGAAACGGTGTTACTCCATGGGAATAAAGTGTCACAATTGATTATTGGTAATCATAATTTGGGTAATATTTCTGACTCGTAAACAGGTGTTTCATTAGCTTGAAGCTGAAAATTTAATATTTTATTTTATTTTTATTTTTATTTATTCAAAAGACCAACAGCAATTTACATAAAAACAGGTTAATCTAATGTAATATAGTAATTCAGCCAATTATAGGTCTTTCTAAGTAGTTATAAAAGTAATTCCTACAAAATAAAGAAGTAAGCTTGAAGTAAGATTAAATCTACATGTAATCTACAGTGAATAATACCGTTCAATGACATTATTGTAGATACAAAAAAGTTTAGATTTAATAACTAACAATATTTTTAATTACTTATCTCTTAAGAAGTACCTATATCTAAATTAGTATTGAGATAATCTGCAATTGTGTTTGGTAGTGTTGTGTATTATGTACCTATATCTATGTTATGTAAATATGTGTGTATTTATGTTTATGGCATGATGTTGTATTTGTATGCATGAATTTACGTGTAAATATGTATTTTTTTTTCATTTATGAGTATGTATGCATATAATTTAAGAATAGCTTGAGACAGAAATATTCTCTCTTTCAGCCCTACGACATAGTCTTGGGATCAATGTACTAAGTACGTATGTAGGTAAGGTAGATACTCAATAGATTACTGAAAGAGAGAATATGTTATGTAGGTAATTGTGTATTTGTATGTATGTATGTGCTATACCTACTAGTTGAAAGTTCGTTGAGGTTCTACTGTTCATGTTTTGTTTAATAAATTTTATTAATAAGAATCACTATCCTTGTTCAGCTAAACCAAAAATCCTTTACGAAACTACATTTTGGTCCAATAATGCAAATAAAACTCCACACACACTAAACCTGAAACATTGACCTTACAATGCTTAAATGAGTTACAACAACACGGGGGTAAAAGTGAGGCTTCGCATTGAAAGCGTCTCCCCCCGCGCGGCATCTTGTTAATCCCAAGCAAAGGGGGTCGCTTTTCACGGCGATCTAATCTTTGCTTACTGCGCGCTTACGCCGAGCGCTCTCCGCGCCTAACTGATACACAGCTCACAATATTACAGTAGGTATAATCAGTTGCATAATCTTATGGAATGATGTACGTTGCAGTAATAAATTTATTCGTGAAAATGAAATGATACATTACAAAGTGAACGTAACAAAATATGCTGCGTTTGCGTACCGATACTGTGTTCATAATAATCTATCAGTAATGAGTTATCAATGTACAGACATGTGTACAGTCCCGATCTTTCACATTTATATAAATCTTAATTTTGCAAAGAAAAGTGCATGCAAGCCATTGAGGTCTCATGCAAGTATTTTCAAATTAATGTAGACATTTTACTTGTCTGAATTCATGTCAGTAGAAGAACGTCTTTGCAAAATTAAGAGTATAATATAAATGTAAAAGCTTGAAAGTGTATACATACATGTCTGTGCAGCGACGTGCAGCTGACTGTACGTGAATTTAATCTATGTTCATATACCATTGTTTTATGTGATTCTAAGCTGATGGTGGCAATTTTATTTTCTGATATTTTCAGAGTGCGCTTTTAGCCTTCCTGTGCCAGTACAATAGCATTCGCGAAAGATTCCGTAACTGCAAGCGGCTGTCAGTTTATACCCGAACATGAAGTAGTCATACCGGGTGTCGTGCGCTGTGGCCCGATGTCTGATTAAGGCATGTCACGTGTGCTGCTTAATTAAGAGGCTGCGAGCCGCGCTGAATAAACAATCGCCACGAGACTTCACCGCTTTAAATACATTCAGGTGGCTTTTTGTGGAAGCTTACCCCCTCCTTTATGATGCTCGGAACTGCTTCGATGCCTACCGGCGGGAGAGAGTGCGAACTATACCGATACCGTCGGTTTTGAATATTGTTTATTATTATTATTAAGAGCCCTCGCTGTTCCACTGCTGGGCAAAGGCCTCCCCCATTCTTTCCACTTCCCTCTGTCATGGGCCAGTTCAGTCTAGTCTGGACGGAACGTGATGAGCTCGTCCCGCCATCTTCTCCTCGGTCTGCCGCGTCTCTTTAAAAAAATCATAAAAAAACTGAGTAGTAGTCTTCTTTTCCAAAATATTTCGACCAAAATTATCATTCCTGCCAGGCTTCCCTTCTGTTAGGAGCGTCTCTGAGTGATTAAGCCCGGGCCGTCTCCGAGCTGGTTTTAATTCAAACCATGTACTAATATTTGCCGGACTTTGCAATCTCGGGACAACTCCGCCTACAGCTGAAACTGAAGTTTTATCCGACTATCAAGCACGATACAAAAAGTACTAAAAATTTACATAAGTAAAGGATTATATTCGCTGAAGGTTTCTACTTTACCATAACAAACCGTATTGTTTAAAAAAAACACTTAAGGTAAGTGTAGTTTTCGCTGTAACAAGTACGAAAATTATTTTTCCCTTATATTTTCCCAATCTCCTTTGCCGAATAAGTTGAACATATCAAAACAAAAAATCCAACAGAATAGATAACCTCCTTTTTGAAGTCGGTTGAAAATATACAAAAAATATTTCGTAAGCTTGTAGTAACAACTTAACCTTTATTTATATATAAATTGCATGCATGTAAAAAAAATCGATTATGTCCAATGTCGACTTATGTTACTTACCGTTTCACTAATTGAAGGAAAACTGTTTTACACGAATATTTTAATGCAATTCAAACGTGCTGAAAACCCAACTTCGAAATAATTATACATTCATTGTCAATTTATAATTCCAAATTAAATTTAAACTTTTGTATATTTTTGTAATCTCCTTTAAAATACCTTCATTCTGATACCCTACTCGATAGGTTTGGTAAACAAAAAAATATTAAAGAATTACTATTTAGCTTCAAAAATCCCCCATTTTTTAAACCCATTTAAGAACACTCGGGTGATTGAGACGAATCTAACGATACCTTAACTGTCAAAATCCATCCAGCCGTTTGGAAGATACGAGATAACCCAGAAATTTACATACATACAAGATACGCGCGAAAAATATAACCCTTCCTTGGCAGTCGGCTAAAAATTAATGATAACAGATTTATGACGATTATATGATGTAGGGTGAGTGCATAATATGATCCTTCCACTCGTGCGTCGGTGCCGGTGAGTGGTGGCCGGCGATCCGTCTCCCGAGCGCCGGTTGAACACATTTCCATTTTAATTTGTCCTCGTTTTTCCTAATCCCACCGCTCGTGACGTCACACAAATGTAATTGGGCTTCCCCTACCGGTTTTGCAGTAAAAACCGTACAAAGAGAGAATCATTCGAGCTTTCATTTTTGTATGTACCGTAGTCTTTAACTCATTGTTAGTATGTTGACTTACAAACTCATAAAACAGTGAAGTATTAAGCAAATAAAATATTGATTCACACATCACTTTTTACCCGACTGCCAAGGACGGGTTATGTTTTTCGCGCGTATCTTGTATGTATGTATCTGTGGATGTAAATTTCTGCATTACCTCGTATCTTCCAATCGCTGGATGGATTTTGGTTAAGGTATCAATTAAGGTATCGTTAGATTCGTTTCAATCACACAAATATTCTGAGAGTTAGGTTTAAAAAAAAATAACCAAAATGGTGGATTATTGGAGCTAAATAGTAAGTCGTTAATAATTATTTGTTTGCCAAACCCATCGAGTAGGTATTTCAAAATAAAGGTATTTTAAAGGAGATTACAAAAAAATAAGTAGGTTACATGTTTAAATTTAATTTGGAATAATGAATTGACAATGAATGTTTAATTATTTTGCAGTAAGGTTTTCAGTTAATTTAAACTTGACTTAGCTTGTTTATTATTCCTAGTTTAAAATGAATTGGTTATTTTTAAGGTTCTTAGGTTAGGGAGAGCGTGACTCTACATAAACTCATTAAAATCTAGCTGAAGAGACATTTTGTTCGCGATACAGATAATGAGTTGTTGTAATTACTACCTCTGCTGTTCTGTGACTCAAAAAGCCTTTGTACGAACTTGCAAGGTGTTTTCATAAACTTTAGATGAAAAGAGATAATGCGCGAATATTTTAGTCAAGAATGGTTCAGTATTTTGTTAAAATTCTTTCAACCTTATTGTACATTTTCTTTCTTGGCAAGCTTATGACAAATTTATGAATGAAGAGACTAAAGTACTAAGTATTTGCATACTGATATCCTTTTTTATTAAGAGCTGAACAATGGGCAAGAAAGCTCTTATTAATTTACTCTTTATGAACCAGAAATCGAACTTTGAATACAAACGCTTTTAGTTCTCATGGCTGTTCTCATGTTAATGTTTCTATTAAAAAAAAATCAAACTGTAAGCTGCAAAAATCAAAAACACCAAAAAGAAACATGGCTGAATAATTGTTTACCTTTGAGTTCTAATTCCCCGAAGCGCTGCAAAAGCTGAAAATACTCCGCTCACTTCACTCCACTTGGATAGTTATTGCGGATTCAGTTTAACTCAAAGCTATTAAATTATACATAGCAATATAGTGTTTATACATTGGATGCAAAGTTTCGTGAAAAGGTTATTTACCTACGATGATCTACGGAAGACACTAGTTTTGTCTTCAGGCAACACATCTAATCATCTAGATGGCTATCTTATTACATCCTAATGTCGGTGACTACAATCAATACATTATTATGTTTAAAGGCCGTCCTGACTAGTGAGTCAGGACCAAGTACAGGTCAAACCACTGGGACGCGGACTTGAAATCGAAGGTATGTTCATCAAGAAGAGTAGGCGCGTACTAAATAAGAAATTTTAAATATTCGCAACGCAAACGAAATTGCGTTTGTCAACTTTCACCGATATTTAAGGCAAACACAGCCAAATTGCTTGGATTGGTTTTGCTAAAAATATAATGCATAAATGCACTAAAAGGCGATGCTCTATCTATAGGTCATTATTATTCTCAGTTTCAAGCATAAACTTCGTCCAAAATGCAATTCCACTCAATCCAAATAACGTTGGGAGCCGTTTTAAGGCAAAATAAAAGCCGTTTTTAAAGCAAGCCTACCTGAGCACTTGTTTGTGTGACGGCGAGTTTCGAAACTGAGCCGTGTTGCGTCGATATAAGGATCATAATTACAGAGGTTAGGTTTAACAAACCCTCAATAAATCAACGTTATTCAGGGAGAAAATGGTTTCCGATTCTAAATTACAGAAAGGAAAAGTAAAATCAAAGTATAAATTTGGTCTGTTTAAAAATTAATTGAAGGTGTAGGTACTTATATTCTTTCATTTCGTTGATGCTCTATTGTACATTGTAATTGTAAGCAAGGAATTTATAAACTACTAATATAATATTATAAGATACGTAGTCAAATTCCTTGCGAATAAGTTATAAACGAGAAAGTGCTTATTACATGACGCCACGAACATCATCAACCCATATCAGTCTTAGACAGCGCAGCAGCGGTGCTAGAAGTAGGAATCCTTGAGGTGCACCATAATCACCATAAAATATGGCAGTCGTTATCAAGCGGTTTTTCTCTATAATGCTCTACCTAATGAGATGAAAACAATTAACAGTCCAAACGTGTTTAAAATAAACTGAGAAAACTTTTGTTGGAGGGGTGCTTCTATACAATTGACGAGTTTATGACAAGATAGGTTTAGTGACATAGGATAGTATGTAGTTAGTAGGTTTGCTGCCGTTAGGTAGTAGTTTAGGTAGTAATTTTGAAATTGTATTCTAGTTTTTCTAAATTTTTATTTTTGCTTTGTATGTATTATAAGACATTCTACATATACGATTGTGAAATTGTGATTGAATAAATAAATGAAATGAATGATGATAACTATCTGAATTTTGTCTCAATTTAGCCACCTACATATGTATATTACTTTAATTGTGATCAATGTGCAGTGGAGACCTGAAATAATAACTTGCGCATAAATGTATTTTTTTCATCAGAGTTTGCAACACTTTAAAATTTTGAAAATGTCATGTTTTTCGAAGCCCCAGGCCAAAGGAAAACGAATTACCGTGCACTTTGGTCCGCCGGCACACAGATATAACGGCTTCAATATTCATAAACTGGGTGGGAAGTGCCGCCATTCCCGATTCAGACGAGGTACGTACTCGTATAAGAGGGATGGATGCGAGAGGGACTGACTAACAACATTTCGGTATTGGATTAATACTGCTTTTACGGCTACGATTTTTTTAGCGGCAATAAACATTCCATTTATTTACTGTTCATATTATTTAAGTTTGTCATACAAAAACCTTTTGTAATGTATAGTGTTATAGTATTGTTACAAAATAAAAATCTTTATCTTAAAAATATAATGCTATAGTTTATTTTCAACCGACTTCAAAAAGAGGAGGTTCTCAATTTTGATGTTTTATTTTTAAAGCTGAAAACTGAATAGAAATCGTTGCAGTGAATGTATTTGCGTATTTTGCTTCCCTGCGCCTTTTCAGCGGTGCTTCCGGTCTTCCGGTCTTCCGGTCACTAGAACAGTTCGATTGAAATCGGTTGATGTATGTTGTTGTTAAACCTTGATTATTGTCAATAAACTTTTTTATTGCACTTTGTAATTTGGTTTCCCAAAATCGTGAAATAATTAATCAAATAATAGCGAAATGTTTTATAGTGGCCAACGACTAGGTATATAATAAACTACAACGTACAATCTGTGTCAATTGTTGCACTTAAATGTATCCTGTAAAGCCCGGGTTACACTAGGGGACATTTTGTCCCGCAACACGACGCGCAACACTCAATTTACGTGACGCTTCAACGTTGCATAGTGTCCCGCAACATGCCCCACAACATTGTACGTGACGCGGGGCATGTTGCTTGCTCCCGTCTCAAGAGCGAGCGCACGTGTCCCGCGTCAGTGTCGTGCCATTTGTCACTGAGTATAGTCGCGTACGCAACGTGCCTCTCAATATGTCCGTCCTCGGGTGACATTTCTATAAACACTGACTAGTGTGGCCTGCAAAATGTGTCGCGACATTTGTGCGGGACATTCACGTAGTTGTCGAGCAACATGTTGCGCCGTTTGTCCCCTAGTGTATTCTGGGCTTAACTGAAGAATCTAGCTCGGATTGTAGGCACTCGTACACCCTAGCGGCGCACTTACCGCGCATTGGACGTCTGCCAGCCTCTTCTATCGCAATTGAAATAAAACGGATAAAAAGATTTATATTCAAATTTTTGTAGGTACTGATTTATTGCCGGCTCTACACGTTCGACAGAATGACAGCTGTACGAGGAAGAGCTTTTATTCTTTATGTTTATTTATAAATGAACCATACCAACCATACGATTACAAATGAATCGTTATTAATCAAACTAAGAAAGCAAAAGAGATCTTCTCTGTAGAGACTTTTTTATATTAAAAATTATTGACGTGACTACGTCTCATAAATCGATGCGTCCGCTAACGCTCATTGTCCCGTTACGCTGATAGTCACGTTAAACTATCGTCCGTAAACCAACTTTACAAACAACCTTTTTTTTAAATTAATACATATATACAAACTCTAGATTGGCTAAATGTTCAGTCCAGGTCAGGAGCAATCACTCCGAACATTAAATGTTTTACTTCTGTACAATCATCCACGAATAATATCTACTTGGGGCTTACTAACTCAACAAAGAATATAAAAATACTTTTCTCATTACCAAGCCTACTTTTATACTCAGTAAAGTAGGATAAACTGAGAACATAGATTAAACAAGTCAGGAAGATTTGTAATCAAATTTATTGAGAGAACACGTGTTTTTGTTACCGTCTTAGTCGGTCTCATTGAAGCTCTTTTACAACTACAGAAGAACTCGGCTCTAGCAACACATAAAAGTTACAACCAACTGTTTTGAGAAAATTTTGTTTCCATATAAACCTAAAATTTAGTCGAGCCGTAAACTACCAAGACATCAAATATAATTTAAGTTATCATATTGACGAAATTGTATAAAATCATCAATCATCAATCAATAATTATAAAAAGCTTGGACCTGACTGACTGACTGACAGACAAGTAACATGCCCAACCACTGAATGTAGAGACTTGAAACTTGGAGGGTGTGTTGGTCAAGGAGTGTAGGCGCGTACTAAGAACGCAATTTTATTAATTCTCAATGTAAATGAATTTGCGGGCGTCAGCTAGTTAAATATGTATTGGTAGACTGAAGCGTGGTTGAAATCATTGTTTGTAATGTCCAAACACTATAATTATGTATTAATCTAACTAAAATAGCCTATGTACAGCCTCAATTTGTACCTAGCCGGTGCTCAACTATTGTTTATGAGGAAATAAACGCTATCACTATGAATAGTAATGAAGTTTGCTGACTCGAAACGAATCTGAAATGAGAGCCCTAGCTTTTTATTACGTTGCACTATCGAAACGTATTCGCAGCCGTAGAGGAGACATTATCATTGTCTACAAGCGTTTTAAGATGCTTGTGCTAGTAGGTAACTGCCAGTTAACGGTCACGTAAGTGCCATAAAAGATGTTCCATTGAAAACAAAGACATCGCGCAGTTCAGCGGAATGTCTCCATAAAGTTTCATGGCCAGCACGAGGGTGTGAGGATAGCCGGTGCAGAGCAGGGCTCTGGTTTTTTTCACAACTGGCTCGTTAAACAATAAATGTGTTTGATAAGATAATTGATAAGATTTTTGCGATGAAGATACATAAGTACTGTTAATTACTTATCACGTTGAGGACGTGGTGGCCAAGTGGATGAGGCCCTTACCTTGCGATCTGATGGTCGCGGGTTCGAATCACGGTGGCAGTCATGCGTTCTATGTCTGCATCCCACGTTCTCATAACGGTGAAGAAAAACATCATGAGGAAACCGGCACGTGAAAGGATATAAAAATAATGTTCGATGGCATATGACATACACCAATCCGCATTGGGTCCGCGTGGTGGATTAAGACCCATTCGCTCTCCTGCCGAGAGTAGGCCTGCTAGGTCCCAGCAGTGGAAACATTATATGCTGATTATGCTGTTACGCAAGCTATTGAGCCGGCTATTTGATCGGCAGCTGTGTCGCAAGTATGGCATTTACATAAATATCCAGCAGCGCAGATTACGCGTGAGTGCAGCGGCCGCTGAGCGGTATTTATGGCAGCCCCTCAATTATCCCCAGTGCATTCATCGACGGAGATCACTGGAGCTGGAGGATGTGCCAGAGATAACGGTTTTTGGTTCACATTAAATCACACAAATGCTATGAATGTGGGTGTTTGCCTTCGAGAATCTAGTCTAAGGAGATGTTAATGTAAGGCGTACCCCTCTGCTGGCCATATAACCTTCTTGGCCATTCACGTTAAATAAAACTATACGCTGTATTTGATAACTGTGTGCATATTTTAAGATGGTGTGCGTGATTATTATAGTGTGCGTTTTCATGAATAAGATTTTGTTAGGCGCGTGTGCACTGTGCAATGCGTGTTTACCTCTACCCCCGTAATAAATGGCAGAAATGTATATTTGCAGATTCTGACATTTGACGACTCCTTTTGCTAGATTCTCGAAGGTTTATGCGGACGTGACGAGATGTTTATTATTCAATCACATCAAATGTTTGTGATAAAGATAAAGATAATTTATTTGTCATAACACAAGTATATTATGGTCTTAAATAAATTGGTGTCCTAAGTTCATGTGTATCATAGTCTTAAATAAATTGGTGAACTAAGTCTACATTTAGTTTCAGACGTGCAAAATGTGAAGATGGAGTGATGGACGTTTGGTGCTCACACCGAAACTACTGAACTTATTGAGCTGAAGATTTTATGAGCTGACATAGGACCTGGGTCCTTTTTACTTTACATATCATATGGGCTAAGACGCGGGAAGCAGCTAGTCATTTTTGAATGCTAGATAACTTGTACAGACTGACGATTCATTTAATTAAATATACATAGATGTCGCGTGATCTGCCGCGGTTGCTTCACAGAGAAGAAACCATGGTTGTGAATTGCACAGCTACAGAAGAAGCCAGAACGAAGTCTGGGCTAAGACAAATCCTGGACAAGGGTCCAAATGACCCTACCAGGAAACTGGAACACACCGTTCATCAACCCAGGGCCCTGCTCCGCTATTTTGGGGAGCTGGGCTGGCTGGGGTAAAGTTAGGACACAAAGGGGTCAATGCACAATACACGTCATAGCGGGACTTTAGTGCAGACCATTTGTAACCCCTTACCCAATTAGAATTAGATACATAAATGTCGATATGTTATTTGAAACTATGTGAGTAATTAGTGAGCTTGTTATCATGAAATGCTAATTAGGTCGTGATGAGGTCACGCTGACTCATTAGAGCCGATCGGCTGTCAGTTATCGAATCATTTCGTGTCATTGGTAACTAGATTTAGTATTAAATACGCGGTTAAATTAAATAAATAATAAATAAATAAATCGTTTATTGGTTTCTTAAATATGGATCGGGTACATTGTAATGGATACTAATACCATGGCAGTCTTATCTTAGGTTTTAGATGTAAGTACCTACTGGAGCTCTGTACCCTACACTAGGTCTCTTCAAGAGCCTGTATTGTAGGGTTACAGTGACTCGGCTCGGACTCTACATTAAAATAAGAACTCTACATTCAACCCATACTATAATAAAAAATAGAACCTTTTCTTATCTATTCCTACTATTTGAAACTATATTATGTAATACGTTAAAACTATATTATCATATGAATGAGTGAATGATTCTGCTATGCTTATATTTTTCACAAGTATTAAAGAGTGTGTAGTCCTTAAGGGTGTGTATTTTCTGTATGAGTAAATTAAATTTAATCGTATATTCATTTCCTTTTGCAGCTCATAACCCATTCCAAAGTTCAGCTAAATTTATTCAGCAGTTTTGACTCTTAGATGAATAACGGAGTTCCTATAGAACACCAAGATAGACAGTATCAAACCAAAATGGAATCGTATTCAGACACCTTTTCAATAAAAATGAAATATCTCCATTTTTAAATAATGTTTGTATTTTTTTACGATGAATTTAGAATTTATTTATTTCGCAATCATGTACATTACTTAATTAATTTAATCATTTAGTTTTATTAACAATGAAAAAGCCTAGTAGTTTTAAAATAATAAAATACATATTTATCTAGCCCTGATGCTTCTCTTTTTCGAAAATTGGCCGCGGACCATAATGTACTAGAACTTAGCCAAAGTGGCTATTTTTTTTGTCGCAATATCATTGTGATTCTATACTTTAATACTTCTGTGTTTTGAATTCATTCAAGAACAAACAACCATTCTTTGAATTTTTTGACTGTATAATTATTCGCAGGAGGTAGTATGATGTCTATTTTTTTATAACTTTATTGTAGACACACAAAAAAGACAAATGTAGGACGTGCAATGCTGTGGTATAAATAGGTTAATAATTAACCTCTAAGTAAGAATGTAATACGGTTTATGGCGGGTGGTAGAATTAATAATTTTGCAGCGAAACAGCCTTTTCTCCTCAATAACTCCGGGGAAATTCCGGGATACTCCGGGAATATTACGTGTTTAATGGCGGCTGTTCCATAAATCCCCGATTTTGAGGGCATTAGTCAGCGAGTGCGTCTGCAGAGGAAGCCTGAGCAGCGGCCCGGCCGCCGCAAGGGGCGGGACGACGCGACTGCTCTTTCACCGACAATTTTTAATCAGTAGAACAAAGAAATGCACATAATAAGTTGCCGTTACTGAACTGTACATAGCAAAAAAAAATAATATTCCAAAAATTTTGGTCAAAATAAATTTGATTAAATTGGATAAACTGTTACCGTTAGTCGTTTTCCTATGGATTTGTGGCAGGCGGTACCTTTTATTGATAATAATTTAAGTTTTATTAATCTTTTGGCAAACCCGGGTACCTAGCTCGAGCCAGCTCGCAAAACCTCGGCTCGGGCGCCGCACTCGCGCCGCTGTCACTCTGCCATTTTGAAGAAATCCAAAATTCTGACTACACAGATGCAACTTAGTACCGCGTCTGCATTGCCCATTAATATTTTTTTGGTTATAAAAATTTGTGATGCATATTGTGAATTTACTTACTATTTAACCCCAAACGTAAAACGAGCCCAATATATTAATTTATCAATTAATATATATATATAGTCAGTCATTCGTAGACAATAGTAGTAGTTTAGAAGTTAAGCTGTGCTACAAACGATTTCACTTTCATCCAAGTTAGTACCTAGAACCTACAAATATCGAGAATTAATGATGTTTTGCAGCGCTAGGCGTTAACTTGCACCATACGAACAGAGGCACTGCAGACATCCATAGCGGCCATAGCTGGCTTACGAGTTCCAACGGTGCCTTCAGCTCCACGGAGAAACTCGAATAATTGAGGGTTCTGCCTAAAACATGACTGTGAATGAGGCACTCAACAGTCTGCCTCTGACCATCGGCCGGAACCGGAGACCAGGCCAGCGCCAGCTCGTCTCGAGAGCTATTTTATTTATGATTACGTGATTTTGAAATCCGAGTGGACGCCTTTACATGAGAATAAAAAACCGGTCCTGATTATTGTATTCCACTCATGAAAATATCATTAAAAATAATGCACATGTTTTTCATTTTAAAGGATCAAGATTATAATAATAAACACGAGTTCCACAAACAACGCCAAGTTTCATCAAATTACGTAAGTCAGCCGTCAGCTCTCGCTCTATGATATGTGCTCGCCGGGACGCGAACCCTGGACGATAAATATTCATGCGGCGCGCGATCCATTACGGCGAAGGGAAGATAATTAACATCATTCCAAGCCATATTTGTGTACGGGTGCTGAATAAATAAGTGATTCCAGTAGGTACGTATTAGACTCCTTTCTAAGATATTCGATGCGACATGTTTTGCGACCAAAGCCGCGCCGAGAAAATTAAATTTAAAAGCATTCGAGCTTGTAGTCCAAAGCATTCAAATAATTAAAAACATTAGATTTTTCAAAACAAAGTAACATAAAGCAGAGTATTGTAAAATATTGAAAAAATAGTACTATTATATAACATTTTTTAAAGTTCTAGGCATCCTCTCGGTTCCTAGACAGTAGAGAACTAATATCCAGCCAATAAGCCTCAAGACGCGAACTGCATCCCACAGCAGAACTCACTGATAGCTCCAACGAGGAGGTATATGATACCCTCCAACACAAATTTAATGGGATAATCTAACGGAGATGCCGGTCAAGTTCACGCCAAAAGCAAATACTTCAGTCAAAATGTTTGGTCTTCAACTTCAACATCGATGTAAACGGTATTTGAATGTTTTCGAAATCTACCAACTTGATATAGTTAAAAAAGGTTTATTGTGAAAACAATCTGATAAGAAAGAAATAGATCAAGGCAACGGGCCTCGTACCAAAATGATGTGAAAACAATCTGATAAGAAAGAAATAGATCAAGGCAACGGGCCTCGTACCAAAATGATGTGAAAACAATCTGATAAGAAAGAAATAGATCAAGGCAACGGGCCTCGTACCAAAATGATGTGAAAACAATCTGATAAGAAAGAAATAGATCAAGGCAACGGGCCTCGTACCAAAATGATGTGAAAACAATCTGATAAGAAAGAAATAGATCAAGGCAACGGGCCTCGTACCAAAATGATGAGATGTTAGTTTCAATGTCAAAATGGTCTAACAGCAGTAGGTACTCGTACCGTTATTAGTGTAAACCAGCTGATATTGTAACAACTGTGGCAAGCTCCTTCAATAAACTAATAACAAATTAATGACGTTGTAACATTAGCGGTGGAAAGTTGCATCCGACTCGAACCCCCGGGGGCGCCGCGCCGCGCCCCCGGGGCGAACGATCAAAACAATTGCTTAATAACAAGGAAGTTATTGGAAACTCCGCTTTTAATAGAAATAGTTGGACGATCTTTGGAATGAAACTTAGATTTGCCGAATTTATGTCGACGGTATTTATGGAACTAACTTTGTCACCGTGAAAATTCAATGGAAAGTTCTTTGAATTTGAGCTAACAACAAGTGCACCGTAGCTGGCATAAATTATATGAGAAAATCTAAATGTTACCAGTTTAGATGACTCTAAATTAGTAACATTAGTTTAAATTTTTTGGGAGCCCACCGAGGAGAGTCACTCGGAGAAGATCTCCATTTAGCGAGGTACTTGTCCGTCAGCGATGATCACAGGTATCGGATTACTTCGGCTGCACAATTGTACATCCTAACTTCATTGGTTTATCACACATTCAAAATTTAAAAAGAAAGATCAAAACTATCATATACTCCTTTTTTAAAGCCAGATAAGATAAAGATAATCATTTATTTGCTAGAATATAGGTACATAATAGATTGTTGCATGTCAATCAAGCGGTCCTTTACATTCTGCCTCCATTCGAGGCGTGCAAAATTACATTTAAACTAAATAATGATTATGATTAAATTGTGTCACTAATAATTTCTTACAATATTACTTAGAGTTATCTGCGTCATCTACAAAATGTATATATTCCTTGACATCATAAAAACATTTTTCTATCAGCCAGTCATTTACTTTGCGTTTAAATAGATATAAAGGTAGGTTAACTGTTATAAAATCAGTAATTTGCGTGCATGCGCCAGCCCGTTATTCCATAGTGTCTACTGAAACACACTGTAATCTCCGCATACTAACATACATGTCGGTAGCAAGTGCCCATAAGCCATTACCGTATGTACATATATGTAGGTACGCATAGCCTGCGGGGAAATGGTATTCGTAATTCCAATGTTATTGTGAGCTTTCATTGTACTCGTGTAGTAAAATGAGGCTTTTGTAAAATGACGCTTTATTCGCTAAATACGAGTATAAATTTCATACATGTGTTGAGGGCTCAGAACAAATATGTTAACCCAGGAACATCAACGAGGCACATCGTACTTATTAGACTGGTGTTACACTTCCGCAGATTTGTTCTTAGGAATATACCCTTCAAGTTTATTACTTAGGTTGTGCGTTTATTGTCATTCAACCAGTAAGAAGCTTTATCAAATAGAGCTGTGCGGCCGCTCGATACATACTCGTAGATATGTATAATAGGCGCTGAGACATCTAAGGACGTATCATCTATGGACGACTCTATGTTGAGAACACAGTGACATAGATCACATTTGCCTCTGTACTTGAAATATTAGTTCGAGAAGTATGTGAATATTATAGATATTTTGACCGAGTACAACAAACTACATGGATTGACGTGCATGTATCTTGTTTAAGAATCATATTAGCACCGCTTGAAATCTTAGTGTACCTTTTAGGAATACAATGTGTAGTCCCCGCTGCATTCCTGTCATCCCGCCCGCCCCTGCCCGCCTCCGTCCGCCCCCGCCTGACCGCGCCGCTTTGTGCCCGTAGCCACGTTAGCACTTTCAAAGATAGCAGATAATGCGAGGTTAACTGTTTCAATGTGGAAAGCCTAGATAACACTCTAAGACACTTCATGACATTACATTCCCCTCACGTTGCATCGTAATATACCTACTCTACTGACTCGATCTATGACATTGTTTAAGTAATTAGAAAATTAGAGAATGGAAAAGGTTACCGTACGCTTGAATAATAAAAACCTACTAGATGTAGGTAGATGTCTCGTTTACAAATGCTTTGGGTTTTTACCTGTGGTATTGACAAATCCCATGAGTGCCTACATCAGCAATTTAACAAAAGAAGGAATATAAGTATGAGTGTTCACTAACCTTTCGCACTCCGTCTGTCTTCGTGCAGCCTCGACAAGAATGTGGCGCGGGTTTCATAAATAAACGCTTATGCATGCAGACTTTAGGGGAAAATTATACGTTTAAAATTAATTCAGGCGTGGAAAAAGCAAACACACTGTGAAATTATTCAGCGAAGGTACACAAACACATTAATTTGGTTCGGTCCAAGTTGGCATTATCAGGGCGCGCATAAATCCGGTTATTATACACCGATTGTGCACAAATTGGAGTGCATTGATACGTGCAGTAAATCACTCGGTAGAGCCAATACCTGCCCGATTCTGAAAAATGATAGATTGCCCCGGGATATCATTAATTGTGAATAATTTCATCATTTTATTCACCGATCATCATTTTGATCATGCCTTACGTGACGGTGAGGGCTAAGGGCCAATTTACGCACAGGCGCTCACTGCTAGTGGCGCTGGTTTAAATGTTCATAAATAAATAGTAGTATAATAACCACAGTCAGTAGTTGAAGAAATCCTCAAAACCCCGATGTCGCCCGCGAAGCCTGCGAAGAACCCAGGATACTTCTGTGCTTCTTTCTGGGCGGAGTTATGCTGGCTAAATTATAAGTCAGGATATCCCACGCACAAAGGACCAATAGGAGTCCAAGTACGGAAAAGGTAGTCCATTTACATTTACCACTACAGTGAGTACTTCTATCATTGTGTCTAAGCTTTCAGCTTTTGGATGTTGCAGGCCAGAATTTACTAAACCCTCTGAACTAAAGTAAAAAGTCACGAGGCTCAATTTCAACCATCGATTATTCTTCCTTGGCAGTCGGATAAAATGAGAGCCCATTTTGGAAAAAATACATTATAACACCTTTGAATCCATCACCTGAAAGCGTGAGCTGGAATTAAAATACCCTGTGACAAAACGAAAAACTAACAGGAAGTGACATGAACGTTGTTAGTCTACACACGTTGACAGTACAGTGACGGACAGCTGCAGCGGAGGCCGTGGAAGCGGGGTGCAGGCGGATGCGAGTCAACACTGTATGAGTAGATGCACCATTGTTCCAGCTTGGAATGGGTACGTAAACAAATATGCGCCGCGAAAATAATGGCTGTCAGCTCGGTATCCTATTTCAACGTAAAATACTAAAGTAATACGAATGCGAAACGTTTCGAGCCAACTTTCGTTGTTTGAATTGTTTTTGCCGACGCACGTCGCTTCTTGTTAGGTTTGCACCAGCTGCTAGAGTCTGGATTAAGATTAAATTACTTATCATAAAATTGCTGCTCCAGCAAAATACAAGCACATGAAGGAAGGCATATTTTTATCTTTGCATGCCCCACGTTTCAAAACATGGGCACTTAAAATCACCTTTTTCTAACCTTTGCTGAAGAAAATATCGAAGACCAGGTAAATCCTATAAAATATCGGTCACTTCATACACGTCTGCGCGCTCCCATCCATTGGGCCAATCGAATCAGCCCGTCGATCCGTCTCCTGTCTCCGCCATTAATCATCTCGCTCGCTTCAAGTATCGGTTACTCGAGGAGGCTGATGTGAGCTTTCGCCTCGCTACCTTTATCGAAACCACTGAATTAAGGTCAGCAAGACCCCGAAAGGTTGGAGTTTTGTAGTGAAAGCAATCTTGAATGTTATACGACTACGATCCACTACAATGCTTAATCTTTTTGGACTTTTGTAGAGCTAGACTCTGGCAAAGAGGTAATCGAGGCTAGGTTGATGTCATGAGGGATTGAACTAAGGACGGTTCGTTCGGGTAAGACGTGGACCGCCTTGTGCTGGCTGGATGTTTGAATGTAGGTCACAGGAGGCGGTGCAGACTGCCTCGCTGCGTCTTGTGGCAACACGGCTCATGCCACACTGAACCAAGCATAGAATACCCTTCAAATCAATCAACTTTATAGACTGTCGTGACTCGAGTACCAACAACGCACAGGCCAAACTACTGAACGAACCTAGTTATGCATGGTAATTCGTAGTAATCATGTTGGTGTACAACATAAAATATGTAAGACAAGTCGCTCAAAGTTACTTTAAACTTGTAAAACCGAATTATTCAAATTAAAAAATTAAGTTTTAGATAGATACTTGAATTACAAAACACGTAAGTATTAAAACATTGTATCTTCAACTTCTAAGCTTGCACTTTCAAGCAACCCAACTTTAAAAACAAAGCTAAGGACCTTATTAATGAACCTACGTACAACTAAAATTAGAACCCGTATTTGAAGTTGGAGGTTATAATTAAAAGTTAGAAAGTCATCAGATAACCCCTATTTAAACTCCAGAAAGTCGAGGAATGAAAGAGCGAATTAATTGCGGGATTATTTCAGCTAACAGTTGTTTAATCCCGAGTCTGGGTGCGAACTATTCCGATATTTCCCCACGGGGTCGTAGTCAGGCTTTCGAGGTTAACCCTTCGGATACGATTAAACCAATGGCTTGATAAAACGCATCAGGTTCATATTCCAAGGTTTGTAGATTCCTTCGCACCACTGATTTTTACCAGAGTTGTAGAGACAAGATGTGAATAAATAGAGGCTTATATAGTTTAGTATTATCATCTCCAGCCCTCTCCTGGCGCCATCCCTGTCTTCTGGTCCGCCATACAATCGTTGTTAAAATATATTACGGTGGGATTAAATAATTGGCACTAGATCAGCGAGCTCCGATCGTGTTGCGGGCTTTGTAATTTGCGTGATAAAGCGTAGTGTTTCGTGATTCCCATTGAAAGCACAATACAATGGTTTTCGTGATAGCACTGAACGTTTTATTGAGGTGTACAAAAGCATTAATTCATAATTATCAGTTTTATCGAATTGGTTTTGTTTTTCATTTCACTGAACGCACGTGATTTCAGCAGTTATATAATTCGTTATATAATGGTCTAAAATAATGTAAAGCAAAATGTAATTGTATTGCAGAACGCCGTTCACGCTAATGTATCAGAAGGCTATTATGCACACTTCGATATGGCCCGATATCACTCAGACACACCCAGCCAGTAGGTAAGTACATCATTTTATGAGGCTGGAATAATTGTTTATTTTGACATAGGTTTTAGTGAAACATTACTTTTAAAAAGTGTATGCAGCAATACATATAGGTTTCGCTCTTTATACACGATCTACAAAGTTAGGTAGATAAAAAGCAGAGATAAACTGACCAGCTTAGTATAATGTAAGACGTAGCTTTTCGAGACGTTTAGGTTTAGGTTTGTCAGAGTGCCTGGCTAGGAGTTCTAGGAAGCCACTACGACCTGGGAATTTCCCCATGGACTCGTAGTAGTTGGTTTGGTACCCAGCACTACCTGCCTACACTACACGTATAGTCTACGACAGTTACTAACATGTTTGTGGTCACTTCTCTCTTGATAAAATCTCAAGATTAAGTTGCCAAGTACAACGTGATATTCAAAATTAAAATGATTTTATATTTTAATAATATTTTCCTCTTAGTCTTTGTAATAGGAAAGCCGAACTTTTGTTTCCACCAAAATCTAGGCTGTTTTAGACACTAACTTTTTGTTCTATTTTGTCGATTTTATATCAGAAACAATACACAGCACATACGCTATTTTCAATTTTTCATTTTTTACAAAATAAATTTACCGTACTAAATTTTTATCACAAAAACATTTTGGGCAAAAAATTGAATAAAAAACCGAGTGCATTTTATGGTTTGTTTATGAAAACAGAAGCAATAAGTCTGCACACGCGGGGCGGGGCGGGGCGGGGCGCGCGGCGGCCAGCAATGTGCGAAATGCCGACCATTTTGACTGGACGCACTGAGACGCACGCGACACGCGCTCAAATGTCTCTAGCATAGTAGCCTGGGGGGCCTGGGGTTCCGGGCAATGTAGGTACCCTGTACCTATCCGTGTTGGGTATCTATAATTTTCTAGTTTTAAGATGGTGATGGATTGGATGATTCTTCTTATCGTGTCACTAGTTCTTTCGAACCAGTGTGGTGAAAGGATTTCAAGTGCGCCTCGAAGAGGCTCCTTTCGTGCACTAAAGTGAGCAATGAAGCAATAATATTGCTCACCATCTATGTATCTATCCGGTATTTTAATAATGTTTGCAAATGCACCTCTCATAGGTAATAAATTATAATAACGTATTCACCCAAAAATCGTAAGTGAATTTATTATTAGAGTTTGTTCGGAACGAGAAGAAAGGTGGCAAATTAAATTGAGGAACCGGAAATTACAATATTTACAAAAACGGCAAATGAATCATTGGAGCCGCCAGCGCCTCAAATCTAAGTATTTCATTTTGTACATATTAAGCAAGAACATAATGGTAGTCAAGTAAAGATAATATTGTTAGTAAAAGGTAAAAGTGAACCAAGTGACAGTGACTGGTGAGGTTGAAAAAGGTATTCATAATTCAAAATATTTTATGGTTTAAGAATTTTGTAGTGTAGCAGTCCCGGAACCCTGAAACGGGGTCGTGGGATGACATGGGATGGGATGGGATGGGACGGGACGGTCGTTCCAAGCACGCGGCGACGCTTACGCGATGGAATAATCTACGAAATAATACACACCACCTACAATTCTCCTCCTCGAGAGAAGTGAAAGAAGACATCATTGCTGCCTTCAGGGATAAGGTATGGAGATGTCGTAGCATCGACGACTGAGTGGTGTGGTGTAACTTACCAAATATGTAATATAGGCATCTAAGGATTTGGTTGAGCTCAATCCAAATTCACTTTAGGCATAAAGATAAAGAATAAAGAAAAAAAGATTATTCAGGCTTTGATGTTCCCACTGCTGGGATTCAGGCCTACTCTCGTTGAAGAGAGCGAATAGGTCTAATCCACCATACGGACTTAGATACTCTTAATTTAAATTTGATTTTAGCCCCTATAAATTATCTTGTCCTTATTAATTAAGAAAAAAATGGTCTTTCCTCTTTTAATTTTAAGAGAAAATTCATTACCGGAATGTAAGTAAACTTGCAAACAATGAGAAGGGTTCCTTTGTGATTTTTATAAGGCTAATGTTGTTTGAGGGTTCACGAGCGAACCGGGGTGCGGATGTCGCTAATGTAATCACTTGAGCTGTTTACATCGCGCCGCCCCGCCGCGCGCCGCCGCCGTCCATTCAAGCTAGTCCATTCTTTTTGAAAAGTTATAATTGGTGATCATTTCTTCTATGTAAAACTCTTGATATAGTCGTAAAATCACGTAAGTAGATTCGAAAATTTGTGAAGATTGAAAATAAATAAATATTTGTAACTTAATCACGCCAAAACTACTGAAGCACCTGAACTAAGTGTGAGAGCGGATATTGGTGGGATAGTGAGAATAATTCGAGAAGAATCGACAACACGGATGTTCGAATGGCAAGGGTATTTATTGCCATTCGACCATCCATACTGCCACGCCTGGTGTTGCGGGTTCGATTCCCGCTTCAGGACAAACATTTGTGTGATGATCGGTGTTTGTCCTGAGTCTGGGTGTTTTCTATGTATTCTATATACCTATGTAATTAAAAAAAAAGTATTTAAGTATTCTATCAGCCATCTGGTTCCCAGAGTACAAACTGAGCTGGGCTACATGGCGTTGTGTGAAATGTCCAAAATATTTTAAATTTAAATGGCAAGTATTATGAGATTTAAATCGTCAACATACAAACCGTCGGGCTCCTGCCGCGAGCCATTCAGACCAGGCTGGGTGGCGCTGTCATCAGGCCATTATCATTGAAACGTGTATCAAATAATATAAAATGAATTTGTTTTGTCAGTTTATTAGCAAAATGGCCAATCGGCTGTTTTGTAAAATTGTAAAATTAATATTGCAGCGCAATGGCCAATGTTTGTACGTACTACCTATACTTATATAGGATGGCATAAAACACTGTACTATTACTTATGACATTTAAAATATATACTTACCTACATAGTTCAATTAATGTACTTTAATATTAATATTTCGGGAGTAGAGCTATATTAATATATTAAAAGACCTAATTATAACAGCTAGTTGGTATTGTTTTCGGTCTAAATTTTTAATAATGATCGGTGATAGCACTGGAATGAGGAAATCAAATTATTAATGGCGGCGCTTACTCATTTCAACATTATTATGTCGATCATTATAAGTATTAATTTATCATGATTAATAGCTATCTAGAATAATATCTATCTTATTGCTAATCTTATAAGACCGCCCTTATAATTTTAGTGACGTACAACTATTTGTACCCCTATACAACTTGCAAACAAAGGAGTAATAATAATAGATCCCAAATCACCTTCGAAAAGGTAAAACCTCGTTTCCTGGCTGCTAAAGCCTGCTCGGCGGCGGCTCACATAAATCCGAGCCGAGTGTAGCGCGACCCCAAATTGATTTTAAATTTATTTGAGCGTCTTGCCGTAAATTAGCGGCTCCGCCCGCGCCCGTAGAGCGTGCGACGCGCAAGTGAAGCCGTGTCGGGAGACAGACATCCTCGTATATAACGACTTATAACTATGCTGTTAAAATAATGATTTACATCAATTGAGATAAGATTATAAAGGACAGTTTCTTTTAATATTCAAACCGCACTTTCATGGTTTTTTTTCATCCACAGGGAAACGGAGCCTTCCGCGTTTTCAAAATTTTGTGACAGCGTCTGGTCGAAGCGATGCGTAATCAGAGGGTTGGCAGCAATCTCGACGAAAGAATACGCCTTGCAATAATACAAAGACACAATGCAGCCAGTATCCTCGGCACGCTGCCATCGGGTATCGAGTTGGAGCAGTTGAGCTACGTATAGATCGTTTGCAACGGTGGCCCAATTGTTTCCTTTTGTATTTTTTATATGTAATAAACATATAAAAAATACAACTAAACACAGTTTTGATGTTAATAATGTTCAAATTGATGTAAAATAATCTAAGTATTCGTCAAAAAGATTCATAACGAAAATTTAAAAAATTAGCTATGTATCAGTAGTGAATGGTCCCGCGGTGGGGCGCCCTTCGCCCCCCGGCAGTTCGGGCTCATGGGCGCTGGAGCAGTACGAGGTGAGGTACACCCGGGCGCCCTTGGTCTGGCCGGCGAAGATGATCGCGTACTCCAGCTTGGGGATGGCGATCATGAGGCCCACCTCGGAGCACGAAGTCACGGACACGCCGATAGCATCTCTCCGATAGACACCACAATTTTCTACCTGGATAATAAGCTTATGAAAACTGAATTTTTAAAAACCAAAAAAAAATTAATGGGCAATGTAAATGGGGTACTACGTTGTATCTATGCATTCAGAATTTTGGATTTCTACAAAATGCCAAAATGTCAGCGGAGCGAGATGGCGCGCCCGAGCCGAGGTTTTGCGGGCTGGCTCGAGCTAGGTACCCGGGTTTGCCAAACGATGAATAAAAATTAAATTATTATCAATTAAAGGTACCGCCCCTGACGCAAATCAATAGGAAAACGACTAACGGTAACAGTTATCCAATTTTAATCAAATTTATTTCGACAAAAAATTAATTTAATATATCCAATGTTTTATTTCCTTCATTTTGATACCCTACTCGATAGGTTTGCTAAACAAAATTACTATTTAGCGCCAAAAATCTACAATTTTTTTTATTTATTTTTAAAACTCAACTAAAAACACTCGGGTTGTTGAGACAAATCTAACGATACTTAACCGTTAAATCCATCCAGCCGTTTGGAACATACGAGGTAACAAAGAAATTTACATACATCCAAACAAGATACGCGCGAAAAACATAACCCGTCCTTGGCAGTCGGGTAAAAATAAAACTATTCCAGTGCGAGTTTACTAACCCTAGCTACAGCTTGTAGATAAATATGATTGAAATATTATTTTCTATAGTTTGGAACAACATTAGTTCGATGTATTTCAGTATACCCAACGTACTGGTGCCTCATGTAATATTTTGCCTGGAGTAGACTCTGTTTTTCTAAATAGTTTCGAAAGTTGTGTGATTTTTGATTATTATTATAATTATTATTGATACTGACAGAAATATTTTCCTACATTATGTCATAAGGTACTCACCGCCTTAGTCTCGAATTGTGTTCGACCCGGTCCAAAATACATGGTCGGTGCTTCTATCGTATACCCTTTGGAGGCTCCTGTCAATGATAAGGAACGGTTTTTATTTTCCAACTATTATCAATATCAACTTACGACGCCACTTCCCGGCAGACTTCTCTCCTCTCTGAAATCTTTTCTTCTCTTCTCTTTACACTGAGCAGCGTGCCTTTATCTCCAGCTAGCCGTTAATCATCCGGCGGTATTTCTGCTTAGGCGTGTCTACTCAAGAACTCAATAATACGAAGATTACTTTCGATTTTTCTGTGACACCTTCGCCGAATAGATATTTGTCTCGAACCGTGTCAGACAAGGTCTTATTCATACAACATGTAAAAGAAAAAATCTCGTCGAATGAAGAATTATAATCTATTTTCAAGCTGAAGAATGATTAATAAAGTTTTTACGATGCATATGTTTACCGAGACTTCTGGTGTAGCAGTACTCGCCGAGAGTGGCGCCGGCGAGCGCGGCCAGCGCGCTGATGAGGAGCAGCGCGCGCGTCATGGCGAAGTGAGGAATGGAAGCCGCTCCCAGCGCCGCGGCCTATTTGTACCCGCGCGAATGCAGCGCTCACACTGCAATCTAAATCGAAAACTAATTGCTGATAAGTGGAACGAATTCCTAAGTAAATTTTATACGACCTCATTAGTGTAATTTTCCAATGAAAATATATCTTAATTAAGTCAGAAAATATAAGGATATATTTAATATTATCAAGATTTTACAAAAACATACAAGAACTGACTTCAATCGGACTGTCTAGTGACCGGAGGCACTGACAAGTCACATGGAAGCAAAATACTCGTACGCAATTTTTTTTTTCAGTTACATGATTTTGATTTAAAAACTAAGCTACTGAACCAATTTTGATCCAATGTCTGGGACCAATCTGAAAGTAGGTATAACCTCTCAAAACAAAAGAAGATTTTTTTAAAACTCCGAATAGATTTGTGATCATCATCGTTCATTTCGACTTCGACTTTTACCACCGTTCACTTAGGATTAACCACAAACACCATGGTAAATGTTGAAAATTACTATCTAATAATTAAGAATTAATTTTTAGTTATTACAAATTATACCTATAGACTAATCAAAACCTATATTTCTATACATTTACGATACACATAAGAATACGTTCTCTCATGCACGATAACTCAACCAAAAAATATTTTGCTAAAAATTCCGACTGGGCGAAACTATTAGTATACAATGCGTCTGGTCTTGCGCTACCGATATTTAAGGGGGTTATTTTCAAGTTTTTTTATCGGTGAATCCGCCCTCCCCCCACGACATACTCCACTCCGCTTGAAATGGCAGCCATATTGTTTTTTTTTCCAAAACTACGCCAGTTCGTGTACAAAAATGACCATAACTAAATATCTCTAAGTCCTAGAAATATGAATTAGATGTTATTTGAATGACAAAAGTTCACTTTAGCGATCATGATTTATTGATACTAAGAGCATATCAGACAAAATTATACGAATTGAGAATATTTTAAGAGAAATAATACTACTCATGTTTACGTTCCCTCGCGTAATGCAAAAACTAGCCTGTTAAATTATATTTTTTTTGTACTGCATTTGCAGCCAATGAGGACGTGATGGCCCAGTGGATGAGGCCATTACCTTGCGATCTGATGGTCGCGGCCGGGCGCTGATGAGGAGCAGCGCGGAGCCATGGCGTAGATGGAGGAGCTAAATGCCGCTCCCGCACCCGTGCTCTGCACTAGGTACTGCATTTGAACCCGCGCGTAATGCAGCGCGCACGATAAGTATGTATGTTGTACTTTTAGGAAAAAATAATTACAGATGTATGTTCAAGTATTTTTTGATAGTAAAAAATCCATTACATTACAAGTCATTAATTATACATAACGCGAAATCATTTCTATTGAACATTATATTTTACGTTTGCCAGATGTCATACTCAGCACCTACTCTTTTTAACATTTTGCTTACAGTACTTTTATTTTATGAGTTAGCGAATTGTTTATTTTGTACTAGTTTATCCTAGTTCATAGTTTTTTATTGGTACCTAACAGGATTACATCCTTATGTTTTATAAGTATAATAATAATAAAAATACATTATGTATACAAGCATACATATGTATGTACTTTTATGGCAATTAACAACTGTCATGCTATTCCGGATTTCCCAAAATGTTACTAGTTGACGCCCGCGTTTGAATTAAAATGAACACAATTCCTGACGAACATATCCTCCTTTCCAGTCTCTACGTGTAGCGGTTTTGCCTGCGTTGTCTGTCAGTCAGACAGTACTAAGCCGTTTTTATTTATTCATATATAAAATAATTATATTGATTGCACGCGTAGTCGTAGTTCATGCAACAATTTAAATCTCCATCTGTCATAGGGAGACTGAGACCGGCCATCCGGACTGGTGGACACCGGAATGAAACTTTATAAGTGTTTCAATATCTCAAAGTTTTACCTTAATTTGTTAACCTTGTTAGTAGATTAACAAAGTTAATTTATTGTACATCCGTAATGGATAAGACTGTAAAATTACTTGTACTTATTTACAGAGGATCTTTATTGTACCAAATACAGTTTAAGCAATAAATATTTTCTGATTCTGATTCTGATTCTGATTCTGATTCACTCATGTGCCAACAAAACTGAATACCAAATACAAAAGAATAAAAACCAGATTATGTTATGAATATTTATTTAATACAACAGTCGGACAGAGGACTTGTGTCGTTTAACGAATGTAGGGTCGGCTCTATAATTGCCTTACAACCAGCTTACGCTGGTGCTCTCCTTTGATTAAACCAATTGTGGTTTATATTATGGGTATACTTTAAATGGTTTAATCACGTCAGTAGTTTCTCACACGCACGCACATGATATGTTTGTGTGAGTGGTATAATCGGTGTAAGCTGGGTGTAAAGATCATTACAAAGCCAACTGAAAGACTGCACATTTATTAGGTTTACGGGATCACCTCCGAAGCCCGTCTCTTGTGCAAACATGACTGTTGGTGGTCGGAGGCAGGTCGGACGCGACTTCTTGTGGAGACGGACCGCCCACGTACGGGAGGCAATAGCCAGTGACGTGGACCGACGCTGGTGAGGTGGTCTTGATGTAGGCGCAGTCCAGGCTCGTCACGTGCACGACGGGAGGCGGCGTGGTGGCCGAACATACCGACACCACCACACCTACTGGTCTCATTAATCTGGACTCGCAAGCTTCTCTCTGGAAATTTAAATGATTGCTAATGAAATGCGACATCAGGAGCGGTCACCCTTAACGTTGTTTGCGTCGAGCGTTAAAGTCCTTTCGTAGTACGTGCCTTTCTTGACAAACAAGCCTTAGAAATTTTAAGTCTTTACGTTCATTGGTTTGGTCTGTGTGTTTATTATCTGTCCGTCAGTCAGTTATATAGGACTAAGCCTTTTATTTAATCATACGTATATTGGTAGCAAGGTAAGATTCTCGCTATTTTTATTAAACACTTTGTCACATAAGTATTAAAAAATAATATAATATTATATTAAAATAAACTATCGATATAAATACTTATATCTAGACAGCAAATGTTTGTGAGGATAAAAGATGGATGTAAGTTTATTACTCGGTCATGTTAAACCGACTAAGGTCTGTGTTCACCAATAGATAATCGGAAGATTAGGCCTCCTCATCCGTTAACTTTGACGTTTAATCTATGAAAATTCGTATCAAAATCGTAAGAAATGTTACTTCTCGACGCTCTACTTCTCTTGCTTGTGTATCCACAGCACGCGACAAGCCGCGAGAACTCAGCTTTTTAGTGTGCCGGAAACTTGGGCAAAAGTGTCCGTTTCTCGTAGCGGGGAGAACCGGTCGTTAGGCAGGTATGTAGATACTTACAACTCTCGTTTCGAGATTATATTCCCATGCAGGAATGGTGACGGCCGGCAGGTCAATCTGGTAAAGGCTGCTGCTTCCTGTAAAATATTCACACAAACTTCAGGCCTAATCACACTTTCTACTAATATCACATTGTTTCCTAATATATATATTTGATGAGGGGTGAATTTTTCAATCATAAATGGAATGGAAGGGAATATTGAACAACGTTCAAAAGACTCTCGGGGCCGATTTTGATAAAAAAAATGTAAACTAGATTTTTGTAAAATAAATTTATTTCCATTGCCTACCGAACTCGTTATTGGACGGATTATACACGCTGCGGATAGGTATTGTTTAGGGCCTGCAGTAAAGTAGCCATTAGCAACAGTAAAAACATAAATAAAAAGTTTGTTTCCTGTTACAACAATTTACAAGCCGATTACGGTTTTGGGTAGATTTTATTCAAAGATTAAAACATAAAAAATAATATTAATAAAAAAATAACGATTTAGAGAATGGAATAAATTTGAAATACCTATTTGTTTTATCATAATATTGTTATATAATTCTTACCGGCGTTATCGCTACTGCAAATCTGGGCCGCGGCGCAGGAGATCGCGGCCAGCGCGCTGATGAGGAGCAGTGCACGAGCCATGGTGAGATGAGGAACTGGATGCCACTCCCGCGCTCTGCATCGTATTTGTACCCGCGCGTAATGCGGCGCGCAATAAACGCATCACCCGATTTTGAAAACTAATTCTTTATAATTGCAACTAATTAAATAATACGGTTACTACTACTTTCTTGCGTGTCCTCGTCAGCCTCATACTAATAGTGTATAACTTAGTACTCTGTGCTAATAGCCACCTCACATGGTGATGAAACGTAAGAATTAACAATACGGATAAGGAGCGATAGAAGCAATAAAGTATCTTCTTTAATATAGATCATCTTATAATAAATTAAATATTAATTTACTACCATTTATGAGATTATCCATTGATTGTTTAGCTCTGACAGGCGGATCCAGGCGCGGACTCAGGGATCATATAGAGATCGGGAGATCAGGGACAGGGGAGATTTAGAAAAGCTATTAATATTGCATTAGCTTTTATTTGCCTTTACTTGTTATGGGTATTCTAGCAAATGTTACATTACAGGTAAAATTTTCAAAATACATGGTAAAATTTTAATCACCAGAAAAAATACACATGGTCAGTTGCCGTTACTAAACACAGATATGGCAAAAAAACTTGAAAAAATAAGTCGAATTTAGTCAATTTATAACTGATACCGTCAGTCGTTTTCATATGGATTTGTATCAGGCCCTTTATTGATAATAATTTAAGTTTTATTCATCGTTTGCCAAACCCGGGTACCTAGCTCGAGCCAGCACGCAAAAGCTCGACTCGGGCGCCGCACTCGCGCCGCTGTCACTCTGTCATTTTGTAGAAATTCAAAATTAGGACTGCACAGATACAACGTTGTACCCCGTCTGCATTTCCCATTTAATTTTTTTTGGTAATTAAAAATTGTGTTGGTGTATACATTTTTTTCCTCGGCTGTTGTAATAAAATAAAAATTCAATTCAAATTCCCTTTATTGATCATTAAACATGTATTTAGTGACAGTGGCAAACTGGACAGCCGGGGCACCACCTTGTTTTGTCGAGATCGGTGCGGAGTACGCTGCCCTTACTGTACGGCATCGGCAACGGCGAGCCGTCGTCCGGCACTGGCGAGCAGTAGGCGGTGACGAGCACGGTGGCGGACCAGGTGCTGGTGATCTCCACGTAGTCCAGGTTGGTGAGCCGCGCGGTGGGGCGCGGCGTGCTGAGGGAACACACCGCCACCTCCACGCCGACTGCGTGTTGCAATCTTAATGCGCAAGTTTGACGCTGAAATTTTAAGAAGGACTAGGTATGCACCAAATATTTTTAATTACCAATGAGGGCTTTTCAATGAGACATTAAAAAAAAGAGGTTGCAAAGATAGATGGCGCTGTATGAAACGCAAGTGTCAATAATCTTTTGACCACCTTCAAGTTAGATCAACGTTGCCTCACTAGACTAAGTATATTACAAGGAAGGTTCATCTGGTGTACCTATTATTTAAAAATGGAACATACTCTATACTCAGCCGGCTAGAACAAAAGGAACAACTTTTTTCCTACTTTGTTTGTCAGATAAAGCTAGAGCCGCTCGTCGCCTATGTCGTCCGATTGTTGGACAAAGGCCTCTCCTAAATTTCTCCACCATTCTCGTCTCTCTCGGCAGTTGATATTTAATAGTTTAATGCCGACTTGCACCAAACTATCAAAGTTTTTCAGCAGTTACTTAACTCGCTTGACAGCTCTTAACTGTCTGAATTTTGACCGTTAAGAACTGGCAAGCAAGAAAAGTAATTGCTAGGAGCTTTTACAGTTAGTTTGGTGCAAGTAGCCAATAATATAAATCAATTAAAAATATGTTCTGAATTTCCAAATATTTAATTACTCGTAGATAGAACCCGTAGATTGGTATACTTACAACTGCTGTTGCATAATTCTGTTTGCCCGGCGACACGGAGACGATCGGCAGTTCGACAGGCTGCGCGTCGGTCCTTCCTGTTCAACAATCACACTTCAGATCACCCAGACTCCCCACTGAGTGCAGCACACAGGACTGCACAGCACACACTTAACTTTGTGCAGAATAACTGCCGCACTACTTTAGCTAGATCCAGATCCAGATAGAGGCGTCCCTCTACTGTAACTGCCTTTCATCCAGATTTTTCGAGGCGCACTTGAAATCCTTTCACCACTAAGCTTTGTGGAATTACTACATCTTGACACTTGTTTGCAACCTTTACCACCTTTGCAAAGGTTCGAAAGAAGTAGTGACACGATAATAAGATCTATACTCGATTATAACTTCGACCACTTTTCCGAAAATGCCCGACTAAAAAGATGAACCTCTTGGACGAACTACCGGTCCATGCCACCGATAGGTATACCAGGGCTTACAGTGATAAAATAGTAAATAAATATAATACAAGTAAAGAAAAAAGTTATCTTTCCTGTAACCAAAAATGACAAAGCCACCACAGCCCTATTAATACTATTGGGCTTGTGATGATAGTACTTTCTTCAGCGGATAATCTTCTTACCTAAACGATCGGTGCCGCATAACTGGGCCGCGGCGCAGGAGATCGCGGCCAGCGCGCTGATGAGGAGGAGCAGTGCGCGAGCCATGGCGGAGATGAGGAACTGGATGCCACTCCCGCGCTCTGCATCGTATTTGTACCCGCGCGTAATGCGGCGTGCTCTAAACACATTGCCCGATATTGAAAACTAATTGTTGATAATTGAAACAAACTAAATACCTAGTTCTAAAGATTACGGCTTTGCGTGTCCTACTTCCAGCCTCTTACAAGGCTAGCATGTGAAGATACGGTAATAGTTTGTAAGCTGATGCTGCGATACCAAAAAACATTTTTAGCTAATCAAAATAACATGGGTCAATGGTATTGAAATGCAAAACGGGCTTTCGTTTTCATATTTTAAGTAGAATAATAGAACCATTACCCAAATCATGAGCTAATCATACGGATACAGCCTGCAAAACTTATAAATCTAGCACGGCATTTGTTTCTTATTGAAAATATTTTTTCTTCAAAAAATGAAATATGTAGGGTACATACTTACCTAAAGTAAAGATTACGTAATGTGATAGTTGTATGTGTGTTGTTGTTGCGATAATAAAGTCATTTCGAAGAATGAAATGGTTACCTATTTGATGTTTTTATAAAATGGCAAATAAATCCATAACCCAAGACAATAGGTAGTAATGATTGTATTAGATTTGGCAGTTATTTTCAAATAGCAAAAGCAAGCGAGAAGCGCGAGCTAAGGTCTCCGTTTCAGCGCTTTAGTATGTCTGTCCGGATGTCCTGATGCATTTCTCAAGCGATTCTCGTGAAGTTTTGGAATGACTAAACTCACGAGGTCTGCAGCTCACAGAGCCCTTAGGAAGAAAACAACACCAAAAATCCGGGTAGACTCTTGTTTCATAATAAGGCTGTAATTTTTTTTCATACTTTTATTGTTTGGTACAAACATAGTTACAAATATATCACTCATTGTCTTAATTCAAACAAATCTGATGGTTGTGAGTGTTCAACGTTGCTGTCCTAGGACGAGGTCCCACACGCCTTTCTCGCGGTCGTCGGTGGGCAGGGGGGGCAGGGAGGGCAGCGGGGAAAGGCTCACCGGCGCTGGCGCGGCAAGGAGACTGGCATCACCGACTGGAATGGATAAAAAAACATTGATTATGATTATACACTTTATCCAAAAAAACATGATGAAACGAATTTTTTTAATTTATAACAAATTATTTTAAAACACTAGGATGCCCCGTCAACTTCCAATTCGTTACAATCATATAGAATAGGTTTTGTAGTTTCACGAAGTATTTTGTCAGGAGCTGATGTGGGCGGAGACGGTGGATAGCTGGAGACGGCTGTGTCGCATGTCCCTGAGTCCACATCTGCAGCTCGACCTAACGGGCACCGCACGACTCACAGCTGGGGACGACCAATTACCTGCGTGCTGGCAGAAGGTGACGGCGGAGACGGTGAAGGTGGAGAAGCTGGAGACGGCTGCGTGTCGCATACCCTTGAGGGCCTGCAGCGCGGGCGGGGGCTGCGCCACCGAGCACGCCCACACCTGCAGCCCGATCTGGTGGGCTCCGTACGGCTCGCACAGCTGAGGACACACCGGGTCATTACAATGTATGAGACCAAGTAGGCCCGAAAGGATTTCACTGGAAATCAAAGCGCGTCGCGCGCGCAGCACGCACACCGATCATCATTACAATACTCAATGAAGTGCTTTATAACTGTATAACTTGCATTTAACTCTAGGTATATTCAAACTCTTTTTGTTATAGGAATTTACCAATAGTTCACATATGATGTTTCGGAGGGATACAATGGAATCAAAATGTCCAAAGTGGATGGCCGCTTTTAGAACTGCTGCTTTACCAGTAGAACTATGGTAACTGGACACTCTATGTGTCTATGTGAAAGAAAAGTCCTGCGTTTATTTAATTGTTTAAGTAACGACTAACGAGTTAGTCTTTAACTTGTTGTACTCACATTATCAAAAGAGAAGCTCCAGTAGCCAGCAGGTTTGGTTCTCTTGTCGTATTTCACAGGGAACCCTGACTGCCTCCCTGGAATTATCAAATAATGCCGTATCGAAAGAGTGCTTCCCTGGACGGATATCTCCTGAATATGTTAGAAAGGTAATCACATTCACTATTAAAGGAAAATAATATTAATAAATAGTTTATATATAGTTAGTAATAAATCCGCTTAATTTCTAAACAATGGTCTTATTAATAATTAAAGTAAAATAATAATGAGACCTCGTACCGTACCAAATTACTTCATGCGTTTCTGTAACTAAACTAATAGATAAATACAAATACATAATTTTCTGTTCGTTATAATTAAATATTGGTATACAAAGTAAATAAATAAATACATTAATAAATATTTTGGAAATTTCACACAGCAGCGTCATCTAGCCCCAAACTAAGCAGAGCTAGTAATATGGGTACAGATTACTGATACAATACTTAAATACTTTTTTTTAAATACACATATAGAATACATAGAAAACACCCAGACTCAGGACAAACATCGATATTCATCACACAAATGTTTTTCCTGAAGCGGGAATCGAACCTGCGACACCGGCGGCGTGGCAGTCCAACACACTTGCCCCTCGACCAATCGTGTCGTCCTTACCATATGTGCGAGTGGTGCAGTGATAAGCCGCCGCCACGCTGAGGAGGGCCAGGGCGCAGACGAGGTACACACTCAGGGAGCCCATGGTTGCCACACACTTGCAACTAAACTTGCATCTTCTGCTACTCACTCACATTTATATGATACCCGCTAATGAGTAGCGGCGTCCACACTAGACGATCCAACGCGCTCCGATCGCGCGCTGCAGGAGCGCGATCCAAATGGAGCGGGCGGTGTGGACGTGCCGCGTACGATCCAGGTGATCCAGATGGAGCGCGCGCTCCTTGCCGCGCGCAATCCGTTCTTGGTCGGTTTTTTGGTCTGCCTCAAAGGCACCTCAGTTGCGTGGAGCGCGCGGTGTGGACGATTGCGTTTCTGGTTCGCCCGATCCCGTCAATTCATATCACTGTACAAGGAATTTAAATGTTTATGGGATCCGAACGACAGGTGTTACACCAATAAGGGTGTAAGGGACAATGTTTGGAGTGAGATTTCAGATATTGATGATGATCGTCAGACGGTGACTCCATCTCGAGCAAGAGTTCGAATGAATCACGGATCGCCTGTGGATCGCTTGGAGCGTAGTTCTGGATGGCAGTTTCAACAAACTGGATTGGCCTAGTACGCACGCATCACGATCCTCGGATCGTGGATCACGGGATCGCGGGATCGCGTGGATCGTTTGGTGTGGACGCAGCTAATAACACACCGTGATCCGTGCCGCATCGTTGTTCCGCTTCACTCCATTCTTTATGTACACTCATTAAAACGGGAATGCTCACTCATTAGTAGTGTTTAGCTCATTATAATATAATATATCTTTTGAAGTGAGTGTCAACCGCTGTAGTCGAGTGGAAGTACATAGATACCAGGTGATGTACTACTTAACTTTCTGATCAAATTACAAATAGGAATAAAAAAATAACGACAGGGTGCTAATAAAGTAAGTGATAGCAAGTGATGAGCATTCACGTTCGTTAATTTTTACAAGCGATGTAAGTTTTTCCAAGGTACGTGGACGAGATCACTCTCAACGATAAGACCGTCCTCTGTACCACTTTTTTTTTATTTCTTATTATCAAATATGACTTTTAAATGGTGTGCAGTGTATGAGTATGTACTTGACATTTGAATATTTCGATGCTGCCTTCCACGATCCGAGCTTCTTGTACGCTCTAAACCACGCCACGCCATTCCACGCCACGCCACGCTATGCCACGCCACGCCACGGCCGCGGCTCGGTCTGTCTCACAGCTGCTGGCAGTACAATGCTCTTCATTATTCAACAGGCAATATTCTGCTGTCTGATCGTTTCATTCTCAATATTATATACCTAGTAAGAAAATTGTCTGACAAGATTGACTTTAAACTCAGTTATAATAAAGATAGTATCCCAGCAAAAGCATTTTTAATGTAAAAAATAGTCATAACGAGCTTTAGCTACCGCAAACTTACGTGAGATCTTTTAATATTGAGCCAAAACTGGAACTCTATTTATCGTTAACTCTTATTTTATACAATCATTCATTGTAAGTTTGTAACAACTGAATTCGGCTTTGTTTATTCATTAACGTTTCCTTTGGCTATCATGCAGGAATATGATGACTTTGGTTATAAATAAGCTGTTTTATATCGATGTACAATACTCAACTTATATCCACCATCCCCGCCATGAGCAGGACAGCACATACTCCACTGTGTGTCGGCGTGCATAATATAGTAATCTATAACTAATCGTGCATAACCTATAAATTAAAATCATACATAAGGAACATAATTACATTTTTAAAACATAGATTCGCAATGGCCATCAAGTTTAATGAGTATTATTAAATTGAATTTAATTTTATTATTCGTTCAGTGTCCGGAAAAATTAAACAACACTATTTATTATAATATTATGCCAATATTATTGACCGAATGAAGAGAGGTCTCCGTCTAGATATAAAATAATTATAAATAAAAAATATTTATTCAAAAAACATGTAACAATATACTAAGACGAGACCAAGTCTTGGTGTTCTATGAATCAGACTTGGTTCAAACCATACACTGTAAATTTAGAGTAGAGAGGGGGTGAAGGGCTACATGTCTTAAAGAATATCAATGTTGTAAGGATATTTTCACAAACTATTGATTACCCTTACCATTACCGAAATAAAATAAATAACCAATTGGCATGAATACCTCGTATAGAAAAACGTTAAATTTTTAGAGTTCTTTACATAAAAGTTTTCGCCGCTTTTTAAACAAAAATAATAATTAATGAAATTCAGCTTTTTGTTGCCATTATTTGAAGAAATGAAAAGGGGTCCTCATCGGAGAATCATGTTTTGACAAGTCAGGCTCACGCACCAAGCAAGGGTTTCGTACCATTGAATAATTTGTATTTGTTTTATTTATACTTATTATAATAAATACATAGTATTTTCTGATGCCAAGTAGACATCGAAGTGCTGAGATGCTTTCATGAAACCGCCACAATGAGTGTCCAATTACAGGACCAGCAGGCTAAGCCCATCCAACTGCTCAGAGGAATGATACAGAGGGATGTCATATCCCTGAAACTGTTCACAAGCGCATTGGAGGATGTGTTTAAGACGCTGGAGTGGAATGGTACGGGCATTTAACATAAACGCGTACTTATACCTAAGTTTTAAGATGTTTATTTATTATTTAAAATTATTGGGTGTAACCGTGTCGGTACCCTCGACGCACATAATCGATTCACGCTTGGCCGGTTTTTAATATTTTTTTAGCACAACGATTCGTCACAACAATCTTATTATTGAAGTGTAGTGTTTAAAGCGTAGCGCAATCAATTAGGTGCGAATCTGTAATAGGCCGGCGAAGGTACAAATATGGGTAGTCCCGGGCTAGGCGGCAGTAGAGATGCTGCAGCTGAGGAGCCTGCTCGTGGTGTGTGCGTGCGTCGGTCTGCCCGCGGCGCGGGGGCGGGAGGGGATGTTCCCGTTGGGGGCCGACCGCGCCGTCTGGGGGCCAAACACCGGCTGTGACACCGATACTAAGGGTAACAATACCATCACCATCCGCTTTGTGCTTGGCAATTCTTCTTATCCTGTCACCAATTCTTTGGAACCAGTTTGGTGAAAGGATTTCAAGTGCGCCTTTCATGCACTCGACACGTGTTTTCGAACTTTATGTTCTACGACATGCCGATTTCCTCACGATATTTTCCTTCACCGCTAAGCACGTGTTTTAAATGCACATAGATCTTTTTTTGAACAGAAAAATCCATTGGTGTACGACCGGGTTCGAACTCACGACCTTCGGATCGAAAGTCGGGACACCTCCCACTCGGCCAACACGGCTTGGCAATACAATGATAGAGCTTATGAAAGTGACAGTATAACGGTCGCTGCAAACGAGCCACCGATCACCGGCGACCGGTACCGACGACCATCAATCAGCTACTACAGTACCTACTACAGATGCTGTTAACTGATTGTCGCCGGGTACTGGTAGCTGTGGTCGGTGTATCGTTTGCGACTGCCCTAAGTTTTAAACAAAAGTAAAGTTTTAAGTTAAATAAGAGTGTTACGTAATCAAGGATTTACAAAAAAAAGGTTACAGTCACAACTCATTGCCGGTCACATTGAAGTTGGTTATTGTATATTATACATTATCCAACTTCAAGGCGACTGTTCGACTGACCGTGAACACCACTGAAAAGTCACAGGGAAGCACAATACGCAATTTCGTTTATTTCGACGACATATTTTTTCCGTTAATTTGATTAAAACTAAATTTCTGAACCGATTTTGATGAAATTTCTATGGAACTAATTTGAAAGTATGTCTCAAATATTTTTTTTTGTTTCAAATCGGTTCATAAAAAACAAAGTTTTGAGGTAACAAACATAAAAAAATTGAGAATCCTTTTTTGAAGTCACTTGAAAATTATGCATACTCAAGGCCAACGAAGTATTCATTTTTATCTGACTACTGCCCGTGATTACGATAAAAGTAATAAGAAAACAAGATTTTTTTTTCCAGCTCAAAAACGACTCATACCTAATTTCAGCTTAATTAATGAAGCTTAATGAGGAACAAACATACAAACTTTCACATTTATATTATTAGTGGGTTATTTGATTGTTATAACAATAACCTCGGGAAAATGAACATGACACCTGGCTCGAATGACGTTTGTGCAAAGTACAGCGTGGAATTGGATAATCTTGATAGAGAAGAGGTCCTATACTTGGTAATTAATAGTAATGGTAAGTAATGATATGATATCGCAATTAGAGGAAGAAGAAATACGGAGGGCGCTGCACACGGCAGCGGGGGAAGCTTCAAATTCCGAGCGAGAGTGTCAGCCAGGTGTCATGTTCATTCGCTCGAGTATTATCTGTTAGTATGTTGCTGTTTTGTTTGTGAATGCAGGCAGCGGAACACTAGGGGAAAGCGTTCGCGTGGAGAGCGAGAGCCTCGTGCCCGCCGGCGTGCGGGTCCACCTCATCCAGATACCGAACGTGAGTCTCATCGGAAGGTCATCCCTCATCATAACTTGAGCTGAGGCTAACGGCCCGGCCACGCCCGTCGCGACACACTCCCCATACGTCGTCGAGATCCTAGGCTACTCAAGAGTAGCCTATAGGTCCTAGGATCCCTACGGCGGCGGCAGCCGGGGCGTTAGGATCACTCTAATCAAACCTCGTGGGCCTTGATGACTATTTCAATAGTTTTTATAAATGTTGGTATTTTGGTGAAATGGCAACTTTTGAGTATGAACTTCTTCTTATCGTGTCACCAGTTCTTTCGAACCTGTGTGGTGAAAGGATTTCAAGTGCGCTCTGAAGAGGCTCCATTCGTGCACTATAGTGCAATTTTACTCACTTTTGAGTACAATTGCATCATTTAGCAGAGTCAGCAACAAAAGTCTTGATATTTATGTTATAGTTATGATACACGTCTACAAGCGTAAGTGTGCGTTCATTAATGCCTTCATAACATATAGGTGGGTACTGACCGAAATATGCTGTGAATGTTATAATTAAAGTACGTAATATCGGTCAGTATCCACCTTTACTACACCGAAAACGCCAGTCAGTATCCACCTTAAGGATGCGTATTTACGTGGCACTTCCCTTTCCGGCAGCCGTGCCCCGAGAGCCGCGAGGGCTTCATGCTGTCGGTGTGCGATTCCACCACGCCGCAGGTCAGCATCGTGAACAGCGCCACGGGGCTGGTGATCCGCCAGGGAGACCTGAGCCGCCCCGCACGCGTCTACGTCGCCACCTACTGCAGGAACCGACCCATACCCGGACCCTTCTATCTGGGAGAACTCGGAAGCGGACAGCTAGGAGCTACTTTCTAAGAGGTCTATCAAACTTTATTTTTTATTTGCTTACATTGGTAATCAGTAACTCAAAGGTTTGCTGGAAGAAAACTTTTCAGGGGTTAATATCATAAGATCATTCCTGTTATTATTAACTTGTACGTTATGTTCATTTCATGTACTCGTACAATAAATAATCTAAATATCTTAGTATGTTTTAATTGAATAGCACTGTTTAAAAGGATCTCCCTTGGAGTATACTCTTCCCAAAACTAAAAAAACAACAAAACCGGATGACCCTGTAAAATAATGTGTGTGAACCATGTGTGAACAGAATGTGTGTGAACCATGTGTGAACAGAATATGTGGGAACCATGTGTGAACAGGCAAATTACATATTACTGACTCTTTACGCCACACCCGTAATAATGTAAGTATACCTAATAATTAGTTTACGTATTCAAATTTCTTTGTGTGTTTTGTTTTGTCCAAAAATTAAATGAACTCTGTTCTCCATTATTACTAGTTTATACAGACTGTTATTAGTAAATATGATGCACACTTTGACTCGGTGCATAATTAATTCCTGCAAGATATTAAACACATTCTAGTCGAGTCAAGAGGAATGCGGGGTAAATTGTGTACACGTGACTTCGCCGAGGTACAGCGGGGTAAGCAGGCTCCTCACTCATATTACCAGTAATTAATATAACGAGTATTAGCTCCAGTTAACGAGAATATTGAGACTTCACTTATTTGAGAATTTAATACTGTGTTGAAGTAGCTTATCGATCGAGCGAGCGCGATGTAAGTAGAAAGGGTAAAATCATAATATCATAGAATAACACACAATCTTATTATGATACCACAAAGTGTTTAGGTGTGAAATTGATTACAATTAGGTACTTGAAAAACTATAAATAAAAAATTGGCATTAATTCCTCATTTAGAGAATCGTTTAATTTTTAGAGTTATGTATGTAAAAGCTTACACCGCTGTCTGTTTCTAGCAAAACAAATTCAGACAGGTAGCGAGTGACGAAGTAGGCAGGTATAAAGGGGCCTCTTATGCAAATCATGTTTGACAAGTCAGGCTCACACATCAAGCAAGGCAAAACATGTAATTTTTTTTTGCTGACTGAACCTATTTTATCAACTTAAAATCCAGCAATGACAAATTTATCTTAAAAAATAATAAAATGAGTTTAGCAATGACCATTGGTGTTAAGATATTCAAGGAATTAATTATTATATAATTATTTTAATTAAAAAAATTTAAGTGGTGTAGGTGTAACGAAACCCTCAGTGCACAAGTTTGATACGCGCTTGGCCAGATTTTTAATAAAAAAATTACAGCGATTCGTCACAATAAATCAACGAAGTGTAGTGCTTAAAGCGTGGCGCTAATCAATTAGGTTCGGATCTGCATCTGCAATAGGCCGGCGAAGGTACGCACATGCTAGTCCCGGGCTGGGCGGCAGTAGAGATGCTGCAGCTGAGGAACCTGCTCGTGGTGTGTGCGTGCACCTGTCTGCCGGCGGCTGGACAGTTACCGGAGCGCGGGTGGTTCCCGAAGGGCGACGACCGCGCCTACTGGGGAAACGAAACCGGCTGTACAACCGTTGCTAAGGGTAAAGTAAAAATTTATTTATTTATTTCAATTATAGTACATACACTTGAAAGAAAGCTCTCCCTACCAAAGTAAGCTGAGAACAACTTGTGTCTTGGTAGTGAGTATTTTCCACTTAATCTTACATATACGTGTACTTACATCATCTTTAGTGCCAATTTCAAAATTATTACAATATAAAAATATAAGCCAATCTAATTCAGACATGCACAATTAAATATAATTGCTGAGAAATTAATTGACTGGTGAGGGGTATTAGCTAATTAAGCAATGATTTATTATGTTTATGAAAGTAGAGTTTGTGTATTAATTGTAAAGAGACATGCAAAAAGAAAGTAAAACATTGGCTCCTTCCTCTCAGTTACGAAGATACTGAGAGTGTACTTAAAGTAATTCAATGATCAGGTTACTTACATTATTTCACAATCTAGAATATGTACCGAAAGTCCATACATTCGGAACATACTCTAGTATATATCGAATGTACTTGCAGTAAACTCTAGTATCATCCTTAAGCTCAAGTAGGTACTTACTAAAATTTACATAATATACCTCAGCCATTATATTGTTCACCACATACGATTTTTACTCAATGAATTGCATACGCTGCCATATATTATAAACATTCATATCCACCTCGTTATTACCCTATTTCCATAATATAAGGTACTAACCTCTACCACCTCTACCTACATTACCTACCTTACAATACCTCACAAAGTTATACATAACATAAAATAACACACACACAAATATTTATGATTACTAGGTACTTACCTCTACCACCTCTACCTACATTACCTACCTAATAATACCTCACAAAGTTATAAATAACATAACACACACACAAAACATTTATGATCACTAGGTACTTACCTCTACCACCTCTACCTACATTACCTACCTTATAATACCTCACAAAGTTATAAATAACATAACACACACACAAAACATTTATGATCACTAGGTACTTACCTCTACCACCTCTACCTACATCTATCACACACCCTAAAAAAAATACACACACACACACCATGTAAAACTTTTATGTACCTACTTACCAACATAGCTGCTCCTCCTACAAGAGTTGTGCGTCAGCTGAACATCTCCAAAATAAATGCCAATTAGTAAAATCTATAAGCTGTATTGCGCTGCTCTATAAACCTGAAATAATAAATGGTTATTAATCTCTACAATTCTAAAATTTACCTATATCTAAGTACTATCTAATTATACCTATAATATTAGTTATGTTCAAAATTCAAATCATTGGAGCAAATGTTATTATTTGTTATGAAATGGTATTATTATGATATTTAGTTAGTTTAAAAAGTTTGATCTAGTACATTTTACATGTTAATTATTTTTATTTCTTTTTATTTTACATTGCATGTATAATTTAATCTAATCTAATTTAATTTAATAATCTTGATTATAGTAACTTACATTATTCTGTTGTATTGTACTCCTCAGATTATGGCACATCAAATTTTATATCCAGAAGGTCAAGCAGTGCCTACAACACAAGTTGTATCTTCCACTTAGTGTAGGCTCTGCACACCAATATAATACTTACAAGCCAATGTATAACTGATGTAATAATGTTTTTACTATATATTTTTAAGCTTGTTTTTTGATAAATAAATTGAATTTGAATTGAATTTGAATTTGTATGTATTGTATGTAGAGGGTAACAATACACCAACTACTTTCTTCATTTATTAAATTCCAATTTATTATGTAGCTAATGTTTTCCCAATCAGTGCGTCCTGTCATGACGTACGGAGCTGAGACATGGACACTCACGGTACGGCTAGTCCACCAGTTCAAAGTCGCTCAGCGAGCTATGGAACGCGCTATGCTGGCGTCTCTCTGAAGGAAAAGATCCGCAATGAGGTTATCCGACAGAGGACCAAGGTTCCCGACACAGCTCAGAGAATTAGCAAGCTGCAGTGGCAGTGAGCTGGCCATATCTGCCGAAGAACCAATAACCGTTGGGGAAAACGAGTTCTCGAGTGGAGATCAAGAATCGGCAAACGTAGTTTAGGATGCTCTTCAGCCAAGTGGGGTGACGATCTGCGAAAGGCTGCAGGCAGAAGGTGGATGCGGCAAGCCGAAGACAGGGCGCGATGGCACAAATTGGGAGAGAGATAAAACCTATTTCCAGCAGTGGACTGCGATAGGTTGATGATCATGATGATGATGATGATGGAGTACGAGAAGTTGTAAAATATGGAATAAGTGTTTTAATCATATTTGAGCAATTGCCTTGATAACGACGTGGCGTCTTGCTTGTGTTAGTGGGCTTATTAAGTAGGATAAGAGGGTTCCTGCCAATAAACCTATCTATATCGTAATGTGCATTGGCAATAAGTGTAGTAACCTATTTGCTTGTATGTTTCTGTGTTGTTCTGCATGCAGGCACAGGATTAAGACCGGACAGCGTCCGCGTGGAGCTCGGTGCCATATTGCCCGCCAGAAAATGGCAAATCTACTTCCATATACCAAACGTAAGTATCACTTGGCCACTCTTGTACTGATCGATTCCAACTAAGGGTAACCTATTATATGCATCATGACAATTGACAAGTTATCATCTCGAAGGCTGCTAAATTGTGGTTATGAGGCGCCAGGTTTTCTCTAAATCAAACCTCGTGGGCCCTGATGACTATTTCAATAGTTATATTTTTATTGGTGATTTGATAATTTCTGAGCGCAACTGCATCATTTAATAGAGTCAGCAAAAATAAGTCCTCATAATTAGCAGCGGCGGGGAGTTATATACTGTTCAATTCTTCGTTGAACACAAACTCTCGCTGTGATATAATATACCACAGGCAAAATGTAAATTTGTAAATTTCCTTGTCACTTTATAATTATGCCGAAACATTGATAGATAATACAAACGCCGTTTGTAAAATGAAAAAAAGGTGTCCATAAAATTTGGCGCTCTCTAGGGCCAGCGACCGACGAGCAAGGCGTAAGCATGTATAAAATTTATATGTAGATAAAAATGGATGCTAAATAAATAAATAAATAAAATGCGCCTACACGCGAGCGAATCAAGCGTGCAAAGTCTAGTCACTGAAGAGCATCTAAAGCAGATAGAATTTAGGTAACGGTAGGACTTACTGGATGTGGACGTGCTCCGTGGTCTTTATAACTCAGACACAATGCAGGTTAAGTTGAATAATCAGGAATGAGTAATATGAATGCTACACAAACACTCTATTGTTATTTGCGTTCATTAATACTTTAATATGGCCTCCAATCGAACGACTTATATCCAGGAAGATGCTGCAGCAGTGGTCAGCGATTGGCTGATGATGATGATATCTGATGCATGTCTTTTTTTGTATGGAATAGGCAAAAACCTCAACCTCACCTGATAGTAAGTGACGGTGTGGTTGAGGATGTAGCACGCTTGCCTAGTAAGAACTTAGGTAAACACTCTTGATTTGAAGACTCTGAGATTATAGTGTGTCGGAAAAACAGACGCCGGCAGCGAGTTCCACTCCCTGCAGGTGCGCACCATAATGTCGATGCGAACCGTTCGGTTCGAGTTCGTGGGATGTCTACGGGATAGGGGTGGTCTTCATAGCACAAGGATAATATTGACGTGACACTTCCCCACTCTTAGCCGTGCCCCGAGCGCCGGGAGGGCTACATGCTGACGGCGTGCGACGCCACTCCGCCGCAGCTGACCACCGAGTACGCCGTGGATAAAGGCGAAGTGACGCGGCACCACGGAGCGCTGAGCCAGCCCGCAAGGATCTACACCGCCGCCTACTGCTACAGGAATGCACATTAATCTCATACGTACATCCATGTAATGTTCCTTTTGTGTTGGTACAATAAAATATCTAAGAATCTAAATATTTTATAATTTAATAGCATTTGTATCGAAAATGTTCCTCGGAATATCCCTTGGTACCCTGTATAAAGATGTGCGTGAGGAAAAAATATTTTTAAGACAGTAAACGCGTTGATTTGCCACGACCGACGCGGACGACGAGCGGTCTCGAGCCTTCTCCATCATATAACATCGTCTTACAGATATGGCATGTCATTAATACAATACAATACAATACAATACAATTACAATAAAATTATTTATTGACAATTAATATAAAATTGTATCTGTGTGCATGTCGAAGTTACCATCCAATGACATACCTATTTAAACTATGACCTGTACCTACCGATCAAACTTAAAAAATAAAAGGTAGCTTGAAATATCTAACTTTAAATTGTTTAAGCATCTCTGAAAATGCGAACTTATTACAAAAACATAGTACGTAATAAAAATTATATATTTTTGGGTTTTGTATCATTAAGCCATCTAGACGGTTTTTTTATTTTTAGGCAGTCAAAAAAAATCTAAAATACAAAAGTATTTATAGTTATCATTGAAATAAAATTTAAAAAGTTGTAATGAAATAGTAATATTAGAAGGGGGTGGCGCAGATGCCCTGTCCGCTGGCTGGTAAACAAACAGTGCAGTTGCGGAGTCGAGCGAGGCGCGCTGTTTCCGTGACACCTTTGTAATTGCTTCCTCGCCGCCCTCGCCGGCGCCGGCTACCTACTGTTCCGCTCTGTGCTGCAATAATTGCACTTTTATTGCAATGAGCCCTTTGGCAGAACTCCGACGCCAGAATTGGGAGGTACTCGTACATACATCTTGTTTATTTTTTGCGCTCTGTTTGCATTGCGTTTCACGAAGTAGATAGCTTGCGAGTAAAGTGATGTTTGCTGGTGTGTCATATGTGGGTGAATCAACTATTTTACCCACACTATGCTGTCCCCGACCATTTCTTACTAAAACACGCTAATTGGTTATAGTTACACACTTAATGATTATTAGATTAGTATCTCAGATAATTTGGCACCACGGAAAACTTGATTACGTTCACGAAAATCTTTAATTTCCATAAAAAAATATGGTAACTCAGTACACAAAAACATCGCTCCATACAAAATATCCCTGTCCTGAAGACCACATTAACCATGTGAACTTTATTTTAAATGAACTTATACTTATCGCTTTCGGTTAATTCTAATTACACAACGAGTCGGTATGTTACAGATTATCGTGTGCATATTAAAATAGAAATCGGCCAAACCATTTTTCCAAAAAAAAATATCGAAAATTTGTCCCTTACTGAAATGATTTAACCTTCGTATGCTGAGTTACGCTCGTAAATTTCACCAGAAAACATATAGATGCCACTGTTTGCTGTAGGAAGCTTCATTTGTGTTTGCATTCGCTGGCATAGCGCGGGGGCGTCCTTTCATAACGCCGTCTAGCCACCAGGTCGCGAAGAACGCTCGGAGGGAGTGCGTGCCTTTTTGTGCCGTCTGCTGAGTGACCACGATTTCTCGATGTAATATTATTGTTTATTTAATATAATCAGATACTTTGGCAGTACTTAACATATGTTTTCGATTAATGTTTACGCCAAGTCCACAATCAAGATATATTGTGCTCTTTTCATGAAAATACACCGATTGTCTGCTGAGTTACCAGTATCCTGAGTTACATTGGCGGTAACTCCAGAGACATTCTTGGTAACTCCTAAGACATTCGCGTACTTAGTGAGATTAGCTTGTAGCGCATAAAGTAAAATTGACTCTATTTCAACAAATTGTCAAAACCTACTTAACTTTATACTTATCCCGGTACCTATCTTCCTATTATATTAGGTATATCAGTTGGATTTGATGATTGAAAAGTAGACAACTACATTTTCCGTTGAATATCGTTGATTGTTAGTTTAACACCGACTCCAAATTAGTTAAGTTCTTCAAAATTGTTTCTACCTAACTGCAGAATCTTGCCCAGTTATGTGTACTCCGAAATAATTTCAAGAAGGTGGCCATTAACGACGACAGGTCCCGGATCAATGTGGTCATTGACCATGACTTTAGTTTTATCCAAACTCATACTGAGACCTATCTGTCGCGAGGCTGATGCTAGGCCGTCCAGCATCTGTTGCAGCTCCCCCAGCGACTCCACCATTAAGTCTATATCATCTGCTAATTGCAAGTGTGAGATGTACTGAGCGTTTATGTTAATGCCCATACCTTTCCAGTCCAGCGTCTTAAACAAATCCTCCAATACGATTGTGAACAGTTTTGGGGATATGAGATCACCCTGTCTCACTCCTCTGCACACTTGGAAGAATTTAGACTGCTGGTCCCGTGCTTGGACATTCATGGTGGCAGCATCATAAAGGCATCTAGCCACTTCGATATAACGATAGTCTCCTTGACATCGCTGCAGGGATTCCAGGATAGCCCAGGTTTCAACAAAGTCAAAGGCTTTCTCATAGTCCACAAAAGCTAAGCACAAAGGCCGATTATACTCTTCAGACTTCTGTATATAATATATATATAATCTACCTCATTGTGTAGTCTATGGTGCTAAATCCTCTGCGGAACCCAGCCTATTTCAGTGACTGGAACTCGTCGAGTGTTCTGGCGAGATGAATCGTTATGACTCTTGAAAACAGCTTATAGACGTGGCTCAGAAGTGAGATTAGTCTGTAGATTTTAATTGAGTCTTGTTTTCTTTAGAAGACTTACCATACTCCTGTTCCATGCTTTTAGAGTTCTCCCACTGAATGACAGAGTTGAGAGGGCTTTTTAGCTCTTGTATGACAGAAGCTTCTCCTGCCTTTAGTTCTGAAGTTACTCCGTCTTCACCGGGGGCTTTTCCATTTTTAAGCTGTTTTAGAACTAATACGATCTCGTCTAGGCTGATGTCACGCAGTTCGTCGGTGTAGTGTTGTGTCAGAGTGGCTCTGGAATCGTAGTCGTTACGTTGAGTATGAGGGGCATGTGCGGTGTACAGCCTACCAAAGAAGTCCTCGATCTCAGTTAAAATCTCTGGCTTCTTCTCCTGCCACTAATTTGGCAAGTATTAAAGCTTCAAAGGTAGCACTGTATCATCTTCTCAATCCGCTTGTTCAAGTCTCACCTGTCTGACGAAGTGGCCTTGGTGTTTTCCTGTCTTTTTGTCATCAGCCGAACAGTTTCATCCGAAAGTTTAGACTTCTTGACTGTACGCTGTATTTGGCAGAATTTAATGCCCTCATCCCTTAGACTTTCAACCACGTTATTTAGGACCTCATCTACATTCTCAGGGGGCTACAATGCAATGAATCTTAGCCCGTGAAGCTTCTGGAACTTCTCAGAGCCCGCCATGATTTGGAGTGGGTTAGGTCGGAGATTGGACTCCACAAGACTGTTTCTTTCGAGCTTACTATCGATATCAGCTCAGAGAGCCTTGGACAAGTCGCTTATTAGATCCAGTATTGAACCTGTTAGTCACGGAGACATCCCTTAATACCTATATGCCTTTTATTCGTCATAATGAAGTCGATCTCATTTTTGGTCACAGTGTCGGGACTTTGCCACGTCTTCGTCACGCTCACAAAACCGTTGCATTTCATGAAATCACTGCCTCAAATTGACAAAAAGCGAGATAAAAGATATCACACCAAAAAGAACATGTATTATTACATGTGTAAAGCCTTGACTCCTATGGAAGAAGACGGTGAAGTGAAAGTCATGTTCCTACGGGATGTAAGTGACGATGCAAAGATGTTCGGAATTGATACGAATGATATGAGCCCTGTCAGTTATGAAAACATTATAAGAATCGTACCAACTCCAGCTATTTTTGGAAAAGAGCAATACAAATTTGAAACCCTGATTGATATTTTCAAAAAATTAGATAAGAATATCCGAAATCAATGTCATTGTTGAGTTTTTGTAATATGTTGTTGAGTTAGGTTTATTTAATCATGTGTCGTCCATTAGTTATATCAATGTATGTCTTAGGCGTTACCCAAATTTGTCTCTGGAGTTACTATTGTCCCCAAAATAAACATTGTATTTCCAATCATAATTGCTAATTTATTTCTATTATCCTTTATATTACCAGTATACTTTATTCTTACAATTAGCGAGCTTCTATAAAAAAATCATTTCTATATGTAATTCTTCTATTTTTGGTTTTATTGAGAAATAACTATTCTTTTTTGTACAAAGGTAACTCTAAAGACCAAAGCCAGTTAGTTTTTTACTTAAATGTAAGAATAAAATGAAAACTGATTTTGCCAAAATATTTGATTATGTATGAAAAAGTAAATAAATAAAATAGAGTAATGTTTTCGCGTTTCATTCATCATTTATGTAATGTTGAATGCAGGTAACTCAGGTGACAGTTTTTGAGGGTATGTGTTGGTGTTTTGTATAAAAACTGTCTAAAATATGAATAAACGTCGCTGCCCTTCTAGGATATTAAAGTAGATGATATTTTTAATGACCTAATCAAATTAATATAAAGGAATATTAATGTTTTTTTTTTCCAAAATATTTTTTCTGACCAGTCCATTGTGTGGGTAAAAAAGTTGATTCGCCCATGTAACCTTTTTTAATAAAAGCATTTCTTAGATTCCTACTTTATGTAATGTAGAGCTGATTCAAAGTTAAAATTAAAAGAATAAGAGAGAAGTTCCTTTTTGCATTGCGAAGACATAGATTCTATGCCTTCGCAATGCAGCCATAGAGTACCTACCTACTATTTTTTTGTCACGAGTTGGCTAGCACCTGCAGCGGCAGCGCGGGCGGCGGCGGTTCGGGCGGCGTTGCAGGCGGTGGTCCGGCGGCGGGCGCGGCGGTGGCTATGGGATTATGCAAACTGCTACACGCACCCGAAACACCCTGAAACTTACCATCACTTCTCGGGTTTTTGGACCAAGTGGCAGTTATATAAATGGCGTATTAACTTTCAGACAAAGAGCCTACTATTATATAATATACACCTACTTCTCCTAAAATAAAGATAGAGAAGTATATTAGAGTGTTTTATAAACAGTTTATACATTTTTTTAGAAAAAAATATCTAGTATGCAGCACATGACAATCCAAATAGCGGCCTTCAAACCAACAACTAGGTGATATATAACAACATGTGCATTTCCAGCAATTGAAACACAGAACGGCTCAACCGCAGTACTTACATAAGTAAGTTATGTGTAAGTTGGCTTGTAAGTGCAGCCAAGTTTCAGTGTTCAGGTTCCATTCGTCTAAGCTGTTATTTATTCAGCTGATTCCCGCCATGTTTATTCCTCGATTTCTCGCTTCTCTGGAATCCGTATCGAGTCTCGATTCTCAAAAGGCGCAGTCTAAAACCAGGGATATAAGTTTTCTAAGTTGCACGAATATTATCGCAATGCATCGCAGGTGGTGCATGCATACGGTGTTTATTTTCTGTTGCTTAAACCTTATTTAAGTATAAGTAGATACTAGTTAGTATTCGTACTTAGATACTAGTTTTGATAGTGTACTTCGCACGTTCTAGATTTTGAGTATCACCTATTACGATATATTTTATCAGTCTGACTCTACGCTACGCAGGAAAATACAAAACCTATTTTTGGGATTTCGCATTAATCATTATTATGATTGTCCAGAATCGCACCTAATTTAAAATATCTGCCTTTAATAAATGCTACGTATTTACAAAAACGACACCAAAAACTGCCAGAAGGTACAATTAATGCACGCACATGCCGCGCGCCGCGCGACTGGATAACGACAGAATGACAATACATAGCCAGTAAAACGACATCTTTGTTTACTTCTGTTGCACTTTTACGTTCACGTTAACGTATCGTATCCGTCACAGAGATGGCAACAGTTTGTATGATTATTTTTAAAACGTCATACTAACTGTTGACTTCTCTGTGGCAGATACGATACGTTAACGTCAATGTAAAATCGTTCGTACTCATTTGAGTCTAATATATGTAGGTGCCCTTGGCCCTAGTTGAATCTTCATGGACGTAGGCGACTAGACATCAAGCACCGACAAAAAGTGGATGCGAGGATCCGAGAGTGAGCAAAGTTGCGCGTTCCACTTTTTATCAGCTGCCATTCCTGGGAGACTATAAAATTAGAAAATTAATAAATTAACAAGAAAGTTTTTGACTGCTTGGTCAATTTTTTCTTAAAATAATAATATAAGTTGATGTAAAGGCTACTACAAAAGTCTCTTGTCATTCTGTATTGTAGAGCCCTCTGTCATTCTGTGTGAGGGGTGGGAGGGGGAGAGAGGGGGAGGAGAACTGCAATTACAGCATAAAAACCAACATTTCATAAAACAAAATAACGTAGGTATCTATTTTTGTACTAAATAAACTGAGCGGCAGCCCGGCTTAATCCTACAATTTTTTCATCGAACATCCGCAAGCAGCTTATTAGTGTTTGATCTCAGTTGAAGCAAAAACTGCTTTCATGAGCTTAATGAGAGGACTTTTTATTTAACGAGCTATGTGCATGAGCAAAACACTGAATCGTTAATAGCAAAACAAATATTGAAAAGAATATTTACTCTCTAACGTACGTACAGCAAATATGTATAATGACCGTGACATGAAAATGGCTTTGTAAGAATAAGTCCTAGGGAAAAAAGTAATCGTTAATATAATCTTTTCAGAGGTACAGTTTATATTAGGTATCATGCCAGAACATTACTACTTTTTCCAAATTTTAAGCTTTGGTCCTTCATAATACCCATAGATTCAGGTATTATGAGGGATCTAAACTTTTACTATTTTTGAATTTCCAATATCGTGGTGGGATGACTGTCTCTGTTTAATTACGAAATGGGCGCTCATAATTGTTGTGTATTCAACTTACATATCCGCCCTCGTCTTTGGCTAGAGCTGATAAGTCTTGTATAAAATGGCTTACTTCAGGGCCTTGGTGTACAAATAACTATTAAACTATTTATAATAGCAAACTTGTACAATATCCTACAAGCTTAACGTGAGAATTTCCTATAACGACTTCACGAGTCTATGAAAATTCCAGCAGTTCAACTTGAGACCCGGCAACTTAATAACTTTGTCGGTTTCATCGCGACTGGCATCTAAACACATCCTGAAACCATTCGAAAACCGCTCTTATTTCAACACTATAGAGTCGTGAAGGTGTTGGCGGAGTTTTCCACGTGACTTGTCGAAACGTCAATGTATTCTCCGTGGGGTATTGGGATCAGCGGGATTTGCGGACTTTGCCATTTCAAACGCAATAGCTCGTAAATGTACGGCAATTTGCTGCGGACAGACAGACAGCTACTAAATAAGTTCCTGCATGAGGTTCCTATTTAATGTAAATAAGGTAACATTTGCATACTTCTATGCCTCGATAGGGAAAGGATGCAGATCTTGTCGTGTTGTAATAATATGTAGATCACATGCGACAGAGACAAGTGACTTCGAAATATTTTATTAAATCAAGTTTATTTATTTTTGCGAAAGTTTGTGCGGATGGATGGAAACATGGATTTTCATTACAAGGTCAGAACTGATTGGTCTGAAACCTGGTATGGGTATGTTTTTATTTATACATATATTTTGGATAACATGGATGGTCTAGTAGTAAGTGTGTTGAACTGCTACGCCGGTATCGCGGTTTCGATTCCCGATTCAGAACAAATATTAATTGTGTGATGAACATCGATGTTTGTCCTGAATTTGGGTATTTTCTATGTAATCTATGTATGTATTTACAAAAAAAAGTATAATTAGTTATCTGATTCCCATAATACAAGCTCTGCTTAATTTGGGGCTAGATGGCGTTGTGTGAAATTTCCCAAATATTTATAAATATATTTATAGGTTAATCTATTTAAGGTCAAGCCGCTGGTACAAGCCAATATAATACAAATTAACTTAAACAGTCAATAAAATAAAATGGTAAATTTTACAACCTAAAATCCATGCTCAAATGATAAGTTTATAAACTCAGTAAGTGCCTTAAATCTCCTTATATCGAGCCAGATATCTTTTAAAGTACACCTCTTCCTTCATAAACCCGGTTAAAGGCCATAAAGCAGCCTGATAGCCTGATGGGGCCACCAGTGGGGGCGCCGCGCCGCCGCTGCCCGCCCTGTGATGCAACCGCAGAGCCCGCCCTGGACTGGTTCGCTTTACAGAACATAATGCTGGACCTAACAAGTGAGCATTAGGGTAGCCGCACACTACTACATAAAATAATAAACTAAGTACTTAATATAAATCTGATATACTTACAGAAAATCTGTAGCCAAAAGGTAATCTAGGCTATAAAAACATTTTGAAACATACAAAATAACAATTACTGAAGTTATCCTACGGCCTACAGTTACGTATTATATATTCCTTTCTATATTCTTAAGCAATATTTTCTAGTTGTGATTTGCGTGAACATTATACATCAAGACATACTAAACTGCATCGTTGGAAGCATGCGACGAATCTATGTTTGTGGTTATTATTGTAATATGCTTTTGAATGCAGATCTTTCCACTTGCTAGTGAGAGTTTACACCCCATTACGTGTTAGACGCTAGAGCCCAGTGCTGCCTCCCTGCTGTTGGCGGCTTGCCAACGAGTGATGCCAGGCGTCCACTGGACACGCCGAGTCGAGCCGACTCTATGAGATGAAGAGACGCAGTTTCGGCGTCAGTCACAGCACGCCAACATCCTTATTCAATTGGCGCGGCTCCATTCGATGGACGCCAGGCTTTATAGCCATTCTTCTGACATTGTACAAAAGACCACAACCGCCTAACAAAAGACTAAGCAGTTAGGTACTCTTCTACCGAGGAGCCAAGAGCCACGATCGCCTGGCAAGTCGCCAGCTGGTAATAAAGGGTGAAAAGCGCCGTTCGGAAACCCGGCCGATTAGCCGGCGAGGGTTAATGGGAGTTTATTATTACCGCTCAAACAATACAGGTTCAAGTGCAGATACTGCGAGCGATGGAACAACGGGAAACGGGCGGGCTCCGGCTTGATAACTCTACCCCGAAGATTTCCCAGCGGTTCCCAACATATCTTTTAGAAGTAGCCTTATTTCTGAGACGTGCAAAAAACAAGGTAAATGAAATCTCATTCTTAAATTTCTAGTTCTAAATAATGATAACAGGCACTACAAAAAAACTTATCAAATTTTTCAGATTTAGAACAAATCACGAAGTAAGAATGTTTAAATTATTTGATACAGTTTTTGGCTTAGCCTATGTTTACTACGTACGAGTATATTCGACTTCGCCTAATAGAGCATTTGGTATTATGTATTATGATTGAGGTCCAGAATGCATCGGATACCATAAAATAATCTGGAACACATAACGGAGGAACGATTTCTTCAGGTTTTTCTCTTTATCTAAAGATAAAATATAAGTACATTTTAATATCAGACGAAGTTGTGAGAAATGAATTAAATTGGACACTCAGGACCATTACCCTAGCCTCGAAATAAAATGCTAAGCTAAAATGCTGAATGCTGAAAGTTTAATATCATTTTTTTCGAGGTTTTTGTCATTTTAAAAGAAACCGATAAGATTGCCGAAATGTTTTCAAATAAGTAGGTTAATAAGGTTATTTTCTTTTATTAAGCCTGGACAGTGGTGATTTTCCTTGACCAATAGATACCCCTGGGCGGTACAGCCGGCTCTACTTGGCGGCGATGGCGCTTGAGCGAACATGCTGCATGGACGTGCGGTCGAACCGACTGTAGAGCACATTGCGTATCGCATCATTAGCCACGCATTGCCAGCGGGCGTTCGAGCCGCACCGATCCCGCACCGATCCCGCGCCGATGCCGCCCGATGCGATTTCAGGCCTTTTTATCGCGGTTCTTCTCTGTTATGGCAGTTCACTTTGGCGAGGATAAACGTTGAAATAATTGACGGTTCACATTTGTTGGCCATAAAATTATACTCAAGCAAAATTGTTGTCGGTATAAATAAGAAACATTCCGCATAATTAATCCCCACAATATTGAATATAGCCAAAAACTATTTGCGTACCCGCGCCGACCAGAATTCCTTATTTACGTGAGTGAACAGTACATATACACGCCAACAAAAAGTGGGGTCTCCATCCCTTCCATATTTCACGGAACCCTTTTATCGCTTGATCAGTGAGATGATTTCAAAACATACTGCATTTATGTTGGTTGGACTAAAGCGAGGGAAGTCACGCGGAAAACTAAGCGGTCTGACTATCCCGGTCAACATCCCGTCAATAAAAAATCGGCACTGTTTACCAGCCGAAAACAACGGGAAAGTTAGATGTTCCATACCAGCGGCAATGCAGGATTTTACGGCTCGCCACCGCCACGAGCTACATAATAATATACATATTTACATACATTTCATCAGGTTTATAAGTTTTCTTGGAAGGTGAATGTTCTCAAATTACGGGCTCACAGAAGGCAGCTTAGAAATATTACCTACGCAAAACTACAATACCTACAGCTTACTATTAGGCCCATAATGAAATTCCTATTTTCTAAAAAAATATTCTATAATAAAAATACCTTAGGGAAGCTGTGTACCTATAAGTTTAGCTTTCTAAAAATGTAATTACTTCCCTTGCTTAAAATAATGAGCTACCGGCGGTGGTGGTCCGCACCGCGGTATTCCTCTCTCAAATTCCTTTATGACAAAATCCACAGCGCTGGGGTTGTTTGTAAAAAAAACTGAAAAAAAACTAAGCTAGTAATTTGAACATCCAGTAATTAAGGAAAACCCCGTATAATCCCGCGTGATGCTAATGTACCGCCGGGATTCTCGGACACCTCGCCCGAGAACTTTTTATTAATAAATTCTATTTTTCGACACGGAATTTAATTAATTAGAAAACTCCAGGTAACTGAATAGAAGGGCCAAAAAGAGATAGATTTTTTTCGACATTTCGGAAGAAAGTCTTATTTAATCCAATCAAGAAATGATTCGTAGAGACGTTGCGGTACTTTCTGTTTGTTTTAAACTTTAAATTGAAAAGTTTATTTTAAATATGTTTATTATTTTATAAGAAAACTGAGTACTATATAAAATTTAAATAAATATAGAAAATAATTAAATATCATGTAATAACGTTATACTCGCAGATATTATAATATTTATTTAGTCGGAATGCTCATTATTGTTTATTTATAATTCTCAATAGATATAAATTCCAAATTGTTTAAACTACTAAGCCACAACTACACAAGCTATTCAATTTTCTATAATAGGTAAGGTACCAACAAAGTTTGTCCATAAAGGGCGTCGCTCACTCCGCCACTGAAAGGCAGTGCACACTGCACATGCACAGCGTGTCGCGTCTCGCCGCAGCGACCACGCGTCACAGAACCTAACGCTACTTTGTATCGTTGAAAGCTGACATGTTGCATGCAACACAACACACACAGTTTGTGCCGGTAATACGGTTTATTTCAGTTTATGATTTTTGCGGCACTAAACTCTGAGCGTTGGCTGTAACGATACAATGTTATGGATAAAATTATTTTTAGGACTTTTGTATCCGTTAACATAGAACTCTGACACGGTTTCGCAAGGGTCTCTACTAGCTGAAAAAGCTGATATACTTACTTACGTCTTACAATTATTTACCAAATTTCAGCATTGGCCGTATAAAAGCACACAACTCATTGTTTCCGCAACGAGTTCTGAAGCATTTTATATTTATTCGATAACTGGTAACAACAAGAACATCGGCAAACACTTTTTCAGGTCCGACTAACGCGTAATGGTGTCGACACTCGCCCTCCAAAACGCCCATAAATCGTGGCTTACAATGGAAGCTGTGGAGCGTGACAGCCCTGCTACTAGGGTCACCGCCAAGCAAAAGATGAATGAAAAAGCCGAGGTTTTATTGTTAAGCTAGCCGCTTCGCATGCGTACGTAGTGAGAGGATTAAAAGTATCCTTTATATTTTTCTATGCCCTAAACTTATCCATACTAAATAAGACCAATCGATATACTCGTACCTAAATAATTTAGCGTAGGTATCTAATGGAGTAATAAACAACTAACTTAACCTAACCTATTTATCTTTACAATTCCAAAACCCATTAAAACTACGTAAGACGTTCTTCAATTGCGTCACCATTTTAATCTTAGTTCCAAGCAGCTTGGACTGGTGAATCCTTATCAGCTTTTTCTGATAAGAATTTTATAATATATCACATCATTACCTATCAACTCAAATGACGGATCTAGGCCTTAGCACTCCAGACCAATTGAGGTCTATGAACAAAAAGATATAATGTGAATTGTTAGCTGTCTGTTCGCAGCGAGCCGGTGGCGGGGGCCCCGGCTGGCCCCCGGCTGGCCCCCTGCCAGCTGTCGGCGGAATCTTCCTTTAATTAAATCCACTCAATTCATACGAGATTGTTTTAATGGGCGGTTCGAAAGTTGCTAGTTTGTAGTTCCGAGGGCTGCGGTCTCCGCGGTGCGCGAAATTAAACGTTTTTACAATGTTGTTGCGTCTGGTTTTTACATTCATTGTGTTGTGGTGGAGGGGGAAAATTTAAAAAATGTTCAACGGTTTTGTAGCCCTTATTTTTTAGAAAAATTTGCATTTGTTTTACGCAGGTGCTCTACTTTATCTGTAAGTAGATCTTTGACCCCTAACCTACCCCGTAATCATCATAGTGTTAGCCTCTGTGAGGTCATCAGTGACGGCAAACATTCCCCCGTCATCGCCTCCTTGGACACGCACATCCACATGCCGGCATGCCGCGACACATCAATTATTGGAAATCGATCATATCCCGAGTGTGTAAGGTATCAATTATTAGGTAACAGTACTGGAGCTCTCGCCTTGATCTAGCTAGATTTAGAGAGAGAACGAGTGATGATTTGTGATGTTTGAATCATGGATGTGGCAAAGAAATAAGCAGATAATTAGTTTATAGTGTTTATTCATCATTAAAACATTATATTTGATAACGATCAGAATGCAGCATATTGCAAGTACCTAGTAAATTTACCATAATATACCTACATAATTATATAATAGATTACAAAGAGGTCTCACAGTTCTCACCTGGCCGGCCCGACACGTGGTAATGTAGCGACGAATGCACTGCGGGGCCGCTTCTGCCGCTTCTGCCGCTTCTGTACGACATGCTGACAACTAACTAACTGCCCAGACACAACTTATATTTGACGCTGGAAATTTCTCAAAGCGAAAAGTTTTGTTCTACAAAGATAGGAACTTTCAGCCGTTGAAAGAAACTTGTGTACCTGGCTCATGCAGAAATTGCTCAAGTTTCTCTATGCGACAACTTTGAGAACGTATGTATACTTGTCATTTCTAAGTAGCTACTTAGCTAGATAAGCAGGCTTAGATGGGAGGTACGCCGCACTGTCTTTTTCGTGTTTCTTGACTGTGAGGCCATTGTTATGTTCGGAAACTACATACAATTAGAATACCGGAGCACCGTTTGGCTGAACCTAAAAATAGAGGACTACAATGTAGGTACTGACTTGACCCACTGCTGGATATGGGCCTCTCTCTGCTATCACCATTCTGCGCGTTCCTAAACATAATATTTAAATAGATTTATTAGAATGCTCGAGGTTTACCACTATCTCACCTGAAGGTAAGCGCTGATGTGATGTATTCGACGATTAGCAAATTTACCTAGGATATTGGTATTCACTCTTGCCTTGTCGAGATACTACAGTAATTATGATTGAAAGCCTCGAGACCGCAAACCCCTATAATTCCAATCTATCTAGACAATAGCCCCCAGGTATTACCGGCGTCGAGCGATCGCACGCAGCTTAACAACAATAGCTCAACAAATGTTTTCAAAATAAATATTTTTCTATTTCAGTAACTTGATATAAGTTTCCAAGAATTTAAAACTTAAATATAACGCGGGCGTCGCCGCGGGCCTCGACGCGGGCCTCGACGCGGGCCTCGACGGCGACGAGACCTACGACGAGTGCCAATACGTCATCGATATCAACTACTACGCGATCCTCACGATCCAGGACCTCCTGTGCCCGCTCGTCAGTGACCGCGGGAGGATCATCAACATATCCAGTGACTGCGGACACCTCTCCAATGTCAGAAACGAGTACTGGATCGATTGGTTATCGAAGAAGGATATAACCAGGAGGGAGTGGAACTCGCTGCCGGCGTCTGTTTTTTCGACACACTATAATCTCGGAGTCTTCAAATTAAGAGTGATCATAAGTTCTTACTAGGCAAGCGTGCTATATCCTCCACCACACTTACCATTCACTTACCATCAGGTGAGGTTGTGGTCAAATGCTTGCCTAATATATAAAAAAAAAACGGTGAAGAAGATCTACGAGTTCGTGCACCTCGTAGATTGCAGTGTTCCTGAGAGCAACGATGACGGGAACGTTCGACCGGAACGATATCGCCGACGACGACACGCTGGCGGCGGCGTACCGCGTGGCGAAGGTGGCGCTGAGTGCGCTGACGCGGGTGCAGCAGCGGGCGCTGGAGGCGCGGGCCGTGTGAACGCGCTGCACCCGGCTGGTGCGGATGGACGGGTCATTCTCAGCGGCATCTGTTCCATTGTTCTCGAAAAAAAAAATCATACGTTGATTCTCAATTCTCATCGGCTGCAAAATGTTTAGTCCTAAAAAATAAATATTTTTTATTCCCAAATTGCATCCGAAGAGTTCTAGTACAGTTAGCGAGGAAAGTTTTAGATACGATTTTTGTCCTTACTTTAACCATTCTAAGTAATCAATAATAAATATACTCCTCACTCTCACAATACAAGCAAAATTCATTTCATAGTACACTAACGTACTACCTTCCAAATTTCAAGGCTCTTTCAAGCTCTATATACGTCGACTGGTATGACTTGTGCATTGTCTGTCAGTCACTCAAGACGAATTATTTTATATAAATTGATGATTCCAAATATTACAGATGTTACAAATAAACAAATGTTACCAAGGAAAGGATAATAATGGAATAAAATAAGTGCATGTTGCACTTTTAGTTTTGAACACGAGTGACGTCATTCTACTCGCTCTTACATTTTAATGTTGTTGCCGTTCCGTTGTTGACTGTACTTTGCACTAACTTACTACAGCGGTTGAGAATAAAAATTGTTTTTATAATTTATGCAAATTTATTTAAATTAGATCGAATGCAATTGGGAAACTTTTTTGCAGCGGATGAGAAGGACCCGGACGGACATGTCGCGCGGCGCGGGCGTCCTGACGCCGGAGCAGGCACCTGGCGCTGGAGTCCCCGCCGTCTCTGCGCGGCGCCTACGTCTGGCACGACGCCTCCGTCCTGGATTGGTTCGACTATTTGAGGGGTTAAGCATCAGTTTTCGATGTCAGAAGTTAATCACTTGTATGTATACTAGTTACATTATTTATTTAACCATCGACTGACTGCGTTAATACTGGATGAGCAGAGCGCTGCGTATACTCGTAACATCAAGCAATGAGTAGCTGTCATATATTTCACTAACTTTCCTTAATTATTAATTCCTTCATTAGTAACTTTCCTTAATTAATTCCTTAAATAATAAATATTGCGTTTAGCGATTTAAATTTTACTAACAGTAACTGAAATAGTTATTACCATTCTTACATAACTATCAGGAAATTAGTGTTCTGTACACAAAAACCGTGTACAGTTATATGAACAATACCAACAGCACGATTGATCACCACCTGAGTCGTAGTCTTGAAGTCGTGATTATGAAACGACATCTCGGCGTGGCGTCGGCGTCGGCGCGCGGGTCCATTAGCCGCATCTCGGCCGCGATCCTGCGATGAATTATTCAGACGCTTCCATTACGCCACGAGCGCCCGGTTGTTTTCTATTTACACTTTTCACTTACATGATGCCGTGTTGTTTTTCAAGCTTTTGCTTTGCATGAAATTGAGTAAGTAATCGGTAAAGTACACGGTAGAGTAAAGTGGACCAGAAGATATATTATGCCAACTATGACTGGCGAGCCTAAATCAATCACCTAAATCAAAACCTTCAGGAGACGCCTCTCCTGAAGGTTTTGATTTAGGTGGGTACCGACACACACAGTGACAGACATTCTGCAACCAAGCAGTAATGTTTACGCCTTATCGTGTTGCAGTTTGGGCGAAATTGTGTGTGAAATTACTTATAAAATTTCTATGCTTTTGAGATTGACCATCAAAATATCTCAAAATGGACTAGTTCCATACCAATGTTGCTCTGGCCTCTGTAGTCTAAAGTTCTGTGTAGCACTATTCTGGTTAACAAAACCGGTTTGTTAGTATAGCAACAAAGACGTAGGTGCTGCTTGCTGCACCCCCGCACCCCCGCACCTCCGGGGCACGGACACGTCTAACTAGCTGCTCCTCATATTTCCAATCACCCCTCCCCCCGCATTCCTCTCGTTCCCTCATCCCGCGTCACTCATATCCTCTCCTACTTCAGACTTACGATGAGGAGTAGATACAGCTAACCTCCGTTAATAAAAATCAAAATAGCTATAATTCATGTAAGCCAAATATTACGACAGGAGTATAAATCCATAACTGTTAATTATTTTGATGTTATTATTCGCTCGAGTTGCGTGAGTGCCGACTTGCCGAGACACAGAGCTATTAAGCTTATCATCGTAATGCAGATAGCAGGCTCGGTTTATTAGTTCACGATTTATGGCCGATATCGATGTTATGAACGACCGAGACGCACGCACAAGTGACACACTTGATACCGACTTAAGACATTCAATTGAATATTCCTGAAAAATATTAGAATAAAACACTGTTAGTGTTGTTTATCGCCGAATAAAAATGAGTTAGTAAAAGATAGTAACTTTTCTTTAACAATGGTCATGTTCATTGTAGAAGAAAAAATGTAATAAAACATTATAATAATATAACTTTAACTTTAAAGTATACCTCACTCACGGAACTTCCATTTGTTATGAATCGCAATGCGATCTCAGTAGGAGTCGGTCCTGTGTGTTCAAGATTACAGCGCCCGGCGCCCGGCGCCGCCCGAAGGAAGCAAATAAACGAACATTTTTATTTGCAAAGAAAAATTGTGTTTACTTTTGTCTTCATTTCTTGGGATTGTCACTTTCTGTTTGAAAATTATTGGCTGTAAGAAGTGCATTAGGTTTGTATACACTGCTAACTAGTCTAGATAGATTTAATATGTCCGTAGATTCAGGCCAAAGTACCTACCTATGCTTACTGTGTAACTGAATCACACAAGTAAAATTGTAAGAGTATCATTCCTAGCTTTTTAAGGTTCTTGCTCTTCGACAAAGGATTTCGAATTCGATTAGATATTAAATACATCTTAATAATTTAGTTTGTTCTCAGAATTAATCAATTCTTCAATTTTAGTAACATCGTAATTTTCTTTGGTTGGAATCTCTTCATCCACTACGATCGAGCCCTTGGAAGAATTTAGAATTTATTTAATTCGCAATCATGTACATTTGAAAAAAGGTCTTAACTAGTTTCATATAGTATTTACATGAGCCCTGTTATAGGGCGCAGCGACACATGAATAGGTAGGATAGGCGGTTCTTATAAATATAGCGAGGTGATGTCGTTAAAGGACACATTTGTTGTATTTAATGAAATACAACAAATGTGTCCTTGAAATCAAATCTCCATTAAAACTCCCAAGTGGGTACAATAACAATAGCTAAAGTTTTCCTGTTCAACAACTTCCGATCCCACATCTCCGACCGAACCCACGTCCTACGACCGACGGCGGCGAGGGCCTTTATTGAGAGTCTCGTAAAGTTGCGAGTGGGATGCTGGAGAAAATGATATTCAAGTGAATATTAACGCGTATGCCTACTAATGGAGTGATGAATAATTCACGTATCGAATTAAAGCGCGCCAAGTTTGGTCGGTTTACATTTGAATTAAAAAGTTTCTCGTGTGACGGATCCGAGGCGGCTGAGGATGTGGAGCACGTGGAGTGAGGCGTTGACGGGCGACGAACGAGGACTCAATAGACGGGTGCGAAGTGTAGCATACTCGTAGGTATATTTGATGGATGGCCTGCATAAGTCAAGAGCAACTCATTCCAGAGAATGGATTATTTACACATATAGCATAGCGCACTACAATAAAATTATTTAGACAAATATGCAATCTTATCATCATCATCATCAGCCCACTTTAGTCCAATGCTGGACGCAGGACTCTCCCATAACCATGTGAGGTATTTGCTCTAATCTCCGCGCTGGGCAGGCGTGTTGGAGATCGCAGAGGGTACAGCTTTTTTGCGCTATTGATACTGCTGCCTGTCAACAGTAAGAGATTTAGCTGCACCAAACTGAGGCTGGGCTATACCGCCATCAGCCGGTCGCCAGAGCCCCGTTCGTTATTTGGCAGGATGACCGCGGGCAGGTGGGGTCGGCTTAGAGCAAGAGGTTGGTATGTTTGCTCTGTACATCCCATACATATGCAATCTATAAAAGTAAAAATGGACTAACCCACAATTGTTTCACGCTCAATTTTAACCACGATTTAACAACAAGAAAGCTTTAGAAAAGTTGATACTGCAGGTTGGCAGTAGTGGCAGTGGCAGTAGGCAAAACTGGGTATTAGCATTTCATAACAAATTCCGCAACTCGAGCTGTAAAGCTCCGAGCGGCTTCTGTAAAGCCACCTGAGGTGCCATTCGATGGCAAACCGGGATCCTAGCATGCTTAATGTTTGAAAAACTGAAAACCCGACTGCGAAATAACCCATCTAAGAACACTCGGGTTATTGAGACGAATCTAACGATAGACGAAACTAAGATACTGTCAAAATCCATCCAGCCGTTTGGAAGATACGAGGTAACCCAGAAATTTACATACATACAAGATACGCGCGAAAAACATAACCCTTCCTTGGCAGTCGGGTAAAAAGGAGATGTTTGATATCTGGTGTCGTATTAATATGGCGGTTTTGAGGCCGCCTGTTTGACATGTTTATTCCCATATCATAGCTGATTTATAAATTCAGTAACAATAACGTATTATACACGTTTTTCTTCTAACAAAAAATAGAAGTCATCTGTTAGTGAGCGTACCTCACGAACATGCAGTAACACAAACTTGTTGGCGGAAACTGTTAACGTACACATTCGGGACATATTTTTGGAAACTAAAATAGTTTGGGCTCTCGAACTCTCAACCGTTTGATCCTTTCAGCCGACTCTGAATGTTTTGGTCGTTGGAATGGCGCTGCTAAGGCTCAATTCCTAATGTACTGGCAGCGACCGGCAAAGTACTTTCAGTGTCAAACAATTTTAAACATTAAATAGGTACCTAATAAATTAAAATTTATAATAAAAATTCCGACCTTACCTCTAAAAAACATAAAAACTTCTATAACTCGTAAAAAAGCGAGCTAGAGCAAAAGCATAAAGCATGTCGTTTTTAATTTTTTGAATTGATGTAAAAAACGAACCTCCAATGCATGTGACCCACATGTGCCCTATAAAAACTAATCAAGTATTTGTTAATGAGCAATGATCAAACATTGCTTTTAGGTAACTAGTTAACACCTAGCTATCAATGTTTTAATTCGTTTAAAGATCCTAGAATCAATTTATACCTTTTCGTTAACAAGGTTGCTTTGCTGCTTTTATTTTATTGCACAAAGCTGAATAAACAACTCGGTAATGCAATCGGCAAGTAGGTATGCTGTAACTGGTCTAGCATGACGTCACCACAAACTTTACACAGATACAATTCAGATTGTTTTATTCACAAGTGCAGTGCTGCACAGCTTCCATGTCCGACGTGGGACCAAACCGGCATCCGTTCGAGGGATTCATAACCTTTACAACCGGTAATAAAGTCTGGTTTGTTTTGAAAGCAGCAGAATTTACAATTCAACTCTGGCTTGTCATTATTTTGTGGGGTCAGCTCCAGAGCTTGGGTTTTGTTTGTAGGTATGGCTATGGTACATAAGCTATTCTTTTTTATCGGAGCGAGAAAAATCACTGTGTCGGAAAATATGAAGGTTAAGTTACGGTGTAACATTGCCTGAAGTTTTAAAAAAAAAAGTTTTTTTGGCCGATGTTGCGACTCTACTATGGTACCGTATCGCTGTTCGCCGCTCTTATAACTTGTTTGACAGTTCTAGATATATTTTGGAATTACTAAAAAGCAATTTGCCTCTGATATGAAGTTGTCCGAAACCACAACAGAGGCACAGAAGCCGGAGCCGAGTCAGCCACTCAAACTCGATCCTCCCCCATTTGCATCGAGCTCTGTGCAAGTTTACCGAAACATTTCAGGAGATGTTGAAACAATGAAGTTAACTTTTAATGCGAAATGGGAAACAGATGAAACATAAACGAGTTGGGAACTCGATTCGGCGACATTTTGCCAATGATCCGCAGGGAGCCCAAGTGCGGCGAGAATTCACATTATGAGTTTGACAAGTTTGACAAATGCCATCTTCGGTGGGTAAACATGGCGGCACACCGGGCGGGTCCTGCCCATGGAACTATGATATGTAAGTCTCAGAGAAGAGTTCCATAAAATTCATTTCTTCTTTATTTCTATTAGATCGTGGTTCTACCACCGTTGAATTTACGGATGCCAAATGAACAGTGCCAGTCTGTACTGGCACTGTTCATTTGGCATCCGTAAATTAACGATTACCTAGGATTACTACGATTAACGAGGAACAGTATGCAAATAATGATAGGAAATTTATAACTATCTCCAACAAACATCTCGTACCTAATTGAAAATACCACATTTCATAATATTTATCAAAAGGTAGAATATTTTTTATTTTGGTTGTGATTAAGTTGTTGTTAGTTCATCACTACTATCATCATCAGATCATAGAAATCCACTGCTAAGTAGACCAAATCTTCTCATCATCATACCCTGATACGGCTTGCCGCATCTGTCATCTACCCTTCATCGGTCACGTGCTAACTTCCCTTTCACTATAAAGGGTCCAGCTGAAAATCAGCGTTGGGTGGCCACTTAGGTCGTCCAACAAATGCTCAGCTGTACGCCTTTTAGGCATAAACTGTAATTTCTATGTTAAGTGTATATGTTATTTTGTAATTTCTCTTATGCCAAATAAACACTTTTTCTTTCTTTCTACGATTAACGAGTAACGGGAACAGTTTTCCAAGTCTTATCATATTTGAAAAAAAAAAATAGTATTTATTCTAGTTTTATTGCCATGTCTGTGTTCAGTAACAGCAACTGATTATGCGTATTTTTTTTCTGGTGGTTAAAAACTTGCGGTGTACCTATAGCTGTCTGTCTCTCTATTATATTGTAGAAACATAATCTTCATGGAAAAGATACCATTTTTCAGATGTCTCTAAATGTGTCACTTGCCCGTTCATAAGGCTGATGGATTCCACGTTATTATGCAAATTGGGAGGCAGTAAAAATACATAACACGAAGCCTTGAGTGGAGCCCTGAATTGATGATACGCTGGGAAACACTTTTATTAGGGTGTTTCGTTTCAACGTGCCTACATGTCGTACCTTACAATGTTGTGTATGAGTGATGAGATACTTTTATGACAAAGTGTTCCGGGGCAGGGGGAGACAGCGATCGCACGCACTTTGGTTCATTTCAATTCACAGTGATGCCATTTAGTCCACGACTTGATCCGCTGTCTGTTTTTTGTGGTTTTGATACTTTTGTATCGAAATATATTTTGGATATGAAAGATAGATGTATAAGATCAAGGAAGGAAAAACAACTATCGTACGCCTGCGTACGTGCAGATCAAGTCAATTGAAGTACACCAAAATTGCTAAACGATAGGCTGCCTCCCTTAGTTATTTTTTTGTTAAAAGAGTTTCCTACTTTGTTGAAGATTTTTAAAGCTTTACCAATGGGAAAAGGGTTTTACAGTACAAAATAAATATAGTGTTTAAATAATTTATAATATTAATTTTCACTAAGATTGCCTCTGGCGAGCTTTGAAATGACGTCCAATTAAAAATTGATCTATGTAAAGTTATCAAACTCCGAACTGTCAGTCAATCTTACAAATTTCGCAGAAATGTATTCTCCAATTAGTTGCTATGCTAACTATACTTTCAAAGTGGAAGAATTAATTAAGATTAATCTTAGGTAAATTTTTGATGAAAATGCTGACATAGTAATCAATCATTTTGCTTTATAATATAACACGTAAACAATCAGAAGCTATTGTAAAATTTAAAGAATAAATTGAATGATACACTAAATATGAAATAATACTCGTAACTTGTAAAATAAAAGAAATAATATCTAAGTACTTAACATGGCCTTGTTATGTACATTGAGCCCCGGTAGGACACCGGTGGTAATTACAGGATTACCGGTAATGTATAGAGGCTTAGCGCCGTGCTCCGGTCATGTTAGCGATCATACAAATCATGTACTGGCAAGTAGCTCTGTAAGATGTAAACAGAAATCAATATCCATGTAAATGTTACTTGTAACGAATAAATGTGTTTTTTTTTACCTTTTGTGTTTAGTCTGATTTTGATACCTATTTACGTTTTACCTGAAGCACTTAACTCAGGGAAGGCCTAAGAACTTCGAATAACTTGAGTTGTTAGCACATTGACAAAATACAAAGATCACACATCTGGGGAACCTAGCGACGTGTAAGTTTGTTCAGCTCGCTTTGATGCACTCCTGATGGCTGTATAATTCCACACTCACCGTATCAGTGCAGCAATGGAGCGCGCTCAATTCCTCATTTCCGCGTGAGCGCGTCCGCATTCCCTCTGAATGTCTGATTGATGATCATTTCCTAGACCTCTCCCACCCCGCCTCGCCCCGCCTCGCCCCGCTTCGCAACCTTCTTGCAGCCTCATGCCGTGGTGTAGATACAGCATGCTAGTTTAGCTCCACATCATCACTTGATTTAAATTATGCTTAAATTTTACCGCAATTTGTATTTGACTTTATATATTTCTTTCAATTTTAATTCAATTTTGCATAATTTCATTTCAATTTTGTGATGATAATGAGCCTATTTACAATTATAATGTGTCTTTTTAATGTTTTGTTTTTTTTGTATGGATTTAGTTGTCCAAAATAAATATTTTATTATTATTATTTTAATGTTTCTTAAAGCGATAATAGAAATAATCAAATTAAGCGATTCTGTTCCTCAGTTACGCAGGCGGCAGGAGCTTATTGACTATTGACATGAACAGTTCAGCGAGTTCATCAATTCGGCAAGAGTTCGTGAGCTGAATAGATTAGGGATCGCTGATTTACAGACGGTGTGACATTTGTTACACATTTGGACACATTTGCGGTTTATTATAATAATCTTTATCCAGAGTTTTTTTGTTAATTATTTGGTTTTACTTACGGGCTTTTAGTAGTAGGTGCAAATTTTCAAGCATCAGCGTGATCATTCTCAACAGAGATCTACTCGCAGAGTTTATTTTTTAAATAAAACGACTGTTTTCAGGAAAAAGTGGTCTTTATTAAAACCTTTTATCGATGATTAATCATCCAAGTTCACAGATAATATATTCACGACAATCACTAATATTTACATTGACAGGAAACTAATCATAGATTTATTTACATACAGAGATTAATGGTTAAATATGGATAATTATTACTTGAATTTTACTTATCTGAAAGTAAATCAATAAATCCATACAGATAATGTTATATTTGAAAATTAAACAATGCACAACCGGTAACAGTATAGTAGTCAAATAGTAATCATCAAACAATTTAATACTAAAACCATTCAATGCTAAAATAACTTCAAATAAGTACTTACCTAGAACTTGAGATTTCTATGAAACTAAAGTTCAATAACAATTTAATACAAACTCTAAATGGATTTTAGAAATCAAGTATAAAAAATTACTCTGATTAAATCCACTTTTATTATTAACTAGTTATTCGTAAATTCAGAAAGATCAAGAAAAGAAACAAACCAAGCAAGACGGAATGTGAAGTGAACCTCTATCTTATACATACATCAGCTTTGTAGGTATCCCGATAGGTTTTTACAAACTCTAATAAATTCTCAATAACATAAATTATTTTGTACTAATAAGGTTTCCGAGGCCGAAAACAATATAGGACGAGACTAATGAAAACAATCTGCAAACAATCATTAATCAAGAAAGTCTAACATTCGATATCCGCCATCTTGGTTTATCTCTGTACCAATTACAATAACAGAAAATCGATAATATTGGTCAGGAGGTAGATACAACAAGTCAGTAAGAATATTTACATGAAAGACAAGATAAAATACACATTTGCTGCTAATGTCACTTCAGAATGTGACAGTCATGTGTACGTATGTCACAGTCAACTAACCTAGCTTATTGATATGAGCTTGCACACACTAATGGCAGAAAGAAGAGGGCTGATTGTACATTATGGGCATATCTTTTAGCACGCTCGCTTCGCTCGGTGTGGGCACCCTAATAATTGGGAAATAGAAAATGTGTACGGTCAGGCCGCTAGTTGAACGGCAACGTTTATTACAAAGGCTAGGCCGTTAATTTAAGGACTAATTAAGCTAGTTGGCTGCGACATGTATTCAATCACGAGAACCGAAAGAAAAATTTCATTAATGTCGATGTTAATTGTCGACTGTTCACTGATGGAAATGAAACAATATATCGAACGTTATCAACCGAAAATAATGTTTGAGCGGAACGAGCGACAGCCCAATGAGCAAGGTCGTTATTCCCGATGTTCCCGTCGATACACGTGTATTGTACGTGAGACGCGACGAGGTTCACGTCGCGATCCACATCACAGCGCACGCTCGCCGGCCGCGGCCGGAGCGAGGGCTTGCGACGCAGCGGCGCGGCGAAGGAAGATGCGAGCAACCCTAATCGCATCCCCCGCTCCATGCATGTGCTGCATACTGCGATGTTTCACGGAGCTATGAGCCTTATAAAGTGATCGCTCTAGTGAAATATTCTAAGATATTGTGCCGCACACTGTAAGTGCATTTTGCATGACTTAGTTTAGAAGTTTTCTCGTATTTTACGGATAAAAATAATGATACACTTGACTACACAATACAGAATATAAAGTTACACATCACGTCTCATCTCATCTCACTGGAAAGTTTCAGGAAGAGATATCAAGGTTGCAATTTAATTCCAAACCACTTTTTTACAACAATCCACTCACAAGAAGTTCGGTCCACACTAAACTTCACACTAAACCATCCGTGCGGGCTGTGAGTGAGCTCTATATTATTTGACGTGTGACGTTTTGCCATATAACATGAAAAATAAGTGATTCTGATTTTGGATCCGGCTCGAAGTGCAATTTAGTCGTCTAGACAGATATCTCTTGGATCTGGACTCGTTTTTTGGGCGGCGCCGCGACGCTGGCCGGCCGCTCTTTGAGCTCTGATTCGCAACTGCGCTGTGGAAATCCAGTTTTATATTAATTTGTGAGAGATTACAGTACACGTTACATTACAGTACGTAAAAAAATTTCGGCAACAGTGCCTAAGAAAATGAGCAAAAAAGTTCATAAATAATTATCATTCCGAGTGGCTTCCTCCGACATGCGACATTATTTGTGGTAAATCATATAAGCAGCATTAACATGATAATGTGATGAGTGCTAAAAGCTATCATTTGAATAACCACAGTGAGTTACCACAGTATACAATACCAACATGGCTTAATTCACACTAATAATAATACATTAATCTCACGGTAATCAATTTAGGTAATTGTAATCTCTTTTATGTTTGGTTGTTTAGCATAAGTTTTTTTTTCAATTTGTATGTTTCTCCGGTGTACAATACAGATTTGTCTATCTATCTATCACACGGCAAAGGCCATTTTAGAACGAAAATTGGAATGCTTTTAATTCTATCTCGCAATTAAATTACTGACCAGGCTTCATAAAGTTGGCAACTCTTTCAAAGGTCAAGGTTTTCAATTTCAAATAACATACATACCTACAAGAAAATAAATAAGTTATTTTTATTTTATTGCAAGTGGAACTTTACCTAGTCTTTTCCATAAATTGCATACAACGTGCAGATGAAGCTGGACCTCGGAGAGATAGTGTTACCTTGAGGGTGCTCTTCCGGGGCGAGGGGGCGTCCCCGGGGTCCGCCGTCGCCAGTGAGCCGCCACGGCCCCCGCTGCCATGGCCCCCGCCGCCGCGGCTGCCGTTGCCTGCACCCACGTAGCATTGAATTATTCCCATCTGTCCCCCTGCTCTGTCCACTTAGGGTGACAGATGGGCCAAAAAAGTTACAGATTACTATCTAACCTTTATATTTTAAACATTATAGTGGCCGCAACACCCGTATAATGTTAAGGTAGGTAAGGTATATGAGGTCTCCAAGATAATTATATTATAAATAATCGACAGAATACTTTGTTACGTGGAATAATATACTTATAATAAATAGCTCTTACAAAAACGTACATTCTTAATACGGCCAGCTTTTCGAAACTGAGCTAATAGCTACGCTTTTCGAGCTCGTATAATCTCTAACTGAGCATGTTAAAACCAAAAAATCTCAAAGTGCTTCTAACATAGTGCAAAAGAACTCGAACCGTTGGCTTTCAGCAAATTTCCGATTGCACAAACTGTTTTTCGATGCTTTACAACGTTTACGGAAGGTTACGCGTGTCTCGACTGGGTTTCAATGCTTTTACCGGAAATACTTCAATTTAGGGAGGAATGATTCTAACTGATTTCAATTGCATTTGTGTACAGTCAGCTGCACCAACATGTATACAGTTGACTGTATATTGGAAGTATTTGAATCCTTTAATTTACTTATTGGTTTCGATATAAATGACTTCCTCTTCATTGTGTGCTCCAGACCTTGTTAAAGTCAGTATTTATATTGTTGTAATAATCTCGTATACTGCTGTTATAAGTAAATACAGGAAATTCAAATTATTTTATTGTGAATACATAATTATTTTTGTATAGTGTACGTTTATAATTATCTATTAAATATGGCCAGCTTAAGTTTTGCAGGTTATACGTACATACCTAAGTTTTTCCCTAATACTGCGTTTCTAGGATTCTGTCTGGGGCTATTTCGACCAGACGTAACTATATACTAAAGGCCAAGTAGAAATTGTTGAAATTTTCCAATTTTCTATTTTTAACTACGGTCGTCATAGATTACACATTTCCCTGAACTTCGCAAGCACTCGCCGTTTCCTCCGCCTGCGTTAGAAGCCGTATCTTAGGCCGAGAAAGCCGACCAGCTTCCATTTAATCCTTCATTACGCTGCAGCCCAGCTCTTGAACTGGTGCCAAGGCGCAGATTACGTCACAGTTCCGCCAAGGCGCTGACGCCCCATTTACGTAATGTTTTCGAATAGTAGGAAGTGAACCTAAATGCTGATACACTTGTTCAATAATAATTGCAATGATAATGTTTGGACTTTCACACTACGCCATCAAGCCTCAAAATAATATTATTTATTATTTGCCCAAACTTGCAAGCTTGCACTATGGCAACCAGCCGGTAACTTTGAAGAGCAAGCTTAAAGTTTAAAAAACTGAAAACCCGACTGCGAAATAATTAGATGTAAGTGTAAATTCATTGTCAATTCATTATTCCAAATTAAATTTAAACATATAAGTAATATATATATATATTTGTAATCTCCTTTAAAATACCTTCATTTTGATGACCTACTCGATGGGTTTGGTAAACAAAAAGTTATTAACAACTTACTATTTAGCTCCAAAAATCCGCCATTTAGATTATTTTTTAAACCCCGTCTAAGAACACTCTGGTAATTGAGACGAATCTAACGCTACCTGTCAAAATCATCCAGCCATTCGTAAGATACGAGGTAACAGAAATTTACAAACAAACATACATACCTACAAGATACGTACGAAAAACATAACCCTTCCTTAGCAGTCGAGTAAAAAGCGCTATGTAAAGGCAATTGAAATACGATGTAACACCAGTGAACTTATTATTGATTATCTCTGTGAGTTTTAGAAAAAAAATAAAAAAATAAACGGATCTCGGTTTTCGCATAAACGAAAACTAACCCAGTATAGCCGCAATTAGTGAAAGAATAAGAGGTAAATATTAACTTGCCGCGCATTGTTTTACTCAGTTTTTTTTATTCCAGCGCCTGCCACCAGCGCCTGCCACCAGCGCACAGCACCAGCGCGAGCCGAAGCCACTCCGCACGTTATACGCTTCTTTCTGGCTTCTTTACGACGACGCGGGTAAAATAGAGCGTGTGGCGGGTGCGGGGTGGTTAGGTTTATTTACTGGCATGTTTCCGCAATATTGTTTGGTTATTATACCGCGTTGAATTGTATATTGTCCAAAGTTTTTATATATTCGTCAAATGTCCATTTAGTTTTACGAATTCGTCAGCCGGTTTATTTTCAGTATTATCTCGGCAACGTTTATTTATTATTTTGTGTTTAGCCAAACGCTTCTCCCAACCTTTTCGCTCGTCCTACTTAGGAAATTTCATAATGTATTCCGTCGAAACTTGCCTGACGTAAAACAAAGACGTTACACGAACTCTTTCAAGCTAACGAGGCGTGTGATGAATAAGCCACGGCTAATGGTCGCTCGGCCGGACCAAACTGAGCTAAAGCCGGGCCCTCACAGACCGAATAGTGCATCTTACGAGTTTACGCTACACTAACCTACGGATCAAGTGCATAGCATCAGACATTGAATCAGGGTAAGCTGTAAATTCAATAAAAGTGAGTGTAGTGTCCGATACACGTCTGGAGTTTACTCCCATCAACTTAGTAACCATAGCAACGGATAATAAAGCATGATAATTTAAAAGTGAAAGATGCGCGAAATATGTATTATGTTGCACAGAAAACATAACGTTTTCGAGGTAACGCCTCAAAAGCGTTATGTTGTATTGAGGTATTCATTTCACACCGAATTTTATTATTAATGGTGGTTTGCAGTGCGATTTTTTTTTTGTTTACTTGCTTTGTAATCAAGGTTTTACAAAAAACATAGAACAACCGACTTCAATCGGACGGTTCAAGTGACCGTAGGCACCACTGTCACATACAACAAGTCACATAAAAGCAAAAACGTGATTATGTTTACTTCGACGCCAGTATATTTTTTAAGTTATTTTGATTTAAAAACTTAACTACCTACAGAACCGATTTTGATAAAATTTCTACGGGACCAGTCTGAAAGTATATCCTCTCATACAAAAAAATTTTTTTTTCAAATCGGTTTATAAACAACAAAGTTTTGAGATAACTAACTTTAAAAAAAAAAAAATCAAGCGAATTTATAACCTCCTCCTTTTTTGAAGTCGGTTGAAAATACACAAGATTAGAACACGAGTAAGGCATTTCCTGTGAGGTAGGTAGATACATAAAAACCTTCCTTGGCAGTCGGGTAAAAAAGCCTCAAAAAACGAAACATACAACACTACAATTTACACTTGTAAGATGGAACAGTTCGGTGACGCAACTCACCGGCTCTCCCGGGGCGGCGGCGCGCGCGGCGGCCGCGCTGCAGGTAGATGCCGGCGAACACCAGCACGTTCAGCGCCAGCAGGAAGCAGCCGGCGCCCACCGTCACGCCCAGCGCCAGCGTGTAGCTGCGGCACGACACCACCGTCACAATGGACACGCGCGACACATCTCTCGCTAAACTATACACACAATATCTTACGAGGACGTGGTGGCCGAGTGGATGAGGCCCTTGCGATCTGATGGTCGCGGGTTCGAATCCCGGTGGCAGTATCTATGTATGCATCCCACGTTCTCGCAACGGTGAAGGAAAACATCGTGAGGAAACCGGCATGTCGTAGAACCTAATGTTCGAAAACATGTGTCGAGTGCACGAAAGGAGCCCCTACGAGGCGCACTTGAAATCCTGTCACCACACTGGTTCGAAGGAACCAGTGACACGATAAGAAAAAGAAGACAATATCTTTTCCCGCTACACTACCTAACCTACCTCCTTCCCACCTGAAAAATGGTGTTCATTAGTTCGGGAGCCGCAAAGTTCGGTAAGCCAGCCCGAGTTCGACGCCATTCAAGACATATATCAGAAAAGAGCTGAGTTGAAAAGCGAGGCTGCGCGAAACGACGTATAGTCTATCAGAGTTTTTGTTTTGTGGCGAAATTCACCCATAGTGATATGTTTCCGAGATTGTTTCCAAACCTACATTTATTGTAAAATTTATATTAAAGTTTTTTTTTTCAAAATTATCGTCCCACCGTAGGGCAAAGGCCTCTTTTGAAAGGTTTGTCGTGATCTATTGAAATAATTTGATATATTTGTAACTTTCTAGTATTATTTCTATAAGATGGCAACAATATCTTCAGTATTTTTAGTTGGGAACACTAGTTTGTGAATAACGTGTTCCGAGTGAGGAAGGCCGAGCGGCCATGGCCTTGAAAACGGTTTTATGTCGATGCCTACCGAGCTAACTTCGGGGAGAATCCATTGAACACGGGCAGTTGATGTCAGTCGGGACAAGTGACAAGTCGTATTGAGCACGGTAGTTTTCGTTGTTCAATATTTCTAGGCGTATAATATCCTGATGTAAATTATAATACTCGTAAGTCTATAAAAGTGGTGAAATATAGTGTTGGTGGTATCTATTCATTTCATGTCAGAAGAGGGGCTGAACCCAGGTATGTAATTTGAAATATTATTGCATAATGAAGTCATTATATCATATTTTGACGACGTATCAGAGTATTGCTGACACCGTGATCAGGGCTACTCTCCGATGTTTTCAGCATACAATACGCAAGTGCATAGGCAATAGTTGCATAATATTTTTATCAGGACTACCATTGATGGCAAATTATGTCGCAAACAATGCATAGTGATTATCTTGATATTTTTATTTGTTAGTCTACCCACTGATTTTATAAAAAAAAAAAATTGGTAATATCATCATGATTAGTTTAATGCTTCGATTGTGGTCGGGTTTACATTTCGATCGAGTTTGTAACTAGAATTTATTAAAAAGGCACCGTCGACAGGGTTCGACCAGGGCTGCTCTGTAATAACATTTTGCGAAATTGCTAGCAGTGCAGTATTGTTCAGTAACATTAGATAAATTAACAAAACACTATGATGTGATGAACAGGTAGACTCGCTCAAGTGTAGGATTATTATTATAAATTTAAAGTTTTGAATCTTATGAAGTCATTAGGTAGTTTCAATTAATTATGGTCAATTTGAGCTTTATTGATGTAAGAAATTAATAATGATGTAATCCGGGTTTAAAATTTAATTGTTTTGTTTAGGATCGTTATTATCAGCATAACTATGTCATGCATATTATTATTTTTAAAGATCAACGGCGTTCACGAGACACTTTAGTACCTACATGTTGACCAAATTATTTTTACTCGTTATCCCTTGTGCTGTTTTACTACATTGCTTCGCATAATAAATATTTCTAGAATTATTTATACAAAAATAAGTAGCTGAACCATGCATGTTCGAGATTGAGTATACTAGTGATTAGATTTTCACGAAACTGTGATTTAGTAGATTCAGAGTAATAATGAAGGATATTTTATGTTCTGATTGAACCATGTGTGTTCAGAATTTCAGTACGTAAAATGAAAGGACCATGTGTGTCCAGGATTTAGGAACGTCGTCTTACTGAACCATGTGTGTTCAGATTTCAGTACGTAAAATCAACGGACCATGTGTGTGCAGGATTTAGAAACGTCGTCTTACTGAACCATGTGTGTTCAGAGTCTCGTTCCGCAAGTAAGTTTTGACTGAACCATGTGTGTTCAGATTTCAGTACGTAAAATCAACGGACCATGTGTGTCCAGGATTTAGAAACGTCGTCTTACTGAACCATGTGTGTTCAGAGTCTCGTTCCACAAGTATGTTTTGACTGAACCATGTCTAAAATCAACGGACCATGTGTGTCCAGGATTTAGAAACGTCGTAGAATGGAGGCACGATTTCAAAGTTTATTTGCGTTTATTAGTTTATTGACTGACATCATTTATTAGGAATATAATGTACATATTTAATTAAGGAAACGTAACCCGACATGTACATGAAACTTAAATAGTTACATTTTATAAGATTAAAACAATTCATTATAAATACAAAAACACAATAGACTTTAACAAAAAAGCAATTCCTTAGTACTAACTTAACTATTGGCAAACTTATTGAAAAAAATTGAGAACAGAAGATAAAATGAGATATGTACAGTACAACAATTGGACAAGAATTTATTATTAGATATAGGTATTTTATTCAGTTACTCTCAAATTATTTTAAAGTTATTTTTTCAGTTTATCTTCCAGATAACTTTTTAGTTAATTGTCAAGTATTTATCTAGTACTTTCTTTAGTTACTTTCTCCAATAATTTCAATTATTAATTATGATATTAACAATAGTTTTTGGGACATTTTGAACAAAAACTAATTTATAGTTTTTTTTAAGAACATTTTTACCTGTTAATTAACCAGACATTTTAAATTTATTTTCTGGTTAGTCACATAGTATTTTAAAGTTAAATCTTCAATTATATGTTTAAAAAAAAAAAAAGTTTTATATTACTTAAATCAACTTAATTTTCTACGTTAATTTGACGACTACATCAATTAGCGCCTCGAGATGGGTGCAAATCAAACACGCTTGTGCGATCGACAAGTTATCTTTTTAAGTTGCTGAAATTAATTTATCACGATCAGAAGTCAATTTTTCAAGTTAAGTTTACTTATCAAGTTTGTTTATTTAAACTCATAGATCAAGTCAAGTTGTCAAGTTAATATTTCAAGATTATTTTCTTAAATTGATATTTTAAGTTTATATTTTGAGTATTTCTATCAAGATTATTTTTAAAGTGTAACCTTGACGGTTTAAAAGTAAATCTGCGATACTACGGACGGACGGACGGTGAACAATAATTTTATTGAGTGGATTTGAGAAGCCTGTTCATTCACTGATTCGTTAGGTTGCTTTTTCTTAAAAGACATCTAGTAAGTAGTAGTACCTCGTTTAATGTTTTTAGGAAGAAAACTTTCTACAACGTTTCACAAGTATTTCATGCTTCACATTTCAAGTTTACATTCCCAGTTTGCATTTCAAGTTTACTTTACAAATTTATTTGAAGAATGTTTACACGTTAATTTTTGAGTATATCTTTCAAGACAGTATAGTTATCGATAAATTAAAATCTAGGTATACAAAATAAAGTATCTTCTTCGTAGTCGGGCACTCTTCACAAAGGCCCGATAAATGGCAGCTTCAACTATTCATATTTAGTTAAACTCTGTTTTACGCATTGTGGAAGCGGTCGGTCTTGGTTGAATCTGTGAGGGTTTCAATTAGATTTTACCAATAAACAGTTGGATAACAACCACGGGATTTCTTGGTTTCCATTCTTCTTTAATAACTAGACTTTCCATTGAGTCCTCTTTGCATATAATATCTTTCAAGAACTTCGGTATTGGTATTTAAACAGTTAGCAGTAATCTTTCCTACGAATATACCTTTTAAGTAAACAACTTACAATTAATAATGTATTTAGCTATATAGCAAATTTTACATCCTGTTTATGAGATTTGAATTATTTTGAATATAATTTAATTGCTTTAATTATTTGAAAGTTTATTTAATTTAAATAAAGATAATTTGAGTCAATTCAAGTAAGATTAAATAAGGTTGGCGCCATAAATATAAGTAACTCCCGATAATCAAGGTTATATCAAGTTTATTCCAGTACATCATCAACGGCCCTTTATCGCCCACTGCTGTACAGGCCAATTTTTGTATGACGCCACGGACTAGCGGACTGCATAAAGACTTCTTATGACCACAACAATGTCATTTGTCAATGTCACTGCGCATCGTGAGGATGATTCATTACTTTTACTAACTACACTTGATTCAAGTAAGTTCAAAGTTATTAGAAGAATTTCCAGCAAACTCAAGTTAATAATTAAAACTTATTAACAGAATAAATAACTAAAAAAAAAAAACAACTTAAAAGAATTAAATATTTATATTATTGATTTAATTAATTTTTTTTTAAATATTAAAAACTCTGCTAGATGAATTGCAAATTGCTATTGAAGTTACATTTAAAAAAAAACAATAATCAGATCACCCTAACCAAGATAATTCAGACTGGTCTTTTAAACTGATATTATACAGTTATGATAATTCATATGAGTGGACATATAATAAAAATACCTTAAACAAAGTATCTTAGAGTTATTTCATATTAATTCATTAATATTATGTGAAAGTTATTGTTAATATTGGATGATGGAAAACAATTGAATCATTCATTTCGTTCAGATCGAACATCGAAATCTTATAAGGTATTTTCATTGTTTGGTTCATTTATTATTCTAGTTAGTTCAATCAATAAAATAAATTTAATGCAAATTATCAAAATAAGTAGGTGATGTGACATTAAGGTAATTTAAAGCATCCAGGTAATGTCTGCACCTAAGTCATTCAATTTGTTCGATTGGATCTCTGAGTTACTAGAGTTGCTCGGATTGCTTACTGGCGACTTAAGTAACCATGTTGAATACAAGATACTTTAAGTTATTCATGATTACCATACTATACTAATACTATACATTAAGTTGCTCGAGTAACTTAGTCGGGTAACTCAGATTATACGTTTCTAAGAAATCCGAGCTATTAAAGCTTTTCAAACTATTGGAGTTATTCTAAATATTACAAGTCATTTGACTTATTCAAAATTGTTAAGGTTTTGGTTTTAATACCTTGAGAAAGGTTAATCCAGCCTTTGTAGATTATTTATTTGTGACAGTCTTAATATTATCTTTCTCTGGACTTAAAGAAATCAAATAAAACGAAACGACATATTTGATGAATCGAAAAAGGCAGCTAATTACTTTTTACGATGTTCTGATTTTAAATTAATATTGATTTTTGCGAGATCATGATGAACTATGATGGAGGACAAAGCATAATTCATGTCGTAAGAAATTATGAAAATGGATGTGTAGATGATGGACGGCCAATGCACCACGCCATCTTCCCAAGGCGTGGACGAGTGTGAAAGAAGAATCAACGGTTAATTTTCAGTGGAACCAACACAAAAAAATAAAAGCATTTCTAGTAGATCTTAATGAACGACTATTGAGCAAAGAATGTTATGTGGAATAGATGTGACCTATATTATATTTAAGTTATTTTTCTAAGCTTTGGTGAACCGAACAGGTGCATGTTGGTTTTTGGTATGGATAAAAATGTCTTATCTATTCTAGTTTTAAAGGGTTCAATAGAAATTTGTCAAAACTCAGTAGATACTACGGCAAGCCTAAGTTAATAGGTTACTTTGATAAAAAAATAAATGTAAGTTAACACAAAGAATACATTTAGTTCTGCTCTTTTTAGACAAACATGTATGATAGTGATAATTTATTTCTAAGTTTAATTGTCACATGCAGAAACTAATTCCCATGCTCATGGGCCAATTTACACTAACGTTGTACTGATAAAGGCAGGCATTCAAGTAAGATAAAATTATACTCAATATTTTATTATTTATATATTACTTTTATAAAACTTGAGAACATGCGAAAATGCTATTATGGATTTTGAAATATTTAGGTATGGGTAAAGCCATCCATTTACTGTTGAGTCACTTGATAGTCAGTTTTATACTTTAAATGACAGCAAATACTGAATACAATCTGGCGTACAAAGTTTAACAAAAACACATATTATTTTGCATATTCAGTACAAAATATGTTGGGTTAACATCAATAGCTTTATTTCTATTGATAACATTATTGGACATTATTACATTAATTTCTATTAAATACATAGCTTTATTGAGGCCAAATGTCGTGATTTATGCCCAAAAGTAATACCTACATATTTAGAATATTTTATTTGTATCTGTAATTTCTGCGTATTCTTATGGCTTTACGATAATGTTTAGTCACCTAATCAGTATGCAAAAAAAAAAATATTATGATTTACTTCTTTTGGTTAACTATAATTATTACCATAATTATTTATGCAAATAAGATTAGGTACGCTTGATGGAGTGAAATTCTAATGATAAGTCTCATTGGTCCTTACTATAATTTTAATATTCAAGAAATCTATAGTTGCTTACGTACGCCAGGAGGTCGTACGATGTCCGATGGCCGAATGTCGTGATCTATTGAAATAATTTGATATATTTGTAACTTTCTAGTATTATTTCTATAAGATGGCAACAATATCTTCAGTATTTTTAGTTGGGAACACTAGTTTGTGAATAACGTGTTCCGAGTGAGGAAAGCCGAGCGGCCATGGCCTTGAAAACGGTTTTATGTCGATGCCTACCGAGCTAACTTCGGGGAGAATCCATTGAACACGGGCAGTTGATGTCAGTCGGGACAAGTGACAAGTCGTATTGAGCACGGTAGTTTTCGTTGTTCAATATTTCTAGGCGTATAATATCCTGATGTAAATTATAATACTCGTAAGTCTATAAAAGTGGTGAAATATAGTGTTGGTGGTATCTATTCATTTCAGGTTAATGAAAGTAAGTTAAAATGATTTTCCACTTCGATTGTAAAGTTCATCTTCAACTCAATTGAATGAATTGACGAACTTCTCCAGAAACGAAATAGCGTGGTCATTATCATAACGACTGTTTTTTTACATCTCATCAACGTTTGGGCTAGTCACCCATAAAAATCCCAGTCTTTATAAAAAAAGCCGTTGATAAATGGTACCATTAGGCCATTATTCGGAGACAAAGGCTGTATTGAGGCAAACAAGGAGGTAAACACATTAGAGAGATTAGAGCGGGCCGGGGCGGGCGGAGCCGCGGGCGCCATCCGTCTTGCGGCGGGCGCCGCGCGACTCGCGTGATGGAGTGCACCTGCGCTATTATTCTTATTCGGAACGGATGAGATGCTGTAATGGAAAAATATTTCTTTTGTGGAGCGGACGACCTTGTACCCGAGCTCGAGGTGCTCTAAATTGAACACTTTGAAATAGTAAGAAATAAACAACCGTTGTTCATCGTTTCTAATACTGCCGCATTTTTGTTATAATATAAATTTCAAAACGAGTCGGTTGCGCAATAAGTTCAACTCCATAAAGTAGAAGTGAGCAGCGAATAAACGTCACGAAAGCGGCTACATATTTCAAAATGAAGTTCCAACATTGAAAAGTCACGAAACGTGAACAAGCGGAGCACGTATATTTTTCAATAAAGAATCAATTTGTTTTCCCGGCTCGTCCAATTTCCGAAAAGAACAAGAGAACTAGGAATTTATTCGAAGCGAGGTGCAGCGTGCGGGACGCAGGTATGGTTCCGCTGACGTATGAGCACCGAGGCGATGGCGGCGGGCTCGAACGGGACTGGTGCGTGGGGCGGAGGCGCGCACCGACTGACGCACGCGATGAGCTCCAAACATCTGCTTCAAAATCTCACTGTTGCAACTCGACCCCCATGGGCCTAATCAATGAGCGACGGGAGGATTTTCATATTCTCAACAGTTCCATGCAATGATACTTCCCGTACCTACTTATAAAAACACGTAAGTCTTGTACTTTATGTGCATTGTTTTTTTTGTTTTGAATACACGCAGAGTTATTTTCAGTTATACGAGTAGGTGCAATAAAAATATAGATATAATTTCGGATAAAAAGAAATCATTACTCAAATTATTATATTAGGTATACATATGTTTACCTAATTATTCAGTATCTATGATATTGATATTGATTTGTATAACTTACCTGCCATACAAAATTATTCACTAATCTCATCTCAAACAAGTTCAAAATGATCACGGAACTTTTGCCCTCAGAATCTTCATAATTTTTAATTTGAAAGAAACTCCTCCTTTCCTTGTAAATGAAGTATGACGCTTTGCGCCGCGCCACGTTGCGCCGACGGCGCCGCGCCACGCCGGACGCGCCACGCCACGCCACGCCGTGCACACAAAGAGTCCCGTGGCGTGGGTTTAAAACTGTGGCTATTAGATCTTATTAGAAGGTCTTCATGTCTCAACATCCGTTTTTTTTTACCGATTCCATTCCATCCATTTATTTGTGTTTTCCCTTAATCTCGTTACGTCTTCATAATATCTTACAAACGTGTACTACGGCATAGTTATTCTAGTTGGCCAGAAGACAATTTATATATTAAGCTATCAGTGTAGGTAACTTTTTTCTGGACCAACAATACCGAAGTGTTTTTAATAATCCATGAAATGTTCCATCTAACATCTGCTTCTATGGGCTTTGATAATAATTCAAATCAAAAGAACTCTACAACTCTAGTTCTGTAATTATTTCTACTAACCTACGTACTTTTATTTTGATTTATAGACCATTATAATAAAACGCTGATAATAATGTCATCTCGTCGTGACCCATGTAATAATTAGTGAAGTCCCAGGCGGGTTTCTTTCAGAGCTCATTACTTATTACCGCTGTGGGCGTGGGGGCGCGGGGTCGCGGGTCGGCCAGTGTTTGTGTAGCCGCTTGCGTGGAACGTGTTCCATTTGTGAACCAAGAGATCACGTTATTCCATAAATATTTGGAGACATTGTTTCGAATGGAAAAAGGATTCACGGACTCATTCGCTTTCACGGACTAAACTTGTTGAGTCAACGAATGATATATTCAAATAACAGATTGTGGCTTACCGTGTATTATTATATTTACTTTCATCTTCAAAGTATTTTAATGGGAAGATGTTGTATAATAATATTTTGGATAAAATACATAGGTATTGGTAATGTCGTATCGGGGTGTCTCCAGCCCCGCCCTGACGTCGGTCGGTTACAAAGCACACATTCATTCCTCCCTCATTTTTATCTCGGAACTGTATTTCTTCGGTCCCGAATTTCAGGGTTTTTTTACCTTTCCCGCGGGGCTGCCGGCTGCCGGCTGCCGGCTGCCGGGATCGACGCGAAATATAACATTTTGCTGGACGTTTTATTTTCGGCCTTAAAATGTAATATTAGGATCATGTTGTACCCATCAATCTTATTTTATTCGCCGTGTTCATCTAAATGTTGAATGATGGCTGCGGAAATGAAACCTTTTTTTTTGAGTAATTGATGGAAATTTTCTTACCAAGAATGGGTTTAAACTAGGATCGCTTACTAATATAAAAACGTTGATGCGCAACGAGGAAACTTTTAGTTTTCTTGTGAATATTTGTTCCATAAGGATCCGTCGATGAATGTCTTCTTGAGCTGTACCTGTAGTAGTGGGAGTCCAGGGTGCCTGAGCTGTACCTGTAGTAGTGGGAGTCCAGGGTGCCTGAGCTGTACCTGTAGTAGTGGGAGTCCAGGGTGCCTGAGCTGTACCTGTAGTAGTGGGAGTCCAGGGTGCCTGAGCTGTACCTGTAGTAGTGGGAGTCCAGGGTGCCTGAGCTGTACCTGTAGTAGTGGGAGTCCAGGGTGCCTGAGCTGTACCTGTAGTAGTGGGAGTCCAGGGTGCCTGAGCTGTACCTGTAGTAGTGGGAGTCCAGGGTGCCTGAGCTGTACCTGTAGTAGTGGGAGTCCAGGGTGCCTGAGCTGTACCTGTAGTAGTGGGAGTCCAGGGTGCTTGAGCTGTACCTGTAGTAGTGGGAGTCCAGGGTCAGCTGACCGCCCTCAGGCGCCGGCGGCGAGCGCGGCGAGGGCGGCGAGAGCGCGGGCCGCGCGGAGGGAGACGGCTCGCACTCCTCCACACCACCCGCCTCCTCCTCCTCTGGCACCTCCTCCTCCTCCTCCTCTTCAAAGGACGAACTCGTCGAAAACAGCTCCGGAAAAATCTCACCTGCGCAAATCAAATACGGCATCATCATCAACTTATCGTAGATCACTGCTGGACATAGACACCTCCCAGTTTGCCCCATCACGCCCCGTCTTCGGCTCGCCTTATCCATCTTCAGCCTGTAAACTTTCGTAGATCGTCGCTACGCCTGGCCGAATAGCCGAAGGGCCACACTAGATATTTCAAATCAGATATAATGTAAGTTCAAAAAGATGTTCACTGCCACATAAAACGTTGGCCTCGGGTAACTTTTCACAGGGTGGATATGTGGATATGTAAGTCACAATTCGCGTCTAAATATTGTAGTGGCGCGCCTATTGTATGAAAACTAGTAGAAGCACCACTGTGGTGCCACAGTGGCCTCTAATTTGAAGGCGCCTATACGGCGATACAAATATGTATTTTTCTATGTATTTGTGCACATATTTGTATGTATATATCGTATATTTTTCTATTATGACTCATTCGACCAGACGCCGAATTCATCATACTTCTCTCCATCCTAAGGTTGCCTAGAAGAAATCGCTTTTAGTGATAAGGTCGCCCAGTGTAACCTCTTTTATTTTTGTTGTTTAGCATAAGTTTCTGGTTCAATGTGTATGTTTCTCCGAGGTGTACATTATACAGTTATCTATCTATATATAGTATATCCTTTGAAACTTTATTTGTATGATTTTTACGTAACTCCAGGAAGTTTTATTTTACAATGCTACCTACTTAATATACTTATGAAATGCATAAACCATTACGAAATCAAAATTATGTGGGAATAATGTAAACTGTGGATATGAACCACATAGTTAGTTTTCGTAATATGTATTGCGGTCTCGCCTAATGGCAGCCGCGCCCGCGTTGTGTCTGGGTTAGGCGTTTCGTTTACATAATATGCGAGTATTGCCTTCGTGTACATAGGCACCAGTAGTGACCACACAAAGTTAATTCATTTTTGATGTTTTGATACATTGCCAATGGATAGCATAAATTACATTTGTAATGACAGTCTTGCAGTTTCACCCGTTTTATTTTAATACAGCTGTAAAAAATCATGAATAAAATCTAAAATGAAGATTTTATAGGGAATACCATAACTCCCGTAAACTTTGCGCTGACCGAGTAATCGCTGTGAGAGCGGTACGAAAGGAGCTTTCGAGGCGCACTTGAAATCCTCTCACCACCCTGGTTTGAAAGAACTAATGACTAAAATTGTTCAACCTTTTTGATGTTGAGTTGTTTTTCTCGCAGCGTACCCAAATGACCGTAACTTACACTACAAATCTATATTAGTGGAACAAAGTGGCCACTTACATAAAAAATGGATCTCGATAAGGCTTTCAGCTTTTAGCGCCTTTTCTACAACTACTTATGAATCCCGGCTTTCAGTAGTAGCAATACTAACTCCACATTATTTCGTAATATTGTTGTAATAGCTCGTTAGGATTCTGTACGTTTCTGTACAAACTGTGGGCTACGGGTTTTATCGTTCGGGAAGTGCGTGCCCCTTTGTGTGTTTGAGAGACTGTTTGAGACACTCCATTGCCATTGTGCAGCTGAAGAAAGGTGACCAGTACTTAGGGATGGAGCCATAATTCATCATCCCTACCGTCGGAGGCGTCTCCTGCAGGATGCCGTCTAGGAGGGGTACCGACACAGTGCCAGATATTCTTTCGCAAAGCAAAAATGTTTTAGCATTACTGTGTTTCGGTGGGAAAGGCTCTGATGCTAATGCTGTATAATAAGATAAGATAAAATAAAGATAAGATAAAGTTTATTTTCCAAAAAATATCTTAATACTAAGTTTACAACTTGTGTTAAAAATGCAGAACCTTTCTAATTTAATTAAGAACTAAGATCTTTGTACAGGTCTATTTAAAGATTTCTCGGTGTAAGCTAAGTATAGATCTTGTGATATAGACCCGAGAGACCCCAACTTCGGCCGGTAGAGCAGATAAGTTTTTAATTACTCTAGCTAGGTGTTATTCATTAACAACTTTAATTGTGTAGCCGCAGTCATTTTGTAGAAATATGTATGTGTCTGTGTTTATTGTATTTGTATGTGTGAGGGTGCGTGTGTGTGTGTGTGTGTACCTAGGCATGTATTGAAGTTTGAGTTGTGTCTGTTGAGTCTGTATAGTGTATTATGTAGAGTGTCATTATTGTATTGTACTCGTAGTTAACCCTAACTTTCTAACGCTATATTTATTTGACTATTTTCATTAATTCTGTATTTATGTAGTTTAAAGGTTGAAGATAGTTTCTTACTTTATTTTTACATTCCAAGTATGTATAATCATAGAGTTTGACATGTTTACTGATTTTATTATACAGGTATGGTGCTAAAAACATAAAATGTCGTTTGGCGAAAGCAGTTTTGCTTTCATAGGTAGGGAATATTATGTGTTTTCGTCTTTTCTCGGTACCGTGGTCGTTGTTCAGACTCTGTTTTTTGTTATGTTGTCTGAGAATGGTTTGCATGATGAAAACTTGTCTCACTGTTAAAAATTTAGTATCACTATAGAGTTTTGATGTAGAGTATCGAAATGGTCGCGAATAAGCTACTTTAAGAACCGCCCTCTGGGCTCTCTCTAATGGGAGTAGGTTAGTTTTCCCAATGCCACCCCATGTTGTAATACAATATAATAATAAGGATTGACAAAGAGCATATTACAGAGTAGTTAAATGAGATTCATTATTATACATATTATAATACAGACATATTGCCAAGCAATCTTAGGCGTGACCTATATAGGTATATAATGGTTTGTAATAGGTATATATATGTTTAATAGGTATATAGTGCTACTCAACTCAGACTACGATAGAGATTGTCTTGTTTATATTATCCTAAAAACTTACGTACACACGTATTCGTAAATTGGATAAGTGTTTGTCGCTACATAATCAGACAGGAAACATCAGGATCGACTGGCGTTTATGAAAATTGGCAAGGCTTTTATGTAAGTACAGTCAACACACAAGAGGAAGCACAAGGAAAAGTATCACCTAATAGTTTTCCTATCACCTTCCTCAAACTTTTCCCGTTTCGACAACTTTTCAATTTACTCTCCGGCTTTTTGACGTAAAAACTAATGGCCATAAAAAGCTTTCGGTGGAAGCTAATGGGCCGAAAGCAATTATAACGACACCAACAAAGGTGGATCGGCGTGTCTCCGCCACGAGCTGGCGCGCGCTGGGGCGCTAGGGCGGCGGGGCGGACTCTCAGGCATGGGCTCGCCATGGGGAGCTTTTAATTAATGGATTGAATTTCGGGAAACGCGAAATACAACGGAAGCACGTTCTTGCGCCAACGGGACCGCAATTATCGTGTCTGAACTGGCCTACTTGTCCTTTTTATTATTCCGAAACTCTGAAGTGCTGAATCGATAGACGTTTGACTTGAATTGTTACAATTTAATAATAAAACTAATTAGAAATTGGTTAGCGAAATGAAGAATAGGTATCAGCTGGAATTGAATGACTACCGATTTCGACGAATCGACAAAAAAACTATACTTAAAATTATCGAACTTGCTCACAAAATTTCACGAGAATCGGTTAAGAAATACGACCTGTAGAGGAGAACAGACGGACATCCGGACATACGGACAGGCATACGAAAACATTTTTGCCCAAGCTGAAACGAAAACCTTAGCTCGCGCGGTCAATAAAAATAGCTAAATTGCGTTTATTGCATTCTTGCGACTTCAGTGGTGTTTGTTTCCGGTCACTGAAACAGTCCAATTGAAGTCGGTTGTAGTATGTTTTTGTTAAAACTTTGACTATCAGAGTAAATAAACCGTACTTTACGTGGGTACTGTAACGTAAGTACTGTGTGGGAACTACGAGTACCTATACGGGTAGCTACAGGTACTAACTGTGCTCTGAGCCGAGCTGTTCTCGCCAGATAGAGGCGAGAATACCGCATTATCTTGGTAGTTTAATATAATACATACCTGGATAGGTCTACCGAATTGCTCCGATTACAATTTTATTGTTATTATTATTCTGTTCAGAAAAGTGTTTCAGAACAGAAGTTGAATTACATAAACACCACATCATTAGAAGCTTAAGTACTTGAAATAAGAGGTTCCATTATAAATCTAATAGCTTTCACAAGCCAGTTTTCATTTCGTCCAATTAACTAGCCAAAGAAACTCGAACTACGTAGCGGCTCAACCCAGTTATGGGCAGGAAGCGGGTAATGAGCAGAACCACGCGGATGTGGCTTTAATGGCCCAGCCATTGAGACGCGCTTCATTCATAGAGTCCAGACAACTGATGGTGGGTTGTATGTACAGTTTGTGGCGTTGCTTCCATGGTGTACGTACAAGTAACAAGTATTAATAAGCGTTACATTGAAATTATTTGTAGCGCCAATAGAATATTAACCATTATTTATCCTAATTTGGACAAAAAACAGAGTGCAGTGATATAAGAGGCTTAACATTGTCAACATTCCTATCATAGAGCACGGCTAGAGAAGGTCATATTTATGTAGATACCTGCTTGTGCTTTACTACCTTAGTAGGTACCAAAGACGTCGGTATGTTCAGCAAATAAACCGCTGCCTGCACTAGTCTAGTCAACTAGTCCAGTCTAGACTAGTCGACCGCACCGGGCTTTACCCACGGCCTTCTCGCAAGGATGCTATGGCTCGGCGCCGGGAGTCGGCAAACTTACAGGATCAATTGTACAGTTTCAAACACACGCTATCCAAACTATCTGCGAAGGATATAAGTTCGAGGGAAGACATTCCACCGAAGCTTTGAAAGTTCAAATACCGTTCATACCAATGTACCTACCGTACAACATTGAAAATATATTAAAATACTTTTCTTCGTAAGTTTATAGGTAAAAGTGAATATTAACGAGAACCTATATAATAATATAATTACCAGCGAACATGTCGGCGTTGTGCGCCCGGAACTGGTGGTGCCGCGGCGCCGCGCCCGGCCGGTGCAGCTGCGGGATGAGGTGCAGCCACAGCGCCATCTTGTGGCCTCGGTAGTGGCTCTTCACTCTCACCTTCGTCCCTGTACAAACAAAGAGAAAATCTCGCAAAAAATCCGCTCCGTAGAAGCTATAACTGAGTGCGACCACACGGTATGACTCGGCTGCGTAGAGTTCGATGACGGAACGAAGGTGCGTGTTCCACGAACCTATGCTAAGGTACTGCTGCGTGTTGAGCTCGTATCGCGGCCAGCCGGCGGCTGCCTCGGGGTGCCGCTCATCGGCACGCGGCGCGAGGTCCCCGGTCTTGGCGAAGGCGGCCAGCAGCGCCACGGCCGCCTCGGCCACGGCCACGTCGCCGCGGGAGTAGTTGCGCGGCGCGCGCTGCGGCCCGCCCACCAGCGGCAGCCCGAGGAAATACGGCAGCGTCTCGCTGGTGATGCTGCCGAGACGCTGGTGGAACATACTATGTTCACAGACGGGTAAAAGACCAAAAATCGTAGAGCTAGCCAAACTGCCAAATAAAGTATAAGTAAAGTAGCTATTAGAGTTTAACGTATTCTACCATCTCGAGCGTGTAAAACTCGTATTCGATTTACATAAATTTAAAACATACAAGATTATGGCAACCGTGAAAGTAATTCATATTTACACAATCGAGAATCGTGTTGCAGTGATGAGGAGGGTCACCTGTGGGTAGTCGGAGTCCTTGGTCTGGTGCGCGAAGTGCGCGAAGTGCGTGCGGGCGCCGCGGCGCGCGTGCAGCTGCGCCAGGCGCAGCGCGGGCGCCGCGGCCGCCGCGTCCGCCAGCGCCTCCAGCGTCGCGTCGCGGATGTTGATGGGGTGCTGAATCGGCTTCTCCCAGTCCGTGTACTCGTTGCGGATGGCCGCAAAGATCTCGTTGCGATGGAAGCGGTACACGTTGCGGACGTACGTGCGAAGGATACGATTTCTGGAGATTAGGTTATCATTGAAGGAGATACGAGAAAGAATTCAGGTCACACCTATTTTATCATGTCCGAGTCCGGTGAGTAAACTTCTATTTGAAAAAAATGTTGTAACGACCTGTGCTCTTCCTCGAACCCATGTCTGATATCCTCTTCGTTGAAGAATTGGTAGCTCTCGGTGGTGGCCACCACGACGGCCAGCGCGCAGTCGAGGAAGACGTCGCTGGCGTGCAGCGCGCGCGCGGCGGCCGGGCCCTGCGCGTCGCGCGGCACCGACGGCGCCCAGCCCGCCAGGAACCGCCCGCGCGGCGCCTCCACCGCCAGCAAGGCGGCCAGCGGACGAGCGCGGATGCATTCTACGAACCTGAACACAAATGTTCTCGAAGGTTGCGAAAATGGAAGATGTCAGGATATTGCATTGAGTAGAAGCATCGTCTTTATTGTTTGGTACTGGACCGATGATACTGTCTGGGTCTTCAGGATTATTTAGATGGGTGCTGTACCAGTTGTCGTCGTCCGATGAGTCCGGCACACAGCGCAGCGCCTGTGCGGTGTGTTCCCGGGCCAGCGCCGCATCGGGCGCCAACGCCGCCGGGCTCAGCGCCGACCCGCTCAGCAGCAGCACGCGGGATACGAGACCTTGGGATCATGAAATATGAAGCTTATCACTTTGCTTTAAATATGGGTGAAGATCGAGGAATTCTTCAGCGACTACGATGTTAAAAATGAGAAGGCCAAAACTTCCCTCTGATGCTTATAGACTTCAGATTCAGATTCAGCGATACTCATTAGAAATAAAAGCCCGAGATGTTACAAAGTTACATCGCACGGAGACTATCCCGTGTTACCTTTAGTGTCGGGCAGCATAAGCAGCGCGTTGGCGAGCGCGGCCCCGGCGGCGTGCCCGGCCAGCGTGACGCGCGCGGGGTCCCCCCCGAAGGCCGCAATGTCGGCGCGCACCCAGCGCAGCGCCGCCAGCACGTCCAGCAGTGCCGCGCCGCCCGCGCGCGACACCGACTCCGACTTCACGTTACTTGTTAAATATCCTGGGTGACGGAAATTATTATTACAGCAGCGATTATACCATATAACTGGACCAAAGCTCCTTAATCACCAGGAGAATAGTTAACGTACTTCTTCTTTTTATCGTGTCACTAATTCCTTCGAACCAGTGTCGTGAAAGGATTTCAAGTGCACCTCGAAGAGGCTCCTTTCGTGCACTCGACACATGTTTTTGAACTTTAGGTTCTACGACATGCCGGTTTCCTCACGATGTTTTCCTTCACCGTTGCGAGATCGTGGGATGCATACATAGATTTTTTTGAACGAAAAAACCCATTTACGCATGACTGCCATCGGGCTTCGAACCCACGACCATCAGATCGCAAGCTAAGGGCCTCATCTACTCGGCCACCACGTCCTCAGAAGAAAAAGCAGAATGCAGAATGATCAAGTAGCTACTTACTGAATATGGTGGGCGACGCTCACCTAAAAGTCCTAGCCTATAGTTGAGGGTGATGACGAGCAGGTGCGTGCGCGCGGCCAGCACGGCGGCGTCCAGCGCGTTGCCGGAGCCCCACTCATGCGCCGCGCCCAGCCACACCACCACCGCGTACGGCGCCTCCACGCCGCGCGCGCCTGCCACACCCCCACCCACTATGAGCACCCACACACGTCACCACACAATGATTGTGGAGGTCACGACTCACCGCTACCGGGTACGTAGATGTTGAGGTAGAGGCAATCTTCGCTTTGATTGACAAGAAGAGGAATTGTGGCTTTCAACTCGTTGTAAACTCCCAAGGGCATCTTGGACAATGCGGCACTTCTAAAGAACAGAAGCGGAATTTGGTGAGCTCGAATCGTGTATGAGTGTCTATGTTTAGTGAATAGTCATTTCATCAAAGTGGTTCAAAGCTCACTTGTTCGTGATGTCCGGGTACCGCTGCGGACAGACGGGCGCGAAAGCGTCTGCCAGCCGCGTGCCGGGCCAGGTGCGTGGGGGGGGCGGCGCCCCTAGCCGCGGCGGCGCCGCGCCGTACGGCACCCCCAGGAACACCTCCACCGGCTCCAGCCGCCGCGATGCCGGCTCCACTATGATGCCGCGAATTGCTCCTGAGTACATCACACAAAACGTTTACAAAATACAATTTTCGTAGGTATGCCTATTTTTATTCCTGTTATGTACGAGTATGCTAGAAGACAGAATTCGCTAAAGCGAATATACGAGTAAAGCTATTTGCGACTTTGCTTACATCACGAAACTGGAATGGCAAATATCGTCAACTTTTATCAAATCACTACGGTTCAGCTCACCCAATCACCCAATATAGGAGATGCACGCGTTCAAAGACGTTTCCGCCACATCGACCGCGATAAGGTCCGCTCCGCTCGAGCCGGCGCGGCGGCGGCGCGGTGTCCGCTAACAACATGTGGGCGGAACGAGTAGGAAAATTGGCCGCTTCATTCACCTCGTCATTACGAAGGTATCGTTTATCCCATTCGGAAGGTTCCAAACAATAATTAATTTGATCTGGAGTTGTGTACATACGGACGTAATGACATCGTTCGGCGGCAATGTCACGGCATCCCGTCTGATTGGATCGGCGGGATGGAGGCATGGAGGTATATCGGACGGCCCGGCCCGGCCAAGCGTAGGTATGATTTGTGGACTAAACTATGGATATATTCAATTACGAACCCCCGTTAGCGAGGGTCTCGGCTCGAGGAATCGTACTTGTGAGTGATCCGCAATGATGAATTCGGATCCCTGGCATTAGCGGGTGAGTGTTTGAACGGCGAGTTGCGTGAGATTAATGTGATTGAAACATAGAGCAATGGACTAAACTAGTAATAGAATGGTACCCAAGGAATGGAAAGAGAAGCAAAGGGAGACAAAATAAACGATGGGAAGACGAGATCGTGAAAGTAGCTGGGGCAGAATGGATGCGGGTAGCGAAAGACAGAACAGAATGGAAATCTTTGGAGGAAACCTTTGTCGAGAGACAAGCTGTAGATAAGAAGAAACCGGTTGTCGATACCTAGATTTGTAAAAATAACAGCAATAGCCTTTTTTTGTTAATGTGATTCGGCGCAGCGGGTTTGTTACGGCGTAGGTCGGGGCGGGTGCTGTGGCCTCACCTGCGTGGGTGTGCACGATGCGGCTGCTGTAGCGCGGCGCGGCGGCCCCCAGCGTGGCGAGCGCCAGCGCCGCGCACCAGCACCACGCGCGGCGCCAGCGATCCATGCGCCATCACGCGACGCGGGGCTGCAACAACACACATGCATACATACCTGCACCGTTGGCAATAACTACCTACTCCTGTCTAGGTACTTGTTCACATAGCCTGTTCAAGAGATATATGTTAGTACCGACGAGATAGTTATTTGTACACCAAGGGTCGTAAGGAAGCAAGGCTCGGGCTGATTATTATTGGTTATTTAAGTCTGATAAAATGGGCTTCAGGAACAATGTAAGTACAGTACACACAAGAAAACCTAGCTTAAAGTTGATCGTTACGAGCATGACGAGTGAAAAAGAGTGATTATCTTCCATCTACCACACTCCCCTAATATTAGCCCCCCAAGGGAAATGTGACCGATCCCGGTACATCGGCGCGTGTCGCCAACACTCATGACTTGAGTTGGTAACAATTTTATTAAACTCGGCAGTGGCGCTGCGCTGCGACTGGGATCGCTTTTAAACTTCATTGGAATTTATCGCAGCTTCATTAAAAATGTCAGCAAATTAAGTTTATTCTGTGTGCTCTTTTTGTTGCCAACATTCAACATTCAGCAGCTGAATGTGAAAGGCTTTGTTTAAATAGTGAGTTTTTAATGAATCGTGTTTTTCGTTTCAGTTATTGTGCTTGTACTAGCAGCAACAATCAGGCTTTTCTTGAATTTTAAAAGATCATAATCGCCGTAGTATTAACTGTATTTATTTACTTTGACTAGAAGCAAGCGGGTTTCCAATTTAGTTGATAAGACAAATCGTATAACGTTGGTTGTGGTCGAACGAATTGCAAGAATCCCGGAAGCTCCAAACGAGTCCACACCACAATACCGGCTGCGATCCGGGAATATTATTCATTTAACTCACGAGTAACTCGATTACTCCATACCAGACTTGATTAATCCACTCAAATTAAATGAAATGTTTTTCAGTTAAAATAAATGAAAATTGAATACATCACGCTCGCTGTAAACTCACGGCGTAATTTAATCACTTCACACGGAGGCTTCGAATATGAGATTAGACCTACTTACCGCACACCCTGTAGCTGCGGAGAGAGAGCACCCTGTGCCTGCAGGTGTGAGCAACACCCTGTGAGAAACGTAAGCAGAGTCTTTGAACTTTGGCAGTTGGAAACCGCAAGGGGAGTAGAACCAGAAGTACTCGTATTTTCATAAGTTGGTTGTTTTGTTGTGGTACACAATCAGAGTTTCCACAAAAACTTTTTGGCCTTCACATAAAATACCTTCGGGGTACCGAATAAATGAGAAAAAGTTTCCGAGTGGACCAAGACCACCTCGACCGGTAAGCAGCGTGAGGCGACGAAAGAAGCCATGTGCGGCGGCGAGGCAGGGGCGATGACGCACGTAGAGAAAGACACAAAGAAAAATATTTTTGTATGTATAATATTTAGTGGAATCTGTTTGCTCGAGTTTCTATTGCAGCAACTTGAACATCATCTTGCAGGTCGTGATTTACGGCTGCGGCATAGGAACCTAATAATCTACAAAGAGGTACACTTGACAATATTTGCCTTTATTACCTACTTTTAATAATTATTGGCTTAAAGTTGCCTATTCGAATATGTATCTAAATGATTATGAGATCAAAGCGAGATGAATCAATTATTTTCGTTGGAAAAGCGGCGGCTTTGATGTAACGTTAGAACTGAGAGTTAGCTAACTACGTGGTTTAGCGTAATGAGGTTTCCGTGTCGGTAATGCTGCGAGCTACGAGCACGAGAGCCGCCGAAGATCAGTGTTGAACATGATCATCCTGTTTTAGATTCTTACGATCACCCTGTATAATGTAAATCGACTAAATTTGAAAATCAAATAAAACTATATTCCGTAAATCGAGTAACATACTTGAATTTTGTACGTTCCCGTTAACTCTAAACGTGAGTAATTCATTGTATACTTGACTCTGCAATAAGTTATGTAGGTATTTCAGAAAAAACTTCACGTGGATAATTTAAAAGCTTATTATGTCTATCTCAAATAAATGAATTGAAAACTTAGGGTGTTGACGTGAAGGGAAAATTGAAGAAGTGTGTTCTTACAACTTAATCAAGGTGCCTATCTTTCTTCTACGGTGAAGGGTTAGTCTGAAACAAAGCTGTGTGTTCAAGACTTCGGTCCGGGTATACTATGCTATTACCACTCGCCACTCTCAGCTGGGCATGAATGTTTGTCCTGAAGCGGAAATCAAACCCGCGACACCGGCGCGGCGTGACAACTCTTGCCACTCGACCATACGTGTCGTCGTAGAGTCGTAAGGTCGGCAGAGCGTGGCACGTTTCCGTAGCGCGAGAGTAGGCCGCCTCCATCGATCCTCTTATCTTATATATGATGGCCGGCTCGGGGCCTGTGTCACTCCCACAGCCTCTTAGATTTCGCACGCAGTGGAAAGTCAAACGACACTTAAGTAAGATCTAGACTTGTTACTAAACTGTAAAATCGTTCAATACGGCTTGAATTAACCGATGAGTGTCTTCAATCGACCTAGAAACTCCAACCTAGTGTTGCAATTTACCAAGCGAACAATAAAAAATTGCCGTAGCCCTGATGATGGAAGATGTGATTATATGTTTTGACTGTAACTTTGCTCTACTTGAAATGTCTTCACATGTAGGTCTGGTGCCTCAGTGACGCCAGAGTGTCACTTCTGTAGGCCATTCGATATTCCGTGGCGTTATCGCAGAATGGCGGAGGGTCGGAGCGAAGTTATAAAAGAATATGTTCAGATGATATCGCCCGATATGTGGGTTAATGGCGACAAGTTTGTAGTGAGTTATCCTCTTTTGTGAAGATGTGCCAAGTGAGGAAACGTCGCAAGGAATTGATGTACTTTGTTAAGTTTCCTGAAAAGAAGGACTTGGCAGTTGGCAGCACGACGACGATAGAATTGCAAATCGTTTTTTATACGCTTGTTTATATTTGTTAATAAGTTTGGCTGGGATTTTCAACTACTTAGCTATTATTATTATTGTTATCTACAGATAAGGTAAAATTATAAGCTGTAGCTTATAATTTTGTTTATCATTTATAAACCACAACTTGGTAGGTAAGTATATGATTTACATAAGTAGGAAAATGTACATAAACCCATTAAACTAACACTTTTGGCTACAAAAATGGCCCCACAGTGTGATTCCGACCGCACGCTCTCGCGCGCCTGCGCGTAAATTGACTATTAGCTTTCTTCACAAAAACTAACAATTCCAACAAAAAGCAATTTTCCAAAACAACACAAGTTCGCATGATCCGATAGCGAGGATAGCGAGGATAGCGAGGTAATCGAGAAAGTTCGCTGTTCATGCTCCGCTGGGTGTGAATCGCCCGCTCAGCCGCCACTCTGCCTTGGCATGCGGCACGAACACTCAAAGAGCTCGCAGGATTTGTGAGTTGATTTTGTCAACCATCTCAATAATTTGAACATCGGTCATCAAATACACGGCATATTTTTCTTCTTAGTCCTAACTCGGTCGGTAAGAAGTTAGTTCAATAGTTGACATAAAGAAAGGTGAAGAAAGAGAAAGAATAAATTGTAGAGTTTCCTCCTCTCAATACGAAAATCACAGATTTCATTCAAAAACGATTTCACCCTCACATGAAAAGCGATGGGTAGCCAGTTTGTGCAAAAAGCGGCGTCTTCGGAACAATAATTCAGTTTTCCTTTTCTCGTGGAATGAGGTCGCAGGTACGGACGGAGCCTACATTACGTCGCGGGATGGCGATATGGGGAATTGGGGACCTATGGAATACCCGGCCGCAGGGCTACGAGGACAGCAGACTCCTATTTCGTACTCTGACAGCTTTTACGTTATTGTTACTAGATTGCTCATCAGAATAGCTCTAATATTACATTCAGGCAAAACAAAAACTGGGTAAATAGATTAACTAGGTAAGGGGTTTGTAATACCGGTACCGGAAAATATTGCTCTACTAATTGGCTGGAATGATTAATAGTTTGGACTGTATGCGCTGAAATGCGATGCATTGCAGGCAGAGAGCAGTAGCCTAAAATGCGCAGTAGTGAACGTTGTATGTTCAAAAAAAGGAATGTTCCTGGAAATGTTCCAGCTTAAAGCCTGTGGAATAGAAGGTATCTCATCTCCATAGGAATGTGCGAGAGGGCCGCCGGATGGACTCGGTGTTCAGGAATACGCGATGTGTGCAATCGGTCCGCACGCCGCGCCGCTCCGCGTGCTCGTACGGAAAATTGAGTCTGGACGTCGCTCGGTCGCCGGGGAGTGAGCTCCGCGAACCTCGGCGTATCCTTATCGAAATCGCTTTTGAAAGTACTCTTCAACTTTATCGGAATAAGATAGTTCATGGAGCCAGCTCGCTGTAGCTACGGGTACTATGCGTTATCGTGAAAATGTTACGAATATGATTATGATTAATCAATGGGGGTTTATTACCTTCGCTTTTCTATCAAGTTGAGCAGCCGTACATAAAATAGTTATTACTCTGCTAACTACTGAGCCAACTATGTAAGTATAACATAAGCCACTTCATAAAACTTGATATTACATTTGAATATATTATTTAATGTTTGGTATAATATGTTAGTCATAGCGGGAAAAAAGTGGACGGAGCGAGCTAAAGATAGGGAAAGCTGGAACGCACTGGAGGAGGCCTTTACCCAAATGAAAAACCACAAACCACAAACCTAATGACAAGTTTGTTTTTCGAGCGCATACTTGTTGCAAGCGTTGCAGGTTAGGTAGGCAACTCATTAAGACTTCGCACAACACACACACACACACATCACATTCACACTCCACACACACCACTGACAAACACAATGCGATTATTTGTTTGTTTGTAATTTACTGCTGTTAGAGTTACTAATTATCTACCCAGACTTACCTACCTATAATTCTAATATATTTACAGTAAACAAAATGTAGACTCAATTTGGTTTAAGAATAGTATATATTTCATAGCTTATATAAGAAAAAAATGTAACTGTGAGTCTAATGTTAAATAAATAAAATAAAATAAATAAAAGATAGGGGTTCCTATCTAAACTTTTTTATATCTCAATAATGTAATGTAACTTGTAAAAAAGCGTTAAATATTTATAAGTTGAAATATATGTAATAATTAGGGGATAAGAAACAAAGAGGCTTTATTATTATTATTATATGTTAGTCCGTGAATCCAACGGTATCATTTCAATGTTTAGTTTTTATATCCTATAACAAAATTGTTAAAGAGGTTTACTCTTTTTTTAAGTCGTTAATTAAATATACATCAATCAAAAAACTGAATCTCCAAGTATCGAATCGACCTTTTAGTCTGACAACTATGAAATGACTAAGCACTAAGAAGGAGCCAGACGACCTTCGTTTATGACACAGTTTCAATATCGACATGATTAGTCGCCGTCAATCAGATCTGAACGAGCAGTCTCCGTAAGCTGACGCCGAACAAATTGCTGGAGAGCCCTCGGCCCGAGCGGGCTCCACTCAGTACGCTCACTCGCATCATCGGAGATTAAATCGAGCTTAGGTTCTGGTGGTCAAATGTCCCAGGACATAGGAAATAAGATGGCTATCAAAAGAGATGCACATTTGATAAGGCTTTTGTTTCTACTTAGATTGGGAATGTGCTTTCGTAATAATCAACGTCTCTTCTCACTGTTATCGATTTTTCTGTTCTGTACTGGTTTTAGTACATGGATGAATTAATTAAATTATTTGTATGACATTGGTATAGGCATCAATACAATATGTGCACAATACATTGGTTCAGAGGCTGCATAAAGATTAGAATTCACCGTACTCTGCTTATTTAGCCATCAATATTTTTAATAGCTATATCGACTAGTTAGTTACGTTAATTATCGCAACACTCTGATTTTAAATTAGTAACCAAGGTCAAAGGTCTCACATATCATTAGAAACACATTGGCTTGTATACCAAGGCCATGTCAATATTTTCTAAAGCTCTGAATATTTCACATTTAATAAGGGAGCTCTCGAACTAACAAGGCGAGCGCTCTACTCGCCCCTACGCTTTACGGCTTGAGATACGTAAATTAGAGTAACGTTTCAAATAAAACCAGTTTATAGCTTTATCATTTTTGTGTTCTGAGACGTTTACGTTTCCTTCAAACGATACCATGTAAATTATCATGAACGACGTCGCATAATTTTTTATGAAAGTTATGATATTATTCTACGTGTAGAGGGAAAGTTGCGTCTTGTAAATCTACTGGACTGTTATATCAAATACTTACTCTATATCTAGTACAAGCAATAAAACCTTACCCACACTTATCCATTCCATGTGCAAATACCTCAGGTAGAGCATATTTCTACTACTTAAAATGAAGGTAGATTAAATTCCTAATAACATGACGTGAAAGATAATATAAAAAGTGGCATCATTGTGGCGGTGGCGGTGGCGGTGGCGGTGGCGGTGGCGAGCGGGCGCGGTGTTTGCTCGGAGCTCAAACACGCTAAATGTTTGCTTCACTCCGAGAGAGTTATGTGAGTACCGGTTCTCTCGAATCTTGACGAACGAACCAAAATCTAAAGCTATGAAGAGTATATTAACCTGCCAAAGCTAACAAAAACCTTTTTAACCGACGAAAATAAAAAAGGAGGAATGTGTTTTTAGTTCGACCCGTATATTTGATTGTTTTTTAGGTATGCATAACTTTTTACAGGGTCATCTGATTTTGCTGGTTCTGAATGTTTTATAGGTTTGAATTCTGGTAATATTTAATATTTAACCGAAGAAGATGATAACATACTTAACATTATTATAGAAACAAAAATAATAACTACCAAATCTAACATTTTACTACTCAACTCTCTATTTATTAGAATCTTTACGAGTGTAAACTAAACGTAAAAGTGGACACTTTATTGTTGTTCTTATATTATGAACGTCGTCGTAAAGAAATCGTGACGTCTTAACAACGCGGGTTATGGCTGTCCGCACGCGGCGACAAGCGCCGGAGCTGCTCGCTATACACCGAATACAGCGATCGCCTTCACAAGGGGAGCCTCGCCGAGCGCTTTGAGTGACTTACATACTTATTGTAATTTACGAATTTTTATTCATAGCCCGTAAAGAAAGTCACTTGTATTTGCGCGCCGTCATAGAATTACTTATTGAATTTCTTTCATCTCAAGTATTATTCACATAAATTAAAAGCCTCGGTGAAAGCTGCTGAATATGAAATTATCAACAGTACATATATCTTTTCTTCATTTTATTACTTAAGTAAGTAGGCGCCTACTTAACAAAATGTCAAGTTAATATTGTATTCATAAATTAATGCTTTGATGTTAATGTACCTGCACAAATTTTACGGGGCGTGAAATACTTAAACAATTTTGCAAAAGAGACACATTAAACTATTCCGACCCTTGTGGTTACCTTCAACGGCAGACATTGTAAGCGAACCGTATCTGGATTGATTAAGCTTGGACAACGGCCTCCGCACCGAAACACACCGCTCCGTAAATAACCGGCGGCAATTAGTAGGCACAATCGCCCTTTGTAGCGCGCACCGCACCATTGTTACAAACACCGCGGCGCGGCGGCTTTGTTTCTCTGCTGGGCCGGTAACATACCTAACACGACTACTTATTTTGACCTTTCACCTTTAGGTCCACGACACAAGAATCCAGGGGTCAATTTTGACGTTGATACCCTCGAATGTGGTGTCGAAATCCGATAAGTTTGTGAACATAACGCCACATTCATGTGGTGTCGAAATCCGATAAGTTTGTGAACATAACGCCACATTCATGTGGTGTCGAAATCCGATAAGTTTGTGAACATAACGCCACATTCATGAGTATGAATTTTCAAAATGAGAGTCCATAACAGTCTAGAAGCTGTCACTGAAAAGTCAAAAGGTTCTAGGAGTAAGGCGGTGTGCAGGGGGGAGAGGGAGCGGTTGGAGATGGATGTAGGGCAGCCTGCGGCGAGGCGCCCGCGACTGACCCTTGCGGATCAGTGCGTTTCATGAGACGGGGGCGCGATGGAAAGCGAGTTATTAAAAAAAAGTATATACATATTTTACGGATCAGCTATCTGGCTCCCATAATACAAGGTCTGCTTAGTTTTGGGCTTAGATTGCTGTGTATGAAATGTCCAAAATATCATTTATTTATTTATTATTATAGCTCTATTTCGTATCGAATGAGACAATGACGCATATTTATTATAGAGCAACCTCTAAGTGCGCATTCATTTTGGTATAGGTTTGCACACAAAATCCGGACAATATTAATCCCTACGTATTGCTTTCAAATCGCTTCGCTACCATCTCCGCTACCACTCTGCCGCTCTAGTCGAGAGAGTAAATAAGCATAGAACATCCCTGAGGAGCGACCCTACCCTGGCAAATCATACAGGCAGTAGTAGGCTTGTGATGTTGCTACTTGTTGTAATAGTGTAACTAATGCCGCAACAGGAGATGGCCCGCTGACACTATTGTGTGACATCGATGCGATATGGTCTCGTCATGCACTACGGTATAGTTTTCGGTATGAATAAACCCTTAGGGCCGGCGCCCATAATTGAGCATTGAAGCGAGAAATTAATTGTTGTATAATTTAATATTGGACATGATTTCAATGAAGACAATATCGGTAATAGTTTGACACGAACAATGCTGCGCTGCGCTCCGCCGCGCGCCGCGTGGGCGCCGGTCCTTAGTACATCTTAATCTTAATTTACGTGTGTATAAATATCTGATAAACTACGAACCAGACCTTACTTAGGTAACTTCAGAGCATTGAATAACTGTAATAACTACATGAATATGAGTTATACTCGTGGTTTTTTTAATAACACTAACGTACACGAGGCAGGAATGATTACAGGTTGTAAGCAAACATGCGGGGTACCTACAGTATTATGGGAATTACCCTCAAACGAGCTCCGTTATGGCCTGCTAGTTTAGCTTATCGTGTATTGGGTTCAAAGGTTACGCGTAAAAGGGTTAGTGTAAGTATGTTACAATAGCTTTTGATGGTAATGAGGCCATTCAACATACATAACAGCTTCATCATGGACCACAAAATGAAATCGCTACATGTAAGCTAGATGTTTACAAGTTAATTGTGTACCACATAAATTAGGAGTCTTATTTCATGATGTGAGAACTAGTAGGCACTCGATCCAGGTATCAGAGTTTCCGAACCGCCAGGAGACCGGTAGTATTAAGTGAAAACAAAATTGATGGGCACGTTCACAGCTCCCACAACACAAGACAGAATTGATAGCTATCACCTATAATGTCCTCATTTAGGCACCGCTTTACCCGCAATGGTCTCGTTCCGGTGACAGGCGCAAATTGGCCCTTTTTGTGCAATTTTGATACCCGCAAACGCTGATACCGGAATTAGATCCAGTTAGGATAACCCTTGGCTTACGGTGGTCCTGATTAATCAAACCGCACCCTAAAGCGGTGTCTGCGTAACATCCGTGCCCTCGCAATCTTGGGGGTCGCAACTGTCATTCGCAAAGTTAAAGCTTTATCAGCTTGCTGGGTCATAGTTTACTACTACTGAGACAGAAGTCCTTATTATATTAGTTTGTCACAAGCGTTGTGGGATGTGGGTGGGACCCTGATAATGCTTTACAACTTAAATACGGCTCCACTAAATTACTTTAAATTGAAAGAAGCTTGTAGGTTCAGAAAGTTAAAGTTCATAGTGCTGAAGTACAATAACAAGAGAAAACGTTGATATGCTCTCGTGCTCAGGTCTAAATCGTGAGCTTTGCTTCGCCGGTTCCAAAAACGAAGCGCGTGTTATTCTCCGTAAAAACACGGGTACGAAACGAGGCGTATATTTATGTTTTGTGGCCGAGCTCGTCGGGGCGTTTGTGGACGCCTGTACCTGTACCTGTACCTCGTTCTGCGGCGCTGAATAATTGCGCCCATTGTTTTCGATGATGAGGTTTCTTCGGTGATCGAATTTCTTTTGAAGATATTTTCTTCGAATGAGTAAGTTAGCTGGATAATCAGATTAACTTTCGGAGCATTTTCTGCGCGAAAGACTAATAAGGTTCTGCATAATGTGCTTTTACTTTTGCATTCAGAAAAGCTATTATTATATATTTATTCACAAAAGCAATAATAGGCAATGCTTGTACATAATTCGTAAATAATCTCATCCAAATCATGGTTTTAGGAATCTGTTTCGTACGTTTTGTAACTGAAAACAAATTAAAAAAATATTTTGCTTTGGCAAAAAATATGAAAATAAACTGTTAAGCGAAGGATTTTTATACTACGAGTATTTGTTAACCTAATATAATATTATACCGATATAATGTACTCTATGAAACAAAAGTCGCAAATGTTTTTGAACGACTAAACTTAACTATAAAGAAAATAATTGGTCCTTACTCTGCATCTTGTTGAGCACCGCGCCGCGCGCCGCGGGGAAAGCCGGGGGCGACTAAACTGAGCAAATGGCGACTGGATAATATTGGAGGCTTCCAACTTAGCTTCTCGGCAAAAAATATCATAGCTAAGCTAGTTATGAAACCGCTCTAAACAACGAAACATTAAAATAAAATAGTTTTTTGTATCTACGCCTTTTATCAACAGGCTTTCAGAAAAGGAGGTTTTAGATTCGGTTGTTTTTTTATGTTTGTCACCTCAGAACTTTGTTATTTACCAACTGATTTGGAAAATTATTTAGTTGAAAGGTAATATTGAAAATCGGTTAGTTTAGTTTTATAATCAAAATAACTGAAAATAATATGTCATTCAAGTAAATAAAAATGCGTATTTTACTTATCCTGTGGCTTTACAGTGGTGTTTACAGTCGCTGGAATCGCAATTTAAGTCGGTGGTATTACTTGGTTAAAAGGTTTTTTGCTATAGGTACATTTTACTTTTCCGGAAATATTTGCATTACTACGCCATCCACCGCGCGAAATGTAACATCGCCTAATATTAGTTTGTCAAAATATTGGCTGACCCTGGTATCATTGAAAAAGGGTCTTGAATAAGTTGGCATTGAAACCCGATAGTTCCGAGGATATGAGGTCGCCAGGTAGCCCCAATGTCAACCTTCCTTGTCCCTCGTTTCAATATTGCTCGGAAATCCTTTTTGAGTTTTTTTGTTACGCCAGATTGAAGTTCGGCAAAGGATGGAAGAAAAGAAATACCCCGGGAGGAGGGAGACGCCGGGAATTACGTACAGAAGTATTGTCGTCAGTCGGAGGATTCCCGGGTATTTAATATAAGTCGGTTGTTGCTGACCTGAGACCGGCGCGCGGCGATCCGCGGCGGGCCGCGACAGGGAATTGGCTCACACAATAATGCAATAAAAAGCTAATCACAAAATAACTGAATTCTCTGTACAATTGTATTCTTATGTTTATTATGTAGGCTACCTTATAAATGAATCTTTAGCATTATCGTTGTAAGATACTTTGGATAGGCTGCCACCATGATACATTCTAAAACTAGCGGCTACCTGCGACTAATCGGTATAAAATTTAATATTAGTCCTTCACGAAATACTAAACCAAACGAAGTTTCAACCCGTACGGTTCAGTAGTTTAGTGTGATCGAGTAAGAAACATTCATTTGTTGTATAATTGCATGTATAATTGACCGAGCGCGCGCGAGCTAAGGTCTTCGTTTCAGCTTCGGCAATGTCTGTCTAGATGTCCGGCTGTTCTCCTCTACAGTTCGCATTTCTCAACCGATTCTGGTGAAATTTTGTGAGCAAGTTTGATAAATAAATATAATTTTTGGTCAATTCCCTTTTTGAAAAATTCTCAAATTTGTTACAAAACTTTTTTGTTATCCTTAATTACGCAACATTTTTGCTCGAACAACATTTTTATCCGATAAACCTTAGGGGAAAAATAATAAAAAAAAAACGCTAATTTCCTGTGTCACAGCACAACTCTCATAAATAAGGTAGTCGAGTAATAAAAAAGTCTTACTGACGAGAAATTTTTGAAGACCTCAAGCGTTAGATATTTGATATAGTGACCAATTATGATATATATATATATATATTATGATAAATATGCAATTCCTCCCGCGGAAGTTCGGCCCATTTATCAATACAAATAAGTAAATTAATAAATATATACTAGACTACTACCTACTTCTATTACACTGACTACTACGTATTACTACTACTAGACACGCGAGGTCTACGTCACGCGAGCTCACAGAGCCACTAGTACTAATGTGAAGCCTACAATACAAATCATCTGAAAAAACTTCTAAAAATCTGAAGTAACCATGAAAAAACATTAACGCGAAAAAAGCTGGTACAAGACGAGTTTAATATATTTTCTCTTTGACCTCGCCGACCGGACATTCCAACAGAAAAAAACTTGTTTCCATTTGCGCAAAAAAGTTGACGATAATGTGAAGGCGCCCGTTTGGGCGGAAAGGCATCTGTCAGGAAGGGCGGGCGGCGCTCGGCTGGAAGCGGTACGCGGGTACTTTGCAACTCCTGAGGATAATACCATTCTCCAGCTTAAAATGAAGGGGCCTGCACCGTCATCGGAATTTTGATGGTAAACCAAAGATGTCTCAGTATTAAGGCAAGAATAACAGATATAATAATAAAGATTTTTAAAAGCAAAAACTGTTTGATCAATTTACTAAAACTCGACAGACCAAAGATCTTGATTTAAAAATGTCTCGCTGAGGTTAATATCTATAAGTATTTGAAAAATTTTATGCTTGAAATACCTTCATTGGAGCGAGATAAAAAAATCCAATTTATTTGAAGCTCTATGAAATTGTTATAGTAGCGATTCATCTAGAAATGGTTTACTACTTACTATTTGGATTGTGGAGACATTTGAGATAAAAAAGAATTGAAGCTTTGTTTTGTCTAGACGGTGAAGTTGTCAGTGAGATGAAGAAAACAAACTAATTTTGCAAGAAATATAAGTAAATACCTCATACCCCCTTTTTTAACATGAGGATATTCTCTTAGAACCCACGGGTTATGTCGGACTCTAACTGACTAAAACTCCACGGTGGCTGACCTCTGCGCGTTAGAGGGACCCCGGGACATTCTCAAAACTCTTAAAAAAAATCTTGAATCTTAAAACTCGTACCGGTGCCCCTCACGCACGTTGCTGTGAGGCCCATCCCAGGGAAGGCTTGCGCCGACCCCGAGCTCCGCTTGCAGTGCATGCCTCCGACCGCTCTCGTACCCAGCAAGATCTCCCTCGTGCACTTCATAATGCCTAAGCTCACCAAACACCGGCTTACACGAGACGAGACTAAATTAATAGAACAATTACTAAGAATAAATATTATTCAGAGCAATTGGCAGCTTTCACGTTGTCTACCAATACTTTAATTCTGGTTATAACCAAAAACTATAATACAAATATAACAAACATCTTCATCTTCAATAATAAAATTACCAATTGAATATCGAATAAAAGTGTATGAGCAGCCATTATTGTGTAGCTCGGTAGCAGTAACCCTGCACCAGCGTGCCTCGTCCGGGGACGAGGCACGCGAAGCTCGCGCGAGAGGAGCTGCTCTAACCGCAACGACCGGCCATCTCTCCCGCACGATACCCATTGTACTCCGCACAATACCGCTAACGTTTAATTTGTATTCAATAACCCGGCGCAAAGCCCGCAATGGGCGGTATACTTCACTTACGAATCGTTTGTTATATAAATACCGTTCAAATGCTGGCTTTTCGTTTGAAACTCCGGCATGCTATTACAATCGATTTCGATCGCAACACGACCCATTTATTTATTTTTATTTATATTGTAACCAAATAAATAAATCTGTAAAATTACAAAAGAGAGCGAAAAGAAAGACTCATTTTCTTAAGCTCTCGCAATCCCGCCTTCGGGATTAGTGTTTTATTTGCAACTCGGTTTCAGCGGCTTGGTTTAAATATATTTCTTAGAGTTCTAAGTTTCCCGAGGATAATCCGAGTCGTTTGTAGTAGCGCGGGTACTTCCCGAACTAATCCGGAATGTGAGGATTGTGTGGGAAGTTGTAGGTAATAATTATGTCGGTTTCGAGGGCGGGTGCTGTCGGGCGGTGTGATGCAGGTTGCGGATGAGTATGCAAATGCCTCGGGCGGTGACGTCACGGGCGGGGGCAGGCGGCCGTCACGCGCGCCCGCCCGGAACTATTAGAATTAACTGACTCGTGATAATGAGATTCTAAATAAATTGAGGCCGAGGCTCGACGTGATCCTCGGCGAGGCTTAGACGCTTGGCTTACGTTATTCTAAGGGCTATAATTTATCATCTTATTATATTATACCTATATTATTTTTGTTCTTTGATGAGCTATTATGCGACATAAATGTTACATGACTTTTCTACTATAATATAGCAAAGTTTTAAAATAATGTACTTTTATAATTATTTAAACATAAAAAAAAATATTAAAAGAGCACGTAGCTTTATTTTTTTTTTCTACGTATATTTTGTGAAAACTGTCGATGAAGCCGGCTGGTCAAAGCTAATAGGCTGCGGAGCCTCAAAAGGCTATCCGAAGCACCCGCTGGTAATTGGCGCCTGTGCTGCGGCCGCGGAGCGGCGGTCCCATAGGTACTTGACACGGAACCGATAATTATGTCATTGTTAGAATACAACTTCAAAATTTTCCAAAATCGTTTATATTTCAAAAATTCTTCTTAGGTAGGATTGGTTTCATGTAATGCAAAGAAGGCACGCCTTCTACAGAGCCACGCTGCTGACGATGACGATGCTACGTAGCTTTGTCATCGTCATTCACAAACCGAAATAGTTATAAAAACATTCCTAGGGCGCTTCATTTCAACGGCAGGCGTGTTGTGTATCCGCGGTGAACAACATGTTTGCAAGATTGATGCCGTGTGTCGCTCTTGACGCGGCCGCTAATCTCATCGCTAATCCGAGAAGTAAAGCCTTATTCTCATATCGTATGACAATGTTGAATGCTTATAATTTAGTGCTGGACCTATGATGAAATACCAACTCGCCGTAGTTCACAAAACAAAGATCGCATTTATTTTTAAACAATTGTGAATCAGAAGTAATAAAATTAATTCTCTAATAATGCGGTGCGGCGTGGAATGTCTCCGAGTCACGTGCGACATAATATGTCAAGCGAGAATGGCGTCCGATACGTGACAGAGATTCGCCATAAACAACGTGTCACCAGAATTATTTATCAGTAGTGATGAGGACGCCTCCGCCTGAATAATGCACACTTCGCGAGGGTTCTGTGTGCCGCATGGTTACACCGCGTGCTCCAGCATCCGATGTGAGCGATTGAGGAGATATTATGTTGAAACCGTTCCTATCTAACCCATTAGTAATTACGTGTCAGCGTCGAAAGTGTCGTAGTACGGTCGTAAACTTACTACGACGTAGCGTATCGTAGCAAGCTCTACGCACCGTTGCAAAGCATAGCAAGTTCAACGGTGACGTAGCGTATCGAAGCAAGTTCTACGGTGACGTAGCGAATTGTAGCAAGCTCTACGCACCGTAGTGAAACATAGCAAGTGCTACGGTGACGTAGCGTATCGAAGCAAGTTCTACGGTGACGTAGCGAATCGTAGCAAGCTCTACGCACCGTAGCGAAACATAGCAAGTGCTACGGTGACGTAGCGTATCGAAGCAAGTTCTACGGTGACGTAGCGAATCGTAGCAAGCTCTACGCACCGTAGCAAAACATAGCAAGTTCTACGGTAACGTAGCGAATCGAAGCAAGTTCTACGGTGACGTAGCGAATCGAAGCAAGCTCTAGGCACCGTAGCGTATCGTAGCAAGTTCTACGGTGACGTAGCGTATCGTAGCAATTTCTACGCACCGTATCGAAACAAAGCAAGTTCTACGGTGACGTAGCGTATCGCAGCAAGTTCTACGGTGACGTAGCGAATCGTAGCAAGCTCTACGAACCGTAGCGAAACATAGCAAGTGCTACGGTGACGTAGCGTATCGAAGCAAGTTCTACAGTGACGTAGCGAATCGTAGCAAGCTCTACGCACCGTAGCGAAACATAGCAAGTGCTACGGTGACGTAGCGTATCGAAGCAAGTTCTACTATGACGTAGCGAATTTAAGCAAGCTCTACGCACCGTAGCGTATCGAAGCAAGTTCTACGGTGACGTAGCGAATCGTAGCAAGCTCTACGCACCGTAGCGAAACATAGCAAGTGCTACGGTGACGTAGCGTATCGAAGCAAGTTCTACGGTGACGTAGCGAATCGTAGCAAGCTCTACGCACCGTAGCGAAACATAACAAGTTCTACGGTGACGTAGCGAATCGTAGCAAGCTCTACGCACCGTAGCGAAACATAACAAGTTCTACGGTAACGTAGCGAATCGAAGCAAGTTCTACGGTGACGTAGCGAATCGAAGCAAGCTGCAATAAATAATATAAGCAATAAATACCTACTGCTTACAATAATCTATCACGCGTTTCAGCACACGCGCGGATTTAAATACGCGGGATTACAACGGTTTTTACGCTCGGCTTGTTGGAGGCGAGTGTCAGCAATGTTGCTCGCGCTCGCCGCGTAAGTGCGACAACGCTCGTACGAGGGGCGCGACGCAAGTACACGCACTTCAAGAAACAATAAACGCGCGGCGAAAACGCTCGGTTAATGCGCTAGTCTGAAACTGATCTAACGATAATGGTGCCTTTAGTTCAGCCGGCGCCACACGACCACCCGCCAGGACCGTTATTTACAAATTACAAGCAATAACAGCTCTCGGCAACGTTTTATTATTGTTAATTGCTAACTGGATCAAACTCTGAATTTGAAGGTTTTGTTAACGCCAAAATTAACTTTTAATTGGAGTTCGTTGATGAATGGACTTAGACTACCGTCCCTTTTAACTGTTACAACAGTAAATATTTAATTAAAAATTAAATAAAAAAACGCTTCTCCGGAATGCGAGATAATAGAAACTCTTTTTACGTTTTCCAATGAAAATATTATGACTACATAAACATTTCATTTGAAACATTTTCCCATTCATCACTCCTCAACGAGCGCGAACGCCGCACATACAGCCCGCGCACACAAAACTCTCACACAGGCCGCGCACACAGGCTACGCGCACAGGTCGCGCACACAGCCTACGCACATGTGGGGATTTCCCCCAATTTAATTATAAGTATACAAATGTTTTTACACTTTTACATACATTTACATTAACATAAAATATATATATTTACATTTTAATATATTTACATAGCATATTTACATATAATTATTTAAAATCTACTTACATAATTATACATTTTTACTTTTACAAATATAACTTTTACACTCTTTATTTACACATTACTAAACTCATATTTGCTACATAATAAATACAATGTAATTGTGCCGTGCCATCCGCTGTTAAAACCGCTCCGCTTATGAGCTTGCTCGCTGCCCAGTTACTACGTCAGTCGCGAGCGCACCGATAAGGAACTGCATTCCTGAGCCGCGGGGCCGGGCAGTCTCGCTCAGGCATCATAGGAGGCAAATCGCATGTCGCTCTGCACCGCGCTTTTTGTATTTATTAATATTATCGTTTTCGTGTATATTTGCTTTACGCAATAAAAATAATACTGAAGATTTAAGCAGTTTTAATAAATCTGTGGCCTCAACATGGCTACAACTGGTGACCCCGGAATGAACGCCAAGCAAGACGCGAATAAGGAAGCGGTTTCACTAACAAGCGACAGCGATGGAGCGGAGACGGCTACCTCGGACCGAGGTAATTCTCAGCCATGCACGCCGGCGCGTAGGCGTAGAGGACGCACTGTCGTCGTCACACCGGATGTTTTTAAGGTGGGCGTACGGGTTCCTCCATTTTACCCAGAAGAACCAGAACTATGGTTTGCGCAGATCGAAGGACAGTTCTGCATCTCAAACATCACTGCTGACAGTACGAAATTTTATTATATCACCAGCCACCTGGATCCTCAATATTCCAGAGAGGTGAAGGATATAATTACTTCGCCGCCAGCAACCAACAAGTACGAGAAGCTGAAAGAAGAGCTGATTAAACGACTGTCTGCGTCGCGCGAAAGGAAAATTCAGCAGCTCCTGATCCACGAAGAACTGGGGAACAGGAAGCCATCGCAGTTCCTGCGTCACCTGCGGAGCTTGGCGGGAAATTCTGTTCCTGATGATATTATCAGAAGCATCTGGTGCAGCAGACTCCCAGGTAACATCCAGGCGCTCATCGCATCCCAACCAGCAGCTTCTTTGGAAGCCGCAGCTGATCTGGCCGACAGGGTGCAGGACATCGTGGCACCGAACCTTCATGTAGCCTCAACGTCGTATGCTGTTCCCGCTCCTGCTGGATCCATGCAGTCTATGGCGAACGAGATCAACGAGCTGAAGGCTGCAGTGAAGAATCTCACCATGCAGCTCAACAGGCAATCTAGACAGCCCAGACCTCGCGACCGTTCCAGCAACGACCAGCAGCGCAAGCAACCCAGATCACGATCCCAATCCAGCTACAGGAAGTACCCACTCTGCTGGTACCACAGCCGGCACGGATCCAACGCTAATCGGTGCATCAAGCCTTGCGATTTCGAGAAGTCGGGAAACGCTCAGGGCGGTCGGTAATGGCGACTGACGATTGCCCATCTACATCTGGTCGCCTATTCGTTACTGACCGCACATCGAAAGTCCAGTTCCTAGTGGACACAGGAAGCGACGTCTGCGTCTTCCCTCGGTCTGCGCTTCGGGAACGACGGGTCAAGACCAGTTACCAGCTGTCAGCCGCCAACGGAAGCGTCATCGAGACTTACGGATTTCTGCAGCTTAATTTAGATCTCAGCCTTAGGCGTAGCTTTGCTTGGAGCTTTATTGTAGCCGACGTCACTAAAGCCATTATTGGTGTAGATTTTTTAAGCCACTATGATCTTGTTGTAGATGTTCGTAACAAACGCTTGATTGATAATGTTACTTCTTTATCAGCTGTAGCTTCGCTTGTTGATGCGACTGACGTATGTTCTGTTAAAATACCCACGGGTGAAACGCGTTTTCATAAAATATTATCGGAATTTTCCGAAATAACTAAACCGGCTGGCACGCCACACTTACACAAACACAACACTGTACACCATATCCGTACAATACCAGGTCCCCCTGTTACTTGTTCCCCTCGTAGGTTGGCTCCTGATAAGCTGAAAATAGCCAAACAGGAGTTTGACTTGATGCTGAAGAACGGTACCGCCCGCCCGTCCGAGAGCCCTTGGTCTTCTCCACTTCACCTGGCGCCAAAGAAAGATAATGGTTGGCGACCGTGTGGCGACTACCGGCTACTCAACGCGCGGACGATTCCAGACAGGTACCCCATCAAGCACATACAGGACTTTGCTCACAGCATCTCTGGTTGTACCATTTTTTCGACGATAGACTTGGTCAAGGCTTACAACCAGATACCTGTGCACGAGGAGGACATCCAGAAGGCCGCCATTACGACTCCTTTCGGATTGTACGAATTTCCTTTCATGGGGTTTGGCCTCCGCAACGCCGGCCAAACCTTCCAGAGGTTCGTGGACGAGATGACCAGAGGCCTGGACTTCTGTTACTGCTACCTGGATGATTTTCTTGTCTTTTCGAAGTCAAGTGAAGAGCACGAGAACCATCTACGGCAGCTATTCGAGCGTATGAAGAAGTACGGCATCGTGCTGAACACCTCGAAGTGCATTTTTGGTGCTTCACAGGTAACGTTTTTAGGCTACCATATATCTGCCGCCGGGACAAAGCCTCTCGACTCAAAAGTCGAGGCGATCAGTAAGTTTCCTGTGCCCAAAACTGTCAGAGAGCTACGACGTTTTATGGGCATGCTGAACTTTTATAGGCGCTTTATACCTCATGCCGCCAAGATCCAAGCACCCTTGAATGCTTTATTGGCTGGCTCGGTAAAGGCCTCTCATCCAGTGGACGTGACAGGTAAGGCTCTTAAAGCTTTTGAGCAGTCCAAGGAAAGTTTGAGCAACGCTGCTTTACTAGCACATCCTGACCGCGAAGCTAAACTCGCCTTAGTCACTGACGCTAGCGACATAGCAATGGGTGCAGTTGTTCAGCAGTACAAAGACGGGGTCTGGCAACCGCTGGCATTCTTTTCGCGAAAGCTCAGCCCGTCTCAGCAGAAGTACTCTCCCTACGATCGTGAGTTGCTCGCGATTTACGAAGGAATAAAGTACTTCCGCCATATGTTAGAAGCAAGACACTTCACTGTCTATACTGACCACAAGCCGTTATGTTACGCATTCCATGAGAGGAAGAGTAACTGCTCGCCACGTCAGTATAGACACTTGGACTTTGTCTCTCAATTCACGAGCGACATTCAGCACATATCCGGTAAGGATAACGTAGTGGCTGATACGCTGTCTAGGATTGAAGAAATTGCTCATCCAGTCGACCTTGAAGTCCTTGCCAAGTCTCAGTCCTGCGACGCCGAGTTATCTTCTTTTCTCTACAACGAACCAACATCACTTCGTCTAGAGAAGATCAAACAACCCGGCACCAAACATGAGATCTACTGCGACGTGAGTATGGGTAGACCGAGACCTTTCGTGACCAAACCTCTACGAAAACAGGTATTTGACAGTCTCCACTGTTTGAGTCATCCCGGCGCTAACGCAACCGCGAACTTAGTTGCACAGCGTTACGTTTGGCCAGGCGTCAGGAAAGACTGTCGAGGATGGACGCGTACTTGTTTAGCCTGTCAACGTTCCAAGGTCAACCGTCACGTGTCAGCCCCATTAGGTACCTTTGATTTGCCTAAAGCTCGCTTTGCATTCGTGCATATCGATCTTATTGGCCCACTACCAATATCCAATGGTTACCGATATTGTTTAACAGCCATTGATCGCTTTACCAGATGGCCGGAGGCCATCCCTATTGCGGACATTACGGCTGAAACGGTGGCCAAGGCACTATTATCTGGATGGATATGCCGATTTGGTGTCCCCACAGATATAGTGACGGATCGTGGCCGACAATTTGAGTCCGCACTATTCGAAGTCCTTTCGAGAATAGCCGGATTCAAACACCGCAGAACAACCGCATATCACCCAGCCTGTAATGGACTAGTGGAGCGTTTTCATCGCCAGCTAAAGACCGCAATTACTTGTCACGCTGACAGTAACTGGACTGAAACGCTTCCCTTAGTTTTGTTGGGCATAAGAAGTGCCGTCAAAGAGGATCTAAACGCATCTGCTGCTGATCTTGTCTATGGTGAGCCATTGAGACTACCAGGCGAGTTTTTCCAGCAGACGGTATATACCACTTCAGATCTGACTGACTTTTCGGCGCGGTTGAGCTCTTTCATAGGAAAGATACAACCAACGCCTGCTGCACGGCATAGTCGAAACAAAATCTTTGTCTATAAAGACCTTGCTTCCTCGAGCCACGTATTTCTAAGGGAAGACGCGCTTAGAGGAACCTTTCAACCTGCATACACTGGACCCCATGAAGTTATTCAGCGCGGGGATAAAGTGTTTAAAATAATGGTCAAAGGCAAGCCTATGTCTGTATCTATTGACAGGCTTAAACCTGCCTATATTTTAGATATGACCCCAGCCTCTTCACCTGAAAACCGATCCGCGCCTCATGAAGAGAGTACTGCACCAATACGCACTACTCGATCCGGTAGGCAAGTCCGGTTTCCAGACTACTATCGACCGTAGTGACGGTCTCCGGAGGGGGGTGATGTGGGGATTTCCCCCAATTTAATTATAAGTATACAAATGTTTTTACACTTTTACATACATTTACATTAACATAAAATATATATATTTACATTTTAATATATTTACATAGCATATTTACATATAATTATTTAAAATCTACTTACATAATTATACATTTTTACTTTTACAAATATAACTTTTACACTCTTTATTTACACATTACTAAACTCATATTTGCTACATAATAAATACAATGTAATTGTGCCGTGCCATCCGCTGTTAAAACCGCTCCGCTTATGAGCTTGCTCGCTGCCCAGTTACTACGTCAGTCGCGAGCGCACCGATAAGGAACTGCATTCCTGAGCCGCGGGGCCGGGCAGTCTCGCTCAGGCATCATAGGAGGCAAATCGCATGTCGCTCTGCACCGCGCTTTTTGTATTTATTAATATTATCGTTTTCGTGTATATTTGCTTTACGCAATAAAAAATCATAACAGAAATTTAAGCATTTTTAACAAACTGTGGTCTCAACATGGCTACACACACAATCCTCTCACACAGGATGCGCACACAGGCTACGCGCACAGGCCGCGTACACAGGCCGCGCACGGCACAACTGCACGATTGATAAATTAAATAACTTACATACATACTCGTACAGCGCTTGGCGTTTCGCGTGAAATAAATTACGGAGAATTCGGTTACTTTGGAGAAAGTTTGACATAAATTACCCCCTGGGAAAAGTGAGAATACCTAAACGAGTTTAGTTGGTGGGTCACGCATGCACGGCGGGCGGCGCGCGGGCGGCGGGCGGACCCGCCGGCTGAGCTAGTTCTATTTCAGGGTATTAGTGCAAAGCGTAGCGGATGAAACTAATTAGTGCTAGTGGTAACGGGGGAAATTGCTTTTTCCATTTTGTACAATTGGAAGAGTTGGATCATTTACTCCCAGTTGATTCAGTTTTAGAAAGACACCAGAAGCTTACTTTACTGCTGTAATCGTATTTTATAACATTATTTTATGAATAAAAATATCAAAGGCTTTCCTTATTTATTTCCGGTTAACAAAAAAAACCTTTCTTGGTTGAAAATCTAAAATTGTTAGTTATTAACAACGCTAAGGCGAGCGCCGATGCAGACTCGAGGCGCCGCGCGCCGTCGACCTTTGAGATTTCATCTGGCGTTGACGCAGCCCCTTGAAACACTATGAAGTGTGCTAATTTCAACGACCACTCGGTACGACCCATCCTCGGAGTATAGCGTACGTATAGACTGGCATAACTAGCATTATTTAAATTTTATAGCTTGCCTCATATAGCATAAGTAGGACATAATTATATTGATTTATACAAATTTATTATTTACATACATATTATTTTTCATTATTATTTTTTTATTAACCATGGAGTTGCCAATAAATTATGATTTGTATTTTTATTTCGAATATCCACTGAAAATGTACCCTCGCTCATGCGATCGCTTATGAGCTAATATTTGTCCTGATGTCGCAGTTTTGTGGCCGCTCCGAGGCCTCCAGCCTCCAACGTTAGCACGACAAACCAGAGCCACACACCCTTGAACCCTTCGGGCCTGCTTCAATAAGTTACATCAAAGCGCCTACCTAGATTAGTTTTGTTTAATTCTCTGGAGACATTTTGAAATAAGTCGTAAGGGGTCTTCGACGTCACGATAAGAAACTACTCCACACAATTGAATAATCTTATTTTTATTTTTATATCCTAGTTACTTTATAACGATAAGAACAACATTGTTTGGTTGAATTGTGTACAAAATCAAGCTGAATTATTGAATAAAAAACTATACTGTTACTAAATTAGCACGCCCAGTCACGTCCCGTATGTAACAGTTACTTAGTTGTTTACGAACATATTGGGCCCCTTTAACTGGTGGCTGAAATACAAAAAATTGTAATGATTTGCGAAATTAAATGTTTAACATCCATCCATGACCATCTCTCCTATTTTTGTATGAGTATGAATATGACTAGTCTACGTACTATGCACTTTGTTTTTTCATCAAATTTATTCAATTTTTTTATGTTAACTTACTGTATAAGTTAAGCTATAACTCATCCACATAAAGCTATTAAACTTGTGGCGCATCCGTTGACCCACAAGTCCACGTGTAGTGTAGGTGCAGCGCGACAGGACGCGTGAGCGTGTTTTAGTGCTGTTGGAGCCACAAATATTATACCAACGCAATATAATTAGGTTGTTCACAAAATAAAATATAAATTAATTCACATCATATTCACTTAAAAAAATTGAATTGGCTCACATAAATGAAGTCAGACTTGGCAGGAAAAATACAAAAACCACCTTGTTTAGAAGTTAAGAGGCGTACATTTATTATTTAAACTTTTATAAGTGCTTTCCTTGTTAAGTTATTAAATGTTTCGATATAAATATAATCTGCGACTTGCACCAAATTCGAAAAATCTAATACTTTGATAGGATTTTTTTAACATAAGTACTGCCTCAAACTTTACTTAGATAAAATATGTCATTGTGCAGTGTAGTCCAAGCTATGTCTAATGCCCAAGTGTCCATCTTCGTTCATGACCATGTGTATGTCCAAGTGTCTATGTTCCGTAAACATCAATCCATCTTCAATATTTATATTTAAAAAAACGCCGACCGGCAGCGAATCAATTTACGCTGTTGATGATTCATTACGCAGTTTCAATTAATTTTTATCGTAATTCTCTGTCGGGTATTGTGAATTTTTCAGTCTTTTAATTACAAAAAATAAGTTTTTAGTAAATGTTAAGGTATGCATATTTCGACCACAGATTTATTAAAAGTTATTTAAAAACGAGTTTGACGAAGATACAACGAAGTATTTTAATACATTTAATTTAAAAATTAAACTTATTTCAAGAGCTTTCTGAATTCGGGAGAGCCTCGGTCGCGACAAACAACATAAAAACGGGACACATTATCCTGCAGAACTCCACAAAGGAACAATGAGAGAGGAACTCGGAGGATCTAAATCCCTTTGAAGAACTTTAATAGATTAATATGCAAATCCGCGGGTCGGGGGTTCGGTGCCGCCGCGCGACACCCTGCGCCGACACCGGCTTATGTGCTGATGAGCGTGCTCTAGGAAGCACTCTTCTATTTTAAGGTCACAAAAAGATTTATAATGGATGGCAGATGCTCGCACATAATTGTGCTAAATCCCCGAATATAATTTTGCATGCCAGCAAACGTGCAAGGTTTACATCTAGGTTTAATACGTGGCTGGATTGCCCCAGAAACAGTCCCAAAACTAATAAATCTAGCCGAATTGGGCGTGGTCGGCGTCGTGTAGGGTCCTTTGCTATGATATTCGTTTCGCCGACGCCGACTGGCAGCGCTCGCTCTCCGCAAGCTGCCAATGAACGCACATGGTAGCAATTAAATCGTTTACAATAATTATACCCGATAGTTTTTCTTTTGAAGGTAACCATAGCGTGACCATAGGTTTTATTTCAATAAGTAAATAAGGACAGTGCGTATTGTTTGTACTCGTTCTATGATGTAGGTAGGTAGCTTGCTTTCTTTGCACTCATGTATGGTTTACTTTAAAAAAATGATCAGCAACTAAAAGTGTCCTAAATACGTGAAATGGTTGTCCGCCATACGTCTTAGTTATTGTGTGTCAGTAATCCCTCGATCGCTGATTTATCTGCGACTGTAGCGACGACTCGCTCAGCGGCTTTAGGCCATAAATCTCTATGGAATCTACCAAAAAAAATGCAGCATCCCTTAGTAAATCATTTCATTTATCAAGACGAGTGCGATCAGAGTGCCCTGGAGCTGACGAGGGCCATCGAGCTGTCCTTCTGCCTCTGCTTGTTTTGCTGACGATTGCTTTCACTTAGGTAGAGGTGGCGCTTCAGATCTCGATGAGAATGTTTCGAGGACGATCTTGGCAAAAGATGAAAATTAATCATATTATAACGTTTAAATAAAAGTCGTTTTGTTTGTTTTTCATACTATACGTTTGCTACAAGTACGAATTAGTGCGTTTCGATTCGTCTCGATTCGAGGCGAGTAGGTATACTTACTAGTAATTATGACTAATGACACTATTAAAATATAATTAACAATAATTAACAAAGTAATTAAAACATATTAAGCAGTAAGGTTTAGTGTTAAATATAGGACATCCCCTGGAATGCGGTCCGCAGGAGCGATCGCGCGACCAAATAACTACCTCCGGCGGGCGGCGGCGGGACGAGTCGCTACTACGTCAATATTAATAACAATGTAACGGTATAGTCTTGCTGAACAAACTTAGATAGAGCGACTTAAAGTGACAGCGATTATTTGGAGTACCTATTACAAGATTTCAGTCGTTTCCTAAAAGGATATCAAAAAGGTTAGGGTGAGTAGGAGTATTGTAAAAGGTATTGTTTCTAAATAACAGTTAGCAAGACGAGGTTGTCCTCTTTGATCTCGTTCCGTGCACAGCCATCCTCTCGGCGCGATCGACATCGCACGCGAAGGCCAAACTCGCAAACATTCTTTGATGTCACGACCTCGCAAATTATTATTACAATCTTCCTTTGAATCCATCTTGCGAGTTGTGACACTTTTATTACATGTTGGAATATTGGAGTGTACTATATGTTGCCTTGGGGAGGCTTTCGCGTCTTAGTATGAGCTACGAGCAGTAGAATAACTACCAGTTGGACGGCACAGACGGTGCAGAAAGTAGTGATATAAAATAATTAAGTCAGCAGTCATCGGTATTGATATAACTTTCCAGCATAAAACTTTGTAAAAAACATAAACTCTACAAAACTCCGTTTTAACTTTTTGAAGGGCTAACGACAGCCTGGAGGAAGGCCGCTGGCACACCAGAGGCCCAATTGATGAATTCCTTTGCTGCATCGTCAGTAGTGAGGGATCCTTGAACTTTATTCCGTCATCTTGTGAGTAGTCCTACTGGTCGTCGCACTACACATTGCATCGTTTGTTCACGATCGAGCAATATCCATTGTACTGCTATCGTGGATCGCTGTTGTTCGTAGCTCGTTCAAATCGCATGCCACGACGCCGACGCCGACGGTGAGTAGTCATAAAGTAAATATCCTGGTCTCTTCTTTATGACCACCATCCTACTTGTTGGCACTCAATGTAATACGATAATTACACGCTTTTTTATAAACTTTTGAGTCTCTTAAACTTGACTTATTTATGTATGTATTTAATTTAGTTACTTATTATTTATTAGAACCCCTCACAACTACACTCACTTATACACTGTTAGTAGTCTCTTATTTTTTCATTGATCATTTTGTATACAATAGACGATTATCTGATCTCTCTTTCACATACCTATAGTAATATTAGTGAACACAAAATAATTACCAGGTTAAACTATAGTGAGGCCTTACTAACCTATTTCACCGAAAACTTCATAGTCACAAATCTAATCCCTTGGCTAATTAAATTTTCTTAGGCGTCTACTATTTGTGGACGTTTGCCGCTAAGCTTCCAACCTTCTCGGAAAGCTTAAAAACGGTAATTACCCCCTCTACCAGCCCACCCCGACCCTCGGCGCACTGATGACTCCCCCGCGAACGCAAACTTCATTAAAAGCAAAGTTTTGATTTCATTAACGTACAACTACATGATTTATGAGTTATATTTTTACAGAGCCTTCCAACCCGAAGGTCCGACATCATGAGGCGAGCCTGGGGCGAACGACACTCAAATGCGTAGCGATGGAACGCTTAAATTTAGAGAGCGGACTTCATAACCATCAGTGTTGGTTATGAAGTCCGCTTGTGGTTTATAAAATAGTCGCATCGCAAGAGACACAACAGCAAAGGTAGGTATAACACTTGGCGCTTCGAGTATCACATTTTGTTCGCTTTTACAAGCAACAAATTCTTGCAAAGTTGCAGTTCAAAGTAATTTCTTCCCACAATCAAAGTTTGCATCGTATTAGCCGCGACTTGCTTCTCGAGGCCAGAAACATATGGGAAACAGCGTTGACGAGTGGGAGCGGGAGATGCGCGCGGCTCGCAGCTGATATCGAATTAATTCTCTCGTAGTTGATTCGGGTCTAAAATTCAACATTTTCCATATATTGGGTATTTAGGTATATCCAACTCTGCACTCTTTCACACACTTACTTACCAAATATGCGATTAAAAAGCGAGTCGATGCGGCTGCGGCGCTGCGCCGGTTCGGCTGCGGCGCACCCGTGTCGTGCATAATGCAGGCCACAATTCCCGCGAGGAAGCGCTGCGCTAAAAGCTTCTTGGTGCAAAGCTATAAATTAATCGCGGCTGAGGATGGAGATTTCTTGAGATTTTGTATTTATTTGAAAGCGTCGTTGTAAAACCCGAGTGCACTTATCTTGCAAGGCGATAATGCGGGCGCTCTGCGAGCGCTCGCCGCCGCGCCGCCGGGGCGGGCGGGGTGTAGCGCGGCCAGAATGAAATGCATAATTATCCGTGCACTCGCCCGGATTGCACCCAGAGATTGCTTTTTAAGGACAGCTCTAGAGGTTTAATATGTTTTCCGCAAGTGGTTATCAAGCCTATGCAATGTAACGTAACGATCTATGAGCGCGTTATTTTCAAACGTAACTACCGTAATCCATTAGAGCATGTACTACCTACTCTAAAGTACTAGCACACGAGTGGAAACTCAACTATCTAGAACACGGACTATAGCTCATCTGAGTTGAGCTCAATGAGCGCGGCGGATCAGCGGCGGAAATAATTAGCTTCGCGCCGCGAACCCCTCTGACTGCCGCCAAAAATTGTAGACCAGGAGCCATTATTACGTCAGAAACACGGCAGTATAATTTGATAGTAATAAATTACGTTCATCCACCTGTGATAAAATGGTCCTGGTAAAGCAGGCTTGAGATTAGCACGTACATCTGGGCTTGACTTGCGTTGCCCCGGATATTATAATAGGCTGGCTGGCTTTCCTAATACTAACCATACTCAACACAAATCATTCAATCTTTTATTGATTCATGCATCCAAAATGTAACCCGACTTATTTTTAACAAAGCTTCATTTAATAATGTGAATTTGGGATCTTATATTATCAAGTAATGAAAAAACCGAAAGTTATGCGCTAATTTCTTAATCTCCAATAAATGTTTTTTTTTTTAATTTAAAATGTAATGTAGTCAGTTTTAGCGGTGTATCTGTTCGTAGCAAGTGATGATCCACCTCAGTGTTTGTATGCTCGTCGTCGGCAGCTCCGGCAGCTCCCGGTCTAGCGGCCCGCGGCCGGCCGCGAGCCCCTCGGATGATGGATGATCTGCGGCGCAACAACCGCACAATAAATGAACCGAAACTTTTGAAAGGAATCAGCGCTGATTGCCAACCTAATGAAATATTATCTCCCGCGAGCTAATCAATCTTGCCACTGCGCGGAAATGTGCTTCGCGACACTTTCCTGGGTTGCGTGAGCTTCCGCAATATGAGGGTGGGAATCCGAGAAGCGTTACAAATAACCCTATGTTCCGTCCAGGAGCCGTATTACGAATGACAGAAAGGTCAACATTTTAAGTTTAAAAATAACATAAAAACTGATTAACTGAATACGTGGCGAATGCGATACGAATGCGCATGTCACAAATATATGTGATAGAGCACTGCTTCGTGTGAGCTCCCTGCCCAGCGTCTGAGTAATCATACCAATACCTACTCGTCGGCTCGGCTCGATTCGATAAACCGAGCATATACTCAAACAGATTTAATTCTCCGATCCACGTGAGGGCCCAGGGCGGGGGCGGAAGATACCGCCGATAACTCGGGGAAATGGTTGCTCGACGCGGCGGCATCGCTGGGACGGCTCCATTTCGGTAACGACTTTATTTAATGGACAACCCTTCGAATTCATGAATAATTATCATGACTGCGTACACGAGCCTTGCCGTCATCAGCATCCGAGCTGAACATTCGGCGCAGTTACAAGCCGACATGCAATAATGCATGGGGTTGGTATTATATGGTCAGGTCATCTTGAAACATTCGTTTTCATCTTTGCCTAGAGGAAAGCACTCAGACAAAGCATGACACAGTGATTAAATTCAAACAACGCGGCAATATAATTATGAAAATGACAAGAGCAAAAAAGAATGAATCAGAAATTGAAACAAAATATTTCTTATCTTTTCCGTTAAACTTTTGTGTTCATGAATAAAAGCAATTCCAGTGTTTTGAGAGGCGTGAATTGATAATATCAAAGAAAACTCGTCGCGAACAAACAAAGAAAGGCAATTCAGGAATCTCTGAGAGGCTAAATAGAAAATCAATTAGAGTGGGGACAAACGAAACAAGAGGATAACGACGAGTTCACAATCGACGTTTCTACGGTTTAATATCGACGAGAAATTACCTCTCTGAGATATTCGAGAGCATCAAAGGTTGACGGCGATGTTTGATAAATGAGGGACCACCCGGCCGCGGCGCGCGGCGGGCGGCGGGCTCCGATGACGTCAAGCACAAATTGAAACTTGATGAATTCGCAGCAGTAGCTTTATTACACGCAGCGGCTGCCGGCTGCCGGCTGTCGCCTGGATACATTTTTTATCAATTTTCGATAATACTTTGAGCTAGGAATTTGTTTTTTTTTTTAATGGAATGAATATAATATAATGAATAATTTACAACATATACGACAAGACAGATTCAAAAAATATTATTATAATTAAACTATGCTCTCTATATAATAATGCTCAATATTATCAGGTACGTTTCGCAACAACGCGTGGTTGCAACGCTGGCAGTGAAAACGTTTTATCGTAGTTCTTAGTAATTATTTATTAAAAACTATTAAGTAGCAAAGGTAGTTTTAGGTCAAGAAAAACGAATCCAATTCTTGAAGTTTTAAGTAACAAATTGGTTTTAGAAATGTGAGATGTTTTTCAATAGAGCGCTGTACCCGTGGGATAGACGTGGTAAATGTATAAATGGATAAAGTTTTCGTTTCGCGTCACTTTGGGGATTTGTCATCGGCGAAATGGAACCAAACAATTTGAGCCGCTGCTTTGCCGCTGCTTATACTTATCATTATACTTATCTTATTACATTATTACCTTACTACTTTACTGATCCTATAGAACTTATTTTAAACGTCTTTATCATTTTCTTTCAACTCCAAGGCCAAGGCCAAGGCCAAGGCCAAGGCCTTAAAAATAATATTAATTTTGTTTATTTATTTATTTATTGAACACCAACACAGTATACACTAATACATTTTTTTTTATTTTTAATTTTGTTAATTGTATTATCTGCTGGATATATTTTCCTTTATTTTACAAAAAATGAATAATTATTTAAAACTATTCTAGCAAATCCAATTCATAAAATGATAAGTCACAAGCGCTAGCTTAGCTAGCTTAATGCACTAATTGATTACAATATTATTGTAATACACCACACCTAGTTTTATTATCAGAGATGGTGTCACAACACATATGAATTTGCACAGCTATTTATTGTTATTCGTTTGAGTACAGTATTGGTTTGGTGCCATCGGACGTGGAGCCGCGTCCGATCCAGGCGCGGGCGGCGGCGGCGCGGCGCGCGACCTCTCCGCGTCGGATCGCGGGTGCGGGGTGGCGGGTGACGTGTGCCGTAACTACTTGACTTAATTAATGTGCACTAAAAAAAATCTTGCCATCAGGAAAATGTCCAGCTATCTCGTCACTTTTTTACATAAAAAAAGCAACTTACCCTTTCACTAGGTAGTCAGTTTCAGAATTTAACTATTTTGACATACTATTTTACATACCAACGCACATAAACACTACCCACTCATAACGGTCAAAATCATAACTCTCGTGTTTGCTTCGCCGTAGTCGGGTAGATGCTAGGCTAGGCTAGGCTAAGCTAGGCTTGAGAGACTGATTGGTGGATACCTGCAAAGTGAGTACCATCATCTTCCAGACTAGATCGCAAACAAAGTTCTATTAGTACTCATATTTTTGAGTAATGCTGAATTCAGTTTCAGTTACAATCACCACACATAAACTGTATGTGGACATAAAATTTTATGATAATTGTTTATGGAATAATACACGATGCTTTTGATAAAACGAAATTTATTGGTTATTATTATATCTGTCGCAGAGATTTTGTATAACTCGGCATTTTACAAATGGCGTCGTCCGTTTACAACGCTGTAAATGCCTCGTCCCTTTATAAATATCCCAGAATATTGATGGACAATTCACACGCCGTTTGTGAGATGAGATAAAAAAACACTAAGGTATCTGGTGCTTTCAAAGGTAAACGACCGTTGAGCAAAAGGTTAGAATGTTTAAAATTTCGATCTAGATTTTTCTTTCACAGTCTTGACAGAAAATTATCAAAGAAAAATAGTACTTAGTGCTTTTTGTATGATGGTCAGGGTCACCCTAAAATTTCAACTTATGACGAATTTAACGAGTAGACAATTTGCCTTCGGCATATTACAAAACAACGAGCGCTTGTAAACGGACGACGCCGTTTGTAAAATGCCGAGTTATACAAAACGCCTGGGACATAGGTATCTACTGTAGGGATCGGAATCCATGACACATGTATAATGATTAACAATAATAAGTTAGAGCGGAGTAGTGAGGGTCCCCCGACGATGTCGCGGGGGTCGCTGATGAACTCGCCGCGTTGTCCCATCGGTCCGGGGCCTTTCGCACACGAGGATCTATTCGCAGGGGATCTTGACACTCAGATATATTTCTGACATCCCAACAATTGAAAACTATAAATAACTTTAGACATTTTTAAACTATAAAAAACACAAATCTATTACAAAAGTCATGTCCACCCCGCGGTCATTCGAGACTGACGCTGAAGTCACCACCACCGTTGCGCACTTCCGCATGGACCACCGCTTCAACTTAATTACTGACAGAGCCTCCTCATTGTACAGCTAGATACTCATGTATAGAAAATTGCCTAACGATTACCTACAGTTTCTACTCGACTACGGCGAAGCAAAAAGGAGGGTTATTATTTTGAACAGTATGTATGGTGGTAGGTATGTGTGTATGTGGGTATTGTGGGTATGTATGAATGTTCATCTGTCCCTTCATATCTTCCAAACTACTTATCATTATTTGACAAATGAGGTATCTATCATTAGGAGCGTCTCATCCATCCGCTGGGTACAGGCTGTGGCGTCACATTACATTGAATATGGCACGTACACGATAATTGGGAATGATTTACAAAAATAACGTATCAAATGTAAGCCGAAAATTTCTCTCTAAACCTACGCAAAATACATCAAAGTTTTTAACCTTAAAATAATTTATATAACTAATAATTAAATTCAAAAACTTGGACACGACTACTAAATAAAAAATAACGCTCGAAAAAGTAAGAAACTAAAAAAATTCTCATCTGAAATTGTTATGTGCCGTGACCCGGTAGGTAGTTAGGTTTTAGTTTATGAACTTAATTTTTATTCCTTTTGTGATTGAGTCTCTAATGATAGGAGGTTGAAGGTCCTGTGGAGTAATTATGCCAAAAGTCAAGACATTTTAGATGAAACCGTTTCGGAGAGTACTTTATTGGAAACAATTAAATTGGTTTACTCATTTGTAGCATAGTACTTGAGTTTATTGCTTTCACAAATAAACCATTTTCTATTTATTAGATCGTAACGGGTAATTATCGCGCTCACCTCCACCTCAAAAATAGTTATTTTGTTTGATTTGTAAATATGTGCCCTAACCGCGAGTCGACGAAGAATTAAACCATTTTCTATTTGGATTGAGGGCACCACAGACATAAAAAAATTTAGATCTGTGGAGGGCACTTTCTCAGAGGGCATCAGACAGTCGTGCTACTGCGAGTTAGTAGTTGGTAGGTCTGTTTTGAAATATTAAATATTTGTCATAAACCTCAACGATACTGCTGTAGCAACAGCATATAGGCACTTTATCCCTTTTTTGACGGACCTTTCAAATAATTGAATTAAATGAAAGTGTCCAATATAAAAGAACTTGATCGTAATATTATTTTGTGAAATGGTCTTCATCGAGTTGAGATTCGATATAAAAGCCTTCAAATACAATTTGCGGATGGAACGAAAATCTTATTTCAAAAAATTAAATTGAAGTGAAAGAACTCAAAACAGTTTTCCATAAAGAAAGGAATCGCACGCGTTTCTTTAGAATTGAACTCGAATTGTGCATTGAGTGGCGGCGCGGTCCTAGCCGTCCCTGTGGGGGCACGACTCGGTCGGAGCCGTCCCCCACAGCGGCATGCGCACGGCTCGGTCGGAGCCGTCCCCCACAGCAGCATGCGGCACGGCTCGGTCGGAGCCGTCTCCCACAGCGGCATATAGCACGGCTCGGTCGGAGCCGTCCCCCACAGCGGCATGCGTCACGGCTCGGTCGGAGCCGTCCCCCACAGCGGCATGCGGCACGGCTCGGTCGGAGCCGTCCCCCACAGTGGCATGCGGCACGGCTTGGTTGGAGCCGTCCCCCACAGCGGTATGCGGCACGGCTCGGTCGGAGCCATCCCCCACAGCGGCATGCGGTACGGCTCGGTCGGAGCCGTCCCCCACAGCGGCATGCGGCACGGCTCGGTCGGAGCCGTCCCCCACAGCGGCATGCGGCACGGCTCGGTCGGAGCCGTCCCCCACAGCGGCATGCGGCACGGCTCGGTCGGAGCCGTCCCTTGACGACCTATACAACACTTGACCGGCGAAGGCGACTTATAGGACACCGCTGCTATGGGTACTCGTGACTTATGTTATGACCTGTATTAATGGAACGGGAAATATTTTGAGTTAGAGTGCATTGTAGTTGTTATTTTTAATTAATTTAGTGGAAAATCTGTATTTTAATGTACGCCACAGGCTCATTTAATAGTCCAGTACAAACAAAGCTTAACCGCGGGTTTCTATAACTCAACTCAGCAAGGGAAGTACAGACCGAGCGCACCGTAAATTCATATTAGCGCAGATTTTTCTCACTTACAAGAAAACACCCGCAGAGGATCACGAGATTTATCTTTTGTTTACTAAAAACTGTGCTTGATTATCCTGATTTTTAACGAGATTCCGGAAAATATCAAATTATTTTTAAGTGGGGTCGCTAATTTTGATTTTTAATTGAAACCAGTTTAACTTTTAATGAAGAAAAGTGGAGGAAAAAGTTGGTGAGCTCCGTCTTAATTAACGGACTCTTCACTATTACTTGTTCATTGTTTGTTTGAGGGTTTTTCGACGCCAGCCGGGGTGGCCGGGGCTCGAGCGATATCGAGGCAATGTTTTAATTAATTCTCAAACGAAAATTAAAACATAAGCTTTCGGTCAAAAGTATCCTTTTTCAACTTTATTACTTGAACCGAACTGCTTCGGAAATAAGCAAGATCCCTTTAAAAACAATCGTCAATTTGTCATGTCTCAATGAAGAAAGCGCGGAGGGCGGGTGGCGGAGGGCGATGGCTCAGTACGTCGACACAATAACACCACGTAAGCTTTTAATTTTGGACCGAGACGTTTGCAACGTAGCAATAAAGATCAGCCATAGACTCACGGCGGCGGCGTAGAGCTGCTACGTTCAGCTACGCCGCCGTAGCACTGACTCTACGCTGTAGCACCGGCCCTGCACAGTAGTAGACACGAGTGGCAAGTATGTTTGCTTATTCTGTATTCTATTTTTAAGAAATAAAAATAACTTTTGTATTGTAGGGCTCAATATTATCGAGCTCATTGATTTATGTTTGTCACCATGTTAACATACCGAATTTTGTAATTTTCCTATTCGGTAACAAAATACCTTGTTTGCCAAGTAAACAAGTAATAACAAGTTGGTCACGGCTGATTTAGACGTAGATGAGGTTTAGTGGGCGACGGGCAGCGTGCCAAGCGGCGACTCGTCACCGACCACGAGCATCGCCGTGTCGCTAGTGTCGCTACCATAACGACGCAACGTACCGGCCGGGCTGCTGCGCGCTGCGCCACATGCGTGAGTGCGGAGGTGTTCTGACGATGTGTATACTACGAATTTTTTATTTCCGTCTCAAGGTTGCCTGTAAGAGACCGCTCTTCGCGGTCAAATCGCTCACTATAAAATTTTTACCCGATGGTTTGATTGATGTGGTATGAAAGGCTGAAGAATACGCAATTATGGAAGAACAAATTTTGAACAAACCAAGCTATGAGAATCAAACAAATTTTAAAATTAATTGACTTGTGATTTAACCTGTCACCGCCCGCCCTACCCCATCGCGTCGCGCCGCCCGCCGCCCGCCTCGCTAGGAATTGTGATTCTTCAATTTTGTTCGACGAAACTGGACGACTGGAATCGCGCTGCAGGGTTGTCACTCCATCCACATTATCTGTGTTCCATTAATTTATTTATAGCAACGTTGTATGTATGAACAACGATACATACAGGTAGGTCTACGGTAGAGCATAGCGCTCGGTACATCGCCATCGCCGGCGGCCGAGGGACGGGCCGGCGGCGGCGGCCGCTGTCCACACCAACTTTATTTTCCTGGTTTGATTTGAGGTTTGAGCCACTTTGCGTTTGAGGAAATTGACTTTGTGACTGTGATCTGACTTTTTTATAAATTTGCATTTGGAGGGCAAATATTTTGAGTGGATTTATTTTTAGATTTTTTAGCTGCCATTTTACAATTAGAATAAATTTAAATAAGTTAATTTTGGTGGTTATTTATCTTTGGTGATTCGGAAACTGTCCTCATTTTGACGTGAATTGAACCGGTTTTTCTGTTTCTAGGTCTCTACTTATTAGTAGTATGACTGTTTACGCAATATTATTAGTGTTTTACATTTACATTTTACATTCGTTTCTCTTAAGTTTCTGTTTTTTCCTTGTCATTTTATTTAAATAAATTTCAATTTGAAGTATGCAATATATGAATACGGGTATATACTGGACGTTTTCAAAACTTCCACTATTTTAACTTTGTCCATTATTTTTTGCTGCCAAGATTACAAATCTAGGAATTTTCAATCTAGAAATTAATGAGTTTAAATTTTGTATGAAAAATGTTTTTTTCATAAGTGTCGCTATCTCTATCTTTGAATCGAATAATAAGACGTGTCTTCTTAAACCAGTGGATTTCACTTAAATTAAAAAAAATAAAGTCAAAAGATGGGAAAGTATGGATTTAAAGTGTCATTAGACCAAAAGTTGAATGATCCTGTTTCCTCAGATTTACACAACATCTGATTGAAAGTCAGTCAGTCAAAATCGCATTTTTATAATATCCGAAATATAAGTATTAAATAATTAAATATTTGTACCTACCGGCATGTATTTTAGTTTTCTACCAGTGGCTAAAAAGAGGGATTGTAATGTGCAAGCAAGTATGGATACTTTGCTAGTCGGTTGAACATTATAACGTCATCAACAATAAACATTTATTCCACGGGTGACGAAGTCGCACGCGGGTCAGCAAGTTTAGAAATAAGATTGCCGTTCTATCTAGTTTTACCGCTCCTCATAAAATGACTTGCTTCGGTGTAGAATTTGGCAGACGGCGATCAAATTTGCTCAATCCAGAGCTCGATCGATTGGCGTATTTTGTCAATATACTCTAGTTTTTCTTTAGTTTGTGTCCAGTTCCCTTCACATGAGCGTGGTCCGGCTCACGGCGACGGCCGCGGGTCGGGCCTAAGACAATAAGGTCATCACATCTCCGACTCTAATCTTGACCAAAATAGCTACACACATTTTCCCTAAAAGCTTTTGGCCGTTTTCTTGAGAAAATGCCTCGAAATATATTGCATTTTTTATTTGAAAATCGTCAAAATTATCAGTCCTTGCTAAACATTTTACAAGCCAAAAAACTCAGATAATTTAATTTGTTACAAATGAGATTTTAAATAAGAAAGAAACAAAGAAAATTGTTTTTAGTAGCCAGAATGACATTAAAACATTTATATAGGTATTCTCATTTAAACTACGTTAAATTAACTACCTAGAGCACATAATAACAAACAAGAAAATAAGAAAATAAAAGTGCAACAAAACAAATATGTATTACAAATTATGAAAAACAAAAAGAATAATAACCTACTAAAATAGAAATATAGCAAATTACCTACCTACATATTTATGTATATGGATAGCCTATATTCTTTATGTCGCAGAGTTTCTGGCAATAAATGAACTCATCTCAGCGTATGCTGGATACACAGGTTTCTCCATCTATCCAGCTCTGGTTGTCAGTTGAGCCCAGTCCCGGCAACGTCACGACCGGCCGTTTTACATATATTAAATTACAATGTAGTTTAAAAAGCGTTAAAAAATAACTCGTATTCGTTTAAGAAGAATACAAATGTATGTTCGACGAGCAGCTGTAGCAACAAAGTTGTCGCGCCTGCTCCGTCCGAGGAATTAGTCCGTTATACTGTAACGGCGTAACGGACAGCGAACACGACCTTCAGAAGTACTTACAACGAGATTAGCCAAATTGATGTTTTGGGAGAAAGGACTTACAGATGTTTCGCTGAAACGCTGACGAGGCACTAATTATCGTAACATACAGCAACATGCAGCTGCCGAGTGCCGACTGATCAACCCCTGTGCGTAGTTTTAACATTTGGGGCACTTATGTTTATGTATTCAAAAAAAAAGTTTCAGGCATTTGAAGGAAATTATTGGATAACTTTGTTTGTTTGTCTTGGATGGATGCAACACACAACACGTAAAAACTACTGAACGGATTTGATTGAATCTTTACGATGTCATCATATCATTTCATAATAATAGCTACAAAACCCAAAAAGGTTACAGGCTCTATAATATTATGCTTCATTCTTCAAAGGGCAGATAAAGAGGTTTTAAATTTGTATGGAAAAATATTTTTTTATGAGTGTATCTATCACAAACTTTGGAATTATACTCTTCAAAACTAATTATTGAACATGGATTTCACCGATTTTAACAATTAAAGTTAAACGATGTAAAAGTACGGACTGAAGGTGTAATTAAATGAAAAGTTGAATGAGCCTGTCTTCTCAGACACTGACATTTCTTCCGCGGGTGGAGCAAACAACATCGACAATAAAAAAATCAACGGGTGACGAAGTCGCACGAGGGTCAGCTAGTAGCATTATAGGTATATTTTATTGACATGTTTGTAACAAAGCAGCTAGCTACCTCCATAGACCCAATAAATAGGTACAGTTTAATTGTCCCATCTCGGCGATAAAGCGCTTTCTAATCAGCCGCCGCGCCCGCCGCCCGCGCCGCGCCGGGCAACTCTACATTTTATTGCACATAAAGCAGCTTTATTGCCCTTATCAGCGCCAGAGTCGAGAGCGGCTCCGACTTCCACCTCCTCGCTGTCATTGCGACGTGACTCGGGTGCTGACTGTTGTTTTTGGAAACGACCACAATTGGCGTATAATTGGAAGCGATTGAATTCGACGATCGATGTACCTATATGCTTGAGAACTAATATTATCTTCCGTTCTGTCTGAGCCCGTATTCATTCAAAATATTTTAAAAATTTCATAAAATCAAATAATTCGTATTATTGTAATAAAGTACTACTTAATAAAACGTTTTTGCCGAATATGAACCTGCTATTTCTTTTTTATGGTTGAGTAACCTCACTCCCTCACCCCCGCACCCCCGCACCCCCGGGCACGGCTCGCCCCCGAGACGTGACCGAGCTGCTCCATAATTTGCTAACGATTGAAAGACATTTCAAGCATTTAACGTTACGTCCATTTATAATAGTTCAGAAAATATTATTAGGCATCCTTGAACGTTTTAAATATTTAAAGTCGTAATATCTTATTAATTATGATAATTATATGGTCACATAATATCTAAGGCGTTGTCCTAATAGAACGCGATCACGCGATCGTCGCGCGAGCAAGCGATGCGACCGTCGCGCGAATCCGCGATCAAACGTACTAACGTCAAATGGGCGTCCTGATTGGACGCGCGGGTCGCGCAACGCGACTCGATGCTAATTGGGACGCCTATTTGACGTTAGTACGTTTGATCGCGTGTTCGCGCGAACTTGCGATGGTCGCGTCATCGCGTTCTATTAGGACACTGCCTAATAATGTACCTATAGGTACTCATGCCTAACCGTCTAAGACTCAAGCATAGCTTTATTAACTCCAGAGATCGCTTTGGAGGTTTCGTCCACAGTGTTCTTTCCTACAGATTATCCCGGATAAAACCGAATCATTTTTTATTTCTTTTGAGGATTTTAGAGGAAGAAAATAATTCGTATATTTATTTACTTTCCCTAATCAATAAAATTAAAATTAAAATGTAATAAAATGACTGATGGACGTACGGCCAGACACCGATACATGGTACACTGATGTATGCGAGACTTGCACATCCATCACGCGCCGCGTCGGTCGGGCCCGGGCAGCGGGACCTGAGCTCGTGGCGGCGGCGGCGGCGGGGGGGCGTGTCAATGTCCCGTCGACGTGACCATCACTCATCGCCTGGAGGACCCACCGCGATGATGATATTTTGCTTCGTGAGTATGATTGTCATCAGTAACCTCATTCAACGGCGTGTAGTGTGAGAGAGACCTCGCCTGGCCCGCAGCATCCTGCACGCGCGCTTTCTAGCGCAATAAAGTCACAGCTCTTGAGAGTCTGTCTATGCGTTTGCTACAGCTCGCGCCAACTGGACGCTACATTCAGATAAATCGCATTTGATAATCAATCAATCAATCAATATCTTTATTTGCAAAACATGGGTAATTCGGATACAGGTGACGATAGTTTCGTTTGTGAATCGATGTAATAAAACAGAAGACTTTTTCCTCCTGATGTCGCAGCTTTCTGCTTCGAAACGAGCGGTGCGTGTTCCCCGACCATCGATTACTCGAGCTCGCGATGTGAACTCGGTTATGAATCGCAGCAGTGATCCAACCGAATTGAAAGCATTACGTTAATTACCGATACAACTTCCAAATGGGCAGAATTCTTCACGACATCCTGTGATTCCAGTAATTCAAAGTAATTCGTTTCAATTATTCTGGTTTTGCCGGCCTTGTCCGTGTTCGCTGCGCACTCTGATAACTTCTGAACACAGTTTTTTTTAAATAGGTACTAATAATATCAAATATATTATACATAGCATTTTATATGTACGTAATAAATAATGTGACCTCTCGAACTTGTTATAAAAATAAATTCTTAAGGTCTAAAAACGTTCGTAGGCTCACAATCTACATGAAGGTGCGGTCATCAAAGCAATGCCTTTTCGAGCCAGCAGACTTCTACGCAGAGTGAAAGGTACTTAAATGATACACTAGAAACAAAAACTATTAGACATCATTTAAATATTGTTCCGGATGTCACGTACTAAATCTTGATAGCCCTGTACGATCTTGCACTTCAATAAATACTACTTACACGGGTAAGACGAGTGCGAGGAAAGGACATGTAACCTACAGCCTACCGCTAAGAATAGAGTTTGGAAGCCTCGGAGGCAGTGTGGACGCACGTCCGCGGGTGATATACCTACCCGCTTCCGGTCGTCAATCATCTTAATGATGCGGCTCTGTTGAGAAGACCTTGCGATGGACACTTCTGTAGAAACAGAGGCAAACATCGGGGGAGTGAAGGAGATCCACAGACATACATCAAGAGGGAGATCCATACAAATAAGGTGTCTTCCATATATTATAATCACTACGAATCAGTGTTCCGATTTTCTTAATTATTACTCTGTAAAAAACGTAAAAATGTAAAAAAAAACTGTAAAACTCCTTTTAAATTAAAGACCCTGTCTGAGCTGCCTGAGCTGTCTGAGCTGTGGCGAAGCTATCTGCTTCGTTCTGCTCTGCTTAATTTTGTTTCATAGTTTTATACTTTCTGTCATAAAAAAAATAAAAATTATTACTTAGTAAAATTATCACGGCTACACACAAAAAAAAGGAAGAAAAAAAACAGGTAGAGGGTATATAAGAAAGATTTTGGAACACTTACTATAAAAATCGGCTTGTATATAAAACCAGCACAACGAGTCAGGTTCACGCGGGGACGCGTGCAGGGCGCGGCGGCCTGTCGAGCGGTAGGCAGCGCGTTCACGCGGGGACGCGTGCAGGACAGGACGGCCTGTCGAGCGGGCGGGGCGGCGCGTTCTCGCGGGGACGTGTGCAGGGCGGCCTGTCGGACGGGCGGCATTGTCGGCCGAGAGCGGGTTCACGCGCGGCGCGGCCGTTTTACATGCACATAAACACTCCTGAACCATCAAGCGAAGCTTCAAATAAAAGCCTCTACTTCAAATTAAAGTTGTAAACGCTTGTTTATTTTGTGAGTCTTTCTGAGTTAAAAGAACCGAAAAATTTCAGCTCACGTTCCACATTAATATAATTCAGGCGCCTCGCGGAATGACCGTCCCTCCGAAAGTAGGTAAGAGCTACGTCGTTAAAATATTTTCGCCAACAAAATTCAGAAATGTTAAGTAGGTACTTGTATTCGTTAAGGTCCCTCTCAATTTGATAAAGACGTTGACACTCTTTCTTCAAATACTTATACATCAACAGTTTCACGAAATTAGATGAAGCTAACGAACTGGTCCGCGGCGTCCGAGCGGTGCCGCGCGACATTGGCGTCTTCAGCGCGGCATCTGAGCGGTGCCGTGCGACATTGTCAACGCGGCACGGGGGCTCTACCTAGATGAAACATGCGATGCGACCCACCTCTAGCGGTGCCGGCTCCGAGGTGGCCCCGATTTATATTTCACTTGACACTAGCACCTCCACGTGCACTATCACACTCTCTATAGCACTGCACAGTTGACGCGGCCTTCTCCGCGAGGGTACGGGAGGCGGCAGCGCCGCGCGCGAACGGAGATCGTCTAGCGGGAATAGCGGGGCGGCGGCGGTAACGTGGAGACGCATGCGAACTGGGCGGCGGGCGCCGCGCGACTGACGCGCCGCGCCGCCGCCGCCGCGCCACACTGACCGACCACTGGTTTGTCACTTATATTTTTTTTTTTACAATATGCATTGCATTTATGGAATGCCTCAAAAATAATTACGCATTTGAATTACTCAAAGGATCTTCGATGTTGGGTTCCCATCGAGTAATACAGTGTTACTCGTTGGCGTTTGGAGTGTTTTTTTTCCCAACGAGTGATGGGTTCATAACAGGCGACTCAAGTTTATTGCAGTAGAGTTGAATGAATGAATGAAAATGCTTTATTGTAAGTACACCATAACACTAAAAACAACAACATAGAGAAGGAAACATTACAAAATTTTGTACAATGGGAGGTCTTATCGCTATTAAGCGATCCCTTACAGACAACCAGTATAGAGACGGTTACGATAATTCATGGTGGTCGGGGGTGCACAGGATACAGTAGGTAGTAGAGCAATAGTATACAGTAGGAAGGTACATAACAATTCAAACGCGTAGTTACAAGTTTCTGAAGGCAGTCGGAGGCTCGCGGCTCGGAGGTGGCCTCGCTCGATATTGCATTTGCACTAATGAGGCGACAATCACTCGCGCTGTGTTTTATCGAATAAAAAAGTTTAGTAACTTTCAAAAAAGCACAATTGAAACGAAAATTATAATTACAGATTAATAAATTACTGTGACACGGATTTAATCAAGGTTTATGCTGGATTAAAAAATATTTTTTTATTCCTTATTAAGAAAATAATTTGTAAAATATTTAAGTCTATGATGAATGAAGCCGGTGGACAACCCATTATTGTCAATTCATTATTCCAAATTAAATGTTAACATATAACTTATACAGGGTGGTTTTCCGAAACCACTAGAGTAAAAAATGACTCCTTTCACGACTTTTGTCTAACTCTCGTGGTTTCGGACTTGGCCATCTCAAAAAAAACACCTGTATATATATATATATATATATGTATTTGTAATCTCCTATAAAATACCTTCATTTTGATACCCTACTCCATTTATTTTAAGGTTCTAATCATTAAAGGTTTGGTTAACAAAAAAATATTAACGACTTACTATTTAGCTCCAAAAATCCGCCATGTTGATTATTTTTTTAAAAACCTATCTAAGAACACTCGGGTTATTGAAACGAATCTAACAATACCTTGACAGTCAAAATCCATCTAGCCGTTTGGAAGATACGAGGTAACCCAGAAATTTACATACATACATACAAGATACGCGCGAAAAACATAGCCAAGGAAGGGGGGCAGTCTTGGCAGTCGGGTAATAAAAATTGAGCGTTTTTTTACGAATGCCGTAAAATTCGCATTTTTGTAAAATTATTTTGTGATTCACAAAATCAAAAGCTTTACTCATATCAAAGAGGACCACTGATACCGGAATCCGTTTATCAATAAAGTCTGTGACATTACGAATCAATGTGAATGCTGCAAGTGTTGTCGATTTTTTCTTTTGAAAACCATTTTGTTCAGGTCTAATTATATTAAACTTGTCTGTAAAGGAAGTGATTCTAGAACACATCGCTTTCTCAAAAAATTTAGCAAATATTGGAATCAAAGTAATAGAAAATTTTAGTATTTTGGGGAAGACCCCTTCTGTAAATGAAAGATTAATTAAAAACGCTAACACCGGACATAAGATCATCGCAGTCTCTTTAATAACGTGCGTAGAGACACCGTCAACTCCTACGGCTTTCGAGTTGCTTAAAGAAAATATGATCTTTAATACCTCTGATTCATTTACGGGCGCCAAAAAGACACTAGAGTCAGTACCCTGCAGCCCAATTTTTTGAAAGTTTATTGTCGTATCATTTATTTTTTTATAGGTTAGTAAGGTCAATAAAAAAAATATTAAACGTCTCTGCAATTTTTTTGTTTCTGTAATAGTATGATCACCTAGATTAATTGATTTAAAACCATCAAAAGTCTGCACTCTATCATGTTTGTCCTTAATTATATTTCAGGCAGCTCTCCATTTATTTTTTGAGTAACGCATATGTTTAAAATTCAAATTCAGCCGGGATCTAATAATGCATTTTTTTAATAATAGACTATATTTTTTATATGTAGTCTTCACCTCTTGACTTAAATTTGTAATACTGAAATCTTAATTCTCTCTTTTTTTGGCTGATATTTTAAGTCCCTTCGTTATCCATTTAGCCGAGTTATTATTTGCATTTTGCTTTGTCTTTTCAAGAGGAAAACATAAATTATACAGCAGACAGAATGTCTCATGAAATTTTTCAAACGCTGAATCCAAAGTATTGGAATCGCTATATACATCAGACCATGATAGTGCAGAGAGAAACTCTTTGAATCTTTCAAGGTTTTCCTTACTATATCTCCTATTTTCTACAAACCAATGTTTCAAGCTTTCAACTTTCTGTGCTACCACAGCCGAAAGTATCCGAGATCTGTGGTGCTACCGGAAATGTTAATGTTTGACAAGTGTTATGATCTGACAGACTTGTTTGATGAATATTTCCTGTAGCATTTGTAAAGTTACTCATAATTTGATCTATGCAGTTATTTTCACGTGTAGGTTGATTTATATGAAGTAAGAGGTTGTAGTTTGTAATTGTATCTTGTAATCTTAAAGTTCCCGTACTAGATCTCAAGATATTTATATTTAAATCACCCGCAATTATTACATTTTTAGAATATTTTAGAGACAATTTATGCAGTAATATTTCAAACTTATTAAAGAAGACATTTATGTCACTATTAGGCGTGCGATATATACATAGTATTGTAGTGTTAATAGAAGAAACATAAATTTATATACCACAACATTCAAAACTTTTTTCCTCAGAGATAGTCTTACAAATCTCTATTTCTTTAAAGTTCAAATATTTGCGAGCTAAAATACACACCCCTCCACGCTTCTCTTTTTGCCTTGAGAAGGACGAACCTAAATTATATTTTTTTAACTTAATGTTGGATTCATTACCACACTTTACAAAAGTGCCTGCTCTAAACTGTCCATGTTGCTGTGTCCTATATAGAGTTCAATAATATTGAACATAATAATGTTCTATCAATGTAACTTTATTAACAGTGTAACATGACTTGCAATAAAGATACTAAATACTGAAATAATATGTTCAATCCTTTCTTCTCAAATTCTGAGATACTTAAAAGATAACTTTAATTCGTTATTGTGTAAATTTGAGGAGATACGTGCAATTGACTCCTTGTCGACCTTCAACCCGTTATTTTACATAACTTTGATTTTGAATAATTGCTGAAACCTAATGTAATGATTTTTAATTTAAAAACTTAATTCTAAAAATTAAGATAAATCCAGCCAATTCAAGCATTTTCCCCGGCCTATATCTCTGGATCCATTCACTTGGCGGGTTTACTAAGGACTCTCTATTATATTTCATAACTCATCTTTACGCGTTAAAAAATATAATTTGGTCTGTCAGAACGCACTCTCACCAACAGTAGCTTCCTAATTCGGGCCAAATATTAAATTTTAGTGGCAAACAGGACGTCGAAGGGTACGACGCAACGCAAGCGTCACTACACTCTTTACTTAGTGCGTGACCCCGTGCGAGTAGTTACGAAACTTTTTTCGTTGTATTGAAAAGTGCCCACAAAATACAAAAATGCACAAAATTTGTTTGAAATTACCACTCTTGGGTCTATTGTCAATATTGTGATGAGTGAGATTATAATAAGTTCGAATTTGATCTCATCTTATAACAAAGTGTAATTTTAGAGAAGATTTTTTCTTATTTTTTTTTTAGTTTCTAGTAGTTTTTACATGGGTTAATCTTTTTTGAGTTTGAATATGATCATAGTATTTCTGTATTAAGGAGTCTTTTATTCAATACCATTATTAGTTCGTTAGATATCTTCATATTAAATTGGGGTCTGGGAAGACCCCATGCGAGTAGTTGTGTGATTTTCTTCGTGCGAGTAACTAAAGGTTAAGAACTTGCCTGTGTGCGCTGCGCACGTTGATACTTCTACGCATATTTCGAAACAGTTCTTAGTTTTAAGTAAGCATAAATTCACACTAACTCATATCAAACATAGTCCTTGTAACATTCTCTTTGCAAAGCCTCTAGGCTTGGCCTTATTAAACTGAGTAAATAAACCTGCAAATTGAATCTTATGTAGTGGTAATAAGGGAGTGAGTGTGGGGGCGACTGTTTACTGAGCCGATACGGGGATGTATCGGAGTGTCGTGCGCGGACGGGCGAGCTCACCGATAGCAGATTGGTCACGACCCCGCTCCGATGGATGTTTGGATGTCGTCCGTCACCGAGAAACTACTGACTCAAATAAATAGAAACTTCTTTCTTTTCTAATGATTAGTGTACCTTCTATAATAAACGGCTACGAGTAGATACTAGACTTTTCCTAGACATTTCCTAAGCTTTCGTATGAGTAAAATATAATGTTTTGTTTCATAGAAACCTAGGCTCGTTGAGAGGACGTACACATGTTATCATTGAGGTACACAATAAACATATCATGGATATTTACTGAGGATTCTTCTCTTAGCTAAGCCTAAACTAGTTATCTATTTATAGGAACGTCTTGTGTCATCAGAAGAGTTTACATTATTACGCGAGCATCGCAGCTCCTGCTCGAGTAACATCGCGTTGGCGATGATCGCTCGATCTGCGCCTCGCGGAAATTATGTCGCATGTTCCCTATCCTTTAGAATCACAGAGCGCACTCGCCATCGAGCCGAAGCAACCGAATAAAGACCTTAGTGCCACATACAAACGGTTCGTATTCGCAAACGTCAAGCAAAATTATGTAGGTTCTGGGGGGTCATAGTGCGGGCTAAAGCGGGCTCGCGCTGCGTCAAGGTTAGGAGCCTGCAATGTTATATCGCGGGATATCGCGATCGGTGGGAATGCGGGCGATTTGACACGGCCTGATTTTCAAGTCAGTCAGTTTGCTATACGAAGTCTGTTTGGTGTCACCGAGCCGGGCGCTCGTTTCACATTCGAATGCGCTTCTGAAACAAGAAAGAGCCATAACTCGTGCAGTGAGCAGCACTTAGTCGGCGAGTTCTGGAGGCGTGGCGGAGTGCACAGCGCGGGGTCCCGACCGCTCGGCCGGCCCGCCGCTCTAACACCAACGCAACGACCAGCAATATTACTCGTAAATCATGCAAGCATTTGTTTGCCGCGACAGGGTTAAGGACGCGTCTCGTGCGGGCCACCTTCATGATCTCTTCAATATTTGTCGGAACTGCATCATTAGGAAAGTATCTCACCAGATGGATGATGCTTTTAAAATGAACTTATTTTATTATGCCATTCGAACCATAGACTTTATGGTTGAAACTTGCAAGATCACTTCTTTTTGTTATGTGGTTCGCTGGTCGTACACCGGGCTTAGCCTCCTTGCGAGTGGGGCGGCGGGGGCGGCGGGGGCGGCGGGGGCGGCGAGTGCTCAAGTCTCGGCCGGACAACTGCGCCTTAGCCCAGCTCTACTACTTACCCACTTTTGCGCTTGTTGTTGGTGACTATGTTCGTGTGGGGCTCTTACGAAGACTTGTCGCTTAGTTCGCAGCGCAAGGGTCGTTGGGGAAATATAAAATAATATTTTAGGTACCAAAGTCTGCCTTTCTGACTTAGGTACCATGACTTTATCGAGTATGTTGAACTAGTACCAAAATACACTTCAGAATTAACGCAACAAATTAGTGTGTTTACTACATAAAGGGTGTGTCGATCGGAGCGACACCCGCCCCGGGCAATGAAGCGGTAGGCCTAGGCAGGTATCCAAGGAACGGCACGCGAGTGCACTCTCTCATCAACCCGAGTGCCGCTCCACCTTACAATGGCTTGAATGCACTACATTCTCTAAAATACACTCTAATATGAAAAAACATATTAGAGTGTATTCCCTTCCTTGGCAGTCGGGTAAAAAAGACCGAGTAATCTCGTTAGGCCTAGGACTATAAGCCTGTAGGTATAGCGCTCACTATCTGCACAGAGAAAAGACGTTGTAAGTCTATAATATAATGCAAAATTGATATATTATAAACAAATGTAAACTAATACCTACTAATACTAATTCTTCTGTTACATAATTATTATTATATACATATATTTTTAAATAATAAAATATACATACCTAAATGCCAATCTGAAATGAAACTGTGCTTAAGAAAGTGGTGTGTAGAGATGTGTGTATGTCGAGATGTGTGAGTCGTAGCGATAGACGACAAGATTCGTTATAAGATGTCGCTCGGAGGCTGGAGCAGCGTAAATCATTATAAAATAACCGCTGTACTGACTCGAAGGCGATGTAATTTATGTAACCTGACGCTCGTTGATTAAGCTTTTCATAATGAGGCACGGGATGTGCCCGCTCGTACCTGCAAACTAATTTGTATGGAATCTGTTTTGTACCAATTAGCGTCGGAGTTGATGAAGGGGACTGGATTTCATTACGGGGTCTTTTCGCGGTTAGCTCACTGGTCTTGGGCGAAAAGAAAGAGTTCTTGTTGCTATTGTTCATATATTCACGAATTACACGAGGAAACACAAAGTTTTTAACATTTTTTCTTCCAACATAAAAATAACTGAATCAAACTTGCAAAAGAAGACTGAACCATCGATAATAATAGATGATTGCCATAGATAATCATTCGTCCCGAAACCGCGTCGGAACTTGACCACGGGTTGATCGATGTGGTCGGTTTGGTCGAGCTTGTGTTGCCAAATCATACGCTATACCTTCCCCCCCGAGTTTTAGAGAGCTACTGGGATCAAAAACTCGCTGACCTTCGGAGTTTCCCGTGTCATTTGAGCTAGGAGAACGTTCGCGTTGACGTGGGCGACCTCTATTACGTTTAGGGTTGATAGGTTCTTGAGGAGAGCCATCTCTATCGTAGAAACGTCTGAGTTCAGACACATGAAACTTCCCTAAAACATCCTGTGGACCCTGCAACATCGATATCAGGTAAGTGGTCGGACTAGTGCGCTTGATGACTAAATAAGGACCATCACGTTTTGGAACAAACTTGGCTGAAATATTTTTGGCAGCACTACTCAAAACGTGAGACTTCAAGAGGACCTTATCACCTACATCAAACTCTTCATGCTTACGATCCCTGTCGGCACAATCCTTTCTTCTATCCTGTTGGACTTCTACTCGATCTCTTACTGCAACGAGATTATCAACGAATCTTTTCAAATATGGTGTGATTTGAGGCACAAAATTTTCTTTGCTTAAAACAGCCCGAATATCATATTCAGTGTTGACGGGAGAACGCAATTCCCTAGCAAATGTTAGGTATGCTGGTGTAACGCCCGTGGTTTGACACACTGCAGAGTTCATTGCGAACCTGACGGAACTCAGAAACTCAGGCCACGATTTATGCTGCGTATTCACCAATTGCGCAAGTTGTACTTTGAGATCCCTATTCTTTCTTTCAGCCGGGTTGGCTTCAGGGTGGTAGTACGGTAGTAATTCTTGCTTGATGTCTAAAATGAACATGCACTTCTGCATGACGGCTGAAATAAATTGGACACCGTTGTCTGAGACGATACGACGAGGTAGACCGAAACGTAGGAAATACTCCTCAATAAGGGTGCGAGCACAAACTTCAGAAGTAGCTTCCTTAAGCGCGTAAAGCTCGACCCAACGCGTCGCTGTGTCTTCTACTAAAAGAATCCATTTTTCTCCGTTGTCGCCAACCGGAAGAGGACCGAACAAATCTATAGCCAATACCTCACCACGTTGGTTCAACACTGGGGTTTGTAACAAACCGTATGACTTTTCATTCGAGGCTTTATACCGCTGGCAGGTGGAGCACGTTTTGACGTACTCTGCAATAGCACGACGCATTCCTGTGAAGTAGAAACGCTGGGCTAAACGTTGAAAAGTCCTATCGACACCATGATGACCAGCGATGGGTGAATCATGACACTCTTTCAAAATGTCGAGGCGAAGACTAACAGGAACTACAAACTGCGGCTCCTCGCTATCGACATCGGGATTGTACCTATACAGAACTCCTTGCTGCAAAAAATAACCCCTTTCTGTCCAACGCTTCACGCCCATGGAATACTCCTTGGAATCGTTTTCAAGTTCAACCATTATCTTTTCTAACTCTGGATCATCGAGTTGAGCGCGACGCAGTTCTGACGGACTCTTTGCGGGGAGGTCTATAGTGACTGTACAAATGTCGCACTGATCTTTTTCTTCCTCGCTGCATGGCGGACGGCTGAGAGTGTCAGCCACGACGTTCGCTTTCCCGGGAGTGTATTGAAAATCTATGTTGAACGATTGCAATTTCAGAGCCCAACGGACGAGTCTACCCGACGGCGATTTCAAAGTGAGAAGCCACTTTAAAGGCTGATGATCACTAGCGACCACGACGTGCTGACCCTCAATATATCCTCGAAACCGTTCTACAGCCCAAACAACCGCAAGAGCTTCACGCTCTGTAGTGCTGTAGTTTCGTTCAGCTGGATTGAGGAGACGGCTAGCGTATTCAATTGGTCGTTCATCCTTGTCCTTTTCACCCTGTAACAAAACCGCGCCGAGCGCATAAGCACTTGCATCCGTTCTGAGGACAAAAGGTTTGCTGAAATCTGCTTGCCTGAGAATAGGCGTCGAAGTAAGGCGCTTTTTCAGTTCCTTAAATGACATTGCTTGCTCGGAATCCCATGTCCATGGCTGATTTTTCTTGAGTAACCGTGTCAGAGGCTCAGCAACTGAAGAAAAGCTGGGAATGAATTTTCTAAACCACGAGCAAGTCTGTAAGAAGGTTCTCAAATGACGCAATGTCGTCGGAGCTTTCATATCTACAACTGCTTGGACTTTGTCGGCATCAGGGGAAATTCCATCCTGGGAAATGACATGACCTAGGTATTTTACTTGTTGACGAGCGAAAACGCATTTTTCTCTATTGGCTCGTAAATTAAATAAGCGCAACCTTTCAAAAACAGCGCGAAGATCAGTGATGTGACGATCAAATGAGTCAGATATAACGAGAAGATCGTCTTGGTATGCAAGAAGGGTCACATCTTTCAATGACGGTCCAGATCGCAGTCTGTCAATGAGGCGCTGAAACGTAGAACTCGCGTTTTTCAGGCCAAAACTCATTCTTTTGAAGCGATATGCCCCGCAAGTTGACGAGAAAGCCGTTTTGTCGCGATCAGCCTCGCGGACACTAACCTGCCAATAACCACTTCGCATATCTAAGGAACTCATTATGCAACCCTTATTTGTCGAATGTAGCAGTTCATCAATAAGCGGCATTGGATAAACATCAGACTTTGTCACCGCATTGAGCTTTCTATAATCTACACAGAAACGAACCTGCCCATTTTTTTTTGGTACAAGGAGCGCGGGGGACGACCACGCGGACTCACATTCCTCAATAATGTCATCTGCTAGCATCTTGTTAATTTCAGCTTGCATGATTTCGGATTTCGCAGGAGTCAATCTATAACGAGGCACAGCCACGGGAGGATGATCACCGGTATCAATTCTATGCTCAGCATACGTCGTCGGTGCTCCACCTGGCTGAAATATGTCATCGTTGTCCATCAAAAGACGGGAAAGTTGCTCACGCTGAAAGTCTGTAATTGAGGTCGCCTCGTCTGATCTTAAAACCTCGGACACCGCAGCGCAAGAGACACTTTGAGAAACATTTTCATAATTTAATTTGAATGTTTTATTTTTGTTCTCAGCAAAATGCCAGAAAGATTCACCAAAATTTATTGCCATATTAAATTTTTGCAAGAAATCTATGCCGAGTAATGTTTCATTTTTATTTGAATCTGGAAATATCAGAAATTTTATTATCTCGGTTTTGTGTTTTAGTGTGACCTCAACTTCCGTAGTCAAAAGTTCCATTTTCCTACTTTCTCCGTCAGCTAGTTTTACTACTTGTGTACTAGAGTGCATCGGGTGTTGCTTTCTTTGTAAGATACCATATAGGGTATGACCGGCAACACAACCTTTCGCACCTGAGTCAATGAGTGCAGTGCCGTTTTCATTAGCAATTAAGATGTTCAAAATAGGCCTTTGAGAACCATTGGTCGTTTGGGATACTTGGGCTACACATTCAGAAACACTGTTCTCATTCAATACAATAAAAGTTTTACAATCACTGGATTTTTCTGGGACATTGTCATTTTGGGTCAAATTTTGAGATACACTGTCTACTATTTTATTTGACAAATTTAAGGAATTTTCTCGTATCACATGAATTCCTTCTAACACACACGAATTTTCACAATCAGTGGTTTGTACAGACTTGCATAGTTGGTAACCACTGGCTTTAAAAAGTTGAGAACCACTGGACATACAATCACCAGTATTATCTACCAACTGGACTTGATTTTCCTTGGGCACAAAAGACTGACAAGAACAAGGCATATCAAACAATGTTGGAATATGAGTGCAAGTCTCATTGAACATTTGGATTTGAAAATCATCAGATTTTTGCACATGGAAAGCCTGACCACACACTTTAGCTTGAGACACAGACTCATAATTTTTCAAATCATTATGTGAAATCACATCTTTATGACCTGTTTCAAACAGGGAGGGAGTGTGGTGAGATTCTCCATTGCATACACATGTATGTAAATTGCATGCACAATGTAAAAGACTAAAATTATCATTATTGTCTTTCTCATATAAATTTAACATTGGCTTACCCATATTATGCAGAGAATAAAACGCTTGTCCTTGATTACCTGCATCTGCATTACACTTAGGGCATTTTGCACGGATCACATTAGGGGTACCGCACCCATAACACTTGACGGGATCATCACTACGCGCTTTTAGTTTCTCACATTCATTACGCGAATGCCCGGGACGCTTGCAGTAAACACAATAAGAACGCTTTGTGTCACCGGACTGCGGCGGCGGCGGCGGTGGCGGCGGTGGTGGTGGTGCAGAGACGTGTGCACGGTCGGAGGAGGAGCGAGCGGTCATGGAGCTGGTAGCTGGAGATCTTGATGGTACGGCAGCAGCAACAGTCCGAGGTGGTGGGGGCCGATGGGATGCAAGTGTACGTGCAGTTGTTACAATCCCACTCTTATCTTCGACTTGCTGGGAATCTTCTATGCTCCTTGCTTTAATAAGCAACTCATCGAAGGTTTTGAACAAATCTCTGTCTAAGCGCTTCCTGATTCTATGGTCCAAAAGTCCGTACACCATATCCAGTTGTACTTTTTCGGAAAGATCCCCTTTAGGAATTTTAGCTAGCATTGCTCTCACTTTGGATATAAACAAATCTGTAACCTGATTTCCTTGGGAAAGTGCAAATAGGTCTTGGTATATGCGGAAAGGTGGTCGGCGTTCACCGAATGCACTTCGCAACCTCACTAGAGCTTCCGTCCAAGTTTCGGTAGTCACTTTTATTCCCTGCCACCAGATGGCTGCATCATGGGTAAGTAACATGCTTAATCCCTTCACAGCATGTTCGTCTGATATATTCAAGCAAGATTTGTACGATTCAATTGCATCTATAAAATTTTCCAACGACTCAGTGTGACTCCCACTGAACCTGGTCGTGCACTGTGAGAAGTTTGCGGGGATTGAAGTGAGAGAACTAGACATAGGAGTTGATGACCTCATCTCCCGTAAGACTTCTTGGCAGAACTGATGCTGCGTCTGTTGCAGTGTAGATAACAGCAATGTCAAGTCCTGGCTTGACATAGTTATGTTTGAAGCCAATTGTTCCCTTGAATCCATGTAATTTACATTGCTGAAGTCTGCGTCAGAGGCGGCGCTAACGCGAGCGGTGGCGGCGTCAGTGTTAGCGCGAGCGGCAGCTTCGGCAGCAGCGGTGTCGGATGTGGCGGCGTCGGCAGCGGCGGCGGCGTCCTGTGACCGGGTTGTCGGCATGATGGTTTGAGTCGAAGAAACCGAATGCGAGACAAACAGGCGCCGTGCGTTGCAAGACGCGACTTGCCAAAACTTTTTAAACTAACATTCACTCGTGAGACTCGGAATAATAAGATACGTTGGGCGCCATTTTCGCGGTTAGCTCACTGGTCTTGGGCGAAAAGAAAGAGTTCTTGTTGCTATTGTTCATATATTCACGAATTACACGAGGAAACACAAAGTTTTTAACATTTTTTCTTCCAACATAAAAATAACTGAATCAAACTTGCAAAAGAAGACTGAACCATCGATAATAATAGATGATTGCCATAGATAATCATTCGTCCCGAAACCGCGTCGGAACTTGACCACGGGTTGATCGATGTGGTCGGTTTGGTCGAGCTTGTGTTGCCAAATCATACGCTATAGTCTGTATTATTATGAGAGGATTTTATGGGACACTCGATTTTGCCCGCTTAGAAACGAGGTATAAAAGCCTTTGTCCTTTTCTAGCATCTATACAACACCGATACTATAATCAGCTGCATCGTATCCCTAGTCAGCTAGTGTATATTGTACAGACAAAATGTCGATATTGTTTTATGTAGAACAGTTACTGAATACTGTCAGTTTTGCCTCAATGAGACGTTTTTCATTTCGTGTTTTCTATGTTCTATGGTAACAGATTGCATTGATTTTGCCGATACTAAAGTAGGTAGGTAATAAGTATAAAGTACCATTTTTTTAACATTAGCAGCATCGACAATTCCGAAACAAAGTACCTAATAGCACGCATTAAGATTGTTCATGTCGGCACTGAACAAAGCCTTGGTCACGCACGAAACCCTCAACGAAGCAGAGGGTAGGCTGGCCCATACATCCCACACACCCCACACCACCACACACCCACACAACACTCGTGGTGTGGAACAGATGCCCGGCGCCGCTGATGCGTGTCTCGCGTGCGCCGCTTTTCCGCCTTACCTTTTTTTTATCTTTCTTGTAGTTAATCATTAGATGCAGTATTGCGGGAGAGGAAGCAGCAAGCTCGGTCAAATTCTTAGCAATAGAGATCGTTAAAATATTCACCTACCTAGATATTTCTCAATTTAATAGAGTAACAACCTATCGTTGAGAATAATGTCAGCTGCGAAGTAGATTGTATAACTTGTTATTGAGAAGGATAAGCCAAGAAACCTCTAAAGGGAGAAATAAAGCTTGTTTTTGCTATATATATAGTTTAGTGCTGCTGAACGTAGGTCTCCCCCAAGGCGCGCCACTGAGCTCTAATGTTTACATCCATCGTCTGACGGCTATATCATCGTCTGCGCAGTTCATCGCTCCATCTAGCCAAAGTGACACTAGGATTCGGTTTGCCTGGCTCGAATAGATGATAACTTCATACATATGTAGACACAGGCTTGTTCATCGTTAAATAATATACGTTTGAATTTGTATTTGTCAATAATTAAACGGCGCGGGTGGTCCGGCACGGCTGATGGCGCGCCTGCCCTCCGACTGCCCTCCGCCTGCCCTCCGCCTGCCCTCCGCCTGCCCTCCGAGTGCCCGTAGGCTATAAACTGGCTCATTCAAAGGTGAAGCTGTCAGTGATGAGTCGCACCTATGCAACATGTTATACCTAACTCTCAGTCTCCCCGGTCCAAAGAGCACGAACCGAACACATTGTAACTTAAACTTTTTATCGCATCGTTACTGTCGTGTAAATTACAACAGTTTCCAGTTTAAGTCGGCACGAAAGATACCGAACTAATATCGATGATACAGTGAGCGTTAACTAACACCATACCGATCATCATAGGTACCGATCATCGATGTATTTCTATGGTACCAACCGGACGTGCTATATCTGGATAGCGCGGGGCATTGAAAGCGCGCATAAGATTAAATATCCCTGTTGAAAATTGGAATTACAATACCTAGAGAAAAATACTTCTACGACAAAGGCAGGCCGCGATCCAACCCCGAACGGAACAGTCCGTCAGTCAGAGATTTCAATATTCCGTGGTCGGCGCCGCGGTGCCTATCGCCCATGCCAAATCAATTAATTTTCCGCGTTGTCCAATCTTACCACACCCTCCTCTTGTCCTCTTCCTGCGACGACGGGGTCCGGCCGACGAGCGTTATCCAGTAAGCGGCCGCCCGCTCAGGCGACCACTACAGAATACGACCCACAGCCGCTTGCGGCCGTTCAGTATGATATGCCCACAGACGCCGATGCAGACAGTGGACCATGGAATGTGGTAGCGAACCGCAAGTCGAGGAAGCAGTCCCGGCAGGAGCGCATCGTCGTCAAAGGGTGCGGTTCTGTTGATAGCGAACTGTTGACCGTGGAACGGACACGTAAAATTCATGCGCGTTTTTCTTTCAATCAGAAACAACGCCCGACACAATAAAGTCGTATATGCGACGTAAAAAAGAATGCGACAATAACTACAATGTCGTAAAACTGAAATTGGCTCACAACCACTACTCATCTTTCGCTCTAACCGTTGCGACTAGCCACTTTGAGTTTTTTATGTCTCCCGGAAACTGGCCAGCCAACACAGAAGTAAGTGAGTGGTTTCGTACGAGCACCGGGCGCGCGGGAGCTGCTCCCCACCGACGCCACCAGCGGCGCACGCATCATACCAGCGCCAGTGTCACTGCCGCCGCTGCCACCGCCTCCTCGGACGCGCCGCGCGCCTGCACTACGCCGCGCGAGTCGCACGCCCCCACCGGTCAGCGCACCTGCGGCGGACAGCTCACCGTACAGTAATGCTCGTTAACGAATGCCACCGAGCACTGGAGAGAATAACCCAAGCCAACCGAATAACACTCCAGTGGATTAAGGGGCACAGTAACTCATTAGGGAACGACACCGCAGACGAGTTGGCTAGAAAAGGATCTGAGACTGGAAGGGAAGGGCCATCTCCTTTCCTATCACAACTTTTTTCTCAATTGCGAGCGTGGATACGCAAACGTACAAAGACACAGCACAGTGAGCGCTGGCTGCAAACCAAGAAGTTCAAACAATCAAGAATGGCCTTTCCGCAACTTGCACCACGTCTAACTAGACGTTTACTTAGTTTGAAACAACCAGATTTAAGAATCATTGTGGGTACTATCACAGGACATTGCCTGCTTAACAAACATCTGCACAACATTGGAAACACAGACAGCCCACTCTGTAGAGGCTGCTTGACCGAGGAGGAAACGCCCGCCCACGTAATCCTGGAATGCGTGGGAGTGGCAAAGCAACGAGAGGAAATCCTCAAAAACCCGAGGTCACTCCGCGAAGCCTGCGAAGAACCCAGGAAACTTCTGTGCTTCTGGGCGGAGTTAGGCTGGCTAAACTATTAGTCAGGAAATCCGACGCACAAAGGACCAACAGGAGTCCATCCAAGTGCTGAAAAGGGAGTCCATTTACATTTACATTCATTCCACACATATTACTTTTTTAAATTTGCCCTTTTTTGGTAAGCTAAACTAAAGTCATAAGACTATACCACTATGTCTTATCCTTGTTTTAGATTATACTAAGGGCTACTCTACACTGAATATTGTTAAGATGTTTATAAGTATCGAAAGTCTCGTTATTCCCGGTACCGAAAACATCCAGTCTCGAGTCTCGAAAATAACGAAAAATCGTCGAGACTATCGAAATTTTCGAGAGCGAGATGAAAGCCTTAGTGTATACTCCTTCATCTGCTTCTCTTCACTGCTGTAATATACCTGTGTTTTGTGTAAACTTGTTTAGATCGTAAAAAACCGTACAAGTGACCAAGAAGTTGTTCGTTCATTCCAACGGAATTCCAAACCCGAACCTGCCTGCCGCCGATTACACAGCTAAGTACCTATAGAAGAATAAGCTACAACATTAACAATAAATAGCGGGGCCGTCGAGTTAACCCTCAAGAACCGACGGCGAAAATCATTGGGGACCTAACGGTGGGGACCTTCGACAAATTAGTCAAGCGGCTCCTAGCCGTATTCACGGACACCCTATAGTACCAAACGTTCCTACATTTAGAGTAATTCGTAGCATCAATTTTACTACAATAACTTTATTAGAGCTCTCGATTCAATAGACTGGACCGCTATAGTATATAAATCTAATGGTTGCTGCCATCAACTGGCACAGTCCCTTATTAATATACTCATGAGTAAATTCCAAATTTGCTTCCCATTGAAGAAGCAGTGTATTTCATATGCTAAACATTGGGTGGACGCAGAAACTCATAATTTTAAACATTTGCTCTACGATATCTTACACTTATGAATACTCTTTCCCAGTGACGAAGTTTTAATAAACAAATGCGACTCTTATTTAAATAAGTACAACATGCTAATGAAAGATAAACGTTTAAATTTCTATAACAACTTAATTCGTAAAAACCCGAACAAGTCGAAATGCATGTGGCGCGTAGTAAATACCGAGCTTGGCCGCGGCAATCGCGAAAGGGTGGATTTTACGGATCTCATGCGTGACGGTAATGGGCAGCCATACGCTGAAAAAAAAGACCTCGTAGATGCGTTAAACTCGGAATTCGTGACGGCGGCGAGTAGGTGCGGCGCACCAGCAGCTAACAGCCAGCGTGCTGTTGCAGTGTTAGGGACCGAAGCAAGCGCTTGCGATATATCCATGAGAGTTTGCCTGTTCACTCCGTTTGAGATTTTCGAAATAGCCACCAAGAGTATCGCCTCTAAGAACAGCACCGATTTGTACGGACTGTCTGCTAAAATGCTAGGATCCGCTATAGAAGCAATATCAAGCGTCATAAGTCACTTATTTAACTTGTCATACGCAGCGGTGTATACTCTAATACACTTAAAAAGGTTAAAATTAGCCCCCTCTATAAGGGCAAAGGTAAGAAAAGTGATATGAAGTCATTCCGCCCTATATCACTAGTCCCGGCGGTAAGTAAAATCTTGGAAGTTGGAATCAATAAGAGACTTCTCTCTTTTATTGGTAGTCGAGACGTGTTATCGAGTAGGCAGTATGCGTACCGGCCAGGACGCGCCACGACCGACCTGGTGCGCGAGGTAGTGTGGCAGGTGCTGAGCGCGCGTGAGGCGGGCCAGCACGTCGCGCTGCTGTGCTGCGACCTCAAGCTTAATCGAATAGCTAAATATTGTAACGGAAGAGCGAGTTTCCCTAACACAGGTAACTTTTTACTTAAAAGGGAATCTCTAACCCATTTACTGTAACTATAGATTAAGTGAATGAATGAATGAATAAACTATTTGAATTTGACCTCTCGCGCGCGTTTGACACCGCCGACCACGCCCTCGTCGCTGACAAACTACAATTCTACGGAATCAGAGGACCAGCGACGTCTTTGCTTACTTCCTTTATGCCCAAAAGAACGCAAGTGGTTGTAGGCGATGGAGGTCGGACGATGTCTTCAGAGTTAGAAAACGTGATGGGGGTCCCACAAGGCTCCTGTCTTTCCAATACCCTATTTAGCCTGCTACTTAACGACCTACCATGGCGCCATCGAAAATGCAGAAATCTACAAGTATGCTGACGATGTAGCTGGTGTGATCACCGCTCCAAATCAGCGTCAGCTGCATAGTAAACTAAGTTCGGTGGTGCAAAGACTCGAAGACTGGTTCAGATCAAATGGGCTGGCTCGGAATAGAGATAAAACATGTTTTCTGAAATTTAATTTAAATGGTAGAGTCTCTGAACCCCTCGCGATCGTCTCGGGTGATGTAACTATCAAACAAGTCCAGAGCACAAAATTATTGGGCTTCCAGATCGACAGCGCGTTGGTGTGGGACATCCATATCGATGAGCTGTGCGGTAAGCTGGGCCGCTCGTGCTTCGCGCTGCGCCGGCTCGCGAGCACCGCCTCCCGCGCCGTGGTTCGCTCATGTTACTTCGCGACCGTTCATAGCTCCATCACCTATGGCGTTGAGCTATGGGGTCGAGCGGCTGACACCCACCGAGTGTTTGTGATGCAGAAGCGTGCCGTTCGCGCCATCGTTGGCGTTTCTAACGACGTGTCATGTCGTGACCTATTCAAGGACCTAAAAATCCTCCCTCTACCGTGCGAACTTATTTACCAGGTAGCTCTATTCACTTACACGCACTTTATTTTGTTTCAATGTAAAGGAGTAAACCTGTCCCGGAATATGCGGAGTAACAAATTCAAAGACCACCTTGTGACGCCCGCGTACAAGATGGCCAAATCAGAAAGGTCCGTCTTTATAATGGGCCCCTCCGTGTATAATATATTGCCACGTACTGTCCGCGATGCTCCTTCCACCGGGGCCTTCAAATCTCGGCTTAAAAAATGGCTCTTAGAGCATGTATTTTATGATATAAATGAATTTTATAACTTGCCTCTTATAACATAAGTAGGGCATAACTATTATCGATCTGTATAAATTTTATTATTTAGAAATATTATTTTTATCTGACTTGTAACCATGGAGTTGCCAATAAATGATTTGTATTTGCATGTATCGAGTATAATGTTTGTTGATGCTCGCACACACACACAGAGCTCGCGCATCTTCGTCTCTCCAGGTAGAACTATCGCTCAAATCATAATGCATTTTCCAATAGAACCCTGTCCCAGCGGCGAAAACATTTCAAAAACATAACAACTTATCAATTTCAAGTTGTGTCGGCTTCACATTGATGAATGCAAATCACTTCTGGGAATTTAACGTCATGTCTGCAGAAAATAAAATGGCAGTGGTCCTTTACATGTCGGAGCTAAGTAAAATAAGAAGGCTCGCTAGAGTCGCTCCGCCGGCTGTCCAGACAGCCCGGCCCGGCGGCCCGGCCGCCCGCCCGCCCGGCCCCCACGGTCAACAGGGCTGCTCCGAACGCCTTCGAAGCGTCAATATTGTTCAGTTTAGTGACTCTTCCCAGCTGTATCGAACAACAGGAACAAATCGCTCCAACAAACAAGCAAACAAACCCACGCCAACTATGTCGCTAACTGTTCCAACTACTTGATAGTCGCTACACACTGTACGCTAAAGCATCGATGACACACGCTTCCAGCCAGCGAGTTCGCTTGTAGCGAACTCACCCAGTGTCAGCGGCTTTTTTACAATCTGATTGTTGACAATCCTTCCCGAAAGCTAACTCGCTAGCATTTAAACTCGCCGACTTGTAGCGTGTAAACTAGCCGTGTGTCATCGACGCTCCACGAACGAACCGTAGCGCGTCGTAGCTCTGCTGCTACGCAGTATCATTCGCTACCTACTGCGCCCGGAGCTTGCTCTACGAAGTGCTACGCCATGCATTTGACTTCGCAGTTATTATTGTATGTGGGATACATATAGACAACAACAGATGTTAAATATGGGCAAATCCTTATAACAAAAAGAGTTGAAACAGGTAGCATTAGTTAAATGCTAGTTCAAAAGCGCTGCATTATGTGATTCACTCATCGTACGAGTTTGACGTCAAATATGTTTCACATTATTATTGTACTATAACACCTACAAGAATTAAATGTTTTTTATCTTTAAAAAGAATAACAGTGTTCCTTTAAAACACCAAGATAAACAGTATCAAACCAAATGGAGACGGCAAATAGGACAAAAACATTTTAGACACCCGGTCAACAAAAATGAAATATTGGAGATATTTTGGAAATATTAAATTTGTTGTAACTTCTTACGATGAAGTGTTGTTAAAATTGAAAAAGCATAGTAATTCTTATCTAGTATATTCACTAGCGCTGTTACTTCTCTGTTTCGAAATGTAGCATCGAACGAAAATGTACTAGAAGTTAACTAATTTAGATCCCTTTTTGGGCATTTTGAATTTACTATACTTGAATACTTGTATGCTTCACAAATAAAGTTAATCAGATGGATGTCTGCATGCATAGCTGGAGGTGTCGCGCGGCGCATATTTGGCGTGCGTTGTTGACGCGATCGCCTCGTCTGAGTTATTGCTCAATTACTCTGCACCCCCCACCCCCTCACCCCCACCGGCCCTCGGCACGCTCGGTCCGCTTCACCCTCCGTGTACCTAATTAATTTTACTTAGACACCTCATGAAAAATTTAATCTGAACAAAACACATATAATATGTGAAAATAGGAGCCACGATCGATGTCGTTTTCCTCGAAAAAATACTTCAGATATATGGCTTCACAGGTAGGTATGTAAAGAAAATATTGTAGGAATGTTATAATCAAACGACTTTAAAAAAAAAAGATAAAATATTACACTGACTGCGATCGACCTTCTAGCTTATTTCGAAGATCACCTACTTCGGATTGGTAAGTAAGTTGTATGTAAATATTGGTAAGTCGTGCTGCTATTATAAATGTACGTATAAGTTTGTGAGGATGAATTGATTTTGGTTCCTCAATAGTGCCTTGGCTCTCTTGGCAGTAGTATCTAATAAATAATAACCAAACCCATCTGGTTCCTTTGGTTAAAACCTCTTCTTACCTATCAAACAACAACATGTTAGTACTATTTCTTTTCTCAAGTAAGACTTGTAACGCAAAATTACAGTTATCGATAACGATAAAACGTCGTATTTAATGACCATCGCCATTTGAGCAACACGTAGACAATCACTCACACGTGCATTTTATCATTTCTTGTAGCTTAGTTGAAATGTAACCCTCTTTTAGATTCTAACTTAAAGCCCGTCACACACGTAGATATAATATATCTGAACAAAAAACAAATAATATGTGAAAATGGAGGAGCCACGGTCTGGAACCGGATTATTTCCGGACCTTGGCTAGCCATATATGTAGATCTCAAGTCTTTTTTCGGGGAAAACGACTTCTCCATCATAATCCGGTCCCAGACCGTGGCTCCTCCATTTTCACATATTATTTGTGTTTTTGTTCAGATATCAATACTTTTTATAAATAAATTTATTACTATTTGCCGGCAATTTGCATTTCCACTAGCTTGCGTTCATCTGGGCTCTTGTAAATAATTTTTGTATTATTAATATTAAAGTAAGTACATAAAACGATAAAAACAACCTTTCATCATGGAAATGGAAATATCCTGCAAAAATTTGGCAATTGCTCTCATAATTTGCAAGGCGCTAAATTTACCTCATAAAATCGAATAATTTGAAAAAAAAACAAATCTTATAAATTTACTGTTTTCTGATTTTTTCCTTTGTATACACACAATTACCTAGCTGGATGCCAAATTGAACTTTCTAGGTCATCTGGAAGTGGGTTAGGTTTTACGTCTATATGTCAGTCAATCAGTGATAAAAATGATGTTTTTTGTACGTTAATATCTAATTAACCGTTTAAGCTGTGTTTATGAAATTTGAAGTACTTCATTAACTCCAGGCTTTCAATACAAAAACCAAATTTGGTGTGTTTATATTGATTAGTTTTTGGTCAAGGCCTGACCGTGGCTTGACACACTGTCGTGTGTCGAGATAATATAGCAAGGCATATTACGATATATTTTCTATACAAATATTCAAGTTATAGAAATATTATTATAGCTGCGTGTGCGGTCACTTGAATAGTGACCAGTGATGTATAGAAAATATATCGTAATATGCCTTGATGTAATCATATTAATATATATTATAGCTTCGTGTGTGACGGGCTTTATGTGCGACAGCGACCGCCGCGCCGCCGGCGTGCGTCAGTCGGACCCGCACCCGCGTCCCGGGCGAGCCGGCCCCAGGGCGGCTTTCAATACGCTCCTGGATGTGAGGGACGTGCTGCCTATCATGAAATAACGTACGACTTTCATGGAATCTAATCAATGCAAGCAGAGAGCGAGTACAGAGACACAAGCGTCACTAGCGAGCGTGGCAGTGAGCTCGACGCCTGCCTTCCTGCGGCGCGAGGCGGCGCGCGGTGGCGGCGCTTACTCTTGTGGGTGGTGGAGACGTACATATCTGCTTCATTCCATAACAGCTGGGAACGGATTACTGTCCTCGGCTCGATATCAGAAGCAGCGGCGCGGTCAGACGCGGAGCAGCTCAACCTTCTATGAATATTTAATTTAATGCTAACACGACCCTCCGGAACCCTTCACAACATGCGACGAAGATTATTACGTACGGGACTAAGCACTTTATTTCAATTTTCATTTAATAAAGCTCAACTCGTGGACGACAGAACGCTTAAGTATATTGTATGAGGCAGCGGTTGGCGTATAGTTGCTGACTATCCAGGCAGCGAGCACCCCACTGCCGCGAGCACCCCTCTGCATCGAGCGCCCCACTGCCGCGAGAGCCCCACTGCCGCGAGCGCCCCACTGCCGCGAGCGTCCCACTGCTGCGAGCACCTCACTGCCGCGCCACTGGTGGTCTAGATGCGATCAACTTTAAGGATGGATTCCCGCCGAAACTGCGAATACAAATATCTTCGTGGCAGCAGACAGGTGAACACCTGGGATGGTCTATGATCCGCGAGTTGCTACATTTTATAGATTTTTAGTAGACTAGTGGCTCTGTGAGCTGCACACCTCGCGAGTCAAGTAGTAGTCTGTGGAGTATCTAGTAGGTAGTAATAGTAGTCTGGTAAGTATATTTTATTTGCTTTTTTTATAATTTCTCACCGTATTAAGTAAGTACCTAACGCTTTAGGTCTTTAAAATTTATCATTAGTAAAACCTATTTATTACTCGATTACCTAATAATTTACCTAAAACACTCGTAATTAGGTCGTTGAAGTAGCAAACCAGAGCTTCAACTCTCCATTAGGTATTCACCGGAAATATACGAGTAGGTAGGTATTTCAAGATTGTCATACTCGTCATTTTTAATTGTTTTACTCACCTAAACATATGTATTTTGAAAACATATACTTAACTAAATATATTATTAAGTGGATACTTCTTTGTTTGCAAGATTGTATAGGCCTACAGTTGAAATATCAGCAGGTCACATCCGGGACAACTTTTTTAAACGAAGGCTGAACTGTTCTAAGGCTAAATTAAATAGGTACCTATTCGTTGCATAGAACAAACAAACGTACAAGTAAACGTTCACACACTAGCGCTCCTGCTCGTTCTGGCTGTCTCCAGGTCGTCCCCGGGTTCTCCCGTGTGCGCGCCGTGTCCCATTGGCTTTTTAATAATTGTTTTTTTTTTATTTACTTATTTTTATAAATATTAATATTAATTTAAATAAATATAATAATATAAATATATTATACGACTGACGATTTATAGCTCTAATTTGAAGTTAATTGCTGGGTTGGAGCGGTGCCGGTATAGTCTGTTACGACCTTAAAACGGGGCAAAAGTGACATTCACACCCACACCAGTCACCACCCCCCAGCCACTATCAAACACAACATCGCCGGAAATTGGATTCGGAGATTGAGATAAGCTCACTTAAACAAAACATCGTTCGGATTATGCTTCTCGAGGAAACAACATTGAGAGATTTCATTTCAATCTTTGTAAAGGGTGGCGTGATCGGGACAGGCCGCGCCGCGCCGAGCTTGGAGAGGGTGGCGTGATCGGGACAGGCCGTGCCGCGCCGAGCTTGGAGAGGGTGGCGTGATAGGGACAGGCCGCGCCGCGCCGAGCTTGGAGAGGGTGGCGTGATCGGGACAGGCCGTGCCGCGCCGAGCTTGGAGAGGGTGGCGTGATAGGGACAGGCCGCGCCGCGCCGAGCTTGGAGAGGGTGGCGTGATCGGGACAGGCCGTGCCGCGCCGAGCTTGGAGTGGGTGGCGTGATCGGGACAGGCCGCGCCGCGCCGAGCTTGGAGAGGGTGGCGTGATCGGGACAGGGCGCGCCGCGCCAATCTTGGAGAGGGTGGCGTGATCGGGACAGGCCGCGCCGCGCCGAGCTTGGAGAGGGTGGCGTGATCGGGACAGGGCGCGCCGCGCCAAGCTTGGAGAGGGTGGCGTGATCGGGACAGGGCGCGCCGCGCCAAGCTTGGAGAGGGTGGCGTGATCGGGACAGGCCGCGCCGCGCCGAGCTTGGAGAGGGTGGCGTGATCGGGACTCTGAGGAACTTAGAACAATAATATCTGGCCGAGATTTGCTCCACACACAATCCTTCAATAATATAGGTCACCGCTCGTCCGCTCGCTCAATAAATGGATGTTTATGGATGTTTGATTAAATAGAGCCAAATACTTAGGTACTTATTTTATACCAAAATATTCAGTGGAGCGATGAATTTCATCTCCACCTCTCAAAGAAACCGTTCTTGGAAGATTTGCAATATTTAAATGCTTATTAATAAACGGGCGATAGCCGCAGCACTGCTATATTAAAGAGACCCTTTATAAACCGAGTCCTAGATTCACCGAGCAGGCGAGGAGCTGAGCCTCAAAGCAGAAAGAAATGTGTCCGAGATGAAAATAGTAAACACTTGGTTCGTGCCGGCGATGGCAGAGGGAGTGCGGAGCGGACGGGAGGTGGCGGCGCGGGTAGGGCTCTATTTAATACTTTCACCACCCTGGATCGAAAGAACTAGTGACACGATAAGAACAAAGCTAGAGACTCCGATTCACACTGAGATGGCAACGTATAGAATAGTCAATTAAATAAATATCAATTATTCATGAAAATCACATTTTATAAATTTTTTTAAGTTTTGCATTTACAAGATCTTTGAAAAAAAAATTATAAGGCTTTAATTAAGGTAAAGAATCAAATATAAAACAAGTTTAACAGAATAGAATAGAACAATGATAGCACACGGCTGTATATTGACCCTCAGCACTGTTGTTTAACGCTTCGCACTTGCCACCACTGGCCACCAATGGGCACCACTCGCCACCACTGGCCATCACTCGCCACCACTGGCCACGACTGGCCACCACTGGCCACCACTCGCCTCTTCGCCACGTCGTCATCAACCCTTACTATGTTTGTGCCACTTCAGGCCGCTCTGGCGAGGCGGCTACCAACGCCTCTACATTTGCAGCAAGTTACTTATCACACAATAAGTCTTAATAATATTGTTTACCGTTTGTGTGGTGTTTGGTTGAGCAGGGAGACTTGACGGAGGTCAGTGGAGGTGGGTCAAACGGCAAATTCTTAAACGATGATTCGTGAAACAGAAGCATTTTACAATTTAATCATAATTAAGATTACAGGTAGCGGTAGCGCTGCAGCGGGCCGCGGAGCGTGTGATGGTAAATGCCAAGTGTCATTAAATTATGTATACATGCGTTGTCCTCATTATAAAATTGAAAAAACGTCGTCTTTTGTGTTTCTGTTCACATGTACAATAAATTTGTAAGCTGCCACTAACAACTGTGGGGCTGGGGTGGGGTCGTGGCCGGAGCTGGCTCGGTGTCGATGCCTCCGTCTGCATCCTCCAGCTAGCTGTCCCGACTGCGAGGCGGGGGTGGGGGGGTCGGAGGCGGCGACTCGGTGAGCGCGTGCAGCGCGGCGGCCAGGCGCCGCAGGTCTCGCTCCTGCGCGTCCACCTCGCAGCGCAGCTCCTCCAGCTGCAGCCCTACCGCCACCCACGCGGACTGCTCCGCCGCTACCTTCACACACACACACACACCACACACTCGAGAAAACTGTATGCTCGTGTAATGATCGCTCTGCTTTCTCTCGGCCGCTGATATCGAGGCCGCAACCTGAAGCTCATTGGCATAGTGACTATTTGAGGATCGTCTCACCTTGGCCTCTTGTTTAGCCGCTTGACGGTTGTACTCGAAGGTGACGATGGCGGCCCCCAGTGTGAACAGCACCATCTCACCTGCAAGCGTCCGGTGTTTAGTCGCGGGCGGCGGGGAGGGGGCGAGGATGAGGGGTGGCAGTACCGAGCAGGTCGGCACCGGCGTCGAGCGCGTGCTGGTCGGACAGCGGCGGCGCGGCGTAGGTGCGGCCGCGGATCTGCAGCGTCCACAACTTGAAGCGCAGCTCCACCGCCGCCGCCGCGCGCCCTGACCGCATGCACACCGCGCGCCCGAACACCGGGTGCGACCGCGCGTACTCCTGCAACCGACACAGGCGCGCGTCACGGGCCGTCCCCGCCCGCCGACCGACGGCTCTCACCTTGATGCGCGAGGCGATGGGCGAGCTGAGCTGGCGCGCCAGCAGCGCTGCGAGCCGGAACAGCGGGAACTGGTCGTGCACCACCATGCCGCGAGGGTCGCGCCGCGCGCCGCACGCCGCCCCGCCTCATCGCTCGCGCGACGGGGCGAGCCTCATATCGCACTGCCTCCACACTGCACAGTGAACACTAATGAGTACCTACCGAAGAGTAGAGTACTATACCGATACATACAAGGAACTATGAAATGAATTATAATTTTGTAACAATTATAAGAATTATTTAAACATATCCTATACAGAGTTTGTGTATGATTTTGACATCATTATGACAAAATTATCATATACCTAGCGCAAATTTAAAGGGTTCCCTATCAGACTAGAAACCCTAAATACAGGTAGAAATCCTTCAGTGTAAAAATGCACGCCCTTTAACTCGCGCATTCAAGGTTGGGGCATATAATTTGTGTGGATATTTATTTATTTATTTATTTATTTATTGATTGGAGAACCAACAGCTTTATACTTCTAAGTCAATCAATCAATCAATCAATATCTTTATTTAAGTAGAGCTTTCGCTCTACAAGTTTTGTCTCAGTAATACAGAATGGTTTAATGAATTTAAAGAACTTAAATGTTACAATAATGAAAATAGGCCTTAGCGGAATCGCTTTGACCTCGCTTTATAGGCTCCCTGTAGGAATTAACGGCTAGTTAACCCTATTGCTGCTGCTGATAAGATATAAAAGTCGAGTTTGTATGTTAAAAAGCTATATTAAACTTATACATAAAACTACGACTAATGATGGAAATGAGTGCGGCTTGTAAGGCTGCTGGTAATGCACTGGCTGACGTAGGTTAAGCGTTACACGCTTGACCTACTTAAACCTTGATGATGCTGCTATATTAATCTAAGTGGTCGATGTATCGAACATACTCCCGAGGGCGAGGTCCGAAATGAGGATGAGATGCGGCGTTACAATGGAGGGGTTAATATACATCGGTGATATAAATAGCTTATGCTAAGTGTATATTAGGACAATTTTTAATGATGATTGCTGATGATAGTTACAAAAGTTACAAACTATGTTGTCCTAATTCTATCTAATCTAAGTGGTCGATGTATCGAACACTCTCAGTCCTAGTGCGAGGAACAGAGACTAAACTCTGGTACTACGTTGTTATTGTTATGTAACCGGTACATTAAGTAACCTACCTACTTAAATTGTTTATTGTACCGTCAAATTTCTTGTGCCCAATAAAAGTTTTTATTATTATATTTGCAAAACTTGGGTAATTCGGATACAGGTGACGATAGCAATGAAAGTGTCTCCATATTTAGCCTATAGGTGGCGTGAAAATCATTTTTTATTCATTAATTATGTTAAAATTACTAATTAGCATTTTTATCATTAAAGTACAGTGATCATTTGCACATCGAGCGAACAGGTCGTATCGCGAATCGTTTACTTAATTAACTTATCTGCGATAAGCGCGGGCTCGGTCTGCATAGATCGATTGGCGAGCACCATGGAGGGTGAAGGCCCTGTAGTAGAATATGGCGGTGAATGAAGGTGCGAGTACAAGCAGAATGGATCCAGTTGGAGAGATGGAGTGTAGCAATATCATTCAGGCTGTGGCAGAAGACGATAGTAACAAGAGAACACGTGATGAATCATCTTCAGAAGAAGGATGGAATACAGTAGGATCGCGAAGTAAAATAGTTCGAAGATCTAGTGTCGAAGTCGTAGAAAAAAGTCAAGTCTTCGTGATGTGTTCTGGTTTGCCTAAACAGTTTGCCCTTGCCAAACTCCAAGACAATAATATACGTGGGATCAGCAGTGTTAAGTACGTCCATCTATACAAAATCGTCATTACATTCGAAGATGAAAGGAGTGCGGACTCATTTATGGATTGCAGCATATTCACTGGACTCGGATGGAGGTGCCAAAGAACTTCTGAAGTAAGTACATCGTTCGGGATCATCCGAGACATTGACTTGGGTGTCCATGAGGAGGACATTAAAAAAAACTTATCATGCAATGTTGAAATTGTTGCGGTAAGGAGACTTAACAAAAGAAAATACGATAAGGATGACGCGGCATCTGGTTGGGAAAAATGCGAAGCAATCCGCTTGGCGTTCCGTGGGGCCTCCGTGCCGACACTTGTTTTCATATATGGTATGAGAGTGAATGTAGCATCCTATGTCCTCCCAGTTACTCAATGTTCTCGTTGTTGGAAGTTCGGACACACCTGTTTATTGTGCCCATCTAAGAAAGCAGTATGCCCTAAGTGCACTAAAAGCCACGAGAATTGCAAAGTAACAGAGTTTAGATGCGTTAACTGCACTGGACCCCATATGGCACTACAAAAGATCTGCCCGGTATTTAAGAAAGAAAGGAGAATAAGAGAACTGATGTCGGAGTTTAACTGTACCTATCGCAAAGCGTTGGATATGTACGTCCCACCGTCTCCGGTACCTGAAAGGTGTTTATCCCCCGGCCCGCCGCTTCCCGAAGTCCATAGACCGTCGTCGATACCCCGTTGTCCTGAGCCTAAAAATGTAGAACCCGTCCGCAACGTGAGACTGATGTCTGAGTTATTTACCACCCCTGTCCACGTCCCCACCCACGAGGAGGAAGCCCCATTCACGCCGGTGCAAAACCATAAAAAGAAAAGACAGCGTAAACAACAACCGCGCCCCCCTACCCCTGCACCCTCTCCGATACCAACTCCGCGGCCGATGGAATGCGATAACAATAATGACTCGGAATGTTCGTATGAAGAGCCTCGGGATAGTGATGATGTCCCCAAGCCCCGCGCCTCAGCTCGGGAGGAAAGTATAAAAGACATGAGTTTTGTGCGTTTGCTGGCTAAGTTATACAAAATTGTAATGGGCAGAGATTCTTTTGAGGTTAAAATACAACAGGTTATATCAATTTGTGGAGAATGGATAATTACAAATGTAGTCAGCGGTATTTCGGCTGGCACCCTTCTTAACATGTTCTCTGAGTATGGTTAATAACGCCCATAACAGCGTTCATGTTAAAATTGCCAAAGTTTGCGTCCGAAGTCCTTATCTCTTGAATCGTTATTAATCCAAGAGAAAGTTCATATTGCGGTATTGAGTGAAACCTGGTTGGAACCCGATAGTTATTTTAGGATTAACGACTACACTACCTATAGATTAGATAGATCGGATGCGTATGGAGGCGTGGCCATTCTAACTCATAAGTCGGTCAGAAGTTATGCTTGTTTAACATACTGTGCTAATGTAGGTAGGTATTGAGCTTCTACATGTGAAAATTTTAAATTGCCACCACATTGAAAATGTTTTATCTGTGTATTGTCCTTCTACTGTGTACACGACTCAGAATGATTTGGATTACGTTTTTTCTCTTACCAGTAATAAGTCACTAATTTTAGGTGATTTTAACGCTCATCACACGGCCTGGTCTTATAAAACTGACCAAAAAGGTTTTCAGATATTTGATTCTATGTTGGAACATAATTTTAGTTATTTAAATAACGGAGAACCTACCAGGGTTAAGCTTGTAAATAGGTTGTTGCAACAGTCTTCTCCAGACATATCATTTGCGTCTACAGACATAATAACAACCACAACAGAAACTTACAACCTTAGCCTCTTTTAACTGTAGGTCGGTTAAAAGATCCGTGGAGCATGTGAGAGACCTATGTAAGTACGCGGACGTAGTTTGTCTACAGGAGACTTGGCTCCTTCCGCACGACTTAGGATTCATACACCAAATTGACAAGGAGTTTGCCTGCTGCGCCAAGTCCGCTGTCGACACGTCTGCTGGAGTGCTACGAGGCCGTCCGTACGGTGGGACGGCGCTTATGTGGAGGTCCAGTATGTTTACAAGTGCTACTGTCATACAATGTGATAGTGATCGGTTAGCGGCCGTGCGTTTGGGAATAGGTGATAGGAGTGTTCTCATTTTTAGTGTTTACATGCCAACTAATTGCGAAGATAATCTGCCAGAGTATACCGAATGCCTTGCGCAGATAAGTGCTATAATTGATAATGCAGATACTGAATGTGTATTTGTTATGGGTGACTTTAATGCGCATCCTGGTACTCTTTTTGAGAAAGAGCTGACGGATTATTGTAACGAGCAAATGTTGCAGTGCTTGGACCTAGTGAGACTCGCGGCCGACACCTATACCTACGTGAGCGACGCGCACGGTACGTGCAGATGGCTCGACCACTGCGTTACGACTGCGGCGGCCGCTGCGCTCGTGACTGATATGAATGTAAAGTACGACGCGTACTGGTCAGACCACTTTCCGCTGATTGTTACTTGTAATATTAATTTAATAAGATCTAAGTCTACGTCGTATATTGAGTCGCAAGCTCCAAAATATGTGTGGGGACTGAGAGATGAATCGCAAATTGACATGTATCGTAAACTATGTACGCAAAAACTATCTAGTCTGTTATACAATTTAAATTTAAATTTTACTAATATTGAATGTGTAGACGTAGGTAAATGTACCAAATGTGATCATTTTAAGCAAATTGATATATTTTATAATGAAATTATACAAATTTTACAAGTGTCAGCAGAGCACGCCTATAATTCCAAACGATTTAAAAAGAAATTAATAGGATGGAATTACCATGTACGTGAGTTACACATCAAAGCTCGTAATAACTTTCTGGAGTGGGATATGTATGGTAGGCCATGCTCGGGACTTTATTATGATGAAATGTTAGACGCGAAAAGAAAATTTAAAGCTGCTGTGAAATATATACAGAATAATCAAGAGAAAATTAAAATGGATTTGTTGGCCCGTCAGCATTCGTCGAAAAATTTTGTACAGTTTTGGAAAGAAGCTAAAAAGTTAAATAGTAAAATCAGTATGCCAATTAATATAGAGGGTGAGGAAAATAAGAAAATTATAGCAAACTCATTTAGAAAACATTTTAGTGTCGACAATAGCTTAAATAATTTAGTATGCAAGAAAACAACTTTACGGGATGATCGGCGTGGTGGCCCGGAGACTTACCAGGTACCTTTAACGATAATACCTGAAAACATCGAGAAAATACTAAGAAAAACAAAGCGAGGTAAGTCCCCGGGCCATGACGGGTTAAGTATCGAACACTTACTTAATGCGGGCCAGCATATCTGTGTTGTACTTGCCAAGCTATATAATATGTGTTTACGACATTGCTACTTACCGGGAGATATGATTCGTACGCTTGTTATTCCGATAATAAAAAATAAAACTGGCGATGTTTCAAGCATGGCCAACTATAGGCCCATCTCGCTCGCTACGATAATGGCCAAGATACTGGAACGAGTATTACAGAACAGTATTACACCGTCGTTGTCTATTGATGATGGACAATTTGGCTTTAGGCCCCAAGTAGGAACTGATATGGCGATTTTTTCATTGAAACAAGTTATTGATTATTATAAAACAGGTAAGACGAGCGTATATGCATGCTTCCGAGACCTGAGTCGTGCATTCGATACTTTAAATCACGACATGCTTTGGAAAAAGCTACATAGTACAAGCGCGCCGCGTGACGCTGTTGATCTGATTACGTATTGGTATCGCAATCAGACCAACAACGTCAGGTGGGGCCAGGAGCTGTCCGACAGTTATAGGCTGTCCTGTGGAGTGAGGCAGGGCGGGTTGACTTCCCCTGACCTTTTTAACACTTATGTAAACGATTTGATCGTGGAGCTGAGTAGCACCCCCATCGGTCTCAAATTAGATGACAGGTATGTCAATAATTTGAGCTACGCGGATGATATGGTGCTGCTCAGCCCCACGATCAAGGGCTTGAGACACCTTATAAAGATCTGTGATCTGTGATTTTCAGATACGGAAAGGGACCCGGTGTTATACCCTGTGTTCGCCTCAATGGACAGCCTATTAAAATTACCGAGAGTTTTAAGTATCTTGGCCATGTTGTGACGTCGAGCCTGACAGATGACGATGATATTGAGCGGCAACGCAGAGCGTTATGCGTTGTCGGCAATATGATAATACGCAAATTCAGTAAATCGTCTTACGACGTAAAAATAACATTGTTTAGATCCTTCTGCCAGACTTTTTATACTTGTCAGCTCTGGACAGATTACACAAAAAAAGCACATAATGGTATTAGGGTTGCCTATAACAACATCTTTAGGCAACTAATGGGACTAGATCGTTACTGCAGTGCCTCTGGTATGTACCTAGAAGCACGAGTAGATTCCTTTAATGCCATCCAAAGGAACAGAGTTGCTAAATTTATGTCCAGAGTTGACAAGTGTAAAAACTCTATTATAGCGAGTCTGGCAGACAGGATTGTCTTATCTAATGTGTACAGACGATGGGTGCAAATTGCATCCTAACAAAAATTTACTTTGTATTTTATTTTATTTTATTGTTGTATTTTTGTGTGTACTGACTGTATAATGGATCTTTGTGTCTAAATAAATAAATTATTATTATTATTATTATTATAACATTATTTTCTTGGAACATTAGAAATTAATCACTCGGTAGCGATCATCTTGTTATACAATTAGTAGTGGAAGTAAATATTGACAGAGAGGTTATTAAAAAAAGGAACTTTAGAAAAAGTGATTGGAAATCATACTTAACCCTATTAGAAAATTCGTTTACTCATTTTTGTATACCTACTAACCCTCAATTATTTTATGACATGTTCGAACATACTTTACAAACTGCAGCTAATGAGTTCGTTCCATTAATAAAAATTCCTCAACATGTGTGTAATAAGTTTAAACCTAAACCTAAGCCGTATTGGAACGCTGAACTATCTAAAGCGGTAGCTGAACGCTGCTTAGCCTTGGCTAATTTGAGGCGATCTCCGACACCGGGAAATTTAGAAAACATGAAGGAGAAGGTAAGTAATGGTCAGAGACTAATTAGATTAGCTAAAAATAAATCATGGCAAGAGTTCTGCTCATCCGTCGACGAAACTACTTCGCCATCAGATATGTGGCGTAAAAAGCGATGGGTGAAAGGTCATCGTGTCAAACCTAATCACTGTGCAGATAAAGAAAGGGCGGAGAGATTACTTAATGACTTAACACCTGATTTCGCATGCCCTCCCAATCCTCTTTTTAATTCATCCAACTATAAACTAGAATCAGAAATTACACTTCAAGAGGTAGAAAATTCCATTAAGAAAATCTGATACTGCGCCAGGATGTGATTATATATCTTTCTCTATGATAAAACATGTACCAAAGAAAGGTAAGACTGTTTTAGTTCAATTATACAATGTGTTTTTATATTCAGGTTTTGTGCCTGTTTGCCGCCACTGGGTGGCGGCAGGTTAAGATTATACCTATTCCAAAACCGGGAAGAGATTTCTTATATCTTGTGTCTGCAAAATTTTCCATTCAATTCTAAATAAAAGGTTAGAGTGGTATTTTGAAAAGAAAATGTTATTTTCTGATAGTACGATTGGTTTTCGAAAAGGGAGATCATGTTATGATAATCTTACACGTTTAGTTTCATACATTCATACAGGCTTTTCTAAAGATCTTGTCACTGCAGCCTGTTTTATTGACATAGATAACGCATATAACAATGTCGACGTAAGCTGTTTATTATCTGTTTTGGACCAACTAGGTGTTGGTTCTAAAATATGTTTTTACTTATGGTCTTACCTAAAAAGTAGAGAACTAATTATTAAAATCGACGGATCCCTAATCGTTAGATCCACTGGCCGGGGTCTGGCTCAGGGAGATCCATTATCCCCTCCTTTTTAATGTGGTGACTATCGATATTTGCAAGAAAATTCAAAATGTTCAAATTTCTCAGTACGCCGACGATTTTGTTCTTTACATTTCTAGTAAAACCGTGGACTCTGCAATAAGAGACCTACAACTTTCTTGTAGTGAACTCCATTTTTTGCTCAATAAGTTAGGCCTTGTAATATCTTCATCTAAAAGTAAATTTTGTGTTTTTAAGAAGGGTGGCTTTAGAACTCCTATTGATTTCAGAATTAACAACAGTTCCTTAACTATTGTTAACCAAGTGAAGTATTTAGGTCTGTGGCTAGACGGGTCACTCAGATGGGGAAAGCACATAAACGAGATGATTCAAATAGTCTCTAAGTACATCAATCTGTTGAAAGTGTTATCCGGACCAGGCTGGGGTGTACATCAGAAACATCTACGACGCTTATACATTTCTATTGTTAGGAGCAGGATCGATTACGCTTCGTTCTTATATGATAACAGCTGCAAAACAAACTTATTAAAGTTGGATAGGATTCAAAACCAAGCCTTACGCGTCATAGGTGGCTTTATAAGGAGCACTCCTTTTCATGTAATGGAGAATGAGCTTTGTCTCCCACCACTTCAAGTCCGTAGGAAATTTCTAGCTGGAATGTTTTGGTTAAAATCTAGATCTATTTCTAACAACCAAACGGTGAATATAGTTCGAGAGCTAGACTCATTTACTCAGTCACGTTATTGGGCCAATAAAAAACTTCCTTTAATAATTCATTCATATCGGGAGTTAAACACATTGAATTTACAGAGTAGCAGTAATTTTGATATGTATTCCTTAGACTCATGGGTAAGTAACATTGCATTAGACGACGTTATTTTTGATTCGATTCCACTGATAGACCGAGCTAAACGAACATATAGCAATCACCTTCTAAAATATATTTGTGTTAACTTTATCAATAGACAGTACAACAATCACTATAAAATATTTACTGATGGGTCAAAAGATAAGGACAAAGGTGGTGCCGCCTTTTTAGACCATAACCTTGAATGTAGTAGTAAATTTAGAATTGATTCCAGTATTTCTAAAATGCATATTGAATTAATTGCCATAGCGGAAGCACTGTCATATGTTAATTCAATTAATTTCGACTATTTTGTCATTTTGACTGATTCTTAAAGCTCTTTGCAACATTTGGCTCGATGTACCTCTCATGTGAGAGGGATACCGATTGCCTATCGTATACTGGAATCAATTCTAAAGTTAAAATCTGATAATAAGAAGGTGTGTTTGCAATGGATTCCATCCCACATCCAGTTGAAAGAAAACGATGATGTAGATTTATTAGCAAAGCAAGCGGTTGGAGATGGAATTCCATTAGAAGTATTACCTCTTTTCTCTGATTACACATATTTATTGAGAAATCTATCTAGGGATGTTTGGCAAGAATATTTCGATGAAAGGTCATTGTGAGAAAGGTATTTGGTACAAAACTATCTAACCTCAAATATCCCAACATCCGTGGATAGATTCTATACCGCTCGATAGAAACAGTTTAAAATGTATCCTAAGATTGCGCTCCGGACACATTCCATCGAATAAGTTTGCATTTTTGATCAAAAAAGTTCCCTCGCCAAATTGTAACGAGTGTGGTGTTATTGAGGATGTTACGCACCTTTTGTTGGAATGTGTCCGGAATGCGACATATAGAACGGCTTGTTTTGATAGAAATCGTTGTCCACCTCACATAGGCATCATTAATAGTGTATTGGCAAACCCTGCTTGTGACGAAGCCATTATATTGATTAAGTTAATTGAGCTAGGCTTAGTTAAGCAGTGATTTTTTTTAAGTTTGTTTCTTTTGTTTTTCTCTTAACTTTATGGGGCGATGTGGTCGCTCAGCGACAAAGCCCATTAAATAAATTAAAAAAAAAAAAAAACATTAAAGTAGTCACAAATAGAATAATAAGCTCTTTGAATTACATATTATGTCTTTAACCTATTTTTAAATTGTTGTAAGTTGTCAATAGATTTAATTTCATTTGGAAGCCTATTATAAATCGGAACTCCCATACAAAATGCACGCTTAAGTATAAACTGTTCTTGCCTGTATTGCGCATAGTTGACTCAATCTTATGTCTTTTACTAGACCTGAGTGTCGTAGTTTGATAGATCACTTTTGACCAATAATGTGGACTCATAGATATATTAAGAAGGTACTGTCATTATATGTAGTGTTTTGAAGTGTGGCTCACATGAGTCAGTTTTCTTTAAATAACAAATAGATCTTATACATTTCTTTTGAGCCTTGAACACAATATCTCGATCTGTAAAGTTTCCCCAGAAAACCATACCATATTTGAGAATTGACCCAACATACGCATGATAGGCGTTTAAGAGGACGTTTCTACTTACTACCTTTCTTAGCATGTAAAGTGCGTATGTGCATTGGCTGATATTTCTGCTATATGCGGTTTCCATGATAGGTTGGAGTCAATATTATACCTAAAAACTTAGTACATTCGATTTCCTTAACTACTTTATCCATTTACCTTATCGTTAATTTACTAGATACAGTTTTTTTTTTTTAAGTATACCTACAGTTGTTTAGCTTTACAGAGCCAATTACAGGTTCCCACGGATAGACATAAGGACATTAAGAAAATGATGGTAAACTAACTTAAGATTAGTGCTTACATAAAAATAAAGATATATCGTACTCATTGACCGAGCGAGCGAAGCGAGGTCTCAGTCTAGCTAGATACCTACGTATGTGAGTATGTCTGTGGGTATGTACGTATGCATGTTTGTTGGCGATAACTGTACGTGTACATAACCCTTCCTTGGCAGTCAGGTAAAAAGTAGAGGTCCTAAGATAGAGCCCTGGCTCACACCTGATCGAGTATGATAGGGTATGATCACCTAGATAGTCGCGAGAAGTTGGAGAACATGGGGCAAATCCTATGGTACAAAGCTTTGCAAGCAGTATGTCATTCTCTACTCTATCAAAATGCTTTATTTACTCTTCTGATTATAAATAAGCATATGCAAAATATTTTCAAATATTTTTGCAGTCGAAGAGAGAATGGCAATGGGTCTGTAATTCTGTATTCTTCAACCAACAGTTTAATATAATGTCTTAGGTAAAGGCGTAACTCTAGAGATCTTCTAGTGGCATGGATACACACCGGATTTAAGGACTAGGTTGAAAATATAACACAGCACAATAAAAAAATACCAGACTACTACTCCACAGACTACTACAGACTACTACCAGCACTACTAGACTCGCGAGGTCTACCTCGTCTACGAGCTCGCAGAGCCACTACCTAGTTGTTACTGATTTATTTATTGGAGAACCAATTGCTTTTACATCTAGGTAGATATTATGTTGCTTTTCATATCCCGTATCAGACGCGTGTGATAGATTATTGTAAACAGTAGGTATTTATTATGAAGTAAGTATTGTAATTTTGATGTAGTTCGTTAAAATCTATCTATCTATTGTTGAATAATTATAATAGTAAGCTTGGATATTTTAAACAACGCCATTTAGCTCCAAACTTGGCAAACATGTTTTATGGGAACAGATAACTGATAGATATTGGAACGTTTTTTCATCATTCTCTTTTACCGTATAATGAAACGTTATGTTGTCTTTGATTTTGTACAACTTCATTTTTTAAATTGGTTTTAGGATAAGTTCAGTCGGTTGTTCATTATAGACTACCTTCATTGTAAATGAGACTGCTTTAAAAGCAGCTGTGCGTCCATTATCGGGCTAGTCTTCGTCTGGCAGCTAAAGTGAATAACTACTTGAAAAAGGTGATGTACCTACCTCTTACCTAGTATCTACCTATTTAGTTTTGAGAACTAAATATTTTTTAGACACCTATTTTTTGGGATTCTCCAGTGTTTCAATTTATTGAATATTTCATAGTAAACTAATAATATTTCTTAGTTTTATGTTTCGTAGTTCCTGTCTTATTTCTTGTAATCTCATTATCAAATATTTAGCGTAAAAGTAGATTCATACTCCATCAAGTGTATTAATTTGCAAGACAAGCGGTAGTTTTAAAATAAATTGTGCACATTCTGTTATTTATATTTTGTTATTTAGCATTATTTTGATAAGATTTCTTGATGGTTAAAATATATTTAGATATTTAAACTTTTGGAACCTAAAAACGCCCTGATAATTATTATTTTGGTAATTTAAATAAATGATTTTATTAATTTTATATTTATTTTAATTATTTCACTAATATTCTTTACATTACATGTTCTCCCTTGTCTAACACGTGCACAATGCGCATGCGAGTGCGCGACATGCCATGTGTATTGTGTACGTAAGTAAAACTAAAAATACTGTGCTGAGACCACCATTATGATACAAACGGTAAACGGGGTAATGTATGAACGTGAGAAAGAGGAGAGGGACGTGTTTTGGCTAATAATAGCGCAGTCGGGAGTGAGTGCGACACGACACAGTAGACACGCGGTCATGAGGAGCGACGCCGCGCGTGACGTCACGAGCGCAGGCGCCGCCGCCGCGTGGCAGCGCGACTCCGGCCTGTGCGCCGCCGTGCTGCACGAGGTGAGTGTCGGCGGCGTGCGGGGCGACCTCTTGTGCGCCGGTGACCCAACCGCTCTGCGTCGCATCCCAGGTGTTCCGGTGGCTGCGGGCGGAGGAGCTGTGCGCGGCGGGCGGCGTTTGCCGCGCGTGGCGCCGCGCCGCCGCCGCGCCCACGCTGTGGCGCTGCCTGCTGCGGTGCCGGGCGGGCCTCTCGCCGCGCCGGCTCGCCGCACTCACCGACACCTACGGCGCGGCCGCGGGTATGTTCCTGGCTACCTACACTACCTACCTACCTACGTCCGCGCACCGCTCTGCCGACGGACCGTGCGCTATGATCGTGTGCGCGTGTGCAGGGTGGTGGCGTGAGGAGTACGTGCGTGCGTTCTCGGGCTGGGAGCGCGCGGGCGGCGGCGCGGCGCCGGCGGCGGAGGACGCACGGCACGCGGCGCTGGCCCCCGACGGCCGGCTTGCGCTCGTATCCGGGGACGCCACGGTCGCGGTCGGTGCTCGCTCCCTCCCCAACCCTCCGTGACGCAGCGCACTCGCTCGCTCACATGCGGTTCGTGCGCAGGTGTGGCAGTGCTGCGAGGGGGCGGAGTGGCACCGCCTGTGGAGCTCGAGCCTGCGCGCGCGCGGCTGGGCGAGCGCCGAGCGCGTGCAGTGGGCGCCGGCGGGCCCGGCGCGCCTGCTGCTCACGGGTGTGCTTGCGCTCGCCGACTCCTGGGAGCTGCTCGTGCTGCGGGTGGACGGTAAGGGGGTGGGGAGTGGGGTGAGAGGCGCAACGGGGCGCACGTGTATGTGAGCGTCTTGCAGAGGCGGGGCGCGGGCGGGCTGAGGCGTACGAGCGCGCGGGCGCGGGCGCGGCGGGGTGCTGGGACGCGAGGGGGGACGCGTTCCTCTCGCTCGAGCTGCGGCTGCTGGCGCCCGGCGTATCGGCCACCATCGTGCGCGCGATCGCCGTCTCGCAGGTGAGCGCCCCGCCCCCTGCCCCCGCCTGCCGCGGGCAGGGCGGGGGCGGCGGCTGCAGGGCTCGCGTTGGTTGCAGGAGACGCAGTCGGAGTTCGCCGGCGTGCGCAGTGCGCTGCTCTGCATCTACAACGAGGCCGGAGACCATGTTACGTAAGCACCTTTAACACTCAAAACGTCTTATTTGTTATGGATAAGGATTATATTCTGTGAAGTAATAATAGTAATAATCAAAACACATCAAAAATCACGACAGAACAGTGGAATTATAAATCTAAATGCAAGTTCAAAAGCGCTTTATTGCGTGTTGTAATGATGCACACGATAGACGATATTTTTTATATGTATTTATTTATTTATTGGAGAACCAACGGCTTTATACCTCTAGGTAGATAATAGTTTAGCTTAAGAGAGCTAATTACAGGTTCCCACGGATCTTCAAGAGTATAATAGTAGCTTATACACCTATCATCCTATCTACCTGCCCGTTACATGCCGTTACAGACAAGCTGCTGTCGTAGAGACAGCGGTAGATGCCGCCGGGGAGGCCTCCCCCGCCGCCGACGACGCCGACGAGGATGACGAATACGGGTACTACCGAGCGACGCTCCGAGCGGACGCATACTCCGGCGGGAGCTCTCTGTCGACGCTGCTGGTGACGACGTGTGGCGTGCGCGGCGGCGCCGTCGGCACGTGGCGGCTCGGTGCGCTGCGGCCCGACCCGCTGCGGGCTCTGCTCGGCGGTGGCGACCTGAACGAGCGCGTGCGCCGGCGCCGCGCCGCCGACGCCGCCGACGCCGCGACCGCCTCCGGCCCCGCCCTCGAGCCCGCGCGGCCCCCGACACCAGAGCGCGTGCTGCGCGCGGCGTGCACGCCGCCGGCGCACTCGCGCGCGCTGCCCGCGCCGCCGCAGGGCCTCGTGCCGCACCCCGGGTGAGCCGGCTCTCCCCGCATCGCGCGTGTGTGACGGCGGACGGGGTCGGTGACCGAGCGCGTGTGTGTGTTGTCAGCGGGCGCTGCGTGTGGGTGTCGCTGCTGGGCGGCGCGGCGTGGTGCCTGGCGCTGCCCGGGCTGCGCGCGCTGCGGCGGCTGTCTGCGCCCGTCGCCGCGCCCGCGCCCGCGCCGCACCACCTCCTGCACTCGCTGCACTACGTGCACCCCGCACTCGCAGGCCCGCACTACTTGGCGAGGTACGTTCGATCGAGCGGATGTCAATGGGCACGCCCTCGTGCGGTGCGGCTGAGTGCGGGTCTGTTGCAGCCCGGTGGGCGCGCTGAGCGGCGGCGTGGCGGTGTGGAGCGCGGCGAGCGGCGCGGCGTGCGATGAGGGTCGCGCGCCGCGACACGCCGCGCCGGCGGTGGCGGTGATGGCGCTGCCGCCGCCCGCGCACCCCGAACTCCCCGCACGCCCTACACTGCTCGTGCTGGCTGGAAACAACCTGCACGTACGGCATCGTCCTAATAGAACGCGACCATCGCGCGAATAAGCGATGCGACCATCGCGTGTTCGCGCGGTAGTCTGAAACTGAGTGTCCAAATAAAACGCGCGAATTGACGATGCGAACGACCGACCTCAATCGCGCAATACAAATTCTACGTTAAGGCGGCGCAGTCACACTTAGGCCGCAATTTTGAGTTTTTTAAAACCATCTGAGAAATCGAAAATAGTGTTATAAATTCTGAAAAAAATATATGCATAAGTTGAGGATTTAGTCTATCCAAATTCGTAGCCAGTTACAAGATCATAAGTACTTCACTCTATAGAAAAAAAACCCAAAGTTACCCCTCTTTGTAGTGTTTTTTTTTTCAAAACTATGACTAGCCTAATGATATTTTACAATTAATTTTTGCACGTAACTATAGGCAATAAATATTTCTAGACATTTTCGTAGAATTTGACTTGATAAAACGATTTTCTTTTTTACTAAGTTTAAATAACTACAAATTCCCGAAAGCCGAAGGTCTCTACTTCAGATTGGCCAAATATGCTTGTGTATGTCTGTCCGGGCGGCCACCGGCCACTGTCCGGGCGGCGTCTGTCGGCGGCTGTTCTCCTCTTCAGGTCGCATTTCTCAACAGATTTTCGTGAAATTTTGGAAGCAGGTTCGGTAACTGAATATAATATATGATGTAAAATTGTCCTAATGTCACAAATCACTGAATTTACAAATTCCTAAAATCAGTAAAAATAATTTGTGTCATCAGCTAAACACAGCACTGATCGCAGCGAAGCAACAACTTGAGCGAAGCGAAGGTTGTCCGTTCGCTGCTTGCGGGAGTTGCGGGTCACATCGAGATGAGCTCGCTTTGCTCAAAAGCTGCTTTGCAGTAAAGCGAGCTCCCCACCCGAGCGTAGCGAGACAAGTACCTGGCAGTTATGGGTGTATTTTTCAAGTTAAAGATATAAATTTTGATGTCAAATTTCAAATTCAAGAAGGCGGATAATTTATTTTTTTCAAATTATTATCATGAGTGTCGCGTTTGACTAATTAGGGGTTGAGGATTAATAATTTTGCTTCAGATTTGAAATCCAAGATGACAAATTGTTATTGTTTGTAATTTATTTTAGGGGTATCGTTTTGACTAATATGGAGTTGAATATTTTGTGTCGGATTTAAAATCCAACATGATGAACCATTTATTTTTTTTTTTTTTGCTCATCGGAGTCGTTTTTGACGGATAAAGGGATGATGATAAAGAATTGTGTGTTATATTTTAAATTCAAGATGGTGGTCAGTTTCAAATGTGCATTTATTTTTTGTTTTATGGATTTAGGTGAGGTGATTGCACATTTTACTTATTTCGATAAATTTTTACATAAATTTTTAGAATTTTTGAGATAAGTATATTAAAATATAAAAAAATAATTGAATTTAAAATTAAGAAAGGTAAAAAAGGATTCAGACTTGGCCACCATCGCCCCTCTCAAAAAACCAGCCTATATATTCAAACAAAATTCTAATTTATCACTACTATAAACAAAGTTTGATCATAAAATATGCATTTCTAAAGTAAAATAAAATTATCCTACTGTTTTTTTTTGTACTGTAATTCCTGGCGGGGTCATTCAGAGTTCACGGCAGCTGAGTCCGCGCGAAATATTCCGCGCGCGGCTTGTGACAACCCTATATGCTTTTTTGACAGGACTGCGCCCCCTTAAGTAGAAAAGAGTAAGTACCTGCAATAGGTACCTACCTACTACCTACCTACTTATCACGTTTAAATAAACAAGTTCTCTTAAGTCTTGTCCTACCTAACTACCTAGCACGTTCAAATAATAAAATATAAACAAGTTCTTAACATCCAGTAACTCAAAATCCGTGGGATTTTTACAGCGTACATGTTGTGTATTTAGGCCTGACAGAAATGTGAAATGAAAGACAGCATAAAGTACGGGAGGCGACGATGCTAAATGAGGATTTACTCGAGCGTCATTGAGACCTATTGGGTTGCAAAGCTTAGATGATAAGAAGAAAAAAATGTTATATAATAAAATATATACCTTTTCATCGGTGGGGGAAGCGGCTATAGGCTTTTTAAAATGTAAAAAAAAACTGTTGCATGGACATACTCGAGCGCGTCAGATATTGATAGCATCATGGTCCTACGTATTTTTAATAATAGATATATTTTTAATAATATAGAATCTAATTTTACGCTAAATATTTTATAATGAGATTACAAGAAATAAGACAGGAACTACGAAACATAAACTAAGAAATATTATTAGTTTACTATGAAATATTCAATAGATTGAAACACTGGAGAATCCAAGAAAATAGATGTCTAAAAATATTTAGTTCTCAAAATTAAATAGGTAGATACTAGTTAATCACTTTAGCTGCCAGACGAAGACTAGCCCGATAATGGACGCACAGCTGCTTTTAAAGCAGTCTCATTTACAATGAAGGTAGTCTATAATGAACAACCGACTGAACTTATCCTAAAACCAATTTAAAAAATGAAGTTGTACAAAATCAAAGACAACATAACGTTTCATTATACGGTAAAAGAGAATGATGAAAAAACGTTCCAATATCTATCAGTTATCTGTTCCCATAAAACATGTTTGCCAAGTTTAGAGTTATTATAATTATTCAACAATAGATAGATAGATTTTAACGAACAATTAATTACATCAAAATTACTTACTTCATAATAAATACCTACTGTTTACAATAATCTATCAAGCGCGTCTGATTTTCTAAGGGGGTGTGAAGTGGACCAAAACAAAAGGTCTTATTCAATAATCTGACGATTTCGATGTAACGCAAACTCGTGGCCACTATTTTATTGTGCAAAAAAAAAACGCCATTTTGACTTACTCGAGCGCGTCAGATTAAGATATGTATGGCAAAGAGCTTCTATACTATGTATCTAGAGAGCTAACACGCCATTTTGTTTTATTTAAGGATTAAGAATTCTGAACCTTATTACTTGGAAATAAAGTTCTTTTTTAATTAAATCTAAATATAAGGATTTTAATGCTTGATATAGACCCCCTCGTTAAGGAGTGTGTCTCGTTCACACAGTTGCCAGCATACAATTAAAATTAACATGGCCATAATTTTTGAAATAAGTGGGACAATTTTCGAAATTAGACGATTTGCTCTAAATGTTATTCAGATTCATTTGAAAGGTTTAGTACAGTCGCTGTCATGTAGGTTAGGTACCTAACTGCCGAGAAAAATAATTACTGTTCGAAAGAAACAGTATTAAAACCATTGAATCAGATATACCTCACTAGAATAAATAAATAAAAATAAATAAATAAATAAATAAAATTCTTTATTTCTCTCAGGTACTTACATTTTAGTATAAGCCCTAGTTACCAAACTAAGTTTGAAAAAACTTGTACTATGGTAAATAGTGCCTTCCAATATTATTATTATTTAACTAGTACAGACTTTAATTATATTAATGGGTATTTCATAATTAATCATATCATGAACATTGCTTTTAGAATTTAAAATAATTATATTATATTTTTATAATTATTACATTTCGCATTGTTTTATTTCATATTCATAAACAAACAATTATTTAGGTTCACTTAGGTTTTAAAGTTTTTACTAAAAATAATGAACAAATGGTAACAATCATATAAAATAAACACCAATTAATTAAGATAAAATTTAGAAGTAAGCATGCAATTTAAATTAAATTATATAAAACAAAAATTAAAAAAGATAAATTAAAATAAATTATTATTGTTTAGTGTGAGTGTAGAGTGTTGTGTGGTGTGTGAATGTTGGTCGAGGTTAAGAGTTCAAATAACTACGATGAGTATAGTATGTATGTAGTGTAGATCAATGTAGAGTTTTTATGTAGGCATCTTGGTTTTTTTTTTTTTTTTTAAGGGGTTTTCTTTTTTAATTCTGATTAAGTGTAAATTAGAATGTGCAATAGTGTTGGTCGGGTGAGAGAGAATATGTGTAAAAGTTTTTGTAGAGTACGTGTACAGATTTTACAGGTTTTGGAGTTTTGGGTGCAGTTATGAGTTATTTCAATATTTTGGCCAAATTCTCCGTCTCTTCGTAAGATAGCTTCTGCAGCCATTCCCCTAGAGCAAACTTGGCTTTAGCCAGTGTGAGATGGTAGATGTTTAAGTTTTTGTTTGCCGTGTTGTAGAGGCGAGAGCTGACAGCTTCAAAACTACGTCGAGCTAGAGCAGACCTATTTTGTGGTATCGCGCACACTTGTGTCTTTCTTCTTTTACCAGCATTGAGATTGGCGTCATATTGCATGCGAGAATGCTTACGGAGGATAGCTTGCAGAACATAGAGCTGTCTCACTGTTAGTACAGAACAGTCGGCGTACAACTGCGCTGTTGGATATCTGAAATGCTTTTTAGTCATCACTTTTAAAATAGCTCTCTGTGCTCTTTCAAGTCGCATCATAGAGGTGACGTACGTCCCACCCCAAACAGGTATGCAATAGGTAATTATTGTTTGAGCTAGAGCATAATAAACCATTTTCAGAGTGTTAAAAGATGCAACATCTCTCAGTTTTTTAAAAACAAAAATTAATTTTCTTATTCTAGGTACCAGAGACTGAACGTGTGAACTCCAGCTAAGTGTATTATCTAAGTAAACTCCTAAATATTTTATGTGATCGCAGCGTATTAAGGGCATACAGTCTGTGCTCTGACACGAAATATGATCTCCACAAGTGTGAGCCTTTATAGTGAGTGAAGAGTCCGGAGGCTGGGATATGCTATTGTGGGTAAACGTTACAAATTTTGTTTTTTGGATATTAAGCGTTAATATATTGTCAGAAAGTGCAGTCATGACTCTTTGTAACACATATTCTGACTTAGTGCGGACATCCTCCCAACTAGAACTAGAGATAAGTAGAGCCGTATCATCTGCATACGTAAAGACTTTGCAATTTGGGAGAGCCATTTTACAAATGCTATTTATGTAGATGAGGAATAAAGTTGGGCCCAGGACGCTGCCTTGGGGCACACCGTAACAAATTGACTCGTCAGAGCTAATGTGATCCTCTATTTTTACACATTGCTTTCTGTGCGTCAAATAATCTCGAAAAATCTCCAACGCCAGGCCTCTAATCCCAATGTTTTCCATTTTGTTCAAAAGTAGCGGAATAGAGACAGTGTCAAAGGCCTTTGATAGGTCTAGAAATATGCAAATAGTTTTTTCTCTGCGGTCCAATTTACTCACAATATCACCCACTAAATCTAGCACAGCATCTTCTGTAGACAATTTTTTTCGGAAACCATATTGGTTTTCTGCGATGACCTTATGCTTGTCCAGAAAATTTAATAGCCTTTTATTAATAACCTTTTCTAGGATCTTTGATAAAGTGGATAGTACCGATATTGGCCGGTAGTTGTCGACACTGCCTCTGGATCCGCTCTTGTGAATAGGATGAACAAGAGCTTTTTTAAACACGCTAGGAAAAATACCATGAGTGATACATAAGTCACAGACGTACTGAATTGGTGGAATGAGCGAGCTTTTAGCAAGTTTTATTACTTTTGAAGGAATTTTGTCAAAGCCAGTTGCACAGTCAGAGCGTAAGTTTACTATAATTGACTCTATCTCTGCATAATCGGTTGTTAATACAGCCATAGAATTAGGATATATCGATGATTCACCCGAACGCGCTGATACACCAGTGGTTCTCTGGTTTATATTGATTTTTGATGCTAGTTCTTTACCAATGTTGACAAAAAAGGAGTTGACTGCATTTACGGACAATTGAGGGTCAGTATTTAAATTTAAAAGATCTCTAGCAGTTGAATTACTGCGTTTCAAGTTAGCTATATTTTTAAGTGCGTCCCATGTTGCTTTCGGGTTATTTTTCGCTTTATCTAACTGTTCCTTTTCATATTGCTTTTTCAATTTTCTTAGCAGATTAGTGCAGAAGTTGCGGAAACGCCGATAAGAAACACTCAGGATGACATCATCAGGATCTTTTTTATGTTTTCTATGAAGCTTATCGCGGTGCCTAAGACATCTTAAGGCACCAGCAGTAACCCAAGGTTTGATAGTGCGCTCTCTTCGTGAGACTTTTTTAACCTTAGTGTGCCTGGTAAAACCTTAGTGTGCCTGGTAGAATGTAATGAATGCGGCGCACCGCCCTCTTTTTTGTTGATATTTTAATGCACCTATGTATGATATAATTTTAAAACAATAATGCAAAGTAACGTATGTATATAACATTGATAGCTTATTGAGCAGATTGAATTTTCCCTTGGTTGCTTGTTTATGTCTCAATGAAATATTCAAAGGTCAAAAATTATGGTCGCCCTACAGAACGAGACACACTCCTTACTGGTTCTAGCTCTTTCGGCTCGCAGTTTTCGTGTGAGTCGGCATTCTAGATACATAGTATACAAGTACTTTGATGTATGGTTCATCTTGATGTCCTAGACATGCTGTCTCATAATCTGACGATTATCTAGAGGGATTCGCTTAATCTGAAAAAAAGTAATTTTTAATTTTTTAATTTTTATAAATTATTGAACTTTATTAATTGAAAAGCTCAGGAAATAGCATACAAATAAAAGAGTGTATATTTTTTTTAGAAGAGAAGAAAATAATAAAAAAAAACTTTTTGAAACCAGAGGAATCTCCAAAAATGAGGAATAAAAGTTATACTCGATGGCAGGTGTGGAGGAGCCGAGCGACGCCCCTGCCGCCCGAGCCGGAAGAGCCGAGTGGCTGCATGCGGAGCCGGCCCTAACTGTCCGGTTAGCCCTACCTATCGCTCCATCGAAAACTTCATTGCTACAGTACCTACAGGCACAAGGCAAATAATTATGTGAAGCTCAAGCTGGAATACCATGTTTCCCACAAAGTAACGAACTGTTTATTTATGCCTACGACTGTCCTTACTTAAACTTTTTACTAACCGCGTGAAAGTCAACTAGAATTTGACTACCCACGTCAAATACTACCGAGCAAAGCGACGCGTTCGAAGCCTACGAGAAATGGGCGCAGCCGACGCGATCCCGCGGCGGGCGCCACTCGCCGCGCTCACACGTCGCCGCCATGACCTCCCGACCGCCGCTCTGTGCCCTGGCGCGTCTGCTGCGGCCCGCGCGCCCGCCGCCCGCCCGCGCCGCGGCCCGCGCCGTCAGCCGCTCCTGCGACGGCGAAACCAAGCCCGAGCCGCCGCCCTGCCGCCCCCAGCGGCGCCCCGCCTGCCGCCCGCCGCCGCCCTGCAGCACCGAGCGCGCGCTGCGCGTCGTCTGCTGCGCGCCGCCGCGCCGCCACGGCCCGCCCTGCCCCACCAGACCCCAGCCACCGCCTCTCACTTGCGCCGACACCCGGGTGAGTACATCAGTCGTCCACGGCGAGGAGACGACGCGCTCCACTCCCTGCACCGACCGATAATCGCCTCGTTCACAGGGTGAAGCCGCGTGTGGGAGCCGCCCGCCTCGGGGAGACCACTGCGGCGCCGGACAGGACGCGGTCGCGCGCCGCCTCGCCGCCGCCGCGGACGCGCGCCGCGCCCACTACGAGAGAGAGGCACGCGAGCTCGCGGAGATGTGCCGTCTCACACCCGAGCGGGTACCTTATGCGCCGGGCGCGGAGCGCGACTGCGTGCCGGCGACCGACGGGCGCACTTACGCGCTGCCGTGCGCCCCGCGACGCACCGCGCGCTGCGGGCCCGGCCGCGCGCCGCCGCCGCCGGAAGTGGTGACGCGGCCGAGCGACGGCGCCTGCCGCGCCTCCGCGCACCCCGACCCGTGTGCGCACCGCCCGCGAGTCTTCCTGGAGGTGGACCGCGAGACGTCGACGCCGCCGCCCGAGCCACCCGCCCCCGTGCCCCTGCCCTCCCCGACGCCGCCGTGTGGCTGCGCACCCGCGGAGCCGTCGCGATCCGGTCTAGCCTCGCGGATCGTGGCCGGGTTGCGAGGCCAGGCGAGCCCGCCCCGACGAGAGCTGCACACGAGCGCCGCTCGCGGCTTCGCTTGCAAAACGACGGTGGCGGGCGCGGCGACCGACTTAGACCGCGTTCTTCGCGAGCGAGACTCTCTGAAGGAGGCTGGGCGCGGGCGCGTGACACTGCCGTTCGGGAACGGCGGCGGCGCCTGCGGAAGCGGGGGGAACGGCGCGGCGGGGCGGCTAGAGCTGCCCATACCGGCGGGGGCGGAGCTGGTACGCGTGCAGGTGTCGCTCTCTCCCTCCACTCCCCCCTCCTTAGTGGAGTGCGGCGCGAGCGCTGCACACTGCATGGCCCCTACGACATCCGGAACCAGACGGGACTCGTGGCTATCTATTAAGTCTATTCAGCAGAAGCTGACCGGCTGCGGGCGCGAGAAAGAGCCGGCGAAGGGCCCCCCCGGGGGACCGTGCACGCCCCGCACGCCTCCGCCTGCGGCGCCCACCCCGTGTCCTGCTGTACCGAAGCCCACGACCACCAAAACTCCCAAGTCGAGCTGCGAGCGCGGTCCCGTCCCGGCCAAGGGCTCGAAGGTGAAACGCTGCTTCGCATCACTCCCAGCCCTGATATGAACTAACAACCGCCTTAATGAATTATATAAAATCAGTTGTACCTAGCGATTGTGTGTAGTCTTTTAAAATTGTTTTTTTTTTTGTAAATTAAAATTATAAGTTTTACCACAGATAATACCATACGTTTCACTAAGTAATCTGCCTCATATTTATTTTACCCAACTGCCTGATATCTCGGCTATAAAAGGCTATAAAAACCTTGCAATCAGAGCACTCAGTAAATTGAATTAAATTGAAGTTATGTTTTGTTTTTCTGGTATTATGGTATTATTTTGTATGGGTATTATAAAGGACCGAAGTCCAAAAATTGAAAGAAGTTTTAAACTCGGAACCTCTTTGGACAGATTTAATAAGCATTTTTGTCCTAGGGCCTAAAATGCAGCTTTACTTCCGCTAAAGCGCGCACGAATTTGAACTTTATTTACTTCTTTTACTTTATATTTGGGTCAAACCGCGAACAAATGTAAATTTGTAACACACCTTTTGTCCTCATTTTATTTTTCTTATAACATCATCATTATTTGTTAGTAAAGATTTATTGGATATTGTACTGAATAGTATGCTTGTATACTATTAGGTAATTCCACAACGTTTCAGCAATTTCTTACAGTTTGGTTTTTATTCGGTTTCTTTCATTGGTACAAATTTCTCTCCCATACAAAAATAATGTGTCCATCTCCAATTTTGTGTCTACAACTATTATTACTGACGAAACGTAATGACTTTATCGGTTTTTTATTTTAAGTTGAAGTTCTATGAAACTTATCCAACGTGCTCATAAAAACCGTAAAATAAACAAAGCTTTGGTTTTTTTTTATTCCATTTTAAAAAAGTGTCCATTATTTTTCATGTTTTTGATGTCATGAAGGTAACGTTTATTTCTGGAAAACTATAGGAATAATTCAGTTGTTTCAATTAGTTTCTTACGTGGCAACATCATTAAACATATGCCAACACATTAAAAATAAAATCCGCCGAAAAAAGAAAAAAGTGTTTATTGTTTCGATTGCAGGGAAATTTTATTAATATGTCTTACTATTTTACGTGTTTTGTGAAGGCTTACTATCACAAAATAATAAAACCACCCGTAGTCTATGGCTATTTGCAATAAAGTGATATTTGAATTTGAGGGTGATGTCACAGGCATTTTTTTGTCATGAATGAGACAATATGTAACGAGTGTTACGTTACAGTCATGGCCGATAGTTAAGCTGAGAATACACTAGTGTACTAAAGTTCCATGACCATACTAAAAAAACCTACCTAACCAGGAACATAAGACCATAAGACAGATGGACTAAGATAAAAACCAGAGTGTAATAAAAAATGAATGAATGAAAATTGATGACTTAATAATATTGTGCTGTAATTTCAATTAATCACATACACCATACGTTAAATACTGCCTCATGTGAAAAAAAAATTACTTACTACTTTTACTTAAAAAAATACTAGTTAATATTCCATAAAATGTTTATTCATATACATTATGTTTAACTTCCATACTTATGAACTAAGCTTAATAATCGTCATGAACGTAACGTCATGAATGTTATTTACAATTTTTCGCGGTTTGACCCAATTATTTATTGGGGCAAATATTTATGTGACGAACACAAATGTTTGTTCTCGGGTCTTGGATGTTGTGATGTTCTGTGTGTGTCCATGCCACCTGCGACACAGGGAATCTTAGTGCAGGGGTGTGAATGTGTGTGAATATTTTATGAGCATGAGAAGTGAAAGTTATACACTAGCAATAACGCCAAGTGCCTGAAGCAAGCCATTTTATACGAGACTTTTATCAGCCCGAGCCGAAGGCGAGGGTAGATATATAAGTCGAGTCAGGTTAGGTAAGGTTTTTTTTCCTTTTCCTTTGATAAGTGATTTTATTGTCTTGGTTTTATTTTAATTCTTATTTCTATGACATATAATATTCAAGGTGGGATTGTTGGCAGTGGGACGGATTGGGATTTTGATTTACATATTATTTGCTTAGTGCTTCTATTTATAAACATAATATCCTGTCCGTAAAATAATAGGTTAGGTTAGATTAGGCCCGGAAAATAAACGCAGGTGGGAACCCCGAGGAGTTTAGTCGGTTCGAGTCCGGCAGACCCCCCCGCCCTTCGCGAGGGTGGGGGACATGCGTAGATTCTCCTCGATAAAAAAAAAAAAATAAGGTTAGGTTAGGGTTCTTTTTTTATTTTAACTCCACAGATTTTCTGTCCGTAAAATTACTTGGTTAGGATAGGTTTTTTTTTTTAATTTTAACTCCACAGACTCTGTCCGTCAAAAAAAGAGTTTTTTTTTTATTTTAATTCAACAGACTTTCTGTCCCCGAAAAGTTAAGTAAGTTCGAGTCCGGTCGACGATCCCTTAGGGTGGAGGACATGTCGCTGCTTGAAAACAATAGGGACACAAGTCAAAATATCTTTTTTTTCAGGAGAGCCATTTAAAGATTTTAAAAGTTGTTTCTTTGGGTTTTTTTCGAACATATTTTATTTAAATCTATGTTTTATATACCATTATTTTAATCCTTTATCATTGTGTATTTTTAACTTTGATTTAACATTTACACAGACACTTAAATAATAAGAAAAGTCTGTTTTGACTATAAAAAAAAAAAAAAAATATATAATAACTATGGTTTTATTTAATGAAACGCCACAAGTAGCAAATAATACAATGTTTTATTATGAAATATTGATAGTTTTCAATTTAAAGTAACCAAATATACAAAATTATAACTTTAAAACTAAAACTACAGAAATAAAAAGCTCTCAGTTTTATCTTAATGTTATTAAAAGAAATAAATGAGAAATCCAGCTTGATATTAAATACTAAAAAACTGTCCAAGAACTGAGTCATTAGAATACTTTCCTATAACTTTTAAAAAGGACGTAACATAACTAAAATAAAACAATATAACAAGCTTTATTAGCATCTAGCTCTAGTAAATTTAGTCCTACAAGTAGTAGGAACAATAAATAGATAGATAGACAGAAAATGCTTTATTGCACGAAGTAAAAAACAAGTACATAAGCGAACTTAATGCTTGTTAGCATTCTCTTCCAGTTCACCTCTGCGTATTATGGAGATGTGGTAGTGCTAGATAGTGTGATTGAAGAAAGAAAATAGTATAATGCTTATTATTAGTAACATAATACTTAAATATTATACAAAATACACTAATGAATAAAATGCTCAAGTATTCTGGAGTGACAAGATAGTTTGGATTTGAAGACCCCACCCAATGGAGGTGGAATTAGAACAATAGCGATCAAAGCTATGAAAATTATCTAAGGAAATCAAAATGGTCTCCTTGTATAAAACAATTTCAATAATGTCAACTCTAAAATTACATTATACAATAAACAAATTTTAAGGGAAGAACAAGAAGATTAATTTTTATTGGTCGCTTTTTTGCACTTTAAATAAACATTTTATTAATAATTCTTATAGTTTTATATTCAAAGCGGACACATTCCGAAATAGAGCAGTTTTGTTTAAAAAAAATAATAATAACATAGTATGAATTTTCTTTTCATAACAGCCACATCCCAAAACATGAATCTTTTGATTATAATATTTCATTCAAAAACACAAGAGATTTTGATATGGGGCCCTTTAACATAAAAGTGACGTGCGCACACGACGACTATTTGGTCATAACTACCAAAATGGCCGTTTAGCTCCGAAGCTAACCACCAAAATGCCTTAATGCTAAAGAGGCGTTTGTTGTTTTTTCGCAATTCTAATCATAGAAACATAGGTGTCTTTTTCGCATAGCATAATACGACCAATTTAAGACTCATTTTTCGATTAAAAACGATTTTGGACTTTTTTGATTTGTTGCCCTTTTGTTTTCAAGCAGCGATGTGTAAGGATTCTCCTCGAAAAAAAAATACATAAGGTTAGGTTAGGTTTTTTTTTAACTCCACAGACTTTCTGTCCGTAAATAAGTAAAGTTAGGTAAGGTTATTAGGCTAGGTTAGGTTTTTTTTTTCCTTTCATGTCCATATCCTAGGCAGCATTGCACCAATGGTGATTGGTCAGCGACTTTGATTCTTTGCAGGTCTATGTGGACTTCTCCTGCCTCTAGCATTAGGTTCCATATCCTGGGGGACACCCTGATGACGACTTGGCTAGTATGGATATTTCTAGCTATCTTTCTGAAGCGCACTTCTGCTCTATTCTCCTGACTGCTGAGGTTCCCGAAGATGTTCCCATTCTGATTCCTTAGGGCGCACAAGATATCGTCGTCAGTATAGCACTGCAATACATTCCTAAGTATCAGGAGAGGATCTTTGTTCTTAATTTCCTCCACATTTAGGTGCGTCTCTACTCTTCTTAGTCTCTCTTTTATTCTATCCCTTTCTTCCTCTGTCCTGCAGCCAACTATCACATTCCTATCCTTTGCTTTTCTCACACGAAAACCGATAACAGTTAACTGAAAACTGAAAACTGTAAACTGAAAACTGAAAACTGTACACTGTACACTGTACACTGTACACTGTGCACTGTAAACTGTAAACTGGAAACTGAAAACAGAAAACTGAAAAATGAAAACATAAAACAGAAAACCGATAACAGTTAACAGAAAATTAAAAACTGTAAACTGTAAACTGTAAACTGAAAACAGTAAACAGAAAACAGAAAACAGAAAACAGAAAACAGAAAACAGAAAACAGAAAACTAAAAACTGAAAAAAAATAATTGAAAACTGAAAACAGAAAACTGTTAACTGTGAACTGAAAAGTGTAAACTGTAAACTGTAAACTGTAAACTGAAAACTGAAAACTGAAAACAGAAGACTGTTAACTGAAAACTGACAACTGAAAACTGTAAACTGAAAACTGTGAACTGTTAACTGAAAACTGAAAACAGAAGACTGTTAACTGAAAACTGACAACTCAAAACTGTAAACTGAAAACTGTGAACTGTTAACTAATAACTGAAAACTGAAAACGAAAAAATGAAAAAAAAACTGAAAACTAAAAACAATAAACTGTTAACTGTAAACTGAAAACTGAAAACAGAAAACAGAAAACAGATTACAGATAACAGATAACAGAAAACTGAAAACTGAAAACTGTAAACTGAAAACTGAAAACTGAAAACAGAAGACTGTTAACTGAAAACTGACAACTGAAAACTGTGAACTGTTAACTGAAAACTGATAACTGAAAACTGAAAAATGAAAAAAAAAACTGAAAACTGAAAACAAAAAACTGTAAACTGTAAACTGATAACTGAAAACTGAAAACTGAAAACTGAAAAATGAAAATTGAAAATTGAAAACTGAAAACTGAAAACTGAAAACTAAAAACTAAAAACTGAAAACTGAAAACTGAAAACTGAAAACTGAAAACTGAAAACTGAAAACTGAAAACAGAAGACTGTTAACTGAAAGCTGACAACTGAAAACTGTAAACTAAAAACTGTGAACTGTTAACTGATAACTGAAAACTGAAAACTGAAAACTGAAAACTGAAAACTGAAAACAAAACTGAAAACTGAAAACTGAAAACTGAAAACTGAAAACAGAAAACTGTTAACTGTAAACTGTAAACTATAAACTGTCAACTTTTAACTGAATACAGATAACAGATAACAGAAAACTGAAAACTGTAAACTGAAAACTGAAAACTGAAAACAGAAGACTGTTAACTGAAAACTGACAACTGAAAACTGTGAACTGTTAACTGAAAACTGACAACTGAAAACTGTAAACTAAAAACTGTGAACTGTTAACTGATAACTGAAAACTGAAAACTGAAAACTGAAAACTGAAAACTGAAAACTGAAAACTGAAAACTGAAAACTGAAAACTGAAAACAGAAAACTGTTAACTGTAAACTGTAAACTATAAACTGTCAACTTTTAACTGAATACTGAAAACTGAAAACTGAAAACTGAAAACTGAAAACAGAAGACTGTTAACTGAAAACTGACAACTGAAAACTATAAACTGAAAAATGTGAACTGTTAACTGATAACTGAAAACTGAAAACTGAAAACTGAAAACCGAAAACTGAAAACAGAAAACTGTAAACTATAAACTGAAAATTGAAAACTGAACTCTGAAAACAGAAAACTGAAAACTGATAAACTGAAAACCAAATACAAATAACAGATAACACACAACAGATAACAGAAAACTGAAAACTGAAAACTGAAAACCGAAGACTGTTAACTGAAAACTGACAACTGAAAACTGTTAACTGAAATCTGTGAACTGTTAACTGATAACTGAAAACTGAAAACTGAAAAATTAAAAAAAAAACTGAAAACTGAAAACAAAAAACTATAAACTGAAAAATTAAAACTGAAAACTGAAAACTGTAAACTGTAAACTTTTAACTGAATACTGAAAACTGAAAACTGAACTCTGAAAACAGAAAACTGAAAACTGATAAACTGAAAACCAAATACAGATAACAGATAACAGACAACAGATAACAGAAAACTGAAAACTGAAAACTGAAAACAGAAGACTGTTAACTGAAAGCTGACAACTGAAAACTGTAAACTAAAAACTGTGAACTGTTAACTGAAAACTGAAAACTGAAAACTGAAAACTGAAAACTGAAAACTGAAAACTGAAAACTGAAAACTGAAAACTGAAAACTGAAAACAGAAAACTGTTAACTGTAAACTGTAAACTGTAAACTATAAACTGTCAACTTTTAACTGAATACTGAAAACTGAAAACTGAAAACTGAAAACAGAAGACTGTTAACTGAAAACTGACAACTGAAAACTGTAAACTGAAAAATGTGAACTGTTAACTGATAACTGAAAACTGAAAACTGAAAACTGAAAACCGAAAACTGAAAACAGAAAAATGTAAACTATAAACTGAACTCTGAAAACAGAAAACTGAAAATTGAAAACTGACAACTGAAAACTGTTAACTGAAATCTGTGAACTGTTAACTGATAACTGAAAACTGAAAACTGAAAAATTAAAAAAAAAACTGAAAACTGAAAACAAAAAACTGTAAACTGAAAAATTAAAACTGAAAACTGAAAACTGTAAACTGTAAACTTTTAACTGAATACTGAAAACTGAAAACTGAAAACTGAAAACTGAAAACTGAAAACAGAAAACTGTTAACTGTAAACTGTAAACTATAAACTGTCAACTTTTAACTGAATACTGAAAACTGAAAACTGAAAACTGAAAACAGAAGACTGTTAACTGAAAACTGACAACTGAAAACTGTAAACTGAAAAATGTGAACTGTTAACTGATAACTGAAAACTGAAAACTGAAAACTGAAAACTGAAAACAGAAAACTGTAAACTATAAACTGAACTCTGAAAACAGAAAACTGAAAATTGAAAACTGAACTCTGAAAACAGAAAACTGAAAACTGATAAACTGAAAACCAAATACAAATAACAGATAACACACAACAGATAACAGAAAACTGAAAACTGAAAACTGAAAACCGAAGACTGTTAACTGAAAACTGACAACTGAAAACTGTTAACTGAAATCTGTGAACTGTTAACTGATAACTGAAAACTGAAAACTGAAAAATTAAAAAAAAAACTGAAAACTGAAAACAAAAAACTGTAAACTGAAAAATTAAAACTGAAAACTGAAAACTGTAAACTGTAAACTTTTAACTGAATACTGAAAACTGAAAACTGAACTCTGAAAACAGAAAACTGAAAACTGATAAACTGAAAACCAAATACAGATAACAGATAACAGACAACAGATAACAGAAAACTGAAAACTGAAAACTGAAAACAGAAGACTGTTAACTGAAAGCTGACAACTGAAAACTGTAAACTAAAAACTGTGAACTGTTAACTGAAAACTGAAAACTGAAAACTGAAAACTGAAAACTGAAAACTGAAAACTGAAAACTGAAAACTGAAAACAGAAAACTGTTAACTGTAAACTGTAAACTGTAAACTATAAACTGTCAACTTTTAACTGAATACTGAAAACTGAAAACTGAAAACTGAAAACAGAAGACTGTTAACTGAAAACTGACAACTGAAAACTGTAAACTGAAAAATGTGAACTGTTAACTGATAACTGAAAACTGAAAACAGAAAAATGTAAACTATAAACTGAACTCTGAAAACAGAAAACTGAAAATTGAAAACTGAACTCTGAAAACAGAAAACTGAAAACTGATAAACTGAAAACCAAATACAAATAACAGATAACACACAACAGATAACAGAAAACTGAAAACTGAAAACCGAAGACTGTTAACTGAAAACTGACAACTGAAAACTGTTAACTGAAATCTGTGAACTGTTAACTGATAACTAAAAACTGAAAACTGAAAAATTAAAAAAAAAACTGAAAACTGAAAACAAAAAACTGTAAACTGAAAAATTAAAACTGAAAACTGAAAACTGTAAACTGTAAACTTTTAACTGAATACTGAAAACTGAAAACTGAAAACTGAAAACTGAAAACTGAAAACAGAAAACTGTTAACTGTAAACTGTAAACTATAAACTGTCAACTTTTAACTGAATACTGAAAACTGAAAACTGAAAACTGAAAACAGAAGACTGTTAACTGAAAACTGACAACTGAAAACTGTAAACTGAAAACTGAAAACTGAAAACTGAAAACTGAAAACTGAAAACTGAAAACTGAAAACAGAAAACTGTTAACTGTAAACTGTAAACTATAAACTGTCAACTTTTAACTGAATACTGAAAACTGAAAACTGAAAACTGAAAACTGAAAACAGAAGACTGTTAACTGAAAACTGACAACTGAAAACTGTAAACTGAAAAATGTGAACTGTTAACTGATAACTGAAAACTGAAAACTGAAAACTGAAAACCGAAAACTGAAAACAGAAAACTGTAAACTATAAACTGAACTCTGAAAACAGAAAACTGAAAATTGAAAACTGAACTCTGAAAACAGAAAACTGAAAACTGATAAACTGAAAACCAAATACAAATAACAGATAACACACAACAGATAACAGAAAACTGAAAACTGAAAACTGAAAACCGAAGACTGTTATCTGAAAACTGACAACTGAAAACTGTAAACTGAAATCTGTGAACTGTTAACTGATAACTGAAAACTGAAAAATTAAAAAAAAAACTGAAAACTGAAAACAAAAAACTGTAAACTGAAAAATTAAAACTGAAAACGGAAACTGTAAACTGTAAACTTTTAACTGAATACTGAAAACTGAAAACTGAACTCTGAAAACAGAAAACTGAAAACTGATAAACTGAAAACCAAATACAGATAACAGATAACAGACAACAGATAACAGAAAACTGAAAACTGAAAACTGAAAACAGAAGACTGTTAACTGAAAGCTGACAACTGAAAACTGTAAACTAAAAACTGTGAACTGTTAACTGAAAACTGAAAACTGAAAACTGAAAACAAAAAACTGTAAACTGAAAAATTAAAACTGAAAACTGAAAACTGTAAACTGTAAACTTTTAACTGAATACTGAAAATTGAAAACTGAACTCTGAAAACAGAAAACTGAAAACTGATAAACTGAAAACCAAATACAAATAACAGATAACACACAACAGATAACAGAAAACTGAAAACTGAAAACTGAAAACCGAAGACTGTTAACTGAAAACTGACAACTGAAAACTGTTAACTGAAATCTGTGAACTGTTAACTGATAACTGAAAACTGAAAACTGAAAAATTAAAAAAAAAACTGAAAACTGAAAACAAAAAACTGTAAACTGAAAAATTAAAAATGAAAACTGAAAACTGTAAACTGTAAACTTTTAACTGAATACTGAAAACTGAAAACTGAAAACTGAAAACAGAAGACTGTTAACTGAAAGCTGACAACTGAAAACTGTAAACTAAAAACTGTGAACTGTTAACTGAAAACTGAAAACTGAAAACTGAAAACTGAAAACTGAAAACTGAAAACTGAAAACTGAAAACTGAAAACAGAAAACTGTTAACTGTAAACTGTAAACTATAAACTGTCAACTTTTAACTGAATACTGAAAACTGAAAACTGAAAACTGAAAACAGAAGACTGTTAACTGAAAACTGACAACTGAAAACTGTAAACTGAAAAATGTGAACTGTTAACTGATAACTGAAAACTGAAAACTGAAAACTGAAAACCGAAAACTGAAAACAGAAAACTGTAAACTATAAACTGAACTCTGAAAACAGAAAACTGAAAATTGAAAACTGAACTCTGAAAACAGAAAACTGAAAACTGATAAACTGAAAACCAAATACAAATAACAGATAACACACAACAGATAACAGAAAACTGAAAACTGAAAACTGAAAACCGAAGACTGTTAACTGAAAACTGACAACTGAAAACTGTTAACTGAAATCTGTGAACTGTTAACTGATAACTGAAAACTGAAAAATTTAAAAAAAAACTGAAAACTGAAAACAAAAAACTGTCAACTGAAAAATTAAAACTGAAAACTGAAAACTGTAAACTGTAAACTTTTAACTGAATACTGAAAACTGAAAACTGAACTCTGAAAACAGAAAACTGAAAACTGATAAACTGAAAACCAAATACAGATAACAGATAACAGACAACAGATAACAGAAAACTGAAAACTGAAAACTGAAAACAGAAGACTGTTAACTGAAAGCTGACAACTGAAAACTGTAAACTAAAAACTGTGAACTGTTAACTGAAAACTGAAAACTGAAAACTGAAAACTGAAAACTGAAAACTGAAAACTGAAAACTGAAAACAGAAAACTGTTAACTGTAAACTGTAAACTATAAACTGTCAACTTTTAACTGAATACTGAAAACTGAAAACTGAAAACAGAAGACTGTTAACTGAAAACTGACAACTGAAAACTGTAAACTGAAAAATGTGAACTGTTAACTGATAACTGAAAACTGAAAACTGAAAACTGAAAACCGAAAACTGAAAACAGAAAACTGTAAACTATAAACTGAACTCTGAAAACAGAAAACTGAAAATTGAAAACTGAACTCTGAAAACAGAAAACTGAAAACTGATAAACTGAAAACCAAATACAAATAACAGATAACACACAACAGATAACAGAAAACTGAAAACTGAAAACTGAAAACCGAAGACTGTTATCTGAAAACTGACAACTGAAAACTGTAAACTGAAATCTGTGAACTGTTAACTGATAACTGAAAACTGAAAACTGAAAAATTAAAAAAAAAACTGAAAACTGAAAACAAAAAACTGTAAACTGAAAAATTAAAACTGAAAACTGAAAACTGTAAACTATAAACTTTTAACTGAATACTGAAAACTGAAAACTGAACTCTGAAAACAGAAAACTGAAAACTGATAAAGTGAAAACCAAATACAGATAACAGATAACAGACAACAGATAACAGAAAACTGAAAACTGAAAACTGAAAACAGAAGACTGTTAACTGAAAGCTGACAACTGAAAACTGTAAACTAAAAACTGTGAACTGTTAACTGAAAACTGAAAACTGAAAACTGAAAACTGAAAACTGAAAACTGAAAACTGAAACTGAAAACTGAAAACTGAAAACAGAAAACTGTTAACTGTAAACTGTAAACTATAAACTGTCAACTTTTAACTGAATACTGAAAACTGTGTGTGTACCTTCCTATATAAAAATGTAAATTGACCTGTCTAAGAACATGTTATATGTCTATGGAAATAAATAAAATGAACTGAACTGAAAACTGAAAACTGAAAACTGAAAACAGAAGACTGTTAACTGAAAACTGACAACTGAAAACTGTAAACTGAAAAATGTGAACTGTTAACTGATAACTGAAAACTGAAAACTGAAAACTGAAAACCGAAAACTGAAAACAGAAAACTGTAAACTATAAACTGAACTCTGAAAACAGAAAACTGAAAACTGATAAACTGAAAACCAAATACAAATAACAGATAACACACAACAGATAACAGAAAACTGAAAACTGAAAACTGAACTCTGAAAACAGAAAACTGAAAACTGATAAACTGAAAACCAAATACAAATAACAGATAACACACAACAGATAACAGAAAACTGAAAACTGAAAACCGAAGACTGTTATCTGAAAACTGACAACTGAAAACTGTAAACTGAAATCTGTGAACTGTTAACTGATAACTGAAAACTGAAAAATTAAAAAAAAAAAATGAAAACTGAAAACAAAAAACTGTAAACTGAAAAATTAAAACTGAAAACTGTAAACTGTAAACTTTTAACTGAATACTGAAAACTGAAAACTGAACTCTGAAAACAGAAAACTGAAAACTGATAAACTGAAAACCAAATACAGATAACAGATAACAGACAACAGATAACAGAAAACTGAAAACTGAAAACTGAAAACTGAAAACAGAAGACTGTTAACTGAAAGCTGACAACTGAAAACTGTAAACTAAAAACTGTGAACTGTTAACTGATAACTGAAAACTGAAAACTGAAAACTGAAAACTGAAAACTGAAAACTGAAAACTGAAAACTGAAAACTGAAAACAGAAAACTGTTAACTGTTAACTGTAAACTATAAACTGTCAACTTTTAACTGAATACTGAAAACTGAAAACTGAAAACAGAAGACTGTTAACTGAAAACTGACAACTGAAAACTGTAAACTGAAAAATGTGAACTGTTAACTGATAACTGAAAACTGAAAACTGAAAACTGAAAACTGAAAACCGAAAACTGAAAACAGAAAACTGTAAACTATAAACTGAAAATTGAAAACTGAACTCTGAAAACAGAAAACTGAAAACTGATAAACTGAAAACCAAATACAAATAACAGATAACACACAACAGATAACAGAAAACTGAAAACTGAAAACTGAAAACCGAAGACTGTTAACTGAAAACTGACAACTGAAAACTGTTAACTGAAATCTGTGAACTGTTAACTGATAACTGAAAACTGAAAACTGAAAAATTAAAAAAAAAACTGAAAACTGTAAACTGTAAACTTTTAACTGAATACTGAAAACTGAAAACTGAACTCTGAAAACAGAAAACTGAAAACTGATAAACTGAAAACCAAATACAGATAACAGATAACAGACAACAGATAACAGAAAACTGAAAACTGAAAACTGAAAACAGAAGACTGTTAACTGAAAGCTGACAACTGAAAACTGTAAACTAAAAACTGTGAACTGTTAACTGAAAACTGAAAACTGAAAACTGAAAACTGAAAACTGAAAACTGAAAACTGAAAACTGAAAACTGAAAACAGAAAACTGTTAACTGTAAACTGTAAACTATAAACTGTCAACTTTTAACTGAATACTGAAAACTGAAAACTCAAAACTGAAAACAGAAGACTGTTAACTGAAAACTGACAACTGAAAACTGTAAACTGAAAAATGTGAACTGTTAACTGATAACTGAAAACTGAAAACTGAAAACTGAAAACCGAAAACTGAAAACAGAAAACTGTTAACTATAAACTGAACTCTGAAAACAGAAAACTGAAAATTGAAAACTGAACTCTGAAAACAGAAAACTGAAAACTGATAAACTGAAAACCAAATACAAATAACAGATAACACACAACAGATAACAGAAAACTGAAAACTGAAAACTGAAAACCGAAGACTGTTAACTGAAAACTGACAACTGAAAACTGTTAACTGATAACTGAAAACTGAAAACTGAAAAATTAAAAAAAAAACTGAAAACTGAAAACAAAAAACTGTAAACTGAAAAATTAAAACTGAAAACTGAAAACTGTAAACTGTAAACTTTTAACTGAATACTGAAAACTGAAAACTGAACTCTGAAAACAGAAAACTGAAAACTGATAAACTGAAAACCAAATACAGATAACAGATAACAGATAACAGACAACAGATAACAGAAAACTGAAAACTGAAAACAGAAGACTGTTAACTGAAAGCTGACAACTGAAAACTGTAAACTAAAAACTGTGAACTGTTAACTGAAAACTGAAAACTGAAAACTGAAAACTGAAAACTGAAAACTGTCAACTTTTAACTGAATACTGAAAACTGAAAACTGAAAACTGAAAACTGAAAACAGAAGACTGTTAACTGAAAACTGACAACTGAAAACTGTAAACTGAAAAATGTGAACTGTTAACTGAAAACTGAAAACTGAAAACCGAAAACTGAAAACATAAAACTGTAAACTATAAACTGAACTCTGAAAACAGAAAACTGAAAACTGATAAACTGAAAACCAAATACAGATAACAGATAACAGACAACAGATAACAGAAAACTGAAAACTGAAAACTGAAAACTGATACTGAAAACTGAAAACTGAAAACTGAAAACAGAAAACTGTTAACTGTAAACTGTAAACTATAAACTGTCAACTTTTAACTGAATACTGAAAACTGAAAACTGAAAACTGAAAACTGAAAACTGAAAACAGAAAACAGAAAACTGTAAACTATAAACTGAACTCTGAAAACAGAAAACTGAAAATTGAAAACTGAACTCTGAAAACAGAAAACTGAAAACTTATAAACTGAAAACCAAATACAAATAACAGATAACACACAACAGATAACAGAAAACTGAAAACTGAAAACTGAAAACTGAAAACCGAAGACTGTTATCTGAAAACTGACAACTGAAAACTGTAAACTGAAATCTGTGAACTGTTAACTGATAACTGAAAACTGAAAACTGAAAAATTAAAAAAAAAAATGAAAACTGAAAACAAAAAACTGTAAACTGAAAAATTAAAACTGAAAACTGTTAACTGTAAACTTTTAACTGAATACTGAAAAGTGAAAACTGAACTCTGAAAACAGAAAACTGAACACTGATAAACTGAAAACCAAATACAGATAACAGATAACAGACAACAGATAACAGAAAACTGAAAACTGAAAACTGAAAACTGAAAACAGAAGACTGTTAACTGAAAGCTGACAACTGAAAACTGTAAACTAAAAACTGTGAACTGTTAACTGATAACTGAAAACTGAAAACTGAAAACTGAAAACTGAAAACTGAAAACTGAAAACTGAAAACTGAAAACTGAAAACTGAAAACTGAAAACTGAAAACTGAAAACTGAAAACAGAAAACTGTTAACTGAAAAATGTGAACTGTTAACTGATAACTGAAAACTGAAAACTGAAAACTGAAAACCGAAAACTGAAAACAGAAAACTGTAAACTATAAACTGAAAATTGAAAACTGAAAACTGAAAACCGAAGAATGTTAACTGAAAACTGACAACTGAAAACTGTTAACTGAAATCTGTGAACTGTTAACTGATAACTGAAAACTGAAAACTGAAAGATAAAAAAAAAAACTGAAAACTGAAAACAAAAAACTGTAAACTGAAAAATTAAAACTGTAAACTGTAAACTTTTAACTGAATACTGAAAACTGAAAACTGAACTCTGAAAACAGAAAACTGATAAAGTGAAAACCAAATACAGATAACAGATAACAGACAACAGATAACAGAAAACTGAAAACTGAAAACTGAAAACAGAAGACTGTTAACTGAAAGCTGACAACTGAAAACTGTTAACTAAAAACTGTGAACTGTTAACTGATAACTGAAAACTGAAAACTGAAAACTGAAAACTGAAAACTGAAAACTGAAAACTGAAAACTGAAAACTGAAAACTGAAAACTGAAAACTGTAAACTGTAAACTTTTAACTGAATACTGAAAAGTGAAAACTGAACTCTGAAAACAGAAAACTGAACACTGATAAACTGAAAACCAAATACAGATAACAGATAACAGACAACAGATAACAGAAAACTGAAAACTGAAAACTGAAAACTGAAAACAGAAGACTGTTAACTGAAAGCTGACAACTGAAAACTGTAAACTAAAAACTGTGAACTGTTAACTGAAAACTGAAAACTGAAAACTGAAAACTGAAAACTGAAAACTGAAAACTGAAAACTGAAAACTGAAAACTGAAAACTGAAAACTGAAAACTGAAAACTGAAAACTGAAAACTGAAAACAGAAAACTGTTAACTGTAAACTGTAAACTATAAACTGTCAACTTTTAACTGAATACTGAAAACTGAAAACTGAAAACTGAAAACTGAAAACAGAAGACTGTTAACTGAAAACTGACAACTGAAAACTGTAAACTGAAAAATGTGAACTGTTAACTGATAACTGAAAACTGAAAAATTAAAAAAAAAAAATGAAAACTGAAAACAAAAAACTGTAAACTGAAAAATTAAAACTGAAAACTGTAAACTGTAAACTTTTAACTGAATACTGAAAACTGAAAACTGAACTCTGAAAACAGAAAACTGAAAACTGATAAACTGAAAACCAAATACAGATAACAGATAACAGACAACAGATAACAGAAAACTGATAACTGAAAACAGAAGACTGTTAACTGAAAGCTGACAACTGAAAACTGTAAACTAAAAACTGTGAACTGTTAACTGATAACTGAAAACTGCAAACTGAAAACTGAAAACTGAAAACTGAAAACTGAAAACTGAAAACAGAAAACTGTTAACTGTAAACTGTAAACTATAAACTGTCAACTTTTAACTGAATACTGAAAACTGAAAACTGAAAACTGAAAACTGAAAACAGAAGACTTTTAACTGAAAACTGACAACTGAAAACTGTAAACTGAAAAATGTGAACTGTTAACTGATAACTGAAAACTGAAAACTGAAAACTGAAAACCGAAAACTGAAAACAGAAAACTGTAAACTATAAACTGAAAATTGAAAACTGAACTCTGAAAACAGAAAACTGAAAACTGATAAACTGAAAACCAAATACAAATAACAGATAACACACAACAGATAACAGAAAACTGAAAACTGAAAACTGAAAACTGAAAACCGAAGACTGTTATCTGAAAACAGACAACTGAAAACTGTAAACTGAAATCTGTGAACTGTTAACTGATAACTGAAAACTGAAAACTGAAAAATTAAAAAAAAAAAATGAAAACTGAAAACAAAAAACTGTAAACTGAAAAATTAAAACTGAAAACTGTAAACTGTAAACTTTTAACTGAATACTGAAAACTGAAAACTGAACTCTGAAAACAGAAAACTGAAAACTGATAAACTGAAAACCAAATACAGATAACAGATAACAGACAACAGATAACAGAAAACTGAAAACTGAAAACTGAAAACAGAAGACTGTTAACTGAAAGCTGACAACTGAAAACTGTAAACTAAAAACTGTGAACTGTTAACTGATAACTGAAAACTGCAAACTGAAAACTGAAAACTGAAAACTGAAAACTGAAAACTGAAAACAGAAAACTATTAACTGTAAACTGTAAACTATAAACTGTCAACTTTTAACTGAATACTGAAAACTGAAAACTGAAAACTGAAAACTGAAAACAGAAGACTGTTAACTGAAAACTGACAACTGAAAACTGTAAACTGAAAAATGTGAACTGTTAACTGATAACTGAAAACTGAAAACTGAAAACTGAAAACCGAAAACTGAAAACAGAAAACTGTAAACTATAAACTGAACTCTGAAAACAGAAAACTGAAAATTGAAAACTGAACTCTGAAAACAGAAAAATGAAAACTGATAAACTGAAAACCAAATACAAATAACAGATAACACACAACAGATAACAGAAAACTGAAAACTGAAAACTGAAAACCGAAGATTGTTAACTGAATACTGACAACTGAAAACTGTTAACTGAAATCTGTGAACTGTAAACTGATAACTGAAAACTGAAAACTGAAAAATTAAAAAAAAAACTGAAAACTGAAAACAAAAAACTGTAAACTGAAAAATTAAAACTGAAAACTGAAAACTGTAAACTGTAAACTTTTAACTGAATACTGAAAACTGAAAACTGAACTCTGAAAACAGAAAACTGAAAACTGATAAACTGAAAACCAAATACAGATAACAGATAACAGACAACAGATAACAGAAAACTGAAAACTGAAAACTGAAAACAGAAGACTGTTAACTGAAAGCTGACAACTGAAAACTGTAAACTAAAAACTGTGAACTGTTAACTGAAAACTGAAAACTGAAAACTGAAAACTGAAAACTGAAAACTGAAAACTGAAAACTGAAAACTGAAAACAGAAAACTGTTAACTGTAAACTGTAAACTATAAACTGTCAACTTTTAACTGAATACTGAAAACTGAAAACTGAAAACTGAAAACTGAAAACAGAAGACTGTTAACTGAAAACTGACAACTGAAAACTGTAAACTGAAAAATGTGAACTGTTAACTGATAACTGAAAACTGAAAACTGAAAACTGAAAACCGAAAACTGAAAACAGAAAACTGTAAACTATAAACTGATTTCTGAAAACAGAAAACTGAAAATTGAAAACTGAACTCTGAAAACAGAAAACTGAAAACTGATAAACTGAAAACCAAATACAAATAACAGATAACACACAACAGATAACAGAAAACTGAAAACTGAAAACTGAAAACCGAAGACTGTTAACTGAAAACTGACAACTGAAAACTGTTAACTGAAATCTGTGAACTGTAAACTGATAACTGAAAACTGAAAACTGAAAAATTAAAAAAAAAACTGAAAACTGAAAACAAAAAACTGTAAACTGAAAAATTAAAACTGAAAACTGTAAACTGTAAACTTTTAACTGAATACTGAAAAGTGAAAACTGAACTCTGAAAACAGAAAACTGAACACTGATAAACTGAAAACCAAATACAGATAACAGATAACAGACAACAGATAACAGAAAACTGAAAACTGAAAACTGAAAACTGAAAACAGAAGACTGTTAACTGAAAGCTGACAACTGAAAACTGTAAACTAAAAACTGTGAACTGTTAACTGATAACTGAAAACTGAAAACTGAAAACTGAAAACTGAAAACTGAAAACTGAAAACTGAAAACTGAAAACTGAAAACTGAAAACAGAAAACTGTTAACTGTAAACTGTAAACTATAAACTGTCAACTTTTAACTGAATACTGAAAACTGAAAACTGAAAACTGAAAACAGAAGACTGTTAACTGAAAACTGACAACTGAAAACTGTAAACTGAAAAATGTGAACTGTTAACTGATAACTGAAAACTGAAAACTGAAAACCGAAGACTGTTATCTGAAAACTGACAACTGAAAACTGTAAACTGAAATCTGTGAACTGTTAACTGATAACTGAAAACTGAAAACTGAAAAATTAAAAAAAAAAACTGAAAACTGAAAACAAAAAACTGTAAACTGAAAAATTAAAACTGAAAACTGAAAACTGTAAACTTTTAACTGAATACTGAAAACTGAAAACTGAACTCTGAAAACAGAAAACTGAAAACTGATAAACTGAAAACCAAATACAGATAACAGATAACAGACAACAGATAACAGAAAACTGAAAACTGAAAACTGAAAACAGAAGACTGTTAACTGAAAGCTGACAACTGAAAACTGTAAACTAAAAACTGTGAACTGTTAACTGATAACTGAAAACTGAAAACTGAAAACTGAAAACTGAAAACTGAAAACTGAAAACTGAAAACTGAAAACTGAAAACAGAAAACTGTTAACTGTAAACTGTAAACTATAAACTGTCAACTTTTAACTGAATACTGAAAACTGAAAACTGAAAACAGAAGACTGTTAACTGAAAACTGACAACTGAAAACTGTAAACTGAAAAATGTGAACTGTTAACTGATAACTGAAAACTGAAAACTGAAAACTGAAAACCGAAAACTAAAAACAGAAAACTGTAAACTATAAACTGAACTCTGAAAACAGAAAACTGAAAATTGAAAACTGAACTCTGAAAACAGAAAACTGAAAACTGATAAACTGAAAACCAAATACAAATAACAGATAACACACAACAGATAACAGAAAACTGAAAACTGAAAACTGAAAACCGAAGACTGTTATCTGAAAACAGACAACTGAAAACTGTAAACTGAAATCTGTGAACTGTTAACTGATAACTGAAAACTGAAAACTGAAAAATTAAAAAAAAAAATGAAAACTGAAAACAAAAAACTGTAAACTGAAAAATTAAAACTGAAAACTGTAAACTGTAAACTTTTAACTGAATACTGAAAAGTGAAAACTGAACTCTGAAAACAGAAAACTGAACACTGATAAACTGAAAACCAAATACAGATAACAGATAACAGACAACAGATAACAGAAAACTGAAAACTGAAAACTGAAAACTGAAAACAGAAGACTGTTAACTGAAAGCTGACAACTGAAAACTGTAAACTAAAAACTGTGAACTGTTAACTGATAACTGAAAACTGAAAACTGAAAACTGAAAACTGAAAACTGAAAACTGAAAACTGAAAACTGAAAACTGTTAACTGAAATCTGTGAACTGTAAACTGATAACTGAAAACTGAAAACTGAAAAATTAAAAAAAAAACTGAAAACTGAAAACAAAAAACTGTAAACTGAAAAATTAAAACTGAAAACTGAAAACTGTAAACTGTAAACTTTTAACTGAATACTGAAAACTGAAAACTGAACTCTGAAAACAGAAAACTGAAAACTGATAAACTGAAAACCAAATACAGATAACAGATAACAGACAACAGATAACAGAAAACTGAAAACTGAAAACAGAAGACTGTTAACTGAAAGCTGACAACTGAAAACTGTAAACTAAAAACTGTGAACTGTTAACTGAAAACTGAAAACTGAAAACTGAAAACTGAAAACTGAAAACTGAAAACTGAAAACTGAAAACAGAAAACTGTTAACTGTAAACTGTAAACTATAAACTGTCAACTTTTAACTGAATACTGAAAACTAAAAACTGAAAACTGAAAACAGAAGACTGTTAACTGAAAACTGACAACTGAAAACTGTAAACTGAAAAATGTGAACTGTTAACTGATAACTGAAAACTGAAAACTGAAAACTGAAAACCGAAAACTGAAAACAGAAAACTGTAAACTATAAACTGAACTCTGAAAACAGAAAACTGAAAATTGAAAACTGAACTCTGAAAACAGAAAACTGAAAACTGATAAACTGAAAACCAAATACAAATAACAGATAACACACAACAGATAACAGAAAACTGAAAACTGAAAACCGAAGACTGTTAACTGAAAACTGACAACTGAAAACTGTTAACTGAAATCTGTGAACTGTTAACTGATAACTGAAAACTGAAAACTGAAAAATTAAAAAAAAAACTGAAAACTGAAAACAAAAAACTGTAAACTGAAAAATTAAAACTGAAAACTGAAAACTGTAAACTGTAAACTTTTAACTGAATACTGAAAACTGAAAACTGAACTCTGAAAACAGAAAACTGAAAACTGATAAACTGAAAACCAAATACAGATAACAGATAACAGACAACAGATAACAGAAAACTGAAAACTGAAAACTGAAAACAGAAGACTGTTAACTGAAAGCTGACAACTGAAAACTGTAAACTAAAAACTGTGAACTGTTAACTGAAAACTGATAACTGAAAACTGAAAACTGAAAACTGATACTGAAAACTGAAAACTGAAAACTGAAAACAGAAAACTGTTAACTGTAAACTGTAAACTATAAACTGTCAACTTTTAACTGAATACTGAAAACTGAAAACTGAAAACTGAAAACTGAAAACAGAAAACAGAAAACTGTAAACTATAAACTGAACTCTGAAAACAGAAAACTGAAAATTGAAAACTGAACTCTGAAAACAGAAAACTGAAAACTTATAAACTGAAAACCAAATACAAATAACAGATAACACACAACAGATAACAGAAAACTGAAAACTGAAAACTGAAAACCGAAGACTGTTATCTGAAAACTGACAACTGAAAACTGTAAACTGAAATCTGTGAACTGTTAACTGATAACTGAAAACTGAAAACTGAAAAATTAAAAAAAAAAATGAAAACTGAAAACAAAAAACTGTAAACTGAAAAATTAAAACTGAAAACTGTTAACTGTAAACTTTTAACTGAATACTGAAAAGTGAAAACTGAACTCTGAAAACAGAAAACTGAACACTGATAAACTGAAAACCAAATACAGATAACAGATAACAGACAACAGATAACAGAAAACTGAAAACTGAAAACTGAAAACTGAAAACAGAAGACTGTTAACTGAAAGCTGACAACTGAAAACTGTAAACTAAAAACTGTGAACTGTTAACTGATAACTGAAAACTGAAAACTGAAAACTGAAAACTGAAAACTGAAAACTGAAAACTGAAAACTGAAAACTGAAAACTGAAAACTGAAAACTGAAAACTGAAAACTGAAAACAGAAAACTGTTAACTGAAAAATGTGAACTGTTAACTGATAACTGAAAACTGAAAACAGAAAACTGTAAACTATAAACTGAAAATTGAAAACTGAACTCTGAAAACAGAAAACTGAAAACTGATAAACTGAAAACCAAATACAAATAACAGATAACACACAACAGATAACAGAAAACTGAAAACTGAAAACTGAAAACTGAAAACCGAAGACTGTTATCTGAAAACAGACAACTGAAAACTGTAAACTGAAATCTGTGAACTGTTAACTGATAACTGAAAACTGAAAACTGAAAAATTAAAAAAAAAAAATGAAAACTGAAAACAAAAAACTGTAAACTGAAAAATTAAAACTGAAAACTGTAAACTGTAAACTTTTAACTGAATACTGAAAACTGAAAACTGAACTCTGAAAACAGAAAACTGAAAACTGATAAACTGAAAACCAAATACAGATAACAGATAACAGACAACAGATAACAGAAAACTGAAAACTGAAAACTGAAAACAGAAGACTGTTAACTGAAAGCTGACAACTGAAAACTGTTAACTAAAAACTGTGAACTGTTAACTGATAACTGAAAACTGCAAACTGAAAACTGAAAACTGAAAACTGAAAACTGAAAACTGAAAACTGAAAACTGAAAACAGAAAACTATTAACTGTAAACTGTAAACTATAAACTGTCAACTTTTAACTGAATACTGAAAACTGAAAACTGAAAACTGAAAACTGAAAACAGAAGACTGTTAACTGAAAACTGACAACTGAAAACTGTAAACTGAAAAATGTGAACTGTTAACTGATAACTGAAAACTGAAAACTGAAAACTGAAAACCGAAAACTGAAAACAGAAAACTGTAAACTATAAACTGAACTCTGAAAACAGAAAACTGAAAATTGAAAACTGAACTCTGAAAACAGAAAAATGAAAACTGATAAACTGAAAACCAAATACAAATAACAGATAACACACAACAGATAACAGAAAACTGAAAACTGAAAACTGAAAACCGAAGACTGTTAACTGAATACTGACAACTGAAAACTGTTAACTGAAATCTGTGAACTGTAAACTGATAACTGAAAACTGAAAACTGAAAAATTAAAAAAAAAACTGAAAACTGAAAACAAAAAACTGTAAACTGAAAAATTAAAACTGAAAACTGAAAACTGTAAACTGTAAACTTTTAACTGAATACTGAAAACTGAAAACTGAACTCTGAAAACAGAAAACTGAAAACTGATAAACTGAAAACCAAATACAGATAACAGATAACAGACAACAGATAACAGAAAACTGAAAACTGAAAACAGAAGACTGTTAACTGAAAGCTGACAACTGAAAACTGTTAACTGAAATCTGTGAACTGTTAACTGATAACTGAAAACTGAAAACTGAAAGATAAAAAAAAAAACTGAAAACTGAAAACAAAAAACTGTAAACTGAAAAATTAAAACTGTAAACTGTAAACTTTTAACTGAATACTGAAAACTGAAAACTGAACTCTGAAAACAGAAAACTGATAAAGTGAAAACCAAATACAGATAACAGATAACAGACAACAGATAACAGAAAACTGAAAACTGAAAACTGAAAACAGAAGACTGTTAACTGAAAGCTGACAACTGAAAACTGTTAACTAAAAACTGTGAACTGTTAACTGATAACTGAAAACTGAAAACTGAAAACTGAAAACTGAAAACTGAAAACTGAAAACTGAAAACTGAAAACTGAAAACTGAAAACTGAAAACTGAAAACTGTAAACTGTAAACTTTTAACTGAATACTGAAAAGTGAAAACTGAACTCTGAAAACAGAAAACTGAACACTGATAAACTGAAAACCAAATACAGATAACAGATAACAGACAACAGATAACAGAAAACTGAAAACTGAAAACTGAAAACAGAAGACTGTTAACTGAAAGCTGACAACTGAAAACTGTAAACTAAAAACTGTGAACTGTTAACTGAAAACTGAAAACTGAAAACTGAAAACTGAAAACTGAAAACTGAAAACTGAAAACTGAAAACTGAAAACTGAAAACTGAAAACTGTAAACTGTAAACTATAAACTGTCAACTTTTAACTGAATACTGAAAACTGAAAACTGAAAACTGAAAACTGAAAACAGAAGACTGTTAACTGAAAACTGACAACTGAAAACTGTAAACTGAAAAATGTGAACTGTTAACTGATAACTGAAAACTGAAAACTGAAAACTGAAAACCGAAAACTGAAAACAGAAAACTGTAAACTATAAACTGAAAATTGAAAACTGAACTCTGAAAACAGAAAACTGAAAACTGATAAACTGAAAACCAAATACAAATAACAGATAACACACAACAGATAACAGAAAACTGAAAACTGAAAACTGAAAACCGAAGACTGTTAACTGAAAACTGACAACTGAAAACTGTTAACTGAAATCTGTGAACTGTTAACTGATAACTGAAAACTGAAAACTGAAAGATTAAAAAAAAAACTGAAAACTGAAAACAAAAAACTGTAAACTGAAAAATTAAAACTGAAAACTGAAAACTGTAAACTGTAAACTTTTAACTGAATACTGAAAACTGAAAACTGAACTCTGAAAACAGAAAACTGAAAACTGATAAACTGAAAACCAAATACAGATAACAGATAACAGACAACAGATAACAGAAAACTGAAAACTGAAAACTGAAAACAGAAGACTGTTAACTGAAAGCTGACAACTGAAAACTGTAAACTAAAAACTGTGAACTGTTAACTGAAAACTGATAACTGAAAACTGAAAACTGAAAACTGATACTGAAAACTGAAAACTGAAAACTGAAAACAGAAAACTGTTAACTGTAAACTGTAAACTATAAACTGTCAACTTTTAACTGAATACTGAAAACTGAAAACTGAAAACTGAAAACTGAAAACTGAAAACAGAAAACAGAAAACTGTAAACTATAAACTGAACTCTGAAAACAGAAAACTGAAAATTGAAAACTGAACTCTGAAAACAGAAAACTGAAAACTTATAAACTGAAAACCAAATACAAATAACAGATAACACACAACAGATAACAGAAAACTGAAAACTGAAAACTGAAAACTGAAAACCGAAGACTGTTATCTGAAAACTGACAACTGAAAACTGTAAACTGAAATCTGTGAACTGTTAACTGATAACTGAAAACTGAAAACTGAAAAATTAAAAAAAAAAATGAAAACTGAAAACAAAAAACTGTAAACTGAAAAATTAAAACTGAAAACTGTTAACTGTAAACTTTTAACTGAATACTGAAAAGTGAAAACTGAACTCTGAAAACAGAAAACTGAACACTGATAAACTGAAAACCAAATACAGATAACAGATAACAGACAACAGATAACAGAAAACTGAAAACTGAAAACTGAAAACTGAAAACAGAAGACTGTTAACTGAAAGCTGACAACTGAAAACTGTAAACTAAAAACTGTGAACTGTTAACTGATAACTGAAAACTGAAAACTGAAAACTGAAAACTGAAAACTGAAAACTGAAAACTGAAAACTGAAAACTGAAAACTGAAAACTGAAAACTGAAAACTGAAAACTGAAAACTGAAAACAGAAAACTGTTAACTGAAAAATGTGAACTGTTAACTGATAACTGAAAACTGAAAACTGAAAACTGAAAACCGAAAACTGAAAACAGAAAACTGTAAACTATAAACTGAAAATTGAAAACTGAAAACTGAAAACCGAAGAATGTTAACTGAAAACTGACAACTGAAAACTGTTAACTGAAATCTGTGAACTGTTAACTGATAACTGAAAACTGAAAACTGAAAGATAAAAAAAAAAACTGAAAACTGAAAACAAAAAACTGTAAACTGAAAAATTAAAACTGTAAACTGTAAACTTTTAACTGAATACTGAAAACTGAAAACTGAACTCTGAAAACAGAAAACTGATAAAGTGAAAACCAAATACAGATAACAGATAACAGACAACAGATAACAGAAAACTGAAAACTGAAAACTGAAAACAGAAGACTGTTAACTGAAAGCTGACAACTGAAAACTGTTAACTAAAAACTGTGAACTGTTAACTGATAACTGAAAACTGAAAACTGAAAACTGAAAACTGAAAACTGAAAACTGTAAACTGTAAACTTTTAACTGAATACTGAAAAGTGAAAACTGAACTCTGAAAACAGAAAACTGAACACTGATAAACTGAAAACCAAATACAGATAACAGATAACAGACAACAGATAACAGAAAACTGAAAACTGAAAACTGAAAACTGAAAACAGAAGACTGTTAACTGAAAGCTGACAACTGAAAACTGTAAACTAAAAACTGTGAACTGTTAACTGAAAACTGAAAACTGAAAACTGAAAACTGAAAACTGAAAACTGAAAACTGAAAACTGAAAACTGAAAACTGAAAACTGAAAACTGAAAACTGAAAACTGAAAACTGAAAACTGAAAACTGAAAACAGAAAACTGTTAACTGTAAACTGTAAACTATAAACTGTCAACTTTTAACTGAATACTGAAAACTGAAAACTGAAAACTGAAAACTGAAAACAGAAGACTGTTAACTGAAAACTGACAACTGAAAACTGTAAACTGAAAAATGTGAACTGTTAACTGATAACTGAAAACTGAAAAATTAAAAAAAAAAAATGAAAACTGAAAACAAAAAACTGTAAACTGAAAAATTAAAACTGAAAACTGTAAACTGTAAACTTTTAACTGAATACTGAAAACTGAAAACTGAACTCTGAAAACAGAAAACTGAAAACTGATAAACTGAAAACCAAATACAGATAACAGATAACAGACAACAGATAACAGAAAACTGATAACTGAAAACAGAAGACTGTTAACTGAAAGCTGACAACTGAAAACTGTAAACTAAAAACTGTGAACTGTTAACTGATAACTGAAAACTGCAAACTGAAAACTGAAAACTGAAAACTGAAAACTGAAAACTGAAAACAGAAAACTGTTAACTGTAAACTGTAAACTATAAACTGTCAACTTTTAACTGAATACTGAAAACTGAAAACTGAAAACTGAAAACTGAAAACAGAAGACTTTTAACTGAAAACTGACAACTGAAAACTGTAAACTGAAAAATGTGAACTGTTAACTGATAACTGAAAACTGAAAACTGAAAACTGAAAACTGAAAACTGAAAACTGAAAACTGAAAACTGAAAACAGAAAACTGTTAACTGAAAAATGTGAACTGTTAACTGATAACTGAAAACTGAAAACTGAAAACTGAAAACCGAAAACTGAAAACAGAAAACTGTAAACTATAAACTGAAAATTGAAAACTGAACTCTGAAAACAGAAAACTGAAAACTGATAAACTGAAAACCAAATACAAATAACAGATAACACACAACAGATAACAGAAAACTGAAAACTGAAAACTGAAAACCGAAGACTGTTAACTGAAAACTGACAACTGAAAACTGTTAACTGAAATCTGTGAACTGTTAACTGATAACTGAAACTGAAAACTAAAAAATTAAAAAAAAAACTGAAAACTGAAAACAAAAAACTGTAAACTGAAAAATTAAAACTGAAAACTGAAAACTGTAAACTGTAAACTTTTAACTGAATACTGAAAACTGAAAACTGAACTCTGAAAACAGAAAACTGATAAAGTGAAAACCAAATACAGATAACAGATAACAGACAACAGATAACAGAAAACTGAAAACTGAAAACTGAAAACAGAAGACTGTTAACTGAAAGCTGACAACTGAAAACTGTAAACTAAAAACTGTGAACTGTTAACTGAAAACTGAAAACTGAAAACTGAAAACTGAAAACTGAAAACTGAAAACTGAAAACTGAAAACAGAAAACTGTTAACTGTAAACTGTAAACTATAAACTGTCAACTTTTAACTGAATACTGAAAACTGAAAATTGAAAACTGAAAACCGAAGACTGTTATCTGAAATCTGACAACTGAAAACTGTAAACTGAAATCTGTGAACTGTTAACTGATAACTGAAAACTGAAAACTGAAAAATTAAAAAAAAAAATGAAAACTGAAAACAAAAAACTGTAAACTGAAAAATTAAAACTGAAAACTGTAAACTGTAAACTTTTAACTGAATACTGAAAAGTGAAAACTGAACTCTGAAAACAGAAAACTGAACACTGATAAACTGAAAACCAAATACAGATAACAGATAACAGACAACAGATAACAGAAAACTGAAAACTGAAAACTGAAAACTGAAAACAGAAGACTGTTAACTGAAAGCTGACAACTGAAAACTGTAAACTAAAAACTGTGAACTGTTAACTGATAACTGAAAACTGAAAACTGAAAACTGAAAACTGAAAACTGAAAACTGAAAACTGAAAACTGAAAACTGAAAACTGAAAACTGAAAACTGAAAACTGAAAACTGAAAACAGAAAACTGTTAACTGTAAACTGTAAACTATAAACTGTCAACTTTTAACTGAATACTGAAAACTGAAAACTGAAAACTGAAAACTGAAAACAGAAGACTGTTAACTGAAAACTGACAACTGAAAACTGTAAACTGAAAAATGTGAACTGTTAACTGATAACTGAAAACTGAAAACTGAAAACTGAAAACCGAAAACTGAAAACAGAAAACTGTAAACTATAAACTGAAAATTGAAAACTGAACTCTGAAAACAGAAAACTGAAAACTGATAAACTGAAAACCAAATACAAATAACAGATAACACACAACAGATAACAGAAAACTGAAAACTGAAAACTGAAAACCGAAGACTGTTAACTGAAAACTGACAACTGAAAACTGTTAACTGAAATCTGTGAACTGTTAACTGATAACTGAAAACTGAAAACTGAAAGATTAAAAAAAAAACTGAAAACTGAAAACAAAAAACTGTAAACTGAAAAATTAAAACTGAAAACTGAAAACTGTAAACTGTAAACTTTTAACTGAATACTGAAAACTGAAAACTGAACTCTGAAAACAGAAAACTGAAAACTGATAAACTGAAAACCAAATACAGATAACAGATAACAGACAACAGATAACAGAAAACTGAAAACTGAAAACAGAAGACTGTTAACTGAAAGCTGACAACTGAAAACTGTAAACTAAAAACTGTGAACTGTTAACTGTTAACTGAAAACTGAAAACTGAAAACTGAAAACTGAAAACTGAAAACTGAAAACAGAAAACTGTTAACTGTAAACTGTAAACTATAAACTGTCAACTTTTAACTGAATACTGAAAACTGAAAACTGAAAACTGAAAACAGAAGACTGTTAACTGAAAACTGACAACTGAAAACTGTAAACTGAAAAATGTGAACTGTTAACTGATAACTGAAAACTGAAAACTGAAAACTGAAAACCGAAAACTGAAAACAGAAAACTGTAAACTATAAACTGAACTCTGAAAACAGAAAACTGAAAATTGAAAACTGAACTCTGAAAACAGAAAACTGAAAACTGATAAACTGAAAACCAAATACAAATAACAGATAACACACAACAGATAACAGAAAACTGAAAACTGAAAACTGAAAACCGAAGACTGTTATCTGAAAACAGACAACTGAAAACTGTAAACTGAAATCTGTGAACTGTTAACTGATAACTGAAAACTGAAAACTGAAAAATTAAAAAAAAAAAATGAAAACTGAAAACAAAAAACTGTAAACTGAAAAATTAAAACTGAAAACTGTAAACTGTAAACTTTTAACTGAATACTGAAAACTGAAAACTGAACTCTGAAAACAGAAAACTGAAAACTGATAAACTGAAAACCAAATACAGATAACAGATAACAGACAACAGATAACAGAAAACTGAAAACTGAAAACAGAAGACTGTTAACTGAAAGCTGACAACTGAAAACTGTAAACTAAAAACTGTGAACTGTTAACTGATAACTGAAAACTGCAAACTGAAAACTGAAAACTGAAAACTGAAAACTGAAAACTGAAAACAGAAAACTGTTAACTGTAAACTATAAACTGTCAACTTTTAACTGAATACTGAAAACTGAAAACTGAAAACTGAAAACTGAAAACAGAAGACTGTTAACTGAAAACTGACAACTGAAAACTGTAAACTGAAAAATGTGAACTGTTAACTGATAACTGAAAACTGAAAACTGAAAACTGAAAACCGAAAACTGAAAACAGAAAACTGTAAACTATAAACTGAAAATTGAAAACTGAACTCTGAAAACAGAAAACTGAAAACCAAATACAAATAACAGATAACACACAACAGATAACAGAAAACTGAAAACTGAAAACTGAAAACTGAAAACCGAAGACTGTTATCTGAAAACAGACAACTGAAAACTGTAAACTGAAATCTGTGAACTGTTAACTGATAACTGAAAACTGAAAAATTAAAAAAAAAAAATGAAAACTGAAAACAAAAAACTGTAAACTGAAAAATTAAAACTGAAAACTGAAAACTGTAAACTTTTAACTGAATACTGAAAACTGAAAACTGAACTCTGAAAACAGAAAACTGAAAACTGATAAACTGAAAACCAAATACAGATAACAGATAACAGACAACAGATAACAGAAAACTGAAAACTGAAAACTGAAAACAGAAGACTGTTAACTGAAAGCTGACAACTGAAAACTGTAAACTAAAAACTGTGAACTGTTAACTGATAACTGAAAACTGCAAACTGAAAACTGAAAACTGAAAACTGAAAACTGAAAACTGAAAACTGAAAACAGAAAACTATTAACTGTAAACTGTAAACTATAAACTGTCAACTTTTAACTGAATACTGAAAACTGAAAACTGAAAACTGAAAACAGAAGACTGTTAACTGAAAACTGACAACTGAAAACTGTAAACTGAAAAATGTGAACTGTTAACTGATAACTGAAAACTGAAAACTGAAAACTGAAAACCGAAAACTGAAAACAGAAAACTGTAAACTATAAACTGAACTCTGAAAACAGAAAACTGAAAATTGAAAACTGAACTCTGAAAACAGAAAAATGAAAACTGATAAACTGAAAACCAAATACAAATAACAGATAACACACAACAGATAACAGAAAACTGAAAACTGAAAACTGAAAACCGAAGATTGTTAACTGAATACTGACAACTGAAAACTGTTAACTGAAATCTGTGAACTGTAAACTGATAACTGAAAACTGAAAACTGAAAAATTAAAAAAAAAACTGAAAACTGAAAACAAAAAACTGTAAACTGAAAAATTAAAACTGAAAACTGAAAACTGTAAACTGTAAACTTTTAACTGAATACTGAAAACTGAAAACTGAACTCTGAAAACAGAAAACTGAAAACTGATAAACTGAAAACCAAATACAGATAACAGATAACAGACAACAGATAACAGAAAACTGAAAACTGAAAACTGAAAACAGAAGACTGTTAACTGAAAGCTGACAACTGAAAACTGTAAACTAAAAACTGTGAACTGTTAACTGAAAACTGAAAACTGAAAACTGAAAACTGAAAACTGAAAACTGAAAACTGAAAACTGAAAACTGAAAACAGAAAACTGTTAACTGTAAACTGTAAACTATAAACTGTCAACTTTTAACTGAATACTGAAAACTGAAAACTGAAAACTGAAAACTGAAAACAGAAGACTGTGAACTGAAAACTGACAACTGAAAACTGTAAACTGAAAAATGTGAACTGTTAACTGATAACTGAAAACTGAAAACTGAAAACTGAAAACCGAAAACTGAAAACAGAAAACTGTAAACTATAAACTGATTTCTGAAAACAGAAAACTGAAAATTGAAAACTGAACTCTGAAAACAGAAAACTGAAAACTGATAAACTGAAAACCAAATACAAATAACAGATAACACACAACAGATAACAGAAAACTGAAAACTGAAAACTGAAAACCGAAGACTGTTAACTGAAAACTGACAACTGAAAACTGTTAACTGAAATCTGTGAACTGTAAACTGATAACTGAAAACTGAAAACTGAAAAATTAAAAAAAAAACTGAAAACTGAAAACAAAAAACTGTAAACTGAAAAATTAAAACTGAAAACTGTAAACTGTAAACTTTTAACTGAATACTGAAAAGTGAAAACTGAACTCTGAAAACAGAAAACTGAACACTGATAAACTGAAAACCAAATACAGATAACAGATAACAGACAACAGATAACAGAAAACTGAAAACTGAAAACTGAAAACTGAAAACAGAAGACTGTTAACTGAAAGCTGACAACTGAAAACTGTAAACTAAAAACTGTGAACTGTTAACTGATAACTGAAAACTGCAAACTGAAAACTGAAAACTGAAAACTGAAAACTGAAAACTGAAAACAGAAAACTGTTAACTGTAAACTATAAACTGTCAACTTTTAACTGAATACTGAAAACTGAAAACTGAAAACTGAAAACTGAAAACAGAAGACTGTTAACTGAAAACTGACAACTGAAAACTGTAAACTGAAAAATGTGAACTGTTAACTGATAACTGAAAACTGAAAACTGAAAACTGAAAACCGAAAACTGAAAACAGAAAACTGTAAACTATAAACTGAAAATTGAAAACTGAACTCTGAAAACAGAAAACTGAAAACTGATAAACTGAAAACCAAATACAAATAACAGATAACACACAACAGATAACAGAAAACTGAAAACTGAAAACTGAAAACTGAAAACCGAAGACTGTTATCTGAAAACAGACAACTGAAAACTGTAAACTGAAATCTGTGAACTGTTAACTGATAACTGAAAACTGAAAAATTAAAAAAAAAAAATGAAAACTGAAAACAAAAAACTGTAAACTGAAAAATTAAAACTGAAAACTGAAAACTGTAAACTTTTAACTGAATACTGAAAACTGAAAACTGAACTCTGAAAACAGAAAACTGAAAACTGATAAACTGAAAACCAAATACAGATAACAGATAACAGACAACAGATAACAGAAAACTGAAAACTGAAAACTGAAAACAGAAGACTGTTAACTGAAAGCTGACAACTGAAAACTGTAAACTAAAAACTGTGAACTGTTAACTGATAACTGAAAACTGCAAACTGAAAACTGAAAACTGAAAACTGAAAACTGAAAACTGAAAACTGAAAACAGAAAACTATTAACTGTAAACTGTAAACTATAAACTGTCAACTTTTAACTGAATACTGAAAACTGAAAACTGAAAACTGAAAACAGAAGACTGTTAACTGAAAACTGACAACTGAAAACTGTAAACTGAAAAATGTGAACTGTTAACTGATAACTGAAAACTGAAAACTGAAAACTGAAAACCGAAAACTGAAAACAGAAAACTGTAAACTATAAACTGAACTCTGAAAACAGAAAACTGAAAATTGAAAACTGAACTCTGAAAACAGAAAAATGAAAACTGATAAACTGAAAACCAAATACAAATAACAGATAACACACAACAGATAACAGAAAACTGAAAACTGAAAACTGAAAACCGAAGATTGTTAACTGAATACTGACAACTGAAAACTGTTAACTGAAATCTGTGAACTGTAAACTGATAACTGAAAACTGAAAACTGAAAAATTAAAAAAAAAACTGAAAACTGAAAACAAAAAACTGTAAACTGAAAAATTAAAACTGAAAACTGAAAACTGTAAACTGTAAACTTTTAACTGAATACTGAAAACTGAAAACTGAACTCTGAAAACAGAAAACTGAAAACTGATAAACTGAAAACCAAATACAGATAACAGATAACAGACAACAGATAACAGAAAACTGAAAACTGAAAACTGAAAACAGAAGACTGTTAACTGAAAGCTGACAACTGAAAACTGTAAACTAAAAACTGTGAACTGTTAACTGAAAACTGAAAACTGAAAACTGAAAACTGAAAACTGAAAACTGAAAACTGAAAACTGAAAACTGAAAACTGAAAACAGAAAACTGTTAACTGTAAACTGTAAACTATAAACTGTCAACTTTTAACTGAATACTGAAAACTGAAAACTGAAAACTGAAAACTGAAAACAGAAGACTGTGAACTGAAAACTGACAACTGAAAACTGTAAACTGAAAACTGAAAACCGAAAACTGAAAACAGAAAACTGTAAACTATAAACTGATTTCTGAAAACAGAAAACTGAAAATTGAAAACTGAACTCTGAAAACAGAAAACTGAAAACTGATAAACTGAAAACCAAATACAAATAACAGATAACACACAACAGATAACAGAAAACTGAAAACTGAAAACTGAAAACCGAAGACTGTTAACTGAAAACTGACAACTGAAAACTGTTAACTGAAATCTGTGAACTGTAAACTGATAACTGAAAACTGAAAACTGAAAAATTAAAAAAAAAACTGAAAACTGAAAACAAAAAACTGTAAACTGAAAAATTAAAACTGAAAACTGTAAACTGTAAACTTTTAACTGAATACTGAAAAGTGAAAACTGAACTCTGAAAACAGAAAACTGAACACTGATAAACTGAAAACCAAATACAGATAACAGATAACAGACAACAGATAACAGAAAACTGAAAACTGAAAACTGAAAACTGAAAACAGAAGACTGTTAACTGAAAGCTGACAACTGAAAACTGTAAACTAAAAACTGTGAACTGTTAACTGATAACTGAAAACTGAAAACTGAAAACTGAAAACTGAAAACTGAAAACTGAAAACTGAAAACTGAAAACTGAAAACTGAAAACAGAAAACTGTTAACTGTAAACTGTAAACTATAAACTGTCAACTTTTAACTGAATACTGAAAACTGAAAACTGAAAACTGAAAACAGAAGACTGTTAACTGAAAACTGACAACTGAAAACTGTAAACTGAAAAATGTGAACTGTTAACTGATAACTGAAAACTGAAAACTGAAAACTGAAAACCGAAGACTGTTATCTGAAAACTGACAACTGAAAACTGTAAACTGAAATCTGTGAACTGTTAACTGATAACTGAAAACTGAAAACTGAAAAATTAAAAAAAAAAACTGAAAACTGAAAACAAAAAACTGTAAACTGAAAAATTAAAACTGAAAACTGAAAACTGTAAACTTTTAACTGAATACTGAAAACTGAAAACTGAACTCTGAAAACAGAAAACTGAAAACTGATAAACTGAAAACCAAATACAGATAACAGATAACAGACAACAGATAACAGAAAACTGAAAACTGAAAACTGAAAACAGAAGACTGTTAACTGAAAGCTGACAACTGAAAACTGTAAACTAAAAACTGTGAACTGTTAACTGATAACTGAAAACTGAAAACTGAAAACTGAAAACTGAAAACTGAAAACTGAAAACTGAAAACTGAAAACAGAAAACTGTTAACTGTAAACTGTAAACTATAAACTGTCAACTTTTAACTGAATACTGAAAACTGAAAACTGAAAACAGAAGACTGTTAACTGAAAACTGACAACTGAAAACTGTAAACTGAAAAATGTGAACTGTTAACTGATAACTGAAAACTGAAAACTGAAAACTGAAAACCGAAAACTGAAAACAGAAAACTGTAAACTATAAACTGAACTCTGAAAACAGAAAACTGAAAATTGAAAACTGAACTCTGAAAACAGAAAACTGAAAACTGATAAACTGAAAACCAAATACAAATAACAGATAACACACAACAGATAACAGAAAACTGAAAACTGAAAACTGAAAACCGAAGACTGTTATCTGAAAACAGACAACTGAAAACTGTAAACTGAAATCTGTGAACTGTTAACTGATAACTGAAAACTGAAAACTGAAAAATTAAAAAAAAAAAATGAAAACTGAAAACAAAAAACTGTAAACTGAAAAATTAAAACTGAAAACTGTAAACTGTAAACTTTTAACTGAATACTGAAAAGTGAAAACTGAACTCTGAAAACAGAAAACTGAACACTGATAAACTGAAAACCAAATACAGATAACAGATAACAGACAACAGATAACAGAAAACTGAAAACTGAAAACTGAAAACTGAAAACAGAAGACTGTTAACTGAAAGCTGACAACTGAAAACTGTAAACTAAAAACTGTGAACTGTTAACTGATAACTGAAAACTGAAAACTGAAAACTGAAAACTGAAAACTGAAAACTGAAAACTGAAAACTGAAAACTGAAAACTGAAAACTGAAAACTGTTAACTGAAATCTGTGAACTGTAAACTGATAACTGAAAACTGAAAACTGAAAAATTAAAAAAAAAACTGAAAACTGAAAACAAAAAACTGTAAACTGAAAAATTAAAACTGAAAACTGAAAACTGTAAACTGTAAACTTTTAACTGAATACTGAAAACTGAAAACTGAACTCTGAAAACAGAAAACTGAAAACTGATAAACTGAAAACCAAATACAGATAACAGATAACAGACAACAGATAACAGAAAACTGAAAACTGAAAACAGAAGACTGTTAACTGAAAGCTGACAACTGAAAACTGTAAACTAAAAACTGTGAACTGTTAACTGAAAACTGAAAACTGAAAACTGAAAACTGAAAACTGAAAACTGAAAACTGAAAACTGAAAACTGAAAACAGAAAACTGTTAACTGTAAACTGTAAACTATAAACTGTCAACTTTTAACTGAATACTGAAAACTAAAAACTGAAAACTGAAAACAGAAGACTGTTAACTGAAAACTGACAACTGAAAACTGTAAACTGAAAAATGTGAACTGTTAACTGATAACTGAAAACTGAAAACTGAAAACTGAAAACCGAAAACTGAAAACAGAAAACTGTAAACTATAAACTGAACTCTGAAAACAGAAAACTGAAAATTGAAAACTGAACTCTGAAAACAGAAAACTGAAAACTGATAAACTGAAAACCAAATACAAATAACAGATAACACACAACAGATAACAGAAAACTGAAAACTGAAAACCGAAGACTGTTAACTGAAAACTGACAACTGAAAACTGTTAACTGAAATCTGTGAACTGTTAACTGATAACTGAAAACTGAAAACTGAAAAATTAAAAAAAAAACTGAAAACTGAAAACAAAAAACTGTAAACTGAAAAATTAAAACTGAAAACTGAAAACTGTAAACTGTAAACTTTTAACTGAATACTGAAAACTGAAAACTGAACTCTGAAAACAGAAAACTGAAAACTGATAAACTGAAAACCAAATACAGATAACAGATAACAGACAACAGATAACAGAAAACTGAAAACTGAAAACTGAAAACAGAAGACTGTTAACTGAAAGCTGACAACTGAAAACTGTAAACTAAAAACTGTGAACTGTTAACTGAAAACTGATAACTGAAAACTGAAAACTGAAAACTGATACTGAAAACTGAAAACTGAAAACTGAAAACAGAAAACTGTTAACTGTAAACTGTAAACTATAAACTGTCAACTTTTAACTGAATACTGAAAACTGAAAACTGAAAACTGAAAACTGAAAACTGAAAACAGAAAACAGAAAACTGTAAACTATAAACTGAACTCTGAAAACAGAAAACTGAAAATTGAAAACTGAACTCTGAAAACAGAAAACTGAAAACTTATAAACTGAAAACCAAATACAAATAACAGATAACACACAACAGATAACAGAAAACTGAAAACTGAAAACTGAAAACTGAAAACCGAAGACTGTTATCTGAAAACTGACAACTGAAAACTGTAAACTGAAATCTGTGAACTGTTAACTGATAACTGAAAACTGAAAACTGAAAAATTAAAAAAAAAAATGAAAACTGAAAACAAAAAACTGTAAACTGAAAAATTAAAACTGAAAACTGTTAACTGTAAACTTTTAACTGAATACTGAAAAGTGAAAACTGAACTCTGAAAACAGAAAACTGAACACTGATAAACTGAAAACCAAATACAGATAACAGATAACAGACAACAGATAACAGAAAACTGAAAACTGAAAACTGAAAACTGAAAACAGAAGACTGTTAACTGAAAGCTGACAACTGAAAACTGTAAACTAAAAACTGTGAACTGTTAACTGATAACTGAAAACTGAAAACTGAAAACTGAAAACTGAAAACTGAAAACTGAAAACTGAAAACTGAAAACTGAAAACTGAAAACTGAAAACTGAAAACTGAAAACTGAAAACAGAAAACTGTTAACTGAAAAATGTGAACTGTTAACTGATAACTGAAAACTGAAAACTGAAAACTGAAAACCGAAAACTGAAAACAGAAAACTGTAAACTATAAACTGAAAATTGAAAACTGAAAACTGAAAACCGAAGAATGTTAACTGAAAACTGACAACTGAAAACTGTTAACTGAAATCTGTGAACTGTTAACTGATAACTGAAAACTGAAAACTGAAAGATAAAAAAAAAAACTGAATACTGAAAACTGAAAACTGAACTCTGAAAACAGAAAACTGATAAAGTGAAAACCAAATACAGATAACAGATAACAGACAACAGATAACAGAAAACTGAAAACTGAAAACTGAAAACAGAAGACTGTTAACTGAAAGCTGACAACTGAAAACTGTTAACTAAAAACTGTGAACTGTTAACTGATAACTGAAAACTGAAAACTGAAAACTGAAAACTGAAAACTGAAAACTGAAAACTGAAAACTGAAAACTGAAAACTGAAAACTGAAAACTGTAAACTGTAAACTTTTAACTGAATACTGAAAAGTGAAAACTGAACTCTGAAAACAGAAAACTGAACACTGATAAACTGAAAACCAAATACAGATAACAGATAACAGACAACAGATAACAGAAAACTGAAAACTGAAAACTGAAAACTGAAAACTGAAAACAGAAGACTGTTAACTGAAAGCTGACAACTGAAAACTGTAAACTAAAAACTGTGAACTGTTAACTGAAAACTGAAAACTGAAAACTGAAAACTGAAAACTGAAAACTGAAAACTGAAAACTGAAAACTGAAAACTGAAAACTGAAAACTGTGAACTGTTAACTGATAACTGAAAACTGAAAAATTAAAAAAAAAAAATGAAAACTGAAAACAAAAAACTGTAAACTGAAAAATTAAAACTGAAAACTGTAAACTGTAAACTTTTAACTGAATACTGAAAACTGAAAACTGAACTCTGAAAACAGAAAACTGAAAACTGATAAACTGAAAACCAAATACAGATAACAGATAACAGACAACAGATAACAGAAAACTGAAAACTGAAAACTGAAAACAGAAGACTGTTAACTGAAAGCTGACAACTGAAAACTGTAAACTAAAAACTGTGAACTGTTAACTGATAACTGAAAACTGCAAACTGAAAACTGAAAACTGAAAACTGAAAACTGAAAACTGAAAACAGAAAACTGTTAACTGTAAACTGTAAACTATAAACTGTCAACTTTTAACTGAATACTGAAAACTGAAAACTGAAAACTGAAAACTGAAAACAGAAGACTTTTAACTGAAAACTGACAACTTAAAACTTTAAACTGAAAAATGTGAACTGTTAACTGATAACTGAAAACTGAAAACTGAAAACTGAAAACCGAAAACTGAAAACAGAAAACTGTAAACTATAAACTGAAAATTGAAAACTGAACTCTGAAAACAGAAAACTGAAAACTGATAAACTGAAAACCAAATACAAATAACAGATAACACACAACAGATAACAGAAAACTGAAAACTGAAAACTGAAAACTGAAAACCGAAGACTGTTATCTGAAAACAGACAACTGAAAACTGTAAACTGAAATCTGTGAACTGTTAACTGATAACTGAAAACTGAAAACTGAAAAATTAAAAAAAAAAAATGAAAACTGAAAACAAAAAACTGTAAACTGAAAAATTAAAACTGAAAACTGTAAACTGTAAACTTTTAACTGAATACTGAAAACTGAAAACTGAACTCTGAAAACAGAAAACTGAAAACTGATAAACTGAAAACCAAATACAGATAACAGATAACAGACAACAGATAACAGAAAACTGAAAACTGAAAACAGAAGACTGTTAACTGAAAGCTGACAACTGAAAACTGTAAACTAAAAACTGTGAACTGTTAACTGATAACTGAAAACTGCAAACTGAAAACTGAAAACTGAAAACTGAAAACTGAAAACTGAAAACTGAAAACAGAAAACTATTAACTGTAAACTGTAAACTATAAACTGTCAACTTTTAACTGAATACTGAAAACTGAAAACTGAAAACTGAAAACTGAAAACAGAAGACTGTTAACTGAAAACTGACAACTGAAAACTGTAAACTGAAAAATGTGAACTGTTAACTGATAACTGAAAACTGAAAACTGAAAACTGAAAACCGAAAACTGAAAACAGAAAACTGTAAACTATAAACTGAACTCTGAAAACAGAAAACTGAAAATTGAAAACTGAACTCTGAAAACAGAAAAATGAAAACTGATAAACTGAAAACCAAATACAAATAACAGATAACACACAACAGATAACAGAAAACTGAAAACTGAAAACTGAAAACCGAAGACTGTTAACTGAATACTGACAACTGAAAACTGTTAACTGAAATCTGTGAACTGTAAACTGATAACTGAAAACTGAAAACTGAAAAATTAAAAAAAAAACTGAAAACTGAAAACAAAAAACTGTAAACTGAAAAATTAAAACTGAAAACTGAAAACTGTAAACTGTAAACTTTTAACTGAATACTGAAAACTGAAAACTGAACTCTGAAAACAGAAAACTGAAAACTGATAAACTGAAAACCAAATACAGATAACAGATAACAGACAACAGATAACAGAAAACTGAAAACTGAAAACTGAAAACAGAAGACTGTTAACTGAAAGCTGACAACTGAAAACTGTTAACTGAAATCTGTGAACTGTTAACTGATAACTGAAAACTGAAAACTGAAAGATAAAAAAAAAAACTGAAAACTGAAAACAAAAAACTGTAAACTGAAAAATTAAAACTGTAAACTGTAAACTTTTAACTGAATACTGAAAACTGAAAACTGAACTCTGAAAACAGAAAACTGATAAAGTGAAAACCAAATACAGATAACAGATAACAGACAACAGATAACAGAAAACTGAAAACTGAAAACTGAAAACAGAAGACTGTTAACTGAAAGCTGACAACTGAAAACTGTTAACTAAAAACTGTGAACTGTTAACTGATAACTGAAAACTGAAAACTGAAAACTGAAAACTGAAAACTGAAAACTGAAAACTGAAAACTGAAAACTGTAAACTGTAAACTTTTAACTGAATACTGAAAAGTGAAAACTGAACTCTGAAAACAGAAAACTGAACACTGATAAACTGAAAACCAAATACAAATAACAGATAACACACAACAGATAACAGAAAACTGAAAACTGAAAACTGAAAACTGAAAACTGAAAACAGAAGACTGTTAACTGAAAGCTGACAACTGAAAACTGTAAACTAAAAACTGTGAACTGTTAACTGAAAACTGAAAACTGAAAACTGAAAACTGAAAACTGAAAACTGAAAACTGAAAACTGAAAACTGAAAACTGAAAACTGAAAACTGAAAACTGAAAACTGAAAACTGAAAACTGAAAACTGAAAACTGAAAACTGAAAACTGAAAACTGAAAACTGAAAACTGAAAACAGAAAACTGTTAACTGTAAACTGTAAACTATAAACTGTCAACTTTTAACTGAATACTGAAAACTGAAAACTGAAAACTGAAAACTGAAAACAGAAGACTGTTAACTGAAAACTGACAACTGAAAACTGTAAACTGAAAAATGTGAACTGTTAACTGATAACTGAAAACTGAAAAATTAAAAAAAAAAAATGAAAACTGAAAACAAAAAACTGTAAACTGAAAAATTAAAACTGAAAACTGTAAACTGTAAACTTTTAACTGAATACTGAAAACTGAAAACTGAACTCTGAAAACAGAAAACTGAAAACTGATAAACTGAAAACCAAATACAGATAACAGATAACAGACAACAGATAACAGAAAACTGATAACTGAAAACAGAAGACTGTTAACTGAAAGCTGACAACTGAAAACTGTAAACTAAAAACTGTGAACTGTTAACTGATAACTGAAAACTGCAAACTGAAAACTGAAAACTGAAAACTGAAAACTGAAAACTGAAAACAGAAAACTGTTAACTGTAAACTGTAAACTATAAACTGTCAACTTTTAACTGAATACTGAAAACTGAAAACTGAAAACTGAAAACTGAAAACAGAAGACTTTTAACTGAAAACTGACAACTTAAAACTTTAAACTGAAAAATGTGAACTGTTAACTGATAACTGAAAACTGAAAACTGAAAACTGAAAACCGAAAACTGAAAACAGAAAACTGTAAACTATAAACTGAAAATTGAAAACTGAACTCTGAAAACAGAAAACTGAAAACTGATAAACTGAAAACCAAATACAAATAACAGATAACACACAACAGATAACAGAAAACTGAAAACTGAAAACTGAAAACTGAAAACCGAAGACTGTTATCTGAAAACAGACAACTGAAAACTGTAAACTGAAATCTGTGAACTGTTAACTGATAACTGAAAACTGAAAACTGAAAAATTAAAAAAAAAAAATGAAAACTGAAAACAAAAAACTGTAAACTGAAAAATTAAAACTGAAAACTGTAAACTGTAAACTTTTAACTGAATACTGAAAACTGAAAACTGAACTCTGAAAACAGAAAACTGAAAACTGATAAACTGAAAACCAAATACAGATAACAGATAACAGACAACAGATAACAGAAAACTGAAAACTGAAAACTGAAAACAGAAGACTGTTAACTGAAAGCTGACAACTGAAAACTGTAAACTAAAAACTGTGAACTGTTAACTGATAACTGAAAACTGCAAACTGAAAACTGAAAACTGAAAACTGAAAACTGAAAACTGAAAACTGAAAACAGAAAACTATTAACTGTAAACTGTAAACTATAAACTGTCAACTTTTAACTGAATACTGAAAACTGAAAACTGAAAACTGAAAACTGAAAACAGAAGACTGTTAACTGAAAACTGACAACTGAAAACTGTAAACTGAAAAATGTGAACTGTTAACTGATAACTGAAAACTGAAAACTGAAAACTGAAAACAGAAGACTTTTAACTGAAAACTGACAACTTAAAACTTTAAACTGAAAAATGTGAACTGTTAACTGATAACTGAAAACTGAAAACTGAAAACTGAAAACCGAAAACTGAAAACAGAAAACTGTAAACTATAAACTGAAAATTGAAAACTGAACTCTGAAAACAGAAAACTGAAAACTGATAAACTGAAAACCAAATACAAATAACAGATAACACACAACAGATAACAGAAAACTGAAAACTGAAAACTGAAAACTGAAAACCGAAGACTGTTATCTGAAAACAGACAACTGAAAACTGTAAACTGAAATCTGTGAACTGTTAACTGATAACTGAAAACTGAAAACTGAAAAATTAAAAAAAAAAAATGAAAACTGAAAACAAAAAACTGTAAACTGAAAAATTAAAACTGAAAACTGTAAACTGTAAACTTTTAACTGAATACTGAAAACTGAAAACTGAACTCTGAAAACAGAAAACTGAAAACTGATAAACTGAAAACCAAATACAGATAACAGATAACAGACAACAGATAACAGAAAACTGAAAACTGAAAACTGAAAACAGAAGACTGTTAACTGAAAGCTGACAACTGAAAACTGTAAACTAAAAACTGTGAACTGTTAACTGATAACTGAAAACTGCAAACTGAAAACTGAAAACTGAAAACTGAAAACTGAAAACTGAAAACTGAAAACAGAAAACTATTAACTGTAAACTGTAAACTATAAACTGTCAACTTTTAACTGAATACTGAAAACTGAAAACTGAAAACTGAAAACTGAAAACAGAAGACTGTTAACTGAAAACTGACAACTGAAAACTGTAAACTGAAAAATGTGAACTGTTAACTGATAACTGAAAACTGAAAACTGAAAACTGAAAACCGAAAACTGAAAACAGAAAACTGTAAACTATAAACTGAACTCTGAAAACAGAAAACTGAAAATTGAAAACTGAACTCTGAAAACAGAAAAATGAAAACTGATAAACTGAAAACCAAATACAAATAACAGATAACACACAACAGATAACAGAAAACTGAAAACTGAAAACTGAAAACCGAAGACTGTTAACTGAATACTGACAACTGAAAACTGTTAACTGAAATCTGTGAACTGTAAACTGATAACTGAAAACTGAAAACTGAAAAATTAAAAAAAAAACTGAAAACTGAAAACAAAAAACTGTAAACTGAAAAATTAAAACTGAAAACTGAAAACTGTAAACTGTAAACTTTTAACTGAATACTGAAAACTGAAAACTGAACTCTGAAAACAGAAAACTGAAAACTGATAAACTGAAAACCAAATACAGATAACAGATAACAGACAACAGATAACAGAAAACTGAAAACTGAAAACTGAAAACAGAAGACTGTTAACTGAAAGCTGACAACTGAAAACTGTTAACTGAAATCTGTGAACTGTTAACTGATAACTGAAAACTGAAAACTGAAAGATAAAAAAAAAAACTGAAAACTGAAAACAAAAAACTGTAAACTGAAAAATTAAAACTGTAAACTGTAAACTTTTAACTGAATACTGAAAACTGAAAACTGAACTCTGAAAACAGAAAACTGATAAAGTGAAAACCAAATACAGATAACAGATAACAGACAACAGATAACAGAAAACTGAAAACTGAAAACTGAAAACAGAAGACTGTTAACTGAAAGCTGACAACTGAAAACTGTTAACTAAAAACTGTGAACTGTTAACTGATAACTGAAAACTGAAAACTGAAAACTGTAAACTTTTAACTGAATACTGAAAACTGAAAACTGAACTCTGAAAACAGAAAACTGAAAACTGATAAACTGAAAACCAAATACAGATAACAGATAACAGACAACAGATAACAGAAAACTGAAAACTGAAAACTGAAAACTGAAAACTGAAAACAGAAGACTGTTAACTGAAAGCTGACAACTGAAAACTGTAAACTAAAAACTGTGAACTGTTAACTGAAAACTGAAAACTGAAAACTGAAAACTGAAAACTGAAAACTGAAAACTGAAAACTGAAAACTGAAAACTGAAAACTGAAAACTGAAAACTGAAAACTGAAAACTGAAAACAGAAAACTGTTAACTGTAAACTGTAAACTATAAACTGTCAACTTTTAACTGAATACTGAAAACTGAAAACTGAAAACTGAAAACTGAAAACAGAAGACTGTTAACTGAAAACTGACAACTGAAAACTGTAAACTGAAAAATGTGAACTGTTAACTGATAACTGAAAACTGAAAAATTAAAAAAAAAAAATGAAAACTGAAAACAAAAAACTGTAAACTGAAAAATTAAAACTGAAAACTGTAAACTGTAAACTTTTAACTGAATACTGAAAACTGAAAACTGAACTCTGAAAACAGAAAACTGAAAACTGATAAACTGAAAACCAAATACAGATAACAGATAACAGACAACAGATAACAGAAAACTGATAACTGAAAACAGAAGACTGTTAACTGAAAGCTGACAACTGAAAACTGTAAACTAAAAACTGTGAACTGTTAACTGATAACTGAAAACTGCAAACTGAAAACTGAAAACTGAAAACTGAAAACTGAAAACTGAAAACAGAAAACTGTTAACTGTAAACTGTAAACTATAAACTGTCAACTTTTAACTGAATACTGAAAACTGAAAACTGAAAACTGAAAACTGAAAACAGAAGACTTTTAACTGAAAACTGACAACTTAAAACTTTAAACTGAAAAATGTGAACTGTTAACTGATAACTGAAAACTGAAAACTGAAAACTGAAAACCGAAAACTGAAAACAGAAAACTGTAAACTATAAACTGAAAATTGAAAACTGAACTCTGAAAACAGAAAACTGAAAACTGATAAACTGAAAACCAAATACAAATAACAGATAACACACAACAGATAACAGAAAACTGAAAACTGAAAACTGAAAACTGAAAACCGAAGACTGTTATCTGAAAACAGACAACTGAAAACTGTAAACTGAAATCTGTGAACTGTTAACTGATAACTGAAAACTGAAAACTGAAAAATTAAAAAAAAAAAATGAAAACTGAAAACAAAAAACTGTAAACTGAAAAATTAAAACTGAAAACTGTAAACTGTAAACTTTTAACTGAATACTGAAAACTGAAAACTGAACTCTGAAAACAGAAAACTGAAAACTGATAAACTGAAAACCAAATACAGATAACAGATAACAGACAACAGATAACAGAAAACTGAAAACTGAAAACTGAAAACAGAAGACTGTTAACTGAAAGCTGACAACTGAAAACTGTAAACTAAAAACTGTGAACTGTTAACTGATAACTGAAAACTGCAAACTGAAAACTGAAAACTGAAAACTGAAAACTGAAAACTGAAAACTGAAAACTGAAAACAGAAAACTATTAACTGTAAACTGTAAACTATAAACTGTCAACTTTTAACTGAATACTGAAAACTGAAAACTGAAAACTGAAAACTGAAAACAGAAGACTGTTAACTGAAAACTGACAACTGAAAACTGTAAACTGAAAAATGTGAACTGTTAACTGATAACTGAAAACTGAAAACTGAAAACTGAAAACCGAAAACTGAAAACAGAAAACTGTAAACTATAAACTGAACTCTGAAAACAGAAAACTGAAAATTGAAAACTGAACTCTGAAAACAGAAAAATGAAAACTGATAAACTGAAAACCAAATACAAATAACAGATAACACACAACAGATAACAGAAAACTGAAAACTGAAAACTGAAAACCGAAGACTGTTAACTGAATACTGACAACTGAAAACTGTTAACTGAAATCTGTGAACTGTAAACTGATAACTGAAAACTGAAAACTGAAAAATTAAAAAAAAAACTGAAAACTGAAAACAAAAAACTGTAAACTGAAAAATTAAAACTGAAAACTGAAAACTGTAAACTGTAAACTTTTAACTGAATACTGAAAACTGAAAACTGAACTCTGAAAACAGAAAACTGAAAACTGATAAACTGAAAACCAAATACAGATAACAGATAACAGACAACAGATAACAGAAAACTGAAAACTGAAAACAGAAGACTGTTAACTGAAAGCTGACAACTGAAAACTGTTAACTGAAATCTGTGAACTGTTAACTGATAACTGAAAACTGAAAACTGAAAGATAAAAAAAAAAACTGAAAACTGAAAACAAAAAACTGTAAACTGAAAAATTAAAACTGTAAACTGTAAACTTTTAACTGAATACTGAAAACTGAAAACTGAACTCTGAAAACAGAAAACTGATAAAGTGAAAACCAAATACAGATAACAGATAACAGACAACAGATAACAGAAAACTGAAAACTGAAAACTGAAAACAGAAGACTGTTAACTGAAAGCTGACAACTGAAAACTGTTAACTAAAAACTGTGAACTGTTAACTGATAACTGAAAACTGAAAACTGAAAACTGAAAACTGAAAACTGAAAACTGAAAACTGAAAACTGAAAACTGAAAACTGAAAACTGTAAACTGTAAACTTTTAACTGAATACTGAAAAGTGAAAACTGAACTCTGAAAACAGAAAACTGAACACTGATAAACTGAAAACCAAATACAGATAACAGATAACAGACAACAGATAACAGAAAACTGAAAACTGAAAACAGAAAACTGTTAACTGTAAACTGTAAACTATAAACTGTCAACTTTTAACTGAATACTGAAAACTGAAAACTGAAAACTGAAAACTGAAAACAGAAGACTGTTAACTGAAAACTGACAACTGAAAACTGTAAACTGAAAAATGTGAACTGTTAACTGATAACTGAAAACTGAAAAATTAAAAAAAAAAAATGAAAACTGAAAACAAAAAACTGTAAACTGAAAAATTAAAACTGAAAACTGTAAACTGTAAACTTTTAACTGAATACTGAAAACTGAAAACTGAACTCTGAAAACAGAAAACTGAAAACTGATAAACTGAAAACCAAATACAGATAACAGATAACAGACAACAGATAACAGAAAACTGAAAACTGAAAACTGAAAACAGAAGACTGTTAACTGAAAGCTGACAACTGAAAACTGTGAACTGTTAACTGATAACTGAAAACTGCAAACTGAAAACTGAAAACTGAAAACTGAAAACTGAAAACTGAAAACTGAAAACTGAAAACAGAAAACTATTAACTGTAAACTGTAAACTATAAACTGTCAACTTTTAACTGAATACTGAAAACTGAAAACTGAAAACTGAAAACTGAAAACAGAAGACTGTTAACTGAAAACTGACAACTGAAAACTGTAAACTGAAAAATGTGAACTGTTAACTGATAACTGAAAACTGAAAACTGAAAACTGAAAACCGAAAACTGAAAACAGAAAACTGTAAACTATAAACTGAACTCTGAAAACAGAAAACTGAAAATTGAAAACTGAACTCTGAAAACAGAAAAATGAAAACTGATAAACTGAAAACCAAATACAGATAACAGATAACAGACAACAGATAACAGAAAACTGATAACTGAAAACAGAAGACTGTTAACTGAAAGCTGACAACTGAAAACTGTAAACTAAAAACTGTGAACTGTTAACTGATAACTGAAAACTGCAAACTGAAAACTGAAAACTGAAAACTGAAAACTGAAAACTGAAAACAGAAAACTGTTAACTGTAAACTGTAAACTATAAACTGTCAACTTTTAACTGAATACTGAAAACTGAAAACTGAAAACTGAAAACTGAAAACAGAAGACTTTTAACTGAAAACTGACAACTGAAAACTGTAAACTGAAAAATGTGAACTGTTAACTGATAACTGAAAACTGAAAACTGAAAACTGAAAACCGAAAACTGAAAACAGAAAACTGTAAACTATAAACTGAAAATTGAAAACTGAACTCTGAAAACAGAAAACTGAAAACTGATAAACTGAAAACCAAATACAAATAACAGATAACACACAACAGATAACAGAAAACTGAAAACTGAAAACTGAAAACTGAAAACCGAAGACTGTTATCTGAAAACAGACAACTGAAAACTGTAAACTGAAATCTGTGAACTGTTAACTGATAGCTGAAAACTGAAAACTGAAAAATTAAAAAAAAAAAATGAAAACTGAAAACAAAAAACTGTAAACTGAAAAATTAAAACTGAAAACTGTAAACTGTAAACTTTTAACTGAATACTGAAAACTGAAAACTGAACTCTGAAAACAGAAAACTGAAAACTGATAAACTGAAAACCAAATACAGATAACAGATAACAGACAACAGATAACAGAAAACTGATAACTGAAAACAGAAGACTGTTAACTGAAAGCTGACAACTGAAAACTGTAAACTAAAAACTGTGAACTGTTAACTGATAACTGAAAACTGCAAACTGAAAACTGAAAACTGAAAACTGAAAACTGAAAACTGAAAACTGAAAACAGAAAACTATTAACTGTAAACTGTAAACTATAAACTGTCAACTTTTAACTGAATACTGAAAACTGAAAACTGAAAACTGAAAACTGAAAACAGAAGACTGTTAACTGAAAACTGACAACTGAAAACTGTAAACTGAAAAATGTGAACTGTTAACTGATAACTGAAAACTGAAAACTGAAAACTGAAAACCGAAAACTGAAAACAGAAAACTGTAAACTATAAACTGAACTCTGAAAACAGAAAACTGAAAATTGAAAACTGAACTCTGAAAACAGAAAAATGAAAACTGATAAACTGAAAACCAAATACAAATAACAGATAACACACAACAGATAACAGAAAACTGAAAACTGAAAACTGAAAACCGAAGACTGTTAACTGAATACTGACAACTGAAAACTGTTAACTGAAATCTGTGAACTGTAAACTGATAACTGAAAACTGAAAACTGAAAAATTAAAAAAAAAACTGAAAACTGAAAACAAAAAACTGTAAACTGAAAAATTAAAACTGAAAACTGAAAACTGTAAACTGTAAACTTTTAACTGAATACTGAAAACTGAAAACTGAACTCTGAAAACAGAAAACTGAAAACTGATAAACTGAAAACCAAATACAGATAACAGATAACAGACAACAGATAACAGAAAACTGAAAACTGAAAACTGAAAACAGAAGACTGTTAACTGAAAGCTGACAACTGAAAACTGTAAACTAAAAACTGTGAACTGTTAACTGAAAACTGAAAACTGAAAACTGAAAACTGAAAACTGAAAACTGAAAACTGAAAACTGAAAACTGAAAACTGAAAACAGAAAACTGTTAACTGTAAACTGTAAACTATAAACTGTCAACTTTTAACTGAATACTGAAAACTGAAAACTGAAAACTGAAAACTGAAAACTGAAAACTGAAAACAGAAAACTGTTAACTGTAAACTGTAAACTATAAACTGTCAACTTTTAACTGAATACTGAAAACTGAAAACTGAAAACTGAAAACTGAAAACAGAAGACTGTTAACTGAAAACTGACAACTGAAAACTGTAAACTGAAAAATGTGAACTGTTAACTGATAACTGAAAACTGAAAACTGAAAACTGAAAACCGAAAACTGAAAACAGAAAACTGTAAACTATAAACTGAACTCTGAAAACAGAAAACTGAAAAATGAAAACTGAACTCTGAAAACAGAAAACTGAAAACTGATAAACTGAAAACCAAATACAAATAACAGATAACACACAACAGATAACAGAAAACTGAAAACTGAAAACTGAAAACCGAAGACTGTTAACTGAAAACTGACAACTGAAAACTGTTAACTGAAATCTGTGAACTGTAAACTGATAACTGAAAACTGAAAACTGAAAAATTAAAAAAAAAACTGAAAACTGAAAACAAAAAACTGTAAACTGAAAAATTAAAACTGAAAACTGTAAACTGTAAACTTTTAACTGAATACTGAAAAGTGAAAACTGAACTCTGAAAACAGAAAACTGAACACTGATAAACTGAAAACCAAATACAGATAACAGATAACAGACAACAGATAACAGAAAACTGAAAACTGAAAACTGAAAACAGAAGACTGTTAACTGAAAGCTGACAACTGAAAACTGTAAACTAAAAACTGTGAACTGTTAACTGATAACTGAAAACTGAAAACTGAAAACTGAAAACTGAAAACTGAAAACTGAAAACTGAAAACTGAAAACTGAAAACTGAAAACTGAAAACTGAAAACAGAAAACTGTTAACTGTAAACTGTAAACTTTAAACTGTCAACTTTTAACTGAATACTGAAAACTGAAAACTGAAAACTGAAAACAGAAGACTGTTAACTGAAAACTGACAACTGAAAACTGTAAACTGAAAAATGTGAACTGTTAACTGATAACTGAAAACTGAAAACTGAAAACTGAAAACCGAAGACTGTTATCTGAAAACTGACAACTGAAAACTGTAAACTGAAATCTGTGAACTGTTAACTGATAACTGAAAACTGAAAACTGAAAAATTAAAAAAAAAAACTGAAAACTGAAAACAAAAAACTGTAAACTGAAAAATTAAAACTGAAAACTGAAAACTGTAAACTTTTAACTGAATACTGAAAACTGAAAACTGAACTCTGAAAACAGAAAACTGAAAACTGATAAACTGAAAACCAAATACAGATAACAGATAACAGACAACAGATAACAGAAAACTGAAAACTGAAAACTGAAAACAGAAGACTGTTAACTGAAAGCTGACAACTGAAAACTGTAAACTAAAAACTGTGAACTGTTAACTGATAACTGAAAACTGAAAACTGAAAACTGAAAACTGAAAACTGAAAACTGAAAACTGAAAACAGAAAACTGTTAACTGTAAACTGTAAACTATAAACTGTCAACTTTTAACTGAATACTGAAAACTGAAAACTGAAAACAGAAGACTGTTAACTGAAAACTGACAACTGAAAACTGTAAACTGAAAAATGTGAACTGTTAACTGATAACTGAAAACTGAAAACTGAAAACTGAAAACCGAAAACTGAAAACAGAAAACTGTAAACTATAAACTGAACTCTGAAAACAGAAAACTGAAAATTGAAAACTGAACTCTGAAAACAGAAAACTGAAAACTGATAAACTGAAAACCAAATACAGATAACAGATAACAGACAACAGATAACAGAAAACTGAAAACTGAAAACTGAAAACCGAAGACTGTTATCTGAAAACAGACAACTGAAAACTGTAAACTGAAATCTGTGAACTGTTAACTGATAACTGAAAACTGAAAACTGAAAAATTAAAAAAAAAAAATGAAAACTGAAAACAAAAAACTGTAAACTGAAAAATTAAAACTGAAAACTGTAAACTGTAAACTTTTAACTGAATACTGAAAAGTGAAAACTGAACTCTGAAAACAGAAAACTGAACACTGATAAACTGAAAACCAAATACAGATAACAGATAACAGACAACAGATAACAGAAAACTGAAAACTGAAAACTGAAAACAGAAGACTGTTAACTGAAAGCTGACAACTGAAAACTGTAAACTAAAAACTGTGAACTGTTAACTGATAACTGAAAACTGAAAACTGAAAACTGAAAACTGAAAACTGAAAACTGAAAACTGAAAACTGTTAACTGAAATCTGTGAACTGTAAACTGATAACTGAAAACTGAAAACTGAAAAATTAAAAAAAAAACTGAAAACTGAAAACAAAAAACTGTAAACTGAAAAATTAAAACTGAAAACTGAAAACTGTAAACTGTAAACTTTTAACTGAATACTGAAAACTGAAAACTGAACTCTGAAAACAGAAAACTGAAAACTGATAAACTGAAAACCAAATACAGATAACAGATAACAGACAACAGATAACAGAAAACTGAAAACTGAAAACTGAAAACAGAAGACTGTTAACTGAAAGCTGACAACTGAAAACTGTAAACTAAAAACTGTGAACTGTTAACTGAAAACTGAAAACTGAAAACTGAAAACTGAAAACTGAAAACTGAAAACTGAAAACTGAAAACTGAAAACTGAAAACTGAAAACAGAAAACTGTTAACTGTAAACTGTAAACTATAAACTGTCAACTTTTAACTGAATACTGAAAACTAAAAACTGAAAACTGAAAACAGAAGACTGTTAACTGAAAACTGACAACTGAAAACTGTAAACTGAAAAATGTGAACTGTTAACTGATAACTGAAAACTGAAAACTGAAAACTGAAAACCGAAAACTGAAAACAGAAAACTGTAAACTATAAACTGAACTCTGAAAACAGAAAACTGAAAATTGAAAACTGAACTCTGAAAACAGAAAACTGAAAACTGATAAACTGAAAACCAAATACAAATAACAGATAACACACAACAGATAACAGAAAACTGAAAACTGAAAACCGAAGACTGTTAACTGAAAACTGACAACTGAAAACTGTTAACTGAAATCTGTGAACTGTTAACTGATAACTGAAAACTGAAAACTGAAAAATTAAAAAAAAAACTGAAAACTGAAAACAAAAAACTGTAAACTGAAAAATTAAAACTGAAAACTGAAAACTGTAAACTGTAAACTTTTAACTGAATACTGAAAACTGAAAACTGAACTCTGAAAACAGAAAACTGAAAACTGATAAACTGAAAACCAAATACAGATAACAGATAACAGACAACAGATAACAGAAAACTGAAAACTGAAAACTGAAAACAGAAGACTGTTAACTGAAAGCTGACAACTGAAAACTGTAAACTAAAAACTGTGAACTGTTAACTGATAACTGAAAACTGAAAACTGAAAACTGAAAACTGATACTGAAAACTGAAAACTGAAAACTGAAAACTGAAAACAGAAAACTGTTAACTGTAAACTGTAAACTATAAACTGTCAACTTTTAACTGAATACTGAAAACTGAAAACTGAAAACTGAAAACTGAAAACAGAAAACAGAAAACTGTAAACTATAAACTGAACTCTGAAAACAGAAAACTGAAAATTGAAAACTGAACTCTGAAAACAGAAAACTGAAAACTGATAAACTGAAAACCAAATACAAATAACAGATAACACACAACAGATAACAGAAAACTGAAAACTGAAAACTGAAAACCGAAGACTGTTATCTGAAAACAGACAACTGAAAACTGTAAACTGAAATCTGTGAACTGTTAACTGATAACTGAAAACTGAAAACTGAAAAATTAAAAAAAAAAAATGAAAACTGAAAACAAAAAACTGTAAACTGAAAAATTAAAACTGAAAACTGTAAACTGTAAACTTTTAACTGAATACTGAAAAGTGAAAACTGAACTCTGAAAACAGAAAACTGAACACTGATAAACTGAAAACCAAATACAGATAACAGATAACAGACAACAGATAACAGAAAACTGAAAACTGAAAACTGAAAACTGAAAACAGAAGACTGTTAACTGAAAGCTGACAACTGAAAACTGTTAACTAAAAACTGTGAACTGTTAACTGATAACTGAAAACTGAAAACTGAAAACTGAAAACTGAAAACTGAAAACTGAAAACTGAAAACTGAAAACTGAAAACTGAAAACTGAAAACTGAAAACAGAAAACTGTTAACTGAAAAATGTGAACTGTTAACTGATAACTGAAAACTGAAAACTGAAAACTGAAAACCGAAAACTGAAAACAGAAAACTGTAAACTATAAACTGAAAATTGAAAACTGAACTCTGAAAACAGAAAACTGAAAACTGATAAACTGAAAACCAAATACAAATAACAGATAACACACAACAGATAACAGAAAACTGAAAACTGAAAACTGAAAACCGAAGACTGTTAACTGAAAACTGACAACTGAAAACTGTTAACTGAAATCTGTGAACTGTTAACTGATAACTGAAAACTGAAAACTGAAAGATTAAAAAAAAAATGAAAACTGAAAACAAAAAACTGTAAACTGAAAAATTAAAACTGTAAACTGTAAACTTTTAACTGAATACTGAAAACTGAAAACTGAACTCTGAAAACAGAAAACTGATAAAGTGAAAACCAAATACAGATAACAGATAACAGACAACAGATAACAGAAAACTGAAAACTGAAAACTGAAAACAGAAGACTGTTAACTGAAAGCTGACAACTGAAAACTGTTAACTAAAAACTGTGAACTGTTAACTGATAACTGAAAACTGAAAACTGAAAACTGAAAACTGAAAACTGAAAACTGAAAACTGAAAACTGAAAACTGAAAACTGAAAACTGAAAACTGAAAACTGAAAACTGAAAACTGAAAACTGTAAACTGTAAACTTTTAACTGAATACTGAAAAGTGAAAACTGAACTCTGAAAACAGAAAACTGAACACTGATAAACTGAAAACCAAATACAGATAACAGATAACAGACAACAGATAACAGAAAACTGAAAACTGAAAACAGAAGTTTACAGTTGTCAGTTTTCAGTTAACAGTTTTCAGTTTACAGTTTACAGTTGTCAGTTTTCAGTTATCAGTCTTCTGTTTTCAGTTTTCAGTTAACAGTTCTCAGTTTTCAGCTTACAGTTTTCAGTTAACAGTCTTCTGTTTTCAGTTTCCAGTTTACAGTTTACAGTTTACAGTTTACATTTTTCAATTTTCGGTTAACAGTTCACAGTTTTCAGTTTACAGTTTTCAGTTGTCAGTTTTCAGTTAACAGTCATCTGTTTTCTGTTTTCAGTTTTCAGTTTTTAGTTGACAGTTTTTTGTTTTTAGTTTTCAGTTTTTTTTTTCATTTTTCAATTTTCAGTTTTCAGTTATCAGTTAACAGTTCACAGTTTTCAGTTTACAGTTTTCTGTTTTCAGTTTTCAGCTTACAGATTACAGTTTACAGTTTTCAGTTGTCAGTTTTCAGTTAACAGTCTTCTGTTTTTAGTTTTCAGTTAACAGTTAACAGTTTTCTGTTTTCAGTTTTCAGCTTACAGATTACAGTTTACAGTTTACAGTTTTCAGTTGTCAGTTTTCAGTTAACAGTCTTCTGTTTTTAGTTTTCAGTTAACAGTTAACAGTTTTCTGTTTTCAGTTTTCAGCTTACAGATTAAAGTTTACAGTTGGGTTACATTGGTTAGGTTAGGTTAGGTTAGGTTAGGTTAGGTTAGGTTAGGTTAGGTTAGGTTAGGTTAGGTTAGGTTAGGTTAGGTTAGGTTAGGTTAGGTTAGGTTAGGTTAGGTTAGGTTAGGTTAGGTTAGGTTAGGTTAGGTTAGGTTAGGTTAGGTTAGGTTAGGTTAGGTTAGGTTAGGTTAGGTTAGGTTAGGTTAGGTTTTTTTTTTTTTTTTTTTTTTTTTTTAATTTCCATTTCCTCTGATAATATTTTTCAGAGATTTTATTTTCTTGGTTTTATTTTATTTCTTAGTTCTATTACATTATTATTTAAGGATGGGTTGTTGGTAGTGGGACGGATTGAGGGTAGGAATTTTTTGGGAGTTGGGTTTACATATTATGTGCTTAGTGCTTTTATCAATTAACTTATCTATTTTGATTCTTAGCTTAAGACATGTTATTTTACATTCAACAGATGTAATATTGTACTTGTAGAACACATTTTTCTTGTTTATTGCTATAGTTATTTTATGCTGTTTATATATATTCTTTAAATATATATACACCATAATTTTTAAATCATTTTGTTTACTTTCTAATCTTACAATTTTTCTAGTACAGTTTTTCATTTTTATAGTTATATTATTTACATATCTTTTGTTTTTCACTCTACATCTTTTGAAACGGTACACAGACGTTCTCATTTGAAACGATGGTTTACATTGCTTATTATGCTCCTTGTCGTTTACCCAGTCTGCATACCCTAGTCTGTCTGTCGTCCTATCTGTCGTCTGTCTGTCTGTATTTATTGGTCTGTATGTATGAAGCTCAGTCAGTTTTAATTGCTTGTTTTTTCTCTGTTTGCAGGTACTCTTCAACAGTTCTTCAGGTTTGCGGTCAGCGCACACTACAACATACACTTCTTCTGATATGATTCCTGAGTAGACTTGATTTTCGGGGCTTTGTGTGAAGGTAAGTTTTCTATATTTCTTGTTGTTTATTTTAACTGTTTTTTCTTTTTGTTTGTTACAATTCTGTGATCTATTTTCTTGTTCCTGCTTTTCAATTTTTTGTTCTATGTTTGTTTTGTTTTTGTTTTTGTCCAGCTTTAATTGGGCCAGTTTTCCACAAAGCTGGTTCCAATTTGCCTTTATATTGCATTTTGTTCTTCTGTTGTAGTGTGGTTGATTCGTGGTGTGTACCGCGCCGGCGTAAGTTGTCTGCAGTACTTCTGTGCTGCGCCTGGCGATTTCCACGCAGATGATCTCCGTGGCGCCTTTAGCAGTACGCTATAGTTGCTCTGGCTAGAGCGTCCCATTTCCTTCTTACTGCGCACTCTTGGCTGAATGCATTGTGCTCAGTGCTATCCAGCTTTGCGTGTATGCAGTTGCAGCAGGATGGGGTCGCTCCAGCGAGCCAGTCCGCACAGTTGGCCTTCATGTGGGGTCCCCCACAGTGGCTGCACTTTTCGATGGTCTCCTTGCAGTGCCTTCTGCCATGCCCATACCCTAGACAGAGAGAGCACTGCACTAGTGGTGATTGGTCTGCCACCTTGATGCGTTGCAGGTCTACGTGAACTTCTCCTGCGTCTATCATTAGGCGCCACATTCTTGGGGACACTCTAATTACGACGTGACTCGTGTGAGGATTTCTGGCCTTCTTCCTGTAGCGCACTTCTACTCTATCGTCTTGGCTGCTGAGGTTCCTAAAGATGTCCTCATTCTGATTCCTCAGGGCGTTCATGATGTCATCATCGGTATTGCACTGCAAAACGTCCCTGAGGATCAGAAGGGGGTCCTTGTTCTTTATTTCTTCAACATTCAGGTGTGTCTCTACTCTTTTCAGTCTCTCCTTTATCTTGTCCCTTTCTTCCTCGGTCCTACAGCCCACTATCACTTTCCTATCCTTTGCTTTTCTCACTCTGTCCACTTTGATCCCTCCTTCTTTGGCATTTACAGCATCCCTGATTCTTTCCAAAACTTCTTCTCCCGTCTCAGTTTCGTCTTTCGACGTGACCACCACGGAATGTAGAGCTACCTGGCCAAGAGGAGATCTCTTTGGCGGGCACGCTACTACATTCGCGTAGGTGGTCGTCTCCAGGGTTTCTTTATGTTTCTCAATTTGCTCGGTTAACCGCTCCATCCTTTCATTGCTCTCTCTGATTAACTTGCTGTGCTCTTCTATTCTCTTTCTTAGTTCTTCTTCTTCTTCTTTTGGTCTTTCCTTTTCTCTTTTTTCCGGTGCCCTTGCAATTCCTGTCTCTACCCCTGGCTTCTGTTTTTTGTCTGTCTCTTTTTCTGCCTCAGCCTCCTTAACGAGTGCGTACAGTCTCTCTATAGCCTGCGTGACTTCAAGTTTGATGTCAGTGCGCAGGTTTCGAGAGTTGCCAAGGTGGAGTTTGGCCTTAAGTAGGCAGGCTCTTGCTTCCGCTGTTTTATTTTGGTATTTCTCATTTTCAGATCTCGGCGTCCCAACTAATTCCATTGATAGCCGACGTGATGACATTTTGCCTTCTTGTGGTTTTGGCTTTGGTTTCGGTTTGGAAGGGGCTGGTAGTGCTGCCGTCGTTGGAGGAGATGGTGATTTGAGCTGCCTTGTCTTAGACATTACAGTGATCCACTCGTCAGGGCTGACGCTGCGCCTCACGCTTGTGTGTCGGGGTCTTTCTTCTTGGGAGGGTCCTGCCTCTCCTTCAGGGATTTGAGGTTTCGTTTGGTCCATTTCTAAAACCTTTGTCTTCTTCTGAGGTGTGTAATAACCAAACATTATCAGAGGCGTGTCAATATTATGTGTAAAAATGTAAAAATAAAAAGTAGTTTGTATAAGTTGTAAATAGGTATATTTTTAAAACTAATTTAATGTTAAAATATTTTGTATGTTTCAGGTCCTAGTATCCAGCTTTCCAGTCAGAGATGCGCTAGAGCACGGATGGTAAGTATAAATGGTAAGTATGGGCAACTATTTGTAAATACGTCACTTTTCTACCCAGATTTTATTTTAGCGCTCTACCTAGAGTCTGACTCTACTTGTCAAAGTGCTGTCTCTCAATTTAATGATCAACCGACCGGTTGAAGTCTGCAGGCTTGATGCTAAAAGCTAAATCTATACAAATAGAACCCCTGAAAAGTTTTGTCTCTACCTAGAGCTTGTCACTAGCAAGGACAGAAAAGGCCTTAGTCTACTCTGTTAAATGCCGAAAATCCCGTCCAATTCTGTGTAGCGGTTCAAAAGATATCAGATTTATTGAAACTAATTAATGACCGAGCTATTAGTATTTACCTATATTATGTTATAATCTAAGTACAAAATTTTAAAAATATTCCTAATAATATTATTGCAGTTGACGTCAGGGGTTTGGGTGTGGTGGAATAAGGGTGTGGGGGGAAGGGGGGGTTGTGGTTGAGAAAAGGGGGGGGGGAATATAGGTGGGGGTTTCTATTCTATAACTTATGTCTAAATATTTAAGCTAACTTTACTAACTATTTTCTTGTTGCAGGCGCCGCCGTTCACTGCCGCCGCCGTTGTTGGTTTTTGCGGTCGGTAAACTGACCAGGGATTCCCGGAACAGCCTAAAATTTGGGACAACTTCGTCGCAGAGCTGCGATTTGTATGTCAGCTTTTAGGTCTTTTCACTAGCTGCTTGGAATGTCTTTTGTCAGGTCTGCTACTCTCAGGGTTTAGGAGCTATCTTCGCCGCCGTACCCGAGGTCGATCAGCACCACCCGCAAAATTAAGTTTGTCTGAAATTTTCCAAGAGTGCCCGTATCTTCTGAAGTTATCCCAATATGGTCAGAAGGATTTCTAGGGGAATGGGAATAAAGAATTTGATTTCCTCTAGTTTCTCTGTTTTGCCTAGGGTGCACAGTCTCCGAGAAATTCACCTTTCAAGTTTTTGCGGTCGGTAAACTGACCCGGTAGTCCCGGAACAGCCTAAACTCGGGTCACCTTCATCGTAGACCTGCAGTTTTAAGGTCAGCTCTAAGGTCTTTTCAGTGGCTGATAGGAGTGTCTTTTTCAGGTCTACTACTCCCAGGGTTTAGGAGCTATTTTCGCCGCCGTACCCGAGGTTGATCTGCGCCGACCGCAAAGTAAAGTTGGTTTGATGAAGGTTTATCAAGAATGCCCGTATCTTCGAAAACCCTTGGCTGAAAAATCCCAAAATCGGTAGGGATGTTGGGGCTGGTGGTATTGCCAAAATCCTGTCTTAAAATGGGGGGGTCATAGATTTTGTTTGACCGCTAGATGTCAATATGTGCAAAGTTTTTTCACTAGTTCCGGTTTCAGCTTCTAAGTCACTCAATTTCCAACCGATTTCAAAAATTTTTGTAAATTCTGGATGGGCTCAATTGGCCGCGTCAAACAATGTGAAACAAGTCCAAATTTACAAACTTTTTAATCCAGTTGGCACCACGTGCGTAACATATATATGTTAATATCTCACCAATGCGTGGTCCAAAAAATCCAAAATTTTTCACAAAGTTAGTTCATCACTATAACTCACGAACACCACCAAAAAATTGGTGGGGTATCGCTGAAAATCTTTCAGCGCACGGGGTTTTGTGTTCCAAAACTATCACAAAAACAGTTATTTCCACACAATTCACTCAGTTTTGAAAATTTTTTGAAAATTTTTTCACGTCACAATTCTTTGTCGGTTAGGTTAGGTTAGGTTAGGTTAGGTTAGGTTAGGTTAGGTTAGGTTAGGTTAGGTTAGGTTAGGTTAGGTTAGGTTAGGTTAGGTTAGGTTAGGTTAGGTTAGGTTAGGTTAGGTTAGGTTAGGTTAGGTTAGGTTAGGTTAGGTTAGGTTAGGTTAGGTTAGGTTAGGTTAGGTTAGGTTAGGTTAGGTTAGGTTAGGTTAGGTTAGGTTAGGTTAGGTTAGGTTAGGTTAGGTTAGGTTAGGTTAGGTTAGGTTAGGTTAGGTTAGGTTAGGTTAGGTTAGGTTAGGTTAGGTTAGGTTAGGTTAGGTTAGGTTAGGTTAGGTTAGGTTAGGTTAGGTTAGGTTAGGTTAGGTTAGGTTAGGTTAGGTTAGGTTAGGTTAGGTTAGGTTAGGTTAGGTTAGGTTAGGTTAGGTTAGGTTAGGTTAGGTTAGGTTAGGTTAGGTTAGGTTAGGTTAGGTTAGGTTAGGTTAGGTTAGGTTAGGTTAGGTTAGGTTAGGTTAGGTTAGGTTAGGTTAGGTTAGGTTAGGTTAGGTTAGGTTAGGTTAGGTTAGGTTAGGTTAGGTTAGGTTAGGTTAGGTTAGGTTAGGTTAGGTTAGGTTAGGTTAGGTTAGGTTAGGTTAGGTTAGGTTAGGTTAGGTTAGGTTAGGTTAGGTTAGGTTAGGTTAGGTTAGGTTAGGTTAGGTTAGGTTAGGTTAGGTTAGGTTAGGTTAGGTTAGGTTAGGTTAGGTTAGGTTAGGTTAGGTTAGGTTAGGTTAGGTTAGGTTAGGTTTTTTTTTTTTTTTTTTTTTTTTTTTTTTTTTTAATTGGTTTCCTGTTGCTTTTTATTTTGCAACAATTTTATTTTCTTTTCTTTATTTTTCTATTACAATATAAATTCTTATATTAAAAGAAGGTTTACATCACTGATATCATTTTGCTTTACATATATAAATTTTTCTATGCATATCAATTTTTCTAGAAAATTGTATGAGAATTGAATTTATTACATTTATATTTATTATTATTGAGTATATTTTATGTATATCTTATTTTTCCTTATTACATTAATTCATTAGTTTCAATTCACATATTCTTATTTACATGGATTTGAATATTTGAAGAACTACGTTATATCTAAAGCATAAAAACTGTTTTACAATTTTAACTTAAATTACAGATACTTTACACATAACCTAAAATAAACTTAAACTATTATGGTGTTTATTTTTTCAATTAAATTAAATATAGCAAGAAAATGTCAAGTATTTTATGTCATCATTATAGAAGTTTATAGCAGTAGAAGAAGCAATAGATTTATGACACAAGAAACAATGAAAAAGTGAAACAATAAATAATTTAAACAAATGAAAATTAGTCAATAAATAAATTGTAAATAATTCAAATTCATTAAATAAAAAAAAAAAATAATAATAATAATATATAAAATTTAAAATTAAAAATCTTAATATTAATTATATTAAAATAAAAATATTAAAATGAGCACAAAAATAAAATAAAATAAATTAATATATAAAATGATGGCGTCCGTTATCGTGTTATAACGGTTTACCTATTTTATACATTTTCAATAAAAGAACCATTCTCTTCTCCAACTTTTCGAAGAATTTTCTTAGCATAATCAAAGAAAACGGTTCTTTGTTCCTGATTTCTTATAATATCATGTAAAGTTTTTACATCTATATTTTTATCCATTTTGCATTCGCAATCGTATCTCCAAAGTATAAACCTGGGACAGTCCACGAGTAGGTGCTCTACAGTCTGAGGTTTATCCTCTCCACAGGTGCACAGTGGACTCTCCGCCAGCTTAAATCTATGGAGATACGCCCGGAACCCTCCGTGCCCTGTCATTAATTGTGCATAATAATTGTCTATTTTAATGCTACGGAGTACTGAATAGGCAGAGGAAACAGATGGAAAAAAGATTTTTGTGGTGTTCCCAGTTACCGCAGATGAGTATATAGTTTGCCACTTAGATATAGATTCATTTCTTATAACTTTTTTGACATAAGAGATAGGAACTAAGTCATACCGAGGTGTTTCTTTATTGTGAAGGGCAGCTCGCTTGGCCAGTTCGTCAGCTCTCTCATTTCCGGGAATACCAGCATGAGCCCGCACCCAAAAATAACTGATTTTTATATTCAATGCTCTTAGCTGTACTAAACACTGTTTTATCTCACTCACCAACGGATTAAGTGAGTTAGGATCACCTAGAATCTCTAAACTAGACCTAGAGTCACTGGCAATACAGAACTCATCCGCACCCATACCATCCCTGATATATTGTAGAGCTCTAAGAATGGCAGAGAGCTCCGCCTGAAACACTGTGCAGTACCCGGCAAGTCTGAAACTCATATACCTGTACTCTCTGCCATGCTTCCAACAGGACACCGCTCCCCCCACCTTGTCCTCCAACTTACTCCCATCTGTATAAAGAATTGGCATCTCCGTATTCAATAGAGCTGCCTCCTCAATCGAACTTATCAGTTTAAAACTAATCACCATCCTATCAGCGGGATGCGGCAGATCAAACGGGCTTATCCTACTCTCTAGTGCGCGACCTGGTAGAGCGTCTATCTCTTTGCCTCGCTTGACCTCATACAACTCCGCATGCTCTCCTACCCTGATAGAGAGTGGAAGAAGCCTAGAGAGTACTAAACTAGAAACAAAAGAAACAGTTCTGTGCGATTTACTAATTTTTATGGCAAATGATCTAGAAATTCTATTTAAAATCTTTTCAATATAAATTTTCTTACATACATCCGCCCAGCAGCTCCCCGCATACAATATTGTGGGCTCCACAACTGCAATGTATATGAGTCTCAAGATCTCCGAGTTAAGTCCCCACTGCGCGCGAGCGGCCCTAGCTACCACCTTGTAGAACCCTATCGCCTTACCACACACACGCTCCAGATGATTACTAAATGTAAGCGCAGAGTCAATGGTCAACCCGAGTATCTTGAGACTATTCTCATACTTTATCTCTGTGCCATTCATTACCAAACGGGGTTTATAGTACCTAAGCCTTTTAGTTATAAGAAGCGCCTGGGTTTTATGAGCAGCAAACTTCAATCGTGAGCCGTTGCCCCACTCCATGATTGCGGCGAGCGCCCCATTGACTCTATCCTCTAGTTCTTGTTCGGAGCTCGAAGAAGCCAGAACAAGTATGTCATCCGCGAAAGCCTGCACCCATACTCCCTCATGACTCATCTCGAGCAGTGGGTTAAGCTGGATGTTCCACAATATTGGACCACATGTAGAGCCCTGAATACACCCTTTATTTGTTTCCCTAATGACAGTCTCCCCGGCATAACGAAGCTCCACACTACGATCTGATAGATAGCTAGCAATAAAACGTGTAATACTAGGATCCACTTCCTTGCTAATAAGCTGATTTAATATAGCCGGCCACCAAGCACTGTCGAATGCGCCTTCAATATCCAGCGATACCATGACCACTATTTCCTTTCTACTCAAAGCTCCCCTGACCATGGTCATAGCGTCGTAAAGTGCATCTTCAGTGCTTTTTTGCGGCGTGAAACCATACTGGAGTGGACTTAACTTTTGTTCTCTTCCTAATTGCCATTGCAGCCTGTTTACAAATAGCTTCTCTAAAATTTTACCTAAAACCGGGAGGAGACCAATCGGGCGGTAAGACTTCGGTTTCGCGTAATCATCTTTACCGGGTTTCGGAATAACCTTTATCGTGGCAATCTTCCATATCCGTGGGAAGCAGCCGCGTCTAAGACACTGTGAAAACAATTCAACCAAAAGCTCCGGACAGACTCTGTAAGCTTTCGCGCAAATGTCCAGAGTGAAACCATCCCCTCCAGGCGCCTTTCTCGAGCTCATTCCTCTCAGAACAGTCTCTACCTCATGTCGCGTAAACGGGAGGCCAGACGACGTCGTTGGATCATGCCTGATTGCCTCTACCATGTCACTAACATTAGATCTGAAGGTAGCCTGCTCCTGTGTATCTTCACTACTATCATCCCAGGGATAAAATGTATCAGCCAACAGCACTGCAGACTCACGCTCAGTTAGGGTAGTTCCGTCGGACGCTTCGAGTAGTTTATCCTGCGCATGGAACGAACAAGCCTTCATGACTCGATACGAGCGCTGCCAAACTGTCTCTTTTTTCTCACTGATGCAAAAGTTTTTCCAACTGAGGGTTATAGCGTCTTCTATAGCCTTTTTATAACTAGCTTTTGCATGTAAATAGGCCTCTATTACATACTGTCGTCTATTCGGATTGGCTTTACGCACTCTCCTTCTGAGTTTTGTGACTTCCGCCTTTTGAATAGTTAATTCGGGTGTCCACCACTGACAAGCTTTCCGAGCTTTTAATGCGGGTAAGTGGGGAATAGCTCTCTCACAAGCGTCAGTCACACACTCCGAATACTGCACAGTAAGTTCCTCAATACTCTCCTTACTGGCTGCCTCCAAGACCTTTTCTATCCCTAAATCTATAGCTTGAAGCCTATCGCGAAACTCTACCTCAAACAGTGTCCAATCTGCCTTCTCTACATTATAAATACGCGTACTGCTATTAGTGAGAGCTCCAGTATCCGCTGCTCTACCTACATTCGCTTTAAACAAGATGGCTCTGTGGTCTGACAATGTACAGAATTTCTCATCTACTCTCCAATCATCAACACAAGCTAAGAGAGATTGGGAGCAGGTAGTGATATCTATAATACTAGTGGATTCCACACCCGATCTGTGGACGTTAAAAGTTGGCACATTTCCACGATTAATGACTTCCAACCCTACCTCAGCCAGAGTGTCAACCACAATAGAACCTCTCTCGTCCTCAGTACCACATCCCCACCAATGACTATAGGCATTCACATCCCCTGCGAGAATTATATTTTCTAAAGCCATATCTGATATAATACCCTTAATTTCTATAGCATATGAATTTAAATTTATTTCCCTATCCAAATAAATACTCACCAAACCTAATCTATAACTGCCAAATTTTAAAATAACTCCGGTTATATCTTCCGTTATGAAACGCATATTTTCAACATAATTAATAGTAGGATCAATGATAACAATGGCCGCCCTTACCGGCCTATTTCTGTCATTTGTATTCTTTTGAATGACACGGCAGCCCGATGGCACCGTCATGTGCCCTTTGATCCCTACGTACGGTTCCTGAAGCAGAAGAACTGAAAAGCCTCGGATTGTAGCCTCTCGAAGACATTCATGGGTCGCGGCACGCCCTCGGCCCAAGTTGTACTGAACAATGTTTAGTTCCACCGAGGTGCCCTTAACAATACCTAATATTCAGTCGCGCCATCCTGTCCCACTTCTGCCACTCCGGGCAGTCCGCGCTGTACGCGGGATGATCGCAGCCCGAAGTCCGTTTAGGTTAGGTTAGGTTAGGTTAGGTTAGGTTAGGTTAGGTTAGGTTAGGTTAGGTTAGGTTAGGTTAGGTTAGGTTAGGTTAGGTTAGGTTAGGTTAGGTTAGGTTAGGTTAGGTTAGGTTAGGTTAGGTTAGGTTAGGTTAGGTTAGGTTAGGTTAGGTTAGGTTAGGTTAGGTTAGGTTAGGTTAGGTTAGGTTAGGTTAGGTTAGGTTAGGTTAGGTTAGGTTAGGTTAGGTTAGGTTAGGTTAGGTTAGGTTAGGTTAGGTTAGGTTAGGTTAGGTTAGGTTAGGTTAGGTTAGGTTAGGTTAGGTTAGGTTAGGTTAGGTTAGGTTAGGTTAGGTTAGGTTAGGTTAGGTTAGGTTAGGTTAGGTTAGGTTAGGTTAGGTTAGGTTAGGTTAGGTTAGGTTAGGTTAGGTTAGGTTAGGTTAGGTTAGGTTAGGTTAGGTTAGGTTAGGTTAGGTTAGGTTAGGTTAGGTTAGGTTAGGTTAGGTTAGGTTAGGTTAGGTTAGGTTAGGTTAGGTTAGGTTAGGTTAGGTTAGGTTAGGTTAGGTTAGGTTAGGTTAGGTTAGGTTAGGTTAGGTTAGGTTAGGTTAGGTTAGGTTAGGTTAGGTTAGGTTAGGTTAGGTTAGGTTAGGTTAGGTTAGGTTAGGTTAGGTTAGGTTAGGTTAGGTTAGGTTAGGTTAGGTTAGGTTAGGTTAGGTTAGGTTAGGTTAGGTTAGGTTAGGTTAGGTTAGGTTAGGTTAGGTTAGGTTAGGTTAGGTTAGGTTAGGTTAGGTTAGGTTAGGTTAGGTTAGGTTAGGTTAGGTTAGGTTAGGTTAGGTTAGGTTAGGTTAGGTTAGGTTAGGTTAGGTTAGGTTAGGTTAGGTTAGGTTAGGTTAGGTTAGGTTAGGTTAGGTTAGGTTAGGTTAGGTTAGGTTAGGTTAGGTTAGGTTAGGTTAGGTTAGGTTAGGTTAGGTTAGGTTAGGTTAGGTTAGGTTAGGTTAGGTTAGGTTAGGTTAGGTTAGGTTAGGTTAGGTTAGGTTAGGTTAGGTTAGGTTAGGTTAGGTTAGGTTAGGTTAGGTTAGGTTAGGTTAGGTTAGGTTAGGTTAGGTTAGGTTAGGTTAGGTTAGGTTAGGTTAGGTTAGGTTAGGTTAGGTTAGGTTAGGTTAGGTTAGGTTAGGTTAGGTTAGGTTAGGTTAGGTTAGGTTAGGTTAGGTTAGGTTAGGTTAGGTTAGGTTAGGTTAGGTTAGGTTAGGTTAGGTTAGGTTAGGTTAGGTTAGGTTAGGTTAGGTTAGGTTAGGTTAGGTTAGGTTAGGTTAGGTTAGGTTAGGTTAGGTTAGGTTAGGTTAGGTTAGGTTAGGTTAGGTTAGGTTAGGTTAGGTTAGGTTAGGTTAGGTTAGGTTAGGTTAGGTTAGGTTAGGTTAGGTTAGGTTAGGTTAGGTTAGGTTAGGTTAGGTTAGGTTAGGTTAGGTTAGGTTAGGTTAGGTTAGGTTAGGTTAGGTTAGGTTAGGTTAGGTTAGGTTAGGTTAGGTTAGGTTAGGTTAGGTTAGGTTAGGTTAGGTTAGGTTAGGTTAGGTTAGGTTAGGTTAGGTTAGGTTAGGTTAGGTTAGGTTAGGTTAGGTTAGGTTAGGTTAGGTTAGGTTAGGTTAGGTTAGGTTAGGTTAGGTTAGGTTAGGTTAGGTTAGGTTAGGTTAGGTTAGGTTAGGTTAGGTTAGGTTAGGTTAGGTTAGGTTAGGTTAGGTTAGGTTAGGTTAGGTTAGGTTAGGTTAGGTTAGGTTAGGTTAGGTTAGGTTAGGTTAGGTTAGGTTAGGTTAGGTTAGGTTAGGTTAGGTTAGGTTAGGTTAGGTTAGGTTAGGTTAGGTTAGGTTAGGTTAGGTTAGGTTAGGTTAGGTTAGGTTAGGTTAGGTTAGGTTAGGTTAGGTTAGGTTAGGTTAGGTTAGGTTAGGTTAGGTTAGGTTAGGTTAGGTTAGGTTAGGTTAGGTTAGGTTAGGTTAGGTTAGGTTAGGTTAGGTTAGGTTAGGTTAGGTTAGGTTAGGTTAGGTTAGGTTAGGTTAGGTTAGGTTAGGTTAGGTTAGGTTAGGTTAGGTTAGGTTAGGTTAGGTTAGGTTAGGTTAGGTTAGGTTAGGTTAGGTTAGGTTAGGTTAGGTTAGGTTAGGTTAGGTTAGGTTAGGTTAGGTTAGGTTAGGTTAGGTTAGGTTAGGTTAGGTTAGGTTAGGTTAGGTTAGGTTAGGTTAGGTTAGGTTAGGTTAGGTTAGGTTAGGTTAGGTTAGGTTAGGTTAGGTTAGGTTAGGTTAGGTTAGGTTAGGTTAGGTTAGGTTAGGTTAGGTTAGGTTAGGTTAGGTTAGGTTAGGTTAGGTTAGGTTAGGTTAGGTTAGGTTAGGTTAGGTTAGGTTAGGTTAGGTTAGGTTAGGTTAGGTTAGGTTAGGTTAGGTTAGGTTAGGTTAGGTTAGGTTAGGTATAGGTTAGGTTAGGTTAGGTTAGGTTAGGTTAGGTTAGGTTAGGTTAGGTTAGGTTAGGTTAGGTTAGGTTAGGTTAGGTTAGGTTAGGTTAGGTTAGGTTAGGTTAGGTTAGGTTAGGTTAGGTTAGGTTAGGTTAGGTTAGGTTAGGTTAGGTTAGGTTAGGTTAGGTTAGGTTAGGTTAGGTTAGGTTAGGTTAGGTTAGGTTAGGTTAGGTTAGGTTAGGTTAGGTTAGGTTAGGTTAGGTTAGGTTAGGTTAGGTTAGGTTAGGTTAGGTTAGGTTAGGTTAGGTTAGGTTAGGTTAGGTTAGGTTAGGTTAGGTTAGGTTAGGTTAGGTTAGGTTAGGTTAGGTTAGGTTAGGTTAGGTTAGGTTAGGTTAGGTTAGGTTAGGTTAGGTTAGGTTAGGTTAGGTTAGGTTAGGTTAGGTTAGGTTAGGTTAGGTTAGGTTAGGTTAGGTTAGGTTAGGTTAGGTTAGGTTAGGTTAGGTTAGGTTAGGTTAGGTTAGGTTAGGTTAGGTTAGGTTAGGTTAGGTTAGGTTAGGTTAGGTTAGGTTAGGTTAGGTTAGGTTAGGTTAGGTTAGGTTAGGTTAGGTTAGGTTAGGTTAGGTTAGGTTAGGTTAGGTTAGGTTAGGTTAGGTTAGGTTAGGTTAGGTTAGGTTAGGTTAGGTTAGGTTAGGTTAGGTTAGGTTAGGTTAGGTTAGGTTAGGTTAGGTTAGGTTAGGTTAGGTTAGGTTAGGTTAGGTTAGGTTAGGTTAGGTTAGGTTAGGTTAGGTTAGGTTAGGTTAGGTTAGGTTAGGTTAGGTTAGGTTAGGTTAGGTTAGGTTAGGTTAGGTTAGGTTAGGTTAGGTTAGGTTAGGTTAGGTTAGGTTAGGTTAGGTTAGGTTAGGTTAGGTTAGGTTAGGTTAGGTTAGGTTAGGTTAGGTTAGGTTAGGTTAGGTTAGGTTAGGTTAGGTTAGGTTAGGTTAGGTTAGGTTAGGTTAGGTTAGGTTAGGTTAGGTTAGGTTAGGTTAGGTTAGGTTAGGTTAGGTTAGGTTAGGTTAGGTTAGGTTAGGTTAGGTTAGGTTAGGTTAGGTTAGGTTAGGTTAGGTTAGGTTAGGTTAGGTTAGGTTAGGTTAGGTTAGGTTAGGTTAGGTTAGGTTAGGTTAGGTTAGGTTAGGTTAGGTTAGGTTAGGTTAGGTTAGGTTAGGTTAGGTTAGGTTAGGTTAGGTTAGGTTAGGTTAGGTTAGGTTAGGTTAGGTTAGGTTAGGTTAGGTTAGGTTAGGTTAGGTTAGGTTAGGTTAGGTTAGGTTAGGTTAGGTTAGGTTAGGTTAGGTTAGGTTAGGTTAGGTTAGGTTAGGTTAGGTTAGGTTAGGTTAGGTTAGGTTAGGTTAGGTTAGGTTAGGTTAGGTTAGGTTAGGTTAGGTTAGGTTAGGTTAGGTTAGGTTAGGTTAGGTTAGGTTAGGTTAGGTTAGGTTAGGTTAGGTTAGGTTAGGTTAGGTTAGGTTAGGTTAGGTTAGGTTAGGTTAGGTTAGGTTAGGTTAGGTTAGGTTAGGTTAGGTTAGGTTAGGTTAGGTTAGGTTAGGTTAGGTTAGGTTAGGTTAGGTTAGGTTAGGTTAGGTTAGGTTAGGTTAGGTTAGGTTAGGTTAGGTTAGGTTAGGTTAGGTTAGGTTAGGTTAGGTTAGGTTAGGTTAGGTTAGGTTAGGTTAGGTTAGGTTAGGTTAGGTTAGGTTAGGTTAGGTTAGGTTAGGTTAGGTTAGGTTAGGTTAGGTTAGGTTAGGTTAGGTTAGGTTAGGTTAGGTTAGGTTAGGTTAGGTTAGGTTAGGTTAGGTTAGGTTAGGTTAGGTTAGGTTAGGTTAGGTTAGGTTAGGTTAGGTTAGGTTAGGTTAGGTTAGGTTAGGTTAGGTTAGGTTAGGTTAGGTTAGGTTAGGTTAGGTTAGGTTAGGTTAGGTTAGGTTAGGTTAGGTTAGGTTAGGTTAGGTTAGGTTAGGTTAGGTTAGGTTAGGTTAGGTTAGGTTAGGTTAGGTTAGGTTAGGTTAGGTTAGGTTAGGTTAGGTTAGGTTAGGTTAGGTTAGGTTAGGTTAGGTTAGGTTAGGTTAGGTTAGGTTAGGTTAGGTTAGGTTAGGTTAGGTTAGGTTAGGTTAGGTTAGGTTAGGTTAGGTTAGGTTAGGTTAGGTTAGGTTAGGTTAGGTTAGGTTAGGTTAGGTTAGGTTAGGTTAGGTTAGGTTAGGTTAGGTTAGGTTAGGTTAGGTTAGGTTAGGTTAGGTTAGGTTAGGTTAGGTTAGGTTAGGTTAGGTTAGGTTAGGTTAGGTTAGGTTAGGTTAGGTTAGGTTAGGTTAGGTTAGGTTAGGTTAGGTTAGGTTAGGTTAGGTTAGGTTAGGTTAGGTTAGGTTAGGTTAGGTTAGGTTAGGTTAGGTTAGGTTAGGTTAGGTTAGGTTAGGTTAGGTTAGGTTAGGTTAGGTTAGGTTAGGTTAGGTTAGGTTAGGTTAGGTTAGGTTAGGTTAGGTTAGGTTAGGTTAGGTTAGGTTAGGTTAGGTTAGGTTAGGTTAGGTTAGGTTAGGTTAGGTTAGGTTAGGTTAGGTTAGGTTAGGTTAGGTTAGGTTAGGTTAGGTTAGGTTAGGTTAGGTTAGGTTAGGTTAGGTTAGGTTAGGTTAGGTTAGGTTAGGTTAGGTTAGGTTAGGTTAGGTTAGGTTAGGTTAGGTTAGGTTAGGTTAGGTTAGGTTAGGTTAGGTTAGGTTAGGTTAGGTTAGGTTAGGTTAGGTTAGGTTAGGTTAGGTTAGGTTAGGTTAGGTTAGGTTAGGTTAGGTTAGGTTAGGTTAGGTTAGGTTAGGTTAGGTTAGGTTAGGTTAGGTTAGGTTAGGTTAGGTTAGGTTAGGTTAGGTTAGGTTAGGTTAGGTTAGGTTAGGTTAGGTTAGGTTAGGTTAGGTTAGGTTAGGTTAGGTTAGGTTAGGTTAGGTTAGGTTAGGTTAGGTTAGGTTAGGTTAGGTTAGGTTAGGTTAGGTTAGGTTAGGTTAGGTTAGGTTAGGTTAGGTTAGGTTAGGTTAGGTTAGGTTAGGTTAGGTTAGGTTAGGTTAGGTTAGGTTAGGTTAGGTTAGGTTAGGTTAGGTTAGGTTAGGTTAGGTTAGGTTAGGTTAGGTTAGGTTAGGTTAGGTTAGGTTAGGTTAGGTTAGGTTAGGTTAGGTTAGGTTAGGTTAGGTTAGGTTAGGTTAGGTTAGGTTAGGTTAGGTTAGGTTAGGTTAGGTTAGGTTAGGTTAGGTTAGGTTAGGTTAGGTTAGGTTAGGTTAGGTTAGGTTAGGTTAGGTTAGGTTAGGTTAGGTTAGGTTAGGTTAGGTTAGGTTAGGTTAGGTTAGGTTAGGTTAGGTTAGGTTAGGTTAGGTTAGGTTAGGTTAGGTTAGGTTAGGTTAGGTTAGGTTAGGTTAGGTTAGGTTAGGTTAGGTTAGGTTAGGTTAGGTTAGGTTAGGTTAGGTTAGGTTAGGTTAGGTTAGGTTAGGTTAGGTTAGGTTAGGTTAGGTTAGGTTAGGTTAGGTTAGGTTAGGTTAGGTTAGGTTAGGTTAGGTTAGGTTAGGTTAGGTTAGGTTAGGTTAGGTTAGGTTAGGTTAGGTTAGGTTAGGTTAGGTTAGGTTAGGTTAGGTTAGGTTAGGTTAGGTTAGGTTAGGTTAGGTTAGGTTAGGTTAGGTTAGGTTAGGTTAGGTTAGGTTAGGTTAGGTTAGGTTAGGTTAGGTTAGGTTAGGTTAGGTTAGGTTAGGTTAGGTTAGGTTAGGTTAGGTTAGGTTAGGTTAGGTTAGGTTAGGTTAGGTTAGGTTAGGTTAGGTTAGGTTAGGTTAGGTTAGGTTAGGTTAGGTTAGGTTAGGTTAGGTTAGGTTAGGTTAGGTTAGGTT